>OY728127.1:1386392482-1387708426 GCA_963277665.1 Viscum album
TTCTTTGGGAAAATATTATTTTTTTGCAAAACATTTTATTTTCTCAAAATGCCATGAATTTTTAAAAGAAAAAAACATAGTTGAAAAGAAAAATGAATTAGTGTAGAGGAATATTTGATGAAACAAGTTGTGATGAAACTATAAAAAAATCCATTCCTGTAGTATAAGTTAAAAAAACATTCTCCTCATACATTTTTCCGAAAAGTGAAAAAGTACCTTGTATAATAAACAAATGAATGATTCCTTCTATAACACATAAAAAAAGTAAAAATGGGGTAAAAATGAAATTATATATATAAGTAGGAATATAAAATTAAATTAGAAATCATGGACCTGGATTACAAATAAGTCCCAAGTAAATACATACGTATATTCAATCTTGGATAAAAATAAGATTATAAAATTATCCCTTACCATATGTCTGATTTCATCTGTTTTTTCCTAAAACACAACTATTGTGGGTTTAAACATATTATTAACTTGTACCATAACCATAATAAAGTTTATTATATCTTATATTATTCACCTATGACTTTATATTACCCATTTATTTGTCAATTCCATGGTAAAGCAATATTTTGAGTAATAATTTCATTATTAATCGTACATGTTTTGAATAGTTATTCTTGATCATTATACTTATAAGTATTTACATACATCCATAATTTAAAAAATGATTTATATATTATATATATTCAGTATATAAATACACATTGATAAAATAAATGTAATGCACCATTCATGGAGATAGTAGGCTGTATGTACGCATGAACGCTGTTTTCGATTCCTTATTGAATTGAATGGAAGTATGTAAATGAAACACACACACACAAACACACACACATATATATTTATATATAATGTATCATTATCTAGTCTTATATTTCATGATTATTTAGTACATATAGTTTATAATTATTCATGAATGGTTAACATGGGGAATGAATCTCATCACGTCATGGAGACGGTAAACAGTACATACACACGAGCGATGGAATCATTCGCATAATTATTGAATGGTATTGAATTGAATGGAGAATAATATCTCAAAATTAGTATCATGTAATAATAATCATATGTATTTTTTATTTCCACCATTATACCCATCCATGTAAGGTGGTGGTGTAAATATATTACACTACAGCGTGGAGACGGTAAGTCGTACGAACACACGCACGGTGATTTCATTTTCTGTAGGATGGATAGATGGTGAAACAGGGTTGTTTCATATTTATAATAATGTATTATTATATTCTGGATACTTATGATTTTACTTTATAATTAAACAACTAATGAATAGGAAGTAGAAGAAAAATTTTTTCAAACAATCGGTAGAAGAGATGACCTCTTCCTCAACGTGCCTCCTTTAAATGACCTCTTAGGGCACTAGAGTTGGACTTTTGAGAATAATGGAACATTTATAATGTTACTAGGAATGTTTAAATGTGAAATGGTTAGGGTTTTTTCCAGCGTTATGGATTATAATGGAGTTAATAGTATATGGAAGAGGTTCTCTTTTATAAGAGAGGAGAAGGGAACATTAGGATACTCTAAAAAATATTAATTTATAATAAAATCAAAACCTACCCAAAAACCTCCAATATATCCCAAATTTTTATATTACATGAGATAAGGATGTAATATAATCAAAAAATAAATTTTATACAACTTATTTTGTCAATTTAAACCAAATCTTTTTAATTAACTCTTAGTTATTATATTAATTTTAAATTTTGGTAATAACATTGAATATATTTAATGGTTATAAATATTTACATATATGGTGTCAATAGACCATAAATAGGTAGTTTTTGAAATTATAGATCTAATAATTATCACTTTGTAATTTTAAAAAATTATTTATAATTTTTCCATAATTTAATAAAATGTGTTTTAAGCAATATCAATTGTGACAATTCTAACATAGTCATTTTTTTACATTAAATAAAACTATCATAAAAGATAAATTCAATAAAAAATATTTAATACAATCCTAAAATGTCATAGTCACCTATAAAATTCGTGGATCACATCAAACGGTTCATATGATATTTATTTTAATTTATAAAACCATTTATTTGATATTTCTATTAAAAATATAATTTCTACATCACAATTATTACATCATTAATGATACTTATTTAATCACTAAAAATTATAAAAAAAATTAAATGATGTAGAAAATTTATTTATATTACTATTGACTAGTTACTTTCAATGTTTTATGATATTTTTCACTAAATTAAAATTATTACACTTGTAAGATATAATAGAGTGACATGTTTTCACTTTCATTGGTTCTAATAATAATTATATCCTTATAATTGAAAGAAGTCCATGAAATGAATCTATTCTGACACCGTGGTTATATGGGTCTACTTTTATTCATCCAGTAGAATTTTTCTTGGCGTTAGGATCATTTTATAATCTTATTTTAACCCTTAAATACCAGATTTACCTTTAACTTTGGTAATACAATTAGTTAACAAAGTTACTATTCATAATGCCCAAAAAATCAATGTATCCCATTAAGATATTTTTTAACTACTAATAAAAATATGGAATCCATTTTTCAATATTCAAAACACATAGGTTTCAGTAATTAATTTAAGAATAATCCAATTGTCGAAAAAATTAGGGTTTTTTTTAAATTAAAACATTGCAAAAGATGGAAATGTTTTTACATATGAATTCAATGTAAAATTAATGAAAATATTTTTAAATTTTCATAAAATATAAAAATATATTATATTTATACATTAAAATCATTCAATAATATATTTTAACAATATAAATTATTTTGATGAAAAAAGTTGTTTACAATTTAAATTTAGCGTATTTTTACAATTCATCAAAATATGAAAGTTATCAAAAAATTATCAAAAATTCAACCAAAGTAAAATTAGATATCATGCTTCCAAATAATATGTTAATCATGTGAAATTTATCTTATAAATGTGTCAAAAGTTAGATTAAAAATGGGTGCTCCATCAAAATGAGGTAAAACTACATTATTTTGCAAAAATAATTCATTTATTCGAAAAAATATTATTTTTCTAATATTGTGTTCTTGGAAAATTATTTTATGAAAGAAAATGATATAAAATTAAAAATGTTGTTAATACTATTCACAGTGGCTATTTTATATTCCATTAAATATTATTATTTTAAAATTAAATCATTGTTTAGTGAAACTCGATATCACGTACAACGAAAGCTATCGAGGAAGGTCACTCTTGCATGTAACACATGACATGTTAGTGTTGCATGTAGTGTAAAATTATCTTAGTAATTATAATAACTTAATCCAAACATAGTTCATTTATCCATTGAACAAAATCTATACTCAGTGTTGCATGAAAGTAATTCTATCAAAATAACATCAAATTGTGTGCAACACAAGCCAAAGAATATTGTTGTGAATATTGCAAGCTAATACGGTGTTGCATATAGTGTATGCTTATATTTGTGTAGTGTAATACACAAGACATCAAAGAAATTAAAAATAATCTGTCTCATAAAATATTGGGTATTTAAACCCATTCTTCTAAAGAATGGAATTTGATGACATATGAGAAATAAAATTCCCCTACGGATTCAATAATTATTTCACACCCTCGATGACTCCATGCCTCTCGAGTTCGAAAATGTGACAATGATCCATTAAACCATAAACTATTCCACTGATGAGGAGTGTGAATGAAACACAATGAATATTTTTTAACTTTTGGACCTCTTCAAAATTCCCAAAACTGATGAATTCTATTAAGACCCCTCATACATATTTGGTTGACTAAAATGAATAAGACATATAGGGAATGCAACCCATCAAAATGAATAGGTTATTGCTTTGAACTAGGTTGTTCATGTTACCCAAACAAGCTAGAAATCATTTAATGGAGCTTAGAAGGACCAATCCACCTAGAATATTCAATTAGGTGCACCCCCACAGCTGAATTTCTTGGATGACCACATAGTTCATCAACTATTTCACTGCGATAAGTCATGTCCATCCAAGGAAAGACCTCAATTGAGCGATACCCTGCCTAGAGTTAATCAGATAAGACTAGCTAGCTAGTACGATAACATCATCAAAACTATCTGGGCCTTAGAGATTAATAAAATGACATCTATTTCAACCCCTTCTATGGAACAACCCTTTATGGGATAAAATATTCCCCTTTGATCGATGTGTGATGTGATAATGCACCTTTTCGGCATACCAAAAAGGATTTGGATTATTGATCCACTCCACCAATCAAAAAAAGTGAGAGAGGCCCTTTTTGAAACCATCATAATCACCCATTAGTTTGAAACTATGGTATCAACCACTATGGACTAATACTCAAATGAGGCTGAACAAGAGGGGTGTCATGCCATTATCTCATTTTCAATAAAAGTTTAGTGTGTCACCGTTTATAGTCAAATAAACCTTATATATATCACAGACCAATTCATGGGAATGGGAATCCACCACTTCCTCATGGATACTGGCTCAATGATCGTATTTATCCAAAATAGGATGCACAATAATCTATGACATATTTTATCATATTTTACTGCCTCCTACCTGACAATTCAGGGGAAATGAGAAAAAATCACATTGAAAATTTTAGTGGAAGACCCTATTTGGAGACCTCGTACCAAGAACTGAATTATTGGTGGTTTCATAGGATACCCCCAATAACATGTTATTGGGAAGGAAATAGACTTTATTTTATGCATTGGTCCTCTCTTTATAACAATAATGCCTCATGTACTCCATTCATGTTTGATAAGCTGTACTCCAAGTTGATGTGTGTCTCTTTGAGTCCAATGAGGCCCACCATCTAGACATCGATTGCAATATAATGGAATGAAATCAATTCCATACTAATATGGTTGAGTGTGTTAATACCCTTAATGATCGAATATCCAATCCAGTTGATCCATGGTAAGACTTGAAATATGCCTTTATTCTCCGAATTGATATTTTAGAATCCACAACGCTAGAACAATGGGGTTATTTTACCCTCTTATTAAAATTGAATTCCCATAAATTACCTTTCACTTATACAATGGATAGGCCCAAATAATAGTGTAAAAACCAACTCTAATGAATTAATGAGATTTTCTCCCTGTGGAAACCAATCCATAGAATTCATATATGTTACAGAATCAATGGATGACTCAATGAATTTGGTCCCACCACTATTGTTTTAATATCAAGAGTTGACCCCACATTAAGAGGACAAATGGAATCTTCCCAATAGATATTTTCTCCAAAACCTCCATCTATCCTGAACCCCTCATGAAGGATTCAATATATTCCAAATCATATATCAATTCTCCCTTAGGTTCGTCTAGCCCAAAAGATCCACCACCTCCATGTGATCCCATATCTCAGATGATGAAGTGGATTTGGAAGACACATTTATAGAATTTTAAGACGGTGTCTCTTCCACTGAGGATGAGTTATCCCAGGAGAACCATGTTATTGAGTAAGATCCTAGGCTGACACTGATCAATTCATTTAGTTCCTTCGAGGAGGTACATTTTTATGTAAACATCTTTAAACAACACCACTAAATATTCTCTAGGAGCTATGATGTGCTTCTCGGGCTAGACCCTGGGGTTTTTTTTTTCACCGCCTTGGTCTCATAGTGAGTCATCATGGGTTCAAACATCCTTTCACAGTGATGTTCCCCTCTTGTGGGGTTATGGTCAAGAAAAATGTTGAAAATATTATTAATATAAATTTTGTTCTGGAGGACATGTATACCATTTGGATATAAATGTTTTCCCATTAAGAATGAATTATGTAAATTTTATATTCTACATCAAATTACAAGACCTTAATTTCCATTTTACAAATCATAATTTTTAAATTTCAATGTCAAATATTTTAATTAATGATACAGTCAGGTTCCAAGACCTCTTAATTATGAATGTGTACACCTAATATAACCATATCTAAATGGACCTTGTGGATAATTACTCCACTACCATTAGGTTTCCCCAAGTATCTTTCTTATCTCGGGTGATTCCTTTGGTTTTAAAGAGATTTAGATAAACTTTTCAATGGTCTATGTACCATATACTTAATCAAAATCTTATAAATTTGGCAGAGTATTAGATGGAAGATCATGTGGTCCAATCCCACTATTGTAAGGACCATATCAAGTATCATGAGAAAGTGTTTGGATTCCTCCCCTACATTAATTTTGGGATGTTCCCCCTGAATTATGCATTCGAGGTTACCTATGAAAAAATTAATCACTATTTTCATTTGATACAAAGGAATCGATTTGGACCATTTGAAAATCAAGGCTATTAATCAATTGCCTCTTCCAAGAAATCTATGTGAGTTGTGAGGCCACCATGTCCACATGGACTACATAGTTGATTTATTAAAAATATATAAAAATATTAAAATTAATTTTTTAGGATCATAAAAAAGGAACCATTTACTTGTGGGATGAGGATTTTCAAAGTGTGTTTGAGGATATTTAGATGTACCTACTCTAGTCTTTAGTTCTGATTCCACCCATCTTAGTAATTCCTTTTCAACATTACATAAACACTCTTAAATAGTCCCTCGTCACCCTTCTATCCCAAAAAAAACTATAAGGGTTGGGAAAAAATTATCTATTATCATAGTCAAATTTTCCTCAAAATGGATACCAAACACTCCCCTATCAAGTATCATTTCCCCACACTAGCCTTCTCATTGTAGATCTTATGAAAATATTTATATCACCATGAGATATAGTTGGTGTCCTATGTATAGATGATAAATTATATCCTCAGTCACCCAATTCTGAAAAGTTGATTGCCAAACCGAGTGGAAATCCTCTAGCAATTTGACATTTCTTTTGTCCTGTAAAAGGCCATTACAGTCTAGGAATTGAAGGAATTCCTTTTTTCACATCCATCCCAAGAATAATTTCCATTGGATTATGATTTTATATATAAATATATTCTATTAGGGGATCAGGTTATACCATGTTTTCATACAAATTTCAATGGTGCCTCCAAGATCCCAATCAATAGAAGGATCAACAACCCTATTGTAAACAGAGTAGGCATGGGGTTTTTTCGATCACTCCAATATAGGCCATATTGTTATATTTATTTTTATAATCAGAAGGATGCACCAATAATGATGTAGGGCATTATACATTCATTATTCTTCTTGAGTTAGAGCTCGAAATTTATGTCACATCTTTTATATGTAAAGGGTGACTTCGAGCAAGTAATCAAGTTTATCGAGGGTGGCAGCATAATCATAATGATATATCTTTCACCCCACAGGAATGTACCAATACGAAGATGGATAATTTATCTTTCCAATTGATGGTGACCCAAGTTCCAAGGTCATAGTATGGTCAAGATGGTGAATTGGAAAGCTTAGACTCATCACTTTCAAAATATGACCATGACGACCTAGTCAATCTTGTGGAACACCTGAAGGTAATCGCCCCTACCACCATAAATTATTGAAACCAGAAGGTATGTCCTTTGGTTGTTGGTACATACACACTAGGACCCTCAAATATCCCCATATTTTCTCAAAATATCTATTTGAAGACTACCTTTATTGAGTATCTCAATCATGGAATTCTCTCACCAGACCAAGCCCAACATGAATGAATCTGCTAGTAAGTCGGGGATTATAACGTCTAGAATTGAATGAACATGATAATACCATTTAAATTTTCTGGTTGAATGGGTGTTTCCTCTTGTGTATCCAAATAAATGAGATACCTCGGGTTATGCAGGAGGTACATGCTAGATCCAATAGTTCCCATAATGTAGGATTGAATCTCTCCCACCAAATTTGATGGTTGGGATACCATTTTCCAACAAGTATCAAGGCTAAATTGAGTTCACAAAGATATTTAATTCATGTTATATACACAATTACTTTTTAAATCGACCGTTATATATTATCTACTGTACCAATCATTCTTATCCCTTTTTTAGTATAGATTCTCAACATTGGGGGGTCATGCCCTGCAGTGAAAGCTTAAGAGAGAGCTTTATGTTGACTAAAATATACATCATTTCCAAATGAAATGAAATAGTTCCTATCAAAGAAGTCCAAAATCAATTTTTTATTGAGATTTTGAGGCCCAAAAACATCCATCCGTTTGGGGTTCCTCACGATGTTCTCAATGAATACGACACAAAATTATAGGATTATGAGATAACTAAATTTTACTGAAATTGAAACATCCTATCCAAAAAAAATTATCTCTACCATGCCTATAAAAATGTGTACATTGAGGAGTTAAACAATACCCTCTCAATAATATTGAAAAATAATTTAGTCTCTATCAAAAATAGATGTCCTAACAATATCCTCAAAACACTTTGGTCTTATCAGATGACAACATGAAATTCTACCCTATCATCCCCATACTACATGGTGTATGAAATAGAGGTAGTATTGTCCATTTATCTTCAACAAGCATCACAATTAATGGTTATCTATGACCATAGTAAACAATAGAGAATGTAATAATTGTATCTAGATGATGGAATCCCATAAGGAAAATAGTCTTTAGGCCTTTCATGACATAGGGAGACATCAGAAAAAAATATGGAGGGAATTTAATAAGAAGGCCCCCACTATTCCTTCCTCTAGAGTGATATGGTATTATCTATCAGAATTATGATGATACCCAGAAAAATCCTCTGATGGATAAAAAATGGTATGTACATTAATTTATCTCCAATATCTACTTCAATGGAGCATATTCATTAATCACCATTAGTTGAATGTGCATTATACTTCCCCTAACCCAATGTTTATAAATTAGTTTTTCATGTGATCATTTTAGAAAATTATGTGTGAACAAAAAATAAGGTAAATAGGGTTTTAGATCTATGACCTTAAACTAAAAATAGACCCTATGGTCAAGGAATTATGACCATGAACAATTCACTACACTAGTGGTTTGATATCAATGACCATAAACTAGTAACATCTATAGAATGAGATATATGAATTTAAACTACAGAACATAACATCCTCATCTCGTGAAATTAAATTGTAGCCTTACCCCATGTAATTAATGTGGTATGCCTCACATACCATGTGTGAGATAAAAACCCACAATTTCCTTATCACATGAAGTTATCATGTGTCCTTTCCCCAAGTAATAATAACCTGGTTCCCAATGACAACCATGGAATTCCCAAACGGCCTCATATAAGAGGACATCTTATAGAACTCTGTGTGGTGTGATTCCTAACTTTATAAGATGTGTGATGATTCATAGACCCTCTAACTTTGGTCTCGGCTTCGTGTTCAGCAAGAACTCTACCCTAGGGAGGGGGAATTATGTTCACCAATATTTGGCCCTTGGGTCTCACTTACGATCTAAGAATATAAAACTTAATATATGTGTTGTTTTCTTCATATTATATTTAGGTCACATGTGATTGAATTTACCCCTTTTTCATTTGGGGTTTTACCTCTTTCATAAAACTAAGACATTCATAAAACAAACATCTCCCCGTTCCAAGTATCATGACATTAAAATGGTTTCCAAATTCTACTAGGTCCTATATACATTACCTCAAACATCATATCCAAAATCCTCTTATATGATGATTAAACTATAAAATAGATTCCCCATCTTACCCAGAGTGGATAACCTCTCCTAAATATTGTTTCATCCTTTTACCACAAAATAATCTAGAACCACATGTTTCTTGATTCACATTCTTAGGGGATACATAAGGATTCCTATAACATTACATTCAGTCCATGTAATATATTCATCATGAAACCACCCAATACCATTGGCACTATCACCCAAAAATTTCTTCATAGGAATCCTCCGAAGTATAATGACCTAATCATCTTCATTTACACATCAGTGGTTTGAGATTCCATCATGGAAAAACATGACGAAGAAAGGAATAAGTAACTGAATGCGCAGTCCTTGCCAGTTTCTCAACAGAAAATTTATTAACCATAAACTTACCATGTATGAAACTTTGATTGCTCATATGAAACCTATGGGATGACCAAAAACAAATTTCCTCAGTGAAATATGTTAAATTATATCCTTAAACCATATAAAACTAGGATACCTCATATGAGAAATAAGGGATCAAAAGAACAATTTAAACATCATATGAAAGTAAGATATATCATTACCCTATATGAAACCAGGATGCCTGATATGAAAATTGTGGGAAAAAACACCAACATCCTCAGCACATGATGTTAAAATTTATCATTACACTATATGAAGATAGGATTCCTCATATAAAAAATGTGGGATGAAAAAAACCAATATCATCAATACTTGAAATTAGACATTTAGCCATTACCTATATAATGAACATAGGATAGCTCATATCACAAAGACAAGATGATTATATGTCGTTATATAATAGGATATCCCCGTATCGGGATTGGTCTCCCACTATATAGTGTTCAAAAATGGCATATCTCCTGATCCCCAAGCATGATGGGGTACATAGGGACACTCGAATTCAACATCCCAAGCCAAGACTCAACAGAATTCTATTTTATGTCAAACCCCTAGTTTAAACAATATGACCATACATTGTGTTGAACATGTTTTATGAGTAATTTTTGTTGTGAAAATCCTCATTAGCTCTATCATGTGGGTGGTTAACTGGTCCAAGAAACCATACCTTAAACTATGTGAAATTTTCCTTAGAGATTTTATATATCGCATGAACTCCTAGAACCCTCATTCACAATGTGTTATCTCCCCACTCTCCCACACACATTCCATTGAGACACACAACCCATTTTCAAAACATTAAGACCTTATTATTTGTAAAAATCACCACCAAATCTCTTTCTCTATAAAAAACATCTTAAGTACAACATTACCATCATCTTTGGACCCTCTAGTGTAATAAGAACATTTATTGAATGATTCCCCTCACGTAAAAGCATAATGACCTCAAATAATTTTTGGTACCCTTTTCACAAATTAGTTAATTACAAAATTTTCAATGGCTCTGACAGGTATAAAATTAAACAGATAATGTATAGACATAAAGTTTCTAGTGAGGATAAAAACCAATATAAGAAACCTAAAAAATTAATCTACTTTCCTCCAAGTCACTCTCATGACTCAGGAAAAGTGAGGGAATGAAAAAAATAAGGTACAAAACTATCAGGGACCCACATGTGACCCTATAAAAAAGAAAGATATTCTAGATAAACCTATAAGTTGATGAAAAAGTTAGATATCCTTCTTTCCTAAAAACTACTCCTTGAGGTTTAACATATGGTAGTTACCATTCATGCATCTCACTACCCCGACCAAATTGGATATGGTGAGGTTGGTTCATGTGGTCTGGTGACAAGATGGTAAAATGTTCTACGAACATCCTAATCACATGTCACTAAACTGTATGACATATTGGCCTCACCGTATGAAATTAAACTATAAATTTAGTATCCTTATCGGAAGATGTTAAACTATTATCTATTTTACCTCACAATATGATGTTAAATTATGCGTTCAATATCCTTTCCACGATGCATTAATCTATGTTCCCTATTCCCTCATTTCATTATTTAAAACTATAAATCATTTTAGTCTTTTTTCGAGGAATTGCATTCCTCATATCGATGTCGGTCACCTACCACACCATTATAGTTTTTCATTCACTTGACTTCCAATATGACACACACATTGGAAGATGACTGTAACCTCCATATAATAAAAATAATCCTTCCAAATTTTTTCAAATATTAAATAGAAAAAAATCCTAGAGAGTTGAGAAACATATGAACATTCTCCCAGTTCAACATCATGATTCCCATCTCTCTTGGTTTCGATCCCCATTATATTTTGAATCTGGACAGATACCACTAACATCTGTGGTTCCCAGACACACTGTCTCACCTATCATCTTGGGAATACACTCTGATGTAATTCTAAATACATTTTAAGATAGATTTTATTATTATGATCATTGTCATTGGCCGATCATCATTTTCCCCATTGTTTACAAAATGATAATGAAATATATGTTTTGAAAAAGGTAAATATTTATCCTCTATCATCACATCCTCAATTATTTTAAAAATATTAGGCATATCATTTCAATTATTCATCACTCCCATTTATTTGGGTTGACTTAAATACCCATGAAATTTCCCCATTTGTTAACCATCATGTCTTGCGAAATAAATTCAGTTCTGAAGAGTGTCCCACTCTCCATCAAAAGATTTATTGGATGGGGAATCATGGTAGTAAATGAATGATTTAGACCTTAAGTGTTTTCCCATTTTCAAGAACTCTTTTATAAGTGAAAAATCTAATGTTTTCCCCTTCTTATTGCACCATCCATGAATCATGTGTTCTTTAGTATTAATTGTTCATTGTATAATTAGTGATTTATTTTCAATATTAATGTGATGAAAAATAAATATATGTATGCATATATGAGGACTAAAAAATTAAAATTTCTTAATTTTAGATGGTCATCCATATGGTAGATCCTCATTTCCTCTAACAAAAATAATGCCACATAGGGATCAATGTCGGAAATTGTGTTCTCATGCCTAGCCAAAATCTGATGCATGACCACCAAAACCTATTTCATCCTAATTAGATATTCATTTTACTTCTTAAACACAAGAAAAATATTTTTATCCCTTATTCTAACTTGTACCTTCTCATCTTTTCACTAAAATATATATGATTACTCATCTTATAGATGATCTTTGGACACCACCATATGGTCCCTTAATTGGTTGATGACCTCCAAATGGGAATTAATAATGGACTTATTCTTATTTAATTGATATTCCATTTTGAGATGATTTTTATTGGCCTCCTGGAGCTTCATGGTTCCAAAAAATGTCTCTTAGTTCCATGTGATGTAAAACTCTTCCCTATCCACATGCACCAAATATGTGAGATAATCATGAACTGGGGAATATAGAGAATGAGTTTACTCCCCTTTGGTAGACAAGTTTTATATACCTTCCAAAAGGGACACTCTATGACTCACTAATTGGGGCGAAAATGTGTGGGTGATAATGTTCATCATGCTCCTCCTTGACCAATTCTAGTCAATGTAGTTTTCCTCAGCCACACCAGATATATAATACTCTAGTTCCTTAGGTAGATGAGGTTTATACTCTAGAAATTTAACATGAAATGTGGTGGTAGGGACATCCTCTTGGATACTCTTGGATGGGTCATGATTTATTCTGAGTGGGATTCCATATCTATTGGAAACACCACAATTGATTTCTGGGAACACACCCTCTTGATAACTATTTTAAATAAAAAAATACCAATTAGTTTGACCAGTGATGATGGATTCGGAAACATTAGTCGTGTAAGGGAGAAAGACTTATAGAATGAAATATTTTTTTATGATTTATAGTACCACAGTTTTTAAATGGAATTCAACCACTGGTGATCCCTTAACACCGATTAGATCCTCAACAACAAACAAAAATCCATCAATACTAACTGGATATAAGGTGCATAAAAAACATATTAATTTGATAGATGTGGATAGATCCATTCATGTTTGATGTGGGAAAATATTATTATGGTTTAGACATACCCAAAGGGATGGGGATCCCAATGATGAGTCACACTGGGTGATGTGCCTCGTTGGTGGTAGGTTCCATTAATAGAATGTCCGGGAGCAGTCCCCCACAGATGATTGGGAGGAATGTGGGATCCGTTCATACCCTCCCTTTATGGTGGCCTCATGTAAGAACTATGAGTTTTGTGAAATGGTAACCATTGAGGCCCCCTTATCCCCTTTAACTGGGATCCTTTCCCCCCCTCATTTAGCTTATATATAAGGAGAAATATTGTTTTAGAACCTTTGAAAAAAAAATTATGAATGGACTAAATTGATTATTCGGTAAACAAAAAAAGCTTACCTCACTAAATAGAAGCTTGATCAAGTCATCTCACTTAGGGATGATCTCTCCGCTATCCTAAGCGGTTGTATTATTTGCGATCAATCCCCTAGATTCCTCATCACTAGTGACCTATATATCGGCACTATGTGTTAATGCCTCTAGGTTTGATTCTTAAATAGATGTTATCCCCTAATAATAACTTCCAAACATCACACATACCCGGCCATTGGAAATATTTACTCCCCAATGTTAACACGTATATGCTTCTATATCCACCTAGTACAGAAATATTTGATATATGTTCTCCCTAATAGTGATTCCAGCAAGCCTAATCTCTAGAATCTTAATAACCTCTTGAGTCATCCATCTACATAACTGTTCCACCATAACATTCTTATACAGCATTCCCCAAGTTTTCTAGATCATGGGAATGGAAAAATCTATAATTGAATATAATATATATCACTACATATTTTCTACAGCCTCCCTAGTTCTACTATTCAAAGCCTGAGAGCTCTCCTCCTTCTCTCATGGTCTCTTTTAAGAAATATATTCCCTTTCATGAGGTAGGAGAGCAACACCAGCATGATCTTTACCTTCTGAGTCCCTGGATAGAGCCCATGTTGCTTGATGAGTACTTAAAAACCATCCCATCAACCTACCTAATTCTCTTTCTCTATTTTCAACATAGTAACTTTCCACACTTATTGGTGTAGGATTATTCCTGGAGATACCTCCATCAAAATCTATTGTAACTATAGGAATGGTCAACATTGAAATTGGTGGGTGGAAACATGATAACATCCTTCATTTCTTCGTCCATGAATATCTACCACAACTGGTGAAGGATATTGGGATACCTTTTCTATTGGATCCCCATATAGACTCTCTTCGTGAGTGTTTAGATGAATCCAAACATTTGGATGAATCAAGAAAGAGTGTATGGTTCACAATAAGTGTTATAATCTATCATTAATACCAAAAAACAACTTTTACGGTCTAATGTACTAATTTTCCTTAATAATGACATGTATATTAACAATTATCCCACCAAAATGAGTCAAGAATGGAAGAAAGTTAATTTTTTCATTATTTCCAATATTGAAGACAACCGTAAATTTTTTAAGAGTTACAAGTCAAACCATGATAATGTTGAGAAGTGAGGGTCATAATAAAATATTTAGAGTGGTAATGGAATTTGGAAATTCAAACCCACTGAAATGCACTGCAATCCACCCCGGAAAAAAATGGAATATTCTAGAGAATGGCCTGAGAATGATGCCTCTCACTACATGTCCCAATTAAATATAGATTCAGGATAGAGATAGTACACATAAGATAACATAATTATTGAACCCCCATAATTTCTAAAATTATGATCATTCCAAGATTCAATTTGATACGTGTTTCACTTACCGTGAGTATAAAAATGCAATTAAAGGTGGAAAAAAATTCATTATAATGAATTGATTGATTCTTTACTTCCTTCATGATCCATCCCCACTCCATGTATCACTCTTCCTCCAGGATCAAACAATAGGATGATGGTTTAATCTATTTCAATGTAATCCATTTTTCTGGTCATTGGGTTATATTCATAGATTGATTATTCATGAACATACATAGTACGGTTTTGAATTCAATGTCTATAAGAAAGGGAGGATTATGAGCCAATACTTGGTTCAAAATTTCTTGATGAATCTATGTTGAAATAGAGTTATAATACCTTTAACCCCGGGAGTTTAGTGTTTGAATGAATTCATCATATTGGAATCCCATAAACAAGATATCTCCAATGAAAAATAGGTCACAAAAGCTGATCCCCACCTCCCCATGATAGAGGTGGAATGTTTTTGTGTATAGGTACCACCATATGAGAAACATTGGTATCATATCCTATTCGTAGTAAAAAATGAATTAGAACATCTAAAATACTTTGTAAAAGTTAATATGGTGCTTCTCAGCCCCATACTCTTAACAAGTAAATCGTAAATAGTTTTTACTTATTCACTCGTTAGTAATGTTCCACCCAACCAGCTGGTCCCACTCTTCGTACTAGCCCATGTTATTATTTAGGATACCAAATTGGAGGATTTTTACATAGAAGGATGTGAAATCATTATACAATAGTACTTCCTTGGTCACCATAATTTCCATTCAATTTAGAGTGGAAACAATGTTGTCTTCATGTTTCCTATAAGGATGATCAAGGCTGGTTATATTCCAATGGGTAATTTCTTTATGGTGAGAGAAATATAATTAGGGCATGTAAGATACCATGTCTATGATATCCATATTTTCAATTAGTCTAATGTTTTATAGTCGAAGGATACTTCTTATAATGTATTCATTCGGGGATTTGATTAGAAGGATTGGGATCTCCCTATTATCCTAATAAACTATTCTACCATGAAATGTTTTTGGATTCCCATCTCATCCCACCATCTCGTTCATAGTGGTAGATTCAATGACAGATTTATCATCAAGGTTGGATATTTCTAAATTATGTATATTCACACATTGTTCAATGAATGATTTTTATTCATTCACATAAAGGATTTATGATACGCATAAGACAAAAATTTCATGAAAAGGGAAGACTAAAGAATCGAAAAAATGGAACATAAAGAATATTTTGTGTGACTTTTTGGGCTGAAATATCTAAAGCACATTAAATATGATGATTTTTTTTGAAAAGATACAACTCATCACACACCAGAGTCAGGAACTATACATTGGGATAACCCCTATTTATATGCAATGGACTTCTATTATTCACAAGTGCACAACTTATTTACATGACCAAAGAGGGAAGTTGTGTGACCAGGTATAAATTAGCCTTACCCTTTAGTGATTCTCTAAAAACCTGATATTCTAGTCCTCTTCAACTATAATTTTGAGTGGGGTTTGATGATGAAAATGTGTCTTCAACCTCAAAGGACCAGTTTTTCATAAATCTTATCTATGAGCCACCCAAATGGAACATCCAAAATCCAAAGAGTAGGTTGCATGAAACTAATGAGTGATGCATAAAGGAAGTCACATACCCTTTAAAAATAAATTTATGATAAATAAAAAAATTCATATAACAATCACATGGGTATGAATGAATCATGAAATGATATCCAAGGAATATATGTTCATAATCAGATCTTTTCACACAAACCTCTATATGTGCAACCATACAGTTGCATGAGAAATGTGACATTGAACCCGAAATATTTCGCTTTTAATCCCCCTTCAACAAAGGGTTGGGAAGCATGAATCCCTATTATGGACTACAGTGATGTTTCATGACATTGATAATCTATTTTAGTTATATATAGAACATCAAACCGAAACTTATTTTAAGGATCTTTAGAAAGGGATGTGTCTCTCTCACTCATGAAAATCGTCTTTATATGAAATCATGCAACACTAAAATATCATAGACCCTCAAAGGTATAGGACTTATGTGACCAACATCCCATGGTCTCCATCATGTATTGGGAAATATTTGAGAGTTCCTTGTAGAACATCTCTTATGTCTAGTTGGGATCACACAAGAGAATAATAATTTGCACAACCCTAAGCTTCATGCGACCAGAGCCATTTCATGCACACAAAACCTCTTTAATCCATATAATAGTCTAGTTATGGTGAAAATGTATCACACAACCAAATTTGAGTGAAACATAATAATGTTTGACCCAACAAAATTTATGTCCAATAACCATGCCTCCTATGCTTCATGTTTGGACAAGTCCTTTACCCTAACTTTTTATCCTAATATCAGGTACCACAATGCCTCTTTATCCTATGAATGGACACCATAACATCATGCCTCATAATCACCACTCTTCTAAGGAATTTTCTATTCCATTCCCCACAAAATGGTATATGAGAAGTAGACATGTAATCATTAATGGTGGTGTCACTGTGGTAAAAATCTTACCTATAATGGTAGAGAGTCGTATTACCAAATATTATTCTCACCGGGACATGGTCCTCTTTAGGGTGTACCCCAACCACATCTAAGTTACATGAAATAAATCTTCCCAACTCCAATTCATAATCATACAATGTTGAAATGCACAAAAATATCCACATCACATGATTTTAAAATGTTTCCTTACCTTATTTTATGAGCATGGGATTTTTCATGCATAATCATTATGGGATGATACCCCAATGGGAATCTAATCTAGGCCCAATCCCCTCGCCAACATGGCCTCATACTCTGGGCATGCCAAATTTATACACCCCACAACATCCATCCTTGATGCTCCATAAATCACATGAGTATCACTAGGACATGATTTTAAACAACATAGACCCGTACTGTCACATGATCTAAAACCACAACATCAAACAACATTGGTTTTAATCCTTTTATTAAATAGGGTATATAGGAAACCTTCTTGAGGTTCAATACTGACACCTGAACATCACCACAAAACTACCATGTGTAAAATCATCCCCCTCAAGACCCTCAAGACCCTCACAACCAAACCACCAATTGTGAAATCTCCCCCGTGGGGATGCACATAACCAAAAACTAAGTATTAAATTTCTCCCCTATGTGTCACACTTCAAGAAATACCATGTGTGAAATATTTCCCCCTGGGGACACACCCCACCGAATACTAAGTGTCTAGTCCCCATGGGGACACACCTAACCCAATTCATAGTGTGAAATATCAACCCCATGGGGACACACTTCCCCATATTCTAATTGAGAAATCAGACCAACTAGGGGCACAATAAGCCAAAATGTCATGTCTGATCATCTTCCCCCCAAGGTCCACACATGAGAACAGCTATTTCCACATGATGATAAACATAAAACCTAGAATTCCCCACAAGACATAAAACCTATGACTTACATGATTTTTCTACCCCATGATTCAATAATGGGATGCATATGGTACAAAATACCCTGATGCTTTCACCCCTTGCATCAACTACCTCGTGGCCAACATGGGATTCCTTGGTTTAGTTCCTAAGATGCCTCATGTTAGATGAATTTTAATTCAAATGGATAATACTTTGTAGGTTCCAAACAAACCTATCAATCACAAATTCCAATACATACCCAATGTAACTATCCACATTGACCAAATGTTTCATCCCTATAGAAATTGTAGTATTGTAATTAGTCGTTTTCCACCTTAAGATAGTATTGGGAATGAGTTTCAAGAAGATGAATCAAATATTTGTGGGATAAATGTACATGGATATTATGTTTGTGGAGGAATACATTGAAGGAGGAATCGATATCACATTATCTTATTTTGATCAAGGTGATGAAATAACAAATTTATGTGTTGGAAGCCACCGGCCTTTGGAAAATAGGAATGTGTGTTAACAAGTGAAGCACAAAACCTCTAGGAATCATGAATATTAATATCACCAATGAAAATATTAGAAATAGTGATCAATGATCTCTATAAATCTGTATATTTATTTACACATTTCTTCGTTGTTCATATAATTACTTCTCACCAATGATCTCCTACTTGGAAACTTAATTATGTGTTATTATATATGTCCATTTAACTTTCCATTCAATATTTTCAAGAGGAATTTTATTTACACATTTTACTATGAGGCTTCCAATAATGGTATTTTATAACATTAGACCCTTGATTATCGAGATCAGTACTGAATTGTGAGGACGAAATTTTTTTATTGGCGGTATAATTTAAGACCTCAAGATATTAAAAAAGAAAAATAAATTTTTATAGTATATATGATATGTAACAACATACATAGATAGGAATGTGACACCCAAATACTTTATGATATTTTTATTTTTAAATGAATTCAATCTCTTTGATAGCTTTCGATGCACACTACATCAAGTTTAATTAAAATACAATACTTTATTAAAATTTAATTATTTAAACATGATCATTGTAACAATAATGTTAAATTGGTGGGTATGAATAAGAACAAATAAATTATAAAAATTATATGCTTAAAATATTTATAAAATTAATTTAATGTTTATAACATAATTATAAATAAAATTAAAACCATAAGATATAAAAATAAATGCTTTCTAAAAATCTATTTTTTAAAGATTGTTTAGTCATTCTTTGGACGATTAATTTAAAATTATTTTTTACAAATTTTAAATAATTTTATCTGAAAAAATACAATTTATTTCTGAAATATTTATGCGGATATTAACTTTGGTTTATTTTTATGAACTTCTCAAAAATATTAATATTTTTACATATATTGAAAAAAAAATTATGGAAAACTACCTTTTCATTTAAATTATTGATAAATTTTTATTATATTTTAAATTGGATATAATGTAAATTTGGATAAATTATATTAAAATTTATCTAATATATAATTTATTTATGAATTTTATGTTCAATTATAGTATAAAAACTCTTCCTAATTATTAGAACATTTCTTTGGAAAACGTTTTTTTTTCAAGTTTGTTTGTTTAATTTTAAATAGAATTCCATCATTTCAATGAATTGAATTTGGAAAAATGGAATATATATTTTTAATCATAATAATTAATATTATATAATATTTTTATCATTTTTTTTACCATAATAAATATTGAAAATATTAAAAAATTAATCACTGCATTTAAAGTAAAACTCAATTTTACAAGGGGTTAAACTAAATTGTGAAGGATTAAAATGACGTAAAAACATATAGAAACCCCATTTAATGACCATATTTATACCTTATAACCTCTAAGGGTTTAGAATATATTATTTTTATGTATTTTTCTAGAAAAAAGTTGGTATCACTTTATTATTTCAAAATTTCCATGTGTGTCCCCTCCTACACTAACAAAAAATTACACCATATCCAACCCGATTCACACTTAAAACCCCATTTAATTTATCCAATACCTATCTAAATACATTAATTAATTTAATCCACACATCCAATAGAAAATATTTATGTTTTTAAAACCAACCTAGAATGCTTGAGGTATAAACATAAAGAGAATTTCTGAATAAGTGTTGAATTTTTTAAATGCACATATTTTCTTTATTTCTTCTTCGACCTCCTTAAAATAAAATTAAAAATTGATAATATAATAAAATAAATGTAACATATATACTAATATGTTATTATGTTATTTTAACAACTCATATATATCATAACATCAATCAAATGGGAAATAAAACAGTCGATCTTGTGTACGATTAACTACAGCCTCACGAACCGATTTAAGTCATTTTCCAACATGACCCATTAAGTATTGATATAATAAAATATTAAAGATATTTATATGATAAATATTATATTATTATATCTATTTAAATAATATATCCCATATATCATCACACTTTTCATTCTGTGGGTGATATTATAACCTCGATAATCTGTACGGTGGACTACCACCTTGTGAAACGATGATATTTGTTTTTAGATTATACTTTATATAAATGATAGTAAGGTAAAATTCAGAAATATGTATGATATTTATGTAATAATAAAACATAATAAAATATAATATCACATTTAAATTCTTACCTTCCATTATTTCCGAGAACAATAACTTCACTCGTGCATACGTGTATACTACCGCTTCCAAATAGTGATGAGAAATGTTTTTCATTTTATTTTTACATGGATGGAAGTTTGGATGAATTTGATCAATTTAAATCATATATATGAAATAAAAATTAATCATGAAAGTTAAATTAATATTTATTTAAATTTTATTCCATCCAATGAGATAAAATGGAAACAACGTTCATGTGGACCAATAACCTACTGTCTCCATGATTGATGTAATCCATTTCCAATATACAACATATGATTATTACTCTAAATAGTTATATAATTATTATATATGACATTTATATCATTGTAAAATTTCTGGATAATATGAAACCACGATAAAAGTATCAGGACTTAAAATACCAAATCAAGACATATATGAAAAATAATGTTTTTATTACCCGAAATTGGGATTTTAATAAAGAAGAGTTAATGAACATGTGATAAAAGACCATTTGTAAATAATAAATTTCATTTCATATATAATTATATTTTTTTAATATATTCATAATAGACCTATATATATTTTTAATGTGGTTCATTCACATAAAAATGATTTTTGTCATGAGATATGGGTTTCTCGTCACTCTTTTACATCTGTCAGATATATTCCATTTTCAAATCTTATTCCAGTGTCTGATTCATATAGTACCTATTTTATATGGTATATAACTAATATATTTATTTTACTGGTGTTTAATGTTTCATTTTATGTTACTCCTTTCATGGGGTTAAGATTCAAAAGAAAATAATTTGTTTAGAGATAATTGTTTCGATATCATTTTAATCAGGATTGTTTATAGTTAAATTTATGTTTATGGAAATCAATTGAGAGCGATCTAATAAAACCATTTAATATAATTATGCACTTGTTAATAATTAAATTTATAGTTAATATTAAAAATATTCTTCTCTTTGGTACTCAAAATGTTTGATAAACTATTTTCATGAAAGTATAACATCATTTCCCTCTTTGGAAGAAAATCATTTTTCTTCCAAAACCATATTTTCTAAAAAAATCAATTTTCTTAAAAAAAATAAAAAATATTTATTACTTACATAGATTACCATGTTTTATTTTTTACAAAAAAATTGAAAATAATATTCAATTCATTTTCAAAAACAAGGGACGTTTGTATTTTACAAAAATTGTTTAAGGAATATGTGTTTTAATATATACATCATGTAAAAAATTTCAAACCATCATGACCAATATATTTTTTAAACCTTAATTCCACTTTTTACATGGTTATTTTCAAATAAAAATATTAATAAAATATTTTTTTAACATTTAGTCTTCAAAAATTATTGATGTAAATAAGGTTATTTTCCACAAGAATGTTTTTAATTAGATTTTTATAATTATTTTTTCTCTGAATGGTTTAGTTCCAGTGTGACTAGGGATAAACTAGTTTGATACCATTCATATTTAGCTAGAATTTTTATGATTATTTTAATTTATTTGGGTTATTATTACTATTTTGAAAGAATTTATTTTAATACAAATGTTTTTTTGATTGTGTTTAATCCATTTCATATGAGGAAATTATTGGACCTAAAAAGTGATCAGCAGGTCCTACTATAGCCCCTAAATGCATCTATAGAACTCATCAGAAAAACAATATTGGGTTATTGTTTCATTCCTTAAAAATTTATGTGATATTTCTAATAATAAGGTATTGAAAATATGGTTATTATGCCTAGAATTATTAATTCCCTAATTATGAGATTACTCACAGATGTCTAAGTGATTATTTTCTTTGTTAGAATATCCATGGAAAAGTTTCAATGTCACGTGATTAGGTATAAGTAATTATTAAATCATTTCTTATTCCAATCATATTATTCTCATGATATTTATTAAATGGCATGTGTATCAGTTATTTATCATTAAATATTAATCCTTATTTATTTACTAATATCTTCTATTAGACTCATACACATACTGAGTATTGGATCTCCCCACATTTTCATGTTTCTTTCCCCTGTATTCCAATATGATTATTATGAGTGATATGCAGGGTTATGATAGATTAAATAATGATGCTCTTGAAGAAAAAAATGTATTTTACATTATGATTTCATTTGTAAAGTTTGATCCAAGAATATATCAAGTTATCAAGACAACTGAACTATTCGGCCCATGGGGATATGATTCCTTCTAGCTTAAGCCAATAGAAAAAAGTAGCCACCAAATATGGGCTTTATTGGTCAGGGTTTCTTCAACTCACCAAAAAATTTACTATTTCTAAAAAGTCATAAAAAATTCTCTTGACATGAATTCAATGATGAAGTGAATTTAATCAAACCAAAACAATAAAATTTAAAAATTTAACTTTGAAGTAAAATAACATATCAAATAAAATTATATTTTAAATAATATCATTTTGTTTTTGGATTGAAATGTATATAAATTTTATTAATAGATTTAAATACATAAAATGAAATCATTAAAATTATAACGTCATAAAGTTGATTAATTATTAAAATTTCTTGGGTTATTATAGGGAAAAACATGATTCCTTTCCGTTCCCACATATTTTATATTTATCTTTTTTAGAGGAAATTATACCATGCATTGGATTTAGACCATAGATATATGACTTTCCTGTATAGGATATGTTCTACATGATTTGCTATGAAGTCCTAGAGAATAATCATAATTCTAGTTAAACACAACCCAAGTGTTATACAAAACCGAAATGAACTTATAAGAATTATGAACATGACATGTTGGGTAGTGAACATGAAAAGATAAAATTATTATATTTATCTCCAAATATACATAATTTAATTTCATAAAATCCACAAGTTTATTCCTTTATTTATTTTACTTTAATTTATTTTCAAAATCCCACTTTTTTTGTAATATAAAAAATATTTAAAAATTACACATCAAAAATTTAAATTATACTTGTTATATAACCTATGGTATACCCAATATTATAAATATTATCTAATAATGCTATGTAATTTTACATGTCATGATAGAAAAATTCAATTTTGACAACATTTTTAGGGATATAAATAATTTTATGCTGCATGTTTTTAATAATAACTCTATATATTATTTAAATATTTATTTATTTCTTTATATCAATTAAAATTTTTTAAATTTTTTTTTAATTATTTTGTACATAATGTTTTATTGGTTTAGTGAACTACCAATTTTGAAATAAAATTAGATAGGTTATTATTTCATATACACCAATACACATATAATGATCCTTTTAAATAGAACACACAACACACTGAGAATCATATACAAAAATATTATTCTATAACTAAATTCCAAAAAGAAATTATCTTGTAAAACATAGAAAAAATAAACCAAACAAGAAAGGAATTGACTTATCCTAAAATTAAAATTCACCATATGTATATCCAAATATTTTGAAAACAATTTAACATCAAAACAGAACCCCTCTTAATTAATTTCTTTTCAAAATCATAAGGACTTACTAGATATTACCCAAATAACCCATTAATGGAATTATAAATTGAATGTTAAACACTGAAACATGTATGTCTGGGTAAGGAAATTTTAAAAAATATGACTTATAAATTAACATTGGGAAAAATTACAAAGTAGAAGAACCCTTTAATAATAGATAAAATAATAATAATAATGATAGATTCCTTTACATAAAATGCAATGCGTTAAGCAATTTATGATAAACTATAAAGAAATATTATTATTTAAATTTGACCATTAAAACTTAGTCATTAAATTGTAAGTTATGAATATGAGTAAAATCATTATGAATGAAAAGTATAATTTTCTTAATCAGTCCAAATCTATTTACTATTTCTTAGTTAATACGCACTTAGTTTTAAGTGAATTCAATTTATGCTTCATAAATGAATTTTCTTCAAAAATGATTTAAAATTTGGTTTGAGAAATGAAATAATAATTAATTTTTTAAATTTTTAAAAAATTTATTTCACAAATTAAGACTATTTTATAAATCATTATATAAAAAATAACATACGGTGAACATTTTTTATTTTTCTAAAATGACATGTTTTTTAGTGATGAGTGAGAATATCAATTATTCAAATACTTTAATTTTTTTTAATAAATGAAGTAATTTAAAACTTCCATTATATTTTTTTATAGGTGATAAAATTAACATGTTATCATTTTAATTTAAAATAATATAATTAATTTCATTAAAATAATCAATTTTCATAATTTTGATATAATGTAATTTTGTTACATAGAGAAACATTTTTCTAAAAAACTTTTATCATTTTGTTTTATGAATTTATATTAATATTTATTTATACCATTTTTAGAGATATAAAATTTAAAAAATAATACCATACATTTAATCATTAGTTTCAAATTTTAATAATTTTTCTGTTCTATTTTTATTCAGTAGGAATAGTATGAGTGGTAATTATTTGTCACATTGGTAGGGTTAAAATTTGTAAAACACGGTTAAAACCATGAGATAAGATCTGAAAAACAACCCAAAAAATTTATTTATTTTATTTTACATGATAAAGTCGACAATATAAATCCAAAATTTTTATATATGGATTTTTTTCCCTTGATAATAATAATTATATTATTTTATGTAATGAAAATTCCAAAATATCACTCTCTTGAATTTAATATATCTATGATTTTTATATATGGATAAGGATAATATAAATTTGGTTATAAATGATTATATGAAATATAAATTATTTTTTTTAATATTGTATGTTTATTTTTAATTTACTATTATAAAATAATTACCTTAAATTCTTACACAATTTCGACACAATACTTATGCTAGTTGTAGTGAAATCATGTAAATGATTTCAAAAATTCTAAATTAATATTATTTTCGATAAATTATAGTGACCCCAAAATTTAATAGATGAACATAAGGTATTAGTGATGGTTTAAAAAAATATATTCGAATTGCATTACTATATTTATGTATTTAAGTTCGAATTAAATAAATTGAGTCAAAATTGGCCATATAGATTTTTATGATATATAATATTCTATAAAATATTTAGAAATAATAAAAATATTTAAATAAGAAAAATAGGATTATAAATGGTCAAATATTTAATTCCTTGTCTAATTTTGAGAAACTTGTTACCTCTATGTAAAATTATAACCCGTTAAATTTTAAATACCGGTTATGATGGTTAAGGTAGAAAATGGTCAACGAAGGTGTTAATCAAGAATAGCGTTTAAAATGATATATAATCCTATCAAAATTTTATGGTCTGATTTTATTAGTACAATATATTTATTATATTTGAATCCATGAAATTTTTAACCACTTATACATGAATGCAACTTTCTTATATTTTAATAGTTTTGAAAATTACAATTGTGTCCCTCCACCACATATAAAAACACACCCCCTAACTCTATACCTCATCTTGAGACAAATAGGTCATCCAAACCATGTATATTTTTCATATAAGAACCTCTATACCTGAATTATATGTCATTTTATTATTAAAATATCATTACAATAGCCCTTAAGAAGGGATCTAATAGAGGGAAACCGAAGAAGACGTAATCATCTTACCCGATATATTTATAATTATTTCTTATTATACCTCCTATAAATATTTAATATTCATCAAAAAAATTAAGATTCCAAAATATTATGAATTTATATTATCATAATATAAACACCATTATCCACTCTCTCATCCATAAAAAGAGAATTTAAAATATCTATCCTATATATGTATGGACTGCCACCTCTATATAGTGATACAATTAATTTCCCTTTATCATTTTTCATGGATGGTTAATATAATGTTTTTCAAAAATGTATCTAATATTTATGAAATAACAATACTTCTATAATTATAATATCTCATGTACCTTCTAACCTTCCCATCTGTTGGAAAATGATAACGTTTATTATGCACACGTATGGACTACTACCTCCACAAAGTGATTTGATTTGTTTTTTATTTTATATTAACATAAATGATAATAATTTTAGATTTATTGAATATATATGATATATATGATATAAAAATTATTTCTTAAATGTGAATTTTCATTTACCTTTCTTTCATTACATACATCAAAAAAGTTAAAACAATGTTCATGTGTTCGGATATACAACAGTCTCCAGGAACTGTGTAATTAATTTTTCAAAATGTTCCATTAAAGTATGATTATAAATATATGTGATTTATATATATATATATATATATATGTTATAAATCCGGATATTTTTAAACCATGGTCAACATACATCAACCCGAATTTTCAAACCAAAACTCTCATGAAAAGTGAAACTGTTAACACACAAAAAAGTTGATTTGCATAAGGAATTATTAACAAATGGTTGATGAAATGTTATAATTGGAAACAATATTATACTATATGTATATACATTATTATATTATACAATTATAATAAATTTAAATTTATTAAAAATTTGGTTTTAGGGATTTTAAATCAACACAAACTTGATGTAAGATATTATTGTCTCACTTTTTTTTCTTGGAGACATATGATTTATTAAATACATTTTTCTTTTGTGTGGTTTATATAGTACCCATGAATTTATTTTTTTTATTATAATAAATTTAATGGGGTTTTAATAATACATATAATGTTCTATGTTTCCTTATTTGAATACTAAAAAATTACCAAAGTGGTATCGGTTTATTGTCTTAAATATTTACTTTGTGATATATGTTATGTTAGGAACCTATCTTATTTTATTAGTTGTTTATAAATCCCATTTAAATTTTATATCATTAATATCCATATTTTCAGGATATTTTTTTTTAAGTTATTATTTCATGAGTAATATGAATCTAAAGTACTAAAGCGGTAAGGGATTTGTGTCACAATTTCATTTTTTATCAAGATTATTTATAATTATGTTCCCAATGATGAAATTTTATGACTTATATCTAATAAATCCCAATAATTTATTTCTAAAATTGTTATTTCTTGTAATTATATTTTTTTTATTCAACTTCTTCACTTTAAAAACTCAATAGATAGAAATAATTTTTTAAGGAAAACCAACTTTATTTCAATAATTGGTATAAAATAATACTTATTTTATAGAAATTTCTTTTAGAAATTATTTCATGAATTTTTTAAATATTCATATATTATTTTTTAATGTGATTATAACAATTACTGAATTTTTAAAATATTTTTTAAATGGAATCTCCTGGTCATTTTTAAAATGATGTACATTTTACTTTTAATTGAAAATGTGAAATAGATCATGGTTTTAATGTACACTACAAGAGTTGAATTTAACTCCTTCATTAATTCTCAATGATATGGAGATTTATTTACTTGTTTCAAATTTTATTTTCAAATAAAAAATATTCATTAATATTTCCAATTTTTTTGATTTAAATATTTTATTTCAAAATGAAAAGTGCATTTTAACCATAGAAATGTTCTTTTAATCATTTAAATGTATTCTTACCTATGATAACATCCTTTGCTGTTACAAATGATTTAATAAAAATATGATCTAATGATACCATGAAATTATATTCTTTTTATGCATAGTGATTATAAATATTTAATAATGATTCTATGAAACTCATTTCATTCCATGTGGATAATTTAGTTATGATGAGGCCTTTATGAGACCTGCTAATTTTCCATAGGTTATGATTTGATAAAATCATAAAACTTTAATGGAACATGTCTGTACTCTAGGGGGTATGCATTGATGGATGTTTTATGATACTTTGGAACACATATTGATGGTTTTTATTATGTTACTAGTGGTCATGTAATTATATAGTTGTCCATTACAATGGGTAAATATCAATATCTGATGAGGAAAAAAGGAATTCAAAGGGAGTGAACTCAGTAACGTTTAGGAATTTTTTTCACTATTATAGACATAGGAATCATCCTAGAATAACGATACAATGGAATATGAACTATACCAAATAGAATATGATAGTGTTGGTAATGATCTTTTAATAATATGAAATTGTTTTATTTTCATATGTGTATTCCATAAACTTATATCTTGGGCCAATGTTTGGATCTCATGGATCATTTTCCTTGGGCCTTTTTGAATTAATTTATTTGGAAATATTAAAATTTATTCAATGATTCATGAATGAGATGTATTCTATGTTGTGTATGGTTTTTGAATGTTAAGAACATGTTCACATACCCTTATTATTTTATTTTTCATATGTGATCATTGAAATCTCTCTTGTTTTCCCTTAATGAAAATCTGAGCTCACCAACCCTTTTGTTTTCATTCATGTGGTTTTGAAGAAATTTTTTAAGTAGGTTATGTCTAAGAAGAGTTCTAAATGGGATTAATGCTGTAGGAGATGTTGAATATCTTTCATTAATTAAGAATATTTTGAATATTGTCTCTAATTAAACTAAACCTTTATGGTTCTGTTGTGGATCACAATGTTATGTAATTAATATCCATTCATTAATATGTAATATCTATGTGTGTAAAGTATGGGTTTCAATTAACGAATTGATTATACTATGTGACACAACTGTTAGATGTTGTATAGATATGAACCATAATTTTTTACAAATATTTCATATCCAAAAAGATTACAATAATAATAAAAATTGGAATAAGAAAATCTAATGGGGAGAAAATAATAAATTTTTTGAATGTTTTACAATACTTCTTTATATTTGTCCAAATCACAAAATAAGAGAAAAATTTTTCTTATAAATTTTATAAATGTTTAATTACTAATGATCATAATTTTATTGATTCTTTTATAGATGGTTCCCTCATGTATAATACTTTGATCATTGTATAGAACCTCTTTAAAATCATGTTATATAACACACAATAATTTGGTTCATGGTTTAGTAAATCCATTAGAGGGCTTTTTTGAGGTACAAATATTTATTTTTACAAAGTGGTGGAAATATAGTTTGAAGTGGTAAGTACTCCACTCCATTAATTTTCACATTCCCTTGGAAATTCCCAAACTATAAATCCACTTTATTGCGATATTTATTCCATTTAAACCCAATATTATAATCGAGTACCATATTTGAGAGATCATTCTTTTTTTGATGTAGTATTCCTTGGTCACCAATACATACAACTCATTAGGAATGAACTATATCATCCATAAAACAGTAGTTTAAAATATAACCGTCCCTATAGGTAAGGGGGTATTCTAATATACCTCAATTGTCATGGACCCACCTAGGGTGGGGAAATCATCCTCCTCCACCAAAAAAATCCACAAACACCAAAAATTCATTTCAACCACCATCCCAAACCCCATGATTTTAACAAGGTTACTAATTAAACTAATGTATTCAAATAATCTATAATTTCAATAAACAACACAATCTATCATTAAAAACAAAAACAAAAAACTAAATTAGGCCAACTCACCATATCAAGGGAATTCATTGTTAAGGGTTAGTAATGCTTCCTTCGCAACCAATTTTAAACCCTAGGGATAAGGTAAATGTTAGTCCCATCACCCTTCAAAATGGTTCTCAACTGAAAAATCAAAATGACCATTTTATAGGATTCCTCCCATACCAAGGGAACCATTATTCCAATAGTCTCTAAATATCTAATTATTTAAAATCATTTTCCTAATAGAAGTACAAAAAATGGAAAAAGATTGTATTTTTTTATCTAAATACCCCAAATATTCAACTTATATTAACTCAAAGGTCCATTGAACCATAGATATCAAAATAAATTAATGTTTATTGGTAAATATTAGAAACATTCAAAAACAAAAAAGTTAACATTCCATTGATCGATTTTGTGAATCAAATTACTAGATATTTTATGTTATTGAAGGATATATATACACCATGAAGGAAACATAGATGCCGTGAAAAGGAGATAATTAAGATTAATGTATAAGCATTGACAAATCCATCACTTCCCACTAAATGAAATGATTTAAGAACACTAACCATTCCATATGCTATATGGGATCAATTATTTTCAAAATATATTCTTGATTTTGGTTTCCCTTATAAATGTGATTCGAGGCTTAATTATTACATAATTATTTGTTGTATATATGAAACATACAGGATTGTTTTTCAATTAACAAACTATAGTACCACACATCCTATGGGTGTTCTATAAGATGTTCTTATGAGGGTTAAATATATAATTTTAAAAGTGTTGTTATGTTCCTAAAATGGGTGATGATATAATGAGTTGAAATTCACTAATTAAATTGGGATATATGGTCTTGAAAACTTCAAAAATCCTAAGAAATTTATAGAGCGGTTTATTTTCTATGGATTTTAGTGCAACCATTGTCCTCTTAAACATCCTTGACGGAATAAAAAACCACTCATAAGAGAATTCATCTTCATAGATTAATTTTATCCATGTACTACATATCCTTATTTAATCATATCATTATTTATATTACCACCTTTATATTTTAATATCAATGATATTCATACTAGGTAATGATTCATGTTCCCAATAGTATAATGGACTTGAAAAATGTTTTGTATGTTTATAAATGGATGACTTCTCATTCACTGAGAACACAATTACCAACAATTATTTTGTATAAATTGTTATATTTTACTCCATATATGGGAATTTTACCATTAAACATTTGGATTAGATCGTGTACCTCTCCCTTTATCATTCCCTCTAATCAAAAAACTGATAAAATTGGATCTTTAATAGATAGATAAAAATTAAAAATATTCATATCATGGTAACAAAATAAAATTACCTTTCATAATTACAAGTGCACTCCCTTCGTGGAATGAGTTGATATTACAAAACATTTTTATATAGTATAAAAAATTATTAGGATTGACACCATAAAACATTTCTATAATTCATCGATCAATTTTCATGCATTATATATTATTAAAATATGAGGCTAAATCAATGAGGGTGGTATTATAACATCCCAGGTAAACAAAGGATATGAAATTTTCATATTTATTAATATTTTCGAATTAAATATAATTTTTACTTTAAAGGGTATTCTATGTTAAACTGTTTACCCAACACGCAACAATGGGTTTCTCCAAAATCTCATGTAGCACACAAGGCTGAGTCATACTAAAAACAAAAATATAATATTATTTTAAATGGTAGTCAATGTCTAGCAGTTGTATTGAAGGGAATGGATAGAACTATATAAAAAATTATTATAAATTTTTTTGAAATATTTTTACATTTATCCAATAAAATTTATTTTCTTAAAATGAGATTAAATCAAATTTTAAGCATAAATACTCAAATATTTTTTAAAGGCATTTTTCTGCCTTTTGATGGAGTACCTATTTTAAATATAGTTTTATTATGTTAATATGTTAAATTTGACAAAATATACATCTTTTTTAGAATAAGGACATCAAAATTTACATTGGGTTATTTTTTTATTTTTGTGATAAAATTCATTTTCTAATTAATAGTTTAAAATACTGAATTTCAAGTCAAAATTGTCATTCTAACTAATTTATATATATAGTTACATTATCCATTTGATTGATTTTAAGTTTTATTTAGATTATAATTTTATCATTTTATCCAATTTTGGTCATTGGAAGTAGGTTCACCTTGAAAATGGACAGACACAAGTGTCAATCTTTTGATAGTTATTATTTCTTAAAATCATGTGTTTCAGTTTTGAAAACGGGGAGTAATTTTAAATTAAATTATGTAGATTATATGTTTTGAATTCAGAAAATGGATTATATATTTATAATTAAGATGTATTAATTGTTTAAATGGTTAACTTTTATTTTCGGGCATTATGTATTGAAACTTCAGTAAATACTTTATTTACCATGGATTAAAGATAAATCTGGTGAATAAGGTTAAAAAAATAAAATTATAATAACGTTAAATTTCCCTAACATGTGTCATAGGCTTATTGGAATATACATTTCCATGAAAGGGAATCATTGGGTAGATTTTTTGATCCCATAGAGCCACTTGAAAGTGAAAATGACATTTAAAAAAATCAATTTAATGTTATGGAAAATGTAACAAAAAATATATCTTTTATTAAAGCAATTTTTATATGGGGTTATATAAGGGATAATTTCTAATATAAGTCATAATTATAAAGATAAATATATTTTATAAATCATGGTATTTTATTTATAATTTTTAGATGTCAAATAAATAAATTTAGTTATGAAAAAATGATGATATAATGATTACCTCATTAATGAATGTTTTAAATAAATTGGATTACACATATTAAACTATATTTTTTAAGATTTTTATGCAATACAAGAATTTTATGGATAATTATTAATTTCTATCTTGTATTTAAGAAATTTTTATCTAATTTATCATGTTGTTATGAATTTTTAAAAAGTCATGATATGAGTAGTATAAAAATTGACATAAATGAGTTTTTAAATAAATTAATATTTTATAAACTGATAAAATTATCCTAAAAATCTAATATACAGAAAAATTACTTAGATAAGTCCTAAAATTTATTAATGAACCACTTGAGGTTCTATTTGAATTTTATGGTGACTATATAAACCATATAGTATTACTATATAAGAAGACATTGTAAAAGTAAAATAAGTTAAAAAAGTGTTAAATAAAACATTAAGGATTAAAAATATTGAAAACCTACCCAATTGTTATTAGATAAATTTATTTCAACATATATAATTATTATTATAGAATTTAATGAGGTTTTTACCATTTGAAACCGAAAATTAATTTAAAATAAAATAATACATTCCAACATTCCTAAAGAGACCCTCCTCCCTCCTATAAAAGGTCATCACCTCTAACCCAATACTCACACCTCTCGAGCACCTTTTATCATCCAAAATATTCCCAAATAAGATTCTAAAATCACTCTATTCTTCCAAGAATCATTACCTAAGGCATAAGGCACTTTAAGAAATCCATTTGGTTCAATCCAAAGAGAGTTTCTTGATTTAAAGGTAACGCCTTCCATCAAATTCTCTTCTTTTATTTTACTTATTCACTATCATTGCTCTTATTATTCAATATTTACATGACAACACCAGTATCCTCAAAATAATATGTTGTTTTATGATAATTATTGAAACTACACTTCCACACCCATCCATATATGGATACAAACTAATTGTTTTTGTGGATGGTGAACTACTACCTCATGAAATAATGATTGTTCAATTATTTTCTACCACCTATCATGGTGGACATTATGATGGAACTGTATTTATGTTTGATTTATATTATATTTATATTGTCTTTAGGATTATTTATTTTTCATTTATATCATACCTTTATAATTTCCATAATATGTAAATACGATAATTTTCTTTGAGGAAATGCGAACTACTACCCCCTCAAAGTGAGATGGCTTGTTCATTCATTACATGGAATGTATAATGGATAGAGTTAATGAAATAATATGATGATATTGTTCTAGAATTATAATATACCTATTTATAATTAGGTTTTCATTTCATTAAATATTAATTAGAAATGAAAGTTGTGTTCATGCGTACATACGGCTTACCGCCTCCATGAATGGTGCTTTTAATTCCTTATCTCCAAATGTTATGTACTATTATAAATAAATAAACATATATATATACTATATATATATGATATATATGATATCTAAATCATAAATATCATTATGAAGATAATGGAATTCAGACCACATGGATAACTTGTAATTATAAGATGATCATATTTTACTTAAGTACCAAATATGGAAAAAACAACCATTATTAACTTAAATGATGATGTAATGTTTATAACATGGTAATAAGTGATGTAAAAGGAATATTAATCTTCAAAAAAGTTCTGAATCAAATATAAATGGAATTTTGTTTATTATTCAGGAGATTAAAGAACGAATGAGTCAAGTCGAACATGAGGTAAGGGAACTTCTTCACCCAATTTCCATTCTTTAGGTTGATCATCTATTTCTTAATTATTTCATTCTATGATTATGTGATAAATAAATTTTGATGTCGTTTATTGTATTTTTACATTACTTATGTGTACCTATTGTAAATACACATAATTGATCTATTTTATTTACAAAATTATATTTGAAAGGGACTTCATCTCAATCTCCATTCATTGAGGCATAATTCAATTTATACATGACCATCTGTTATATGTTGTATAATAAATTAGTTTTAATTTTACTTTTATTTAAGAGGAATCATTTCTTTATGATGTTTTTTACTATATGTCTAAAAGAATTTTTCTTTTTAACGTACGCAGTGATAACGATCTTTCCACCGCTGCAAGCTTTATTTGATATTTAGATTCCTTAAAAATATGTAATGTTTTTAAAGGGAAATAAATACCATATACTCTTTTTATATTTTTTTTTGAAAATGGTATTGGGAATGGATTGATTATGTTAATATATTGAAATTTGATCTTGTGATTTCAATCTGGAAATGTTATCTTTCCTTTTTGTTTGTCCATGTGTTATGATTACGTTATGGTTCTTGGGAATTGATTATTCATACTGGTGGTTTCATGATAAACCTAGGGTAGTGAGCCCAAGATAGCTCTCGAATTTATTGGTCAATGTGAAAGAGGTCAACGTTAATGTTTATCCTAAAAGATTTTGGGAATATACTGTGCTGGGTATTCCATTGTAACTCTCTATGTAGATGTGAAAGCAATAACGTAAGTATGTTATCGATGCCACAAGATACCTTTATGATTTTTGATTTCTATGTGTTATTATTTAATATTATGATTTCATAAGGTATGTTAAAGAGATTATTTTTTATATGTATTGATGGAATAATGTTTTCTTTCATTAACTTATAACCCTTACTGAACTTTTTATGCTCATTCCAAGTTTTCGAAATGTTTTTCACATGATATTAGGATGAGTAGGAGAAAAGAAGAATTTTATAATATTGATATCAAGAAAATTATTCCTGTTTTCTTTTACGAGTTATTATTTTATAAAAAAATTGATACTGAGTAGAAGTGTCTACTTTGTAACATTTGACATGTAATGTAATACTTAAGACCATATTCCCTAAAACTCTAAACCATAAAATATCCTTAATGTGAATTATTAACATAATTATACAGTATGTAATGTTTAAGGCTAGGGCCTTATAGTTGGTATCATAAAGACGTTTAGATAACATTAGGAGTTAGAATATGGTTAAATTAATATCCATAAATTAATTTATGGTAACATTTAAATAATAATGCATTTGAAGATTACCATGTTCCTTCATCTAAGATTTGATTGTTCAGAATGGTTTTTCATAGATGAAACCATGCAGTTGTTCTAGGAAGTCATACAAAGGGAAATGACCTTCCAAATCATCATCCTGAGATGATCATAATCTAAATTGAATAGTTTATTGAATTGATGGATCAATAAACTCAGGTGATAAATGGTGGTTTTGTTTATTGATTATATTTTGGTTTTCTTACAAAAGTAATGTGGAGCATAAAAGTCATTTAAGGTTTGTCTTGAAAACATTGATTGAAAAGAAACTATATGGGAAATTCAGAATGTATGAGTTTCGGTTTCAAAAAATTTCATTCCTTGGTCACATTGTTTCAAAAAATGGAATAACTATTGATCTTGCTAAAACAAAAGTTTTTAATGAATGGCTAGGACCCACAAATATAACTGATATCCACAGTTTTCTTGGTTAGGAACGCAATTACAGAAGGATTTTAGACAATTTGGAATAGTTATATATCCTACTGATAATGTTAACTCAAAAATGTGTTAAGTTTATCTGGACAAAAGAATGTTATAATTGGAAAAAATATTAGTGAATGCTCTAGTATTAGCATTACCTTCTACAGAGGGTGAATTTTTTATCTATAGTGATTCTATGTTGAATGAACTTGGTTGGGTACAAATGCACAATAATCAGCTAATTTCTTATTCTTCATGTCAGTTGAAACCTTGTGAGTTAAATTACCTTACACATGATTTGGAATTATTTAATTTTTTTTCTTTAAAAATTTTGAGGCATCATCTGTATGGATTAAAATGTGAAATATATACTAACAACAAATTTTTTAAGAATATATTCTCTCAGAAAGAATTGAACATGACACAATGGAGATGGCTGGAATTAATCGAGGATTATAATTTCATTAGTGATTACCATCCGTGAAAGGTAAATAATGTGGAAGATGATTTGAGTCAAAAAAATTAATTCTACATAAAAAATGTTACGTGTGGAATATGATCCTTTGATTAACAATTTCATGAACATTGGCATAGATGTTGTTGGTGCTGGAAATTCCTCTATTTTGTTTCAGGTTTCAGTACAATCGTCTCAAGATGAATGATTAAAGAAATCGTAGAAATCTGATAGTGAGTTGTAGAAAAAGGAAGAGTTGGTCCAGAAGGGTAAGTTACCTCAGTTTAGCGTTGATAAATATTGTGTTTTGGGGATTGGAAAGAGGTTATGTGTGCCTTGTGATTCATAGTTTTAGAAATAGTTCTTATGTGAATCTCATAGTTCATCATTTTTAGTTCATCCTATTTGTACTAAAATTTACAGTGAGATTTGGGAGTATTTCTTATTGGAATGAATAAAAAGGGATATTTTTTACATTACTGTGATGTGTTTGACTTTTCAATAGGTTAAAGCAGAGTGACAGTAACCGAAAGGGATGAATCAACCATCACTGGTGCCAGAGTGGAAACGGGAAAATATATCCATGGACTTAGTTATGGGATTACCAAAGTCATCTTGAGGTAATAATGAAATATTTGTTATTATTGATCAATTGAAAAAATCTTCTCATTTTCATCCTATTCGATATTCTATGTCCCAAGATTTTCTTTACCAATTGTATGTTAATGAGATAGTTAGGTTGTATGGAGTTCCTGTCACCATTGTATCTGATTGGGATCCTGGGTATACTTCTTACATTTAGAAAGGCCTTCAAAATTCATTGAGTACTGAATTAAACTAAATTACCACAATTCATCCTCAATTATATGGTTAGTCTAAAAGAAAAATCCATACATTGGAAGATATGCTATGTGCTGTCACATTAGATTACCAGGTAAGTTGGGATCTAAATCGTTCTTTGGTTTAATTTTCTTTTAATAACAGTTCTTATTCGTGTATACAGATGGATCATTTTGAGGCATTATATGAGAAGTAGTGTTGAACTCCATCATTTTGGGATGATGTTTGTGAAAATAAAACTAATGGGACCATAATTAGTAGAAGAGATGGTAGAAAAAAGATCAGTTGATTCAAAAGCACATGAGAACAGCTCAGAGCAGGAAGAAATGTTATGAAGATTACCAGAGGAAGGATCTTTCTTTTTAGGTATGTGATCACATCTTTCTAAAAGATTCTCTAAGGAAAATTTTTGATTTGTTTTGGTATGAAGGGAAAGCTATGTCCAAGGGTTCTTTGACCCTATTAAATCTTGGAGAAAGTTGGAACATTTTCATACACAGTGTCTTTACCTCCAGGTTTACACCAGGAATACAATGTTTTTCATGTTTCAATGTTGACAATGTATATGCTGGATCCATCTCAGGTGTTTGTGTTCAGTGATAGTTTGGATGGAGGAGAATATTTCTTATGAGAAATAACCATTCCAAATTCTTGACCGAAAAAAAGAAAGTGTTGAAGAATAAATTAATTCATCAGGAAATGGTTTTTTTGAAAATCCATATGGTTGAATAGACAACATGGGAATCTTAGAATGTAATGGGGGATAAATACCCCCCACGTATTTGATAAATGAATAAAAATAGCGAGGACACAATTTCCTAATGGGGGAAGGATGTAACTTCCCTGGTAAATAAAGGAAATGACATTTTAATACTTATTAATATAAATGAATTAATATTAATTTTATTTTAAAGAGGAATTTTTGTTGGATGAAGTACCTGACATGCAATAATGGGTTTCTATAAAATCCCATGTAGCACACAATACTGAGTCATACTGAAAAATAATAATATAATATTATTTTAAATGGTAGTTAACATCATTATGTTTTATTGGTAGGAATGAACAGAACTAGATAAATTATGATTATACATGTTTTCTAAATATTTTTACATTTATCGAGTAAAATATATAGGACGAAAATGATAATGTATCCAAATTTAGAATAAATAGTCTAATATTTTTTAAAATGGCCTCTTACCACCTTTTTATTGCAAACCACATTTAAATATAGATTTTTTTACTTTAATATATTCCATTTTACAAAATAGGCTTCTTCTTTATATGTGGGACATCAAAATTTTCTCTAGGTAAATTTTTTGTATTTTTATGATAATGTTCATTTTTTATTAATACTGAAAAATAATCCATTTTATGTCAAAATTTCCTTTTCATCTGACTTATTTATATAGTTAGATTATGCATTTAATTTATTTTAACCTGTAATTGGATTATATTTTTACAATTTAATCAAATGTTGGCTATTGGAAGCAATTTCACCTTAGCCCGAATGGCCCAAAGGCCTTCTTTTTTATTTTTATTATGGATAATACCCCTTTTATGTGATTAAGGGGAACCCATAAATGACCCGTAGGCACAAGGCACAGGTCCCAACAAACCCGCAATAAATGACCCAAAAGCCCATAGGCATACCATGCCCAATACATGACACGCAGGCCCATCCCACTTGAACTTTCCCTCCCCAGCTTTCTATGTCATTGATCACTTATCTCCCCACCTTTCATTGCTGATTGGCTAGCATTGCCTTGTAAAAAGCTGCACGGTGCCTGGTCCTGATGGTGACTGCCATACCCTCTAATTCTTCCAATCTGGTTAGCTCTGCATCTGGTGGCTGCTACTCCTGTTGCTCTAATCCTCTTCTGGGGCCTGTTCTTTGTGAACTGGGCTACTCCACGGTCTATGTGACTTGAAGGCCCTATGGCCCAAAGGCCTTTGTTGACCTGAAGGCCCTGAAGACCTGTAGGCCCAAACCGGTGGCCCGAGGACCCAAATCTGGTGAATAGTTCTGGTTGCAACAGTACCGAACAGTAGCTGCTACAGTACTGCTACATTGACTGCTACAGTACTTCTACAATGGATGCTACAATGACTGCTAAAGTACCTGGAAATTTTCCTCCACCCAGTTTCTATCTTGGGTCTCTTGGATGCCAAGTAGGAGCCCTTACCACTCAGGCACAGGCTCTTTGCCGAAGCAATTTCACCTTGAAATTGGACATAAACACGTGTCAATCATTTGACAGTTATTATTTCTTAAAAACACGCTTTATGGTTTTGACAATAGGAATTAGTTTTAAACTAATTTCTCCAACATCAATGTTTTGAATTTTGAAAATTTGATTCCGAATTTGGAATCATGTGGACCAAATTATGTAAATATTCGTCTTTTATTTTTAAACATTTTGAATAGTAACTTCAGTAAATATTTTATTTATCATGGTTAAAAGGTAAATTTGATAAATAAAAGTAAAACAATAATATTATAATAATATTAAATTACCCTAACATGTGTCCTAACCATATTGTATTATACATGCCCAACCAATGGCATTCTAGGGTCGATTTTGTGACAGCAAAGAGAAACTTATAAGTGAAAATAACATTTTATAAACAGTAATTTGAAGTTAAGGAAAATTTAATGTAAACATATAACTTTTTGTAAAAAAAATTATATATGGTGTTATATAAGGGATAATTTCGACTATAAATAGTCATTAGAAATATAAAGATATTTCCTACATCATTGAATATTATTTATAATTTTTAGATATCAAATAAATAAATATATTTATGACACAATGATGATGTAATTATTATCTCATTAATGAATGTTTTAAATAAATGATATTATACATTCTAAAATAAATCTATGTTGAACTTTTTATCCCATCCCTGAATTTTATGGATGATTGTGATTTTTAATATTTTAATTAATGAAGTTTTTTATTATTGGTCATGTTTTTAGGGATTTTATAAAATCAATGATGTGAATAGTATAAAAATTTAGATAAATGAGTTTTTAAATAAATTAATATTTTATTAAATGATAAAATAATCCTAAAAATCTAATATTCAACAAAATTTATTAGATAAGTTTTAAAATATTATTAATGAACCACTTGAAATTTTAGGTGGTTTTTATGGTAACTATATTAACCATATAGTATGAATATACAAGAAGACATGGTAAAGCTTGAATAAGTTAACAAACGGTAAAATAAAAAAGATAAGGACTAAAAAAATATACAAAACCTATACAATTATTATTTTAGGAATTTTTGTCAACATATATTCATATTAATTTATAATTAATGAGTTTTTGAACTTCTGAAATCGAAAAAAAATTTATAATAATATAATAATTTCAAACTTTTTTAAAGAGCCCATCCTCCCTCTTATAAAAGACCATCACCTCTAACCCATTACTCACACCTCTCAAGCCCCTTGGCTCATCCAAAATCTACCAAAATAATCTTCCAACATACATATCTTTCTACTATAATCCTTATCTTAGGAATATGGAACTTCATGAAATCCTTTTTATTGAATCCAATGGGAGTTACCCGATTTAAAGATAAATTCTTCGCCCAAGTTCTCTTCTTTTATTTTACATCTTCACTTCATATGCTATTCTTATACATTGTTTACGTAAGAAAACTAGTATAATAAATATACTAGGTTGTTTTTATGTTAATTATTCAAACTAAATGTCCACATACCTCCATCTAATTGATATGAACATATTGTTTATAGGGAAAACGAACAACTGCCTCATGAAATAATGATTTTTTAATAATATCTTACCACTTCTCATGGTGGCCATTATGATGGAAATGTACTTATATTTGATATATATTACATTTTTATTATCAATTTTCATCTATTTTTTCATTTATAGCATTCCATTATGGTTTCCATAATGGGAAAATATGATAATTTCATTTGAGGAAGTGCAGATTACCACCCCCTAAAAGTGATTTGACTCATTCATGCCATACATGGAATGTATAATGGATGGATTTAATAAAAGTATATAAGATATTATACTGGAATTATAATATACCTATTTTTAATTATGTTTTTATTCCATTAAATTAAAAATATAAATGAATGTAGCGTTCATGTGTTTGTATGTCTCACCGTCTTCATGAACGGTGCATTTAATTACTTATCTCCAAATATTATGTACTATTATAGATACATAAATATATATATATATATATACACACACACATATATATATACATATATATATACTGGATATATATGATATCTATGATATCTAAATCATGAATATCATTCTGGAGATAATTGACTTTTGACCACATGTCCAACATGTAATTATAACAAGTTCATTTATGACTAAAGTACCAAATATCAACAAAAGGAATGTTATTAACATTAATGATTATGTAATTTTTTTAACATGGTAATAAGTGATATAAAAGGAATAATAAACATTAAAAAGTTATAAAGAATGAATAAATTAACTTTAGTTTATTATCCAGGAGGTTAAAGAACGAATGAGTCAAGTTGGACACGAGGTAAGGGAACATCTTAACCCAATTTCCATTATTTTGGTTGATCTTATACTTCTTGATTATGTCATGATATGATTATGTGATAAAAGAATTTTTATATCCTATCTTGTATATATACATTACTTATGAGTACCTATACTGAATAAACATAATCTATCTATTTTATTTACAAATTGATCTTTGTAAGGGACTTCATTTCAATCTCCATTGATTAAGTCATACATTGATTTATACACAACATTCTTTTATATGCTATATAATAATCCCCTTTTAATTTTACTTTTATTTAAAAGGAATCATTTTTTAACGAAGGGTTTTACTATACGAAAAAATAAGAATGTTTCTTTTTAAGATACACGGTGACAACGACCTTTCCGCCACCTCGAGCATTATTTTATATTTGGCTTCCATAAAAATACGTAATGTTTTTTAATGGGAAATAATTACCATATACTCTATTAATGTATTTTGGTATTGAAAATTGTTTTGGGAATAGATTGATTATGTCAATATATTGAAATTTTATCTTTTTATTACAATGTGGAAATGTTATCTTTCATTTATTCCAAATCATGTGTTATGATTATGTTATGATTCTTGGGCATTGTTAACACATATGGGTGGTGTCATGATAAACCTTGACCCTGTGATCTTGAGATATCTCTCTAATGAATTGGTAATTGTGACAGAGGTTAACGATAATGTTTCTCCTATGAGATTTAGGGAATGTACTATGATGGGTATTCCAACATAACTCCCGACGTAGATGTGAAAGCTAAAACATAAGTATGTTATAGATTTCACATGATATCATTATGATTTAGGATTTCTATGTGTTATTTATATATCATATGATTTCATGAGGTATTTCAAAGATATTATGTTTTGTATGTATTGATGGACTAATCTTTTTAATTCTTTATTTTGTAACCATTACTAATATTTCTATTCTCATCCCATGTTTTGGAAATGTTTTATACAGGATATAAGGAAGTGTAAGAGAAAGGAAGAATTAAAAAAGATTTATATCATGAAAAGAAATCATTTTTCCTTTTAATAGATTTTATTTTATGAAAAAATTGATACTGAGTAGAAGAGTCTAATTTGTAACATTAGAGATATAATGTAATAGTTATGGCCTAATTCTCTAAAACTCTAAACCTGAAAAGATCCTCAATGTGAATTATTAACATAATTCAAGATTATGTAATCCTTAAGGTTGGTGAAATATAGGTTTTATAGGATCTAAATTTTTTGATGAGCCATGTTTTTCAATTAATTTTATATAAAATCTTTTTTAAACTTGTTAATGGAATTACTCCCTATAGTAGGGAAGGTCCAAGGTGTGTATGAAGGGTTATACACATGAAAAAGAGGGTAAAGTCTACGTACTGTGCATGTAATGTGGTTGGAACATGGTTAATGTTAACCATGATCCAAGTCATTGATTCATTAAAAACGCAGGACCATGGTTGGTAAAAGGTGAATGGGGTCGCATTGAAGCCCCTTAATGTTATATAGAGTCATCCACATTTATTCCTCATGATTTTTGAAACTAAATAGGTTCCCCAAAAAAAAATTCTAATTAGTTTCAAAATTGTCAAATATGGCCATAAATATTTTTCATGGTTTGGAAAACTATGTGGCTTAACCATGCACCTAATTAAAAGTTTTAAATTAACCAATTTTCCCTCCTGAACTTTAAATAATTTCACCTTAATTTTATTTTCATTTATACAATAGCAATGTTTGGTGAAAACAAAGACGTCATATAACTTCAAAATATCATTTTCCTTCAATTTTAAGGTTTTTGAGGTGCCTTTTATTGTGTTTTGATTCCATGGGTAATTCTACGACTCTTTTTCTTTTAATATTATGGATGATTCAAACCATGGTGGATTATCATATTTAGAACCACATGAGAACTAATTCAAGGGAGTTCATCACCTTTTAATTTATTTTAATTATAGATTTAATCAATTGATATGTGTGGATTTTTGGTTTTCAAAGTCCATAAGGTAGGTGGTCTACAATATTTCTCCCATAGTCTTGATTTTTTTTGGTGTATGTGGTTGTGCCATTTCCCTATCATGTTGTAATATTTTTCATTGATTTATAAGGGTAAAATGGGACATAAATTGATGTGTTATTCCCTTAATGACCCTATCAAGTCCTCTAATGATTGTGAAATCAGTCATATAGCCTTCCATGGGGTGTTCCAATCCATTGAAAATCGTGAAATGATCGGTTTAACGATGAATTAGAGGGTTTGTGAGATTAAATTGAGAACTACATGAGCACTAATTCTAGTGAGTTCATCAACTATTCATTTATGGTAATTCATGATTTATGCAATTTAAAAGTGTGGATGTGTGGTTTTAAAAGACCATAAGTTAGGTGGTCTGCCATATTTCTCCCATAGTCTTGATTTTATTTTTGTGTATGTGGTTGTACCATTTCCCTATCATTTTTTAATTTTTTACATTGATTGAGAAAGGTAAAATGGGACATAAATTGATGTGTAATTCCCTTCACGAATCCCATCAAGTCCTCTGATGATTGTGAAATCATTCCTATATCCTCCCATGGTGTGTTCCAATCCATTGAAAATAGTGAAATGATCGGTTAAATGATGATTTAGAGTGTTTGTGAGATTAAATTGTTTGTACTTGTATATAGAATGATATTTTTGTATAATGATTTTTGAGATGAATAACAGTATAAGTGATGAATTTTTTAAATGTCGTTTAAATGAGGTTAATTTCTTATAAATCATGTTTAAATTTTTTTGTTTGTGAATCATTAGAAAAGGTAACTAGTTAGGGAATTATGTTAAAGGTGTTTAAAATAACAAATCATTGATAAATTAATAAATAAAAAGGTTCACATTGTGGTTTAATATATTATAATGGTCATGTTTTTGGGATTTATAATAAGATTTTGATTAAATGTTTGAGGGTTTTCTACATGGTATTACACATTGGTGATTTGGGAAGGAAGATATAGCACAAAAAGATCCTTGATTGTAATGTTGGACATGGTATTCCACATCATTGATTGGATTGTTAGATAAGGAATTTTTTATCCCATGATGGGTTAATGGATTGATGTTACTTTTCAAAATATGTAACTATTAGTATATATATAGTGGCCATATACATTTACATATTTTATTACACGATTTTATCCATAACTAACCTTCAAATTACAATCCATGGATCATAAATTATATCATATTTGGATGATTAGTGACAATAAACTGAAAATATGGAAATAAAATAAAATAAATTTCTTTTAATCATCAATAAATATATCATATATTATATTTAAATCTTACATCTTCACAGAATACCTTGGGTAATACATTAAAAAATGTATGAGATAAAAAACATAGTAAGGGTACAAACATAGGAATAAAGCCAAGCACATGGGTCAGAAGTCGTGACATGATGACATAAAAGTGAAAGAATCCTGAATAAACATAAGGAATAATAAAATATAGAACATGGTGACATGTAATCATGTAATCATAGGAATGTGGAAGGAATAAACAACATTAAAAAAACATGATTTTAGGCTAAATACCTAGACCATTGCACATGCTGAACAAAATCTCAAAAAGGAATTAGGTCCACTACCTGTCCAAACATGACATCCCATGAGACTAAAAATATCAAATCAATTGGGGAGCTATATTAGAACAACCATTGTAACATGTTCATTCATATACATTAAATAATAAAAATAAAATATGAGTTATAAACATAAGAGTTAGCAATAGAATGAATTGGGTATCATAAACAACTCATAAGATGTAACCAAAAGGCATGTCATAAAATAATTAATGAATTAAGGTATTTAAATCATAAATGAAAATTAATAAAGGAATAAAGGTATAGATAATGATAAATTATGTCAAAATTCTGTGAAAAAATTTAAAACCAGTGTTTCAGAAACAATAGAAATAACCCACTTTAGTGTTGTTTAAGGGAAAACATTAGAGTCCTTAAAATGAAAAAGTCACTATAGTTTGTTTAAAACCATAAATAAACCCTGATTTTATTTCATGATAATATGATTTATTTTATAAATTTTTTTTATTAAATGATATTAATGATGGTATATTAAAAGTAGTAATTTTAGAAACTCCAATTAACCGGACTTTCTTATGAGGAGGAAATGGGAAGGTAACCATATAAAACATTTATTTACTCACAAAATAAACAATAATAGGGATATGAAAATATTCATAGAACATAAAAAACTAATTTATAAGGATTAAATAAGAATAATTAAGAATTACATTGGGATAAAGAGAGATAAAGAGTAACCTAAAGGAAAAAATTGTGTTCAGAAATAATCCCTTATCTTATGTCTAAAAGTTTTCTAAAATAGAACTTAATGGAATGTATAATAATATTAAACCCATTAATTAATTAATTAAGATCCTTTTTAATGTGTATTTCATTTATTATAATTTTATTACGATCATTTTTGGACTTTTTTTGAATTTGAGGATACAAAATTTTTCATTTGGGACTATTTATTTCCTTGGTTATCCTTATTGGTTAACTTATATAAATGTATAAAAGATCCTGTAAAATTGTAACAGATATCCAAAATTGAAGTTATATGTTGTTAATGAGAATATAGAAGATCAAATGTTTATATAATTCATTTTATAATTTGGTATAAGGATGAATCATTAGATAAGATGTCATTGATCATCATCTGGATTATTTTGGTGGGTTTTAATCATCACAAACTAGTTTGTTTAATTATTCATTATTTTGTATAAAATAATGTTTCATAACATAAAAATGGTTATAAATAAAATTTTAAAATCTATACCAACAATTCTAATAGTCTTCTATCTAGACTTGAAGGAGGGAAAGGAATTTAGAAACTTGCCATCCTCAAAGGTGATAAATCAACACCTCACTGACAATATTTTCATTTTTAGAATAAGTGGAAGGGGTTAAGAGATTTGATTGCAGATTTTCCATTAACATAATAAAATTTCAGAATATATAAGATACAATATTTATCATGAATATTTCTGTTGTGGGGTGAAGAGAGTATTATAAACGAAAAAAGTGAAAAAATGAAAAATAGGATTTTAAGTCTTGAATTGTTCTCCTTGAGAACCTCCTTAGGGAAATTGGTTTCAAAATATTGTTGATTCAAAATCCTATAAGAAAAGGGGGAGATACTTGGGAGGATTATTATATATAATTTGGAAAAGTTTCAAGGCTTAAGAGTTGTGAGAGGACTAGGTGGTGAGGGGTGGTATTTATAGTGGTTGAGAGGGGTTTTTAATTATTTTATTCTTATGTTTATTATTTTATCTCAAGAATATGAATAGTGTGTATTAATATGAATAAAAATAATAACTAATGCATGAGTGTTCTAACCAATGGTTTTTACATTATGAAAACATCATACATGACTCAATAATACATGTATTTACCTCATATTTTAAATTACTGTATTTCATTATTTTCCAAAAAATAAACTATTTTAGGAAAATACAAAAAAATCCCCTAACCCTTTTTTAGACATTTATAATTCAAAATTGAACTAAATTTTTTGAAAATAATTTTTATATATGTGAAATTTAATTTTTAAATAAAATCTTCATTTATTCAAAATAATAATAATTTCAAAATTATATCTAATTTTATAACAAATTTAAAATATAAGTATGCTCTCATAAAATTATCTTATAATCATTATTATACAAAATATTAATTTAGGATTCTATTTTATGATAATAAGTTTTCTTATAATTCATTATATTGATTATAAAATTGTAAATAAATATTTATGTTTCACAAAAATAGAAAAACATTTTTTAGGATTTTAAAAATATTTATTTAACTAAAATATGATATAATTATATAAAATTTTCATTTATAAGATGCGTAACTTCTATTTATTATTTAATGGGTGATGTTACTGTTCAATTGGCAGGTTTTCTTTTTAAAAGGGTCGTATTACTATTCTAAATGGAAATTTACTATTCTATTTTTGTAGATTCCATAATTTTTGAAAAAACTATTTTTTAGTTCATTATTTACTTATAAAGATATTTTGTTTTAATTATGTGATTTTTTGTGAATTATACTATATGAGGTAATTATATCATTAGATACTTTAGTGATAAAATTCTTGGAAATTAGAATTTGTGTGTTAAATGACTAGCATAGACAGAAGCAAGGTTGAATATATCATATGTCACTTGGAACCCAAGGTCCAATGTGTTTAATTAAAATATTATTAATTTTAAAACATATTTATATTTGGGATATTATATACAATTTGGAACCCAAGTTCCAATATGTCACTAGTGAAAACTGTTTACATTTATTTCCTTGTTTACTTATCAATTGTGCTCATGCATAAACTACTATTGGATTGAATATTTAATTATTAACACATGATGTTGGTGAACATCATTTTAGTCATACCTTTATCTGGCCACCATTGGTACTTGATCATATTTCCTGGTTTGAGTTTTGGATAAGGGAAAAGGCACTATATGGGATGGTAGGTTTGGGATTCAGGATGGAGAATGGAAGAGGGGAATGAATAGTTGTTAGAACCCATTTTGGGTATTTTTAGTGTTTATTTATGTTTTTTTTCTTTTACAATACACATTATTATGACAAGAAATTGTAATTGATTTTTTATTTTTATCCAATTTGTGGGAATTGGCTGTTGGATTTATGGTTATTATTGGTTATATTTTATAATAATTTTCTATTATCTCCATTTTTTATTCCACTCTAATAAAGTGGGTATAGTCTCCTCACATTTTATATTTTACCCACACTACTAGTCAGCAGCCCCTGCTATATGGGGAGGTATGCCTGAGGTCATGTCAAAAACTGCCTCAAGCCATTTATTTAGTGGAACATGGGATAAAACATTAAAATTTGGTATTAAAGGGGTTTCCATTCTATTTCATTACTATTTGGGAAAGGTAAATAGGATACTATGTTTTTCAGGGACATGGTAATGATATCGTTCATTATAGAAACTAAATAATGTACATTGTAAAACACAAGTTCCCATGTTGGGATTATGGTTTTAATGTTTCAATGTTATCATTGGATGTTATTTCTGATTAGGTGATAAAATTTTTTTATGATGTTACCTTTTCATTTGGTATTTTACTCATGTTCCTATATGAAATTAGAGTTTAGTTTTCAAGAATCATTGTATAAACTTAAGGATTTATGTGACATACATATTGATAGGAAAACATGGGAAAGAATGTTGTGGAAGGTTTCTTTTAGTATATACCTTTAGTAGTGGAAATTGATGTTATTTTATATTTATTTATATATTTTTTAATGAAAATTGAGTAATAAATAAATTTCAACTATTTAAATTGGATGGTGTCAATTAAATGTTTAAAATGGTGCCAAACGAGAAGTCTATAATTGAGAGTATAGTTTTTCCCAAGTTATCAATTTCAATAGGTTGGTATGGTTGAGGGTAATGATAGTGTTATCTATTTTTCCATAGGGAGAGAGTATACAGAGTTTCCTATTTTGGATATTTTTGATCACTTTTTCATAATTTTATGTTATAAGCACTAAAATGTGTGTTTGTCGTTGTGGAGGGATTCCCCCATGATGTTTTTTATTACAAGGGTGAAGGGAATGAATTTTGGAGAATGAACCACCAAAAGAGGGACCAAAGACCCTGTTGGTCCCAGTTCATAGGGTGGAAGGTCGGTTGCATGATAATTTTTAATGTTTCATATAGTTAAGGGAAATAGACCCAGGGAGGGCTACATTGTGAATGTCTGATCTTACTAGATTATTTTGGTTGCAATATCATTTGATATTCCTCATAGAGGTTAGACCTGAGGTAACTGATTTCTAGATTTAATCACTCTATATGATATGTATTTCCTAAAATTCCTCTATATAAGAGGTTCAAGTTAGCAACTTATTTGTTATAAGTACCAGAGAAGTGCTAGTGAGGTATTCAGGCTATAGGTGAGTAGTTAGAGGGAGTGGAATGAAATTACATCCTATAGATCTTCCAATAAAACTATTACCCAAATACCCTAAGGAAAGATAGAGTTTTACATTTCATGTGGTTCACCTAGGTGTCTGTGTCTATAATGGATTACAATGGACACTTCAGTTACTTATATAAATTTTTTTTGAAATTTATAGGAATGAGGAAACTATAGAAATTTTTTTGGATGGTATTATATGTGAGATCAAATATCAGGTCAATAAATTTCATTAAAAGAAGTTTATTGAGGTGGTGAATCAAAATATCATATTTGTGGGTAACTTGGAGGAGGCTTTTATTGTAGGACAAATAGTTTCAGTTGGGTGATCTGGTGGTGTATCTTCTGATAGTATGATGCATCGTTATGATAAATTCTAAAATGGAAGTAACAGATAGAGTATCTATGTTAGTGGATAGTACACCCATGTTTGTGATCAAGTTATCTTGTTTCTGTGTGGAAATCCCAGTCACAATAATGGTCAATGTCATCAACCAGTAGTAGAGTGTTGAGCTTGTTGTATGATGGGGCATGTAAAGAGATTCTATAGAAACCCCTGATAGATGGGTAAGGATGGAAGAAATTGACCGATATAGAGAACTACAAGTGGATATTTTAATTTTTATCAGTTTAGAATTTAGACTTCCACTAGACATAGCCCATGGGGTGGTGGATACAGTACTTCATAAATATAGATTCTATATTAGCAGGGTAGGGTTGCACATGGGAATTAGAATAGTGCCCAGGGTAGAAGTATTAGTCCGCCTCTGGTAATTCAACCTTCACGATGTGGTAGTGAGGTTAGACTATTGATTTTCCAAAATATTATTCTTATATATTCAATGATTACTTTCTTTAACCTGGTACCTTCACATTATTTTATATTTCCATGGTTTTTGGATGGTATGAGACTAGCGGTGAAGTTTATGGATGCGGTTATGCTAATCAACCAAATTTTATCGATTTAATCAGAGGGTATTAGAAATTGAAAAGAGTGTTCCCATGAATGTTTTATATACCATATCCATTAATACAATTTCATGCTTGAAATGTTAGGTATTGACATGATATTTGGAACTGGGTGGTTAGTTTAATAGAAATATCTTATTGATCGGTACCTTAGAAGAGTGAAATTCACATCTCTTGAGGGATACACTTATATATATCCAGGAGAATTGGATATCCAAACAAGACATAGATGGATAGTTACATAGTTTGGGGAGCTCACTACACATGTTATTAGTCTAATTCTTGATGATTAGAGAAGAGAAACTGATAGCTTTTTTCAATAGGGGATTCGTTTTAGGATTGATTTTGAGGGGAGTCTCCAGGGTTGAAACCTGAGAGAGTGGTAGAGTTTCTAATTGATATGATCTTAGGAGTTGATCCCTCTTATATTCCACATTTTAGAATACCAATAAATAAAAATCATGTGCATAAGGCTTAGTTTTGGGATCTTGATGATAAAGGTTTCATCCAAATGAGCACAACACATTGGGTTTCTCTGGTTTTGGTTTCTATGAAGGTTGATAGAACATACATTTTTGAATAGATTACCAAAAGTGGAACCATATGATTATCAAGAACTGATATATTCATCCACATATCTATGATATTTTTTAAAACCTGAGGTGAGATTATTTATTCCCTATTATTTATTTGAGTTCTCGGTATAATCAATTGATGGTGAGACCTTCTGATATACCATGAACCACCATCAAAAGTAGGAATATATTATATGAGTTCTTCATGATGTCATTGTGGTTGATGAATGATAATATAATGATTATAGACATGATGAACTAAATAATTCACCTAAATATAGTACATTTTGTGTTTTTCATTTTTAGTGACATCTTAGTGTACTCCAATACTCGAGATGACTATACAAAACATATTGACATAATCCTGAGTACACAATGAGATCATCATATAGATATAAATCTATCTAATTTTCATTTTTTTATCGATAAGGTGCATTCCATGGGTAATATCATCTTGGAAGAATGTCTCTTAGTAGACCCTGAGAAGCTTCAAGAGTTTTTTTCATATATGAATTCCAATAATGTTTTTGAGAACCAAATATTTTGGGGATTAGTGGGTTATTATTGAAGGTTCATCACATACATTCCTTCCTTTTAAGCATCGCTATCAGGACATCCAAGAATAATTTAATTTTTGAGAGGTCTGAAATATGTGATAAATCCATTAAGGTGTAAAATTTGAATTGTACTAATAACCCAATTCTAACCCTACCTAAAATAGTTTAGGTGTATACATTGTATTGTGGAGAATCAGGAATCAGACTCATAGATCTGTTGATGTTGGATGATAGATTCATGGTGTATAGATCATGAATGTTGAGTCCCCATGAATGGAACTATCCTACACATGATCTCAAGTTGGCCAAAGTAGTTTATGCCTTAAAATATTTATTGAATTATCTTCCATGTGAGAATTTAATATTTTATAATAACAATAATATCCTAAAAAATATATGTCATCTGTGTGATTTTAATCTCTAATGGAAGATATGGGTTGATATTTTGAAATCCTAAGATTTCGATCCTATTTATATTCAACTAAAATGAAATAGTTTTAATGATTCTGTGAGTCTTATAAAACACTCAAGAATTCCATGAGCCTTAATCCATGTGAATGATGATGGGTTTGTTTATTGAGATACATAGAGGTGATCAAGATATAGAAAATACAACCCTCATATATTTATTTATTGAACCCACACTTCTATGATGGATTAAGGGAAGGCAGTATAAAGATCTATAGTTCCTGGAATTAAGATACATCCATGATGGTGGGGGTCTACCTCTTATTTGTACTATCGATGATGATAAAATTATACATGTTCACAGATGTTTTGTAATACCTATGAGTATAAATGAGGGAATGCTACATGGGTTTCCGTATTATAAGTTAGTGGTTCTCCCTAATTTTTTCAAAGTTTATTATGATATTAATAGTCAATATTGGTGTCTTTGAATGAAGAAAGAGATTGTTGGTTTCATGATGTGATGATATACTTTTTAGTTGGGGAAGGTTGAGCATTGTCATTCTACTGGTCTGTTATATCCATTTCCCATTCTAAAATGGAGGTGGGATGATGTGACCATAGTATTTTTAGTAGTTTTTACTATGGAATGGTCGAAAAAGTAACCCATTTCATTAAAATTTAGGATCTTTTTACCATCATCTAGTTGTGTGACTATAATGTTTGATATATTTTAAAAATCACTCAATTGTTTTGGACTTTACATATAACAATAACTATTATTTAGATATTTAGATGGAACTATATTAGTTTCTCCATGTTAGGCCATGTCTACACCCTCTATGTTGGATGGAAGTGGGAGAATTAGAGTTGTTGGGGTTGTGTCTTGTGTTGCAGACATCAGAGGATTTTTAGATTATCCAGAAGCATATGACTATGGACCATAGTAGAATTACATCATACATTGACCGATATCATTGACCTATTCATTTTATAGTGGGTGATCATCTGTTCATTTGGGTTTCCCTGATAGTTGGCCACAAATAGATTTTAGAACTGGGATACATGGTTCTTATATATGTTGAGTATTTTTAGATTTTGAAGAAGATAATGTTAGATACATATCAGTTGGATCACCCATAATGGTATGGTGTTATGAATGAGGTTTTTTTATGTGTCACTTCTCTGGAAGATTCACCCAGGCCCTTATCATGTGATTAATTATGATTATGAAAAGCATGAAAAATGATGAATTATTTTACAATCATGTAATTAATTTTTGGTATTATATAGGTAAAATGATTTAGGGTAATGCCCTACCATTAGTTTGAGTGTTGTGGAAGAACATACACATCTAGAAAGAAACATAGGAGAGGGAACCTGATATGGGGGCCCAACAGGCCATCTTTTTAACTTGAAGGCTTAGATATGCATGGGTGGGCAGCTCAATGCTGTGTTGATATATGTTTTGGAGATTTTAAGATCCTAATATTTTGATGAGGAACATTTTTGTTTTAATTTTATTTTAGATCCTTTCTAAAATGATTAATGATAAGAATCTAAAGAGTGGGGAAGATCTCCATAGTGTCTCAATAGATTAAGACTTGAAAAAAAATGGGAAAGTGGTATACTATTCATGGAACATGGTTGGTTCATGGTTAGTGAAATCCTTGAACCATGAACTTGTGTGACTATAAAAGGTGGAGAATAGTTTTCAATTCATGCATAGCGAGGCCTATAAACCATATGAGGATGGAATGATCTATCAGTATAGCATCTGTGTGGTTGGTAAAACTATATGGGTGCCCCAAAAACCTAAGTGGAAAATGATTATAATATATGATATGTTGGTTATGGATTTAAATGTTCAAAATCAGTTTTATATACCCTTATGCACATATTATAATTATGTTATCTTTAAAATCACTATTGTTCACCATTACTGAGCATCTAATCCAACCCTTTCTTATGTGCCTTTCAAAAAATTATGAAGAATGTTTTTATTTAGTGTAAGCCTATGAAAAGTAATATAATGTAATATCATTATTGGAGATGTTGAATATTTCTAATGAAATAACAAAATTTTGTATCTAGTCCCCAAATATACTAAACCATAAAAGTTCTAGTTTGGATCATAATGTTATGTAATGACTATTCATCTCCTAATTTTTAATATATTTGAATTAAAATTATGGACCACTATAGAAGAATTGGATATACTATGTTAAAAAACAATTACATATTGGGTAGACTTGACCACAATTTTGAAAAATATTTTACATCTTCAAGAACTATAACAATAAGAAAATAAATATATGGAATAAGACAATCTAATGGAGAAAAAATTCCAGAATATGGGCATTGTTTTGAAATAATTTTCATAGTTTTCAACAGGTATAAATGTTAATTAAAATTTTTATAAATTATTTTTAGAATGTTTTATTTAATATTGATCATAATATTATTGATGCTACTATAGGTTGTTCCCTCATGGAAAATAATATATTCATATTAAGGATCATCATAAAAAAGACTCACATGAAACTCAAATATTTGGTTTGAGTTCTTGTACACCCATTATAGGTGTTTTTGAAAAGAGAGAATAGTATTTTGAGAATAATATGGAAATAATGTTTGAAGACTTGAGAACTCTACTCCTTTAAATTTAACCATTACCATGGGAAATACCAACCACTTCCTTCACTTCATTGGGGTATTTATGACATCAGAGCTAACAATTATGACCCATAACGATATTTTAGAGACTGTTATGATATTTTTTATGATATATTTCTTCATCACACAAAAAAACCCATTAGTGAAGAATAATATAATCCATCAAACTCTATATTAAAATATGAACATTTTTATAAGTAAGGGTTTAATCCAAATGACCTGATTAGTCATGGAACTCCCCATGGAAGGGATGTTATCGACTTTCAAAACCCAAAATCCTCATCCATGAATTTGTTTTTTCCAAAAACCCATTGAAAAACTGATCCTATAATTGAAATCCAAATGAATTAAATTGATTCAAATATTCAAAAACATCATTAAACAACTCAATATTCCATAAAATACTTAAAAACTCAATTATGATAACTTTCCAACTTGGTGGGAAAAAAAAAGTTAAGGGTTGGGAAAACATTATTCCTAGCCAATAATCCGTCCTAATGACTAGATAATTTTTTCTTCCATCACTCTTAATAATGGTGCATAATAAAAAATCCAAATGAACCCTCTATTAGAGTCATATCATCCCAAGGGATCCAATGTACCAGTAGTGCCTAAATATCTAAATGATGAAAATATATTTCCAAAGAGAAGACCCACAAATCAAAAGAGAGTGTCTTCTATTGAGCTACATAGCCCATCCATTACTATTCTATTACATCAGTGGTCCAATGAGTAATGTAAACCAAAATTAATTAAATTTGATAATGTAATCTTTGAAAAATTCAAAAATAAACATGTTAACAACACCTTGATTTATTGATTAAAGAAAATTACATTATACGATATATCCCTAAAGTTGATGTATACATGATAAAGAAAACATAGAGGACATGAAAAGGTGACCTTGGGTAGGAATAGATCTACACAGATCTAGACCTCACTTTCCACTATTTGAAAGGATTCAACAACATTCTCCATTCCATGTGTAATAATAAATTATTTCTTTTAAGATGTCTTCCAATTTTTGGGGCCTTTTTAAATGTACTGACACACATAATATTTTATTTATTTTAGGTTGTGCATTTATAGAATGAAATAATAGATTTAAAAGTAAAAAAATTAATTACAACACAGTAAATTGGTAGCCAATATAATGTTATTAGAAGGGTTAAAATTTTAATTTTTAATGCAGATTTGTATGTGCTTAAAATTGAAAATTAGAGGATTAATGGACATGAAATAATTAAAATTGGGGAGATCAAGATTTGAATTTCCCAAAACCATATTTAAATTTATAAATGGTATATTTTCTATGATTTTTGGTGGTTAAATTATCCTATTTAACATCCTTGATGGTATAAATAACCCCTTATAAGTGCATTCCTCTTCTTTTGTTATTTCTTTTGATGTACTGCATATCCCCATGAAGACCTCTATTCACTCTTATTCACATATTTCTATTTTTTAATCATTTATTTTTATAATAGATACATTGTAAAATGTTATAATGGTCTAGAAAAATGTCATTCATGTTTATTAATTGATGTTACCTATGCACAGAGAACACAATTACCCTGGATGATTCTGCTTAGATAGTGAAAATTAACTCTACATTTAGGGATTTTTTCATTATTATGTTTTATTAGATCATGGACTTCTTCTTTTTCTTTACCCACCAAAAAAAACAAATCCTAAACAAATAAATCATAATCATGTACCTAAAAATTTAAAATAATAATATCTTGGGAACAGAAATATGAAACCTATCATTGTTACTAGTTTATTCCATCCATATCATGATTTGAGATTGATTAAACTTTTGAGGGAGTATAAAAAATAATTTCAATGGAAATATAATAAAATTCTTGGTATTTACCCATCAATATTCTTGTACAATATTTTTTTAAACAATGAGGATAAATCAATGAGGTGTGTACTATAAGATCACTATCCTTTGATGATTAAAATTTATGTTTTAATTTGATTTAAACAACTATTTAAAATGGTTAATGGAATGCCTTCTAGGATTTGGGAAGGTAATAAGAGATTATTGGGGGTTTGGTGAATAATAAATTTGGGAAAATGTCAATATTTTTCCCAGATCATGGTTTTTTTCAGATTAGAGCTAATCGTGCACCATAACCAAGCACTCTGGCGAAGGGGGGAGAATGGTTTATAAACCATGAAAGGGGTGGCTGATAAATCATGAATGGATTGGAAGTTCCATATGTATGACTCCGGTATGATTTTTAAACTATGTAGGTGCCTTAATAATGGTGAAAATAGGTTTCCCCATAGACATAGGAGGACACATGGTTTGAAAAAATGTGTGGCCTAACCATGAACCTCATTAAAAGAGTGAAATGTTCTACTTTCCCTCCCATCCATTATATTATTCCACATAAATTTCATCCTCATTTCCCTTATAACATTATTCAGTGTGAACCAAGTCCTCCCAACACTTACAAGTATCAATCTTCTTCAACTATCAAGCTTTTTAGGACTCATTTATTAAGATTCGAAGCAACAGGTATGTCTTCGAAACTTTTTCATTCTATGTTCTAGAATATTACCACCATGTTTGTTTCACTTCTTTCAAATCTCCTAAACCATAATTATAGGTAATTATTTACATTTTATTTTTTGATCACTCTAGGTTGAATAACGAGATGATTTTGGATGATTTTTTATTAATGAGAATAAGGTTTGTGTTATACAATATTTAACACACACTCTTGATGTTTTTCTTCTATATGAGGATGTGACATTGTTTTTTTGGGCTGAACAGTTTTTAATTTAACAAAGAAAACATAAATAAGCCTCAAATTGTTTTGTGAGACACTTCACAGGCCCTAATTAACACTGTGATAATTTCAAGACTGGTAATATAGTCACCCATTGGGTCTTTCACTCCTTTAAAAACGTTGAAATGAGTTGTTAAATGAAAAAATAATGTGTTTATGATATTAACCATCTTGTTCCTGTGTTTATTATGTTATTATGGTATAATGGAAAATTATATTAATTATTATAGAAATTATAAGTGGTTTATTGTGGGAGGGTTATGTAGTTAAATTCAAATAAATTAGTTTTAAGGGTTGTAGTTCTTTAGAAATAGAAAAAGGAACTACAAGGGGAATCATGTTAAAGTTGTTTATGATAATATGGATTTATATATACATTTTAGATACATTTTATTAAATTTTAATGATGTTTAACATGATAATACACTGGTTTTTGATGAATTTTTTAGGAATTAATTTTCTAGGATTAAAATATTAATTCTGAATGAATGGTAAAAATCATTGTTTCTAATCATTAAATTGAAGTACATGATTTGTAATACTCAAATATATTACCATATATATAATTTAAAATCCATAAATCCCTAATAAAATGTGTGAAATAAGAACAAGCCATTTACCTTGATTACATGTTGTGAAAGAGGCAAAGTCCAAACATAATGAAGAATGCATGGCATTAACTCATTGCATGATGTGAGATGTTTAAAAACTATTTATCATAAAAGGTTCTAGACATTAAATAATTTAGATACTAAATGTTATGGAAATTTTTGGGATCTAATTTACAAGGCATGAAGTCCACTCCCACCTCGTGTATGTGTTGAAGAAGATCCCACTTAAAGCATTACACAGTGTGATCCATTTTCATATTGTATACATTCTAGTCTCTATATATACTCATCAACCATGATGTGTATAATATCACTCTGAGAAAAAACTTATTTTTATCATTGCTAACATTCTTCTAAATTTTCATACTTATTAAATTAATGTTTTATATATATCTTTATTTTATTATTCCACTCATTCTTTTGTTCCCACATTAAATTTAAATAAGTGTGTTTTTTATTTTATTTTTTGATTTTATATTTCCAATCTCTTTGGTCGTAAAACTTTTATTGTTGTTGTGTTACTCATAGATTCGTAATTCAATTTAAAAGATCATTAATTTCTCCTTATTTTAATTTTTAATTGATCTTATTGTTGTGATTTATTTTTTTATTCCAAGAATGTTTCTATTTGATTCCATATATTTGTTAAATTATTTTATCTGCATATAATTCCCTTAAGGTTAGGTGTTAATATTTATAATTTTTGAACCTAATTAATATCTAAAATAAAAATTGGGTTACCCTATGGCAAGAAACTAGGTTTAAAAATCAACTTCATTCCTTTTCCCAATATATAACCCTTATAGGTGAAAACAGAATAACCATGAAATAATTGGTGATGATCTAGATATGACCAATAACCTATAATTATTTCTTCCTAGAATCAAAGAATCATATGCTTAGGTTTCAATTAATCTGGGTCTAGGAGTATTTTCCTACTTATGTTGATCAAATTGGTTGACTAGTATTAATTTGTGTGTTTTTGACCACTTGGAAGCCTACACCATTCATCTATCACACATTATATTTAGGATTACCCTTTAAAATGTCCCTAACATTGACCCTAAATCCTTACTTTAATGTTTTTTAAGATCCAAGAAACTTATTTTAGTCAATTAAAACCAAATAGTGTAAATGTGCGGAATAACTTAGATGGTTCTGACCCCTAAGTTTCTATTCTAACAAGATGTCTCCCTGGGATCAACCCCAGACTACCCCTTACTATGCCTTAGTAGTTGAGAGTATTTTTGTTTATAAATTTCTATACTAATAAATACCTAATGTAATCTACAATTATTTTTGGGTGAATCAAATTTTGGAATCATTTTCAGGGGTAGGCATGGTAAACTATAGTAAAAACCTCATATTACCTCTCCCCATCCCCATATTCATATCATATTATTTTCTCTTTACTCAATTTACAATTTTATTCTACAAGACCACAAACATTGTCTACTTCTTTTCATATTAGTATATGTTCCATTGGTCCATTTATTTTCTCAAAGAGCTCGGATGGACAATAACTACTACTTTACAATCCTGATAACAATACATTAATAGTTTCACAATGAATCTTCATAATTGATGGGAAATATGATCTTGTGCCACTATATATACAAAATTATATATATGTAATGCATGAACTTCTGGGTGAGTGACCAGTGTTATAGGAGAGAACCATAATATACTACAATTTTTCATCCAATGGTGGTGTTGTTCCTAGAATTGTGTTCCCACCTATTCAAGAACATATTTTCAAAATCTATCCTAGATATATTCATTTGATATATAAAATGGGTTGATTCTGTGTACTTCAGAGTGAAGACCCCCATAATTACATTTGTAATTTTCATGAGGTTTGTGATACATATCATAAGCATTTAATAACATATGATTCCATAATATTGTGTATTTTAACATTCAATTCATGTAACGATCCAATGATGGGATAATAATTTATGCTCCTGAGTCCATCATGAGATCCTGGAAATTAATTTATTGATAAGTACTTCCCACTAATCCAAATTAGGAAATAATGAATTAAAATTCAAAATTTTAATCATAGATAGAGAGAATCAGTATGGGATGCCTGGATAGATTTAGGGAGCTTACTTGACGATGGCCACATCACAGACTCAGTGTGTGGCTTTAATTGAAAACCATATACTAGGGACTTCAACCTATATCCCACACTATTTTTTATTCTACCCCTAACCGATGGATCATGATAGAGACACATGAAGTCAACAAATAATTTTTACATGAAATTTCACACAATAATAGTCAATGGAAAAGTAAAAAATACAACCTCAATATAGAATCCATTAGGTAGAGGAGACAACCCACGTAGAATCCCAAGTATAATCCCATTCCAATAAACTAGAGTTTTTTTACTTCCCAGTACTCCTCCATCTCCACCTCCAACTCTTGATATAGAGATACAATATTACAAGATGTGGAGGATACCACCCTCAAAACAAGGATTCATGGAAACAATTGGGGAACCCTAATTCCAATAATATAATTATTTAAATTAAAATCAAAATAGCCACCAGTTTTAGTAACCCCAACCATTATAATAGTAAAAAGATCTATAGTGATTGGCCTAGAATCCTATGATAAAAAACCATGGTTTTTATCAACTGAATGTCCAATTTCCATTATGTAATCAGGGACCACATGGGTACCCACCTCATAGTCAAGATCCATTAATGCATAAATAATTCAAACCACCATTCCCTTGATCCCATTAATTTACACAATCTCAAAATCATACATTCTAGTAATCTACATTAAAAAAACACAAAAATCCCAACCTGTCCAATCTAACCTTCAAAACCATGTCACTATCTTCATGCAGAAAGTAGACCAAAGTGAAAATCCTAAGATGTTGAATTTCAAAATTACATGGCTTCCCCTCTCAACCTTTAGTATCAAGTGGGGAAGATATCTATGAATTTATCTTATTGATTATTGGGTACTTCTATAGGTATTAATGAATCTTATTTGAGAGAGGTGTCTAAAGCTATTGTTTCCCTAAGTGAAAAGATTTTGGTCATTTAACAGTCATGCTTAAGTGTGAAAATCAGTTAAAAGAATCAAATAAAGACGATTATGAGAAAAATATTTAAGTAGAAGCAACTGAGAAAGATCTAATTAAGGATCATCATGAAAAGAAGTATTTATATGGGGTAATTACAACAAGGAAGTTGCTTCTACCACTTCCTCAAATTATGAAACAATATATGAACTATTGATAGTAAAAAGATCATAAGATTTTAAAAAAAAACATCACAATTCCATTTTGTGAAGAAATTTATCAAGTGCCTACTTATGAAAGATTATTTAAATACAAACTCTCAAGTAAAAAGATAATGGAATACATAAGAGTCATCTTTCTAAATGAATAATTCTATGCACTTTTCCAGTAGTATCTCTCTCCCAAAATGTGAGAAATTGGATGTTTCAAAATTCCTTCGACTGTAGGGACATGTAATTTTTGAATAATCCTTTGTTTGACCTTGGAATTTGTGCCAAACTCATACTGATGATTGTCTTAAGAAAATAATGGACTATGAGATTTAAAACCAACAAGAGTTGAACTCCAACTTTTTTATTGATAAATCTATATATCATAGGTACTACATGTGGACGTTTTAGTAAAAGTAGGATAATTTATCTTCATTACTGATTTTAACATCCTATGTATGGATGAAGATGGAAATATCTCCTTAATTATTGGAAGGCCATTTCTTACCGTTTGAAAGGTTTTCAATAATGTTAACAAATGGATATTAAGATTTTGGGTTGGTAAATAATAACGTTTCATTGATATATAGAAGTTTTGGTGGGGCCTAAGTAGTAAAACCCATAATCCTGGATCAAATGAACTGGGGTTCGAATCCTGTAAATACCCTTGTCTATTTATGATGTAGGCAATCACATAGCCATGATATGTATAGGTGGTGGAACATGAATTATGCAGGCCAAGTGACACAGACATGATGATTGTAACACCCCAACCCCAGTTACCTAGAGTCAGTGCATTATTATATAACATAGGCATGATACAAGGAATCCTATCTCAAAATACTAATTAGTTTAGTATCTTGGGAAGTACTAGAAATATTCATAAGTTTTACATTACATCAGTAAATAAAAACATCAACAACATTTTGTCCCATTTTTAAACACACTTATATCCTTAGCCAATCCTTAGAGGTCGACCATAAAATACTTCTTCACAACCTGAGAAAAATAAAACATAGAAAGGGGTGAGATCAAATGCTCAGTAAGGATAACAATATATCAGAAACTTTCATAAATAAGCATAAATATTTAAGCAAATGAATAAGACAAAAAGAAAATACTTTTAATCTTAAACATCAGCATAATATGGCAATGATAAAATCAAATAATTCCATTTACTTAATCACATGGATATTCTACTAGTCTAATAATAACATGCAATATCAATATCCACTTTCATAATGATGGAATACATAATTCCAAACTTCATGACAACATACTCAATGCCTTGTACCAAGACTACAAATAAGATTTTGTCAAGGCCTAGTGCCAAGACACTAGTTTATCTCATGAGACCTACGGATGCAACAAGGATCTATAGTGGGCTCCACCTATCACTTACTATGTCCAATGCATTCCTCATATGAAAAGGTTCAATCATAACATAACGATTCATATTAAAACGAGCATATAAAATGTCAATAATTTAACCATAAACCATAAATGGTATAAAAATAATACATCCACAATCAAACTTATCACAAAACCTTCAATATGATATGGATGATTTGTACCATAAAGAATCAATTGCAAACAAGTGTAAAATCAATCAAAGGATGTGGGCATAGATGAAATGAAAACTATTTGAGAGAAATATCTATTTCTTTTTTATATCATTTAAAAATTAAATAATTATAAAATTAACCATTTATTTGTGAAAATAATCTTATAAGAATTTAAGGGAAGATTAGATGATTTTATAGCGGCATAAAATAGCTACACCCACCGAATGAGATAAAAACATTCTTAACTTAATTTTGTTTAAAAGGTCATAAAGTACCTTGTTTGGAAAATTACGGAAAGATTCCTTTCAAAACATATAAGGTAAAATTAGTGTATAAATGACTTTAACCCGTTTTCTATTAAATAGTAAAAAAAATTGAATTACATTTTTAAGAAAACATGGATGTGCATGATAAAGAGGTCCTAGTAGACACTTACGTAAAAACAACCTCGGATAAAAAAGAGACTGTGAAATTGACCCTTATGTTGTAATTTTCCATATTTAATGGTATGTTAACCTCCTGTATAATATTAAAAAAATGTTCTTAAATTATAAAATATCTATATACATAAATATTATATCATATATGATCCTCTAATATTGCTTTGTTAATAATATTTCAGTAGTATCATCATTTTCGGTGTTAACTGGTTCGTTTTCCATTATATCGTTGGTTACGTAAGTCAGTTTTTTATGGATAGGATGTATTTTATTCATATATATAATGATATTATGTTTATAAATATTATTTTTAATTATAAAATTAAATTTATTATAGAATTATTACGATGGGGAATGAATCTCATCGTGTTTGTGGAGACGTTAATCCATATGTACGCATGAGAAACAATATCATTATATTGATGGTGAAATCGTATGTAATTGGATTTTATATGATATATAAATAATCCTTGACATTTTATATTTATTAATTACATAATTTACACTCATTATTATACCCATCCAAATAATGATGTTTTTGAATAACAAACTTCACCACGATGTGGAGATAATAAGTTTTACAAACGCACATATAATGAGTTTTTTATTCATATGATAGATAGAATAATGAATATGGTTTTAAAATTTTTATAATAACATCACAATATATATAATATATGGGAGTTATTATTTTAAAATGGAAACAACAATGAAAGGGTATGTGGAAGAAGAAAAGATCTTGAAAGAGGTGATGAAATATTTACCTCTTCTTCGGGTTCTTCATTTTGATTTGATCAAAAGGGCTCTGTAGGTTGGATTTAAAACCAAATTAAGGCCTCAAGGTTAAAGGGAGGAAAGATGAGAGGATATTTGGCTAGTTTTTGGCCGATACAAATGTCTATGGAGGTGTGAAAGTATGAGAAGGGGAAGTACCCTTTTATAAGAGAGGTGAGGGTCACTTTAGGAATAACTTGAAAAAATATTCTATTATAAAATCATATTCGTTTTAAAATTTCTCCAAAATCAATTATATAAAGGGTAAGGTGGGTATGGGTTGAAAACTACTCCAACAATATGTTTTATAGCGGTTTAGGTAACCATATTAACCTTATCTTTTATATTTAACTCTTAGTAAAATAGTTTGACATTTACCATGTCTCATTTTATTTTTATATTATATGGTCATTGAACATACTATAACAAGACAATAGTGCCCCATGTGGTTAATTATTAAACAATATAACCTTATCTAAGTGCTTTGTCTGAACCTAAGATATTTAGGAATATTATATCAATTAATAATATAGTATTAGTTTTAAAAACTCAATTTTCTCAATTTTGAAACTATTTAGTATTTGGTTTTTGTGAAAATCATAACAGGATGATAACTTCAAAAAAAATATTTAATCAACCCTAACATGTCATATTAACCAATAAAATTTCTTTAACTCATCAAAAGTCTCAAATATCATTTATTTCGATATTTATTATATCAATTATTTTAATCATTTGTTAATAAAGTAATTACTGTATCATCATTGTGGCATAGATAAATTAAATTATTTAATATATTAAAATTAAAAATAAAATACCATTATGTCATAAATATTTTTACCTTTTTAATTAATATTTATAGTGAGATTTATCTTATTCAACCCCTATGTTATTAATGGTTTAGTTCTTAAAATTTGAATTTAACTTTTTCAACTCTTCTTTAAATAAAATATTAATAAATGTCCTAATATAATCCAATTTAACCAAATAAGATCATATTTTATTCCTCAGATTTTTTTGGGTCAAATTACACTTATCAAATTGAATTCGGACATGTGTTAGGGTAATTATAATATAATTTTTACCATTAATTACCCTTTTTACTTTTTACCATGGAAAATAAAAGTAAAAAGTTACTATTCATCAATAATTATTTTCATCATATTGAAAAATATTTTACTTACTGATGTCTATTGTGTCTCTCGGATTTAGGAAATTCAACTCACATAAGAGGAAAAATTCTGTTTTATGCAAATTTACAAATGCTTCTAGGGGGTGGGTAAAAGACGGTAAAAAGTATAATAAATGTTTTACATATCTAAACTTATTATAAAATGAATCAAATGAATTACATTAACCTTATATAGGTATTATGTATCTATTTTGACCAAAAATATTTTATATAAAATAACTAATTATTTAAATAAAATGTCAGTTTTAATCAATAAGGAAGAGCTTTTCACTATTCATAAAAAATTGAATGTTTTCAGAAAAATACCAAACCTTCACCCTAAGCTATTTTCAATATTCCGAATTCAAAAATGAATTCCATTTTGAAAAATAAAATTTATAAAATTTCAAAAAGTGGGCATTAATATTTATAATGGCAAGTTTGATTGGTTGTGGTGAGTTAGAATCTCGATGTTTCATACAATGCAAGTTGTTGTATTATTCAAAAGGAAACGTACCATAGAAGCTTGGGGTGTTACTTTCTATCATCCTTAAAATAATTTAATCCTTGAAATTTCTAGAATATTACTGCCTAAAAATATTCATGTTGTTTTTCTCCATAAGTTACTCAGTTTCCCATGTTACCTCTTCCAACTTATGATTTCTCCATATAACATTCGCAAGACAAGTCATCCTGTTTCTCAACACTTGTTCTCTAGTATCAAAAATTTGGATAGGCTCTTCACAATAAGACATATCAGGTTCCAGTTCTAATTTTTCATAGGTGAGTACATGTGTTTGGTAAGGCCTGTATGTTTTCAACCGTCATACGTGGAACACATCATGAACTATAGAGAGACTTGGAGGCCTTGCCAAATGGTAATCTACAACCCCAATTCGTTCTAGAATTTTGAAAGGTTCGATGTACCTGGGAATTCATTTACCCTTATTACTCAATCGTATAAATCCCTTACATAGAGATACCTTCAAGAAATCATAATCTTCTACCTGAAATTCCAAATCCTTCCTTTGGTTATCATCATATCCCTTCTGCCTATTTTAGCTACATAGGTGTGGGTTTGGATAACCTTCACCTTTTACATTATTTCCTAAAAGATTTCTAGGCCTACAAGTTTTTGTTACCAACATCATCCCAACACGTTGGTGTGCGACATCTATTTCCATATAACTCTTCATATAGTGCCATCTGAATACTTGAATGGATGTTATAATTATAGGAAAATTCTACTAGAGGTAAATATTGATCCCATATGACTTGAATGTAAAGTGATCAAGATCTCAACATGTCTTATAAGGTTTGAATAGTCCATTCATATTGTCCATCGGTTTGAGGGGGGTAGGCAGTGCTCAAATTAAGTTCAGTATCCAAGGCCTTCTGAAGAAATTTCTATAATCTTTATGTAAAACAGGTATTACGATCAGAAAACTTTGATAGGGGTACTCCATGAATTATTACAACTTCATTAATATATATTCTTTCCATACATTCAAGTGGAAAATCTTCTATTATATAAATAAAATGTGCAGACTTGGTAAGACGATGAATAAATGACCCATATTACATCATTCCTTCTAGAAGTCTTTGGTAGCCCCATGAAAAAGCCCATCGTGATATTATCCCACTATAACTCAGGTATGAGAAGAGTTTGCATGACTTCTCTAGGTTGTTGCCTTTCAACATTCAATTGTTGAGAAACCATACATCTTGACTCAAAATATGCAATCTCCCTCTTTATGTTGTCCCACCAAAAATTTTCTTTCAAATATATATACATCTTAGTGCTAGAAGGGTGTATTGAGAAATTGGAGAAATGAGCATCATCAAATAATTCCCTTTTTAGATCAGGTATATCGGGAACACAAAGTCTCTTCCCAAATTTCAAAATTCTTTCTTCATATATGAAGTCACTCAATCTCTCATCAATAACAGCTTCAATATTCTTTTGAGACTCCTCATCGTCAGTCTAAGAACTCTTTATCCATTCTAGTAAATATGTTTTGGCATCCATTTGAAAAAGTATTGATTTTTCACCTTCTATGGTTATTCCCATATCCATGTTTACTAGTTCCATGAAAATAGGATCCCTTTCAACTCGAATATAGTTCAAAACTCCATGATCCTTTCTAATCAAAGCATCTTCCACCTTATTTTACTTCCTTGGGTGGTAGTGTATAGTTAAATCATAATCCTTGAGTAGATAAAGCCATTTCCTTTTCCTCATGTTGAGTACTTTTTGTGATAAAATATACTTTAAACTCTTGTGATCATTATAAATCTCAAGTTTTTCACAATAGAGATTGTGTCTCTATATTTTTATAGAAAAGATTACAGCTGATACCTCAATATCATGAGTAGGATAGTTTTTCTCATGAATTTTTAGCTATCATGATGCATAAGAAATAACTCTATCATTCTACATAATGACACAACCATGTACTTTCTTTAAAGTATCACTATAAATAATAAACACATTGTTCCTTGATGGTAGAATCAACAAAGAAGCATTGAATAATCATCTCTTGAGATCTTCAAAACAATCTTCACACTATTTTTTCTAAACAAAGTTAACCCCATTACGTGTGACCATGGTTAATGGTTTAGCCAACCAGGAATTTTTTTTATGAAACTTTGATAATAACCCAAAAAACCAATAGAACTGCGTATGTCAGTTATACTCATCGGTGCAGGCCGTTCTTGGATTGCTTGTTCTTTGAAGGATCAACAGAGATTCCATCTTTAAATACAATATGACCAAGAAAATAAATCTACTAGAGAAATAATTCACAATTTCTAAATTTCCAATATAATTCATTTCTTCTAAGAGTCTTTAGAATAATGCGGAAGTGATTTTCATGATCTTCATAGCTTTTGGATTATACCAAGATATCATCAATAAATATCACTAAAAATTCATCACGATATTTCCTGAGAATTCTATTTATTAGATCCATGAAGATAGAGGGAGCATTAGTCAATCCAAAAGGCATTACTGTAGACTCATAATGCCCATACCTGGTTCAAAATGTTGTTTTCGGAATGTCTTCCTTCTTCACACACAACTAATGATATCTATATTGAAGGTCAATCCTTGAAAAATATTAATCTCCATGAAGTTGGTCAAATAAATAATCAATGTGAGGTTGGGGATACATGTTCTTTATTGTTATAGCGGTGATCATGCTTTAGTCGATTCACAACCTCATATATCTGTCTTTCTTCTTAACAAAAAGGACAGTGGCTCCCCAAGGAGAAACGTTAGGGAAAATAAATCTCTTATTACTCAATTCCTCTATTTGTTTTCATAGTTTCACTAATTTCACAGTGGACATTCTATAAGGGGTCATCGATATGTTCCATCAACCAGGAATTAAATCAATAGAAAACTCAATTTCTAATTCTAGATGATGTCCAGATAGATCCTCTAGAAACACATAAAATTATTCCTGCACAATATGTACGTCCTCTATTCGAACATTCCTTTCCCCACCCATAATTATTTTATTCTATTCCTCCCTAATAATTGGGTTTAGTAGAGATACATGGGGTGGATCTAGATGATAATCAAGTCATGACACTTTGGATCTAAAGATAAGGTACTCTTTATCATTATTGAAAATTTAAACCTCCTTCTTCTAAAAATTAATTTTTGCATAATGATCCAAAATCCAACCCATTATAAGGATTATATCAATTTAAATCATGTGTATGATGATTGTATCAGTAGATAAAGAACATTTATACGCTATAATTGGAATTGATTCACAAAACATTCTTGCAATGATACTTCCCTTCTGTGTTTTGACAAAAAACGTTCTTGTTAAGGAAAATTAAAAATATCTAGTTTTCCGAGAAAACATGGAAGATATGAAACAATTAAATGATCCAAAATCAAATAATGCATTGGATAATCTTGAGGAAACCATTAAATTATCTGCCACCGCGTATTTCAGAGCTTCAACCTTAGTAGTAATGATCACATAAGCTTATCGTTGCTCCATTGGCCTTTTCTAAGGTTTTTTCCCTTGAAACATAGGACATTAATTTGTATAATTCCCCTTTTCTCTAAAATTATATCATTTGGAATTGACATCCTCTATCTTCCCCTTGCAATCACTATCTTGGTGTCCTTTTTCACCACATTTGTAACATGATCTCATTCCCTTTAGGATAGTTTTGGGGGTTTTATTCCCATATTTACTATAGAACGGATATTAAACTTTTCCCATCTTCCCCTTATTTCCATTTTTAGAGTATTCATTAGATCTCTTATTCTCTTGATTTTCTTTAAAGTCGTAAGACAGAGAGAATTCCTTTTCTATCTTGATAGCACATGAGACAATATCTTCATATGATGAGAAGGATTGTGATGCTAATTCTCGATGGAGAAACAATTATAACCCATTAAAGAAATGATAAATCTTACATCATGGGTTACGTATATAATCTATAGCATGCCTTTCTATCTTTGTAATGTTAGCCTCATACTTTGTGACATTCCCATCCTCTTTTTTCCTCAGACTCAAAAATTGTATTTCCATATCCACTAAATGGTCACGAAGAATTTATTTTTCTAAGAAAATATCTTTAAACACCCGATATTCCACGTTTTATACTTCATAAACTTCCTTTGTGTTTTGGATTAATTACCTCTATTGATCTGTATCTCTGGTGAGGCGATAAACTTCCATCACAAATTTTTCACTTTCCCTACTCCCCAAAACATGAAATATTTTCTCTAAGGAACATATCCATTTCTTAAATAATAACGGATTTATAATCCCATTGAATTTTGATGGTTGTTTCCTAATGACATGTTCTAGCATTGATTTCATGTTGTGGATCAGGGTGCTCTATACGGGTATGGTTATTATTCATAACATGAGTGAGTTATCCCAGTATGGTGATATGTTGATCAGCACCAGTTGCATCACTAGCTCCACTATAATTATCTTGAGTAGGAGGGAAATAACTAAATGGATTACATAGGTTGATACAGTTTCTATTAATTCCACTAGGCATCATTTCTAAGCAATGGCATACACTGTATTATTTTATGAATCACAATACATAATTCCAAATAAGTAAAATATTAAACATAAATTGAAAATTTTATGGATATAATCTATAATCATAAAAAAAATTCTTTTAGGAAGTATATAATCATAAATCCTTCATAATGGTTTGTAAATAAAATGTGAATTATCGTAAGCATATACCCCAGGAGTGTCATAACAAAGAGTGCAGCAAGGCTCGTTGTCATGCACCAGTTCCTATTTGAGTCTAGCTAAAATCCATGTTTTCAAGTTTTACCCCTAGGTACATCTACGCCAGAGCCACCTCTACCTGCTCGTATCCAGAAATGTATGTTTTTCTTGTAAAACTCACAAAAATTTCTATGATACCAAAATTCTAGAAAGTTCTTCTATACCAATCCTCAAAGATTATCTTAGGATGGTGTTATTTAATCAGAGTTTTACTAAATATAGTTTCCAAGGTTTGTAATAAACTTACTCTGATACCAACTATAATGCCCTATCCCCTTTACATAGAGTTGTTGCATTATTACATAACAATGGAATGATACAAGGAATCATTTCTCGAAAGACCGATCAGTTTAGTAGCCTTGCATGTACTAGATACATTGAAAAATTTTAACTTATATCATGAAATGAAAATATCAAGAACATTTTCTACCCTTTTAAAACACACTTATACACTTATCCTATCCTTGCAGGTCAACAATAAAATAATTCTTCACATCCTGGTAATAATAAAACATAGAAATGGGTGAGCTTAGATGCTCAATAAGGATTACAATATAGTGTAAACATTCATAAATAAGAACAAACATTTAAGGAAATGTATAAGACTAAAACAAAAGCCTTTTTAACTAAAAATTCAGCATAATATGAAAAATATAAAATCAAATAATTCTATTTACTTAATCACATGGATGTTCTTCTAGTTGAATAATCACATGAAATATCAATAGCCACTTCCATAATTATGTAATTCATAATTCCATACTTCATAACCACGTAGTCAAGGAATTGTGCCAAGAATATAAGTAAGATTTGTTAAGGCCTTATGTCAAGACACTAGCTTTTCTTATGAGACCTAATAATTCATCGAGGAGTTGTAGCAGGCTCCACCTGTCACTTTCTAAGTCCAACAAAATCCTCATATGAAAATGTTTAAACATAAAACAAACATTCATATTAAAACTGGCATACGAATTGTCAATACTTTATCCATAAACCATGAATGGTATTAAAATAACAAATCTACAGTCAAAAAAATCACAAAACCTTTAATACAAATTGGAAGATTTGTATCATAATGTATCAATTTCAAAAAATTGTAAACTTCATCAAAGGGTGTTGACATAGAGGAAATCAAAACTATTTTAGAGAAATATCTCTTTTTTTAATCATTTAAAATTAACATAATTTTAAAAGAAAACATTTATTTTTGAAAATATTCTTATAGTCTTGTAAGGGAAGCTTTTCCGATGTTATAATGGTGGAAATAGTCACACCCACTATATAAGTTAAAAAACATTTTTACCTTAATTTTTTCGAAAAGGTCATGAAGTACCTTGTTTGGAAAATGACGGAAACATTATTTTCAAAACATATATGGTAAAATAAGGGTATAAATGACATTATACCATTGTCTGTAAATATTAAAAAAATTGGAAATATATTTTTATGAAAACACGGATGTGGATGATAAAGAGGTCCCAACAGATACTTATGTAAAAACAACCTCAGACAATAAAGAGATAGTGAAATTAACCCTGAACTTGTAATTTTCCTTAGTCAATGGTATGTTAACCGCCTGTATAATAGTTAAAAAAAATTATTAAACAATACAAGAACTATATAATTGTATATTATATCATATATGATCTTCAAATTTTTCTTTGTTAATAATATTTCCGTAGTATCATCATTTCGGTTGTTAACTTATACATTTTCCATTATATGGTTGGTTACCTAGGTCATGTTTGTTATGGATAAGATGTGTTTGATTCATATATAGAATGATATTATGTTAAAAAACGTTACTTTTATTCATAAAAAGAAAATTATTATTGAATGATTTTGATGGGGAATGAATCTAATCACGTTCATGGAGACATTCTTATGTACGTACGTACGAGAGAAAATATCATTATATTGATTGGGAAATCATATATAATTGGATGGTTTATAATATATAAGTAATAATTAACCTTTAATACTTATTATTTACATCAGTTAAACTCATTATTAAACCCATCCAAATAATTAAGTGTTTGAATAACAAAATTCACCATGGCGTGGAGACGGTAAGCCGTACGTACGCACGTACGGTGACTTTGTCATTCCTATGATGGATATAATATTTAATATGGTTGAACCATTATTATAATAACATAATAGTATATATAAGATACTCGAGTAATTATTATATAATGGAAACAACAAAGAAAGAGGAAGTGTAAGATTAAAAGTACTTGAAATAGGTGATAAAATATTTACCTCTTCTTCGGGTTCTTCCTTTTTATTTGATCAAAAGGGCTCCATATGATGGATTTCCAACTTAAAGAAGGCCTCTAGGATGAAGGTATGAATGTTGGGAGGATATTTGGGAAGGGTCCTGCCAAGACAAATGGATTTCGATGTGTGAAATTAAGATAAGGGGAAGGAGTCCTTTATATGATAGGTTAGGGTCACATTATAAAAAGCTTGAAATATTATTTTATAATAAAATAATTTTCTGTTTATAATGGCTCCAAAATGAATTATTTCAAGGCTAAGGTGTGGATGCGTCTAAAACCTCTAAACCAATAGGTTTTATACAGGTTTAGGTCACTATATTAACATTACCTTATAGATTTAACACTTGGTTAAATATTTTACATTTACCATGTATTGTTGGATTTTTATATTATATGGATAATAAACATACTATAACAAGCCAAACTGTAATGGCCCAGACCTCTTCAGCCCATTCCTTTTTCTAAAATAATGTCATGAAGTGTTCTGGAGGGTAGAAGGTACTTTTCCCACATTTTTCGGAATTTTGTAACTACACGTCGTGTAGTGTGAGTACATACCGTGTACCACCTTGTTGGGTATACCCCGTGTTTAATCTGTGTCCTTGTCATGTGAAATAAATGAGTACATGCTGTGTAGCCCATACTACATGTTGTGTAGTCCCTCCTCGCGTACGCGTTACCCTCAAACCGTTTGTCGACCAGTCAACGGTCAAGTGCCATGTTGAAGTCGTGTCCTTCTCATGTGAAATAAATGAGTACACACCATGTAGCCCATACTACACACCATGTAGTCCCTCCCGGCATACGAGTTACCCTCAAACCGTGTGTTGACCAGTCAACGACCATGTTCCGCGTTGAAGGCCGTGTTGGACGCCGCGTGGCGACCGTTTGAAATAGTCGAGTACACGCCATCTACTAGAAAGTACACGCCATGTACTTTAGTTTTTCGCACCTATAAAAGGAGGGGTCCTCTCCTCCTTTTCAAATCACTCCTCTCATCCCCATTCCCTCGAGTAGAGATCTCCCAAGAGAGACTCCAAGCTCTTTTCTTCCAAAACTTCTTCGTCTGAGCTCCGATTTACGATCCATCAGCTGCCACAGGATTGTAACAACGAGGCGGAACTTCTGAGCTTGGATATGTTATCTTCCCTTCGCCCTTTCCTTCCCAGCTTCCAACCAATGATGTTTTTTCGGGATTTGACAGAAGTGATGGACGCCGACGAACATCTTCTACTGTTGACCCGGGGGAGCGTTGTGATCAGAACCTGTGGAGGTAGGGATCTTACCTTCATCTCTCTAAATTTTGCATCATGTGGGGTGGGTATCCTCTTGTTTACGTGAAACACATTTGAACCAGTTTAATAAAGATAATAACTGTCATAAGGAACAAGGATTGTGAATTTATTATGTTTATCTTTATTTATCCTATTGTTATGTTGTGAATTGAATAGGCTTATGACTACTGAAAATCACGATCGTTGGGGGCCTTTTCTTGCGCAATTAAATGTTTCCCAATCTTTCTAGACCATTTATGGATGGAAACATTGTGGAATGTGGGAATTGGTTAATCATGTAATGTTGGCTGATTAAATGAATAACCGGAACCCTTGTGTGATCACCCCGATTGAACAAAACTGAAATAATAAACAAGTGGGTGCTGATTAGGGTTTATTTATGTGAAGGGGTGTTTTGTTGGTTGTTGTGGATCGGGTGAGCAGCGGGGTTGTGGTTGTCTTGGTTATGGGTTGGTGTGGATGCTATGTTAGAGACAGGCAGCAGGGCTACGATAAATGTAATCATGGGATGATGATTTATGAGTGTTTGTGGTTATAGTGGTTGGCAGCTGGGATGTAGGGATGGGTTTGAATGCGAACAAAATTTGGGTTGTGAATAATAAATAAAAATGGAAGAGTTAATGAATGGTGGGGCATAGTAATGGAATGTGAATAATAATCAATGGGGTTGGTTGGTAAATAAGTAGGGGCTTGTTTGTGTTTATTTTGTTTTCATAACTTGATTTGTGGATGGAAGGGATATGTTTTACAAATGATCGATGTGGTTGGTTGTGGATAACTTCCCAGTAGTTAAGGAACTAATAAACTGTTTCTGTTGAAACATGAAATCCTAAATGGGGTTAGGGTTGTTTGTTTTATGCATTATTTGAAATAGTAGTGTCGAGGCACGTGCTCAGTTTCTCTGTTTAAAAGCCATAGGGTGGGATAGGTGTTAGGTATATATATATATATCTGTATCTTAGTATTTTATCGCACCCCACCCATGTTGAGCACTTAGTTCTGAACACTCCCATTTCATGGGAGAGGGTGTTTTCCCCTTAGTTACTAGGTCTTTCCTCCTCCTTCTTCCATAGGCTCTGATGTCTTGAGGCGACCTTACACCCAAGACTCTTCAGGTAGGTTTAGATTGGGGTGGTTTTAGCCCAAGACTCTTCGGACAGTTTTACTATTTCTCAAGAATCTTCGGGATGATGCCCAGGTGTGTGTGGGCTGGATATGCGGTTGTGAGGCCCAGGTGTGTGCGGGCTGGATATACGGTTGTGCGGCTCAGGTGTGTGTGGGTAGGATATGCGATTGTGAGGCCTAGGTATGTACGGGCGGGAGGAGTGTGGTAGAGTCAGGACGTTCATCGTTAGAAAGAGCATCTAACTAGTAGTAAATAGTGTGGGGTACCCAATACTCTTGTTCTTATATAATACTACTACATGTTGTTTTTTTTTGGTGAGTGTGGTTGGTGAGGTTGGGTGGATAGAATTCCTTGCTAGGATTTGGTTTCTTCTATTGTTCTCATTGGACATTAGGATGTCTCCCCACTTATGCACAAGAGCTTTAGGTTTCCCAAATTAGTATACGTGTATGCTCACCCTACGTTTACTTTCAGGTTTCCATGAGGACAACCAGGGCCGTGCGGGACCCTACTAGTCAAGACAGTTGGAGTTGTTGTGGTTTTTTTAGTCTTTTTTCTTTTGGTATTTTAATTTTCAGCTTTCTGGAACTTGTACTTTGATTCAGAATTGTTTAAACATGCATGTTGGATTGGTTTGGGTTTATTTTCATTCAATTGTTCCTTTTTTTCCATTGGTGTTTGGCTCATCCTATTTCCCGATCTTAAATAATAAAAGGGTAATGCCTCCCATATTTGTGAAAACTCATACCCTTGGTGCTAGTCACCACCCCAGGGCCTACTGGAGGCGGTACTTGGGGGTCACTATCTCCCTTTCACCATTGCCAGCTTAGGAGTGGCATCTTTGATGGAAGGGGTTCGTGACAGATTGGTATTAGATGTGATGGTTGAGAGATAGGATGGAGTCTGGTGTTAGGAACAGTGAGGACTACATGGGATGGTAAGCAACAATGTTGGATTATCTTGGTTCATGACAAAGTCCAGGGAAGACCGGCTAGGACACGAGATTCTAGTGCCCCTATGATCCGATGCAATGACTTTGAGCCTACCGAATTTCCAAGTGAGACTACATTAATTGCAGGGCAGAGACCCTTGGGAAGGTACATGCATCATCAGGATTGTGTTTTACTTGATTTGGGTATTCTGGGAATGAAATAAAATGATAAAATAAAACCTTGAAAAATTTCTTTACTACTTGGGAATAGGTGATCATTGTTTACCATACAGCTATGGCACCTATACATTTTCCCTAGGTGGCTCAGACAGCCGAGGCCCAGTAGATTCAGGTGGTCGATCAGATAGGGATTGCCCAAGAGGATGAAGATAGCGAGTGGCAGAAGACTCTTCGTTCTTTCCAGCGACAAACCCTCAAGAAATACGAGGGTAGTACTTCAGATATAGAGATGGAGGGGTGGATTAAGGATCTAGGGATTTCTTTTACTTTGATCATTGCTCCGAGATAGTGCTAGGTTCCCCTAGCAGTCAGTTAGCTGAGAGGTGCGACACGTAAGTGGTGGATGCTCTACCTTGGAGAGAGGAAATAGGCAGAGGTTCCGTGGCTGACTTTGAGAAGGAATTCCGAGAAGAATTCCTTTCTTACATGATCAAGGTGGAGAAGAGGCAGGAGATACTCTCCCCTCAGCAGGGGAGTATGTTAGTACGATATTTGGGGATCAAGTTCAAGGATCTCCTACGCTTTGCTCCAGATCGCTTTCTGGATGAGGAGTCTCCGGCGAGCCGTTTGGAGGAGGCGCTTCGTCCTTCGATCCAGTATGCTGTCACCCCCTTCACTCTTCCGATGTACTTCGTCATACAGAAGAAGGCAGAGGTTGTGGAGTGGATGAACTCGCTGGGAGGTGCACCACATGAGGGTATCTAGCCAGGTTCATCGAAGGGGAAGGTAGTCAGTAGCAGGTCTCCTACGACGGGACCTTCCAGATTCAGGCCAGTAGGGAGCAAGGCCCCGCATTTCCAGTTCAGATCTTTAGGTCCTCCTCCCTTTTTCATGATCCCAGGATCGAAGTGTTTCTCTTGTAGAGGTTTCGGGCACATTCATATTCGGTGCCCAACCCAAGCTCAGTACGGTGGAGGTGGGCAGGTTCAGTGCCTGCCTCAGCAGCACCAGTTGTCGGTGAGGCCCTTCCATCAGCAGCACGACCATGCTCATACGAGGGCAGACTTTGCAGGAGGAGGCCGACCTCAAGGTGCTCCTCAGGGACCTCGGCCAAGATGTGGTCGGGCAGTTGTTCGACATCAGAGGGATAGAGGAGATGGGTGTGGACAGTTGCACACAACAGAGTTGGCAGCTCCGGCAGGACCAGAGGTGGTGCGAGTTACGATTTTTTTTTCAACACTCTCGTTAATACATTGTTCGATTCTGGAGCTTCGCACTCCTTTGTTTCACCTAGTCTAGCCCATGCTTTTGGACTAGACGTAGAGAGAATTTTCGTACCACTGGTGATGAGTAAACTAGTTGGAGGCCAGAACAGTGTATCTTGTGTTTGCAGGGGATGTGGGCTGACGTTGGGGCCACATCTATCTAGTGGGGACCTTCTTTTTCTTCAGATGCATCCATATGATGTCATCCTAGGCATCGACTGGTTTTTTTTCTATTAGTGTTGTTGTCGACTTCTTCCGATGAAGATCCATGTTCTCTGACGTGGATGGGCAGCGTGTATCTTTTGTTGGCGATATGAGCTATCAGGTAGGAAGCCGACATGTGAAGCCTCTCATTTCCTTGTTAGGTGGGATATCAATGATTTCAGCTGATACAGAGATGATGGATGTCCCAGAGGTTTTTAGGGAGTTCCTCTATGTTTTTTCCGAGGAGTTTGTGACTCTACCCCCCCCCCCCCACGTCACATTGATTTCGGGATAGACTTACAGCATGGTGCCCGTCCAATTTCGATGGCCCCTTATCGAATGGAGCCTTCTGAGTTGCGGGGGTTGTGGATTCATACTGAAGATCTGATGGAGAAGGGTTTTGTTCGACCCAGCGTGTCGCCATAGGGTGCTCCAGTTTTGTTCGTGGAGAAGGCAGATGGTGGTCTCAGGCTATGCATAGACTACCGAAGGTTGAATCAGGTTATGGTCAAGAACCGTTACCCCCTTCCAAGTATAGATGATCTCTTCGACCAACTTAGGGGAGCAAGTTGGTTATCTAAGATTGATCTATGATCTGGATATCATCAGCTGAGGGTAAAGGATAGTGACATCTCGAAGACGACTTTTAGGTGCAGGTATGGGAACTTCGAGTTTGTAGTGATGCCGTTTGGAGTTACAAATGCACCAGCTGTGTTCATGGGACTTATGAACATTGTCTTCCGAGAGTTTCTAGACAGCTTCATCATTATGTTTATCAATGACATCCTGATCTAATCAAGATTAGAGTAGGAGCACGTTGAGAATCTCATGGATGTCTTGGAAGTCATTCGACACCACCAGCTTTATGGGAAATTGTCTAAGTGTAAGTTCTTCATGCAAGAAGTACACTTCCTTGGGCACGTGGTGTCTCAGCATGGAGTGTCAGTGGACCCGTCGAAGGTAGGGGCAATTTTTTCTTGGGAACCACCCAAGAGCGTGGCAGATGTTTGTAGTTTCCTAGAGTTGGTAGTTTATTATCGGAGATTCGTTTTGGACTTCTCTCGAGTTGCTACTCCATTGACAGCTTTGACTTGGAATAACTAGGTATTCCTATGGAGTGAGTGGTGCCAGAAATATTTCAACTATCTGAAGGAGAAGTTGGTCAGTGCTCCAGCAATTAGGTTTCCAGAAGAAAGGTTGTTGTATGAGGTGTTTTGTAATGCTTCTGGAATTGGATTGGGGTGCATGTTGATGCAGAAGAAGGGTGTGATCTGTTATGGGTCTAGGAAGTTGTGCCCTCACGAGTGTAATTATGCCACCCATGACCTAGAGCTTGCAGCAGTAGTGTTCGAACATAAGTTGTGGCGACATTACCTCTTTGGGGAACACTTTGTGGTCTTCTCATATCACAAGAGCTTACGTTATGTCTTCTCCCGACGTGAACTGAAATTATGGCAGCAGAGATGGGTCAAGTTTCTTCAAGACTATAACATCGAGATCTCTTACACTGAAGGTAAGTGTAATGTTGTGGCTGATGCCCTGAGCAGGAAGTCGCATAAGGATGTGGTTCGGTAATCCGCTGATGCATGGAGAGCGATGGGAGATTTGGCTGCCTTGCACTTGGATTCAAGGGTAGAGGGTGTTAGAGGCCATTTGGTTCAGATGAAGATGCAGTCCTCCTTGTTTCTACAGGTGAAAGAGTCTCAGTGGGGTGACTCTGAGGAAAAAGTAATGCGGGATCGTATCGATCAGGGAAACTCTACAGAAGGATGGTCAGCGGATAGACGACATCATGTGCTTTTTCATGGAAGGATGTCTGTTCTAGAGGCGATGCATGAGGGAGTTCCCCATGAGCTCCATAGCTCAGCCTTGGCAGTACATCTGGGAGTTTCAAAAATGTACCAAGGCCTGAGGGAACAGTTTTGGTGGCCTTTGGTGAAACGGGTAGTGGCGGGGTTTGTGGCTAAATACCTAGTGTGTCAGCAAGTGAAGGATAAACACCGTGTTCCCAGTGGTTTGTTTATTCCTTTAGATTTCCCCGAGTGGAAATGGGATGACATCTCAAAGGACTTCGTCACAGAACTACCCAGAGATCAGCGTGGTTATGATGCTATCTGGGTAGTGGTGGATTGACAGAAGAAATCATCTCACTTCTTATCAATTAATGAGTCTGGCCTGGTGAGTACCTTAGCACAGAGATACGTAGACGGAGTGGTGCAGTTTCATGGAGTTCCGAAGACTATCATCTCAGATCGGGATATTCAATTTACCTCACAAGTCTGGAGGGGGTTACATCATGCTTTTGGCACCCAGCTACGCCTTAGCACTTCTTTCCACCCCCAGACTGATGGGCAGATAGAGATGACTATCTAGACATTGGAGGACATGCTGCGATCATGTGTTCTAGATTTCGGAGGATCATGGGTGTGACACTTTCCTTCATTAGAGTTTTCCTACAACAATTGCTTCCACTATACTATTGGAATGGAATCGTTTGAGGCTTTGTATGGAAGACCATGTCGTTCACCCATTTGCTGGGCAGAGGTTGGTGAGATGGGTGCACATGGGCCAGAGGTAGTATAGAGCACCATAGAGAAAGTCTAACTTGTGCATGAGAGGATGAAAGCGGCTCAGGACCGACAGAAGTCTTATGCTGATCGTCGGAGGAATCCCTTGGAGTTTGAGGTGGGAGATCATGTGTTCTTGAAGGTTTCCCCTCGATGGGGTCAGCGGAGGTTTGGGAAGGGGAGTAAGCTCTCCCCTAGGTCCATCATACCTTTCAAGGTGCTGAGGCGAGTCGGCAAGGTTGCATATCAGCTAGCCCTGCCACCTCAGTTGGAGAAGGTTCATGACGTCTTCAACATCTCCCAGCTTCTTCGGTACTTACACGATGACTCTCACATTATCTACTAGGGAGAGTTAGATATGGGAGACGATGCAAACTTCGAGGAAGGACCAGTCAGAATCGAGGATAGTAAAGAGAAGGTGCTCCGTGGATGAACCATCTCCTTGGTTCATGTGTTGTGGAGGCATGGCGGCCTCGAGGAGAGAACTTGGGAGCGGGAGGCCCTGATGCATGCTCAGTACCCGGAGTTGTTTTGACTTGTGTTTTTCCTTGTTCTTCTGAGATTTGTTTTGATGTTATACTTTGTACCTTTGATATATGGAATGGTTGGATTTTCAGTTGTGAGACCTTTTTTTCCTTGATCACTATAAGTGTATAACATGTATGGATGTGTGGGGAAGGGTAAAAACTTGATCCTTAATCGAGACGCATTAATATTGATGCGATTGAACCCATGTGGGTGAGTCAGTGCCGCCTAAAGCGGATAATATCTCGACATAGGATAATGAATTTACCCAAACCATGTGTTCGGGAAGTGTGTTGGTTGTACGGTGCTGAGGGCAGTGCAAGTGGAAAAATCCTAATGTATGGAAGTGGGAATACCCAATTCTTAATCGAGACGCATTAATGAGGAAACGATCAAACCCGTGCAGGCGAGTCAGTGCCACCTAAAGCGGATAATATCTCGACACAGGAGAAGGAATTCCAAACACATATGATTAGGTTTGTTGGATGAGTCCCTATTATAATGAGAGCCATAAGAAGTATCTTATTGGGTGCCTCTGGGTTGGTTTTGAATTCTCAGGGATGAGAATGTTGTAAGAGGTATCTGATGTAATGGCCCAGACCTCCCCGGCCCATTCCTTTGTCGAAAAGAAGGTCATGAAGTGTTCTGGAGGGTAGAAGGGAATTTTCCCACACTTTTCAGAATTTTGTGACTACATGCCTTGTAGTATGAGTACACACCATGTACCACCTTTCCGGGTATACCCCGTGTTGAAGCTGTGTCCTTGCCATGTGAAATAAATGACTACATGTCATGTATCTCGTACCACACACTGTGTAGTCCCTCCCCGCGTACGCGTTACCCTCAAACCGTGTGTTGACAAGTCAACGGTCATGTGCTGTGTTGAAGCCATGTCCTTGCTGTGTGAAATAAATGAGTACACGCTCTGTAAACCATACTACACGCCATGTAGTCCCTCTACACGTACATGTTACCCTCAAACCGTGTGTTGACCAGTCAACTACCGTGTTCCGCATTGAAGGTCGTTTTGGAAGCCATGTGGTGACCGTGTGAAATGGCCGAGTACACGCTATGTACTAGAAAGTACATGATGTGTACATTTTTTTTCTCTCCTATAATAGGAGGGGGCCTCTCCACCTTTTCAAAGCACTCCTCTCCTCCCCATCCCCTCGAGTAGATCTCTCCTGAGAGAGACTCCAAGCTCTTTTCTTCCATAACTTCTTCATCCGTGCTCTAATTTACGATCGGTCAGCAGCCACGGGATCGTAACGATGAGGTGGAACTTCTAAGCTTAGATCTGTTGTCTTCCCTTCGGCATTTCCTTCCCATCTTCCACCCAAGGAGGTCTTTCCGGGATTTGACAAAAGTGACAGGCGCTGACGAACGTCTTCTAATGTTGACTCGGGGGAGCGTTGTGATCATAACCTGTGGAGGTAGGGATCTTACCTTCGTCTCTATAAATTGAGCATCATGTGGGCTGGGTATCCTCTTGTTTAGGTGAAACACATTTGAACCGGTTTAATAAAGATAATAACTAGCTTAAAGAATGGGGATGGGGAAGTTATTATGTTTATCTTTATTTATCCTATTGTTAGGTTGTGAATGGAACAGGCTTATGCCTACTGAATATCACGGTCATTGGGGGCCTTTTCATGCACAATTAAATGATTCCCTATCATTCTATACTGTTTATGGATGTAAACTTTTTGTAATGTGGGAATTGGTTAATAACATAAATTTGGATGATTAAATGAATAACTGGAACCCTTGTGTGAACACCCCGGTTGAAAAAAACTGAAATAATAAACATCTTGGTGCTGATTAGGGTTTATTTATGTGAAGGGGGTGTTTTGTGGGTTGTTGTGGATCGGGTGAGCAGTGGGGATTCGGTTGGATTGGTTATGGGTTGGTGTGGATGCTATGTTGGTGATGGTCCACAGGGTTGTCATAAATTGCATCAAGGGATGATGATGTACGAGTGTTTGTGGTTATGGTGGTTGGCAGCGGGGTTGTAGGGATGGGTTTGAATGCAAAAGAACTTTGGGCTAAGAATAATAAATAAAAGTGGAAGAGTTAATGGATGGTGGGGCATAGTAATATAACGGGAATAATAATCAATGGGGGTGGTTGGTAAATAATAAGGGACTTGATTGTGTTGCTTGTGTTTTCCTAACTTGATTTTTGGATGGAAGGGATATGTTTTAAGAATGATTGATGTGGTTGGTTGTGGATAATTGCCCATTAGTTAAGGAACTAATAAACTATTTCTCTTGAAACATGAAAACCTAAATGGGGTTGGGGTTGTTTGTTGTATGCATGCTTCGAAATAGCAGTGTCGAGGCACATGCTCAGTTTCTCAGTTTAGAAGCCATTGGTCGGGCTGTGTGTTTGGTATATATATATCTGTATCTTAGTATTTTATCGCACCCCACCCTTTTTGATCACTTAGTGTCGAGCACTCCCATTTCATGGGACATTGTGTTTTCCCCTTAGTTACTAGCTTCTTCCTGATCCTTCTTCCATAGGCTGTGATGTCCTGAGGCGACCTTACACCCAAGACTCTTCGGGTATGTTTTGATTGGGATTGTTTTAGCCCAAGACTCTTCGAGCAGGTTTACAATTTCCCAAGAATCTTTGGTATGAGGCCCAGGTGTGTGCGGGAGGGATATGCGGTTGTGAGGCCCTTGTTTGTGCGGGCGGGAAGAGTGTGGTAGTGTCAGGATGTTCGTCGTTAAGAAGAGCAGTTAACTATGTGGAAATGGTGCGGGGTACCCAATACTCTTGTTCTTATATACAACTACTACCTAATGTTTTGTGTTTTTGGTGAGCGTGGACGGTGAGGTTGGGTGGATAGAATTCATTGCTAGGTTTTGGTTTCTTCTATTATTCTCACGAGACAATAGGATGTCTCCCCACTTGTGCATGAGAGATTTAGGTTTCCCTACTGAGTACACTTGTATGCTCACCCTACGTTTACTTTCAGGTTTCCAGGAGGACTACCAGGGTCGTGCGGGACCCTACTAGTCAGGACAGTTGGATTTATTACAGTTTGATGTACTCTTTTTCTTTTGGTATTGTACTTTTGAGCTTTCTTGTACTTGTACTTTGACTCAGAATGGTTTAAACATGCATGTGGGATTGGTTTGGGTTTATTTCCATTCACTTGTTCCTTTTTTCCCTTTGATGTTTGACTCATCCTATTTCCCGATCTTAAATAATAAAATGTTAATGCCTCCCATATTTGTGAAAACTTATACCCTTTGTGCTAGTCTCCACCCCGAGGCCTATTGGAGGTGGGACTCAGGGGTCACTATCTCCCTTTCACCATTTCCAGCTCAAGAGGGGCATCTTTGATGGAAGGGGGTCGCCACACAAGCGAACCTCGTGTGGTTCATTTTTAATATATATAAATTTATCTAAGTCTTTTGGCCAATACATATATATTTAAGAATGTTATATCAATTTATAATATAGTATTTGTTTTAAATACTCAATTATGTAAATTTTTACAGTATTTAATATTTGGTTTTTCTGAAAATCATAACAAGGTGATTACATTGAAATAACATTATTTAATCAACCCTAACTTGTCATATTAACCAATAAAATTAGTTTAATTCATCAAATGTCTCAAATTACATTTATATGGATATTTATATTATCCATTATTTTAATATTTTATTTAAAAGGTAATTATTGAATCTTCATTGCGTCATAAATAAATTTAATTATTTAATGTCTAAAAATTATAAATAAAATACCATTTTATAGAAAATATTTTTAGCATTCTAATTAATATTTATATTCTAATTTATTTTAGGTATAAGATTATATGAAAAATGGTTTTGTTATTAATCTTTGAATTTAACTCTTTTAACTCTTCTTTAAATAAAAAAATAATAAATGTTCTAATCTAATCCAACTAGGCCAAAGGGGGTCATATTTTATTCCAAAGGTTTTTTTGGTCGAATTACACTTATCCAATTCAATTAGGACATGTTTTATGGTAATTATAATATCATTTTACCCTTAATTACCCTATTTACTTTTAACCGTGGTAAATAAAAGTAAAAAGTTACTATTCACCAAAAATTATTTTCTTCTTATTGAACCACATTTTACATACTGATTTTAACCGTGTCCCTGAGATTTTTAAAATTCAACTCATAGAATCGGTAAAATTATGTTTTATGAAAATTTGAAAACGCTCCTAGGAGATGGGTAAAATACGGTAAATAGTTCAGTAAAATTTTTAGAAATCTAAGAAAATTATTAAAATACTCCAATTAATTAAACTGAACTTATATAGGTAGTATGTATCTATTTTTACCAATAATAAATTTAAATAAAATAAATAATTATTTAAATAAAAATTCGGTTTTAACCAATAACGTAGTGTTTTTCACTATTCATCAAAAATTGAATGTTTTCATAAAAATACCAAAAATTCACCCTAAGTAAATTTCGATATTTCGAATTCAAAACTAATTTCCATTTTGAAAAAAAAAATTATAAAATTTCAAAAAGTGGGTATTACTATTCACAACGGCTAGTTTGATTGGTCACAAAGTGTCAGAATCTCAAAGTTGTGTACAATTCAAGCTATTACATTATTCAAAATGAAACACAACATGGAAGCTTGTGGAGTTACAATGATGTAGAAATGATGTCATACTGGGACGTCGGGACATGTTCCTAGGCCACTTGGACTAAGGATTATGAGCTATGTAATGGGTCTCCCTCTACATAGATAGAAATATTTATTTATTTCATAATATAATGGGGATTTGGCCCCAACTTTATTTTTTGTTCATCTTGGAGAGGGTTGCTATGAAAAGTGACATGTAATTAGATTTCAGACCATCTCACTTGATGTTATGAAAGTTGATAAAATGACTAGTAAGGATATAAACAAGACCCTACCACCCATTAAAAATGGATCCAATTCTCACAATAAAGAGAATCACAATGAACCACTAATGTAGAGTATTTCCCCACATTACATCCAATATGTTTTCAAGAACTATTCTAAAAGTGGTTTCTACTCACAAATTATCTCACCTGAATGGGAGAATATATAGATCTAGAAAATAAATAATGTGTTGAATGGGTAAAAACCATGGTTATAATAGATTACATTTTCTAAATATTAGGGAAGATCATTTTTTCTAGAGAAGGTTCACATTCAAAAGTTTTAAATTACAAAATTTAAAATTCAAAAAACTCTCAAATTTAGACCATGTATTAAATATAGCTGATCTACAAATTCCATGATAAGAAAAATTTCATCTCTATATTTATCATTTTATGTATATAATAAATTTCGTAAAACTAATGGGATCATTTAAAAAATTGTAAACCCTAGTTTAATGACTGAGCACCCCCCCCCCCATCACTATTGGATCCCAAAACCACCTTCCATCATTTCATATGATTCCACTCAATATTACTCATTCAATCATCCACTCTAGACCCATTTCATTCCTTCTTTTGGAAATAACTTACACCATATAGGTGTCCTGAGGTGATGATCCTCCCCCTCTTAATCACTGGGGAGTTTTTCTACCTTAACCACCTAAAAATATGACTCCATCAGCCTCCACTTCATATTATACCACCCTACCTATTTTAGAGGCATCCCAATCCTATTTCATATCACCCCATGGTGCTTCCCCACTCCTACAACTACTCCAGTGCCTCCACATTTCCGAACTGCACAATCATTTCCATTCAGTCCATTAACATGCCAATCCTATGAGGTCTAGAACTACATTGGGCATGGACATTCATAATTACATTCACAATTAGGGGTAGTTCTTTAAGCATTCATACCATATTCACCTCTCCCCCAGACCATTATGCATGAGTATACATTCAGGGTTCTTTTCCTTTTGTTATTGGCCTTATTGGAGCTTGATGTTTCCCATGTCACATTTTGACAGGGTGGAAGACCTTGGGAGAAAACCCTTAGGGACATTTTCATTGGTCTCAGTATCTAAACCAATTATTTCATCACCTCCCCCGCTCATTCGACCATTAAACATGACCCAAACAAGGATGATTTTGTTGTTCATTGGCCTCCCACCATCCGAGACCCATAGAGCCTTCACTATCCATGCATAATGGAGAGAACCCAGCTTCCAGGTGCTACCTTATGGGTTCTTCACTAAGAACCCACACATTGATGGTTTGATATAGTAGGTGGTCCTAGAAGAATCTATTAGATTTTATTCCTCATCATCAAATCTTTTCTGGGAGGGCCTTCTATCAACATGGATAGATAGTTCGTCTGCTACTATGAGTCCTAGGTATGAAGGGATATTTTAACTATATTTGGGGACAGTTTCTTGGCACATCTTGCGAGATATTTTTAATCTTTTCCCCCATTTAGCCCCTCACTTCCGTAGGGAAGATGGAGTCAATCGATCACCTTATGCTCCAAAAAATGGGGCTACTATGGACGATCAATGGGAGTTATCAGTGGTCCCCATAGTACTTGGATAGTCATTACCTAACCACTTCCCCTACATAGGACCCCCTACTTCTAGTGATACTACCACCCTTGTTCCCCCCCCCCCCATTTCACTACCATTCCACATCTGTAACTACACCACCCATTCTATCCAACCTATGGATTCATTTATAGTTTCTTTTCCAAAAGAAGCACCATATTCCCAACTACCTCCACATTCCCTTCATTAAACCTTCCCTTTTAACCACACCACTCACTAAACCTATCCCATAATCTCCTCGCTCACCCCCAACAACTACACTGATGTATACATCTTTCAACATGCCGCCTCCCGCCCAAGATGATAAACCTTATTAGATTATCAACCCTACTTCCCAAAAGTAGAATATTTTGGAGAAGGCCTGATGGGGAAAGGGGATCTCCCTCCCATTATCCATAGAGGTTCCCCTGATTGATGTAGCTACCTAAAACATGGAATCAGTGCCGATCTACCCATCACCCCTTCAAACCTTGATCTTTAATGCTACCATCACTATGACACCCACTATAGTGATTGATCCACTAGCTGTAGTATCCAAAGATGACATTGAAAGGTTGTTCCAACTATAGGCTCCCACTATTTGGGATAGGACTCTAGATGCATATAGTGAAGAAGTTGTCCATAAAGACTAGTTATTTCTTAACACCTCCATTTTTTACTCAATTTGGGTGTCCTTTTTTATTATATATCACCTTCATTGATGTACCATTTCTTATATATCATGATGGGATACCATTTTTGGACTTCACTAACTGATTTTATTATTTTCATTTCATTGTTTTATTACTTTATCCATGAATAACTCTTCTTCATCATCAATAGTCATTGATATGCCTATTATACCATCATCCATCCTCCCACATGTGAGGGAAAAACATTTGGATGACATCTAGATACTGATTTATGAGCTTTTTCTCCAGATCTATGCTTAGTGGGAGACTCCTTCACAGTGAGAACAATAACTATTCCTGCCACATGATCTTCATGGTTGATACCTTTCTAAGGTGGTTAATCTTAAAAATAATCCCTCTAAGATCAATGACACTTCCACCAATTCCTATAAGAGGGAGAGAATTTCAATGTCGGTGGATGTCACTAATTAATTCTTTAGTCCATCCATCTAGATAATAATGAAATTGTTAGTTCCTTATGGGAGTAAACCTATATTTTTATTTTATTTATATAAATTTTATTCCTAATATCATTGGATTTCATTCAACTTTCATTTTTTATCCTTGTATCACTCAAAACATTGTTGAACCCACTTTCTTTATTTATCTATGTTCTGTTAATAGTTTTTGACTATATAAACCTTTTCATTTTTTAGCTTACATATTAGCAAATGCCCATGGACTAATGTTTTATCTATTGAAGGTATTTATTTTTATACCAATTTTTATAGGTATCATAATTTACAATAAATATCTATCAAGTCAATCCATGGCATGAATATCACTAAGGGGGGATATCAATTCCATATTTTCAATTCCTAAAATTCCATTTATTTTTATCTATGATATACATTATTTCTCTCCAATGATTTGTTCTAGAACAGTGTGTACAATGTCTCTCTTTATGTGCGGGGGTGTCTTTCTTAGTACTTATTCTCAATACTCATGTATTATTATAATTTTCTACTACTTTAGGATACATTTTTCATTGATATTCTGCTTTAAACATGAAATATAATTATATACATTTAAGGAAAAAAATTGTGTTGGATACGATTGAAATCCGAGTTTTATTCTTGTTTATGTAATTACATTGAATTCTATGTTGAGTAATTTAATTATTATAATAGATTCTTTAAATTTATATTCATTTTTATATTGAAGGATAATATTCCATCACTGATTTCTATTTATTTTATTACCCTAAATACTAAGATAATTATAGATCTAGAATATTATATTTATTTATTTTCATATTTTTTTAGAGGTAGTTGGGTCCTATAAACCTCTCAGAACTTGCATTTATATCAGATTGGGGCTATGATATAACAAATAAACTGTTAAATTTATTGATATAATTTTTTTGACCCATATTTTTTCTTAGAACCCTATATACATCGTTCCTTCTTCATCTCACTATATCCATGAAATACCTAGTTAAGATGTTATTTTTTCATGCCTTTTATCCCTTCTTACCCAACTCTTAGTACTATACATGATTTTCTTTTGAAAACTGTGGGGGTTTTTCCATATCATCCATATACTATATGATCATACTAAGAAGACATGTGATGAAACTTTCACCATATTGATATGATGTGGTTAATTATTACTTGTATCATTTTCTATGCATACATTATTCCTTTGAAAAATGATAAAAAATAAATAATAATATTTTGGCGTTATTTTTTCACAAGGATGAAAATTACCATTACCATACTGATGAATCATATGATAGATCATATATATTTATGTGAGGGAGGTGATAACTAAATTAAACATGATTTCAAAAAATAAACAAATAGGTATATTCTTGATGCTTACGTCATATTTTCATGGGCCCACATTGTGTTGTTGGGGCAAGGACACCTTTTTTCTATTAGGGGTTACTTCATTAAATGATTCTTGATTTTCATGATTTATAATTTAGAGATTACTCTCTTTTTCTAGATTCAATATTATTATTTTACCACCTTCCCTTATCCTCAAAGACATTATAACCTTCTTGTTAAGGACCTTGTGATTAATTTATTATTTATCATTAAAAATGGGGGATGATAAAACCAATTCAAGATTATGGTTAGAAACATGTACTCATGATAAGATAAAAACTTCAATTATATTTCATCTTATGGTATGATAGAAAATTCATTTTGATTTAAATTGAAAAAATGGGAATATAATCTACGGAATATTTATAAAATCACAATTAATGAAAGATAAAATATGAATTATGAAATTGACTATGAGGCGAGATTGATTTTCGCTATAGGATTGATTCAAGAAGTATATATTTTTCTTCTTTCCCATATACTAATACAAAATTGGGTTTATAAAGTGGTAGGATTCATCAACACTATTTAAAATCACTTACAATGACCCCCATTTATCAGTGCTACAAAAAGAACTAAAAATTAACCCTTTTAGTCCTTTTTTTAGGGCTGATAAAGGGGGTATTTATTAGTTCTATGTAAAAACTGATAAAGGGTTACACTACAAGATCTAGTAATAAAATCATTGATAAATCCATCCAATTGGTGTTTATATAAAAGAGGTGATAATGGGGAGCCTTTATCATTACTACTAAAAAATAACTCATAAAGAGGGCCTTTATTAGCACTAGTAAAAAATACCTCCTAATGGGGGGTCCTTTATCAATTACTTTTTAGAAGAATGGATAAAGATCCTCCTTTGTCAAATCTTTTTTATAACACTAATAAAGTGTATATTTAATAAAAAAAATATGTTCCTAAATATAAATAAATAAATGAATAAATATTTTTTTTTTGATATGGATAAAATATATATTTTTCAAATATGTTTTTGAAAATGCTAAATATTAATTTTCACATAATATATAAGATATTTATTGAGAATGGTTTACAAGATAATAAAAAATATTATAAATTAATAATTTGATAAATATCATTGAGTAATACTCATTAAATTACAGTTGGAAGAAATAAAAATTAAAAATATTAATGAACGGTCAATGATGATTTGAAAACATGAGCGAAAATTCAAATGGACATAGAAATTGATCCAAGAGTCGATATGGACTCTACCACACATCAAATATAATCTTTTGAGGAGATGTACACCATGGATACTTATGTAATCTCTTTGTAATATTTTTTATGTTCAAAAAATTCTTTGAAAACCTCTAAAACTGATTTTTCTGTTAGGGCATCCCAATTGTTTAAAATTCCATAAAATTTCTACCTCATTTAAGAGGGTTTTTTTATTTTGATTCAGTGTCGACTAATTTTTTACCATGCTATACATTAATATAGATATTATGTTTTTGAAATATTTTATTTTTCATAGTGTATTTTTTTAAAACTTATGCATATCTTTTATATTTACTTATATTAAATCAATTTTATAAATATATATAACTACATATTTTTGTAAAATTGTATTTTAAAATATATAAAATAAATAGTTATTATTAATTTTTTTTTAATTTAAAAATTATCCATTTTATTTTCCTTATAAAATTCCATTGATATGTATACATATACCTATACAAGTAATTTTTATATATGAACATGTGTGTGTTGATAAATAAATTAATATATATGTGTTTTTGTTTTAATATATGTAAATAAATACATATTCTAGAAATACATTTAAAATAATATCTAATGATTTTTTACATTATAAAATTATATGAATATTGAAATGTGACCAATTATCACGTATCAACCATTCCAGGTTCCGATGATCAACTAATATATATAGCAGTACTCGGGTCGAATCCTCAGCGATGATACTTTTTAATTATAGATTGTTTTTAGTTGATTTTATTTTTATTAGGGGGTTTGTTTATAAAGATTAATTGAAATGATTGATATATTTAAAAATTTAACAAATATTTTGGGGAGTACATCATTAGATACTTAAACTTGTGATATCCTTGATAATTTATTTATATCGAATTAAATTAACACCCACATTACAAGATGACATTGATTGGAATTCCCAAGTGTTAAGGATTTAATATAGGCTTAACTTAACATAGGGTTCTAATCTCAATCAGTGCTTATTTATGTTATTGTATGTATGGTTCCAATAATCCATGGAAACCACACATTAAACAAATCATTTCATTAATCCATGAAATTCTATGTTTAACATACATAGTGTTAATTTATAGAATATTCATCTAGAAAAAACATCAATCACTTAACATACCCAAATAATAACACACCCCAATGGTAGATTTACACATCCCTTGTTTTGGTTCACAATATGTTTGTAATGTTTTTGGTGATGAATAAAAAGGAGAAGAATAAGAAAGGAAAAAGATAAGAGTAGTGTACCGAAGAGACACAAAAATGGTGAAGTTAATGTTAAAAATGGAATTTAGATTGAATGAGAATGAGAGGGATAGAATGATTTTCAACTGAATTTAAACTATTTAAATAACATCAATATTACAAAATATAAGGTTTATGTGAATTAGAGATAAATAAGAAGAAGAAACATGCATTAAAATTATATTGAAATGTAAACAAACATACACAATTAAAAATAAGAAGAACACAAAAGAACATAAAAACAAAGTGGGGTGAAAGGGTATCTCAAGAGAAATTTGGAATATGTAATTTCTTCCCAAGATTTTGGAAAGTCGTTGGTCGTGCCAATGTATGCTCCCCTATTTTGAAATTCCAACCAAATGAAAGGAGTAGAGGGGTGTACATATATCCCATGGAAGTGGGCTGTTTGTATTCAAAATCCCTCCCCCCCCCCCACTTTCATTTCCAATTCGATATATTATATAGCCTAATTGGTATGAATAATCATATTCAATGTTTTATATAATAATATTTAAATCCGGATCTCAAAATTTGGTGGAATATGAAGTTATGGAGCCAACATTAAAGTGGTTTTAATACAATAAAAATTAACTATCAATTTCAATCCATAATTTCTGAAGGCCAAAATATGAATGGATATTTTAATAGGAATATGCCCAAAAATCAGAAAAATTTCATCAATAATTATGGCCTCTTAAATAATCTCTTTCACACTAAAACATATCAGCTCGAATGGATGTATATATCATGAAAAATCAATAATTGTGTGTTGATTTCAATTCCTGTATAGATTGGTGGGATGGATCTAAATTTAGTAGTTGGACCAGTTTTTTTTGGAGTTGGGCATTGAAATTTTTATCCAAGGTGAATTGCATTGTCCCACAACCGTGGAAGGATAATTAATGGATTTGGACTTCTAGAGTGATCCCAGTAACTCTATATTCCTGGATAGTCTAGTTTCATCATAGATTATTTGGGCATTTTTGTGTTGGCCATATGGCCCTTCAACTCACACAATTTTCCCAAGATCTCTTCTAATAAAATGTTTTATATTATATTTTAAATACTAAAAATAAGAACTATGAAAATTTAATAAGTAGTCTGATATTCTTAATTAAAATAGTAAACTAACTCTATTGTACTACATCAAAAAATGCACAAAATATATGTTTGGTATTAAAACATGAGTATCTCACACCAATTATGCACTTTTACAAGAAAGTTAATAAAGGGGGTGTAAAACAAGTTATGAATAAATTAATAAAATCAACTCCCCCACAATTATTCTTGTTAATGTCCTCATTTACAATAAATATAAAACATAACAAACTCATTCTAAATCACCAAAAAATATAAAAAATGTTGTTTTCCACAATCGGGGGAGGTGTAGACCATTTCAATAAACTATATTAAACTGCACAAAAATTTGTTATGGAAAAAAAAGGTTCAAAAAAATTCCATTTTTCAGGCATAAATTTGGAAAAGGAAATTGTGGACCATCAAAACACACACCTCTCAACATGATAAAAATGTATTTTAGAGGTTCACTCATTCACCATCCAAAAGTTAATATCAAAGAGTTGGTAATAGATATCAACTTCAATTACCTATTCTAAAGTTAACAAGAATAATTAAGTATTTTTAGGGGTTTTTTATGGCAATGGGATGGTAGGAATTTAATTTCTAAGATAAAGGAAAAGAGGGGTAAAACATCATCATGTGTAAAACAATACAAAATATTTTTAATTGAAATATGGGTGGAAATGGAAACACATATACATAAGGGAATTATTGTGTGAAGAATGAAATAAAGGAGGAAGAAAATATTAAGTGTATGAGAATATGAAATACATGGAAAATAAAATACTTCTACCAATGATATAAGTGTTCTTTTTTTCTTTTGTTTTTATTTTATTTTTAATTTTATCAAAATATGAACTTTAAAAATATCTCATACACATATCCCAACCCATGTTTGATATTCTTATGACACTAAATGTAATAGTTATAACAAGATCAAAGGTTTAAGAAAAGTGATTTTTTACATTCACAAGAAACAACCCATTTTTTGTTCTTCATCTTTTATTTTTATCATTTTTCTGGAACACATTTCAATAACATTTTTACAAGATGTCAAAAACATATAAAACCTACCAAACCTCACTGAATGAAAACCTCTCCCCCGCCCCAATAAAATGGATGCTTTCTCTCAAGAATATGATAAAATGTCGAAATCATTAAAATGTAGCCAAAATGGAATCCATTTCCTGAAAAATTAAATTTAAATAAATTATGCAATATAATTCCATGTAGATGATGGGTAGGACAAGGTATTGGGATTTTATGGTGGAATTCATAGGTGTGGTTTTCATAGGCTTGATGGGGAATTTAAAAGGATGATTAATATAAGGGTAATGGGAGGATATCTGGAAATTGTGATTCTCATGTTGTTAAGAAAATTCCTCTTTCATATTAATGCACACGAAAGTAGTAAATTTATCTCAATGGTCCACAAACTCATGACTCACAATCAGGGATGAAAAACACACAATTTGAAAAGATGGCTAGAGGTGGATTTGGCATGAAAGATAATGTTGTTCCATAGAGTTGGGGAAAAACATTTTCCAAATAAAAAATTGAGCATTCAAAATTTGTCGGTCTTGACACAAGATTCTGTATCCAAAATTATGATGGAAAACAATTGAGATAAAAACATGTCTTTAAAATCCCCAAAATGGCTAGAAAAAATTTCAAAAGTGTATAGTGAGTAATTATGACTCGTTTTTTTATTTTTGTTTGTTTTTTCTTTCTTGTGTTTTCAAAATACACAACCATAAAAATAGAAAGAGAAAAATATAAGGTTTGTTGAGTAATGTGGTAAAAATTATGAAACTGAGAATAAAAAGAAGAAATATAAGAAGGGAAGAAAATATAGAGATAGAGATATATGTAGTTAAAGGAAAAGAGGTGCCCCTAGTTTGGATTTGGTGGGTCACTCTCTCCATACATTGGTGGAAAAACTATAGAAGTTAGGAATAAAACGGAATTGGATGTGGTTACCATGATGTGTGTTCTCTAATTTTGATGATTTAGAAAATGGAAATTACCTAAAATAAAAACAAAAAATCCTTATTTATTTAAGGAAAAACAAAAAATAAAATAAAATTTCATTAATGTAGAAAAAAAACATGGGTTTCCTCCCATGTAGACCTGCATTTATTTGTATAGAGTACGAAGTTTTTAGTATACTACCAATAGTCCAATGGTGGCCACCGTATTTTCTCAAATATAGTGTACTTATTTAAAAACATATCAATTGGGTTGAATGATTTTTCAGTTGATAATTTCACCCCTTCCATGATATTGTACTTACAATTAAATGTGGGAGGAAATTGAATATAATTGTCCTCCCTTTGGTTTTCTATGTTAGGAATGATGTTATCCACCAAGTGATGGTTTTATATGATTATAAATTCAGGATGATGTCTCAATTGTGATGGTTCATTTATGTAAGGTTCAGATAACACAGAACCAGAGTATGATATCCCAACTATTTTTTACACATGTAATTTATGACTTACTGATGTAGAGTAATTATAAATAGTAGAGTCATAAGACTTAATAAAATTTTCATATCCTTTAAATCATAGAATTGTTAGTTTTATCATCAGTAGTGATCACTTTATTAATTGGGGAACATATATCACAAACATCACTAACATCAGGACAAGATAAACACTTTGATTCAGGGTTCACCTAAAATATAAATGAATTTTCAGAATCATGGTTAGGAAATTGTGGACGTTGGATAATCTGATCTGAATTAATAAATGTGCATGTTATTTCATTTTAATTATTACCATCCATGTTAGAGAAGTGGAGGTCAGCGATGATATGGGATTCCAAATAGTTGTCAATATCCATTAGATCAAATGAGTTTTCATTTGTAATGTCAATATCAACTTCTATATTTATGACTTTGTTAATGTAGATGAAATATTCACAAACTCATCTATTCATAGAATAGGAATAACATGATGGATTTAGATTCAACACACTCTCATTGTGACATTCAACCGCAAGGATAGAGAATACAGAATGATTCTCTGATAGGTATCACATGGATTAAAAAATATTTAACTTGAACAATTGGTATCCAAATTCCATGTCTAAGATGCCATCATTAACATCGATTTTCGTTTTAAATGTCATGAAGAAATTTCTTCCTAAAATCAAAAGATATTTTTGTGAAGTTGTGTCACCATCCATGTTATGGACATGGTAGTTAGCTGGGAAGATAACATCATTGACTCAGACAAGGACATCCTAAATTATTGCCTTAGGCATGGTTGTGCTTTGATTAGATAATTGAATGAAAAAACTATTTATATGTAACAGACCTAGAACAAAGTTGGATAAGATGGATTTGGTGATGAAATTAACTGAGACTCCTAGTTCTATGAGTGCATCATCAAATTTTTAACTTCTAATTTGGCATGGAACTGTAAATGTCACTAGATCATTCCAATTTATGGGAACAGACTTCTTGGTGGAAACATTTTCAAAGGTCCCAAGTTGCCTCTTATGTCCCACTGCACATACGTTACACTTAGGGTTGGGTAATGGTTGATCTAGTAGTTGGGATGAATTTATGGTTGTTGCAGGCTCACGTGGGATGCAAGTTGATGTATTTGTGATTCAATATTTTTATGGATGGAATGGGTGAAAGAGGTAAGAAATTCCACTTAAAATTCCCATGGTTTCATGGAAGAAGAGACTTGTCCCGTATTTTGATTGCCTTGATTTTGGTTCTTGGGAAAGTGATTTAATTGGGTTGGGAATTGATAAGGCTTATTAAGATAGTGGAATCTATGAGGATAAATAGGAATATTGATCCTTTGATGCTGAGTAACAAAATGGTAATGTTGTTGAAAGTTACCACCACCATTACCATATTGGAATTGGATTGGATTTTGAAGTTGTAACCAAGTGGGATTATAAATGGGAATCAAATACCTCAATCGTTGGTTCAAGGTAGAAGAGAAGGGATCAGAGCGGGGTTGGATGAAGATTCCATGAACTATCCCGATTGCTAAGGGTTAGTATTCCTTTAAGAATATGTTGTAATGAGATCCACTAAGCTAGATGAATCAGATGGATCCTCTTGATGTTATGGACATATGTCAGTTGGGTGAGATGGGGAGGTGTAGATTCCACAGTTCATGACTTGTTTGGGGAGTTGAGATTATGGAAAAGATGTGTTTGGGGATTTGGTCGCCACTAATTGTTGTCACATGAGATAGGTATGTTTAATCATCCACTCAGTCAACTTGTCTGGCTATATCTATTGTATATCTTGGGAATGTATTACATGATCATCTTCTTGAGTATGGAAATTTTTTTTGTTTGAAAACATATTTCTTATGAGATCTATTGCAGTTACGAGAGTTTTATCAGCAAGAGAACCACCACTTGCGGCATCAATGGGTGTTCTCTCCATTTCAAAAAACCCCTCATTAATGTATTGGATCAAGAGTTGGTCATGTATTTGGTGGTGTAGTACAGTTTCCACATGATTTTGGAACCCCTCCCAGTATTCATAGACTAACTCATTTGGGAATTGTCAGAAACCCCTCATTTCCTTTCGGATGGAAGGAGTAAAAGAAGTAGGAAATAATTTTTCAAGGAAAAGTTACTTCATGTCATTCCATGTGGTTGTGGAACCAGGAGGTAGGTAATAGAGTAATGACATGTTAGTGTAATCTAGGGAGAAAAAGGAATTCTCAGAGTTTGATTTGTTCCTTAGAAACCTCTTGAGGATTCATGGTTTAGCACACCACTTGGAATTCATTAATATGAAGATGTGGATCCTCACTTTCTAGCCCATGGAAAAGACGAAGAAGTTGAATCAAACCCAATTTTAGTTTAAATTAAGACACTATATTTAGATCTTGAATACTAAGGGGTTGGTAATTCATGTCAGGGGTAGAATGTTATTTAAGAGTTTGTTCCCTAAGATTATCTATATAAAATTAAATTGGTTGTACAAAGACTATTTCTTTAATTATCTGATAATATCTTATGGTCCTCCTATGTTGGCGTAGAGTTTTCTCTATTTCAGGGTCTATCAAATCTAGGAGATTGATTGGAAGGCTATAGGGAATTCATAAATATTTTTATATATAGAGGATAATGGGTTTTTTCATTTCATTTCTTTGTTTATAATTTTTATGAGAACATGGTTTTTTCATTGTGCTTTATATTTCAATTTTTAGAAAAACATTGTTTTCATTGTTTTTTTATATAACCAAGAGATAATAACTACATAATGCACATTTCATAGAAATGGCACCATTTGAATCATGGAAGATTGTTTCCAATTATCCATTCAAGGTTCTGGTGCTCTACAAATGTGTATAGAATCACTCAGGTTTGAATCTCAGCAATGATACTTTTTAATATTCGATTATTTTTAGTTGATTGTATATTTATTGGGAATTTTTTTTCAATGATTAATTGAATTGATTTATTGATATAACAATTTAACAAATATTTGGTTGAGTTCATCATCTAATGTTTAATCTTGGGATATCCTTGAGATTTGCATTATATTGTATTAAAATAACACCCACATTACAAGATGACGTTGATTGGAATTCCCAAGTGTGAAGGATTTAATAAAATCCTTAAATTATCATAGGGTTCAAATATCAATCAATGTTTATTTATGGTATCAAACTTCTGGTTCAAATAATCCAGGGAAACCACACGTTCAACAAAGCATGTCATTAATCCATGACATTATATGTTTTATAAAGACAATGTTAATTTGACGAAAATTTATCGAGAAAAATATCTCAATCACTTAACATCCCCAAATTTTAACTCACCAAAATGGTAGATCTAATCGGCCATTTTTTTTGTTAATAATCTGGTTGTAATGATTTTTATGAAGAATTATATAGTGAGTAAATTGAAAAGGACAATATTAGAGTATAGTGTCTAACGCAGACAAAAAATAGTGATGTTAATGTTAAAAACAGAATTTATATTGAATGGTAAATATAATAGGATAATGATTTTAAACATGAATTAAACTATTTAAATAACATTAATATTTAAAAAAAAAAAATTTATGTTAATAAGAGATAATGAAGATGAAACATGCATTAATATTCTATTGAAATGACAACAAACATACAATATTACAAATAAGTAGAACATAAAAGAACGTGAAATCAAAGAGAGGAGGAAGGGTATCATAAGTGAAAACATGAGTATGGAAGGTCCTACCAAGGTTTTTTAAAGGCTTTGGTCATTCCAATATTTTATCCTCTCTTCTGAAATTCCAACCTCTTTCATGGATAAGCGGGGTGGGATGTATTTATAGTTCAAATAGGTGGGTTGTTTGAATTCCATATTTTTCCCTCCACTTGTGTCGGAAATTTGATAAATTAGACAGCCTAATCTGGATAATATTCTTCTTCAAAGTTTTAGATATTTATTTTCAAACTCATATCTAAAATGTGGTGGTATTTAGATTTATGGAGCTAAAGTTATGGTAGTTTTAATAAACAATGTTAAACTGTCTATTTCAATCCATACTTTTCAAGACTGAAATGTTAATAGATTTGTAAATAATTATATGACCTCAAATCGACAAACTATCTTCAACAATGTTGGAATACTATATCTTCACATTCACAATGAAAGATATCAACTCGAATGGATTTCTATGTCAGGAGAAAAATAAAAAAAGGTTTGATATTTTCAATTCCATGAATGAATGGTGGGATGGATTTAAATTCATCAATTGGGCTCCATTTTTTGGGGGTTGGTCCTTGAAATTTTTATCCAAAATGAATTTCAGTTTCCCCCATCCTTTGGAGGAGCATTGAAGGAATTTTACATCTAGAGTGAACTATGAAATTCTATCTTCTTGGATGGTCCAGTTTCATCATAGATTATTTGGGCCTTTTTTTGTATCATATGAACCTTAAAATGATAGAATTGGTCCAAGATACCTCACAATGAAATGTTTTATATTTAATTAGGAATCCTAAAAAACATGAAACATGAAATTTGGATAAGTAGGATGATATTTATAATTAAAATATAAAACTGAGTCCATTGAACTACATCAAAAAAGGTTTGAAAATTATATTTATATTAAAACATGAGTATCTCACATGAATTATGAACTTTTAAATGAAATTTACAAAAGGGAGTATTAAAAAATTATGAATAAATGAATAAAATCAAATATATATATATATACAAATATATATTTATATATATAATTTTTATATATACTTATATGTGTGTGTTATAAAATGGATATTTTTTTATGTTATATAATATGTAAATTAATGTATAATATATCTAAATAAATATAAGTATATATATATCACACACATACACAAACATGTATTTTATATATTTAATTATAAATACATATATAAATATATGAATAATATATATATATATATATATATAACGTATCATAAAATATACTATAAAACATCTTAGGGCTGTAGTAAAGGCATTCGAGTTCCAAAAGACAGATATAAGGATCAAATATAGGCATGCATAGGAGGATGGAATTTAATAATTCCATGGTAAAGTGGTTGGACTAGAACTTAATAGTGGTGATTAATTAGTGGGTGGACAACCATGATAAATCGAGGGAGTATAGATAACATGGGTGGGGAAGAAATGATAAGGGGTGGGGGCTTAGAGACATCCAAAGTAATTCCCCCTTTATCATCATTTAAAAATAAGCACTAATAAAGGGTCCCTTAATTTGTGATTTTTTAGAACTAATAATGGTCCCCTTTAATAGATCTAAATAAAACACTAATATAGGCACCATTTATCGATGCTATAAAAAGAACTGATAAAATAACCCATTATCAACCCTAAAAATAGATGATAAAAGTCCCCTTTATCCCCACTTTTTATAAGCATTGATAAGGCCACCCATTTAAACTCACATTGGTATTCATCCCTTTATAAGTGCTGATAAATTCCATATATTAGTGTTGTTATAAAACATTTTTCTATTAGTGGTACTTATATTTACCTATTTTTAATGTTGGTTTCCTCTTTAAAGATGTTTTTATATGTAATCCCTATTTAGATGATTTTTTCTTGAGGATAAGAAATTATTCATGTGTGGGGGAATTTGATAAGATAAATTTTATTTATATTTCGGATACATATTATTAATTTTTAATAATTATATACTTGATAATACCATGGGATTTTATTTTTTTATAGGAATACAGAATTCAAGGATCAAAGGAGGAATATTTCAAGAATAGTGAAGATCATCCTGACACACTGTGAAAATGAAAAACACAACATCTACTCCTTTAACAAATTACATGTTAGCTAAATTAAAATCCATGAATCCCAAATACAAGTCAGGAACCATTTAAACATCATGTATCCATATTAAATGTCATGAAATACACAAAGTCCAAGCCTAATGAAGAATATATGGCGTGAACACATTGCATGAAATGGGGAGTTCAAAACCTAATTGTCAGTAATGTTTCAATAAATGGAATCACTAAGATCCTAAATGTTCGTAGAAATTTTTGGATTTAATGTAAATGGTGTGATTACCATCTGCACATCATGAAAGTGTTAATGTATAATCCGCTTACTGCATTAAAATACATAAACCATTTTCACATTGTGTACCTCTTGAGATGGACATATATTTTGCACCCCCAATGTTCATAAGATCACTTAGAGCTCGTTGGTCTTTTCTTATTTATTTTTTTCTTTTCCAGTTCTCTTATGTTTTAAATTTCTTCTATTTGTACGACTTTCTTTCATTAATATACAAATTCATTTGTTTCCACTCTCAATCCAAAGATGTGTTTGTTGTTCATTGTTGTTCATCCATTCCATCTCCACTCCATATTTCATTAAGAATTCTTTTTTCGTTTTTTTATTTATTGATTCTTATTTAATGGTAGTATTTATTTGATTTCACCTGATTTTTATTGTGAATTGGTCTTTTTTCAATTGATTATTTTATAGTGAAATAATTTTTCCATTAGTTTACTTATTTTTATTCATTTTTTCCATGCATGAAGAATCCTCATAGTGTTAGTGGTCGAGAGTTAGGGTGGTTAAACCTAATGAATCTCTAAAATAAAAACTGGGTAAACATAGGAATAGTACATATGTTTAAATCAATTTTCAATAACATTATTTTTCACCATACCAGACCATCATAGGTGAAAATTAAATGTTTATGACCTAGTTGTAGAAGAATAAGGTAGGTCTGATATCTTTTAATTCCTTATACCTAATATCTATGTTTAGGTTGTCAACTAATTTTTACCAAGGAGTCTATTTCAACATAGTTTCATTAAATTGGCTGGACTAATATCAATCGGGTTTTTTCACCACTTTGTAGCCTCCACCATAGTTATATCACAATTTATATTTAGGATTTCCCTTTTCCATTACTAAGATATTGACCCCCAACCTTTCCTTTAATCTGTATTTGTACCAAAACTACTTCATTTTAGTCAATTAAATCTAAAGAATTCCTACATTAGGAATCCCACAAAAGGATTCGACCACTAGGTTTCATTCCTAATAATATGTCATTATGGTTTCGACCTAAGACTATCACTTACTACACCATAGTAACTGAGTGTATTTTTTGGAATAAATTTATAATCTTATCAATGCACGAATGAATCAACAACACCTTATAGGAACAAAATTTTAACATAATGAACCATGGAAAAATTGAAAATTAAAAAGGTTCACCATTTCATTGTAATATATTAAAAAGGTAAACTATTGTTCATGAATAATTGGTTGTTGATGAAATGGTTGATGATGTAGGACATGGAATTTCACATATATGATTTAGGTGGGTGGACATTGCACTCCATGCTCCATAGGATATTGGGCATGGTGTTCAACATCATTGATTACGATTGTAAAACATGGAATTTTGTATCCCCATTTGGAAATATGGATTGATTCTCCTTGTTTAAAATATGTGGACCCTATTATATATGGTTTATATGACTTATATGGGTGGAATCATGTGTCATTAGACCATGTGTCACTCCGAACCAAATGTCTAATATGGTTATTTGACAAATGATTAATTCTAAAACCAATTTACATTTATTTCCTTGTTTACATTTCATTTATTCTCCTTCATGCATTGTTTCAAGAATAGATATTTCTATAGACACTCTTGGTGGTGGCCTATTGAGTTTTACTCACACCCTTTTCAAACCACCATTGGTACACAATCAAATATTATGGTTGATTTGGGATCCATGATGGAGCTTGGATGAGAGGATCATATAGCTGTCCGGACCAATTTTTGGGATTTTCAATGATTCATTATTTTGTTTTTCCTTTGACACATGACACTATTATGACATGGAATGTTTACTATATTGGTTAGTGGGTATTTTCCTAGTTTGGGGTAATTTATTACATGGGGTATGTTTATTTTTAGTTTCAATTTATTTTTATCTCTTTTAAATGTCCACTATTATTTTTCTCTAATAACGAGGGTATAGTATCTCAAAATTTTAAAATGGACCCTCGATACTAATTAGTAGCATCTAAAATATGGGTTGGCATACATTATCTCACATAAAAACTAGATTTAGGATCCAATTTAGTAGAACCCATGACAAGATGTTAGAATGTGATACTAATGGGGTTTTTTTGATTCTTTACTATTTTGGAATGATAGATAAGATTATATTGTAGCGACCCATACTTTACATACATTTTTATTACTTCAGAATTGAAGAACACTTATTACAACATATAACAAAACCAGGAAAGGACCGTATAGGTATAGTGTCTTTAGAAACCGGGAAACATAAACAACTGGTTCATAAAGCGTCTACACTGTCTCCCATTTATTTCATCATATCTATATTCCCTTTTGACATATATTACTTAATAACCTTATTCCTGACCTGGGGAAAGAAAACATACAAAAGGGTGAGCTCAAATGCTCAGTAAGGGTAAACAAAATAAATATCAATCACATCATATACATAAGAACATAACATTTGGAAATCTTAACCTGCAAAAGAAATCATAATTTCATAACATGGGATAAACCATAGTAGTGAAATGTAATCCCAATAATCATAACTTAAAACATGAAACTTTGTGGAATACACACATAATCATATAGAATCATTTCTTATTGTTCAAGACTCATTGCCAAGACTATCTTAGTGGACAAAGTCCATTTCTAAACCGAGTTCACTCCTCATTTCAGTCCAGTTTCACTGAACCAGTTTAACCTTCCATTCCATCCATGTCTATCTCATGAGATATAAAATCTTTACCCAATTCATTGGAGGGAGATATAGGTCCCACCCATCTCATAATGATACCATTCTTATGTGTGGCACAAAATCATAAACCATACATCATAGCATAACCCATGTAATAAAAATTTGAATCTTTAAACATCGTGACATCATAAAACAATTCATATAAGACAAAATAATTCATAAAAATATTTCCATCACAACATAATCAAATCCATTTAATAATAAGGATATAAACAGAACCCTTTATTATATTATATGGAAAATAATTTTGATAAAACACTTGAATTTCATTCTTGAGGAAAATATCCTTTCTACTTCAAAAAAAATTTCCTTTCTTAACTTGTCATAAAATTTTAAACTAAAAGAAGTTTATTAAAATAAACTTGAAAACTTGTAAAGTAAGCTTCTTGGAAATAATTTTTTAAAAATCCATTCATTCCGTATAAGTTAAAAAAACATTCTTCTCATACTTTTGTCAGAAAAGTCAAAAAGTACCTCGTACAAAAAACGACAAAAGATTCCTTTCATATCTTTTACTAAAAACTCACCGAAGGGTAAAATTGGATTTAAAAAATTGTAGGTGGATGGAAATAATATTACATATTGAGGAAACATGTATGTGGATGATAAAATTCACCCCAGTAAATACCGAAGTATAAACAATCTCGGAAAAAAATGAGATTCTGATATTTCCCTTACCTTAGGTCTAATATGCTTTGTACGTGTCTGAACCTCCTTTATAATGATTTAAATAATGTTATTGACTTAATCCGGAATCATAATCATTGTTATGATATCACATATGGTCATATTCTTATCTTCTTATTAGTAATATTTCATTACAACTTGTTATTCGGGTGTTTATTAATTTTTGTTCTTATGCGTGTTTTGTCGAATAAATTCTTATTCTTCTCTTTTGGTTATAGATACCTCATTTACAGAATGTTATTAGTGTAATATATATCATATTAATTTATTTAATTCATTTATATAATCATTATGTAATGAATATCATGTAGAACGCGTCGCATCACATCGCGGAGACGGTATTCCGTACGTACGCACGAGCGATGATATCGTTCCCATGATCATGGAATTGTATTGGACTGTATGTATACTATTTAAGAATAAATATCACATTACAATAATAATATATATTCATTATTTACACCGTTATACCCATCCAAGTAAGGTGGTGGTGGAAAATAGATTACACCACGGCGTGGAGACGGTATTCCATACGTACGCACGTGCAGTGATTTCATTTTTTGTAGGATGGATAGATGGTGAAATAGGGTTGTTTCATACTTATAATAACATATCAGTATATTAGTGATACTTATTTCATTACTTCATAATGAAACAACTAAATAAGAATAAGTTGAAGAAGAAATAAAGATGAAAGAATCGGTAACCGACATTACCTCTTCTTTGAAGTGATTCTTTGAGACCTCCTTTTAGGGCACTAAAATTGGTCTTTAAAGAAGACCAGGAACTCTAGGATGTCTCTAGAGAAGTGGAGAGGAGAAATTGGCAGGGGTTGGCCGAGATTGAAGGCTCAATGTGGTGTGAGGAAGAGGGGGAGGAGGTGCCCTTTTATAAGGGAGGAGAGGGGCTCCTTTGGAAGAACTAAAACTATTATTTTATTATAAAGTCAAGATCGGTTTGAAATACCTCCAAATTGATTTATTTAGAAGATAAGGTGGGTATGGGTCGAAATAATCTCATCCAATATAATTATGGAAAGTTTAGGTTCCTATTTTAACCTTATCATTTAGATTTAACATTAAGTTAAATAATTTCACTTTTACCGTGTCTTCTTGTGTTCTTATACTATAAGGTTAATAAACATACTATAAGCAGCCAAACGAACCCCAAGTTTTTTATTATTAATATATATAACCGTATCTAAGTAATTTGGCTGATCCTTAGATTTTTAGGAATAAAATAATAATTAAAAATATAATAGTTGTTTTAAAAACTATTTTATGACAATTTTGACACTATTTAGTAATTGATTTTTGTGAAAATCATAACAGAATGATTAGTTAGAAAAAAGTTAATTAAATAAATACTAACATGAAATATTAACCTATAAAATTATTGGAATTCATAAAAAGTCTCCAATTACATTTATTTTGGTATTTATAACATCAATTATGTCAATATTTCATTAATAAGATAATTACTGCATCATCTTTGTGTCATAAATAAATTAAATTATTTAATGTATAAAAATTACAAAAAAAATACCATTATGTAAGAACTATTTTTATCTTTCTAATGAATATTTATAGTCGACTTTCTATTATGTATAACCATATATTAAAAATTATTTACTTATTAAACATTGATTTTAACTATTTTAACCCTTCTTTAAATAAATTAATAATAAATGTCCTAATCTAATCCAAGTGGGCCTAAATGGTCATATTTTTTTCCTAAGTTTTTTTTGGTCTAATTACACTTATCCAATAGAATTAAGACATGTGTTAGGGTAATAATAATATCATTTTTACCCTTAATTACCCTATTTACTTTTAACCGTGGTAAATAAAAGTAAAAAGTTACTATTCACCAAAAATTATTTTCATCTCATTGAACCACATTTTACATACTGACATCAACCGTGTCTCTCGGATTTTTGAAATTCCACTCACAGAAGATGTAAAATTTATTTTTATGAAAAATTCAGTTTTTTTAACTACCACTTAGTGGTTTTACTATTCATCAAAAATTGAAACTTTTCATAAAAATACCAAAATTTCACCCTAGGCTAATTTTGATATTCCGAATCCAAAAATGAAGTCCATTTTAAAAAAAATTATAAAATTTCAAAAAGTGGTTATTACTATTCATAACGGCTAGTTTTAATAATATTTTAATAGCATATCATTGTTTAGTGAAACTCGGTATTGCGTACGATGCAAGCTATCGAGGAAGGACACGATTGTGTGTAAAGCAAGCCAAGCTAGTGTTGTGTGTAGTGAAAGATTCCTTTTATGATTTATAAAAACAAAAATATTTCTCATAAAAGTCTCGGGTGTTACATTCTACCCCCTTAAAATGAATTTCGCCCTCGAAATTCGTCACTTTGTAACAAACAGATGAGGATACCTCTCCCTCATAATATCCTCAAGCTCCCATGTAGATTCTTCTCATTGGTGGTTCTTCCATAAAAAAATCACCAATCTACTGGTCTTGTTTCGTAGGTCTTTTTCGCTATGATCCAGAATCTCTATCGGCTGTTCTTCATAAGAAAGATCTTTCTCCAGCGGTACAACTTCTGAGCTGAGTACATGTGAAGGATCAGGTATGTACTTTCTCAAGAGAGATACATGGAACACATCGTGAACTTGAGAGAGATTCGGTGGAAGCGCCAATTTGTAAGCTACCTTCCCAACATGATCCAGAATTTCGAAAGGACCGATATATCTAGGGCTCAACTTCCCCTTCTTTCCAAATCTCATGACCCTCTTCTAGGGAGATATTCTTAAGAACACTTTATCACCCACTTCAAACTCTAGGTATTTTCTTCGGTTGTCGGCATAAATTTTCTGTCGACTCTGACCTGCTCTTATGTGTTGTTGAATAGATCTGACCTTTTCTGCCATTTCATCAACGAGATCGGGTCCTAATAGCTTTATTTCCCCAACTTCTTCCCAGCTAGTTAGAGTCCGGCATTTTTTTCCATAGAGAGCTTTATAAGGAGCCATATGAATACTGGAGTGAAAGCTATTATTATAAGAAAATTCCACCAAAGGTAGATGTTGATCCCAACCACCTTTGAAAACCATAGAGAAAGCTCTCAACATATATTCTAGAGTTTGAATCGTCCTCTCAGACTGACCTTCTGTCTGAGGATGATAAGCAGTGCTGAAACTCAACACTGTATCCAGAGTATGCCGAAGACTTCGCCAGAACTTTAAGGTAAACCTCGGATCCCAATCAGATATGATAGAAAGTGGTACTCCATGCAATCTTACCACTTCCTTCACATATATCCTGGAAGGATGATCTAGAGATAAATCCTCTCTAATAGCGATGAAGTGTACAGACATTGTAAGATGATCAACTATGTCCCAGATAGAATTATTGCCTTTGGATGTTTTAGGAAGTCTGGTGAAAAATTCCATAGTGATGTTTTCCCATTTTCATTCGGGTATGGGTAATGGTTGTAACATCCCCTTAGACTTCTTTCTCTCAGTTTTAATTTGCTGACAAACCAAGCATCGAGAGACATATTCAGCAACATCTCTTTTCATTCCATCCCACCAGAAGTACACTTTCAGGTCCCTATACATCTTCATGCTTCCAGGATGAATGGAGAATGAAGAACTATGAGCCTCATCCAGCATCTCCTTCTTTAATTCGGGGATGGGAGGAACACAAACCCGATTCCTGAACTTTATTATCCCATCACAATCAAGGTTGAATTGAGGAACATTTCTCACCTTCTTTTGTAACTCGACATCTTCTTTCTGTGCATCTTTAATATTCAAATGTATAGATGGTTGAACATTCATTTGAGAAAGATACGATTTTTCCCCTTTCATTATAATTCCAAGATCCATCCTTTGTAAATCCATAAATATTGGATCTTTTGTGATCCTCATCATGGATAAACTGGAATGATCTTCCCGACTTAATGCATCTGCCACCTTGTTTGTTTTTCCCAGGGTGGTAATGGATTGAGCAGTCGTAATCCTTAATCAGATCCAACCATCTTCTTTGGCGCATATTCAGCTCCTTTTGTGTGAAAATATACTTAAAACTTTTATGATCAGTATAAATGTCACACCTTTCTCCATAATGATAATGCCTCCAAATCTTTAATGCAAAGATTACCGCAGCTAACTCTAAATCATGAGTTGGGTAATTTTGCTCACGTATTTTCAATTGTCATGAGGCATAAGCTATCACCATATCATTTTTCATAAGAACACACCCCAATCCCTTCTTGGATGCATCACTATAGATCACAAACCTTTCTCCACTACAAGGTAGTGTGAGCACAGGTGCACTGGATAACCTTCTTTTCAACTCCTTGAAATTATCTTCACATTCCTCTGTCCAAACAAACTTAACTCTTTCTGAGTCAACTTGGTGATTGGGTTAGATAATCGTGAAAAATCTTTCACAAAATGTCGATAATATCCAGACAAATCAAGAAAACATTGGATCTCAGTTACTGTTGTTGGTCACGACCATCTTTCGATAACCTCTGTTTTTGCTGGATCCACAGATATCCCCTCTTTTGAGATTATGTGACCCAAAAATGAAACTTTTTGAAGCCAAAATTCACACTTGGTAAATTTGGCATAAAGCTTCTCCTTTCTTAGGGTCTTCAATATAATTCTCAATTGATCTTCATGTTCTTCCTTGCTCTTTGAATAGACAAGAATATCATCAATAAAGACTACCACAAACTGATCAAGATAGTCTCTAAAGACTCTATTCATCATATCCATGAAGATAGCAGGGTCATTAGTAAGACCAAATGGCATCACTATAAATTCATAGTGTCCATACCTTGTACGGAAAGCCGTCTTTGGTATATCCTCCCTTTGGAACCTTAATTGATGATACCCTGAATAAAGATCAATCTTGGAAAAGTATTGAGCTCTGCGTAGTTGGTCAAATATGTCATCAATGCACGGGACAGGATATTTGTTCTTGATAGTGATCTTGTTAAGTTCCTGATAATCAATGCAGAGTCTCATTGATCCATCTTTCTTCTTAACAAACAGAACAGGTTCTCCCCAAGGTGACGAACTAGGACGTATGGACCCCTTATCAAGATTCTCTTGGAGTTTCTTCTTCAATTCCTGCAACTCAATTGGTGCCATTCTATAAGGTGTCTTTGAAACAGCCAAAGCACCCGGTACGATTTCTATTGAAAACTCAACTTCACGATTTGGTGGAAGACCCGGTAATTCCTCTTGAAAGACATCATCAAACTCCCATACAATGGGCATATTCTTAATCGTAAGTTTCTCACCAACCATTTGAGATAAATAACCTTCATTTAGTGGAATCAAGACCCATAAGATGGAAGAAATTTCCACTGGTAGGTTATGTTCATCCTTGCATTGATATAAGATCATAGATTGATCTGGAATATGAAATGTGACTTCCCTTCTTTGGAAATTGATATGAGCTCCATATAAAGAAAGAAATCCATGACAAGAATCACATAAAATTCCACTATAGGAAGGATCACAATATTTTCCGGAAGCACTTTCCCACAAACATTGATCGGAGAAGAATTATAAACTTTTGATGCGACTGCTGTGCCATTAGGGGTTGTCACAGCTAACTCAACATCTAATTGTTGAGGTAATACGGTGATATCCTTAGAAAATTCTTCAGAAATAAAAGATTGGGTGGATCCAGAATCAAATAAAACATTTTCTACTTTAGAGTGGATGGTAAGTGTACCTTTCACCACATCGTTATCGTACTCCACATCACTGATAGAAATTTCATGTGAATTTCCTTTATATTTAGCCTTAAGAGTTTGTTGACGTCAACCATCATCATCAACCCTTGGATTTGGGAATTGATTGGCATAATGCCCCATCTCCTTGCACCTGAAACATTTAAGTGTAGTAGGTTCATTCTCTGTATCCCTTAATTTATTTGCATCATTAGACATCTTCTTCCCATCGTTGTGGCATTCAAATTCCCTTTGACCTTCCTTTCCACATTTGAAACATCTACTTGTCCCTTTAAGACAACCCCCTCCATGTTTCATTCCAACTTTGAGCATAAAGGAAAGCTCATCTTATTTTTGGTGTTCTCTTTAGATTTTCCTTTGAATTCCATTTTCCTCTTCTTATCAAACCCATATGACTGATGGGTTACTCCAATCTACATCTCAACTTTGAGAGCACATCGAACGATTTCCTCGTAGCTATTGAAGTCCCTTATAGCTAACGCCCTTTGAAGACTTGGTTTTAAGCCACTAAAGAATCGATCGATCTTACTCTCAGGTTGGATAATAATACCAGATGTGTACCTTGCAAGTCTTGTAAAATTTTCTTCATAGGTAACAACAGATTCATCATCCTTTTGCTTCAGTTCAAGAAACACTTTCACCATCTTTGTTCGGAGAATACGAGGGAAGTACATACTGAAAAATAAGTTCTTGAACTCGTCCCATTCCATGGATTCAATTTCATCCCTTTGCCTCATATTCTTAATAAGATTCCACCATTGGTCAGAATCACCTTCCAAACGATACACTGCTAAGATGACTTTATCATGTTCAAAACATTGAAGAACTGAAAATATCTTTTCAGTGGTACTAATCTATTGTTCAGCAACTAATGGATCAGTAGACCCGCTGAATGAAGGTGGACATTGTCTCATGAAGGATTCAATTTAATTTTGCTCCTTCCTTTGATCGTTTGGAAGTCCTGCATTATTCATATCTTGAGAAAGTTGGGTGAGCATGGCTACATGATTTTTCATTCTAGATCCCATAACGTTTGGTTTCTTATAGGGACAATCATTGCATTGCCCGTCACATTCCGCATTAACACGGTTCCTTCGGGTTCCATCCATTGACTAAAACCAAGAATAATAGTGTGAGAAACAGTAATTATAATAGGAAAATCACATAATCAAGAATAAAATTTCACACTTAAGGTCTTATCCTAGGTTATTCATGGACATTTCTAAAACACTAAGATTGTGTTCTATGCTTAGACTTATCCTTAGGATTCTTACTAAGGCTTTCACATCCTAGTTTCCAAAGGTTGACTATACCTTTCCTATGATACCAACTGTAGCAACCCATACTTTACATATATTGTTATTGTTTCAGAATTTAAGCACAATTATTACAAAATATAACAAAACCAGGAAAGGACCGTACAGGTATAGTGTCTTTAGAAACTGGGAAACATAAACAACTAGTTCATAAAGCGTCTACACTGTCTCCCATTTATTTCATCATATCTATAGTCCCTTTTGACATATCTTACTTAATAACCTTCTTCCTAACCTGGGGAAAGAAAACATACAAAAGGGTGAGCTCAAATGCTCAGTATGGGTAAAAAAAATAAATATCAATCACATCATATACATAAGAACATAACTTTTGGAAATCTTAACCTACAAAAGAAATCATAATAACATAACATGGGATAAACCATAGTAGTGAAATGTAATCCCAATAATCATAAATTAAAACATGAAACTTGGTGCCATACACACATAATCATAGAGAATAATTTCTTATTAGTCAATACTCATTTCCAAGACTATCTTAGTGGACAAAGTCCATTTCTGAACCGAGTTCACTCCTCATTTCAGTCCTGTTTCACTGAACCAGTTTAACCTACCGTTCCAGCCATGTATATATCATGAGATATAAAATCTTTACCTAATGAATTGGAGGGATATATAGGTCCCACCCATCTCATAATGATACCATTCTTATGTGTGCCACAAAATCATAAACCATACATCATAGCATAACCCATGTAACAAAAATGGGAATCTTTAAACATCGTGACATCATAAAACAATTCATATAAGATAAAAGAATTCATAAAAATATTTCCATCACAACATAATCAAATCCATGTAATAATAGGGATACAAATAGAACCCTTTATTATCTTAGATGGAAAATAATTTTGATAAAACACTTGAACTCCATTCATGAGGAAAATATCCTTTCTACTTCAAAAACTTTTTTCCTTTCTTAACATGTCATACAATTTTAAACTAAAAGAATTTGATTAAAAATAAACATGAAAACTTGTAAAGGAAGCTTCTCGGAAATAATGTTTTAAAAATCCATTCTTTCTGTATAAGTTAAAAAAACATTCTTCTCGTACTTTTTTCGGAAAAGTCAAAAAGTACCTCTTACGAAAAACGACAAAATATTCCTTTCATATATTTTACTAAAAACTCACCGAAGGGTAAAATTGGATTTAAACAATTGTAGGTGGATGGAAATAATATTACATATTGAGGAAACATGGATGTGGATGATAAAATGCACCCTAGTAAATACCGATGTATAAACAATCTCGGATAAAAATGAGATTGTGATATTTCCCTTACCTTAGGTCCGATATGCTTTGTACGATTCAGAACCTCCTCTATAATGATTTAAATAATGTTATTGACTTATTCCAGAATCATACTAATTTTTATGATATCACATATGGTCATATTCTTAGCTTCTTATTAGTAATATTTCATTACAACTTGTTATTCGGGTGTTTATTACTTTTTTTCTTATGCATGTTTTGTCGAATAAATTCTTATTCTTCACTTTAGGTTATAGATACCTCATTTCCAGAATTTTATTAGTGTAATATATATCATATTCATTCATTCAATTCATTTATATAATCATTATGCAATGAAGATCATGTAGAACGAGTCGCATCACATCGTGGAGACGGTATTCCGTATGTACGCACGAGCGATGATATCGTTCCCATGATAATGGAATTATATTGGGGTGTATGTATACTATTTCAGAATCAATATCACTTTACAATAATCATATATAGTCATTATTTACACCATTATACCCAACCAAGTAAGGTGGTGGTGGAAAATAGATTACACCGCGACGTGGAGACGGTATTCCGTACGTACGCACACGCGGTGATTTCATTTTCCGTAGGATGGATAGATAGTGAAATAGGGTTGTTTAATACTTATAATAACGTATCAGTATATGAGTGATACTAATGTTATTACTACATAATGAAAAAACTAAATAAGAAGAAGTGGAAGAAGAAATAAAGATGAAAGAATCGGTAACGGACATTACCTCTTTTTTGAAGTTTTTCTTTGAGACTTCCTTTTAGGGAACTAAAATTGGTCTTTGAAGAAGACCAGGACCTCTAGGATGTCTCTAGGTAAGTGTAGAGGATAAATTGGCAGGGTTTGGCCAATCATGAAGGCTCAAAGTGGTGTGAGGAAGAGGGGGAGGAGGTGCCCTTTTATAAGGGAGGAGAGGGGATCCTTTGAAAAACTAAAAATATTATTTTATTATAAAGTCAAGTTCAATTGTAAATAGCTCCAAATTGATTTATTTCGAATCTAAGGTGGGGCTGGGTCGAAATATTCTCATCCAATAGAATTTAGACAAGTTTAGGTTCCTATTTTAACCTTATCATTTAGATTTAACATTATGTTAAATAATTTTACTTTTACCGTGTCTTCTTGTGTTCTTATAATATAAGGTTAATAAACTTATTATAAGCAACCAAACGAACCCCAAGTTGTTTATTATTAATATATATAACCTTATCTAAGTCATTTGGCCGAACCTTAGATTTTTATGACTAAAATAACAATTAATAATATAATATTTGTTTTAAAAGCTATTTTATGTCAATATTGACACTATTTAGTAATTGATTTTTGTGAAAATCATAACAGAATGATTAGTTCGAATAAAGTTAATTAAATCAATAATAACATGTCATATTAACCTATAAAATTAGTTTAATTCATAAAAAGTCTCAAATTACATTAATTTTGGTATTTATAACATCAATTATGTCAATATTTCATTAATAAGATAATTACTGCATCATATTTGTGTCATAAATATATTAAATTATTTAATGTCTAAAAATTACAAATAAAATACCATTATGTAGAAAATATTTTTAGATTTATAATTAATATTTATAGTATAATTTTTCTTATTTATAACCTTATATTAAAAATTATTTACTTATTAAACATTGATTTTAACTATTTTAACCCTTCTTTAAAAAAATTAATAATAAATGTCCTAATCTAATCCAAGTGGGCCTAAATGGTCATATTTTATTCCTAAGTTTGTTTTTGGTCGAATTAAACATATCCAATAGAATTAGGTCATGTGTTAGGGTAATAATAATATCATTTTTACCCTTAATTACCCTATTTACTTTTAACCGTGGTAAATGAAAGTAAAAAAGTTACTATACACCAAAAATTATTTTCATCTCATTGAACCACATTTTACTTTCTGACATCAACTGTGTGTCTCGGATTAATGAAATTCCACTCACATAAGTGGTAAAATTACGTTTTATTAAAAATTCAGTTTTTTAACTACCACTTAGTGGTTTCACTATTCATCAAAAACTGAAAGTTTTCATAAAAATTCCAAAATTTCACCCTAGGATAATTTCGATATTCAGAATCCAAAAATGAAGTCCATTTTGAAAAATAAAATTTATAAAATTTCAAAAAGTGGTTATTACTATTCATAACGGCTAGTTTTAATAATATTTTAATAGCATATCATTGTTTATTGAAACTCGGTATTGCGTATGATGCAAGCTATCGAGGAAGGTCGCGATTGCATGTAAAGAAAGACAAGCTAGTGTTGTGTGTAGTGAAAGATTCCATTTATGATTTATAAAAACAAAAATATTTCTCATAAAAGTCTCGGGTGTTACATCTATGATGTTTCATTCCTTGGTAATGAACTCTTCCATGGGATATTATAACCCATGTGTGGGGTAAAACCCAAATTCCCCAGTTTAAATTTTATTTCATGATGGTTTCATGTTTCAATTGAATGTTATTTCACATTAGGTGAAACACGTATTTTATGATGTTACATTTTTCCAATGATTTAACTCATAGTCTAGTATGGCATGCGATTTGAGTATGTATACATCATTGTGGGAACTTAGAGATTTATATAACATTAAACATGATAGTAATTCATAGTAAAGAATGAGGCAGAGAATTTATTTGAGTAGGTCACTTGTGGTTTGGAAATTGAAAAGATTTTCAATTTATTTATGTTGATTAATGAAATTTGTGTAATAAAAATGTTTAAAATTTTTAAATTGCTATATGTATATTAAATGGTTAAAATTGTGTCAAAAAATAATTATTTAATTGCAATTTTGTTTTTACCTAAGTTTATCCATATCCATAGATAGGGACATTTGAGGGTATAGATTGTGTGGTAGTTATTACCATTAATATAGTGTATATGGGGTGGTATGTTGTGGCTTGTTGTTAACCTTTTTTCAATTTTACTTCATATTCCCTGAAATTTGAGTTTTAAACTGTAGAAGGATACCACCCTGAAATTGTTCACTGGTAGGATGATGGGAGAGAATTGTTGAGTATAATCCTCCAACAATCGGACCAGATCCCCTGTTGGTTCTATGTGATAGGGAGGAATATTAGTTCCATGATAATTTTTTTCACTCTATATAGGTTATGGAAAGAGACCTACGATGGGTTATACTATGTATGATTGATCTGATGATAGTGTTTTAGCATTAGAAACCTATGATGTTCATTGAAAAATGATTACCTCAGGTAGGTGAGTTATTGATTGAATTTATAGAAAATATTCTAGATCACATGGATTCTGATCTAGAGAAGAGTGTCAAGTTATCATCTGATATGTTATGATGACAAATGAAACATAGGTTGGATATTCATGCTATGGATGGGTTGTTAGAGGGAATTGTTTCATGTTCATCTATGATATGTTCCTAAAACACTTTTACGTAAGGCACTAAGGGAAAATAGTGTTATAGAGATTATACAGTTGACTGAGAATACTCTTTCATTGATGGATTAAGTTATTAACTTAATTGACTTTTAGTTCATTGTTTCAAAATTAATAGGTAATATTGAAGATATATTAAAAAATAGGATGGGATTAGTTGCGAGATCATGTCTCAATGAAATATATTTAATTTAAATAATTTTACTAAGATAGTGAATTCATCTCACATATTTGAGTGGGACTTGAAAAAGGCCTCTATTGGTAGAAATACATTCTTGGTTATGATATTTTGTTTCACGTATTTAGATAGTAGGAATAGACTTTATGAGAACATCCACCAAGGTAGTGGAAAACATAGTACCTAGGAAATAGGTTCATCCTCTCAAGGTAGTGACTGAGTTTTATAATATCGTTATCAAAAACATGGTCATATGCATGGTTAGTGTCTTCAACCACCAGTGGAATGTTGTGCTTATAGAATTATGGGTAATATTCAATGATTCTATAAGAACGCTTAACATATAGGTAGTGATGGAGGACCATGGATGATATAGAGCATTAGAATGGGACCCTAAACTTTTCATCAGTATAGAATTTTGAGTTCCACCATCCATACATGTTAAGTTATTAGATGTAGTACTTAAAAAAGATGATATAAATCTTTTGGGTGGTGCAATTCCTAGGACATAGATAGAATCTCAAGGTAGAGGGAAAATTTAGATGCATGTATCTATTACCCCACCAAAAGGTGTCGAGGATAGACCATTGATTGTTTTAGTTATGATTCTTCTATCTTCAAGTATTTATAGAGCTATATTTGACATACAAGATTCAAATTCCTTTTATATTTGGAAGGTTCATGGATGGTTTTTTTCTAAGATTGGTGTTTATGTATGGGGTTACATAAATTAGAATTTCCATAAGGGTATAATTAGAGGTTATTTAATGGTGAAAAAAGTGTACCCTCAATATTGGTGGGTATCATCTTTGGGGTATTTTCATGCTTGAGATTTCATGTTTTCCCACTATATTTTAATGGACTAGTTGCATTCAGATAAATCCTACATTTATTATTACAATAGAAGAGTGACTTTCATGTCTCATAATGGTGGCACTTATGTTCCTCAAGGAGAGTCAGATATATAGGAAATCCATATAAGGTCAGTCTATAAGTAGTTGAGTGAGATAACCACCTAGGTTCCAAGTTTAATTCTTGATGGAGATAGAGTAGGAAAAGATATATTTCTTCCAGAAGTGGATCAATTTATTTATTACTTTTTCCTATGGATTTATTAGGAATTCCACTTGATAGAGACATATAGCTCATGATTGAGATGATACTAGGAATATATCTCAATTATATTATACCATAGATAATGGAACTAAAAAAAAATTTGGAAACTAAGACTTAGTTAGAGTATCTAATGGATAAAGGGATAATCTATCTAATCACATTACCTTAGGGTTTTCTAGTCGTCTTTACATAGAATAATACCATAATATTGTGTATGTGGGTCAATTACAGGAAGTTGAATTGGATTATAATCCAGAACCAATATCTAATTCTATTATCAATGATATTTTTAACCAGCTGAGAGGAGTCGATTTATTATTTATGATTTATATGAGATCAATGTTTAATTAGCTGGGTCAAATACCTTATTATATATCATGAACATCCTTTTGAAGAGGTTATATGATATATGTGTTTGTTTATATTTCTTTGAGGTTGTAAAACACTCCTACATTGTTTATGGCCTTGATAAACCAATTATATATCCCATACATGGACTATTTATTGGTTTTCATTGTTCGTAACATCTAATTACACTCTTATATTTGATTTGATCATACCAAGGATATTGACATAATATTGATTTAACTAAGAGATCATCAGCTATATACTACACAATCTAAGTGATTTTTATGGATCAAAAAGGTAAATTTATTAGGTTTCATCAACTCAGAGTATGTTTTGTGAGTGGACCCTATGAAGGCCTAAGCAGTTATTTCTTAGAAGCATTAAAAAGATTTTTTTGAAATACAAATATTTTTTGATTTCATTGGGTTATTTTCAATGCCCAATTAGATATTTTTCTCACTTAAAAGAGACAATTGTGTTCTTAACTTGGAAGTTTATAAATTTTGAGAGGTTATAGGCATGTGAGAATACATTCAAGGAGTTAAAGTGGAATTTTACCTCTGCATTGATTCTGATCCTACATGAACTAGGTAAGGAGTATAAATGTTATTATAGTCGGTCTTTAATTAAAATAAGGGTAGTGTTAACATAGGATGATAGAGTCATGGTGTATGGATCATGAATTTTTAAGTATCAGTAATGGATCTATTGTATACATGATCTTGAGTTGGAGAAAGTGGTTTATGCCTTAAAATGTTTTTGGCATTGTCTTTTGGGTGATATTTATATTGTTTATATTGATTATATGAGCCTAAAATATAATTTTTATCATTGTGATTTAAATCCTAGGATATGTATATGTGTTGATTATATGAAATCCATTAATTTGGTTCTATATTGTATGTTAGGAAATGGAAATAGTGTTTTTGATGCCTTAAGTTAGAAGATATATAATTAAGCATTCCATGAGCCTAAATCCAAGTAAAATGTGATGGATTTTTTCCTTGAGAAGTATATAGGTGTTCTATAGTAGGAACCTATTACCCTCATGTCATTATATGTTATACTAACACTTATAATCAAGATCACGGAAAAGAAATATGAGGTTGTTGACTACCTATATTGGAGTTATATCCTTGATGACAGGGATCTAACTCTTTATTAGACTATCGGTGAATAGAAAATTGTCTACATTCATGAATCCATTATTGAGACAACATGTTTTTTCGAGGATCATATCCATGAATTTTGGGCTTCAATGTTGGTGTTCTATCCTATTTTTTCCCAAATTTATATGTGTTCTTTGTAGATAGTATTGAGAGATTTGAATAAAGAAAGTGATTACAGGTTCCAGGTCATGATGCTACAATTGTCAACAGCTGATTTCTAAGAAACAATAGCTTGTTACTCTATTACATCCAATTCCATTCCAAAATGGAATTCATATGATGTTACCATGGAATTTTTGATGAGTTTTGTAAGGACAAATCGAAATAATGACATGATGTGGGTGATAATAGACTGGTTAAAAAGGTTTCCCATCCCTTTAAAATTTAGGAGAATTTCACCATTGACTAGTTGGCTGACATATATTTTTATGAGATAGTGAATTTGCATGAGGAGCCTTGGAGTATTGTTTCACATCATGACTCATTTTTTACTTCACACATCTAGAAGGAAAATTAAAAGGTTGTTGGTACTCTCGTGTTTTTGAGAACATATTTTTACCCATAAAAGCTAGGGAAATTTGATCATAATATCTAGTTATTTGAGGAAATATCATAGCATGTAAACTAGATTTTGGTTGGTCATGGGAAAATAACAAATTTTTTATTGGGTTTTCCTATAGAAACAGTTATCTAGTGACTATTCATATGGCTCTATATGAGGCTCTATATAGTAGTACATGTCGATCACCATGGTATTTGATGAATGCTAGAGAATCAGATTTGTTTGGGATGATTCTTATGCATAATACCTCAGGGATTGTTCAGTTGATATTGAAACATATGGATATGACTGATAGTAAATAAAATTCTTACATTGATCAACATCACTGACCTATCCATTTTTAATAGGGTGATAGTGTGTTTATTTGGGTGTCACTAAGATTGTGTCACCATCATATTTGGAAACCAGGCACATTGGAACCATGATATGTTGGTTTGTTTGAGATTATGTAGTGTATTGGACTGATGTCATATAGAGTAGATCTTCCATATTGTTATGGTTATATACATGATGTTTTACATTTGTCACGGCTTTGGCTGTATCACCCTGGCCCTTCTCATGTGATTAATAGTGATGATGCTGAGCTTGATGTTGATGTGTCCTTTGAGTAGCATCTAATTCATGGAATGTATAACATAGAGAATGTTATGTAAGTTGAGACCATTTCTTCGGTCCATGTATTGTGGAATCATAGATGTATCAAGGATGAAACATATAATAATTTAGATGATATATGGGCCTAGTGTCCCATCATTTTTACCTCGGAGTCTCAATGATGATTAAGAGTGAAGTTTGTGGATGAGATTGTATATACTGGGGATATATTAAGATCATGATCTTTGACAAGGCCCTATTTTGTTTTAATTTTGGTTAATCTCAATTTTATAATTTTAAATAAAATGCCTCCCTATGGGTGGGGAATATTATTTGAGTGTATTAGAGGTTTAGGGCATAAAAAATGGTAAAAAATTCCATAGTTTGAATGGAAAATTATTGGTGCATGGCTAGTGATTAATGTGAAACTAGGATGGTGGACCATGTATAAGGGGGAATAATGGTTTAAAAACCATGTATAGGGTGTCTGCGAAAATATTTGACACTAGATAAATATATCTGAATGTATTCTTAATGTTTTTTCAATCTATTTGGGTGTTACAAAAAACTATGTGACTTGTGATTAATTTTTATGATATATCGGGTATGCTTTTATATCATTAATCTCAATTTTTAATACTCTTATGCTCATACTATGCAGGAGTGATCATTTATATATACCATGTTTAACCTTAATGAGGATCTCATATCTCCCTTTCTTAGTTATTAAATCACCAAGTTATGAAAAAACTTTTTATGTATGGTATGTCTAAGAACATTAATATGTTCGAATATTTTTATAGGAGATGTTAAATATCATTCATGAAATAATAATATTGTGTATATAATATCTAGAGGCACTAAAATTAAATGTTTATAGTGTGGATCAAAATTTTACGTAATTAATATTAATCTAATATGATATATAATATTGGTTTGAAAAGTATGGTTTATTATAAAAGGACTAGTTATATTTTGTGATGCACCAATTAAAGGTTTTACAGACGTTAAAAAAATTGAAAAATGTTTCATAGCCAACTGAACAGAAATAATTTGAATGTAAATATTTGTAATAAGAAAATTTAATGGGGATACAATTCTTGAATATGTGGAATAATTTAGAATACATTGTTAAATTTTTTCAAACCACCAATTAAGATATCAACTTTTATAAAAATATTTTATGAAGGTATAATTACTACAGATCATAATATGGTAGATTCTACTATAGGTTGTGACTGAATGGATAATATAGCAACACTAAACCTTTAAATATAACATTACATGATTTTAAGCATAATTATACATCAGAGTACAAGCTAAGGATCCTAAAGTCCAGTGTCTTGGGGGACTAGGTACAGAAAACTATAAACATGGAACTAAAAAAACTTCATTATTTAATATTCATAAAGAGCTCCTCCAATACTTTGAGCCCTTACATATCTATAGGGTACCCATGGGATCATGTGAACAAAGGGATGAGCTAAAAGACCAGTAAGGGAGTAATCATTAAAATAAGACTTTACCACATGGGTTAGAGATCATGACATAGTGGGATAGAAAGGAATTTAGAATCATGAAATTTAAACATGGGATCATATAAATATTGAATCATATAAATGGGGCCAAAACATACAACCTGAATTTAGAACAATTCAAGGACAACATCCAAGACTTTTTCAGATGGTATCACAAGCCAAGGCTAACTTCCAAGACCGTCGCTCATGGTAGCACAAGGAAAGGCTAACCACCAATGCCATCGTACATAACATCTCATGAGACTCAACATAACCCAATTCATTAGAGTGCTATTTGGTCAATCCCATCATTACATTTCATGAATATTTTTTCCACATAAATAATCATTCATAATCGGTCTTATATAATCATAAGGATTACCCATTGAAAGAATTCGGTACCACAATCATGTCATAAAGAATAAAAAAAATTGTGTCTTATAAAAGCGTCCAATAAATAAAGGAATTAGAACATACATGGACATTAATATGGAAAAATAGTCATATATCATGGTATTCTATGTCAAAGATAAGTGACAACATGTGAAAAGAGTATTTAGTAATTTTTAGAATTAAAACATTTTTGTACGATTTTAAGGAAAATACTATAGAGCCCTTAAAATAGAAAAGAGAAAAACCATTTATGTAAAACTAGAAGTTAACTAAGAATGTTTTCAAAATAAAAATACTGAATTTTAGATTGAAAATTGTTGCATAAAACAGAATATAAATTTCACTTGAAATCGGGTATGAATTCGGGATGTTCTCTAAAAACATGTTTGCTTAAGGGGATGAATTGAGGACGGAATCACTTAAAAACATGTATATCCCCATAAGATAATGATGAAAGTATATTGATAAAATAAATTTTTACCTATACATAGAATTTGTAAGATTAAAATAAAAATATAATATAACTTCATTTTGGAAAAAGGAATATAAGGCAACCATTAGGAATAAAGGAGGTTCTAGTATATTCCTTTACAGATTATTGTCACGGTATTAGGTGTATATAAGAGTGAATAAAGAGAGAGAAATGGTTTTATTGTCACATATAAAAAATTAGGCATGTATGGGGGTGTGAAATAATACACCATCCATAGGGATTAGACGTAAAAGGGAATATCATAGAGGGCATTCTTGAATATAGGTTAAAAAGAGAGGTTCACTTACCTTAAGTCTGATGGTGTTATCCACATGATATTAGTGGACTGAATAATCTAATTAAGTTCATTAAATAATAATTTAAAAAATTATTTAAGATTTAATTGAATTAGTATGATCTTTTTTAGTTCATTCAGGACCTTTTTGATTGGTTATGTGGTATAATTTCATTGTTTGGGTCTGTTTGTTTCACGCTCGATTTTCTTATATAAATTAATAGATGATTATGTAAAATGGGGATGGTTGTACATAATTAGAGTTATATTTTTTATTTAACATCCATAATTTTATGTGGTTATAAATTTAAGTTCATTACATGGATTTAAGTTGAATCATTATATAAAACTTTAGTGATAACCTTTTGGTTAATTGGTGGTTTTTGACCATAATGAACACGTTTTGTTTTATAAATAAAAACCATGTATAGAAAAAGATTCCAGAACCATAGATGAGACATAATACATATGTTATGGTCTGTATCAACTATGAAAATATTCACATGACTGTAATTGAATATGGTAACATAAATTGAAAACCCATCATCTTTGAATGTATTAAATTAACACATCTCGGATGTTGTATTTACTACTAAAAAGAAAGGGTTAATAAAAGATGATAAAAATGTATCCCATTATCATAAAAACATTATAATAAATATAAGGTAATGGATTTTTCATAACATTTGGATGAGGATTGGTAAGTATGGAAAATAAAACAAAGGAACATGAAAAGAATGTGAAAGAAAAGAAAATAGGAATTTAACCCTTGATTTAATCTTCCTTGAGAGCCTCTTTAGGGGAGAGGATTTGGTATTATTAAGAGACCAAGGGTTTATGTACATGGGGGAGGATTGTGGGGAGTTATTTTGGAATAATTTAAGTATGTTTCAATGGTTGAGAGTAGTGAAGATAATATGTAAGGAGAGGTGGTATTTATAGTTGAGTGGAGGAGGATTTTCATAATATTTAATTCCATTTTTTATTAATTTCAATAAAGACCAGAAATAGTGATGATTAAATGAAAAAAATATAAATAAAGGCATGTGAGTTCAAACCAACTGGGATTACATCAGTATAACATCACTCATGACTTAGTAATTAATTTATTAACTTATCTTGTGAACTATAGTATTTCACTATTCATCAAAAATTCAAGTATTTCAGAAAAATTCCAAAACATCTCCCTAAATTTTTTTCAATATGTAGAATAAAAAATGAAATCCATTTTTCAAAAATAATTTTCTAAGTATAATTACTTTAATTTTTAATTAAAATCATCTTTTACTTGAGAAATAACAATTTTAAAAATATAAATAAATTTATAACACATTCAAAAATTACATAAGGTGTTATTAAATTATCTTAAAATAAAAAATAAAAAATTGATTATTTATGAAAACCTTTTAGGAAGATATATTTTCTTTTAAATGAAATTATTTATTGGAATTAATTATTTATGTCTTACAAAAACACTAATACTTTTACTATGGTCATATTATCACTTATAAAATGACTTAATTTTATTTCTACATTAAAGGGTGGAGTTACTATTATTTTTTATTATTTAAATTTAATAAGGGTCGTATTAATATTCAAAAGGGTAGATTAATATTCCAAATCTCAGGTTACTATTCATCAAATAATTTAGTTTTCCTTATTGGTCTCCAAACATCTTAGGTATCACAATCGTATATGAAAGATTTTTGAAATTCAAATCACAAAATAAACAATATTATGTTTAAAGGTCACATTGTACTTAGTAGTTCATTGTCTTGGGTTTTGATGTTATTGTATGACACAATTATAACAAGATAATTTCCATTGATAAAATATTTGTTCGTTACATTATTCCCCCTTATAAAATTTCACCCTTGATGTTTGTTTTACATTTTAATACATAAATAGGTGGGGGAACTTTTCCTTCATTTCCTCCTCCAGGTACCATGTTGCATCATCATACTTATGGTTCTGCCATAATACATTGACCAGGTGAGTAGTTTTCTTATATAGAACTTTATCACTATGTTCCACGACATTCCCTAGCTGCTCCTTGTAAAAAAGATCAGCATCCAACTGTACCTCCTCTAAAGGGAGTTCATGTGAAGGATATGGTATATATTTACTTAAGAGGGATACATGGAAGGCATCATGTACTTTGGACATGGTCGGTGGAAGTGATAGTCGACAAGCCACATCTCCCACACTGACCATGGATCTTGAAGGGGCCAATGTATCTGGGACATAGGTTTACATTCATCCCAAGCCTTAGGACATTCTTCCATGGATATATGGATTTAAATACAAAGTCAAAACCTATGAACTCAAGGTCTCATTATTGATTGTATGCATGTCTCTTTTGTCAACATCGTGCTTCCTTGATGTGATGTTGAATGTTTTTCACCTTGTCCACCATTTATTCGACCATATTAGGTCTAATCAGCCTACAATTGCGAACTTTATCACAACACACCAATGTTTTTTAACTTTTCCTATAAAGGCCTTCGTATGGTTCCATTCAGATGCTCTAGCGGAAACTACTGTTGTATGAGAATTAAACCACTATAAGAAGTTTGTCCCATCCTCATTAGAAGTCCATAGAACATGCTCTAAACATATCTTCTAGTGTCTAAATGGTTTTCATAGATTGGACCTCATTTTAAGGATGATAGGTCCTACTGATGTTCAGTTCAGTGCTTAGAGCATGTTGGACACTCTCCTAGAACATCATGGTCAATATCAGATCTCTATCGGAAACAATAGATAGTTGTACTCCATGAATCCTTAACACCTATTGGATATATATCCATGAATGTTGATCCCATGAATATTCCTCTCAAATTGCGATAAATTAGGCTCTCATCTTATTAATATACATAATTACCAATACAATATTGTTTCCTCAAGATGTTATTGGAAGTCCAGTGACAAAGTCCATGGTGATGTTCTCCCACTTCCATTTTGGTATCGGTAGAGGTCCAATCATCCCCTTGGACATCTATATTTTGGACTTCACAATTTTATGTACCATGAACTTTGATGTATACTCTGTAATCTCCTTCCTCATATGCTACCACCAAAAGCTCTCTCGGAGATCTCGATATATCTCTATAGTCCCTTGATGAATAGAGAAGGATAATCTATGTGAGTCATTTAGAAGATCCTTATTTATCTCTAGATTGGATTGTATAAATAATCATGTCCCAAATGTTACAACTCATTCCTCATCAATATTTAACTCTAATGATTTCCCATTATTAATGGATTCCACCCTTTTAAAAATTACCACATCTTTTCTTTGAGAATCCCTTATTTTCTCCACAATGAATGGTTGAGATGTCATTTGAGAATGTATTTATATTGTTCCTACCATAATTATTCCTGTGTCCATCTTCTAAAAATAAATGAAGACTGTATCCTTTTCAATTCTCAACATTGATAAAGATCTAGGATCCTTTATACCCAGAGCATCTTCCATCTTATTTTCCATAACATGGTGGTCGTGGATTGAGCAGTAATAATCCTTTATGAGCTGTATCCATATTTTCTAATGCATATTAAGATCCTTTTGTGTGAATATATATTTGAGTCTCTTGAGATCAGTATATATCTCACACTTCTCCCAATAGAGATAATGTCGTATGATTTTCAATGCAAATATAACAGCCACCAAATCTAGATTATGTGTAGGATAGTTTTTCTAATGTTTTTTAGATACCCTAAGGCATAGGCTATCAAATTTTCATTTTCAATAGAAAAAATTATAATACCTTCTTTAAGAATCATTTTAAACCATGAAGAGTTATCCACCTATTGAGAGTGTGATTACTAGAGTAGTTATTAGCCTCAATTTCAACTTCTCAAAATGGTCTTCACACTCCTGAGTCCAAACAATCATTACTCCCTGTCATGTCATCTTGGTCATTGAGAATGAAAATTTTGAAGAGTTATTCACAAATCTCTGATAATACCCAGCTAGACAAATAATGGTGTGGATCTCGATTACAGATATTGTCCTAGGACACTCTTTAATCACCATTGACTTGGAAGGATCCACATATATCCCTTTCCTAGTGATAAAATTCTACATGAATGATACTTCCTCCAACCATAACTCAAATTTATTATAATTTCATAAAACTTCTCCCTTCACAATGTCTTTAGCACAATATTCCAATGATACTCATATTTCTCATTACTCTTGGAGTATATAATTATTTTTTAATAAAGTCTACCAAAAAATTGTCATTGTAAAATATAAGGAATATATTCATTAAATCGATGAAAATTTCTAGAGAATTAGTGAGTACGAAGGGAATAACAATGAACACATAGTGTCCACACCACATTTGAAATGAAATCTTGGGAATATCTACCTTCCTCACGTTTAATTAGTGATATCCAGACTGATGGTTCACCTTAGAGAAATAATTAGCCCCACACATGAGATCAAACAAGTATTCTAACTATGGTAGGGATACTTGATCTTTATTGTGATTTTATTGAGCTCTCCATAATCAATGTTGAGGCACATTGAACCATCCTTCTTCTGAACAAAAATTATTTTCACCCTGCATGGTGAAGAACTCTGGTGTATAAACCCATTCTCCATATTCTCTTGTAATTGATTCTCCAACTCATCCAGCTCTATGGTGTCCATTATATAAGGTGTCTTTGATATATGTAGATATTTATAAATATGTTCAATTTATAACTCAACCTCTGGATCAAGAGGAAGACCATGAAACTCTTCAGGGAATACATACGTGTAATCCCTCATGATGGGAATGACTTCAAGCATGATTCTCTCCTTAGTATCTATAATTTGAGTAAGAAATACCCACTCATAAAAAATTAATATCCACACATGAGGCAATTATTCTAATGGAGAGTCATATTTAACATTACACTTTTAAAGAATTGGTGGATGCTTCAGGATGTGAAGACTGATCTCCCTTTCCTGATAGTTCATGTTTTCTTTGTATAAAGATTGTCAATCCTTGACCAAGAAAGCATCAAATTCCACTAAATGAAGTATGAATAGATTTTATGGGTGTTTTATTCGATAAAAATTAATAGGAGATGAGTTATAAACCTTGGACGAAATAATTTCCCCATTCTGTGTTCTCATAAATAACTTATCATCCATATTTTGAAGTGGTGTTTGAATTGTTCTACTAAACTTGCAAGATATGAAATAATATGTAGAACAAGAATCCTATAGTATGATCGTTATTCATTAATAAATAACTAGGGTAACTTTCACCACATTATTGTCTGGATCCACATTAGTAGCAGTGATAGCATAAGCCCTTGTTTTTTTCCCAGGAGTTTTTGTTGATTTCCTCTAATAACCCTCATTGTAGGGAAATTGTTCACATAATATATAGCGACCCGGACTTTTCTTACATTACTATTACATCATTTTAAAGATAAAAAACAAAATAGTATTACACATGGAGGATCTAGAGGTTTAGTGTCCTGGGAAAACTAGGACCATACATAAAAAATACAACATCAACCACAAACATTTATTTAATTACTTCTTCTATAGCTTCTTAGTAGCACTTGTCCTATCCTTAGGACATGTAGCCACCTGAGGATATACATCAAAAGTGGTGATCTAAAATCCCAGTAAGAGGATAGATAAGAACAATACATCATGGGGTGAGCATAATCATAACATAGGAAAAAGATCACAAACATGAGAGGAGCATAAGTAAAAGACTTGAAATGTGGCAATGACTAAAAATGAAACATCATGTCTTAGTGGTTAACTACAAAACATACTTGTGAACAAAGTTAGCATCATGTTCACACATCATTTCACATTTACTCATGAGATTCATCACTTTACCCAACGCATTGGAGCGCTATATAATTCTGGGCGCACCCGTCACATCATAACATTATCATTATCATGATTTCCACATAGAACACATATAAAACATGTACATAAATAACCCATGGAAAGGAATGGGTTTCATCTCATAATAACACATTCATAAGCTTTGGGTTCCCAAAAGAAAGAGGGAACAACATACTTGGTATAAGAACCGTCAACCTTGAATGAGAGGTAAAAGGTGAGATCTTGAAAGAAGAGTTCTTTTGGAAAAAATTTTCATGGACATAAAAACCAGTGAAAAACATGTATATCCCAGAAAAGTAATGTAAATGATGAAAAAATGATCTTTGAGGAGTAACCATATAAAAAAATGAGTGAATGAGGGAGAACCCGAAGGAAGAAAATTGGGTTCGAGATTTCCCCTTACCTAGTACTCAAATGCCTCCTTCTCTTTAATGTCCTGTATAATGACATTATATTCATTAATTATAAATTACAGAACCTTTTATACATTAATAGGGTTCATTATGGTTTCATTATTTCATATTATGTTCCTTTGGATGACTTATAGAGTTTAAAAACATTGTTCAGGGATGTTCGTTTTTATGGTTTTCTTGAGCGGTCCACTTGTATTCTTTAATTGATGTTTGGGTAGATCATGGGTAAACATACAGAACTGATACTACATGTTATTAATGATATTACAGTAGCTTTAATAATTTTATAGTGAATTATATTAGATTCAAGTGGACAAATCATTAGATAAAAATTTAATGATGGTTATTTGGGATAATTTGGGCGGTTTTTGGATCACAACGATCTTGTTTTAACATTTAACTTAGTAATAATGCCATAGGTTATTTCCAGAACATAAAATATAACATAATACATATAAAATATTCTGGTTCAACCATAAAATGGTTTCATGACCAGACTGAAGGTAGAAATGGAAGAAGAGAGCATGTTGTTTTTTAAGGTGACAAATTATCACCACATGAACAACGTTCTCTTTAATAAAATAAAAGGAAGAGGGAGAGGGTGTGGGGTGATATAATATACCATTAGAATCATAATATTACAGTATATATATAATAATGGATTTCCAAAACAATTTGGATGAAGATAGGTAGGAAGAGATCAAGAAAGGAACTTGAACTTGAAAGGAAATTAAAGGAGAAGAGGGAGAGAAATTACCTTTAGAATCCTCCTCTTGAGAACCTCCTTAAGGAAGTTACGATTGGCCTTTTGATGAGACCAGAAGCTTTTGGACGTGGGGTAGAGTCTAGGGAAGGTTTTTGGGCAGAGTTTAGAGAAGGCTTGGAGCTTGAGAGGTGTGAGGAAAAGAGGGAGTGAAGGGTGGCTTTTATAGTGGAGGGGAGACGGGTTTCCTTAATATAAAATTGATTAGTTTATTAATTTCACCAAAGAAAAGGAATAGTGAGTCTTGGATGACTAATAATAGTAAATAAGACATGTTATTTCTGTATTTGGGTGCTTACATCACTTTTGATGCTAGGAATAGTGGGTTTTAATTAAAATGTATTTATATGGTAAATTAATGTATTCTACTATTCACCAAAAATTCAAGTATCTCAGAAAAATCCCAAAACTTTACCCCAACCATTTTTCGACGTGTAGAATCCAAAAATGAAGTCCATTTTTCAAAAATAATTTTCTAAATATTATTAATTGAATATTTAAATAAAATCATAATTTACAAAAAAAACAGTTTTTAAGATTAAAACTGATTTTATAGTTCTTTAAAAAATTATGTAGGGTCTTATAAAATTATCTAAAAACTATTATACATTGATTGAATAATTTATGAGTACATTACAGGAAAATAAAAATTCTTTTAAATTAATTAATTAATTATAATTAATTATTTATGACTTAGAAAATACCAAAAACGTTTACTACGGTCAAATTGTCACTAAGATGTCTAAATTTTATTTTATTATTCATAGGTAATGTTACATTTATTTACTATTCATAAGGGTCATATTAATATTCATAAGGGTAGGTTACTATTCATAAGGGTAGGTTACTATTCACAAAAAATTATTTTTGTTTCATTAGACTCCAAAAACTGTCTTAAACACAACCGTGTATGTCGGATTTTTAAAATTCCAAACATAGGGGTGACAAAATTATGTTTAAAGGTCACTTATCACTTAGTAGTTCATTATTATGTGTTTTTATGACATAGATATAAGAAGGGAATTTTCCATTGAAAAACTTTGGGTCGTTAAATTCTTCCCCCCTTAAGAAATTTCGCCCCCGAAAATTCACTTTACACAAACATGTCATGGTACTTCTCCTTCATTGCCTCTTCTGGTTCTCAAGTTGCTTCCTCAAACATATGGTTCCTCCACAACACATTGACAAGGCGGGTTGTCTTGTTGCGTAGAACCTTATCACTTCGGTCCAAAATTTTTACCGGCTTCTCCTCATAGGATAGATCATCATCCAGATGTACCACCTCTGAGTTTAGTACATGTGAGGGGTCTAGTATATACTTCCTCAGTAGTGATACATGAAACACATCATGAACTTGAGCCATATTCAGTGGAAGTGCCAGACGATAGGCCACGGCTCCTATACGATCAAGGATCTCAAAGGGGCCAATGTACCATGGGCTTAGGTTCCCTTTCATCCCAAATATCATGACTATCTTCCATGGATATATTCGAAGGAAGACTTTATCTCCAATGTCGAACTCCAAGTCCCTTCAACGATTGTCATCATAGCTCTTTTGTCGACTTTGAGCAGCATTGATGTGTTTCTAGATGACTTGAATCTTCTCGGTCATCTCCTGTAAAAGATCGGGTCCAAGTAGCTTTCTTTCTCCAACTTCATCCCAACAGGTTGGAGTTCTACATCGCTTCCCATAAAGAGATTCATACGGAGCCATCTGAATACTCGAGCGGAAGCTATTGTTGTATGAGAACTCAACCAATGGAAGGTTCTGATCCCATCCACCTTTGAATTCTAGAGAGCATGCTCTTAGCATATCTTCGAGCGCCTGAATAGTCGTTTCAGACTGGCCATCAGTTTGGGGGTGATAGGTCATGCTGAAATTTAATTCAGTACTCAAAGCATGTTGAAGGCTCCTCCAGAATTTAGATGTGAACCTTGGATCACGGTCAGAGAAAATCGAGAGTGGAACACCATCCAGTCTCACCACTTCCTTCACATATATCCTTGAAAGCTGTTCAAGTGAGAGGTCTTCCTGAATAGTGATAAAATGGGCAGTCCTGGTGAGTCGACCAACCAAAACCCATATCGCATTATTTCCTCTTGACATTTTCAGGAGACCCATGACAAAGTCCATAGTAACATTTCCCATTTCCACATGGGTATAGGAAATGGCTGCATCATACCTTAGGACTCCTGCCGCTCAGCTTTAACTTGCTGACATACCAAGCACCTTGATATATATTCGGCAATCTCCATCTTCATGTTATCCCACCAGAAGTGTTCTCAGAGATGACAATATATCTTGGTTCTTCCAGGATTAATAGAGAATGTTGAGCTATGTGCATTATCCAATAGCTCCTTCTTTATCCCGGGTGATGAAGGCACACAAAGCAGTGTTCCAAACCAAATCACACCATCATCGTCGATATGGAACTCTTGCAGCTTCTCTTCCTTTACTGCATTCACCCTCTTTTGTATCTCCACATCATATCTTTGTGATTCCTTGGTCTTCTCTTGGATGGTTGGTTGCACAATCATTTGGGCAAGGTAGGACGTATCCCCTTCCCTTATGATTTCCAAATCCATTCTTTGCATATCCTAGAAGATAGGGTCTTTCTCAATCCACAACATGGATAGAGTAGTAGGTTCTTTCCTGGTTAGAGCATCAGATACCTTGTTCGCCTTTCCTCGATGATAGTGAATAGAGCAATTGTAATCCTTGATTAGCTCTAACCATCTCCTTTGACGCATGTTGAGCTCCTTTTGTGTGAATATATACTTTAGGCTCTTGTGGTCGGTGTATATGTCACACTTCTCACCATAAAGGTAGTGCCGCCAGATTTTCAAGGCAAAAATCACGGCTTCCAGCTCTAGATCATGCGTCAGGTAGTTCTTCTCATTGATCTTCATCTGTCGTGAGGCTTAGGCTATCACATTATCATTTTTCATGAGTACACAACCCAAGCCTTTCTTTGAAGCAACGATGTATATCACAAAACTTTCTCCACTTTTTGGTAGTGTGAGCACAGGTGCAGTAATCAGCCTTCTCTTTATCTCCTTGAAGCTTCCCTCACATTCTTCCATCCATACATACTTTACCCCTTTCCTTGTTAACTAAGTTAGCAGGCTTGACAATCGTGAGAAGTTTCTCACAAAACGTCGATAGTACCCAGCTAAACCAATAAAAATACGGATTTCTGTGATACTAGAGGGCCTGGGCCATTTTTCAATCGCCTTTGTCTTTTAAGGGTCCACAAAAATTCCCTCGCTTGTGATCACATGTCCCAAGAACGTTACTTGATTCATCCAAAAGTCACACTTGCTGAACTTGGCGTACAACTTCTCTTTTCTCATTGTTGCCAACACAAGTCTTGGATGTTCTTCATGTTCCTCCTTACTCTTGGAGTGAATGAGAATATCATCGATAAAAACTACCACAAATTTGTTGAGGTAATGTCTAAAGACTCTATTAATCAAATCCATGAAGATTGCAGGGGCATTAGTAAGTCCGAAGGGCATCACCAAAAACTCATAGTGCCCATACCTTGTACGGAAGGCAGTCTTCTGAATATCTTCCTTCTTCACCTTTACATGATGATATCCAGAATGAAGATCCACCTTTGGGAAGTATTGAGCTCCTCTTAACTGATCGAACAAGTCATCAATCCTTGGGAGAGGATACTTGTTCTTTATAGTGATCTTGTTGAGTTCCTGATAATCGATACACAGCCGCATGGTTCCATCCTTCTTCTTCACAAAGAGCACTGGCGCACCCCAAGGTGATGCACTAGAGCGTATGAACACTTTGTCTAGATGCTCTTACAACTGCTTCTTTGACTCCTCCAGTTCGATAGGATCCATCCTATAGGGGCACTTCGAGATAGGAGTACCTCCGGGTATGAGTTCAATTGAGAACACTACCTCACGGTCTGGGGGAATTCCGAGTAACTCTTCGGGAAATACATCATTGTATTCCCTTACGATGGGCATTTCCTCAAGGTTGGAACTTTCCTTTGAGTCAACCATTTGGGAGAGGTATGCTTCTTCATAGGGAATCAACACCCACACCATTGAAGGATTTCTCGAAGGATATTCATGATCTTCCTTGCATTTGTAGAGGAGCAAGGGATGGTTCAGAATATGAAAATATATTTCCTTTTCCCGACAGTTGAAATGTGCTCTATATAACGAGAGCCAATCCATTCCCATTATTGCGTCGAATTCCACCAAGGGAAGTATTACGAGATTTTCTGGAAGAATCTTCCCACATACTTTAACAGGAGAAGAGTCAAACACTTGGGTTGCAATGATTGCACCACTTGTTGTTTTTACAGATATCTCTAATTCAAGGTTCCGGGGCTTCGATTCTATAGTTCTAGCAAACTTGCAAGATATAAAGGAATGCGTAGAACCAGAATCAAATAAGACTTTTTCCATTCTTGAGTGAATAGGAAGTGTACCTTGTACGACTTCATTATAATTTTCCACCTCCGTAGTAGTGATAGCATAAGCCTTCCCTTGTTCCTTTGGATTTGGTGGTTGTTGGCACTGATTACCCTTGAGAGCTCGAGGTTTAGTGCACTAGTTTGAATAGCACCCTAGCTCCCTACAGTTGTAGCATTGAACCACGAGTGGTTCTCTCCTTTCATTGGCTACATTATCCTTCCTTTTCATGTCTTTTAGACACTCATGAGCTTGGTGTCCTTCCTTCCCACAATTAAAGCATTTCTCCGTACCTTTGAGGCAGTTCCCATGGTGAAACTTCCCACATTTTTTGCATGTGGGTTGTTGTGTTTTCTTCCCATATTTATCACTAGATCCACTAGCTTGAAACTCCATCTTTCTTTTCTTATCACCATAGCCATGGGACCATTCTCCAAACTCCATCTCCACTTTGAGAGCACACCGAACAACTTCTTCACAATTCCAAAAGTCTCGAATTGAAAGAGCCTTTCGAAGATGTGGTTTTAATCCACTAAAGAATCTATCAATTTTTCCATCATTGTTGATAACAAAACCTGAAGCATACCTTGCGACCCTTGTGAAAATTTCTTCATAGGTTGTGACAGATTCTCCTTCTTTTTGCTTGAGCTCTATGAATTCTCTCTCCATCTTCGTGCGAAGAGTTCTTGGGAAGTACTTATTAAGAAAAATTATCTTAAAGTCTTCCCATTCCATCTCTTCAATTTCCTCCCTTGGCTTGGTGTTCTTAATCAAAGCCCACCATTAATCAGCTTCTACATCTAGACGATAAACAGCTAGAGTCACCTTCTCCATCTCGGAACAGTGAAGAACAGAAAATATCTTCTCCATGGAGTAGACCCACTGTTCCGCAACTAGTGGATCGGAAGATCCACAAAACGTCGGTGGTCGTTGCCGCATAAAACATTTGATAGCTAGTTGCTCCCACTTTGGTGAAGGAGGTCGTTCACCATTATTATGATTATTATTAATAACCCGAGATAATTGGGTATGCATTGCCATGAAGTTTTGAACTCCACCTCCAAAATCATTGGGGATGTCGTTCGGGAAATCGTTGCATTGGCCCTTGCAGGAGTTGTTGGCCTGATTTCTCCTGGTTCCCACCATTTTCTAAAATAGAAAAGGTTAGAACAAAACATAAGTAAACAAGTCATGAATAACTTATTCATTTAAACAATTATACCAAAAACATAACATATGGGATCCCTAGGTAAATATCCTTGTGTGCATACTTGTACTTAGTCTCATGTTGTAGGTTTTCTCTAGGTTTCACTAATCCTAATCCCCAAATTAACTAAACCTTTCCTCTGATACCAACTACGACAATCGGGTCCCGGTGACAGCACAGACAACCCGCCTTAACATAGTCGTCGGGTCCTGGCCCACCAGGTACCCCCAGTTGCCCCACAGACATGTGGGGCCCACCCCAGGGTCCACCCACATGCATGAACGGGTCATCTGACTAATGAAAGTCCCCACAGGCCAACACTTTTCCTTTCCAGTGTTCTTTTTCCTCACTTACACAACCTGAGAAACTTCCCAGAAGGTTACCCATCCTGATCACTACTCCTGGCCAAGCACGATTAACTGTGGAGTTCTAACATGGTAGGCTCCCGAAAAGGAAGGTGCACCTTGTTGACATGAGTTATATCATTTATCCATTTTTCCTTTTATCATTTGGGGATGTTAAAATCCCCCCCCCCCCCTTAGAGCACAACGCCCTCATTGTGGGCCCTACATATCAACCCAGGCAGTGCACCGCACTTAAGGCTGGGTTCCTCCTCTGATACCAACTATAGCGACCCAGACTTTTCTTACATTACTATTACATAATTTTAAAGATAAAAAACAATAGTATTACACATGGAGGATCCAGAGGTTTAGTGTCTTGGGAAAACTAGGACCATACATAACAAATGCAACATCAACCATAAAAATTTATTTAATTTCTTCTTCTATAGATTCTTAGTAGCACTTGTCCTCTCCTTAGTACATATAGCCACCTGAGGATACACATAAAAATGGGTGAGCTAAAAGCCCAGTAAGAGGATAGATAATAACAATACATCATGGGGTGAGCATAATCATAACATAGATAAAAGATCATGAACATGAGAGGAGCATAAGTAAAAGACTTGAAATGTCCCAATGCATAAAAATGAAACATCATGTCTTAGTGGTTAAATACCACACATACTTGTGAACAAAGCTATAATCATGTTCACACATAATTTCACATTTACTCATGAGATTCATCACTTTACCCAATGCGTTGGAGCGCTATATAATTATGGGCGCACCCGTCACATTTAAACATTCATATTGCGCTATATAATTCCGGGCGCACCCGTCACATCATAACATTATCATTATCATGATTTCCACATAGAACACATATCAAACATGTACATAAATAACCCAAGGAAAGTAATGAGTTTCATATCATAATAACACATTCATAAGCTTTGGGTTCCCAAAAGAAAGAGGGAACATCATACTTGATATAAGAACCATCAACCTTGAATGAGAGGTAAAAGGTGAGATCTTGAAAGAATAGTTCTTTTGGAAAACATTTTGATGGACATAAAAACCAGTGAAAAACATGTATATCCCAGAAAAATAAAGGAAATGATGAAAAAATGATCTTTGAGGAGTAACCATATCAAAAATGGAGTGAAAGAGGGAGAACCCGAAGGAAGAAAATTGGGTTCGAGATTTCCCCTTACCTTGTACTCGAATGCCTCCTTCTCTTTAATGTCCTGTATAATGAAATTATATTCATTAATTAGAAATTCCAGAACTTTTTATACATTAATAGGGTTCATTCTGGTTTCATTATTTCATATTATGTTCCTTTGGATGACTTATAGAGTTTAAAAACATTGTTCGGGGATGTTCGTGTTTATGGTTTTCTTTAATTGATGTTTTGGTAGATCATGGGTAAACATCCAGAACTGACACTACATGTTATTAATGATATTACAGTTTCTTTAATAATTTTATAGTGAATTATATTAGATCCAAGTGGACAAATCATTAGATAAAAATTTAATGATGGTTATTTGGGTTAATTTGGGCGGTTTTTGGATCACAACGATCTTGTTTTAACATTTAACTTAGTAATAAGGCCATAGCTTATTTCCAGAACATAAAATAGAACATAATACATATAAAATATTCTGGTTCAACCATAAAATGGTTTCATGACCAGATTGAAGGTAGAAATGGAAGAAGAGAGCGTGTTGTTTTTGAAGGTGATAAATTATCACCACAGGAACAACGTTCTCTTTAATAAAATAAAAGGAAGAGGGAAAGGGTGTAGGGTGATATAATATACCATTCGAATCATAATATTACAGTATATATATAATACTGGATTTAAAAAACAATTTGGATGAATATAGGTAGGAAGAAATCAAGAAAGGAACTTGAACTTGAAAGGAAATTAGAGGAGAAGAGGGAGATAAATTACCTTTAGAATCCTCCTCTTGAGAACCTCCTTAAGGAAGTTAGGATTGGTCTTTTGATGAGACCAGCAGCTTTTTGACGTGGGGGAGAGGCTAGGGAAGGTTTTTGGGCAGAGTTTAGAGAAGTCTTGGAGCTTGAGAGGTGTGAGGAAAAGATGGAGTGAAGGGTGCCTTTTATAGTGGAGGGGAGAGGGGTTTCCTTAATATAAAATTGATTAGTTTATTAATTTCACCAAAGACGAGGAATAGTGAGTCTTGGATGCCTAAGAATAGTAAATAAGACATGTGAGTTCGGGATTTGGGTGCTTACATCACTTGTGATGTCTGCAATAGTGGGTTTTAATTAGAATGTATTTATATGGTAAATTAATGTATTCTACTATTCACCAAAAATTCAAATATCTCAGAAAAATCCCAAAACATTACCCAAACCATTTTTCAACGTGTAGAATCCAAAAATGAAGTCCATTTTTCAAAAATAATTTTCTAAATATTATTAATTTAATATTTAAATAAAATCATAATTTACTTAAAAAAACAGTTTTTAGGATTAAAACTGATTTTATAGTTCTTTAAAAAATTATGTAGGGTATTATAAAATTATCTAAAAACTATTAGAAATTGATTCAATAATTTATGAGTACATTACAGGAAAATAAATATTCTTTTAAATTAATTAATTAATTATAATTAATTACTTATGACTTAGAAAATACCAAAAACATTTACTAAGGTCAAATTGTCACTAAGATGTCTAAATTTTATTTTATTATTCATAGGTAATGTTACACTTATTTACTATTCATAAGGGTCATATAACTATTCATAAGGGTAGGTTGCTATTCATAAGGGTAGGTTACTATTCACCAAAAATTATTTTTATTTCATTAGACTCCAAAAACTGTCTTAAACACATCCGTGTATGTCGGATTTTTAAAATTCCAAACATAGGGGTGACAAAATTATGTTTAAAGGTCACTTATCACTTAGTAGTTCATTATTTTGGGTTTTTATGACATAGATATAAGAAGGGAGTTTTCCATTGAAAGACATTGGGTCGTTACATAATAACCATGCTTCCTGCATCTATAAAACTGCACTACAAGCAGAGTTTTCATATGAAATATCCTTTCTTCTTTAGCATTAAAGGGATTCATTATATCGATTTAGCATATTTTAGCTAAATGTCCCAACCTCGCTCATTTGAAGAAATTCATGGTTCTCTTTCGAGAGTTCCCAAGATGTTTCATCCCACAATTTTCACACATTGGACGGTCGGGATTATTTCCATCAAGGTATTTATTTGAGGAATTTCCCACATTGGATTCCATTTTCCTCCTCTTTTCATCAGGCCCATGATCCCACTAAGATTCTCCGATCACCATTTCATCCTTGAGTGCACAACGTACAACACCATATATCTTTCAATGTCTTGAATCTCCAGCACTTTTAATAGACTTCTCTTTATTCTACTAAATAAGTGATCCACCTTGCTTTCAGTGTTAATAAAAAAATATGTATCATTAAAGCCTTGTAAATGTTGCTTCATATGACCCGATTGACTCATCTTCCTTCTACTTGAGTCCGATGAACTCTCTTTCCATTATGATATCAAGGGTTCAGGGGAAATATATATAGAAAATAATTCTATTGAATTAATCAAAATACATGGAATCAATTTACTCATAGGGCTTAGTATTCTTGATCTGTTTCCACCACTAATCAACTTCCCCATCAAAATGATAAACCACCAATACGACATTATCTTCTTCTGTGCACTGGAGGACAAATAACATATTTTCAATGTAGTTAAACAATTGTTTTGTGAGGAGGGGATCGGAAGATCCACTAAACATGGGAGGCCCTAACCACATTAAGTATTAAATAGAAACTTTCTCTTTCCATAGAGAATATGGATGTTCCACATAATTCATGTTATTATTCATAACATGATCTAGCTGAGCAGGTACTGTCATGATATTTTGAGAACCCGTTCGCATAATATCAGGCATATTGTTAGGGAAATATTAACATTCCCTATCACATTTATTATTTCCATGTGTTCTTCTATTTCCCGCCATTATCTAAAAAAAAGAACAATCAGAGGGCTTGAAGACTTAGCTATAGAGATAAAAAGGATACATTGAACATAAGAGGATAAACATGTAAATGATAAGTACACCCTAACTTTTGATTCCCTATGTTTTAATCTAGATTCTCCTTGATCAATTTTGTAACATATATTCTTATGGGATTTTTTACATTCCCATAAAAATGTTTTGTTCCAAGGTAATGAATTTACCAAATCATATCCCACTGGATTGTCAAAATAAGAATGTTGCAAGGCCCATTATCGTGCTCCAGTTTCTGTTTGAGTCAAGATGAAAGAAGTGTTTTTGGGTTTTACCCCTGATACATCTATTCCAGATCCACCTCTACCTATTTGTTTCCAAAATGGTATGTATTTTCTTGATAAACCACATAATCTATAATTACCCAACTTCCAAGTGTTTCAATATTCTTAGTGTAATTTTTCAGGTTTATACTAAAGTGCTCTATTCCTATTCTCCAAAAATATCTACATCATCCTATGATACCAACGATGGAGACACTAACCATTTACAAATAACATTACATGATTTTAAGAATAATTATACATCATAGTACAAGCCAAGGATCTTAAAGTCTATTGTTTAGGAGGACTAGGTACATAATATTGTAAAGATGGAACTAAAAAATTATTCTTTATTTAATCTTCATAATGATCTCAAAACATCTTTTGATCCCTTACATCTGCATAGGTTACCCTAGGGATCACATGAAAAAAGGGATGATCTAAAATCCCAGTTGGGTAATAAACATAATAATAATTCTTTAGCATATGGGTTCAATATCATGACATAATATGATTAAACCATATATATAGAATCATAAAATATAAACATGGAACTATATATAAACTGAATCATATAAATGTGTCAGAAACATAAAAAAATGACTTTATCATGAGTCAAGGATAATTTCCCAAACTTTTTCACAAGGTAGAAAAATACAAGGCTAACCTACAAGACCGTCACACATGGTTGCACATGTGAAGGCTGCCTTCTAAGACTGCTGCACATAACGTTTCATTAGACTCAACATTACCCAATTCATTGGAGTGATATCTATGTGAAATAATATTAAAATTTCATGAATATGTTTTCCTTATAAATAATCATACATAATCAATCTTACATAAACATAAGGGTTCCCCATGGAACGAATTGGGTACCACAATCATGTTATAAAGCACAACAAATGGGTGTGTCGGAAAAGTGTCCATGAAAGAAAGGAATTAGATCATAAGTGGAAATTAATAATGTAAAATAGTAATATTTCACAATAAGTTATTTCAAATATAATTGACAACATGTGAAAATATTATTTATGAATTTTTAGCATTAAAACAATTTTGTGGGATTTTAAGGATAATACTATATAGCCGTTAAAATAGAAAAGGGAACAATCCTTTATTTAAAACCATAATTTAACCAATAAATTTTTTGTAATAAAAAGTATTAATTTTATAAATAAAATGGTGGATTAAAATAAAATATAGAGTGCATTTTAAATAATGTAATAATTCAGGATGTTCCCTCAAAATAGGTTTTCTTATCAGGAAGTATAGAGGAGGGAATCACTTGAAAACATGTATATCCCTAAAATTGACTGATGAAAGGATTTTGATAAAATAATTTTGTACATTTATGAAGAATATATTATATTAATATAAAAACATAATATGACTTCATTTTTAGTAAAGGGGATATAAGGAATCCCGAAAGAACAAAGGAGGTTCGGGTAGAATCCCTTAAGGATTATCGACATGGTATCAGGTGTACTTAAGAGGGATTAATGAGAGAGAAAGGGGTTTCTCATCACTTATAAATCATGAGGGAAGTATTGGAGAGGTTATAAATTTTACCCCATCATTATGGATTACACATTAATGGGGAAAACATATATGACATTCTTGAATAAAGGTGAAATAGAGTGGTTCCCTTACCATCAGTCTGTTGGAGTTCTCCACTTTCTATTAATAACCGGAATAATAAAATTACGTTCATTAATTAATAATTAAAGAAACTATTTTACATTTAATTTGTTTATTATAATATTTTTATGTTCATTTATGACCTTTTTTATTGGTTATGATGTTTGATTTCATTGTTTGGGTCTATCAGTTTCATGTTCGGTTTACTAAGCTACATGAACTGATAATTATTTAAAATAGATATGGTTGTCCAGAATTTGAGTTATATTTTATTATTTAAATTCCATAAGGTTAAATAGTTATAAAATTAAATGGTTACTTGGAGTGATGAGGAGTCATTATATAAAACATCAGTGATTTTCTTTAGGGTTAATTGGCGGTTTTGACCACAATGAACATGTTTCGTTCTATAAATCAAAACCATATGTACAGAAAAATTCTAGAAACATATATGAAACATATTATATATTTCATGGTCTAGTTAAACCATTAAAATTGGTTCATGACCATAATTGAATATGATAATGGAAATTCAGAACCCATTTCCCTGAAATGTTGTAAATTAACATGACTCGGATGGTGTCTTTAATACTAAAATAAAATAAGGGTAAATGAGAGATGAAAAAAATTATCCCACAACAATAAAAAAATTCTAGTACATATATGTTTTTTTATTTTTCATAATATTTGTATGAGGATAGGTAAATATAGAATAGAAAACAAAATAACTTGAAAAGAAAGTGAATGAAAAGAAAAGAGGAATTTACCTTTTGATTTAATCTTCCATGAGCTCCTATTAAAGGGAGAGGATTAATACTTTTGAATAAGACAAGGTTTTATGGAAGTTTGGGAGGTTCTTGGGGAAAGATTTTTTCATAATTTAATTAAATGAAAAGGTCTGAGAAAAGTGAGTAGAAGAGGTAAGTAGAAGTGATATTTATAGTGGTGGATGGGAGGGTTTTCGTAATATTTAATTCCTTTAGATTATTAATTTCCCTCAAGACTAGAAATAGTGATGATTCTGTGAAAAAAATAGTAATATGTGAATGTGGGTTTGAACCAATCGAGTTTACATCACCATAACATCACCCATGACATTATAATTATCTTACAGAGCTTATTTTTTCAATTATTATATTATACTATTCATAAAAAATTCATGTATTTCAGAAAAGTCTCCAAAATTCACCATAACCATTTTTTCAATGTGTAGAATCCAAAAATTAGCTCCATTTTTCAAAAATATTTTCCCAAATATAATTTATTTAATTTTTCATTAAAACCATATTTCACATGAAAAATACAGATATCAAAACTATAAATTATTGTATAATGCATTCAAAAATTAAGTAAGGTCATATAAAATGATCATAAAACCAGAAGGCAAAAAATTTACAAATTATGAACTACATTAAGAAAAATATATTTTAGTTCAAATAAATTAATCAATTTTAATTTATTATTTATGTCTTACAAAAATACAAATACTTTTACTATGATCATATTATCACTTGTAAAATGCTTTAATTTTATATCTACATTCAAGGGTGATGTTACTAATCTTTTGGATGGTTTACTATTTATAAGGGTTATATTATTATTCATAATGATATGTTACTATTAATATGGGTAGGTTACTATTTACAAAAAAATTATTTTTGTCTTATTGGACTTCAAACATATTACTAATTTTAATTTGTGTATAAATTATTTTCGAAATTCAAATCACAGAAGTGAAAATATTATGTATAAAAAGTCACATCGTACATAGTAGATCATTGTGTTGTGTTTTCATGTGATTATATGATATAATTATAAGAAGATAATTTACATTGATAAAACATTGGTTCATTACAGACAATGCTCTAAACGTTGTAAGGAACATTATTAAAAAAAGTAATGGAACACTTAACAGTTTGGTACAAGGTATATTATACCCATTGGAGGTGTTTATGTGGGGAAATGTTATAATATTAAGAAGAATTTGGTTATAAAGATAAAATTTGAATGTAATCTTCAAAATTAAATTTCACTTTCCCATGGTAAATCATAACCTGAGCATCGAATTTATTATGTTATTTTTTATGACAAACCCCACTACTATAACCAATGCATATATTTGGGTTATCATTAATCGATTTATGATGGAATATTCCTTTGTAACCCAAAAAATAAACCCATTAAGAAAGAAATATATTATCTATCCAACGTAATATTTAAATATAACCATGACTATAGGTAAGTGCATATTCCAAATTACCTCAATAGTCATGGAACCACCCATGATTTATGTTATGATAAAAATCCATTATATGGAATATTCTTGGATGATTTTTATAAAAATGGAATGAAAATTAAATAATTAGTTTTTATAAAATTCTTACTTTTATTTTCCCTTGTTTTTATGTTCTTTTGGACTCTTTAATAAAATTAAATAAATATTAATATGGTAATGAAAGGGTGACATTGTGTAAGAATGTATATGCATCAACTTGGCCATCGCTATGCACCAATTACAAGTATTCAAGAATGTTGTCTATTCTATGAGTTATAAGGTAGTATTTATTTTCAGATGAAATGCATTATTTTGAGTGAATTTATAAATGTTATTCCACAATTAATTTTATCTTCATTTTAGTTTGTGGAGTTAAAAACTATAGGAACAGTTTCTGATGTAGCACACTAGGTTGTTGTACATCCCATTGGTTTTCTCAAAGATGTTCTTCTGAGATTCAAAAACTTATTTTTTAAGGTTGATTTTAATGTTCACAGAGTTGATGAGGATAATGTGAATAGACATACCCCAATTAAGCTTGGGATTCCTATTTTAAAATTTAAAAAAACCTAATTATTGTACAAAATGGTATATTTTCTATATTTTTTTATGTTTACATCATTCTATTTAATATCCTTGAAAGAAATAAGAACCCCTCAGAAGAGAATTCATCTCATTGTTTTAATTTTATTGATGTATTACCAATCCCCTTGGAAACTTCTATTCATTAGTCTGCAGACCATTCAATTTTTTCATCATTTATAGTCATACTATGTAATTATTCATGTTTTAAATAGTATAATGGTATGTAAAAATTCCATGGATTCTTATTAATTGATGACTTCCTATGCACTAAGGACCCAATGAACATCAATGATTGTGATTATCTTATAAATTTATACTCCACATAAAGAAATGTTACCAATGAGTTGTTCAATTAAATTGTAGGCCTCTCCCATTCTCATTCCCTCCAATCAAAACAAAATCCACACAAATTATAAGTTATACCTCAACCATAAAAATATAAATTTTCAAATATTTATAATAGAAAAAAGCTACCAATCATCATTACTAGTCCACTCCCTCTAAATAACAAATTGTAATTTATTGACATTTTTTGGGAGTTTAACCAAAAATTTGGATATACTCCTTATAAAATTCGTTTTATTCACCCATATTGTTTTTTTCATCATAAATAATTAAATTATGAGGCCAAATCAGTGAGGTGGGTTTTTAAATATATCAATATTATTATGGTTAATTTTTTTTTTGGTATATAATAATTTTTAAAAATGTTTAATGTAATGCCTCTTGGGAGTGGGTAAGGTATAGAGAGTGTCTTAGGAATTAAAGGCAAGAAAAATAGTGGGAAAGTTCCATACTATTAATAGATAATGTTTGGTGCACGACTAGTAATAACCATGCACTAAAAACGTTCACCATAGTGAAGGGTGAAGAATAGATCATAAATCATGCATAGGGTGGCCTAGAAACTATATGGGGTTGGATTGATCCATCTTCAAGACATATATATTTTTTCTTATACCATTTGATTTCCCCTAAAAAACCATGAACCTTCATTTCCCCATGGATAGAGGATGTCGCATGGTTGGGAAAACTGTGCGGTCTAACAGAACACCTCATTAAAATTGGGAAATTTACAACTTTTCCCTCCAAAACATTATATTATTTCAAATGAATTACCTCATATTTTCTCCTATAAAAACCATTGGTGTGACTCAAGACCTCCCAAATATTTCCAGTAATTTTCTAATTTGATTCTATGGTGTTTGAGGTTCCTTTGTGATTCAATGCCTTGAGTATATCTCTAAATCCATTTATTTATTTTGTGAAGATTCACTCCATGGTTGTTTCTTTTCTTTTGATTCCTGTAATACCTAATTATAGGGAGTTAATTACCTTTAAATTTATGTATTTTCTAGTTTAAATAATGGTATGAGCATGGATAAGTGGTTGTAAAAATCACTAGGTAGATGGTCTATAACATTTACCCCATAATTTTCATGTTGTTCTTATGTATATGGTTGTGCAATTGTGCTATTATGATGCTCATTTGTGAAATTTCCATTATAAAAGTAATATTTGAGTTAAATTGATGTGTGATATCCTTCATGGGCCATGTTGGGATCATTCATGATTGTGAGATCAGGCCTATGGCCACCCTTGGGGTGTTCCAATCCTCTAAAATGGTGAAATAAGTAACTGAATTAGGAATTATAGGGATTATGAGATTAAAATATTTGTATTTATGTTTTTTATATTAGTATGGTATAATTTCCTATGAGATGAATAAGTCTAGAAGTGGTTAATTATTTAAGGGGAATTCTTATGTGGTAAAATTTTATAAATCATGTCTAATGGTTTTGGTTGTGAATAAATGTAAAAAGAAAATAGTTATGGTATAATGTTAAAGATGTTTAATTTAATGAACCATGGGCATATTGGTAAATGAAAATTTGGATCCTTTTTGTTTAATATATTATGGAGGTTAAGTTTTTGGTGTTGAGAATTAGTTGTTGATGAAATGGTTCCGAGTACTTGAAATTTCACTCCACATTGGTGATTTGTGTGGGTGGACATGGTGAAAAACCCTCAATGGTTATGATGTTTTATAGAGTGTTCCATGTCATTGATTTGGATTGTAATAAATATAATTATTTATCCTCTATTGGATTGATGGACTAGTTCTTCTTGACTAAAATATATTTACCCAGTGATACATGGTTTAGATGCTCGACATGGGGATACACATGATGGATAAGCTCATGTGTCACTTGTAACTCGTGGTCTAATGTTGTTAATTGAAAACCTATTAATTGTGAAAAATATATACTTTTATTTCATTTTTTACATTTCATTTTAACTCTGATATACATTATTATTAGATTTCATATCACTTTAGACACCATTGGTGATGTTCTATTGATTTTTTACTTATACCTCGATTTAATCATCATTAGTAGCTGAGAAGATTTCATGGTTGCAAGTATGGATAAGGGAAAAGAACTTATGTTTGATGGTTAATTTGGGATTTGTGATTGTGCATGGATGAGGGGATCGAATAAGATTCAGGACCCATTTTGGAGATTTTCATTGTGTTTTTATTTTATTTTTTCTTTGAAACTTAACATCATTATGATATGTAATTCTTACACTATTAGTTTTTTGGAAATTTTCTGGTTAGGGGGAATTTATTATAGGATGCACGGTTATTTTTTGTCATAATTTCTTTTTATTATCTTCTATTTATACTAAGTATTCAATTAGATATATAGGGTATAATCTCCTCACATTTTACATTATTCCCTCTTTTCTAGTTGGATTCCTTTTTAATATAGGGAGGCTTATCTGTGATCACGTAATAAACTAGATCGGTGCACTAAGTTAGTGGAATCTGGGATAGAACATTACAGTGTGGTATAAATATTTTTTATTTTACATTTCCTTACTATCTGGTAATGGAATATTTGATTATATATTGTTTTTGGACATGTTAATGAGCTCATTTAAAAGTTTACTTAACCCATCTGTGATGGAAAACACATGTTTCTAGATTTTGATTTTGGTTCATGATGTTTTCCTATTAAAGATGGATTTTATTTAAGATTGATTGAAAAATATGTTAAATAATGTTACGTTTTCTAATATTTTACTCATGGTTCGATATTTCATGATATTTGAGTATACATGAATCATTTTAATCACTAAGGGATTTATTTGGAATGCATCAAGATAGGAATTCATGGGAATGAATTGTATGGTGAGTCTCATTGATAAGAGAACCTGAGTTTTGGAAATGGAAATGATTTTATATTTCATTATGGTTTTTCAGGAATAGTGTATAATAAATGTAGAGACCCCAATATTGACGTACATGGACATTACTTTTTTGGAATACTTAATACATAACAAAAGAAGACACACAAGGACCGTAATAGTTTAGTGTCTTTGGAAACTTGGAACATAATCTTCTAATCTTGGTGAAATATCTTCAACATCTCCCATAAAGATCTTCCCTTTTTTCTTACCTAAAACCTTTCTTTATATCCTAGGGAAAATAAAACATATAAAGGGTGATCTCAAATGCTCAGTAAGGGTAATAATGGAGAAAATAAACCAATCCATACACATTTGAACTTCAAAACATGAACATAATATTTAGACATCAAAATATTGAGCAATGACATAAAAATGGTAGTACATAAGGCATAGATCATAATGGAACATCAATCATGATAAAATGGAATGGGAATAAAACATGTAGTTGTGGAAACCATTAAGCACATGCAATGATTTCCATATTATCCAAGGAATTGCTTCCAAGACCATCTTAGTGGACAAAGTCCCTTACTGAACTGGGTTTACTTGCCATTCCAGCCCTGTATTACTGAACCAGATTTACTTTCCGTTTCAGCCATGTCTATCTCATGAGATATAAATCTTTACCCATTTCATTGAAGAGAGATATAGGTCCCAACCATCTCATAATGAAATTAGTCTTACTTGTTCCACAACATGAACATTAATCATTCATCATTGCCCAAAGTATAAAATGGGTTTCATAAACATCATCCCATCATAAAATAATCCATAAAAAACAAAATGGATATCATTTCCTCATAATAAAAGTGAATCCATGTAAATCATAGAGAAATTATACTTGAAACATACACATATGAAATAATTCCATCTTATATGGAAAATGGTTTCGATAAAACACTAGAAATAAATTCTTGAGGAAAATATTCTTTCTTCTTCAAAATCATTTTATTTTAACAAATTTCCAGAAAATTTAAAACAAATGATTTTTTTGAAAATAGTAATTAAATATTTTAGAGTAAGCTTCATGAAAATAAGGCGTTATGAAACCATAAAAATCTGTTCATGTCGTATAAGTTTAAAAAAACATTCTTCTCATACTTTAGCCGAAAAAGTCAAAAAGTACCTCGTATGGTAAACAAAAAAAATATTCCTTACATACCTTGTAGTAAAATTCAAAATGGGTAAAAAGGACATTAAATATACATGAAATTTGTTTTATAGAACTTGTACATGGATGATAAATATAACCCCAGTAAATCCTTACGTATAAGCAATATCAGATAGAAACCAATTGAGATTGCAACATTATCCCTTACCTTATGTCTGATGTGCTTTGTATGTATCCGAACCTCTTGTATAATGATTTAAATAATATCATTGACTTATTAAAGAATCATATTCATTGTTATGATATCATATATGGTGCAATTATTACTTTATATTACCCGTTCTTTTGTAAATTCCATGTTAAAGCAGCGTTTTGGGTAAATTTATTCTATTTGTACGACTTTCTTTCATTAATATACAAATTCAGTTGTTTCCACTCTTAATACAAAGATGTGTTTGTTGTTCATTTTTGTTCATCCATTCCATTTCCACTCCATATTTCATTAAGAATTATTTTTTCATTTTTTTATTTATTGATTCTTCTTTAATGATAGTATTTATTTGATTTCACCTGATTTTTATTGCGAATTGGTCTTTTTTCAATTTATTATTTTATAGTGAAATAATTTTTCCATTAGTTTACTTATTTTTATTCATTTCTGCCATGCATGAATAATCCTTAGAGTGTTAGTGGTCGAGAGTTAGGGTGGTTAAACCTAATGAATCTCTAAAATAAAAACTGGGTAAACATATGAATAGTACAAATGTTTAAATCAATTTTCAATAACATTGTTTTTCACCATACCAGACCATCATAGGTGAAAATTAAATGTTTATGACCTAGTTGGAGAAGAATAAGGTAGGTCTGATAGCTTTTAATTCTTTATACCTAATATCTATGTTTAGGTTGTCAACTAATTTTGACCAAGGAGTCTATTTCAGCATAGTTTCATTAAATTGGCTGGACTAATATCAATCGGGTTTTTCACCACTTTGTATACTCCTCCATAGTTATATCACAATTTATATTTAGGATTTCCCTTTTCCATTACTAAGATATTAACCCCAAACCTTTCCTTTAATCTATATTTGTACCAAAACTACTTCATTTTAGTCAATTAAATCTAAATAATGCCTACATTAGGAATCCCACAAAAGGATTCGACCACTGGGTTTCATTCCTAATAATATGTCACTATGGGTTCGACCTAAGACTATCACTTACTACACCATAGTAACTGAGTGTATTTTTTGGAATAAATTTATAATCTTATCAATGCACGAATGAATCAACAACACCATATAGGAACAAAATTTTAACATAATGAACCATAGACAAATTGAAAATTTAAAAGGTTCACCATTTCATTGTAATATATTAAAAAATTAAACTATTGTTCATTAATAATTGGTTGTTGATGAAATGGTTGATGATGTAGGACATGTAATTTCACATCTATGATTTAGGTGGGTGGACATTTCACTCCATGCTCCATAGGATATTGGGCATGGTGTTCAACATCATTGATTACGATTGTCAAACATGGAATTTTGTATCCCCATTAGGACATATGGATTGATTCTCCTTGTTTAAAATATGTGGACCCTATTATATATAGTTTATATGACTTATATGGGTGGAATCATGTGTCATTAGACCATGTGTCACTCCGAACCAAATGTCTAATACGGTTATTTGACCACTGATTAATTCTGAAACCAATTTACATTTATTTCCTTGTTTAAATTTCATTTATTCTCCTTCATGCATTGTTTCAAGAATAGATATTTCTATAGACACTCTTGGTGGTGGCCTATTGAGTTTTACTCACACCCTTTTCAAACCACCATTGGTACCCAATCAAATATTATGGTTGATTTGGGATCCATGATGGAGCTTGGATGAGGGGATCGTATAGCTGTCCGGACCAATTTTTGGGATTTTCAATGATTCATTATTTTGTTTTTCCTTTGACACGTGACACTATTATGACATGGAATGTTTACTATATTGGTTTGTGGGTATTTTCCTAGTTTGGGGTAATTTATTACATGGGGTATGGTTATTTTTAGTTTCAATTTATTTTTATATCTTTTAAATGTCCACTATTATTTTTCTCTAATACCGAGGGTATAGTCTCTCAAAATTTTAAAATGGCCCCTCGATACTAGTTATTAGCATCTAAAATATGGGTTGGCATACATTATCTCACATAAAAACTAGATTTAGGATCCAATTTAGTAGAACCCATGACAAGATGTTAGAATGTGATACTAATGGGGTTTCTTTTTTTTATTCTTTACTATTTTGGAATGATAGATAAGATTATATTGTAGCAACCCATACTTTACATACATTTTTATTCCTTCAGAATTGAAGCACACTTATTACAACATATAACAAAACCAGGAAAGGACCGTATAGGTATAGTGTCTTTAGAAACCGGGAAACATAAACAACTGGTTTATAAAGCGTCTACACTGTCTCCCATTTATTTCACCATATCTATAGTCCCTTTTGACATATCTTACTTAATAACCTTATTCCTGACCTGGGGAAAGAAAACATACAAAAGGGTGAGCTCAAATGCTCAGTAAGGGTTAACAAAATAAATATCAATCACATCATATAAATAAGAACATAACTTTTGGAAATCTTAACCTACAAAAGAAATCATAATTTCATAACATGGGATAAACCATAGTAGTGAAATGTAATCCCAATAATCATAACATAAAACATGAAACGTTGTGGCATACACACATAATCATAGAGAATCATTTCTTATTAGGAAAGACTCATTTCCAAGACTATCTTAGTGGACAAAGTCCATTTCAAAACCGAGTTCACTCCTCATTTCAGTCATGTTTCACTGAACCGGTTTAACCTGCCATTCCAGCCATGTCTATCTCATGAGATATAAAATCGTTACCCAATGCATTTGAGGGAGATATAGGTCCCACCCATCTCATAATTATACCATTCTTATGTGTGGCACAAAATCATAAACCATACATCATAGCATAACCCATGTAATAAAAATGGGAATCTTTAAACATCGTGATATCATAAAACAATTCATATAAGATAAATGAATTCATAAAAATATTTCCATCACAACATAATCAAATCCATGTAATAATAGGGATATAAACAGAACCCTTTATTATATTATATGGAAAATAATTTTGATAAAACACATGAATTCCATTCCTGAGGAAAATATCCTTTCTACTTCAAAAACATTTTTCCTTTATTAACATGTCATACAATTTTAAACTAAAAGAAGTTGATTAAAAATAAACTTGAAAACTTGTAAAGTAAGATTCTTGGAAATAATGTTTTTAAAATCCATTCATTCCGTTTATGTTAAAAAAACGCCCTTCTCGTACTTTGGTCGGAAAAGTCAAAAAGTACCTCGTACGAAAAACGACAAAAGATTCCTTTCATATCTTTTATTAAAAACTCACCGAAGGGTAAATTGGATTTAAAAAATTGTAGGTGGATGGAAATAATATTACATATTGAGGAAACATGGATGTGGATGATAAAATTCACCCCAGTAAATACCGAAGTATAAACAATCTCAGATAAAAATGAGATTGTGATATTTCCCTTACCTTAGGTCCAATATGCTTTGTACGTGTCTAAACCTCCTGTATAATGATTTAAATAATGTTATTGGTTTAATCCGGAATCATACTCATTGTTATGATATCACATATGGTCATATTCTTAGCTTCTTATTAGTAATATTTCATTACAACTTGTTATTCGGGTGTTTATTACTTTTTGTTCTTATGCGTGTTTTGTCGAATAAATTCTTATTCTTCTCTTTAGGTTATAGACACCTGATTTCCAGAATGTTATTAATGCAATATATATCATATTCATTTATTCAATTCATTTATATAATCATTATGCAATGAAGATCATGTAGAACGTGTCGCATCACATCGTGGAGACGGTATTCCGTACGTACACACGAGCGATGATATCGTTCCCATGATCATGGAATTGTATTGGATTGTATGTATAATATTTCATAATCAATATCACTTTACAATAATAATATATAGTCATTATTTACACCATTATAACCCTCCAAGTAATGTGGTGGTCGAAAATAGATTACACCACGGTGTGGAGACGGTATTCGGTACGTACGCACGTGCAGTGATTTCATTTTCTGTAGGATGGATAGATGGTGAAATAGGGTTGTTTCATACTTATAAAAACATATCAGTATATTAGTGATACTTATGTTATTAATTCATAAAGAAACAACTAAATAAGAAGAAGTGGAAGAAGAAATAAAGATGAAAGAATCGGTAACGAACATTACCTCTTCTTTGAAGTGATTTTTTGAGACCTCCTTTTAGGGATCTAAAATTGGTCTTTGAAGAAGACCAGGAACTCTAGGATGTCTCTAGGGAAGTGGAGAGGAGAAATTGGCAGGGGTTGGCCGATCTTGAAGGCTCAAAGTGGTGTGAGGAAGAGGGGGAGGAGGTTCCCTTTTATAAGGGAGGAGAGGGGCTCCTTTGGAAAAACTAAAATTATTATTTTATTATAAACTCAAGATCGGTTTTAAATAGCTCCAAATTGATTTATTTCGAATCTATGGTGGGGATGGGTCGAAATAATCTCATCCAATATAATTATGACAAGTTTAAGTTCCTATTTTAACCTTATCATTTAGATTTAACATTAAGTTAAATAATTTCACTTTTACCGTGCCTTCTTGTGTTCTTATACTATAAGGTTAATAAACATACTATAAGTAGCCAAACGAACCCCAAGTTTTTTATTATTAATATATATAACCTTATCTAAGTAAGTTTCCCGATCCTTAGATTTTTAGAAATAAAATAACAATTAATAATATAATAGTTGTTTTAAAAACTATTTTATGACAATTTTGACACTATTTAGTAATTGGTTTTTTTGAAAATCATAACAGAATTATTTATTCAAGAAAAGTTAATTAAATAATTAATAACATGTCATATTAACCTATAAAATTATTGGAATTCATAAAAAGTCTCAAATTACATTTATTTTTGTATTTATAACATCAATTATGTCAATATTTCATTAATAAGATAATTACTGCATCATCTTTGTGTCATAAATAAATTAAATTATTTAATGTATAAAAATTACAAAAAAACTACCATTATTTAAGAAATATTTTTAGCTTTATAATGAATATTTATAGTCTAATTTATCTTATGTATAACCTTATATTAAAAATTATTTACTTATTAAACTTTGATTTTAACTATTTTAACCCTTCTTTAAATAAATTAATAATAAATGTCCTAATCTAATCCAAGTGGGCATAAATGGTCATATTTTATCCCTAAGTTTTTTCGGTCGAATTACACTTATCCAATAGAATTAGGACATGTTTTAGGGTAATAATAATATCATTTTTACCCTTAATTACCCTATTTACTTTTAACCGTGGTAAATAAAAGTAAAAAGTTACTATTCACCAAAAATTATTTTCATCTCATTGAACCACATTTTACTTACTGACATCAACCATGTCTCTCGGATTTTTTAAATTCCACTCACAGAAGCGGTAAAATTAAGTTTTATGAAAAATTCAGTTTTTTTAACTACCACTTAGTGGTTTCACTATTCATCAAAAATTGAAAGTTTTCAGAAAAATACCAAAATTTCACCCTAGGCTAATTTCGATATTCCGAATCCAAAAATGATGTCCATTTTGAAAAATAAAATTTATAAAATTTCAAAAAGTGGTTATTACTATTCATAACGGCTAGTTTTAATAATATTTTAATAGTATGTCATTGTTTAGTAAAAATCGGTATTGCGTATGACGCAAGCTATCGAGGAAGGAAACGATTGCGTGTAAAGAAAGACAGGCTAGTGTTATGTGTAGTGAAATATTCCTTTTATGATTTATAAAAACAAAAATATTTCTCATAAAAGTCTCGGGTGTTACATTCTACCCCCCTTAAAATGAATTTCTCCCTCAAAATTCGTCACTTTGTAACAAACAGATGAGGATACCTCTCCCTCATAGTATCCTCAAGCTCCCATGTAGCTTCTTCTAATTGTTGGTTCTTCCATAAAACATTCACCAATCGAGTGGTCTTGTTTCGTAGGACTTTTTCGCTACGATCCAGAATCTCTATTGGTTGTTCTTCATAAGAAAGATCTTTCTCCAGCGGTACAACTTCTGAGCTGAGTACATGTGAAGGATCAGGTATGTACTTTCTCAGGAGAGATACATGGAACACATCGTGAACTTGAGAGAGATTCGGTGGAAGCACCAATTGGTAAGCTACCTTCCCAACACGATCCAGAATTTCGAAAGGACCGATATATCTAGGGCTCAACTTCCCCTTCATTCCAAATCTCATGACCCTCTTCCAGGGAGATATTCTTAAGAACACTTTATCACCCACTTCATACTCTAGGTATTTTCTTGGGTTGTCGGCATAACTTTTCTGTCGACTCTGACCTGCTCTTATGTGTTGTTGAATAGATCTGACCTTTTCTGCCATTTCATCAACGAGATTGGGTCCTAATAGCTTTCTTTACCCAACTTCATCCCAGCTAGTTGGAGTCCTGCATTTCTTTCCATAGAGAGCTTTATAAGGAGCCATCTGAATACTGGAGTGAAAGCTATTATTATAAGAAAATTCCACCAAAGGTAGGTGTTGATCCCAACCACCTTTTAAAACCATAGAGAACGCTCTCAACATATCTTCTAGAGTTTGAATCATCCTCTCAGACTGACCTTCTGTCTGAGGATGATAAGCAGTGCTGAAACTCAACTATGTATCCAGAGTATGCTGAAGACTTCGCCAGAACTTTCAGGTAAACCTCGGATCCCGATCAGATATGATAGAAAGTGGTACTCCATGAAATCTTCCCACTTCCTTCACATATATCCTGGAAGGCTGATCCAGAGAGAAATCCTCTCTAATAGTGATGAAGTGTGCAGACTTTGTAAGACGATCAACTATGACCCAGATAGAATTATTGCCTTTGGATGTTTTAGTAAGTCCGGTGACAAAGTTCATAGTGATGTTTTCCCATTTCCATTCGGGTATGGGTAATGTTTGTAACATCCCCTTAGACTTCTTTCTCTCAGCTTTAACTTGCTGACAAACCAAGCATCGAGAGACATATTCAGCAACATCTCTTTTCATGCCATCCCACCAGAAGTACTCTTTCAGGTCCCTATACATCTTCGTGCTTCCCGGATGAATGGATAATGAAGAACTATGAGCCTCATCCAGCATCCCCTTCTGTAATTTGGGGATGGGAGGAACACAAACCCGATTCCTGAACTTTATTATCCCATCACAATCAAGGTTGAATTCAGGAACATTTCTCACCTTCTTTTGAAACTCGACATCTTCTTTCGGTGCATCTTTAATCTTCAAATGTATAGATGGTTGAACATTCATTTGAGAAAGATACGATTTTTCCCCTTTCATTATAATTCCATGATCCATCCTTTGTAAATCCATAAATATTGGATCTTTTGTGATCCTCATCATGGATAAACTGGCATGATCTTGCCGACTTAATGCATCTGACACCTTGTTTGCTTTCCCAGGGTGGTAATGGATTGAGAAGTCGTAATCATTAATCAGCTCCAACCATCTTCTTTGGTGCATATTCAGATCCTTTTGTGTGAAAATATACTTTAAACTTTTATGATCAGTATAAATGTCACACCTTTCTCCATAATGATAATGCCTCCAAATCATTAATGCAATGATTACCGCAGATAACTCTAAATCATGAGTTGGGTAATTTTGCTCATGTATTTTCAATTTTCATTAGGCATAAGCTATCACCATATTATTTTGCATAAGAACACACAACAATCCCTTCTTGGATGCATCACTATAGATCACAAACCTTTCTCCACTACAAGGTAGTGTGAGCACAGGTGCACTGGATAACCTTCTTTTCAATTCCTTGAAATTCTCTTAACATTCCTCCGTCCAAACAAACTTAACTCCTTTCCGAGTCAACTTGGTGATTGGATTAGATAATCGTGAATTTTTTTTCACAAAAACGTCGATAATATCCAACCAAACCAAGAAAACTTTGGATCTCAGTTACTATTGTTGGTCATGACCATCTTTCGATAACCCTTGTTTTTGTTGGATCCACAGATATCCCCTCTTTTGAGATTATGTGACCCAAAAATGAAACTTTTTTAAGCCAAAATTCACAATTGGTAAATTTGGCCTAAAGCTTCTCCTTTCTTAGGATATTCAATATAATTCTCAATTGATCTTCATGTTCTTCCTTGATCTTTGAATAGACAGGAATATTGTCAATAAAGACTACCACAAACTGATCAAGATAGTCTCTAAAGACTCTATTCATCAGATCCATGAAGATAGCAGGGGCATTAGTAAGACCAAATGGCATCACTATAAATTCATAGTGTCCATACCTTGTACGGAAAGTCGTCTTTGTTATATCCTCCCTTTTGAACCTTAATTGATGATACCCTGAACGAAGATCAATCTTGGAAAAGTATTGAGCTCTGCGTAGTGGGTCAAATATGTCATCAATGCGCGGGAGAGGATATTTTTTCTTGATAGTGATCTTGTTAAGTTCTCAATAATCAATGCAGAGTCTCATTGATCCATCTTTCTTCTTAACAAACAGAACAGGTGCTCCCCAAGGTGACGAACTAGGGCGTATGAACCCCTTATCAAGATTCTCTTGGAGTTGCTTCTTCAATTCCTGCAACTCAATTGGGGCCATTCTATAAGGTGTATTTGAAATAGGCAAAGCACCCGGTACGAGTTCTATTGAAAACTCAACTTCACGATTTGGTGGAAGACCCGGTAATTCCTATGGAAAGACATCATCAAACTCCCATACAATGGGAATATTCATAATCGCGAGTTTCTCACCGACCATTTGAGATAAATAACCTTCATTTAGTGGAATCAAGACCCATAAGATGGAAGAAATTTCCACTGGAAGGTTATGTTCATCCTTGCATTGATAGAAGATCATAGATTGATCTGGAATATGAAATGTGACTTCCCTTCTTTGGAAATTGATATGAGCTCCATATAAAGAAAGGCAATCCATGCCAAGAATCACATAAAATTCCACTATAGCAAGGATCACATGATTTTCATGAAGCACTTTCCCACAAACTTCGATCGGAGAAGAATTATAAACTTTTGATGCGACTGTTGTGCCATTAGGGGTTGTCACAGCTAACTCAACATCTAATTGTTGAGGTAATACGGTGATATCCTTAGAAAATTCTTCAAAAATAAAAGAGTGGGTGGATCTAGAATCAAATAAAACATTTTCTACTTTACAGTGGATGGTATGTGTACCTTTCACCACATCGTTATCATACTCCACATCACTGATAGAAATTGCATGTGACTTTCCTTTTTCTTTAGCCTTAAGAGTTTGTTGACGTCGACCATCATCATCAACCCTTGGATTTGGGCATTGATTGGCATAATGCCCCATCTCCTTGCACTTGAAACATTTAAGTGTAGTAGGTTAATTCTCTGTATCCCTTCCTTTGTTTTCATCATTTGACATCTTCTTCCCATCATTGTGGCATTAAAATTCCCTATGACCTTCCTTTCCACATTTGAAACATTTACTTGTCCCTTTAAGACAACTCCCTCCATGTTTCATTCCACACTTTGAGCATAAGGTAAAGTTCATCTTATTTTCGGTGTTCTCGTTATATTTTCCTTTGAATTCCATTTTCCTCTTCTTATCAAACCCATATGACTGATGGGTTACTCCAATCTTCATCTCATCTTTGAGATCACATCGAACGATTTCCTCATAGCTATTGAAGTCCCTTATAGCTAACGCCCTTTGAAGACTTCATTTTAAGCCACTAAATAATCGATCATTCTTACTCTCAGGTTGGATAATAATACCATAAGCGTACCTTGCAAGTCTTGTAAAATTTGCTTCATAGGTACCAACAAATTCATCATCCTTTCGCTTCAGTTCAAGAAACTCTTTCACCATCTTTGTTCAGAGAATACGAGGGAAGTACTTATTGAAAAATAAGTTCTTGAACTCGTCCCATTCCATGGATTCAATTTCATCCCTTTGCCTCGTATTCTTAATAAGATTCCACCATTGATTAGCATCACCTTTCAAATGATACACTGCTGAGATGACTTTATCATGTTCAAAACATTGAAAAACTGAAAATATCTTTTCTGTGGTACTCATCCATTTTTCAGCAACTAATGGATCAGTAGACCCGCTGAATGAATGTGGACGCTGTCTCATGAAGGATTCAATAGAATTTTTCTCCTTCCTTTTCTCGTTTGGAAGTACTGCATGATTCATATCTTGAGAAAGTTTTGTGAGCATGGCTACAAGATTTTTCATTCCATCTCCCATAACGTTTGGTTGCTCAGGGGGACAATCATTGCATTTCCCGTCACATTCCCCATTAACACGGTTCATTCGGGTTCCATCCATTGACTAAAACCAAGAAGAATAGTGTGAGCAACACTAATTATAATAGGAAAATCACATAATCATGTATACAATTTCACACTTAAGGTCTTATCCTAGGTTATTCATGGCCATTTCTAAAACACTAAGATTGTGTTATATGCTTAGACTTATCCTTAGGATTCTTACTAAGGCTTTCACATCCTAGTTTCCAAAGTTTGCCAATACCTTTCCTCTGATACCAACTTTAGCAACCCATACTTTACATACATTGTTATTGTTTCAGAATTGAAGCACAATTATTACAAAATATAACAAAACCTGTAAAGGACCGTATAGGTATAGTGTCTTTAGATACCGGGAAACATAAACAACTGGTTCATAAAGTGTCTACACTATCTCCCATTTATTTCATCATATCTATAGTCCATTTTGACATATCTTACTTAATAACCTTCTTCCCGACATGGGGAAAGAAAACATACAAAAGGGTGAGTTCAAATGCTCAGTATGGGTAAACAAAAGAAATATCAATCACATCATATACATAAGAAAATAACTTTTGGAAATCTTAACCTTCAAAAGAAATCATAATTTCATAACATGGGATAAACCATAGTAGTGAAATGTAATCCCAATAATCATAACATAAAACATGAAACTTTGTGGCATACACACATAATCATAGAGAATCTTTTCTTATTAGTCAAGACTCATTGCCAAGACTATGGTAGTGGACAAAGTCCATTTCTGAACCGAGTTCACTCCTCATTTCAGTCCTGTTTCACTGAACCGGTTTAACCTGCCGTTCCAGCCATGTATATATCATGAGATATAAAATCATTACCCAATTAATTGGAGGGAGATATAGGTCCCACCCATCTCATAATGATACCATTTTTATGTGTGCCACAAAATCATAAACCATACATCATAGCATAACCCATGTAACAAAAATGGGAATCTTTAAACATCGTGACATCATAAAACAATTCATATAAGATAAAAGAATTCATAAAAATATTTCCATCACAACATAATCAAATCCATGTAATAATAGGGATAGAAATAGAACCCTTTATTATCTTAGATGGAAAATAATTTTGATAAAATACTTGAACTCCATTCTTGAGGAAAATATCCTTTCTACTTCAAAAACATTTTTCCTTTCTTAACATGTCATACAATTTTAAACTAAAAGAAGTTGATTAAAAATAAACTTGAAAACGTGTAAAGGAAGCTTCTTGGAAATAATGTTTTAAAAATCCATTCATTCCGTATAAGTTAAAAAAACATTCATCTCGTACTTTTTTCGGAAAAGTCAAAAAGTACCTCGTACGAAAAACGACAAAAGATTCCTTTCATATCTTTTACTAAAAACTCACCGAAGGGTAAAATTGGATTTAAACAATTTTAGGTGGATGGAAATAATATTAAATATTGAGGAAACATGAATGTGGATGATAAAATGCACCCCAGTAAATACCGAAGTATAAACAATCTCGGATAAAAATGAGATTGTGATATTTCCCTTACCATAGGTCCGATATGCTTTGTACGTGTCAGAACCTCCTGTATAATGATTTAAATAATGTTACTGACTTATTCCAGAATCATACTCATTGTTATGATATCACATATGGTCATATTCTTAGCTTCTTATTAGTAATATTTCATTACAACTTGTTATTCAGGTGTTTATTACTTTTTGTTCTTATGCGTGTTTTGTCGAATAAATTCTTATTCTTCTCTTTAGGTTATAGATACCTCATTTCCAGAATTTTATTAGTGTAATATGTATCATATTAATTCATTCAATTCATTTATATAATCATTATTCAATGAAGATCATGTAGAACGAGTCGCATCACATCGTGGAGACGGTATTCCGTACGTACGCACGAGCGATGATATCGTTCCCATGATCATGGAATTGTATTTGAGTGTATTTATACTATTTCAGAATCAATATCACTTTACAATAATCATATATAGTCATTATTTACACCATTATACCCATCCAAGTAATGTGGTGGTGGAAAATAGATTACACCACGGTGTGGAGACGGTATTCCGTACGTACGCACACGCGGTGATTGCATTTTCCGTAGGATGGATAGATAGTGAAATAGGGTTGTTTCATACTTATAATAACATATCAGTATATGAGTGATACTGATGTTATTACTACATAATTAAACAACTAAATAAGAATAAGTGGAAGAAGAAATAAAGATGAAAGAATCGGTAACGGACATTACCTCTTCTTTGAAGTTTTTCATTGAGACCTCTTTTAGGGAAATAAAATTGGTCTTTGAAGAAGACCCGGACCTCTAGGATGTCTCTAAGGAAGTGGATAGTAGAAAGTGGAAGGGTTTGTCCGAGCTTGAAGGCTCAAAGTGGTGTGAGGAAGATGGGGAGGAGGTGCCCTTTTATAAGGGAGGAGAGGGGCTCCATTGAAAAACTAAAAATATTATTTTATTATAAAGTCAAGTTCGATTTTAAATAGCTCCAAATTGATTTATTTCAAAGCTAAGGTGGGTCTGGGTCGAAATCCTCTCATCCAATATAATTTAGACAAGTTTAGGTTCCTATTTTAACCTTATCATTTAGATTTAACATTAAGTTAAATAATTTTACTTTTACCGTTTCTTCTTGCGTTCTTATACTATAAGGTTAATAAACTTACTATAAGCAGCCAAACGAACCCCAAGTTGTTTATTATTAATATATATAACCATATCTAAGTCATTTGTCCGAAACATAGATTTTTAAGAATAAAATGACAATTAATAATATTATATTTGTTTTAAAAACTATTTTATGTCAATTTTGACACTATTTAGTAATTGATTTTTTTGAAAATCATAACAGAATGATTAGTTCGAATAAAGTTACTTAAATCACTAATAACTTTTCATATTAACCTATAAAAGTAGTGGAATTCATAAAAGGTCTCAAATTACATTTATTTTGGTATTTATAACATCAATTATGTCAATATTTCATTAATAAGATAATTACTGCATCATCCTTGTGTCATAAATATATTAAATTATTTAATGTCTAAAAATTACAAATAAAATACCATTATGTAGTAAATATTTTTAGATTTATAATGAATATTTATAGTCTAATTTATCTTATTTATAACGTTATATTAAAATTTATTTACTTATTAAACTTTGATTTTAACTATTTTAACCCTTCTTTAAAAAAATTAATAATAAATGTCCTAATCTAATCCAAGTGGGCCTAAATGGTCATATTTTATTCCTAAGTCTGTTTTTGGTCTAATTAAACATATCCAATAGAATTAGGACAAGTGTTAGGGTAATAATAATATCATTTTTACCCTTAATTACCCTATTTACTTTTAACCGTGGTAAATTAAAGTAAAAAGTTACAATTCACCAAAAATTATTTTCATCTCATTGAACCACATTTTACTTACTGACATCAACTGTGTGTCTTGGATTTTTGAAATTCCACTCACATAAGTGGTAAAATTAAGTTTTATGAAAAATTCTGTTTTTTTAACTACCACTTAGTGGTTTCACTATTCATCAAAAATTGAATGTTTTCAGAAAAATACCAAAATTTCACCCTAGGTAAATTTCGATATTCAGAATCCAAAAATGAAGTCCATTTTGAAAAATAAAATTTATAAAATTTCAAAAAGTGGTTATTAATATTCATAACGGCTAGTTTTAATAATATTTTAATAGCATATCATTGTTTATTGAAACTCGGTATTGCGTACGACGCAAGCTATCGAGGAAGGTCGCGATTGCGTGTAAAGAAATCCAAGCTAGTGTTATGTGTATTGAAATATTCCATTTATGATTTCTAAAAACAAAAATATTTCTCATAAAAGTCTCGGGTGTTACATCTATGATGTTTCATTCCTTGGTAATGAACTCTTCCATGGGATATTATAACCCATGTGTGGGGTAAAACCCAAATTCCCAAGTTTATATTTTAGTTCATGATGGTTTCATGTTTCAATTGAATGTTATTTCACATTAGGTGAAACACGTATTTTATGATGTTACATTTTTCCAATGATTTAACTCATGGTCTAGTATGGCATGCGAGTTGAGTATGTATACATCATTTTGCGAACTTAGAGATTTATATAACATGAAACATGGTAGTAATTAATAGTAAAGAATGAGGTAGTGAGTTTATTTTAGTAGGGCACTTGTGGTTTGGAAATGGAAAAGATTTTATATTTATTTATGTTTCTTAATGAAATTTGTGTAATAAAAACGTTTAAATTTTTTAAATGGCTATATGTATATTAAATGGTTAAAATTGTGTCAAAAAAATAATTATTTAATTGCGATTTTGTTTTTACCTAAGTTTATCCATATCCCTAGATAGGGACATTTGAGGGTAGAGATTGTGTGGTATTTATTACCATTAATATAGTGTATATGGGGTGGTATGTTGTGGCTTTTTGTTAACCTTTTTTTAATTTTACTTCATATTCCCTGAAATTTGAGTTTTAAACTGTAGAGGGATACCACCCTGAAATTGTTCACTAGTAGGATGATGGGAGAGAATTGTTGAGTATAATCCTCCATCAATCAGACCAGATCCCTTGTTGGTTCTATGTGATAAGGAGGAATATTAGTTCCATGATAATTTTTTTCACTCTATATAGGTTATGGAAAGATACCTACGGTGGGTTATACTATGTATGTTTGATCTGATGATAGAGTTTTATCATTAGAAACCTATAATGTTCACTGAAAAATGATTACCTGAGGTAGGTGAGTTATTGATTGAATTTATAGAAAATATTCTAGATCACATGGATTCTGATCTAGAGAAGAGTGTCATGTTATCATCTGATATGTTATGATTACAAATGAAACACTGGTTGGATATTCATGCTATGGATGGGTTGTTAGAGGGAATGGTTTCATGTTCATCTATGATATGTTCCTAAAACACTTTTACGTAAGGAACTAAGGGAAAATAGTGTTATGGAGTTTATACAGTTGACTGACAATACTCTTTCATTGATGGATTAAGTTATTCACTTAATTGACTTTTAGTTCATTGTTTCAAAATTAATAGGTGATGTTGAAGATATATTAAAAAATAGGATGGGATTAGTTGCGAGATCACGTCTCAAGGAAATATATTTAATTTAAAGAAGTTTACTAAGATAGTGAATTCATCTCACATATTTGAGTGGGACATGAAAAAGGCCTTTATTGGTAGAAATACATTCTAGGTTATGATATTTTGTTTCACATATTTAGATAGTAGGAATAGACTTTATGAGAACATCCACCAAGGTAGTGGAAAACATAGTACCTAGGGAATAGGTTCATCCTCTCAAGGTAGTGACTGAGTTTTATAATATCATTATCGAAAACATGGTCATATGCATGGTTAGTGTCTTCAACCACTAGTGGAATGTTGTGCTTATAGAATTATGGGAAATATTCAATGATTCTATAAGAAAACTTAACATATAGGTAGTGATGGAGGACCATGGATGATATAGAGCATTAGAAGAGGACCCTAAACTTTTCATCAGTATAGAATTTTGAGTTCCACCATCCATACATGTTAAGTTATTATATGTAGTACTTAAAAAAAGATGATCTAAATCTTTTTGGTGGTGAAATTCCTAGGACATAGATAGAATCTCAAGGTAGAGGGAAAATTTAGATGCATGTTTCTATTCCCACACCAAAAGGTGTCGAGGATAGACCATTGATTGTTTTAGTTATGATTCTTCTATCTTCAAGGATTTATAGAGCTCTATTTGACATACAAGATTTGAATTCCTTTTATATTTGGAAGGTTCTTGGATGGTTTTTTTCTAAGATTTGTGTTTATGTATGGGGTTACATAAATTAGAATTTCCATAAGGGTATAATTAGAGGTTATTTAATGGTGAAAAAAGTGTACCCTCAATATTGGTGGGTATCATCTTTGGGGCATTTTCATGCTTGAGATTTCATGTTTTCCCACTATATTTTAATGGACTAGTTGCATTCAGATAAATCCTACATTTATTATTACCATAGAAGAGTGACTTTCATGTCTCATAATGGTGGCACTTATGTTCCTCAAGGAGAGTCGGATATATAGGAAATCCATATAAGGTCAGTCTATAAGTAGTTGAGTGAGATAACCACCTAGGTTCCATGTTTAATGCTTGATGGAGATAGAGTTGGAAAAGATATATTTCTTCCAGAAGTGGATCAATTTTTTATTACTTTTTCCTATGGATTTATTAGGAATTCCACTTGATAGAGACATAAAGCTCATGATTGAGATGATACTAGGAATATATCTCAATTCTATTCTACCATAGAGAATGGAACTAACAAAAAATTTGGAAACTAAGACTTAGTTAGAGTATCTAATAGATAAAGGGATAATCTATCTAATCACATTGCCTTAGGGTTTTCTAGTCGCCTTTACATAGAAAAATACCATAATATTGTGTTTGTGGGTCAATTATAGGAAGTTGAATTGGATTACAATCAAGAACCAATATCTAATTCTATTATCAATGATCTTTTTAACTAGTTGAGAGGAGTCGATTTATTATTTAAGATTTATATGAGATCAAGGTTTAATTAGCTGGGTCAAATACCATATTATATATCATGAACATCCTTTTGAAGATGTTATATGATATATGTGTTCGTTTTGATTTCTTTAAGGTTGTAAAACACTCCTACATTGTTTATGGCCTTGATAAACCAATTATATATCCCATACATGGACTATTTCTTGGTTTTCATTGTTCGTAACATCTAAGTACACTCTTATATTTGATTTGATCATGCCAAGCATATTGACATAATATTGATTTAACTAAGAGATCATCAGCTATATACTACACAATCTATGTGATTTTTATGGATCAAAAAGGTAAATTTATTAGGTTTCATCAACTCAGAGGATGTTTTGTGAGTGGACCCTATTAAGGCCTAAGCAGTTATTTCTTAGAAGCATTAAAAAGATGTTTTTGAAATACAAATATTTTTTTGATTTCATTGGGTTATTTTCAATGTCCAATTAGATATTTTTCTCACTTAAAAGAGCCAATTGTGGTATTAACTTGGAAGGGTATAAATTTTGAGAGGTTATAGGCATGTGAGAATACATTCAAGGAGTTGAAGTGGAATTTTACCGCTGCATTGATTCTGATCCTACATGAACTAGGTAAGGATTATAAATGTTATTATAGTCGGTCTTGAATTAAAATAAGGGTAGGGTTAACATAGGATGATAGAGTCATGGTGTATGGATCATGAATGTTTATGTATCAGTAATGGATCTATTGTATACATGATCTTGAGTTGGAGAAAGTGGTTTATGCCTTAAAATGTTTTTGGCGTTGTCTTTTGGGTGATATTTATATTGTTTATATTGATTATATGAGCCTAAAATATAATGTTTATCACTGTGATTTAAATACTAGGATATGTATATGTGTTGATTATATGAAATCCATTAATTTGGTTCTATATTGTATGTTAGGAAATGGAAATAGTGTTTTTGATGCCTTAAGTTAGAAGATATAGAATTAAGCATTCCATGAGCCTAAATCCAAGTAAAATGTGATGGATTTTTTCCTTGAGAAGTATATAGGTGTTAAAGAGTAGTAACATATTACCCTCATGTCATTATATGTTATACTAACACATATAATCAAGATCAAGGAAAAGAAATATGAGGTTTTTGACTACCTATATTGGAGTTATATCCTTGATGGCAGGGATCTAACTCTTTATTAGACTATCGGTGAATAGAAAATTTTCTACATTCATGAATCCATTATTGAGACAACATGTTTTTTTTAGGATCATATCCATGAATTTTGGGCTTCAATGTTGGTGTTCCATCCTATTTTTTCCCAAATATATATGTGTTCTTTGTAGATAGTATTGAGAGATTTGAATAAAGAAAGTGATTACAGGTTCCAGGTCATGATGCTACAATTTTCAACAGCTGATTTCTAAGAAACAATAGCTTTCTAGTCTATTACATCCAATTCCATTCCAAAATAGAATTCATATGATGTTACCATGGAATTTGTGATGAGTTTTCTAAGGACAAATCGAAATAGTGACATGATGTGGGTGATAATAGACTGGTTAAAAATGTTTCCCATCCCTTTCAAATTTAGGAGAATTTCACCATTGACTAGTTGGCTGACATATATTTTTATGAGATAGTGCATTTGCATGAGGAGCTTTGGAGTATTGTTTCACATCATGACTCATTTTTTACTTCACACATCTAGAAGGAAAATTAGAAGGTTATTGGTACTCTCGTGTTTTTGAGAAAATATATTCACCCATAAAATGTAGGGAAATTTGATCATAATATCTTGTTCTTTGAGGAAATATCATGGCATGTAAACTAGATTTTGGTTGGTCATGGGAAAATAACAAATTTTTTATTGGGTTTTCCTATAGAAACAGTTATCTAGTGACTATTCATATGGCTCTATATGAGGCTCTATATAGTAGGGCATGTCGATCACCATGGTATTTGATGAATGCTGGAGAATCAGATTTGTTTGGGATGATTCTTATGCATAATACCTCAGGGATTGTTCAGTTGATATTGAAACATATGGATATGACTGATAGTAAATAAAATTCTTACATTGATCAACATTACTGACCTATCCATTTTTTATAGGGTGATAGTGTGTTTATTTGGGTGTCACTAAGATTGTGTCACCATCATATTTGGAAACCAGGCACATTGGAACCATGATATGTTGGTTTGTTTGAGATTATGTAGTGTATTGGACTAATGTCATATAGAGTAGATCTTCCATAGTGTTATGGTTATATACATGATGGTTTTCATTTTTCACGGCTTTGGCTGTATCATCCTGGGCCTTCTCGTGTGATTAATAGTGATGATGCTGAGCTTGATGTTGATGTGTCCTTTGAGGAGCATCTAATTCATGGCATGTATAACATAGAGAATGTTATGTAAGTTGAGACCATTTCTTCGGTCCATGTATTGTGGAATCATAGATGTATCAAGGATGAAACATATAATAATTTAGATGATATATGGGCCTAGTGTCCCATCATTTTTACCTCGGAGTCTAAATGATGATTAAGTGTGAAGTTTTTGGATGAGCTTGTATATACTGGGGATATATTAAGATCATGACCTTTGACAAGACCCTATATTGTTTTAATTTTGGTTAATCTCAATTTTATAATTTTAAATAAAATGCCTCCCTGTGGGTGGGGAATATTATTTGAGTGTATTAGAGGTTTGGGGCATAAAAAATGGTAAAAAATGCCATAGTTTTAATGGATAATTATTGGTGCATGAGTAGTGATTAATGTGAAACTAGGTTGGTGGACCATGTATAAGGGGGAATAATGGTTTGAAAACCATGTATAGGGTGTCTGCGAAAATATTTGATACTAGATAAATATATCTGAATGTATTCTTAATGTTTTTTCAATCTATTTGGGTGCTACAAAAAAACTATGTGTCTTGTGATTATTTTTTATGATATATCTAGTATGCTTTTATATCATTTATCTCAATTTTTAATAATCTTATGCTCATACTATGAAGGAGTGATCATTTATATCTACCATGTTTAACCTTAATGAGCATCTCATATCTCCCTTTCTTTGTTATTCAATCACCAGGTTATGAAAACACTTTTTATGTATGGTATGTCTAAGAACATTAATATGTTCGAATATTTTTATATGAGATGTTAAATATCATTCATGAAATAATAATATTGTGTATATAATAACTAGAGGCACTAAAATTAAATGTTTATATTGTGGATCAAAATTTTACGTAATGAATGTTAATCTAATATGATATATAATATATGTTTGAAAATTATGGTTTATTATAAAAGGACTAGTTATATTTTGTGATGCACCAATTAAAGGTTTTACAGACGTTAAAAAAATGGAAAAATGTTTCATAGCCAACTGAAGAGAAATAATTTGAATGTAAATATTTGTAATAAGAAAATTTAATGGGGATACAATTCATGAATATGTGGAATAATTTAGAATACTTTGTTAAATTTTTTCAAACCACCAATTAAGATATAAACTTTTATAAAAATATTTTATGAAGGTATAATTACTACAGATCATAATATGGTAGATTCTACTATAGTTTGTGACTGAATGGATAATATAGCGACACTAAACCTTTAAATATAACATTACATGATTTTAAGCATAATTATACATCAGAGTACAAGCTAAGGATCCTAAAGTCCAGTGTCTTGGGGGACTAGGTACAAAAAACTAGAAACATGGAACTAAAAAAAACTTCATTATTTAATATTCATAAAGATCTCCTCCAATCCGTTGAGCCCATACATCTTTATAGGGTACCCATGGGATCATGTGAACAAAGGGATGAGCTAAAAGACCAGTAAGGGAGTAATCACTAAAATAAGACTTTACCACATGGGTTAGAGATCATGACATAATGGGATAGAAAGGAATTTAGAATCATGAAATTTAAACATGGGATCATATAAATATTGAATCATATAAATGGGGCCAAAACATACAACCTGAATTTAGAACGATTCAAGGACAACATCCAAGACTTTTTCAGATGTTATCACAAGCCAAGGCTAACTGCCAAGACCGTCGCTCATGGTAGCACAAGGAAAGGCTAACCGCCAAGGCCATCGTACATAACATCTCATGAGACTAAACTTAACCCAATTCATTAGAGTTCTATTTGGGCGATCCCATCATTACATTTCATGATTTTTTTTCCACATAAATAATCATTCATAATCGGTCTTATATAATCATAAGGATTACCCATTGAAAGAATTCGGTACCACAATCATGTCATAAAGAATAAAGAAATCAGTGTCTTCTAAAAGCATCCAATAAATAAAGGAATTAGAACATACATGGACATTAATATGGAAAAATAGTCATATATCATGGTATTCTATGTAAAAGAGAAGTTACAACATGTGAAAAGAGTATTTAGTAATTTTTAGAATTAAAACATTTTTGTACAATTTTTAGGAAAATACTATAGAGACCTTAAAATAGAAAAGAGAACAACCATTTATGTAAAACCAGAAGTTAACTAAGAATGTTTTCAAAAATAAAAATACTGAATTTTAGATAGAAAATTGTGGTATAAAACAGAATATAAATTTCACTTGAAATCGTGTATGAATTCGGGATGTTCTCTAAAAACATGTTTGCTTAAGGGGACGAATTGAGGAGGGAATCACTTAAAAACATGTATATCACCATAAGAGAATGATGAAAGGATATTGATAAAATAATTTTTTACCTTTACATAGAATTTGTAAGATTAAAATAAACATATAATATAACGTCATTTTGGCAAAAGGAATATAAGGCAACCATTAGGAATAAATGAGGTTCTAGTAGAATCCTTTACAGATTATCATCATGGTATCAGGTGTATATAAGAGTGATTAAAGAGAGAGAAATGGGTTTATTTTCACATATAATAAATTAGGCATGTATGGGGGTGTGAAATAATACACCATCTGTAGGGATTAGACATAAAAGGGAATATCATAGAGGGCATTCTTGAGTATAGGTTAAAAAGAGAGGTTCCCTTACCTTAAGTCTGATGGTGTTATCCACATGATATTAGTGGACTGAATAATCTAATTAAGTTCATTAAATAATAATTAAAAAAATTATTTAAGATTTAATTGAATTAGTATGATCTTTTCTAGTTCATTCCGGACTTTTTGATTGGTTATGTGGTATAATTTCATTGTTCGGGTTTGTTTGTTTCACGCTCGATTTTCATATATACATTAATAGATAATTATGTAAAATGGGGATGGTTGTACATAATTAGAGTTATATTTTTTATTTAACATCCATAATTTTATGTGGTTATAAATTTAAGTTCATTACACGGATTGAAGTTGAATCATTATATAAAACTTTAGTGATAACCTTTTGGTTAATTGGTGGTTTTTGACCATAATGAACACGTTTTGTTTTATAAATAAAAACCATGTATAGAAAAATATTACAGAACCATAGATGAGGCATAATACATATGTTATGGTCTGTATCAACTATGAAAATATTCACATGACTGTAATTGAATATGGTAACAGAAATTGAAAACCCATCATCTTCGAATGTGTTAAATTAACACATCTCGGATGTTGTATTTACTACTAAAAAGAAAGGGTTAATAAAAGATGATAAAAATGTATCCCATTATCATAAAAACATTATAATACATATAAGGTAATGGAGTTTTCATAACATTTTGATGAGGATAGGTAAGGATAGAAAATAAAACAAAGGAACATGAAAAGAATGTGAAAGAAAAGAAAATAGGAATTTAACCCTTGATTTAATCTTCCTTTAGAGCCTCTTTAGGGGAGAGGATTTGGTATTATTAAGAGACCAAGGGTTTATGTACATGAGGGAGGATTGTGGGGAGTTATTTTGGAAGAATTTAAGTATGTTTCAATGGTTGAGAGTAGTGAAGATAATATGTAAGGAGAGGTGGTATTTATAGTTGAGTGGAGGAGGATTTTCATAATATTTAATTCCATTTTTTATTAATTTCAATAAAGACTAGAAATAGTGATTATTAAGTGACAAAAATAGTAATAAAGGCATGTGAGTTCAAACCAATTGGGATTACATCAGTATAACATTGCTCATGACTTAGTAATTAATTTATTAACTTATCTTGTGAATTATAGTATTTCACTATTCATAAAAAATTCAAGTATTTCAGAAAAATTCCATAACATCTCCCTAAATTTTTTTCAATATGTAGAATAAAAAATGAAATCCATTTTTCAAAAATAATTTTCTAAATATAATTAATTTAATTTTTAATTAAAATCATCTTTTACTTGAGAAATAACAATTTTAAAAATATAAATAAATTTATAACACATTCAAAAATTACATAAGGTCTTATTAAATTATCTTAAAATAAAAAATTAAAAATTTTTTATTTATGAAAACCTTTTAGGAAGATATATTTTCTTTTAAATGAAATTATTTTTTGGAATTAATTATTTATGGCTTACAAAAATACTAATACTTTTACTATGGTCATATTGTCACTTATAAAATGACTTAATTTTATTTCTACATTAAAGGGTGAAGTTACTATTATTTTTTATTATTTACATTTCATAAGGGTCGTATTAATATTCAAAAGGGTAGATTAATATTCCAAATGGTAGGTTACTATTCATCAAATAATTTAATTTTCCTTATTGGTCTCCAAACATCTTAGGTATCGCAATCGTATATGTAAGATTTTTGAAATTCAAATCACAAAAGAAACAATATTATGTTTAAAGGTCACATTGTACTTAGTAGTTCATTGTCTTGGGTTTTCATGTTATTGTATGACATAATTATAACAAGATAATTTCTATTGATAAAATATTTGTTCGTTACATTATTCCCCCCTTATAAAATTTCACCCTTGATGTTTGTTTTACATTTTAAGCCATAAATAGTAGGGGGAACTTTTCCTTTATTTCCTCCACCAGGTACCATGTTGCATCATCATACTTATGGTTATGCTATAATACATTGACCAGGTGAGTAGTTTTGTTATATAGAACATTATCTCTATGTTCCACGACATTCCCTAGCTGCTCCTTGTAAAAATGATCAGCATCCAACTGTACCTCCTCTAAAGGGAGTTCATGTGAAGGATATGGTATATATTTACTTAAGAGGGATACATGGAAGTCATCATGTACTTTGGACATGGTCGGTGGAAGTGATAGTCGACAAGCCACATCTCCCACACTGACCATGGATCTTGAAGGGGCCAATGCATCTGGGACGTGGGTTTACATTCATCCCAAGCCTTAGGACATTCTTCCATGGATATATGGATTTAAATACAAAGTCAAAACCTATGAACTCAAGGTCTCATTATTGATTGTATGCATGTCTCTTTTGTCAACTTCGGGATTCCTTGATGTGATGTTGAATGTTTTTCACCTTATCCACCATTTATTCGGCCATTTTAGGTCTAATCAGCCAACAATTGCAAACTTTATCACAACACACCAATGTTTTTTAACTTTTTCTATAAAGGCCTTCGTATGGTTCCATTTAGATCCTCTAGCGGAAACTACTGTTGTATGAGAATTAAACCACTATAAGAAGTTGGTCCCATCCTCATTTGAAGTCCATAGAACATGCTCTAAACATATCTTCTAGTGTCTAAATGGTTTTCATAGATTGGACCTTAGTTTGAGGATGATAGGTCCTACTAAATTTTAGTCCAGTTCTTAGAGAATGTTGGAGACTCTCCTAGAACATCATGGTCAATATCAGATCTCTATCGGAAACAATAGATAGTTGTACTCCATGAATCCTTACCACCACTTGGATATATATCCATGAATGTTTATCCCATGAATATTCCTCTCAAATTGCGATAAATTAGGCTCTCATTTTATGAAGATACATAATTACCTATATAACATTGTTTCCTCAAGATGTTATTGGAAGTCCAGTGAAAAAGTCCGTGGTGATGTTCTCCCACTTCCATTTTGGTATCGGTACGGGTCCAATCATCCCCTTGGACATATATATTTTGGACTTCACATTTTTATGTACCATGAACTTTGATGTATACTCTGTAATATCCTTCCTCATATGCTACCACCAAAAGCTCTCTCGGAGATCTCGATATATCTCTATGGTCCCTTGATGAATAGAGAAGGATAATCTATGTGAGACATTTAGAAGATCCTTATTTATCTATGGATTGGATTGTATAAATAATCATGTCCCAAATGTTACAACTCATTCCTCATCATTCTTTAACTCTAATTATTTCCCATTATTAATGGATTCCACCCTTTTCAAAATTACCACATCTTTTCTTTGAGAATCCCGTATTTTCTCCACAATGAATGGTTGAGATGTCATTTGAGAATTTATTTATATTGTTCCTACCATAATTAATCCCTTGTCCATCCTCTAAAAATCAATAAAGACCGTATCCTTTTCAATTCTCACCATTGATAAAGATCTAGGATCCTTTATACCCAGAGCATCTTCCATTTTATTTTCCTTAACATGGTGGATGTGGATTGAGCAGTCATAATCCTTTATGAGCTGTATCCATATTTTCTAATGCATATTAAGATTATTTTGTGTGAATATATATTTGAGTCTCTTGAGATCAGTATATATCTCACACTTCCCCCAATAGAGATAATGTCGTATGATTTTCAATGCAAAGATCACAGCCACCAAATCTAGATCATGTGTAGGATAGTTTTTCTAATGTTTTTTAGATACCCTAAGGCATAGGCTATCAAATTGTTATTTTCAATAGAAAAAATTATAATACCTTCTTTAAGAATCATTTTACACCACAAAGAGTTCTCCACCTATTGAGAGTGTGAGTACTAGAGTAGTGATTAGCCTCAATTTCAACTTCTCAAAATGGTCTTCACACAACTGAGTCCAAACAATCATTACTCCCTGTCATGTCATCTTGGTCATTGAGTATGAAAATTTTAAAGAGTTATTCACAAATCTCTGATAATACCCAGCTAGACAAATAATGGTGTGGATCTCGATTACAGATATTGTCCTAGGCCACTCTTTAATCACCATTGACTTGGAAGGATCCAAATATATCCCTTTCCTAGTGATAAAATTCTCCATGAATGATACTTCCTCCAACCATAACTCACATTTATTATAATTTCATAAAACTTCTCCCTTCACAATGTATTTAGCACAATATTCCAATGATACTCATATTTCTCATTACTCTTGGAGTATATAATTATTTTATTAATAATGTCTACCAAAAAAATTGTCATTGTAACATATAAGGAATCTATTCATTAAATCGATGAAAATTTCTAGAGAATTAGTGAGTACGAAGGGAATAACAATGAACACATAGTGTCCACACCACATTAGAAATTAAATCTTGGGAATATCTACCTTCCTCACGTTTAATTAGTGATATCCAGACTGATGGTTCACCTTAGAGAAATAATTAGCCCCACACATGTGATCAAACAAGTATTCTAACTATGGTAGGGATACTTGATCTTTATTGTGATTTTATTGAGCTCTCCATAATCAATGCAGAGGCACATTGAACCATCCTTCTTCATGACAAAAAGGATTTTCACCCTGCATGGTGAAGAAATCTGGTGTATAAAACCCTTCTCCATATTCTCTTGTAATTGATTCTCCAACTCATCCAGCTCTATGGTGTCCATTATATAAGTTGTATTTGATATAAGTAGATATTTAGAAATAAGTTCAATTTATAACTCAACCTCTACATCAAGAGGAAGACCATGAAACTCTTCAGGGAATACATACGTGTAATCCCTCATGATGGGAATGACTTCAAGCATGATTCTCTCCTTAGTATCTATCATTTGAGTAAGAAATACCCACTCATAAAAAATTAATATCCACACATGAGGCAATTATTCTAATGGAGAGTCATATTTAACATTACACTTTTAAAGAATTGGTGGATGCTTCAGTATGTGAAGACTGATCTCCCTTTCCTAATAGTTCATGTTGGCATTGTATAAAGATTGTCAATCCTTGAACAAGAAAGCATCAAATTCCACTAAATGAAGTATGAATAGATTTTATGGGAGGTTTATTCCATAAAAATTAATAGGAGAGGAGTTATAAACCTTGGACGAAATAATTTCCCCATTCTGTGTTCTCATAAATAACTTATCATCCATATTTTGAAGTGGTGTTTGAATTGTTCTACTAAACTTGAAAGATATGAAAGAATATGTAGAACAAGAATCCTATAGTATGTTCGTTATTCATTAATAAATAACTAGGGTAACTTTCACCACATTATTGTGCGGATCCACATTAGTAGCAGTGATAGCATAAGCCCTTGTTTTTTTCCCCGGAGTTTTTGTTGATTTCCTATAATAACCCTCGTTGTAGGGAAATTTTTCACATAATATATAGCGACCCTGACTTTTCTTACATTACTATTACATCATTTTAAAGATAAAGAACACAATAATATTAAACGTGGAGGATCCAGAGGTTTAGTGTCTTGGGAAAACTAGGACCATACATAACAAATACAACATCAACCATAAACATTTATTTAATTTCTTATTCTATAGCTTCTTAGTAGCACTTGTCCTCTACATAGGACATGTAGCCACCTGAGGATATACATCAAAAGGGGTGAGCTAAAATCCCAGTAAGAGGATAGATAAGAACAATACATCATGGGGTGAGTATAATCATAACATAGGCAAAAGATCATGAACATGAGAGGAGCATAAGTAAAAGACGTGAAATGTGGCAATGCCTAAAAATGAAACATCATGTATTAGTGGTTAACTACCACACATACTTGTGAACAAATCTAGAATCATGTTCACACATCATTTCACATTTACTCATGAGATTCATCACTTTACCCAATGCATTGGAGCGCTATATAATTCCAGGCGCACCCGTCACATCATAACATTATCATTATCATGATTTCCACATAGAACACATATAAAACATGTACATAAATAACCAATGGAAAGGAATGGGTTTCATCTCATAATAACACATTCATAAGCTTTGGGTTCCCAAAATAAATAGGGAACAACATACTTGATATAAGAACCATCAACCTTGAATGAGAGGTAAAAGGTGAGATCTTGAAAGAAGAGTTCTTTTGGAAAACATTTTGATGGACATAAAAACCAGTGAAAAACATGTATATCCCAGAAAAGTAAAGGAAATGATGAAAAAATGATCTTTGAGGAGTAACCATATCAAAAATGGAGTGAAAGAGGGAGAACTCGAAGGAAGAAAATTGGGTTCGAGATTTCCCCTTACCTTGTACTCGAATGCCTCCTTCTCTTTAATGTCCTGTATAATGACATTATATTCATTAATTAGAAATTACAGATCCTTTTATACATTAATAGGGTTCATTCTGGTTTAATTATTTCATATTATATTCCTTTGGATGACTTATAGAGTTTAAAAATATTGTTCAGTGATGTTCGTTTTTATGGTTTTCTTGAGCGGTCCACTTGTATTGTTTAATTGATGTTTGGGTAGATCATGGGTAAACATCCAGAACTGATACTACATGTTATTAATGATATTACAGTAGATTTAATAATTTTATAGTGAATTATATTAGATCCAAGTGGACAAATCATTAGATAAAAATTTAATGATGGTTATTTGGGTTAATGTGTGCGGTTTTTGGATCACAACGATCTTGTTTTAACATTTAACTTAGTAATAAGGCCATAGGTTATTTCCAGAACTTAAAATAGAACATAATACATATAAAATATTCTGGTTCAACCATAAAATGGTTTCATGACCAGATTTAAGGTAGAAATGGAAGAAGAGAGCATGTTGTTTTTGAAGGTGATAAATTATCACCACATGAACAACGTTCTCTTTAATAAAATAACAGGAAGAGGGAGAGGGTGTGGGGTGATATAATATACCATTAGAATCATAATATTACAGTATATATATAATACTAGATTTATAAAAAAATTTGGATGAAGATAGGTAGGAATAGATCAAGAAAGGAACTTGAACTTGAAAGGAAATTAAAGGAGAAGAGGGAGAGAAATTACCTTTAGAATCCTCCTCTTGAGAACCTCCTTAAGGAAGTTAGGATTGGCCTTTTGATGAGACCAGAAGCTTTTGGACATGGGGGAGAGTCTAGGGAAGGTTTTTGGGCAGAGTTTAGACAAGGCTTGGGCCTTGAGAGGTGTGAGGAAAAGAGGGAGTGAAGGGTGGCTTTTATAGTGGAGGGGAGAGGGGTTTCCTTAATATAAAATTGATTAGTTTATTAATTTTACCAAAGAAAAGGAATAGTGAGTCTTGGATGACTAATAATAGTAAATAAGACATGTGAGTTCTGGATTTGGGTGCTTACATCACTTGTGATGTCAGGAATAGTGGGTTTTAATTAAAATGTATTTATATGGTAAATTAATGTATTCTACTATTCACAAAAAATTCAAGTATCTCCGAAAAATCCCAAAACATTACCCCAACCATTTTTTCACGTGTAGAATCCAAAAATGAAGTCTATTTTTTAAAAATAATTTTCTAATTATTATTAATTGAATATTTAAATAAAATCATAATTTACATAAAAAACAGTTTTTAAGATTAAAACTGATTTTATAGTTCTTTAAAAAATTATGTAGGGTCTTATAAAATTATCTAAAAACTATTAGACATTGATTCAATAATTTATGAGTACATTATAGGAAAATAAATATTCTTTTAAATTAATTAATTAATTATAAATAATTATTTATGACTTATAAAATACCAAAAACGTTTACTAAGGTCAAATTGTCACTAAGATGTCTAAATTTTATTTTATTATTCATAGGTAATGTTACACTTATTTACTATTCATAAGGGTCATATTACTATTCATAAGGGTAGGTTACTATTCATAAGGATAGGTTACTATTCACCAAAAAATATTTTTGTTTCATTAGAATCCAAAAACTGTCTTAAACACAACCGTGTATGTCGGATTTTTAAAATTCCAAACATAGGGGTGACAAAATTATGTTTAAAGGTCACTTATCACTTAGTAGTTCATTATTTTGTGTTTTTATGACATAGATATAAGAAGGTAATTTTCCATTGAAAAACTTTGGGTCGTTACATTCTTCCCCCCTTAAGAAATTTCGCCCCCGAAAATTCACTTTACACAAATAGGTGATGGTACTTCTCCTTCATTTCCTCTTCTGGTTCCCAAGTTTCTTCCTCAAACTTATGGTTCCTCCACAACACTTTGAAAAGGCGGGTTGTCTTGTTGCGTAGAACCTTATCACTTCGGTCCAAAATTTTTACCGGCTGCTCCTCATAGGAGAGATCATCATCCAGCTGTACCACCTCTGAGTTTAGTACATGTGAGGGGTCTGGTATGTACTTCCTCAGTAGTGATACATGAAACACATCATGAACTTGAGCCATATTCAGTGGAAGTTCCAGACGATAGGCCACGACTCCTATACGATCGAGGATCTCAAAGGGGCCAATGTACCTTGGGCTTAGCTTCCCTTTCTTCCCAAATCTCATTACTCTCTTCCATGGAGATATTCGAAGGAAGACTTTTTCTCCAACGTCGAACTCCAAGTCCCTTCGACGATTGTCATCATAGATCTTTTGTCGATTTTGAGCATCTTTGATGTGTTTCTGGATGACTTGAACCTTCTCTGTCATCTCCTGTAAAAGATCGGGTCCATGTAGCATTCTTTCTCCAACTTCATCCCAACAGGTTGTAGTTCTACATCGCTTCCCATAAAGAGATTCATACGGAGCCATCTGAATACTCGAGTGGAAGCTATTGTTGTATGAGAACTCAACCAATGGAAGGTGCTGATCCCATCCACCTTTGAATTCTAGAGAGCATGCTATTAGCATATCTTCGAGTGTCTGAATAGTCCTTTCAGACTGGCCATCGGTTTGGGGGTGATAGGTCGTGCTGAAATTTAATTCAGTAGTCAAAGCATGTTGAAGGATCCTCCAGAATTTAGATGTGAACCTTGGATCACGGTCAGAGACAATCGAGAGTGGAACACCATGCAGTCTCACCACTTCCTTCACATATATCCTTGAAAGCTTTTCAAGTGAGAGGTCTTCCTGAATAGCGATAAAATGGGAAGTCCTGGTGAGTCGATCAACCACAACCCATATCGCATTATTTCCTCTTGACGTTTTCAGGAGACCCATGACAAAGTCCATAGTAACATTTCCCATTTCCACATGGGTATAGGCAATGGCTGCATCACACCTATGGACTTTTGTCGCTCAGCTTTAACTTGTTGACATACCAAGCACCTTGATATATATTCCGCAATCTCCTTCTTTATGTTATCCCACCAGAAGTGTTCTCGGAGATCACGATACATCTTGTTACTTCCAGGATGAATAGAGAAAGTTGAGCTATGTGCATTATCCAATAGCTCCTTCTTTATCTCGGGTGATGAAGGCACACAAAGCCACGTTCCAAACCAAATCACACCATCATCGTCGATATGGAACTCTTGCAGCTTCCCTTCCTTTACTGCACTCACCCTCTTTTGTATCTCCACATCATCCCTTTATGCTTCCTTAATCTTCTCTTGGATGGATGGTTGCGCAATCATTTGGGCAAGGTAGGATGTATCCCCTTCCCTTATGATTTTCAAATCCCTTCTTTTCATATCCAAGAAGATATGGTCTTTCTCAATCCACAACATGGATAGAGTAGCAGGTTCTTTCCTGCTTAGAGCATCAGATACCTTGTTCGCCTTTCCTGGATGATAGTGAATAGAACAATCGTAATCCTTGATTAGCTCTAACCTTCTCCTTTGATGCATGTTGAGCTCCTTTTGTGTGAATATATACTTTAGGCTCTTGTGGTCGGTGTATATGTCACACTTCTCACCATAAAGGTAGTGCTGCCAGATTTTCAAGGCAAAAATCACGGCTGCCAGCTCTAGATCATGCGTCGGGTAGTTCTGCTCATTGATCTTCAACTGTCGTGAGGCGTAGGCTATCACATTATCATTTTTCATGAGTACAAAACCCAGGCCTTTATTTGAAGCATCTTTGTATATCACAAAACATTCTCCACTTTTTGGTAGTGTGAGCACAGGTGCAGTAATCAGCCTTCTCTTTATCTCCTTGAAGCTTCCCTCACATTCTTCCGTCCATACATACTTTACCCATTTCCTTGTTAACTTAGTTAGAAGGCTTGATAATCGTGAGAAGTTTCTCACAAAACGTCGATAGTACCCAGCTAAACCAAGAAAAATACGGATTTCTGTGATACTAGAGGGCCTGGGCCATTTTTCAAATGCCTTTTTCTTTGAAGGGTCCACAAAAATTCCCTCACTTGTGATCACATGTCCCAAGAACGTGACTTGATTCATCCAAAATTCACACTTTCTGAACTTGGCGTACAACTTCTCTTTTCTCAATGTCGCCAACACAAGTCTTGGATGTTCTTCATGTTCCTCCTTACTCTTGGAGTAAATGAGAATATCATCGATAAACACTACCACAAATTTGTCGAGGTAAGGTCTAATGACTCTATTCATCAAATCCATGAAGATTGAAGGGTCATTAGTATGTCCGAAGGGCATCACCAAAAACTCATAGTGCCCATACCTTGTACGGAAGGCATTCTTCTGAATATCTTCCTTCTTCACCTTTACTTGATGATATCCAGAACGAAGATCCACCTTTGATAATTATTGAGCTCCTCTTAACTGATCGAACAAGTCATCAATCCTTGGGAGAGGATACTTGTTCTTTATGGTGATCTTGTTGAGTTCCCGATAATCGATACACAGCCGCATGGTTCCATCCTTCTTCTTCACAAAGAGAACTAGCGCACCCCAAGGTGATGCACTAGGGCGTATGAACCCTTTGTCTAGATGCTCTTGCAGCTACTTCTTTAACTCCTCCAGTTCGATAGGAGCCATCCTATAGGGGCACTTCGAGATAGGAGTAGCTCCGGGTATGAGTTCAATTGATATCTCTACCTCACGATCTGGGAGAATTCCGGGTAACTCTTCGAGAAATACATCGCCGTATTCCCTTACGATGGGCATTTCCTCAAGGTTGGAACTTTCCTTCAACTCAACCATTTGGGAGAGGTATGCTTCTTCATATGGAATCAACACCCACACCATTGAAGGATTTCTCAAAGGATATTCATGATCTTCATTGCATTTGTAGAGGAGCAAGAGATGGTTCGGAATATGAAAATATATTTCCTTTTCCCGACAGTTGATATGTTCTCTATATAATGAGAGACAATCCATTCCCATTATAGCGTAGAATTCCACCAAAGGAAGTATTACGAGATTTTCCGGAAGAATCTTCCCACATAATTCAACATGAGAAGAGTCAAACACTTTGGTTGCAATGATTTCACCACTTGGTGTTTTTACAGATATCTCTACTTCAAGGTTTCGGGGATTCGATTCTATAGTTCTACCAAACTTGCAAGATATAAAGGAATGCATAGAACCAGAATCAAATAAGACTTTTTCCATTCTTGAGTGAATAGGAAGTGTACCTTGTACGACTTCATTATAATTTTCCACCTCCGTAGTAGTGATAGCATAAGCCTTCCCTTGTTCCTTTGGCTTTGGTGGTTGTTGGCGCTGATTACCCTCGAGAGCTCGAGGTTTAGTGCACTGGTTTGAATAGTGCCCTAGCTCCCTACAGTTGTAGCATTGAACCATGAGTGGTTCTTTCCTTTCATTGGCAACATTATCCTTCATTTTCATGTCTTTTTGACACTCGTGAGCTTGGTGTCCTTCCTTCCCACACTTAAAGCATTTCTCCGTACCTTTGAGGCAGTTCCCAGGGTGCAACTTCCCACATTTTTGGCATGTGGGTCGTTGTGTTTTCTTCCCATCTTTATCACTAGATCCACCAGCTTGAAACTCCATCTTTCTTTTCTTATCACCATAGCCATGGGACCATTCTCCAAACTCCATCTCCACTTTGAGAGCACACCGAACAACTTCTTCATAATTACCAAAGTCTCGAATTTCAAGAGCCTTTCGAAGATGTGGTTTTAATCCACTAAAGAATCTATCAATTTTGCTATCATTGTTGATAACAAAACCCGAAGCATACCTTGCGACCCTTGTGAAATTTTCTTCATAGGTTGTGACAGATTCTCCTTCTTTTTTCTTGAGCTATATGAATTCTCTCTCTATATTTGTGCGAAGAGTTCTTGGGAAGTACTTATTAAGAAACATTATCTTAAAGTCTTCCCATTCCATCTCTTCAATTTCCTCCCTTGGCTTGGTGTTCTTAATCAAATCCCATCATTAATCGGCTTATCCATCTAGACGATAAACGGCTAGAGTCACCTTCTCCATCTCGGAACAGTGAAGAACAGAAAGTATCTTCTCCATGGAATTGACCCACTGTTCCGAAACTAGTAGATCGGAATATCCACAAAACGTCGGTGGTCGTTGCTGCATAAAACATTCGATAGCTAGTTGATCCCTCTTTGGTGAAGGAGGACGTTCACCATTATTATGGTTATTATTAATAACCCGAGATAATTGGGTACGCATCTCCATGAAGTTTTGAACTCTACCTCCAAAATCATTGGGGATGTCGTTCGGGAAATCGTTGCATTGGCCCTTACAAGAGTTGTTGGCCTGATTTCTCCTGGTTCCCACCATTTTCTAAAATAGAAAAGGTTAGAACAAAATATAAGTAAACAAGTCATGAATAACTTATTCATTTAAACAATTATACCAAAAACATAACATATGGGATCGCTAGGTAAATATCCTTGTGTGCATACTTGTACTTAGTCTCATGTTGTAGGTTTTCTCTAGGGTTCACTAATCCTAATCCCCAAATGAACTAAACCTTTTATTTTATACCAACTATGACAACCGGGTCCTGGTGACAGCACAGACAACCCGCCTTAACATAGTCGTCGGGTCCTGGCCCACCAGGTACCCCCAGTTGCCCCGTAGACATGTGGGGCCCACCCCAGGTTCCACCCACATGCATGAATGGGTCATCTAACTAATGAAGGTCCCCACAGGCCAACACTTGTCCTTTCCAGTGTGCTTTGTCCTCACTCACACAACCTGAGAAACTTTCCAGAAGGTCACCCATCCTGATCACTACTCCAGGCCAAGCACGCTTAACTATGGAGTTCTAACCAGGTAGGCTCCCGGAAATGATGGTTCACCTTGTTGACATAAGTCATATCATTTAGTCATTTAACCCTTTATCATTTGGGGATGTTACAATCACCCCCCCCCCCTTAGAGCACAACGCCCTCGTTGTGGGCCCTACATCTCAACCCACGCAGTGCACCACACTTAAGGCTGGGTTCCTCCTCTGATACCAACTATAGCGACCCAGACTTTTCTTACATTACTATTACATAATTTTAAAGATAAACAACACAATAGTATTACACATGGAGGATCCAGAGGTTTAGTGTCTTGGGAAAACTAGGACCATACATAACAAATACAACATCAACCATAAACATTTATTTAATTTCTTCTTCTTTAGCTTCTTAGTAGCACTTGTCCTCTCCTTAGTAAATGTAGCCACCTGAGGATATACATCAAAAGGGGTGAGCTAAAAGCCCAGTAATAGGATAGATAAGAACAATACATCATGGGGTGAGCATAATCATAACATAGGCAAAAGATCATGAACATGAGAGGAGCATAAGTAAAAGACTTGAAATTTGCCAATGCATAAAAATGAAACATCATGTCTTAGTGGTTAACTACCACACATACTTGTGAACAAAGAAAGCATCATGTTCACACATCATTTCACATTTACTCATGATATTCATCACTTTACCCAATGCGTTGGAGCGCTATATAATTCTGGGCCCACCCGTCACATTGAAACATTCATATTGTGCTATATAATTTTGGGCGCACCCGTCACATCATAACATTATCATTTTCATGATTTCCACATAGAACACATATCAAACATGTAAATAAATAACCCATGGAAAGGAATGGGTTTCATATCATAATAACACATTCATAAGCTTTGGGTTCCCAAAAGAAAGAGGGAACAACATACTTGATATAAGAACCATCAACCTTGAATGAGAGGTAAAGATGAGATCTTGAAAGAAGAGTTCTTTTGGAAAAAATTTTGATGGACATAAAAACCAGTGAAAAACATGTATATCCCAGAAAAGTAAAGGAAATGATAAACAAATGATCTTTGAGGAGTAACCATATCAAAAATGGAGTGAAAGAGGGAGAACCCGAAGGAAGAAAATTGGGTTCGAGATTTCCCCTTACCTTGTACTCGAATTCCTTATTCTCTTTAATGTCCTGTATAATGACATTATATCAATTAATTAGAAATTACAGAACCTTTTATACATTAATAGGGTTCATTCTGGTTTCATTATTTCATGTTATGTTCCTTTGGATGACTTATAGAGTTTAAAAACATTGTTCGGGATGTTCGTTTTTATGGTTTTCTTTAATTGATGTTTGGGTAGATCATGGGTAAACATCCAGAACTGATATTACATGTTATTAATGATATTACAGTATCTTTAATAATTTTATAGTGAATTATATTAGATCCAAGTGGACAAATCATTAGATAAAAATTTAATGATGGTTATTTGGGTTAATTTGGGCGGTTTTTTGATCACAACGATCTTGTTTTAACATTTAACTTAGTAATAAGGCCATAGGTTATTTCCAGAACTTAAAATAGAAAATAATTCATATAAAATATTCTGGTTCAACCATAAAATGGTTTCATGACCAGATTGAAGGTAGAAATGGAAGAAGGGAGCGTGTTGTTTTTGAAGGTGATGAATTATCACCACATGAACAACGTTCTCTTTAATAAAATAAAAGGAAGATGGAAAGGGTGTGGGGTGATATAATATACCATTAGAATAATAATATTACAGTATATATATAATACTGGATTTAAAAAACAATTTGGATGAATATAGGTAGGAAGAGATCAAGAAAGGAACGTGAACTTGAAAGGAAATTAGAGGAGAAGAGGGAGAGAAATTACCTTTAGAATCCTCCTCTTGAGAACCTCCTTAAGGAAGTTAGGATTGGTCTTTTGATGAGACCAGCATCTTTTGGACGTGGGGGAGAGGCTAGGGAAGGTTTTTGGGCAGATTTTAGAGAAGTCTTGGAGCTTGAGAGGTGTGAGGAAAAGAGGGAGTGAAGGGTGGCTTTTATAGTGGAGGGGAGTGGGGTTTCCTTAATATAAAATTGATTAGTTTATTAATTTCACCAAAGACAAGGAATAGTGAGTCTTGGATGACTAAGAATAGTAAATAAGACATGTGAGTTTGGGATTTGGGTGCTTCCATCACTTGTGATGTCAGCAATAGTGGGTTTTAATTAAAATGTATTTATATGGTAAATTAATGTATTCTACTATTCACCAAAAATTCAAGTATCTCAGAAAAATCCCAAAACATTACCCAAACCATTTTTCGACGTGTAGAATCCAAAAATGAAGTCCATTTTTCAAAAATAATTTTCTAAATATTATTAATTTATTATTTAAATAAAATCATAATTTACTTAAAAAACAGTTTTTAAGATTAAAACTGATTTTATAGTTCTTTAAAAAATTATGTAGGGTCTTCTAAAATTATCTAAAAAAAATTAGACATTTATTCAATAATTTATGAGTACATTACAGGAAAATAAATATTCTTTTAAATTAATTAATTATTTATAATTAATTATTTATGACTTATAAAATACAAAAAACGTTTACTAAGGTCAAATTGTCACTAACATGTCTAAATTTTATTTTATTATTCATAGGTAATGCTACACTTATTTACTATTCATAAGGGTCATATTACTATTCATAAGGGTAGGTTACTATTCATAAGGGTAGGTTACTATTCACCAAAAATTATTTTTGTTTCATTAGACTCCAAAAACTGTCTTAAAGACAACCGTGTGTGTCGGATTTTTAAAATTCCAGACATAGGGGTGACAAAATTATGTTTAAAGGTCACTTATCACTTAGTAGTTCATTATTTTGTGTTTTTATGACATAGATATAAGAAGGGAATTTCCCATTGAAAAACTTTGGGTCGTTACATAATAACCATGCTTCTTGCATCTATAAAACTGCACTACAAGCAGAGTTTTCATATGAAATATATTTTCTTTTTTAACATTAAAGGGATTCATTATATCCCTTTAGCAGATTTTTTCTAGATGTCCCAACCTCCCTCATTTAAAGGAATTCATGGTTCCCTTTTGAGAGTTCCCAGGATGTTTCATCCCACAATTTTCACACATTGGATGGTCGGGATTATTTCCATCAAGGTATTTATTTGTGGAATTTCCCACATTGGATTCCATTTTCATCCTCTTTTCATCAGGCCTATGATCCCACTAAGATTCTCCGATCACCATTTCATCCTTGAGTGAACAACGTACAACACCATATATCTTTCAATGTCTTGAATCTCCAACAATTTTAATAGATTTCTCTTTATTCTACTAAATAAGTGATCCACTTTGCTTTCAGTGTTAATAAAAAAAATATGTATCATTAAAGCCCTGTAAATGTTGCTTCATATGCCCCGATTGACTCATCTTCCTTCTACTTGAGTCCGATGAAATCTCTTTCCATTATGATATGGAGGGTTCAGGGAAAATATATATAGAAAATAATTCTCTTGAATTAATCCAAATACATGGAATCAATTTACTCATAGGGCTTAGTATTCTTGATCAGTTTCCACCACTAATCAACTTCCCCATCAAAATGATAAACCACCAAAACGACATTATCTTCTTCTGTGCACTGGAGGACAAATAACATCTTTTCAATGTAGTTAAACAATTGTTTTGTGAGCAGGGGATCAGAAGATCCACTAAACATGGGAGGCCCTGACCACATTAAGTATTAAATAGAAACTTTCTCTTTCCATGGAGAATGTGGATGTTCCACATAATTCATGTTATTATTCATAACTTGATCTAGCTGAGCAGGTACTCTCATGATCTTTTGAGAACCTGTTCGCATCATATCAGGCATATTGTTAGGGAAATATTAACATTCCCTATCACATTTATTGTTGCCATGTGTTCTTCTATTTCCCGCCATTATCTAAAAAAAAGAACAATCAGAGGGCTTGAAGACATAGCTATAGAGATAAAAAGGATACATTGAACATAAGAGGATAAACATGTAAATGATAAGTACACCCTAACTTGTGATTCCTATGTTTTAATCTAGATTCTCCTTGATCAATTTCATAACATATATTCTTATAGGATTTTTTACATTCCCATAAAAATGTTTTGTACCAAGGTAATGAATTTACCAAATCATATCCCACAGGATTGTCCAAATAAGATTGTTGCAAGGCCCATTATCGTGCTCCAGTTTCTATTCGAGTCAAGATGAAAGAAGTGTTTTTAGGGTTTAAACCTAGATACATCTATTCCAGATCCACCTCTACCTGTTTGTTTCCAAAATGGGATGTATTTTCTTGATAAACCACATAATCTATAATTACCCAAATTCCAAGTGTTTCAATATTCTTAGTCTAATTTTTCAGGTTCATACTAAAGTGCTCTATTCCTATTCTCCAAAAATATCTACATCATCCTATGATAACAACGATGGAGACACTAACCATTTACAAATAACATTACATGATTTTAAGAAGAATTATACATCATAGTACAAGCCAAGGATCTTAAAGTCTATTGTTTAGGAGGACTAGGTACATAAAATTGTAAACATGGAACTAAAAAATTATTCTTTTTTTAATCTTCATAATGATCTCAAAACATCTTTTGATCCCTTACATCTTCATAGGTTACCCTAGGGATCACATGAACAAAGGGATGATCTAAAATCCCAGTTGGGTAATAAAAATAAGAATAATTCTTTAGCATATGGGTTCGATATCATGACATAATAGGATTAAACAAAATATAGAATCATAAAATATAAACATGGAACTATATATAAATTGAATCATATAAATGTGTCAGAAACATAAAAAAATAACTTTATCATGAGTCAAGGATAATTTCCCAAACTTTTTCACAAGGTAGCACAATCCAAGGCTATCCTACAAGACCGTCACACATGGTAGCACATGCGAAGGCTACCTTCTAAGACTGCTGCACATAACATTTCATGAGACTCAACATTACCCAATTCATTGGAGTGCTATCTGTGTGAAATAATCTTAAAATTTCATGAATATGTTTTCCTTATAAATAATCATACAAAATCAATATTACATAAACATAAGGGTTTCCCTTGGAACGAATTGGGTACCACAATCATGTTATAAAGCACAACAAATGGGTGTGTCAGAAAAGTGTCCATGAAAGAAAGGAATTCAATCATAAGTGGAAATTAATAATGTAAAATAGTAATATTTCACAATAAGTTATTTCAAATAGAATTGACAACATGTGAAAATAGTATTTATGAATTTTTATCATTAAAACTATTTTGTGGGATTTTAAGGATAATACTATAGAGCCGTTAAAATAGAAAAGGGAACAATCCTTTATTTAAAACCATAATTTAACTAAAAAAAATTTAGTAATAAAAAGTATTAATTTTATAAATAAAATGGCGTATTAAAATAAAATATAGAGTGCATTTTAAATCATGTAATAATTCAGGAAGTTCCCTCAAAATAGGTTTTATTATCAGGAAGTATAGAGGAGGGAATCACTTGAAAACATGTATATCCCTAAAATTGATTGATGAAAGGGTTTTGATAAAATAATTTTGTACATTTATGAAGAATATATTATATTGATATAAAAACATAATATACCTTCATTTATTGTAAAGGGGATATAAGGAATCCCGAAAGAACAAAGGAGGTTCGGGTAGAATCCTTTAAGGATTATCGATATGGTATCAGGTGTACTTAAGAGGGATTAATGAGAGAGAAAGGGGTTTCTCATCACTTATAAATCATGAGCGAAGTATTCGAGAGGTTATAAATTTTACCCCATAATTATGGATTACACATTAATGGTGAAAACATATACAACATTCTTGAATAAAGGTGAAATAGAGAGGTTCCCTTACCATCAGTCTGATGGAGTTCTCCACTTTCTATTAATAACTGGAATAATAAAATTAGGTTCATTAATTAATAATTAAAGAACCTATTTTACATTTAATTTGTTTATTATAATATTTTTATGTTCATTCATGACCTTTTTTATTGGTTATGATGTTTGATTTCATTGTTTGGGTCTATCGGTTTCATGTTCGGTTTACTAAGCTACATGAACTAATAATTATTTAAAATAGATATGGTTGTACAGAATTTGAGTTATATTTTATTAGTTTACTTCCATAAGGTTACATAGTTATAAAATTAAATGGTTACTTGGAGTGATGAGGAGTCATTATATAAAACATTAGGTATTTTCTTTAGGGTTAATTGGTGGTTTTGACCATAATGAACATGTTTCGTTCTATAAATCAAAACCATATGTACAAAAAAATTATAGAAACATATATGAAACATATTATATATTTCATGGTCTAGTTAAACCATTAAAATTGGTTCATGACCATAATTGAAGATGGTAATGGAAAATCAGAACCCATTTCCCTGAAATGTTGTCAATTAACACGACTCGGATGGTGTCTTTAATACTAAAATAAAAGAAGGGTAAATGAGAGATGAAAAAATATTATCCCACAATAATAAAAAAATTCTAGTACATATATGTTTTTTTATTTTTCATAAAATTTGTATGGGGATAGGTAAATATAGAATAGAAAACAAAATAACTTGAAAACAAAGTGAATGAAAAGAAAAGAGGAATTTACCTTTTGATTTAATCTTCCACGAGCTCCTCTTAAAGGGAGAGGATTAATACTTTTGAATAAGACAAGGGTTTATGGAAGTTTGGGAGGATCTTGGGGAAAGATTTTTGCATAATTTAATTAAGTGAAAAGGCCTGAGAAAAGTGAGTAGAAGAGGTAATGAGAAGTGATATTTATAGTGGTGGATGGGAGGGTTTTCGTAATATTTAATTCCTTTAGATTATTAATTTCCTTCAAGAATAGAAATAGTGATGATTCTATGAAAACAAATAGTAATATGTGAATGTGGGTTTGAAACAATCGAGTTTACATCCCCATAACATCACCCATGACATTATAATTAACTTACAGAGCATATTTTTTCAATTATTATATTATACTATTCATAAAAAATTCATGTATTTTAGCAAAATCTCTAAAATTCACCATAACGGTTTTTTCGATGTGTAGAATCCAAAAATTAGCTCCATTTTTCAAAAATATTTTCCCAAATATAATTTATTTAATTTTTCATTAAAACCATATTTTACAAGAAAAATACAGATATCAAAACTATAAATTATTGTATAATGCATTCAAAAATTAAGTAAGTTCTTATAAAATGATCATAAAACCCGAAGACAAAAAAATTCCAAATTATGAACTACATTAAGAAAAATATATTTTAGTTCAAATAAATTAATCATTTTTAATTTATTATTTATGTCTTACAAAAATACAAATACTTTTACTATGATCATATTATCACTTGTAAAATCCTTTAATTTTATATGTACATTCAAGGGTGATGTTACTACTCTTTTGGATGGTTTACTATTTATAAGGTTTATATTATTATTCATAATGATATGTTACTATTAATATGGGTAGGTTACTATTCAAAAAAAAATTATTTTTGTCTTATTGGACTTCAAACATCTTACTAATTTTAATTTGTGTATAAATCATTTTCAAAATTCAAATCACATAAGTGAAAATATTATGTATAAAAAGTCACATCGTACATAGTAGATCATTGTGTTGTGGTTTCATGTGATTATATGATATAATTATAAGGAGATAATATGCATTGATAAAACATTGGTTCATTACAGACAATGCTCTAAACGTTGTAAGGAACATTATTAAAAAAAGTAATGGAACACTTAAAAGTTTGGTTCAAGGTCTACTATACCCATTGGAGGTGTTTATGTGGGGAAATGATATAATATTAAGAAGAATTTTGTTATAAAGATAAAATTTGAATGTACTCTTCTAAATTCAATTTCACTTTCCCATGGTAAATCATAACCTGAGCATCTAATTTATTATGGAATTTTTTATGACAAACCCCACTACTATAACCAATGCATATATTTGGGTTATCATTAATCGATTTATGATGGAATATTCCTTTGTAACCCACAAAATCAACCTATTAAGAATGAACTATATTATTTATCCAACCTAATATTTAAATATAACCATGACTATAGGTAAGTGCATATTCCAAATTACCTCAATAGTCATGGAAACACCCAGGGTTAGGTAATCAACCTCCTCCACCACCAAAAATTCTCAACTACCACAAATTCTTCCCAAAAAATCCCTCTCGAACCCAAGACTATTCAAAAAAAAAGATAATGAAACAAATGGGTTCAAATAATGTCTAATTCCAATAGAAGATACTATAAAATATTTAAAAACTCAATTAGGCTAAAAAGCATTCTTGATGGGTAAAATTCAAACTTAAGGGTTAAGGAAACATCCATCCCAACAAATTTTAAACCCTAGAGATAAAGGACATGCTAGTTCTGTATCCCTTGAACAAGTTATGCAACTAAAAAGAGAAATTAACCCTCCATTAGTGTCCTACCATACCATGGGGTCCACTCCTCTAATATTCCTTAAAGATATAAAAGATGAAAATAATTTTCCGAAGAAAATTATTACCATAGGAAAGAGAGTTTCTCTTGTTGATATACTTATACGAATCCTTCCTATTACATTACCTCAAAGGTAATTTGATTCATGAAATCCAACAGAGTTTAATTTTGATTGTTAAATAATTGAAACATTAAAAAATAATCAATTTAACATTCCCATGATTGATTTTATGAAAAAATCCATTATATGGAATATTCCTGGATGATTTTTATAAAAATAGAATGAAAATTAAATAATTAGTTTTTATAAAATTCTTACTTTTATTTTCCCTTGTTTTTATGTTTTTTTGGACTCTTTAAGAAAATTAAATAAATATGAATATGGTAATGAAAGGGTGACATTGTGTAAGAATGTATATGCATCAACTTGGCCATCGCTTTGCACCAATTACAAGTATTCAAGAACATTATCTATTCTATGAGTTATAAGGTATTATTTCTTTTCAGATGAAATGCATTATTTTGAGTGAATTTATAAATGTTATTCCACAATTAATTTTATCTTCATTTTAGTTTGTGGAGTTAAAAACTATAGGAACAGTTTCTGATGTAGCACACTTGGGTTTTGTACATCCCATTGGTTTGCTCAAAGATGTTCTTCTGATATTCAAAAAATTATTTATTAAGGTTGGTTTTAATGTTCATAGAGTTGATGAGGATAATTTGAATAGACATACCCCAATTAACCTTGGCATTCCTATTTTAAAATTCGAAAAAACCTAATTATTGTACAAAATGGTATATTTTCTATATTTTTTTATGTTGACATCATACTATTTAATATCCTTGAAAGAAATAAGAACCCCTCAAAAGATAATTCATCTCACTCTTTTAATTTTATTGATGTATTACCAATCCCCTTGGAAACTTCTATTCATTAGTCTGCAGAACATTCAATTTTTTCATCATATATAGTCATACTATGTAATTATTCATGTGTTAAATAGTATAATGGTATGTAAAAATTCCATGCATTCTTATTAATTGATGAATTCCTATGCACTGAGGACCCAATGAACATCAATGATTGTGATTATCTTATTAATTTATACTCCACATAAAGGAATGTTACCAATGAGTTGTTCAATTAAATTGTAGGCCTCTCCCATTATCATTCCATCCAATCAAAACAAAATCCACACAAATTATAAGTTAAACCTCGACCATAAAAATATAAATTTTCAAATATTTATAATAGAAAAAAGCTACCAATCATCATTACTAGTCCTCTCCCTCTAAATAACAAATTGTAATTTCTTGACATTTTTTGGGAGTTTAACCAATAATTTGGATATACTCCTTATAAAATTCGTTTTATTCACCCATAATTTCTTTTCATCATAAATAATTAAATTATGAGGCCAAATCAGTGAGGTGGGTTTTTAAATATATCAATATTATTATGGTTAATGTTTTGTTTTCGTATAGAATAATTTTTAGAAATGGTTAATTTAATTCCTCTTGGGAGTGGGTAAGGTATAGAGAGTGTCTTAGGAATTAAAGGAAAGAAAAATAGTGGGAAAGTTCCATACTATTCATAGATAATGGTTGGTGCACCACTAGTAATAACCATGCACTAAAAACGTTCACCATAGTGAAGGGTGAAGAATTGATCATAAATCACGCATAGGGTGGCCTAAAAACTATATGGGGTTGGATTGATCCATCTTCACACATATATATTGTTTCTTATACCATTTTATGTCCCCTAAAAAACCATGAACCTTCATTTCCCCATGGATAGAGGATGTCGCATGGTTGGGAAAACTGTGCGGTCTAACAGAACACCTCATTAAAATTGGGAAATTTACAACTTTTCCCTCCAAAACATTATATTATTTCAAATGAATTACCTCATATTTTCTCCTATAAAAACCATTGGTGTGACTCAAGACCTCCCAAATATTTCCAATAATTTTCTAATTTGATTCTATAGTGTTTGAGGTTCCTTTTTTGATTCAATGCCCTGAGTATGTCTCTAAATACATTTATTTATTTTGTGAAGATTCACTCCATGGTTGTTTATTTTCTTTTGATTCCCATAATACCTAATTCTAGGGAGTTAATTACCTTTAAATTTATGGATGTTCTAGTTTAAATAATGGTATGAGCTTGGATAAGTGGTTGTAAAAATCACTAGGTAGATGGTCTATAACATTTACCCCATAATTTTCATGTTGTTCTTTTGTATATGGTTGTGAAATTGTGCTATTATTATGCTCATTTGTGACATTTCCATTATAAAAGTAATATTTGAGTTAAATTGATGTGTGAGATCCTTCATGGGCCATGTTGGTATCATTCATGATTGTGAGATCGGGCCTATGGCCACCCTTGGGGTGTTCCAATCCTCTAAAATGGTCAAATAAGTAATTGAATTAGGAATTATAGGGATTATGAGATTAAAATATTTGTATCTATGTTTTTTATATTAGTATGGTATAATGTCCTATGAGATGAATAAGTCTAGAAGTGGTTAATTATTTAAGGGGAATTATTATGTGGTAAAAGTTTATAAATCATGTCTAATGGTTTTGGTTATGAATAAATGTAAAAAGAAAATAGTTATGGTATAATGTTAAAGATGTTTAATTTAATGAACCATGGGAATATTGGTAAATAAAAATGGCGATCCTTTTTGTTTAATATATTATAGAGGTTAAGTTTATGGTTTTGAGAATTAGTAGTTCATGAAATGGTTCCGGGTACTTGAAATTTCACTCCACATTGGTGATTGGTGTGGGTGGACATGGTGAAAAACCCTCAATGGTTATGATGTTTTATAGAGTGTTCCGCGTCATTGATTTGGATTTTAATAAATATAATTATTTATCCTCTATTGGATTGATGGACTGGTTCTTCTTGACTAAAATATATTTACCCAGTGATACATGGTTTAGACGCTCAACATGGGGATACACATGAGGGATAAGCTCATGTGTCACTTGTAACTCATGGTCTAATGTTGTTAATTTAAAACCTATTAATTGTGAAAAATATATACATTTATTTCAGTGTTTACATTTCATTTTAACTCTGATATACATTATTATTAGATTTCATATCACTTTAGACACCATTGGTGATGTTCTATTGATTTTTTACTTATACCTCGATTTAATCATCATTAGTAGCTGAGAAGATTTCATGGTTGCAAGTATGGATAAGGGAAAAGAACTTATGTTTGATGGTTAATTTGGGATTTGTGATTGTGCATGGATGAGGGGATCGAATAAGATTCAGGACCCATTTTGGAGATTTTCATTGTGTTTTTATTTTAGTTTTTCTTTGAATCTTAACATCATTATGATATGTAATTATTACACTATTAGTTTTTTGGCATTTTTCTGGTTAGGGGGAATTTATTATAGGATGCACGGTTATTTTTTGTCATTATTTCTTTTTATTATCTTCTATTTCTACTAAGTATTCAGTTAGATATATAGGGTATAATCTCATCACATTTTACATTATTTCTTCTTTTCTAGTCGGAAGAATTTTTAATATAGGGAGGCATATCTGTGATCACGTAATAAACTAGATCGGTGCACTAAGTTAGTGGAATCTGGGATAGAACATTACAGTGTGGTATAAATATTTTGTATTTTACATTTCCTTACTATCTGGTAATGGAATATTGGATTATATGTTGTTTTTGGACATGTTAATGAGCTCATTTAAAAATGTACTTAACCCATCTGTGATGGAAAACACATGTTTCTAGATTTTGATTTTGGTTTGTGATGTTTTCCTATTAAAGATGGATTTTATATAAGATTGAGTGAAAAATATGTTAAATAATGTTACTTTTTCTAATATTTTACTCATGGTTCGATATTTCATGATATTTGAGCAAACATGAATCATTTTAAGCACTAAGGGATTTATTTGGAATGCATCAAGATAGGAATTCATGGGAATGAATTGGATGGTGAGTCTCATTGATAAGAGAACCTGAGTTTTGGAAATGGAAATGATTTTATATTTCATTATGGTTTTTAAAAAATAGTGTATAATAAATGTAGAGACCCCAAGATTGACGTACATGGACATTACATTACTTTTTTGGAATACTTAATACATAACAAAAGAAGACACACAAGGACCGTAACAGTTTAGTGTCTTTGGAAATATGGAACATAATCTTCTAATCTTGGTGAAATATCTTCAACATCTCCCATAAAGATCTTCCCTTTTTTTCTTACCTAAAACCATTCTTTATATCCTAGGGAAAATAAAACATACAAAGGGTGAGCTCAAATTCTCAGTAAGGGTAAGCATGTAGAAAATAAACCAATCCATACACATTTTAACTTCAAAACATGAACATAATATTTAAACATCAAAATATTGAGCAATGACATAAAAATGGCAGTACATAAGGCATATATCATAATGGAACATCAATCATGATAAAATGGCATGGGAATAAAACATGTAGTTGTGTCAACCATTAATCACATGCTATTATTTCCATATTATCCAAGGCATTGCTTCCAAGACCATCTTAGTGGACAAAGTCTCTTGCTGAACTGGGTTTACATGCCGTTCCAGCCCTGTATTACTGAACCGGATTTACTTTCTGTTTCAGCCATGTATATCTCATGAGATATAAATATTTACCCAATGAATTGAAGTGAGATATAGGTCCCAACCATCTCATAATGAAATTAGTCTTACTTGTGCCACAACATGAACATTAATCATTCATCATTGCCCAAAGTATAAAATGGGTTTCATAAACATCTTCCCATCATAAAATAATCCATAAAAAACAAAATGGATATAATTTCATCATAAGAAAAGTGAATCCATGTAAATCATAGAGAAATTATACTTGAAACATACACATATGAAATAATTCCATCTTATATGGAAAATTGTTTTGATAAAACACTAGAAATAAATTCTTGAGGAAAATATTCTTTCTTCTTCAAAATAATTTTATTTTAACAAAATTCCAGAAAATTTAAAACAAATGATTTTGTTGAAAATAGTCATTAAATCATGTAGAGTAAGATTCATGAAAATAAGGCGTTATGAAACCATAAAAATCTGTTCATGCCGTATAATTTAAAAAACATTCTTCTCGTACTTTAGCTGGAAAAGTCAAAAAGTACCTCGTATGGTAAACAAAAAAAATATTCCTTACATACCTTGTAGTAAAATTCAAAATGGGTAAAAAGGACTTTAAATATACATGAAATTTTTTTTATAGAACTTGTACATGGATGATAAATATAACCCCAGTAAATCCTTACGTATAAGCAATATCAGATAGAAACCAATTGAGATTGCAACATTATCCCTTACCTTATGTCTGATGTGCTTTGTATGTATCTGAACCTCCTGTGTAATGATTTAAATAATATAATTGACTTATTAAAGAATCATATTCATTGTTATGATATCATATATGGTGCACTTATTACTTTATATTACCCGTTCTTTTGTAAATTCCATGTTAAAGCAGCGTTTTGGGTAAAATCGTTTCATTTATCGTCCGTGTTTTGACTTGTAATTATTAATATGATTACATAGACCATGATTACATAATTAAAGAATATAAAACATTATATATATATATATATAATATATATTCAGAATATACATATATATAATAGATCAATAAATGTTAAGAAATACATCGTTCATGCAGACGGTAGGCCGTACGTACGCATGAACGCTGTTTTCGTTTCCTTATTGAATTGAATGGAATTAAGTAGATGAAATACATATATATATATACATAAATCCAGTAGCATTATTATGTCATATATTTCATTATTACTTATTATATATACTTTATAATCATTCTTTGATTGTTAACATGGAAAATGAATCTCATCGCGTGGTGGAGACGGTAATCCGTACGTACACACGAGCGATGATATCGTTCCCATATTTATTGAATGGAATTGGAGTGAATGATATAATATCATAGAATTAGTATGAAGTTTTAATAATAATATTTAGTTATTCTTTACACCATTATAACCATCCAAGTAAGTTGGTGGTGGAAAAAATAGATTACACCACGGCGTGGAGACAGTATTCCGTACGTACGCACGCGTAGTGATTTCTTTTTCTTAGGATGGATAGAAGGTGAAACAGCGTTGTTTCATATTTATAATAACATATCAGTATATTAGTGATACTGATGTTATTAATTCATAATAAAAAATCTAAATAAGAAGAAGTAGAATAAGAAAAGTTTTTGAATGAATCGGTAACTGATATTACCTGTTCTTCGACACGCCTCTTTGAAAAATCCTCCTAGGGCACTAAAATTGCTCTTGTAAGAATACCAGTACCTCTAGAATGTTTCTATGGAGTTTGATATGGGAAATGGTCAGGGTTTGGACGATCATGAAGGCTCAAAGTTGTGTAAAGATGAGAGGTAGGAGGTGCCTGTTTATAAGGGAGGAGAGGGGGACCTTTAGAATCCTCAAAAATATTAGATTAATATAAATTCAAACCCAACATAAAAACATCCCAAAATGACTCAATTCGAATATTAGATTATATATGGTTGTAATATCATAAACCAATCAAATTTAGACAAGTTTTGATCTTATTTTAAACCTTATCATTTTGATTTATCCTTATTTAATTTATTTAATTTTATTTGTGGTAATAAAATTAAAAATTATAAATGGTTAAAATAATAACTTATGTGTTGTAAATTTTTGATAATTGGATACCTTATGACATTTTAGACTATATAAATTTAGATTTATAATTTTTAAATAATTTTTTTATTTTTAAACAATTTAATAATATGTTATTTTTTTAAAATAACAATAGTCTCAATTTTGACACTATTTATTTATTTGAATTTAAATAAAATCCAAAAAGATGATATATTCGAAATAAAATATTTAATAGGTTACTAAAATATCATATTCATCTATAAAATTAGTTTAGAACAATAAATAGTTCATATAATATTTATTTTAGTATTTGTAAAACCATTTATTTGATACTTCTCTTAATAAAATAATTTCTACAACATTTTTGTGTAATTATTAAATATACTTATTTGTTGCATAAAAATTAAAAATAAATTACTAGGATGAATATAAATATTATATATTTCATAAGAAGACTTTTAGTTGGATTTATATTATAAAACACCCAAGTTTTAAATTGTTATATTTATTAAATTATGAAGGTGACAACTTTGACATCATTTAAAATAAAATAATATAAGTGTCATAGTTACTTTTATAAGACTCCAAACGGTCATATATTCTATAATTGGATGATTATGGTGTATATATACACTCCAAATAAGTTTCGGTCTAGTTTTTTGAGCCTTTTAATAGGTATTAGTATTTCAATAAAAACTATATTACTTATTTTTCACTAAATAAATAATTTCTACATCATTGATGTATAAGCTATTAAGGTAATTAAGTATCTCTTAAAAATTATAAATAAATTACCATGACAAAGATAAATATTTTATCTTTCAAATTATTATTTATAACCGAATTTATATTCTGTATAAAATTATATTAAAAATACTTTAATCATTAAAGTTGAGTGAGACAAATTTCACTTTCCTTTAAATAAAATAAACTAAAGGTCTTAATCACCTCCAAGTTGGTTCCAATGGAATCCATTTCGACCGAAATTTTCCTAAGGACAAAATATAAGAATCCAATTATATTAATACAAGTGTTATAGTAATTTTATAATATTATATTTACCCTCAAATACCTGATTTATCTTTTACTATAGTAAATAAAATTTACCGTAGTTACTATTTATATTGCCCAAAAATAAAAAGTAGCCTATTAACATAACTTGGACGCACTGATTACAAATATTGAATGCATTTTTCTAAATTCAATACAAAAAAGTTTCATAAATTAAGTTAATATTAATCCCATTTTTAAGAAAACGAGTTTTAAAAGTTAAAACATTGCAAAAGACTGAAATGATTTTACCTATGTATTCAATGTAAAATAAATGCTAATGAAATACATTATATTAAATGGTAAAAATATATTCTATTTATACTTTGAAACCAATCAATATTATAATATATCCATATATATTATTTCGATGAAAAAGTTGTTTTTATTTAAAATATAGCGTGTTTTTACTATTCATTAAAATATGAAAGTTATCAGAATAATATGAAAAAATTTATCCAAAGTAAATTGTTATATCCTGATTCCAAAGAAGCATTTTATTTTGTCAAATTTAACTTATAAACATGTCAAAAAATAGATTTAATGTGGGTGCACCATCAAAAGGCGGAAAAACTGCATTTTTTGAAAAATACTTATTTTACCCGAAAAATTTATTTTGTTCTTATACCATGTTCTAGAAAAAGTGTAAGATTAATAATAATGTTATAAAATTAAAAATTTATTTAATAATATTCATAACATCTTTTTCATAATAGTATTATAATAATATATTGTTGTTTAGTGAAACCTGGTGTTGCGTACAACACACGCTATCGAGGAAGGTCAAGATTGCGTGTAATGCAAGCCAAGTCAGGGCTGCGTGTAGTGCAAGACTCCTTTGTTGTTGCGTACAACAAAATACAACCACATTAAATTTATACATTGAATATATATATATATATATATACTCAATGTTGCGAAGAATAACTACTATCAAACAAATTTGAAATTGTGTGTAACACGATCCAAGATTAGTGTTGCATATACTGCAAGGTAATACTATGTTACGTATAGCGCAAGATAATCTTGGTGTAGAGTTCAATAGAAGATATAAAATATATTTAAAATAATATATCTTATAAAATCTCGGGGTATTACATTCTACCCCCCATAAAATGAATTTCTCCCTCGAAATTCGTCGGGGTTATAAATGGTTTATTACATGATAGTTTCTTTCATAGAAACCCACATCGTAAAAAGGAATACCAAAAAATTTCTTTAAAAACTGATGTATGAAATGTAATGGTTACCCATATTAACTAATCACTGGGTTTCCACATAGGATAACATAGGAGAAAATATGGATATGGAAGAAAAATCTAACCATCAAGTTCTGATGGAGTGTGGTAGAGGACGTGGCTATGATAAAGCCAATAGTCACAAATCCATAAATTTGTGATGATCTAAGGGACCATCTGATTCATCAGATATAAGAGTACTAGGAAAACATTTTTGGTTTTCAAAATCATTTCCCTACTGTTGAAAATTTTGAATTAGAAGAAATAATTACTTGATTTTGGTACAATCTCACTATTGTTTGTGCCTTGAACACTTTCCACATCATCTCTTAAAGAAATGAGGTTGAATTTTTCATTCATGAAGTGTTAGCAGATCATGTGATAGAATGATGGGTCATTCCATCTGTCTCAAATGAAATTCTAGAAAATGTTATTAAAAATACATAAGTCCATATATGGTGATATAAATCGTATATGATTCCAAAAATGGACTTATACTTCATCTATCATACCGCTTAATAAAATAAAACATGTTTCTACTAACCCAGGACTTCCTGTAGGCTAGTGGTAGGCGATAAAGGCCTGTCGCACTTTGGTTGTGGGTTCGATTCCCACAGCCTTGTCCGACGTGATAGGTTCTCTCCCATCCTACGGGTTGTCCTTTTTCTAAAAGTATACTATTATAACATAACAAAATGTTCTATCCTTAAACAATACTATCTGATGTCTAAATTAATCGATTCCAATCGTTAGGTTTATCCAAAATACTTCTGTCCAATCTCGTAGTATAAATAAAATGATTACTAGAATGGTCATATAACAAGAATGTGAATACCATCATTTATCCCTTATATATCATAAGATATATCTTGTTGGTCACATTCCAAACATGTGAATACCTTAATCATATATTCTCTTGAAAAATTAATACTCATTAAACATTAGTGAAAACTTGAATGTTGTCACAAGTTAACTCTTTCCACAAACCAAAAATCCCAAAAATTCTATATACTCAAACCATGATATCACAAAGTCCTTATATCAATCATGAGCTCATGAATAATATCAAACATATTATTTTCTCCTAATCCATTCATTATGCGCATATCATCTGCTTTCTAAAATATTTGAATCACTTTTCATGGTGAATGGTGCCATAGAATTATTGAAAACCACAATATACTAATATAAACATATTCCAATATACCATAAAAGTACCTAAACATCATTATTCTTGAATAAAAATACATAAACACTTCAATCCATCCTCTTCAATTATTGTCATGGAATAAGTCCTTCCTTGGTTTAGAAGTAACCTCTATGGTCAGGTCATTGAGTTGGGTAATTCCCAAGTTCTCCACAAATAAGACATTTAACACCATAACAGTATGTCACTCTATGACCCTTTTCTCCACATAGATAACATATTTCCCTCCATTTGACGTATTCCTCAAGTTTCTTCTTCACTTATTTAGAAATATCAATCTTCCTTTCTCTATGCTCCTCACCATGTGAAAATGCATAAAATTCCATCTTCTTGTTATTTTATGACTTAGGAATACCAAAAAAGTTCACCTTGTTAATCATATATCGTGATGAATGATTCGGAATAATCACAATATCTTTCTCTCTAGGCATTACACAATTTTTTTGATCACATTCACCAATTTTTTCATCAGAATCAACGTTAACAGAATTCCTTCTCGTTCCCTCCATTGACTAAGACCAGAAACCATAGTGTAAGAAACAGTTAAAATAACGAGGAACCACATAATCCTAAAAAGTAACTTATGGGATGTCTAACTTATCACACATTCTTTAATCCATGACACCCTTGGTTCACCCTAGGTTATTCATGACCGTCAACATAATTCTGGAACTGTAACCTATAGTTATATTAAACCTTAGGGACATCCCTAGACATAACTTTGAAACACCTCTAGGGATCTCACTAAATTTCTCGCAACCTAGTTTCCAAAGGTTAACTAAACCTTCCCTTTGATACCAACTGTTGAGACCCAATGATTGATGTACATGGACATTACATTACTTTTTTTTAATACTTAATACCTAACAAAAAAAGACACACAAGGACCGTAATAGTTTAGTGTCTTTGGAAACTTGGAAAATAATCTTCTAATATTGGTGAAAGATCTTCAACATCTCCCATAAAGATCATCTCTTTTTTTTCTTACCTAAAACCTTTCTTTATATCCTGGGGAAAATAAAACATATAAAGGGTGATCTCAAATGCTCAGTAAGGGTAAGCATGGAGAAAATAAACCAAACCATACACATTTGAACTTCAAAACATGAACATAATATTTCAACATCAAAATGTTGAGCAATGACAATAAACATGGTAATACATAAGGAATAGATCATAATGGAACATAAATCATGATAAAATGGAATGGGAATAAAACATGTAATTGTGGAAACCATTAAGCACATGTTATGATTTCCATAGTAACCAAGGCATTGCTTCCAAGACCATCTTAGTGGACAAAGTCCCTTACTGAACTGGGTTTACTTGTCGTTCCAGCCCCGTATTACTGAACCAGATTTTTTTTCTGTTTCAGCCATGTCTATCTCATGAGATATAAATCTTTAACCAATGCATTGGAGGGAGATATAAGTCCCATCCATCTCATAATTAAATCATTCTTACTTGTGCCACAACATTAACATAAATCATTCATCATTACCCAAAGTATAAAATGGGTTTCATAAACATCTTCGCATTATAACATAATCCATACAAAACAAAATGGATATAATTTCATGATAAGAAAAGTGAAACCATGTAAATCATAGATAAATTATACTTGAAACATACACATATGAAATAATTCCATTTATATGGAAAATGGTTTTTATAAAACACTTGGAATGAATTCTTGAGGAAAATATCCTTTCTTCTTCAAAATCATTTTATTTTCACAAATGCCATGCAATTTTAAAAGAAAAGGATTTTGTTGAAAATATTCATTAAATATTTTAGAGTAATCTTCATGAATATAAGGCGTTATGAAACCATAAAAATCCGTTCATGCCGTATAAGTTTAAAAAAACATTCTTCTCATACTTTTTCCAGAAAAGTAATAAAGTACCTCGTATGGTAAACAAAAAAAATATTCCTTACATACCATGTAGTAAAAGTAAAAAATGGGTAAAAAGGAATTTAAACATACAAGAAAACATTTTTATAAAACTTGGTCATGGATGATAAATATAACCCCATTAAATCCGTACGTATAAGCAATATCAGATAGAAAATAATTGAGATTGCAAAATTATCCCTTACCATATGTCTGATATGCTTTGTATGTATCCAAACCTCCTGTATAATTATTTAAATAATGTAATTTACTTATTAAAGAATCATATTCATTGTTATGATGTCATATATGGTTCACTTATGACTTTATACTACCCGTTCTTTTTTAAATTCAATGTTAAAGGAGCGTTTTGGGTAAAATCGTTTCATTTATCGTCCGTGTTTTGACTTGTAATTATTAATATGATTACATAGATCACGATTACTTAATTAAAGAATATAAATCATGATTTATATATAATATATATACAGAATATACATATATATAATATATAGATAAATGTAAAGAAATACACCATTAATGGAGACGGTAGGCCGTACGTAAGCATGAATGTTGTTTTCGTTTCCTTATTCAATTGAATGGAATTAAGTAGATGAAATACATGTATATATATATATATACATAAATCCAGTAGAATTATTATGTCATATATTTCATGATTACTTATTATATATACTTTATAGTCATTCTTGAATTGTTAACATGGAAAATGAATCTCATCGCATCGTGGAGACGGTAATCCGTACGTACGCACGAGCGATGATATTGTTCCCATATTTAATGAATGGAATTGGAGTGAGTGATATAATATCTTAGAGTCAATATGATGTTATAATAATCATATGTAGTTATTATTTACACCATTATACCCATCCAAGTAAGGTGGTGGTGGAAAAAAACATATGACACCACGGCGTGGAGACGGTATTCCGTACGTACGCACGCGCGGTGATTTCATTTTTTTAGGATGGATAGAAGATGAAATTGGATTGTTTCATATTTATAATAACATATCATTATATGAGTTATACTTATGTTATTAATTAATAATTAAACAACTAAATAAGATGAAGTAGAAGAAGAAATAAATTTAAAAGAATCGATATCAAATATTTCCTCTTCTTCGACACGCCTCTTTGAATCCTCCTCTTAGGGCACTAAAATTGGTCTTTGAAGAAGACCAGGACCTCTAGAATGTTTCTAAGGAGTCTAATATGGGAAATTGGTAGGGTTTGGCCGAGATTGAAGGCTCATAGTTGTGTAAAGATGAGAGGGAGGAGGTGCCCTTTTATAAGGGTGTAGAGGGGTACCTTTGGAATCCTCAAAAATATTATTTTAATATAAATTCTAACCCCACCTAAAAACCTCCAAAAATGACTCAATTAGAATACTAGATGCTATAGGTTTTTAATATCATCAATTAATCAATTTTAGACATGTTTTAATTTTATTTTAAACCTTATCATTTTGATTTATCTGTATTTAATTTATTAAATTTTATTTGATGTAATAAAATTATAATTTATAAATGGTTATAAATAATCACTTATGTGTTGTTAATTTTAGATAATTGGATACTTTATGAAATTTTAGACTATATAAATTTAAATTTATAGTTTTTAAATAAATTTTTTGATTTTTAAACAGTTTAATAATATGTTATTTTTATAAAATAACAATAGTGTCAATTCTGACACTATTCATTTATTTGAATTTAAATAAAATCCACACATATGATATATTCGAACTAAAATATTTAATAGGTTCATAACATATCATATTCATATATAAAATTAGTGGATCACATTAAATAGTTCATATAATATTTATTTTACTATTTGTAAAACCATTTATTTGATACTTCTCTTAATATAACAATTTCTACAACATTTTTCTATAATTATTAAATATACTTATTTGTTGCATAAACTTTAAAAATAAAATACGAGGATGAATATAACTATTATAGATTTAAAAATAATTCTTTTAGTTGGATTTATATTCTAAAACACCTATCTCTTAAATTGTTATATTTATTAAATTATGAAGGTGAAAACTTTGACATCATTTAAAATAAAATAATATAAGTGTCATAATTACTTTTATTAGACTTCCAACGGTTATATATTCGGTCATTGGATACTTATGGTGTGTATATACACTACCAATAAGTTTTAGTCAAGTTTTTGACCCTTTTAATGGGTATTATTGTTTCAATAAAAACTATATTACTTATTTTTCACTAAATACATAATGTCTGCTTCATTAATGTATAAGCTATTAAAGTAATTAAATCTCTCTTAAAAATTATAAATAAATTTCCATGATAAAGATAAAAAATTTATCTTTAAAATGAGTATTTATAACCGAATTTATATTCTGTATAAACTTATATTAAAAATACTTTAATCATTAAAGTTGAGTGAGATATATTTCTGTTTCCTTTAAATAAAATAAACTAAAGGTCTTAATCACCTCCAAGTGGGTTCCAATGGATTCCATTTTGACCCAAATATGCCTTATGACGAAATATAAGCATCAAATTATATTGAAACAATTTTTAGAATAATTTTTTAAAATTATATTTACCCTTAATTAACCGATTTAACTTTTACTATTATAAATAAAATTTACCGTAGTTACTATTCATAATGCCCAAAAATAAAAAGTAGCCAATTAACATAAATTAGGCCCAATGATTCCAAATATAGAATCCATTTTTCTAAATTAAATACAAAAAAATTTCTTAAATTAATTTTAAATTAATCTCATTGTTAAAAAAACGAGTTTTAAAAGTTAAAACACTACAAAAGATTGAAATGATTTTACCTATGAATTCAATGTAAAATCAATCCTAATGACAAAATTATATTAAATGGTAAAAATATATTCTATTTATACTTTAAAACCACTCAATATTATAATCTTACCATAAAAATGATTACGATGAAAAAAGTAGTTTTTATTTAAAATATAGCGTGTTTTTACTATTCATTAAAATATAAAAGTTATAAGAATAATATGAAAAAATTTATACAAAGTAAATTTTTATATCTTGATTCCAAAGAAGAATTTTTTTTTGTAAAATTTAACTTTTAAACATGTCAAAACTATATTTAAAGTTGTTGTGGCATCAAAAGGTGGCAAAACTGAATTTTTTTAAAAATACTTATTTTACCCGAAAAAATTATTTTGTTCTTATACCATGTTCTAGAAAATGTGTAAGATTAATAATAATGTTATGAATTTCAAAATTTATTTAATACTATTCATAACGTCTAGTTCATAATAATATTATAATAATATGTCATTTTTTAGCGAAACCCGGTATTGCGTACAACACACGCTATCGAGGAAGGTCGCGATTGCATGTAATTCAAGCCAAGTTAGTGTTGTGTGTAGTGCAAGTCCCCTTTTTTGTTGCGTATAACAAAATCCAACCATATTTATTTTATACATTGAATATATATATATATATACACAATTTTGCGTACAATAACTACTATCAAAAAAACTTGAAATTTAGTGTAACATGATCCAAGATTAGTGTTGCGTATACTACAAGGTAATACTGTGTTGCGTATAGCACAAGATAATCTTGGTGTAGAGTTCAATAGAATATATGAAATATATTAAAAATAATATATCTTATAAAATCTCGGGGTATTACCATAAATATATAGAGATTGTTTAAATTGAATGATGTTAATTAAATAGTTAAAATGGTGACAAAATGTGATGTTTTTAATTGGGAGTTTAGTTTTCCGTTTTTTAGACATGTCCCCATATAGGTATGGTTGTGGGTAGTTATATTATTGTGGTTATGAACATAGGGATAGCGTATACATAGTGATTTGTTGTGGATAAATTTTAATCATTTTTTTGTAATTTCATATTATGTCCCCTAATATTTACAATTTTTGTTATAGGGGGATTTCAATATAATATAAATTACCAGAATGATTACGGGGGAATTTTTGAGAATTAACCTTAAATAGTGGGGCCAGAGGCCCCTTTGGTTGCATGTTATAGCATAAATGATTAGTTCCCTATGAATTTTCCTACTTTAATATTTTTATGTAAAGGCACTTAGGGTGGGATACACCGAGTATGTATGATCTGACTAGAGAGATCTAGTTTCAGTATCCTCTCATGTTCACCTTAGTAGTGGACCTGAGGTAACTCATTAGTGGATTGAATCTATTCAAATTATTGTAGATCACTTGGAAAACCCTCCAAATAAAAGGTTCATGTTTGTAGCTTATATATTTTGAGGAAAAGTGGAAAATAGTTAGATATTTAGTCTCATGATGATATTTTTGATGGAATAGTATGGATAGAATTATAAGAGAATTTCTTTGAATACTTTTTCCCGAATACCCTTAGGAAATAGAGTGTAGCATATTTTATGTGGTTAACCAAGAGTACTATCTTAGAGATATATTATATTGGATATTTCACTAAATTATAGAACATTTTTCCAAAATTAACAAGGGATAAGGTAGCTGTTAAAAACATTTTTGGATGGTCTTAGATGTGGGATCAAGTATGAGGTTAATATATTTCATTTGAAGATGTTTACAGAGGTAGTGAATCATTCTCTCATTATGAGGGGAACCTGAAAGATTCCACCATTGGTGGATATATAGTTTCCGTTTAGAAATATGGTGGTATATATTATGATAGTTTGAAGAGTCATTATGGGAACCTTCAATAAGGTGGTGGAAGATATAGTATCCAGAGGAGAGAATAGGCCTCTCATTGTTTTGATTGAGTGCCCTGCTATCATTGTGGTGAATCTGGTGACATGTGTGGTTAGTCTCTTCAATCACTAGTGGAATGTCAATATTTTAATAGGAAGGGGATTTACGTATATTCTATAATAACTCTCTATATTTGGGATGTGATGGAGGTCCTGAGCTAATACAAAGCACTAGGAGGGGGTCATATACTTCATATCAGTTTGGTAGTGGGAGTTCCACCAACCATAGAGGTTAGGGTGACAGATGTAGTACTTCAGGACATGTGAATATGTATCTACAAGGGACTATGTTATGTGGGACTAACACAAGGTCCTAGAGTCGAACAACTATTCTATGACATCTAGTTCAGTCTACACTTGGTGGTAGTGAGGTTGGACCATCAATTTTCTAAGATATGATTTTTATAACTTATACACATTATTGTGATTTATTTGACACACTATATTCATATTATTTTATATTTTCATATTCCTTATGGTTTCAATCTAGTGGTGGAGTTTATGTAGGGTATTATGTCAATTGAAACATCATTAGGGGTTTGATCATAGTGTTTATGATGTTGCAAAAGTTGTTCCCTTGAAATCGGTGGTTCCAAACTCCTTTGGGACTTGATCATGCTTGAGATGTTTCATATTGACAAGAGATTTGGAATAGACTACTTGGATTCATATGAAGATCAAATTTATTGTTACAATATATGAAATGATTTCACTTCTCTTTAGGGTGACACTTATATTCAATATTGAGAGTGGGATTTCAAGAAAGTCCATACAGGGCCAGTCCTTCATTAGGATGAGCTCACTGCCCCCAAGGTGCAAGTCTAATGCTTAATGATGAGTGAGGGGAGCATGATTCCTATCCTGTATTAGTGGATGTGTTTTATGATTTTTTTTTCTTCTGTGGAATTCTCACTTCTTCCCATTGATATAGAGGTAGATTTTTGTATTGAGATGATTCTAAGAGATGGTCTAGTTTCTACTCTACCTTTCATAATGGAACCAGTAGAACTCTAAAAGATTAAAACATAGTTTTAGTGGCTTGAGGATAAATAATTCTTCCAACCAATCACATCACCATGGGTAACTATAGTTTTTTTACTAATAATGATGATGGAATGTTTCATTTGTGTGTCTATGTCAATAAGTTAAACCATATGATAATGAAGACCAAATATCCACTTCTATGAATTAATGATTCTTTTTAACCATATAAGGGCTGCCTATTTATTCTCTAAGATTTAATTGAGGTTAGGGTATCATCATTTGAGGGTGAGAACATAGGATATACAATGAACCACCTTTAGAATCAAGTATGGGTAGGATGAGTTCATTATAAATTCATTCGGGTAAATGAATGTTCTTGTTATGTTTATTTCCTCGATGAATCAAATCCATCACCCATACTTGGACCAGATTGTGGTTGTATAAGCTAATGAAATATTTGTGTACTCCTAGAATAAATTATATCATTCTAAACACCATTACATTTTTTATCACACTAATGAGTAAAATCTATATACCGACCATTCTAAGTTAAATTTATGGATCAACAAGTTACATTTTATGGGTTACATAATCTCAAAAGAAGATGTGTATATGAACCCTAAGAAGTTTCAAGTTGTTGTTTATTAGAAGAATCCCAATAATGTCTTGTATATCTAATGATATTGGGGTTAAGTGGGTTATTATAGAATTTTCATCATATACTATTCTTACATTGAAGTTCCAATCATAGGATTGACTAATATGGGTATAATGACTAATAGGTCTGAGTTATGTGAGAATTACTTAAATGAGTTAAAGTATAATTTGACCACTGTATCGATTTTGATCATACCTAAACCAGATGAAGATTTTATATTGTATTTTGATGCATCAAGGATCAAAAATTTGGAATTGTTGATGCAATGTGATTGGTTCATATCATATGGATCACATAAGTTAAGCCATCATGAATGGAACTACCCTATGTATGATATTATGTTTTCTATAGTGGTTTATGACTTAAAATATTGGTTGAATTAACTTTTGGGAGGGATTTATATTTTTTATAATAAATATATAGGCTTAAAATATAGCATTTCTCAACTATATTTAAATCTACAGTGTTGTATTTTGGTTGAGTATTTGAAATAATTTGATTTTGAACTAGCTCAAATTATGGGAAAAGGAAATATCATTTCTTATTCCTTGATTTGGATGAAAAAGACTAATGTAATAGAGGATTATAAATCCAAGTGAATGATGATGTATTTTTTCACTGAGAAACTTATAGTTTTTCACGAGAGGGAATAGATGCCCCTCGTGAATTTATCTGTTGAGACCATGATTTTGATCTTCATCAAGGGAAAGCGGTATGAGTATTTGGAGTGCATGTTGTTGAGTTAAAATCATGATGGTGGGGATCCATAATCTATATTTACTACTAATGATGATGAAATTATCAATTTTTTATTAACATTTGGTTGTGCTATTGTGTATGTTGGTTGAGATACTACATGAGTTTCATTTTTTTAATGGGTGGTGAGCCCTATTTTTGCAAAAATGTCATGTAATTGTTGTAGAAAGAATTTGTGTCTGGGAATTAAGAAAGTTGTCCCAGGTTTAGTAACCTGATGCTAAACATTTCAATAGGTGAAGGTTTATTATTAGTATCCTTATTGTCTATCAATGTCATTGGTTATTATCGAATGGTTGTTGGATGATGTGACCATGGACTTTATGGTGGGATTTACAAGAACACCATGAATGAGTGGCTTAATATGGGTTATTATGGACCAGTTGAATAAGGAAACCAATTTATTTCAAATGAAGGATAATTTTACCATCAACCAATTGCGTGACTTATATGTTCAGGAGATAGTATGTTCAGACAGGGTTCTGTAGAGTATCATTTTAGATCATTAATTGTTTCTTAGATCACTTTTCTAGAAAGTTTTTTTTAAGGTGATGGATACTCATATGGTTTTGAGTACATATTGTCACACCCATATTTATGGGAAATCAAAATGTAATAACAAGGTGTCAAATAAAATACCAATGGAATATATCCAAGATTTTGAAAAGACACGAGAAATGCACTTAGTACTTTCTAATTCCCACTATAACAATAGTTATTAAGAGATTATTCTAATGGAACTATATGACACACTATATGATAAGATATGTTTATCACATTTATGTTGGATAGAATTGTACAAATCAATGTTGTTGGGTTGATTCTTATGAAAGATACATCATAGCATGATTCATTAATTTAGAATTATAGGGCTATAAACTAGAGTAGACATAAGTCACACACTGATCAAAATCCTCTATTTAATGAGATTTTAGTCAATGACCATGTTTTCCTTATAGTGTCTCCAATATTGGATCACTATCAGATTTAGAAAACCAGCAGTTCAAAACCTAAATATGTTACGATGATTGAGATTATAGAGGGGATCAAATAGGTGGCACATCAGTTGGTTCTCCCATAGTGATATGGTTTTATGCATGTTTTTTTCATGTTTCATAGCTTTAGTAATATTAAACCAACCCTTCTCATGGGATTAATGTTGATGATGTTGAGCTTGATGATTATGTGTCCTTTGAGGAGCATCATATTCATGTTGTAGATCAAAGATGGAAAATACTTCAGGGTAAGACTATGTCATTGTCCCTGGTTTTATGGTATCATGGATGACTATAGTAAGAATATTTGGATATTAAAGTTGATATTTGGGCCTAATTTCCTATCCTTTTAACCAAGTAGGCTTAGTGATGTGTGGAGTGAATATTGTGGATGAACTATTATATGGTGGTGAGATTATAAGATAATAATATTTTGATGAATTGTATTTCTATTTTATTTTTTTTCAATCAAAATTTTAAAATGGTCAATGGAATTCATCATATGAGTGGTTATGATCAATGTAGTGTACTTGGTGTTTACAATATACTGATAACTGTGCATCGTGGTAGTGCTCCATGGATATAAGGGAAGCATGGTTTGTGAACTGTGTATGTGGTCGCCTAAAACTTGTGTGAGGTGGGATAGATGCATATTCATGCATTCCACATGGTTATCAAAAACTTTGGGTGCCCAAAAAAAGTGTGCCATACTTTCTCCATGGTAAGATGGGGATTCATGGTTGGAATATGGTTTGGATAACTATATATCCTAATTTTGAACCTCATTAAAAGTGTAGTGACCCATGTTTTGAATGAAGTAAAATTTCCAATGGAATTTTAACATTGGTGTTTATGGAAATGGCCATTTTTGAACAGAGATTTAGAACATAATTTTGAGTGCTGGAAAAATTCAAAAAAAAAATATAGACTTGGGTAAAAGTCTAAGGGGCACATCGAGTGTCTCATGAGTTTCAGGAGCACATGGACCCAAAAATTCCCCGCTTGGTAGTTTTCCATAGGGTGTATGGTTTTTCTAATACCATGAGTCCCCTAAAAGAAAACAATGTATCCTTTTTAGAGGATCGTAATTCTTCACATGCTTTATCCATGGTTTACCAAAACTATGTTCCTAGATCACACGGTTAGTGCCACATAGGCTATAACTATAAACTATTCATTACTCAATTGGTGCAATGTTTGTCCAAACCATGTGGCTTAACCATGGGAGGTGGGTTTCTTGGGTTGTGGGAGCCACCTGTTTAGTGCATGGTTTGTCCAAACCATGGGCTTAAACCTTGTGTCCTAGTTTTGAGGATGAACTTACTAAATTTATCTTAATGAATTTAAAATTCAATTTATTTTCTTACTTCTTTATCCTACTCTATCATGCATAGCTCCCCTCTCTACTGGGTTTCCCCTCTATAACCTATGATTTATGAGATCTTCTCCATCTAAAGTATGAATGAAACCATGTTGTTCTATAATTATCCACATTGGTAAGCTCTTGATTCTTATTGAATATTTCTTTTTCAATAATATAACAACAAAGTTATCGGGGTGTGATCTCATTTTCCTTATTTTTAGGGTGGATAACTATTTTTGAGATTTCTTACATATAGGGATAAATAAGACCTATGTATTGGGAGAGTGAATAATCTAAATCCTATGGTATTTTTTCTATATATTTTTCCTCAATTTTATGTCATTTTATAAATATCACTATTTCACTGCACGCTAGCCTTTTCCATGCATTTCCCTAAAAAATTATTTAATCTAAATTGTTATACAAACCTTGTAATGATACTGTAGATATTTTTTATATATATTGGGGATTCTGACATTGAACACAGAGACACCATGGGTGTGACATCATGTTTTCCCCTATATAATTAATTTTTTAAATTCTTGGAAATGTCATCTAAGTATTTGGCTTGGATGAATAATATAAATTAACCATGTAATATCTTATATGATTGATCTTAAGACCGTCTAAGTTCCATGTTCAACCATGTACTTGTTCACCCTATGTGGTAGCTAACTAAAATATTCTTTAAATTGTATTGTTCTATGATTATTTAATGTGATGTCCAGTCATGTAAAATTAATTTTTTTTCATGAACAATATCCTGTTTTTTATAATAAAACCCCTCAGATTAGGTTCACTCCCTTCGAAAATGAAAAGTTGTGATTTTATTTTATACAATTATTGGTCGAATTATGTTGGCCCTCATTTTAGATAAATATTTGTTTTTGAACTTATGAACCTTCGAATTGAATGACATGGATGACTAAAATCTAGTTAACTAATGAAAGAGGCACCTCATATGTGTTTGGAATGCTTTATAAATGTATTTTTATAAGTAGGAGGATGAAAAAATGTTCATGGTAACCTCAAACCGTCTAAATTGTAATTTTCATCTAAACTGACAAGTTTTGATAGACTAAAGGTCATGTATTAAAATGAAATGACTTATCATAATGGTTTTCCATCAATGAATTAACTAAGATGTTTAATTGGAATGGAAATGAATTATGATTTTGAGGAAGGTCCACACCATTTGACCATGTATTATTAAATTCATAAATAGAAATATTGTGCCTTAATTATAATGGATTGATATATGTAAATCATGGGAGTTAATTCCTCATGTATATTATTATAAATATTATTATGTGTTAATATAGGATGTGGAAATATTATAAGGGTTTTTTATCATGATAGTATCACGCTCTCTTAAATCAGTTGTTGAGCATGATGTCTCACGTCGGTGATACATTGTGGATGGTGGGAATGATTCACAATGTCATTTATTATGTGTTCACATGATGACACACTAAATTTTTTTCGATTACTGAAATAACATCACACTCACAATCTAAGGTGGAATGCATGACATCTCCCACACATTATGAGATGTAGGGCATGTACCCTTTGTCTTGAACATATAGGTCTGCTTAGATTAGTTATGGTTGACTGAGTTATGACCATGTCTATCTAGCTTCTAGTATCCTCATTATATGGTCACATATATCTATATGTACTTGGTTCATATTGGTGGATCCATTATAGAACTATACAATATTTATATTTTATTATTTATTTATAATTAATTACCAATTAGACAAGCTTTCTGGTTGCAAGCCAAAGAAGGTACCTTCAATCAGTTGTCATATTGGATCCTAAGCCGACTGGTGTTATTTATTTATTCATCACTATTTACTTACTCGTATTTCCTACATGGTACTTTAATTTATATTCCCATACTAGTTATAGTTATAGACTTGTGGGTGGTAACCTACTAGGATTTATTCATCACACCCTTATTGAGCCACCATTTCACTAGGGTTCTAGATTATAAATCATATTCATTTGACCATGAACCTTTTATTGTTCTATTTTTCTAGTACCTACGAGTAAGGAGCACATGACATAGTCGGAACTCAGGATTCTCATGGATATTTCCTTGAGGTTTTTCTTTCAGTTCCATAGTCTTATAATTTATTGTATTTCATCCCACTATAATTATTTAATATCATCTATGTAATATCGTCATGACATGCATTCATCAATTTTATATTAGTATTGGTCATATTTTTCATTCATTCACATATATTATTCTTTCAATTCTTTTTTTTCATTTATTGCTTATTCCACCAATTTCTATTGTTTAATTTCAGATTTACGTTTGTGAAACTCCGGTCATGAGGGAATAGTCTCCCATATCACCTCCATAGACCATGACTATTGGTTTTATGCCTCAATTGTACGTTGAGGTTCCCTTAAGGCCTTGTGACCCATTTTTTGGCTACACTTCTAGTGGTAAGTTAGGTAGGTACTTTACAAAGTGGTATCAGAGGTGGGTTTTCCCCATCATCTGACTATTTTGGGATACTATAATGGAGACTAGGAATGTGTCGATTTTTTGTAAATTGAAATTCCTAGGAGTGATCAACCCATGTATCGGAAAATTTACATGTCTCTAACGATGAGATCATTTTTCATGTTGTTTGATATTAATGTTGATTTTATTTCACCTTGGGTGAATTGTGCACATTATGATGCATATTGATTTATGAATTTTATTGTATTTTACCATTAATCATGTGTGGTAATGAATTAGTATTACATTCATCATTATAGGAACATATAAATCCATATTTCATTCCTATTTCATGCCATTTAGTTTCATTTCTAGATCTTCTTGCTAATTTGATTTTTGTTCCTTGAGTGTTATTCCATGTTTTTCTCCTTATAATGCCTTCTTATATAACATTATTGGAGGATTTAATTATATTTTTTCTTATATATCATGTTCATGTGTTTATAGAATTCTTATCTTTGATTATTACTCATGATAACATGCTAGTTTTGTTTTGATAAATAAATGGTTTCATGGGATATGTTTATTGGTTGTGATTAAAAAGGAACCAGTTTTTATTTGTAAGGTGTATGGTCATCTTATAATTGAGAAAATTTAACCTATATACTCAACAAATATTTTATATTTATACATGTTTAGAAACCTTTTTAAAATGTAAAGGCTGCTAATGTTTATATTTTAAATGAGTTGATTACGATGAATGGGAGAAAAATAAAAAACCTTAAAGTGTATGGGTGATTTATAGATTGGTAGATTCCATCCCAAGTAACTGATCCCAAATATATATATCCAGGTGAAATATTTTTAAAGGGTCATAAATATAATAAATTTATATTTTTTAGTCGAAAATAATTGGTTTCCTATAAAAAGGATTTTGTCTCTATAACATGGGTATGAATATCGTGGGATTATATCATTAAATGCATAAGTAGATCCAATTAGATCGTTTAGATAAATTTTTTTATGAGATAACCCACTATAGGTTTTTTGAAAGATTAATAATTATGAAACAACTATGGGGATGCATTTTTATGAACCCTGGTTTTCATAACGGGACCCTAGTAGGTTACCATATCTTTTACAACCAAAATAAAATTTTATGTGAATAATTTCCTAATTTATAATGGGGATTTAAATTAATTATTAATTATTAAAGGAGTATGTTGATATAAATTTCCAATTTTTCCTTATATAATTAATTGAAAAATCTACCAAGTATATTTGTTTGATAATTGGTGACTGATGACTAATCAAATCCTTTCAAATTTTAATGATTGAATGTAAATTAAGGTAATGAAATTTAAATAGAATAAAAAGTGGTGACCTTAGTTTAAAGCCTTGGGTAAGGGTGGTTAAATATCTCGTTAGGTTTCCCTGTAATGGAAATATGAAGTTTTTCCATATGCCTTACCTTTATTTAGAAAGGGATTAAAGGATGTGGATAGGGACATGTAAAGTTTGTTTAGCATGACCTAGTGGTAGGTTCAATGCTTAAGATTTTGTAGGTGGATAACTCGAGGTAGGTTTCACCCTTAGAGATTATATGTCTTGCTAAATGTTGTGATTTTTTATTGTATATTGTTATTCAGGTGTCATTTTCCATTTTATGACTCTTAGCTTCTAAATTACCCCCTTTTCGAATATGTGGTCACGGTATCCTTTACCCGTACTATCTGTGTAATTATAATGTCATGTTTCTTATCAATACACTAGACATTCCAAGGGAATGGTCGGACACTTAGTTGGTCATATGACCCAATATTCTTCCTCAATAATGAATGAATTGTTATATCATCTTCTAGTTTAATGGTCATATTAAGAAATACAACTCCAGGATAAATCTATAGATGGACCATCTGATAATAAGATCCATAGTTTGAAAATCCTAGGGAAAGTATCAAGGGTATATTGCATTGATTTTTAAACATTGGGCTCATGTGCATTCACATACGTGGTTCCAATTGAGTTTATAAATAAAATAATAAACTAGTTGAGTCTAGAGAAATTATGTGCATGGAGTTGTCAAGTAAATTATCATGTTTTCTTTGTAGTAGAGTGATCTAGGAACTGAATGAACAAAATTCATCCCAATATTCATGATTTTGTTCCAATAGGATCTAATATTTTGAAATACTGGTCATAATGGTTGTTGATATCATGAAAAATGAATTGATGTTTGTGATCATTACCCTGAGAAGTGTAACACATTCCATTAATGTTTTTAATCTAGTGTTCTTGTGTGAAGGTGGTCTCTTTATCTTATTGATGGCTAGGACACTCCAGTGGTGGGGACTGTCTTTTCAACTCTATTAAACTCATGTATTTCTTGCTTTATAAACTATTGATGGTGTGGTTGGTGGTGTATTAAACCTCAATGAAACATCATTGCTTTTGGATATACTTTTGTTGTTATTTTTGAACAGTCATGGGTTGCATCGAGTGGTATAGGATTGTGATTGGTTAAATGGTGGTGAATGAATAGGTGAAATGGAGCTTCTTTTAGAAAGTCCTCTAATTTTTATTAGAATTTTATTCTTCCCAGTAGTTGTTTATAGTTCATTTGAAATAATACGGAGCACTTCATCTTTCATATAGTAGAATCATCTGGGATCTTTCGATGATGCCTGATAACCTCTTAGTGTACTCTTGTGTCACTATGGGCATGTCCCCAATCTTGACATCATCCATGATGCAATAAGATACTTTTATTCTTATGTCATGATAATGTTTTAAAATATACAGGGCTTGATAAGTGATCTCTATCTAAGATTCACACTAGATGAATGGGTTTTATTGAGGCATGGTTTCCCATGAGAGATACATGGGGTTCTTCTATAGGAATTCCTTGGATGGACTCTTGGACAGCATCCACTTTTCTCCGACTTCACCACCACGGGGATGCCACTTTGGACATAGTTAATGATCTAATGTGTGCATCTTGTCCATGTTCCAACATCTCACTTATAATAATGGATTATAAACTACCGATAATTCTTTCCTTGGACTCTTGTTTAATGATTAGTGGGATAACTTGGACTTATTATTGGGCTCAGATATGATGTTTAAAGGGGGTACGATTCCAATGGGTTTCATCTCGGTTACAACCATGCTTTTCCCAAGTTGTGATAGGTTAAATGGTTAGGTAATGTTTTGAATAAGGAACTTCACTGAGATTAAGGTATGTTCTCTGGTGATTGCACTTATAGTGGTTGTTTTGACGCTTGGACGAAGGCATTGAGGTTTAGTTTTAATCAACTAGAAGTCTAATATGAGAATCTTTAGATTGGTAAAATGATGGTGTCTTGAATTATTATACCTTTTTTATGTATATTGTCAAATAGAACTATTGTAAAGAATTCCATCAGGTTAATGTGGGTGTGTTGTAAATTTTGGATGTTTCCATGTAGGAAATATTTTGTGACTAGTTTCTTCTAGGTCGATCGACATTCAACCCTTTCATTGTAATGAGGGTTTAGTTATGACCTTAGAGTTAATCAGGATCACCTAGTTAAATATATCACACTGGGATCATTGTTAGAATTCATAGGGAGTGCTTCATAGGAAATTATATTGGTGGAATTTTAATGGTTCAAGATTTCCCCATTGTTATGTTAATACTATTGTGGAAATCATCGTTGACCAAGTGTTTAAAGAGACGATGATGTGATTTTGTATCAAGAAAAATGAGATCGAGTGGCAGAGTTTCAGTTTTTCATTTAGAATAAGTGTATTGGCTTGTATCTTCATATATTAAATTATGTATGCTTAATTAATTATTAGAGTTGTGTTGGGAATTTGTGAATGCAACATATACATTATAAAAAGACTTCATGATCATCATAGGTTGATAGATGTTTTCTTAATTTCCCCATTGTTTCTCAACGACAGGAAGTTCTAGGGTGGAGAGGTTGTAATGATTCGTGTTTTGAACCAAGGTAAAATTCCATGGGAATTTGAATTTTTGAATTCAGTGGATGGAACATTATTTCAACCAAGGATCATAATGCAATTATAATATTTGGAACACATCAAAATAATAATAGACTTTGTTAAAGACCTAATGGGTTATTTAGGTGTCTTGTTACTTTGGGGAGCATTAATCCCTCAAAATCCCAAGTATTGATGGTCTGGACAGAGTGAATTTTTTTTTCTGAAACTTTGTTTCCCAAAGAATCAAACCGTGAGGCCTATTATAGAGGATCGTAATGTGTCTCATAGTCTTTACATAGTTCACCAAAACGATGCACCTAGCATACACAGATAGTTCCACATAAGAAATAACATCACATTATTTATTGCAAGGTTAGCACATGGTTAGGACAGACCTAGTGGAACACCTTCGTGAGGTGTGTTTTCTAGGTAGTGGGAGTTGAATAGGTGGTGCATGGTTTGGTTAAACCTTGTATCCAATTCATGTGACCCATTTTTTTGTGTGAAATTACCAAATTTCCCTTAATGAATTTTAAGAGTCATTTTATTTTATTCATTATTTCTTCTTCTCTAATTCTTATAGATCCCCTCTCCCATGGTTTTCTCCACATCAACCTTGGATTCAAGAGATCTTCTCTATATGATATTCAAATTGAACGTTCTCAGACACTATTTCTCAGCATTGGTATGAACTCAATTTGTTTTGAATAATTATTTTTTTAATCTTCTCTCAACAAATTTATTGTGGTGTGAGCTCATTTTCCCTACATTCAAGGTAGATGTCCAATTCTTATATTTATTCCAAACTAGACCAAATCATTACATTTTATAAGAAGATAGAGTATCGTAATTATAAGTTATGTGGTATAAGAAAATTTTCTCATGTTTCGGTTATTTTATAAATAGCATCATTTCACCGCATGCTTGCTTTTTTCACACAATGCCTTAAAAATTATTTTGTCAATATAAATTGTTATTCTAATCTTTAATTGATCTCATTGAGATATTTTTGTATATAAAGAATGTAAATTTTGAATATGTACACCCTTGGGTGTACCAGCTTGTTTTTACACATAATAAATAATTTTATAAATTCTTGGAATTCTATCTAAGTATTCAACTTGTCTTAATAATGAAATTTCCAATTGTAAAATCATGATAATGGAACCCTCTAAGTGCCATGTTCAACCATGTTTTATTTCACCATATGTTGTAGCCTCCAAAATGATTCTTTAAGGTGAATAAAGTTATTGATTCTTTAATGTGATGTTTAATCATTTTATGTGAATTGTTTGATGAACAATGTTTTATTTTTATTGCAACACCCCTATGATGAGGTGAACGACCTTCGAAAATTCAATGTTATGATTTTTTGTTTAAAATATTCTTGGCTAAAATTATTTTAAACTCATTTTAGATAAATGTTTGTTTGACCCAAAGAAACTTATAAGTGCATGAAATGTCCCACTCGTATCTAGTTGACTAATGAACCAATAACCTCCTATGTGTTTTTCTTTCTTCAGAAATAGATTTTCTAAAGTAGGTAAATGTCATAATCATCATGGTACCATCTTGGCGACTTATTTCCCATTTATAGTTAAATTTCCATGTTTTGATAGACTAAAAGGAATGTATAAAATTGAATGGATTTTGAGGATTTTTTCCATCCATGAATGAACTAAATGGTTTAATTGAAATGAAAATGAATTATGAAAGGGTGGAAAGGAAACACAGTTTGATCATGTATTGTTAAACGCTTAAATAGAAACAGTGTTCCTTTATTATAATAGCTTTATTAATTTAATCAATGAGAGGTTATGCTTCATGGATATTATTAAAAATATGATTATTCCTTTATATATGTTTTGGAATGACGATAAGGTTATTTTTATCATGATGGTATCAACATCCCATACATTAGGTGTTGAGTGTGACGTCTCTCACCAATGATACTCTGTGTGTAATGTTCATGATGCAACTCATCCTCTTTCTATTGTTTATGTAATTACACACGCAATGTTGTTCAAGTATTTAAATGATAGAATAATCACCATCATGAGTTACAAGTGTGATGTATCCCACTCATTATGAGATGTAGGGAATGTACCCTTTGGATTGAGCTTATAGGACAATTTAGACTAGTTATGGATGATTGAGTTACACCTCGATATATCCAGTACCTTTTATTCTAAGTATATGGACACCTACTTGTAATCATACTTGATTTATATATGTGGATGAAATCTATGGATATACTATATATATTGTTACTTCATAAATAAATAGTTACCTATCAAACATTCATTCTGATCATGAGCCGAAGTGGGTATAGTCAGCAAGGTTTCCAATTGGAACCTTATTCAACCACTATTATTTATTCATTTAGCACTATTTATTTACACATATTACCCAAGCACTGCTTTATATTATATTCATTTTTTGGTTATAGTTATAGAGCTATTGGTGGTAACCTAAAAGATTTCATATCTCACACCATACTCGGGTCACCATTTCTGTAGGGTACTCGAGTAGATATCATGTTCACAAGACCATGGACCACTGCATGTGCGGTTTTTCTAGTAACTATGAGTTAAGAGTATATGACTAAGTCGGAGCTCATGATTATCATGGAGATCAAACTTGAGGATTTTCTTTCTTTTCCTTATTCTTGTATTGTTTTGTATTGTCTTCTAATGTATGTATTTAGCCTTAGTTATGTAACATCATTAGGACATGAATGCATAGGATGTATATTAGTATTGGATATCTTTTTATTTATTCATTTATATAATTGTAAGTGTGCTCTAATTTTCATTTCTTACTGCTTATATTTTTCTTGTTTTTACATTATGATTTTACAAAATGATGATCTAATCATGATGGTATAGTATCCACCCTATCATCTCCGTAGACTCTCTCTACAAGTTGTAAGCCTCTAGAATATGGGGAGGCAATCTTGAGGCCATTTGACTCACCAGTCTGGCTCTCATTCTAGTGGTTAGTTGAGCTCAAATGATACAAAAAGGTGAAATTTACCACTTTTCACCTAAAATTTATCTAATTTCCTCAAAATTTCGTCCTCATTTATCATCCAGGATGCTTGGGTGAGAACCAAGACCTACCAATGCTTTTAAGGAACATTCTCATTCAATTATGGTGTGTTGGAGGTGTCATTTCTTGTAATTAAAACCCCTAGGTAAGTCATTGACTTTGTTTCTTGTTATTTTATAGAAGACTCACACCATTGGTTATTTGTCTTTTTATGATGATCATGAGCCATAATTATGTGGATTTCATTCCATTTTCATTTGTTTCCATTCCATTTTGAATTAAGTTATGATTTTAGAATTGTGTTTGTCAATAAGAATTAGGTATATTGTTTTTTTACTTTCTCAAATTATATTAATATTTTTCATTTGAATGTCATAGTTTCCTTTCACTTTCATGTTGTGCAGTTGTGAAAGTGACTATGAAAAATAAAACGGGCCTTAAATTTATGTTTTCTACCGTTCAAAGTTCATGTCGGGTTCATTTATGTTTGTAAAAATAGGCCTACGACCACCCATGTGGTGTTTAAATCCAATAAAAATTGTTTAATGAGTTCATAAATGATGAGTTGGAGGGTTTACGAGATTATACAATTTTAATTTGTCATTGGTATATTAATGTGTAAAAATGGGCTATGAGATGAATAAGGGTAGAAGTGATAAATTTTTTAAAGAGAATATTTATGTGCACAGATATTTATAAAGATTCTCTAATGGTTATGGATTATAATAAATGGTAAAATAAGCTTGTTATGGAATTATGTTTAAGGTGTTGAATGTAATAAATAATGGATATATTGACAAATACAAAAGGATAACCCTTATTATTTTATATATTAATGACGTTAAGTGTAGGGACTCAATAATTGGATAGTGATGAAATGGTTTAGTGTGATGGTAATGGATTTCCAAATTAGTGATTATGGAAGGTAGACTATGTGATTTATACTCATTATTTAGGATTTAGGACATTGAATTCCACCCCATTGATTTGGATTTTGGGACATGGGATTTTTTATCCCTGATTGGATTAATTGATTGATTATCCTTGTAAAAAAGAATTACCCCTATGAAATATGATTCAGAAAACAAATATGAGCTAAAGCAGGTTTGGTTAGCTCATGTGTCACAAAAAATGCAAGGTCCAATGTGGTTAATTTAAAACGGGTTACTTGTGAAACATGTTTACATTTATTTCCTTATTTTATTTTCATTTTTCTTCTTATAAACACTATTGATAGACTGGATATTACTTTATAAACCATTGGTGGTGGCTTTCATAGTTTAACATACACCCTGGTTGGGCCCTAAATAGTACAAGAGAAAATTGTATGTTGGTATGTCCAGATAAGGTCAAATTTATAATTTTAGATAGTTTATTTGGGATTTGGGATGATGCATGGATGAGGGGACCGTATAGGTTTTGGGACCCATTTTATGTTGTTTTAGTGTGTCTTTATTTTTGTTTTCCATTGACAGCTGACACTATTATGACGTAGAATTTTTACTATATTGGTTAATGAATATTTACCCAATTCGATATAATTGGTTAAAAGATGTATGTATGTTTTGGATTACATTTATTTATATTTCCTACTTGTTTTACCATTGTTAAATTATCATAAAGAGTGTATAGTCTCCCTAAGTTTAATATTATATCCTCGTTGCTTTTCATCATCTTCTTTCATACAAGGAGGCATGTTTGAGGTCACATAATGAAACTGATTGATACACATGTTTAGTGGAACCTAGGAGAGACATAAAAAATATGGATTAATGGGGTTTATTTTCTATTGTTTTACTATTTGATAAATTTATACATGAGACTAGGATTTTTTGGGCCTTGGTGACGATCTCATGTGTTGGAGTAGCTAACCCACATGTAAAGGATAACCAATGTTCCTAATGAGGTATTGTGGTTCATGATGTTTTTCTATTATAATTGGATGATATTTAACCTCATATGATACACTTTTTTGTGTGACGTTACTATTTTTATAAAATTTTACTCATGGTCTAATATGGAATGAGTGTTTATTATGAATGCATCATTTTTGGAACTCATGAATTTATGTGACCTGCATCATGATGGGGATACATGGGAAAGCATGTTGTGGTGAGTTTTGTTGAGTATAGAACTTGATTTGTGGAAATGGAAATGGTTTCATATTTCTTCATGATTATTAAAGAATATTTACTAATAAAGAATTTGTAATTTTTTAAATTTAAATATATATATTAAATGGATAAAATATAGTCAACCAGTATGTTTTTAATTGGGAGTTTGGTTTTCCCTATGTTATCCATGGCCATGGATATGGATGTTTGTGGGTAGTGATATTATTGTGGTTATGACCATCAGGATAGTGTATGCAGAATGGTTGGTGGCGAATATTTGTGACCCTTTTTGGTAATTGTATGTTATGTTCCCTAAAATGTGAGTTTGGGTTTATAGAGGAATGAAACCATGATCATGTTTTATATTAGGTATAAATGATGAAATTTCTATTAATTATCCATTGATAGTGGCTAAAGAGAGACCGATTGTTCGAGGTGATATAGTGGAAAATCAGTTCTATGATAATATTTCCTTCCTTTTAAATTTTAAGGAAATAGAACCTGGGTGGGGTGTGTTGTGTATATTAGATCTAACTAGATATTCCAGATACAACATCTTCTAATTTCCTTTGAAGAGGGTAGAAATGATTTATTTTAGTTATGGAATAAATCTATCCAAAAGATTATTTATCACTTGGAGGATCCTCTGGAGAAGACGTTAAAGTTATAATATAATATAATATGATGACTAGAAAAAGTCAAGTGCGATAATCAATATCAGGATGAGAAATTTGAAGGTATGGTATAGAAGGTCTTCTAGGTAATCTTCTTGGAACACTTTTACCCTAAGAACCTAAGGAAAAAGCATGTTTTAAAGATTATGTGGCTAACCTAGGGGAATATATTAGTGATGGAATATGGTAGCCACATCACAACCTTTTGTCACATTGTTCTAATATTGGTAGAATAAAAGGTGGCTAAGGAAAAATGTTATCAGGATGGTCTTAGATGTGAGATCAATTCACTGGTGAATATCACTCATTTAAATAAGTTTGTAGAGGTAGTTAATCCTATTATAATATCTTATAGTAACTTTAATGATGCCTCTCTTAGTAGATAAATAGTTTAATTTGGGTGATCTATAAGTATTTATTCTAATAGTAGGAAGCATCATTATGAGAACACCCACTAGTGTGGTGGGGAACAGAGTATCTAAAAAAAGGATCATCCTTTCAAGAAAATGATCAAGTGTTCTTATTTTAATGTTAAAACCCTTGTAACAAGTGTATTTAGTGTCTTTATACACCAATGGGGTGCCAAACTTATTGTAGTATTAGCCATGTATAGATTTTATAATGGAACCCTCAATAAATGGGAAATGATGGATTACCTTGGCCAATACAGATCATCAAAAGGGAATATTCTACCATGTATCAGTGTGGTACTTAGCATTCCATTGACCATAGAAGTCAGTGTGGTGGACACAGTACTTCAAGAAAATAGTTTCCATATCAATGGGGCAGTGCAACACATGGGTATTTGATAGGATCCTGGGGTAGAAGGACTGGTCACCTACAAGCAGTCAACATGTACATGGTCGTAGAAAGGACAAACGATCAACTGTATGAGTAAATATTCATGTAGATTATATTATTTACAGTCCTTTATTTTGAACAATAGAATCAAATAATTGTATATATATTCATGGTTTTGTATTTTTTTTGTTCTAATTGTGGAGTTTATATATAGGTTTACAATGATAAACACACCATTAGGGGTCTGATTGGTCAGTATTTGACATTGTAAAGAGTATTATCTTTAAATTGGTGGGTATCACATCCTCTGTAATTTTTCAGTTATTGATATTTAATGATTTGAAATTTTATTGGGAATGGAATGATTTTTTTCATTTCAATATCACATTGAATCTCACTATATAATATTTTCTTCCTCATCTCATATGGGTGATACTTATGTTTATTAAGGAGACTGGGATATCTAAGCAGAATGTGGTGTTCTAGTTTATCAATAACTGGGTGATCTGGTCACCTAGGATTTTAGTCTAATGACTCATGATGACGGAGGGGATTGTTATGACTTTCCTTCTATAGTGGATCAGTTTTAGTATGTGATTATTGAGGAGATCTCTGTATATCCACCTCAGAGAGAGGAATAGTTCATGATAGAGATGATTCTAGAAGATAATCCAATTCCTATTTAGCTTTATATAATGAAACCATCTGAAATTCAAGATCTTATGAATAAATTGGAGAATATGGAGGATACAGGGTTCATCCAGATGAGAACATCACCTTGGGGTTCTCTGGTTTTAGTTTCTAAGAATGATGATAACACATTACATGTTTTTCAATCGATTATAAAAAGTTGATCCGGATGATGATCACGAACTGGTATCCACATCTGAGTATCATTGATATTTTTTTACTAGATGTGGTGATATTGTAAGTTATATAATATTTAATTGCTATTAGCGTATCATCGGGAGAGGGTTGCACCTTATAATATTCAATGAATTACCTTCATATGAATGTAGGGATTGTATGAGTTCATCATAATGTTTTTTGGGTTGAATAATGATTCAAATTTTATTCTGTCCATGATGACCATAGTCTTTCACCCATACTTGTACTATTTTTTGTAGTATTTTTTTTGATAAAATCATAGTGTACTCTCATACACAAGATGATCATTCCAACGTCTTGGCATGGTCCTAAGTATATAGAGAGATCATCAACTATATTTCAAGATATCTAATCTTAAATTATGGATAAAAATAGAATAACTTGAGTTATAATTATTAATTTCAAATATCAAATAATTTTTTTATCATGTATATTTTTTTTAATTTTTAGAGATAAACAATAATTATATTAAATTATAACACAACCATAAGACAGTGCTTATGAAAGCATTATAAATATCATGTAAATGATTTTAAAAATAATAAAATTAATATTATATTAGGTAATTTTTAGTTTCCCCTTGTTTTTAAATAATAATATTACATATTAAGTATCTATGAAAGGTTTAGATTCCTATTACATTACTATATTTATGTCATTAATTTCAAATCAAATGAATAATTCCAAAAATGACCTTAATGATAATATATGAATAATAAAATTTTATTAAATAATTTAAAAACCCAAAAAACATTGAAATAAAACAAATAATATTTGAAATGGTTTAAAATGGAATCTCTTGCCCATTTTTGAGGAAATTTTTACCTTATAAGTAAAATTATAACCCATTAACATAGAAATAGTTGTTATCAAAGTTATGGTAAAAAATTATTAATGAAGCGGTTAATCAAGAAAAAAACATTTAAATTGATACTTAAAGACACATATTTTTTATTACATAGTTATATTATTACCATGTAATCCTTATATTATAATACATTCCATTTTTAATCCACTTTTCCATTAATGTTAATTTATAATATGTAAATATTTTCAAACATTACAAGAGTGACCCTCCCCTCCAAGATAGAAGGATACCCCTTCTCTGTTGTATTTACACCTCCTTCGGACATCTAGCTCAACTAAATCCTTCCCATTTCACATGTAAACATCCCTATCCATGAATTATTTTTTTTTAAATTATTAAAATATCATTAAAAGTGTCCTTAAGAAGGGATATAAAGGAGTATTATAGAAGATAAGGTAATTGTCTTCCCCTACCTCTATCAAATTATGTCTTTTTTTCCTGCTGTAAATATTTATTATTCATCATATAATAATATGTTCATTATAATAAATATATAAAAAATTATGATTACTTTTTAATATCCATTATACAACCTCTCTTCCATCAAATGGGTTGTGAATGTATCACTTGTGAATATGTGTGGAATACCGCCACCACTTAGCGATATAATTAATTTTCTGTCACCATAATTGATGGATGGTTATTATTATTGAATTAATGTTCAGATATTATATTTTTGATATAATTTATGAATCTATAATTATAATTTGTTATATAATTTATTTCTCTCCCATTAATTGGACAATGTTAATGCCACTCATGTGTATATGTACACTATAACCCCAATAAAGTGATGTGATTCATTTTTCATTTCCTATTTACCAAGATCGTAATAAGTATATATTTTATGAATATATATAATATATATGATATAATAATTATTCAATAATTTTTAATTATTATTTATCTTTTTTTCATTACATCAATCAAAAAGTGAAAACAATATTCATGCATACATATGGTCTACCATCTCAAGGAACATAGTAATTCATTTTTCTCTATACACATTTTAAAGATGATTATAAATATGTGTAAAATTTATATATATATATAATTTATATCATTATTAAAATTATTCATATGATTTTACCATTATCAATGTACATGTACTAGGACTGCTGAACAAAAACACACATGGAAAATTAAATAGTTAACACCCAAAAATGATTATTCTAAAAAATAATTATAAATAAATTGGTATTGAAAAGTATTAAGTGGAAAATATATGATTGAATAATTAATTAAATTATTATTTTTATAATTTATAATAAATTTATGTTTTTTATACAAGTAATTACAGTGCGTTCAAATTAATTCAAACATTATGTAATGGATTTCTTGTCTCACTTTTATTTCTACAAGACATATCTCAATTCCCCACATGTTTCTTTTTTGTGGTGTATATTATTCCTATGAATTTATTTTTTTATAATTATTGTGAAAATTTTCTGTTTTTAAAAATCAATATTAGGTTCCCTCTTTTATGAGGTTGTGATTCAGAAATTACAAAAGTGTTATGGGTTTATTATCTCAAAATGTCTTCTTTGGTACATATGTTATGTTAAGCACTCATATTCTTTTATGAGGTGTATATAAAGAACATTTGAAATGTTATGTCATGAAAATACTTATGATAATGATATTCACAGTGTCATTTTAGGTTATTCTTTCATGGTCCTTACGTTACTAAATTCTGCAAAGTTTTGAGTAATTTATGACATAGTCTAATTGTTTATTTGGATTTCTTGTGATTATGTTTAAAATTTTTAATTTTTTTATATCTAAATAACACCATTATTTTTAATATAATTTGTTTATTTTGGTGATTAAGTGTTTTTCATTATTTTTACTCTCTATAAGAATTGAAGAAACCAAAATATTTGTTTTGAGGAAAACCAACTTTATTTCTCTCTATGGTCCAAAATCTTATTTCTTCCGAATTGATATTTTCCAAAAATGATTTCCAAAATTTTAAAATATATTTATATGATTTTTAAAGACATTTTTACACATTATTAAATTTCATAAAAATTATTTTAAATAAATATTATTGTCTTTTCCCAAACAATGTACATTTTACATTTTAAATAAAATGTGAAAGGAATATTTTTTTAACATGCATGATATGAAAAACAATTTCCACCATCATTACCAATAAATTCATTGAATATTTCATTAAATTCTTAAAAAGTTGTTCTAAAAAAATTCATTAATTGTTTTTTATATTTTTTTATTTTAAATAATGGATTAAACAATTAAAATGGTACTTTCATATTGAAATTATCTAATTATATTTTAAAGGCATTTTTAAACTATGTTAATATCCTTTGATGTTACTAATGATTTATTGTGGATATGATCCAATGATACCATCCACTTTAATTATATGGATGTATTCAGATTATGATGATATAATAATGATTCAATGAATCCAATTTCATTACAATGTGTTAAATATATTAGGTTGAAACATTAATCAAACTCATTTCTTTTTCATAGGTTTTTCTATGATGAAATGATGAAATTTGTATGAACCCCATTTCCTTTATATAGGTTATTATATGATGAATTTGGTATCATATTTAGGCATGAATATGTATTATTATAATTAGGTGAAGTATTTTTCTATAATAATATATCCCCCTATTGTATTGGGTAAAAATGGATATCAAATGAGATAACATGGAATAAAATGCAGAGTGAACCTAATTTTGTAGGGAACTCTGTCCACTTTGATAGTAATGGGAGTGAACATTAATTAAGCATATAATGGAATTGGTAGTGAACCCAATCCACCATTCTTTTATTAGCAGTAATGCTTAACTACTGAGAAAATGAATTTCAATGATTATGTGTATTCCAAAAATGTATTCCTTATAACAATGTTAGCATCTCATTGCTCATGGTCTTTGATTTCATTTTGATTTATGTATTACGAACATCCACACATTATTAAATGGTGAATTATTATGATCATTGATACATTTTTAATTATATTCAAATGTTAATCAAATTTTTTATACACATATGGACATGTTATGCTTATGGGATCATATATATCTCCCTTATTAATCCTCACTGAGCATTTGATATCACCCTTTATAATGTTTCATTTCCTTAGGTTATTAAGTAATGATTAATGTTGAGTATGTATAATAAGAGTAATATGTGGGAAGATCTTTATGGTAGAAATTTAAGATCATTCAATAAATAAGAATATTTCGTATCTAGTCTCCAAAGACACTAAACCATTCCAGTTGTTATGTGGATCATAATGTTATATAATGAGTATTCATATAATAAAATGTAATATATCTGTTTGAAAGGTATGTATCCTAATAAAAGGACTGGTTATAATATGTGGCAGTCTAATTTGTGGTTATGTAAACATTAATCACTTTTGAAAAATATTTCATAGCCTCCCAAACTACAGTAATAAGAAAATAAATCTATGGAATAAGAAAATATAATATAGAAACAACTTATAAATACGATGATTATTTTAAAATGATTTTTAAAACTTTATCTCACAGAAAAATAATTGATCAACATATAATATAATATTTTAGTGAAGGATTAATTAATATTGATCATAATATTATTGATTCCACTGTAAATGGTACCCTCAAGGACAATAATCAATTACTGTAAAGACCCTTATTGAAAACAATGTGTGTAATAATCAATAGTTTTTTGGGGTCTATTATACCCATGAAATTTGTTTATGAGGTGAAAATATCTCCTTTTAAGAAAAAGGTGGTAATTATGTTTTAAAAGGTAAGTACTCTACTCCATTAATTTTCACTTTCACATGAGAAGTACAAACCTGCGCCTCCACTTCATTGTGGTATTTAGTCATTTACACTAACTATTATGATAAATATTTATATTTTAGTGACTATTCCGAGATTTTTTGATACAATATTCCATTTTAACCTACAAAACTACAACATTAAGAAATAATCGTTCAATCCATCTAACTATATATTTATTGATAACAATTCATATTGCTAATGGGGTCTTCCAAATAACTTTATTAACCATAGAACCACCCAAGACAGAGTTTTCATCCTCCCCTAAAACCCAAAACCCTCAACCACCACAAATTTCTTTCCATAAACCCCAAGATTATCCAAGAAAACAGAATGAAATAAAATTGAATAAGAAATATATAATTCCAATAAATAAACAAAGATTCTATAAAATATGCTAAAACTAAATTAGTCTAACTAGACTACTTTTTCTGGGAAATTAAACATTAAAGGTTGGTAAAAAAAATCATAACCAATAGTCAACCCTACGGAGAAGAGAAAGGATAGTTCCAACAACATTCAATGTGGTGCACAACTAGAAAGAAAAAATTAACCCACAATTTGTGTCCTCTCATCCTATGGGTACCACTACTCCAACAGTCCCTAGAAATATAATTGATTAAAAAACCTTTTTAAAATATTAATCCCCAAGAAAATAGTGTTTATTTTTTTGAGCTACCTAGCCCAAAAAATCCTATTATTTTACCAAAAAGGTACAATGAACAATGAAAAAAAAATGAAAATAAATTTGACATGGAAATATTATAAAAAAACAAACAAGATAGCACTCCATTGATTGATTCTGTGAATAAAATTCAATGATTAACTATGTTTCTAAATGGGAAATATAAACACTAAAGGAATCATAGAGGAAATAAAGTGGTGGTCTTGGGGAATAATTTATCAATATTGACTAAGCCATCCGTTTTAACTAAATTCCGGGCTTTTGGATCTTTCTTTGTTTCATGATCTATAAGAGAGTATTTGTTTTAATATTCCATTCTTTATTTTGGGTTCCTATATAAATGGGATACATCACATAATTTTCTCTACATATTTGGTTGTGGAGTTATATCCTATAGAAATAGTTTTTCTTATATAATAATAGAGTTATACAAACCCCATTGGTGTTCTAGAGGATGTTATTATTAGGTTTCAAAACATAAATTTTTATGATGATTTTTATATTGTTAAAATGGATTATGGTAGGATGAATGGACATGCCCAAATTATATTTGGCGGACCTATCTTGAAAATATAAAAATCCACAATTAATGTTCATAATGGTATATTCTCTATGGATTTTGGTATTGAAATTTTCCAATTTAACATACTTAAATAACCAAAAATCCCTAATAGATAATTAATTTCATTCTATTAATTTAATTGATGTACTACCTATCTCTCTAGTACATTTTCTTCATTCCTTTCACTGCATTTCAATGTTTTCATCTCTAATAGTTATACTAGGTAATTATTCATCTGTCGAATTGTATAATGGTCTCGAACACTATCATTCATGTTAATAAATTTATTATTTCATATGAATAGAAAAATAATTACCACTGATGATTCTTCTTAGATTGTAAAATTTTACTCTTCATATGGGGTATTACAGTTGACTAGTTAGATTAGATCATGGATCTGTATATTTATTATTCACTACCTTAAAAAAATCCCCTAGAACTAGAACATAAATTTTGATATAAAATTTTTAAATATTTATATCATGGTAACACCTCAGTAGGATATACTATTTGGTCTCATGTGTAATGGTTCAAGATAGGTAGTTCGAGAGGTATTATCAAAAAGTAAAAGTAAATATCCATGTGTCATTGAATATACCTCACACAAAATAGACCATTCCCTTGAAAAATACATAAAAACTAAAAAATATATTTTCAATATGTATAGATTAAATAAATTTAGGTCATATATTTGAGGTTCCAAAGTGACTATGTATCCTACCCATACATCCCTTTGGAATCTAATTCTGAAACCAAAAACCAAACCATGTATCATTCATTAGATACTCCTTGTGTAAGATTTTAGTTTATAAACGAGGGGGGGAAGAGTGGATAATGTAGTGGTTTTCCAAATTAGTATGATACTTACAGTTTCAAATATTGACTCATTCTCATGAATTCTCGTAAATTACATTTTTTATAATGTGTAATTGTATCAAGGTTAAGATATTATTCCTTAGCATGCAGACATTATAAATTATTTTATAGTATCTTTAATTATTGTATATTTAAATAAAACCAAGATAGTAATTATAAAAATAAGTATAATTTTTATATTTGTGATATCCCCAACCTTGATCATATATGTAGTGACCAATTCATAAGGAATTATGTTCAAAATGGTGAGTAACAGTCCATATTTAAGATTTGTCACACTCTCGAATGTGGGGGACAATTTTTTCCTCGAATAGTTAGCTCATAAGATTCTTGATTCTATATTTTTTTGGATAGTGTTATTTTTTTATTCTAATGATTTTTTAGAGAATATCCTTATCATCAATGGATAGATAATGTCTCAAAAAGATTTGGAATTATAAAAAAAACATTTCTTATCTGTGAAATTTTTTATGTGTGGGGCATTGGAATTAATAGACTATTTCCAAATTAAATTAGAAATTTACAAATTATACTTTTATTGCATTACATGTATAAATGGTTAGAAGAATGAGATAAACATAATTATGACTCAAAGGTAGTCTTATAATTTTTTTAAACCCCAATTCATCTATAAGTTTGGATTATTTAGTTTCATAATTAGTGACCAGAGTTTCCATTAATACACCCACATAATGAAAACACTCTTATATTATTATATTTTTCGGAATCATGATTTGGTATATTTTCCCGCATAAACCAATGGAAAATATGAGACGTATAATAAATAGTTAAAATAAATTTATTAAAAAATAGAACAACCCAATAAGAAAACATTATAGAATTAGGTTTGATGATGCATTTTAGGCTTACTATACAATTTTTCAAAACTCCTATTAATAGGTCACCTTATCAACTTGTGTTTGAATATACTTTTCCACACCACATTGAGATAGATAAACAAGTCTTTTGGATATTAAATAATTAAATTCAAATTTTCTAATACAGGATTTCAATGTAAATTTCATATTTAGGAGTTATTGGAAATATAAATAGATTTATATGAGAACATCTTATTCTATATAGAAAGAACCAAAGATTCCCATGAACACCCCATCCTTTAAAATCACTTCATTTTTTAATTGAAGATCCAAATTTGTAATAAATGGATAATTTTATTTTTAGAGTTGAATTTTCTATGATTTTTTCTACAAAAATTCTATAATTTCTATCCTTTTTTGGTTGTGTAGGTTAAAAATGAAGCAACTGGACAGACATTCAGCTTCAATGGCAAGAGGCTAATGCGCTACCATGAAATCCTTTCAAAGACCAAAATAGAGTAATTACACCTCAAATAATCTGTATATTAGTGAAACCAACCAAGTTATATCCTTCCTTCATACCTTATCATTAATTACCATGGGAATACTAAAAATTATTTAGTGTGGGGGTGGTATTTTCTTATGTTATTATTGAATTTTATAATATTACTTCTGTATCGATATTTATCTCTTCCTGCATACTTTATTTATGATTTTTCTAATTATTCTTATGTATCAGTTTTTTTAGTACACTCATATTATATTCCTTTCTAATCATGGAATTTGTTGAAAATTAATTTTTAATGTCCACATGCTGAGTGGTTTTAATATTTGAAGAAAATTTTTATCACAGGTAGAATTTTATTACACGTTTGGATTTAACATTAAAAAAAATATTAATAAAATTGGTTTATTTTCAATGATATAAAATTTTGTTTTTCTTCATTCCCATTGTTTGATATTTTATGGAATAAGTGTTTTATTTAATATCTTCACTCATCATTGTACACAACCAGAAAATATAAATATTGTTTACATAATTGAAGGTATATATAAGTTAGGTTAATTTTTTTCATATTTATAGAATGGGTTTTACAAACATTCCCTTATTATCTAAACTGTTTCATTATTTTAGGTGATTGAAATAAGATTGATACCTATTGTTTTAATTGAATGAAATAGAAAAAAAAATCATCCAAAAATAATCAATAATAATAATAAAACATAACGTATACGATGAAACCCACAGAACATTTATTTTTAATAAATATAAAGTGTGTAAAATTTTGGATTTTGTTACAATAGGTATATTTATGGTAAAATGGAAAGAATTAAGTAGAAAAAAAAAATCCAAATTTACACATATATAATAGATAAAAAGAGGAAATATTTTCCTAAAATAAATATCACACACACGTGTGGGGATTTAGTGAAATTTTTAACTTGTGAATTTATTTTCTAATATAACTGTTATTAATATCCTATAATTTAATTGTGACATATTTTATAATAGACAACCTTATATACTTAGTGAGCTTGGATACTTAGTGTGGTTATTGATTTTCTCACATTACCATTGTAAATTGAATTTCCGTTAAATGAATAATGGTAATGACCATAGAATATATATTCATGAGTAATTTATCAAAATTTTACATTTCTATTTATTCAAAATTTTGAGGTGTGGGTGTGTGTTCAAATAAGGATTCACTATTCATTTTTACCATTATACATATGATTTTAATTAATTATGGGTTGTAATTTATCAACTTTATATTCATTTCAAATCAATTCATAGTTCATTTACGTCATGATAAATACAATTTTAAGGGTAATTTCACTTATATTAATGTTTTCATGGAAATTTGTTGTGATTTAGGGGGCCCAAGAAAAATATTGATCAAAATGGTCCAAAAAAATATAAAAACACTTGAACACATTTCTGAAACAATCTATATTTTTTTCTAATATATCAAAAACAATAGGAATCAAATTTTATAAACTCGTCAATAAAAAAGGGTGATAAATTTATCTATAATACTTGGAAGAAAAATCCATCTATTAATAATCCCTAACATTTTTATCATTAGATAGAATCTCAAACATTGAAATTCATTAGGTTACTTCTATAATTTGTACATAACTCAACTTATATGCATCCAATTTCTAGAAAATTTTATATGAATATATTTAATGGGTTATGAGACAACAATATAGTTTTTATAAGTGTTATAAGACTTTACTATTTCCTAATTATATGTTCTTTGTGCTATTTCAAAAACATAATGTCAGGACCACCTTCTAATTTTCCTATAAATTGGAACCTTGGGATCCTCATTTGATTGTTTAACCAAGGGGGTCAATTTCTTCAATTTTAGAGAGTCATAGGTTTTATATTCATATTTATACATTATGGAGATTTATTTATTTATATGGATATCTTGGTTTAATTAGATGTTCCATACAAACGTCACCATCCTCTCGATGGAAATATAAACGCTTTGTGATCATTGTGAGTGGCATACCAAATTGGAAAGGGATTTCTATCTCACTAATTAGCTGTTGGTTTAGTTTTTTTTGTCAGTAAACAAATTTTTTAGTTATATCTTACTTTTAATAATATTTTAATAATTTTTGGTGTGATTGAATGAATGGTCTTTTTTTATATCCATCAATATGATATTTTCTGTGTGTGAGTTGTGTTATTCTCATTTAAAAACATATAAATCCATTTATTTTCAACATATTTGATATTTAAATTTTATTCGGAATATATTATATAATTAATAACGTTTTTTCACTTGGAAAAAATATTATTATGTCATGGTTTGGTGATAAATGGATTGATATAATGGTTTGAGGGTAATTGGGATTATGGATAACCTTAACTAAAGAGTTACATCAAAATTAAATGAACTTAAAAGAAATAAGAACTTTTAATTTTTTCTAACAAACATGAAATGATTAAATAATTATATTTATCACAACATACAATTCATTTAATAAAATTCATATGTTATTTTCCTTCTTCGTATTACTTCAAATTTTTTTCAAAATAACCAATTATTTAGTTTCTGTTGTATAATACTTATTGAAATTTCACATTTAGAACATTCAGGTCTCCATTGAAAATTTCCTAATTTATTCCCTATGCTATTATTAAACTTTAAAAACCATGTAAATTTGATGTTTCAGAACTTAAAATTTATTCTCAGCACGTCAGGTCATATCATTTATGTTTGATGTCTGGAGTATCACCTCCACTGAAATATGTAAAAGTATTTTTTTCAATATTACCGTCTTTTTAATTTTTTTTGGTTCTATGATATCAAATAAGTATGAAAATTCAAAAAAAATGGATAAAAATAATAAATTCTTTTAAACCACATGATGACATATTATGATGAAAGGGGAGACAATGTGAGACAATGGTAGTGATAAAATCCATGAGTGAAAGGGTAATTATTATTTACGAAAAACATGAGATAATTTTCATTATGAACATTTCTAACTATGTTATCATTTTGAAAATGTTTCTAACAAATAAAAAGGTGTAAATTGTGGTAATATTATTGATTTAAAAATATCATCAAATATTGAAAATATTATTTGATATAGATATTTGAGGTAATCTATAAGTGCATAAATTCTTATTACCAAGATATGGAGGTCTCTTAAAAACCTTAATTTATCCAGTGATGTGGTATAAAAAGATTCTATGAAGAAAGTTTTATATATACATGATCTTATTTGTATATTTTATTTTCATTTAGTGTTCATTTGATTTCATTATTTGTGTTTTCCTAAATCGTATCAGGGTTTCTCATAAAAAATATTTTTTTAGAATTTCAATATAATTATTTGGGTATATATATAATTTTAGTTATATTTATATAGTTAATGAAGAAAAAATTATTTTACATAGAGAACCACTCCCCTTTGGATAAAATGTATCCATCTAACATTTGTAATTTAATACAAAGAAGAAAATATATTTTCTATATGAAATGAATTTAATTATAGAACCTCCTCGCATTAGATTTTACCACTCTATGTTGTAGTGATGGAAAGTTGTTTTGAGAATTCATGTTTATGTCTGTAAAATATACTCTCTAGATGAAATGGTTAGAGAATAAAACCATGTTGTATGTTTTTTATTACAGGAAAAATCTATTCACTAAGTTATAGTATTTGTAGTGGTTAAGAATAATATAAACACAACACCATGATAATGTTGGTTAAGATAAAAGATAACAACATGTAAAAGGGTGTGTTTTATTAATGATTATTTTTATTGCATTAGTTTTAAGGTAATAAGGGAGATACCACACTATGATGGAATATTAATTTCAGTTTCTCTGCCATAAACAACAAAAACTATGTCATGTTGCTTATTATAATAGTAATAGTTTTAATTATATAATATTTACTATACATAGAAGAGTAATGATATTAATGATGAAACAATAGATTAAATATGATTTGGGGATAATAATATTTTACCAATATTAACTTGATGTAGTGAGGAAGACAATATCATTTTTGTGAGGTATCAGTTAAAATCAATTTTTTTATTCTCAAAATCCTTGGAAGATAGAGTATATATTTAGATGAAAATCCATATCTAATGGATATATTTGATGAATAAAACAAGGATATACATACATTCTATATTCCAACATGAAGGTGATTTTATGGATATTTGAAGAATGTCTTTAGTGGAATCGACTACAATAAATTGAGAGAGACTTTGAGAGATCCAACTAAGATTCTCTAACAAATAGTGTTCCATGATTCTTTATTGAATAATAAATAAAAAATTTGTTTATTTTTCTTTGATTACTCATTAACACTCATTCAAAATATTTACAATTTTTTCACTTATATAATTATTTACTATGTGTAAGAGGAATAATAGGGACCCAGATACACATTGTAATGGGTTTTAGGTTAACCCTTTTTCCTATTCGATTTCACATTCCTAATTTGAGGAAATTCATGTGAATTTAGATAACATCCAAAACACACTAAAAACCATTCAGTCTTATTGACTAGTGAAAAACTATCATTGTTGATTTCTGTTTTTTTATCTAATTTTGAGTGAGATAGAGGTATAATATACTAACCAATGATGAGTGAAAGTTGATTTCATCATGGAAACATTTTATGGAATTAATTTATCTTCCACTATCGAAAAGTCAGTTAATCAAGATCTATGAAACCTAGAATAAATAATTATTATATTGTTATATTATTTATTAGATATTTAACAAAAAATAATGACACCTGGAATAATTAATTATTTAATTAATTTATTATTTTTTAATAGTTAAATGAGATAAAATTCTAACACATTGGGATATTTTTCATGAATTGATAATCATTATTAAATATATATTAATTATTCATCCATTAAATCTTGTAGTTATGGACAAAGAATTTATCATAATAAATTGATTTTATTTCCTCCTACTTTAATATTTTCTGTGTGACATATCTGTTTTTTATATGGGGATTTTTGAATGTTATATGGCATAGTGGAAGTGGCGGATCATTAACCAAAAATATTATTTATCGATCTTAATATATAATATATATAAAAATTGATAAAGGAAACCTTAGAATCTCTTATAAGGGATATTTAATGTTTAATTTATAATAAATTCAAAACATGTATTACTACAAACATAATAATTTTCTATGATCAATTCCGATGTGAATTTTTTAGTTCTATCATTTTAGTGTTCAAACTAAGAAAAAATTTCATTACATGTATCCACGCATAATCTATGAATCTTTAATAAATGTTCTTAATAATCCCAGTTCTTGAATAGAATAACCTATTGTTTTTTATAATTCATTATTAATAGTAATGAAATGATACTTTTTTTTTCTTGAGAGGTAGGGAGAATAAAGTTCTCACTTGGCCTTGATATAATTTCTAATGTCGCATTGTTATTTCTAAAAACTATCATCCTCTAAAATAGAAGTAAAAAATAATAATTCATGTTAATAATTTGATAATTTCATAATATATCTTTATTAAATATTAATTATATGTTATTCCCCAAGTTTATTATTATTATTATTATTAAGTCCTTTTACAAGCACATATTTTAATATAATTTGTTAAATTAATAAATTTATATTTTTTTAAATAATATTAAATAAAACATATCATTTTCATTTATCCCTTACCATATCCCTTTAATACCCCATATAATTTATTGAACCATGAATAATAAAATAGTTAATCAAATAAAATGTATTTTCTAAATAAGTAAATAAATATTATATTCACTTATCTCCTTAATATATATTTATTATTATATTCAATTAAGAAAATAAATATTTATATTAATATAATCACTCAACTACTGAATAAATATATATGTATTTGTTACATTGTGAACAAAAAACAAGAGATTAATCTTATCTCACATATTCTAAAAATGAATATCAAATTATTTAATTTAGTTGAATAACATAAATTGAATAATAATTATTTTATAATCTAAGAATAATAATTATAATTAATATTATCTTCAATATAATTTAATGATATAATAAGAATGCTTAGTGAGGGGTCCTCAAGGACTCTTTCTCATTTTCATTTGGCAAACTAACCTAAATACCAATAAAATGTCTATATACACATCAAGACATCCATTGAAAAATATTTTAATATCATAAATAAAAAAACCCTTCCAAAGAACATGAAAATATTGTATAATCAATTTGTCTTTATATCTCTTTGAGAAAGATGCATACTTGTGTTACCAACTTATATGCTTAATTTATCTTTCTTTGACATTCTGAAATGAACACATAAATGAACTACCATATCAATGAATTTAATTAGACATTTCAATTTAAACAAATGATTAGTGATATATATATATATATATATATATATATATTCTCCCATTAAAATTATAGGGAATAATCCATTCTTAACATATTAAATAAATATTATATCATGTATAAAGCACCCAATTATATTTTACCTCATCATGAAAATATGTCATCACGATATGCATCCGTACATAAGAGTTTGTACTTCATGTTATAAATTAATAATAATATTAAATATAAAGACTAATATTGACCTACATAGATAGGAATATCCAATGGAATATATAGTATATGTAATTACTATTGGTGGGTATGTCCTCATAACCACTCTATATTAAGTAAAAACATCATGTGAAGAAGTATTAATGTATTGTGAGCCTACAACACCTAATAGAAAAATATCTTATGAGCCTTTTTTGACAGATATTTTCTAGACCATAGGACATATGTTTAAGAATATTTTAAAAACATTTTTAGGTTCTCATTATATCTTTGAATTTTTGTAACCCTTATATGTGAAAAATACTATATGAAAATTATCCCATAGATGTTATAAAAAAGAACAATCATCATGAGATGTGATATTTTTTAATATTTTGGTATTTTAATGTAAAAAATTTCTTTATTTTCTAGGGAACCAACTCCAAAAAAAACTCCCACCTTCACTAGAACCAACTTCTAATAATAAACAATATACTAGATATCACGTGATAAACATTATTTTATTGAGTTATAGTTCTATATCATTGGCTTTAGATGTTCTAATAGGGTTATTTTTCCTGCTTCAAATTCAAAATAATTATACACCCCCCCACCCCCAATAAGATATAAAACCAATTATTTTTTCTTTCCACTCTAATGGTAAAAATCTAAAATCATGATCAAATCGTTTCTTAAAATTATTATTATGCTGCATCAGATACTGAAAGGTACTTGGTCAATTTAAATTAGGGTACCAATATATTTAATAACCATCTATTTCTTATTTACATAGCCTTATTTTAATATATGAGAAAAAAATGTTCTATTTAAATTCTTGTTTTGGCTTGTACTTATTCCTATTATTTTCCCGGTAGTGGAGGAATAATTAAATGGAATCACTTGAACCTACTAATGAGAACAGGTACAATAGGGAACTATTTTCCAAAAATGGGTTGTGATCTGGATATTTTTGTTATATACTTATGCATGTAGGGTTAGAAGCACATGTTTTTTGTACGGGATGGTTTTTGGTTTCGGGACCCATAGGTTGGGTTTAGTTATTAATTTCCTATATGTATAAATTTTAGTTTTAGTCTTTCTTAAATGTACCCCACCCATGTTAAGCACTACGTGCCAAACACCCCTATTTCTTGGGGAAGGTATTTGTTTTCCATAATTCAAATGAGTGGATGGTTATTATATCCTTTCTACTCCCTCTCCCAGGTATCCCAAGACTCAAAGGGTAGGTTGTGATAGATACAAGTTTTATTATAGGCCATGAATCTTTGTGTAAGGTGGTTGTGGTGGCCCAGGTGTGTGTGGGATGGTTTGTTTCCCAAGTGTGTTCGGGATGAGGCCCAGGTGTCGGTGGGTAGGATGTGTGGTTGTGGTGGGCTAGGTGTTTTTGGTTGGTATATGTGGTTGTGGTTGCTCTCATGTTTCAGGTGAGATGATATGTGGTTCGGATGGCCCATATAGTTGCTGTTGGTGGTGGTAGTGGGACTGTGGTGGGACTAGTGGGGGAGTTCTGATCTGTAGAAAATTCTAAATAAATCATGGGAATGCGGTGGGGGGTACCCAAATATCGAGGTGATATACCTATTATTTTACCTGAATTTTTTTATTTGGGGAGTGTGACATAGTGAGGATGGGTGGACAGTTTTCCTTACTAAGTGCTTTGATTACTTATTTTTTTCTCACGGGGCATTAGAATGTCTCCCCTCTTCTACACAAGAGCTTTTTGTTTCCATACTTTGTATAATTGTAAACTCACCCTATGTATATAAAACTTCTCATAGGATTCCATTAGTAATTTGAGGTTCATTGTAAAGGATCAGGCCTCTGCGGTCTATACCTCTGTGAAAATATGGTGTATGAGGTGTTCTAGGTGGTCAAGGAGACTTATCCCCAACACTTTTCCATTTTTACAATTCTATGAATAGTTCCATCGGTGAAACTGATGAAAACAGTTCCATTGTTGAGATCGATGTGAACAGTTCCATCAATGAGGTCGATGTGAAAAGTTCTATCGGTGAGACCCATGCAAACGGTTACATCGGTGAGACCGATGAAAATAGTTCCATCGGTGAGACTGATACGAATAGTTCCATCAGTGAGACTGATTGAACTGTTAATTCGTTATCGGTGACTCATTCTATAAAAAGTACCATCGATATTAATGATTCATTTGGTGAATAGTACCATAGGTAATGGAGAGTCATTGTGTGAACAATACAATCGATATATATGAGTAATTTTGTGAACAGTACCATCAATATTGGTGAGTCAATCTGTGAATAGTAACATTTGTATCATTGAGTCATTCTGTGAATAGTACCATCTCTATCGGTGAGTCATTTTGTGAACAGAATAATTGGTATTAGTGAGTAATTTTTTGAATAGTACCATAGGTATTGGTGAGTCATTATGTGAACAGTTCCATCAGTATTGGTGAGTTATTATTTGAATGGTACCATTGATTTCGGTGAGTCATTCTGTGAATAGTACAATATGTATTGGTGAGTCATTCTTTGAAAAGTACCCTCTATATCGGTGAGTCATTCAGTGAACAGTACCATCAGTATCGGTGAGTCATTTTGTGAACAGTACCACTAATATCTGTGAGTCATTATTTAAATAGTGTCATTGTTATTGACGATTCATTCCCTGAATAGTACCATTGATATCGGTGAGTCATTATGTGAATAGTGTCATTGGTATCGGTGAGTCATTCTATGAACAGTACATCGGTATCAATGAGCCATTCTATGAACAATGCCATCAGTATTAGTGAGTCATTCGGTGAACAGTACCATCAGTATCGGTGAGTCATTTTGTGAATTGTGCCATCAGTATCGGTTAGTCATTATGTGAATCATATTTCAAGGATTGGTATATGTATAGTGATTCCAGGATCAAGTACAATGTTTCTAGCTTCCTATAGTTTCTCCCCTTTGATGTTTTATTTGAATTAGAATGCATTCAAGGACTTTTTAAAGATATTTTAGGCCAAATCGAATCCCATAACTCCTATATTAATTTTCTTAATGATTGGGATGATTTTACATGGTTAAAACAAGTGGTTTATTGTGATATACTTTTAATGGAAAATACAATGTATCTTAAACCCGCTCCATAAATTGTCTAAAGGGATGAGATATCTTCCTCCCATGTTCTACTCTCTTTTTCCCTAGTGTGAGACTCTCTATCATTTCTTTCATCCCATAGGAGTAGTGTGATCAAACCATAATCCTCGGATCGTTTCCCCCATGATGTTTCTTCCTACTCCATGTGAACCCCTTATTTTGGTGCAAGCAGTAAGTGTCGATCCTTTATCGATATAATGTATGATCTACCTATTCTCTTGTGTTTTCCTCTATCCTTCACCTCCTATTTTTCATTTCCATGCTATGGCATGTGATCTACATTCTCTTAATAGTTTTTATGGTATATCGGATAGTAAGATCATGACATGGAATCCTCGGGTGGATGCAGTTGTCACGGGAGGATGCGATCGTGATCTGTTGTGTGGACCATTCTGGTATAAAGAACGTCAAGAATTGTCTGAGGTAGGGGATACTTTTTTTCTATAATTTTACATGCAACTATAGATTTATCATGTTTTATCCCACTCGATCACAATGAAATTGACATAATAAATATTTGAGATGGATAAATAAATATATTTCGATCATATATTATTTCCCCTTGTTTTTCTAGATAGTTTGATATCTATGATTTCTTTTTTAAGCATTTCATTCTAGATGGAAATTGGTGAAGAACGTAAAAAGGGAGAAATTCAAAATTCATTTTCGATGATAAGGAGCCACGTAATTGAATCTAGTTATTATCATTGTAATTTGATTTTAATCAAATTGATGGAGTGATCATGTTTAGTAATTTTGTGATAGCTATGACATCTTGAGGTTTAGGTTACCCATAGATGGAACCTACGAATAATAAATTGGTTAATTCTAGATGGATTAAAGAACCAGTGGTTTGATAAAATGATAATACCTCTTAGGGATCTGAGTTTCCCACTTTCTTTCTTAATGGTGAAGAGCCCAGTTGATATGATGTTTGTTTTCAGGATAATTGTGTTGTGATGTGATATTGGAAGTCTGTTATGATATGTGGGGGTTGAGAGGCCTATTGTCTGTGGCAATAATTAATGCCTAGAGTGGTGATATGCAGAAGTTTATACAAGTGGGTGTTGGGGAGGACACCGGGGATGATGAAATGGGTTGGACGAAAATGTTTGGATTCTTGTTGGTTGTTTATCTTCGTTACATTTCCCACTAACAAAGGTATTAGGTTTGGTTACCCTCCTTCCAAAAGTGGCAAATACATGTGGGGTATGCCATGTGCTTTCCATGATTAGCTTCCCAAGGGAGGGAAGGTCCACGCACATTATATAGGTGGAAAGGACTGGACGGGTAGTTCACCTCTCACCATGTTGATCCCCTTGTGTTTCGTAGCATAGAATGTTTCTCTAGAATTCTTGGGAATATGGTAATGTAATTCTATTAATAAATGATTGAATAAATGATGTTAACCCATAGGGTTGGAGCTTGCTGGGACGCATTGAGGAGGTTGCAATTTAATGGAACAGTGGAACATGGGTGTGATTCTAGAGAAATATAATGTGGTTTCGTTAAAGGTTAATTAATTTTTAAAGAATTAATAAACATAAAGTGAAACTGATAAAAAGATAATGAATTTATGTAATAAAACTCTTTAAATGGTTTTGTGCTTATATGATACCTAGTCTTAGAAGATGTATCTTGGAGTCCGAGAGACCTTATCTACAGTTGGGTCTAAGAGTAGGTTATTCTCATAGTGTAGTTCTGATCTATAGTATATTTTTTACTTTTTTTTGTTTCTATAGGATACTCCACCCCATGAGTTAGGGTAACTGGTACCCTAGGTATTATGAGCCCTGGGGGTGTTTTCCCCAGCATTTTGGTGGGATGATTGACAGATGAAAACCCCCTTTAGCCTCACTCTCTTCTCTTGGTAGTTACATGGGATGGTAGGAACGGTGGTCAGTATTCCCCATATATGTGTGTTGAAGGCTGTAATGGCTTGTGGTTATTCACACACATATATTATAGATATAGTTTCCTATGGACTACTATAGGTGTAATGTGTATAGGTTATGATGCCTTGCAGATCCTCAATCATTGTATGGGCTGTAATGGATTGAGGTATAATGTTCGACATACGATAAACATTATGCGAGCTATGGTGGATCTAGAAAACTAACTGGTTACAATTCATACATGGACCTGGTGGTTTTTTTGAATGAGTTTCATGTTTTGGCGATTCCCCCAGGTGTTTTCAGGCAATACATTTTAGAGAGATATGCATAGGACAAGTGACGTTGGGAAAAAGAAGAAAACTAGTGGGGAATTTGTAGCAGGGTACCATTAATGTTCATTATTATAATCTATAATCTTGTATGTGATACATGGTGAGAGTATATATAGTGATCCTTGTAACATAGTATACCCATTTAGGTGATGAGTTAGTTTCACTTATTGTTCACTGTTCTTTAGAATGCTTTCTTAAATTTTTCACAAGAGGCTCCGGGCAGGATCCTAATGATTATATCGATATACTCACACTATGTATATATAAACACCTTTTAAGGTCACTTGGAGAACAATGGAGATCAGTCTGGTTACTACTAGCTTGGGTTGTAAGAGCTGTTTGGGGCTTCGTGGTTGCTGTAGTTTTTACATTCTTTTGGGTAGTTGCAGTTTTCTCCTTTCCGTTGTAATATTTTTGCATGAAATTGAATATGTGTACATGGGTTTTCTTTTATAATGATGTATGAGTTTGAGTTGTTTGATTTTTTTCTTATCTCCCTCTTTCACAAGTGTTCTCTTATAGGGTAATGCCTCCCATCTGTGTGTTTACTATACCCATTGTGCTAGTTGCCAACCCAGGGCCTACTGGAGGTGGGACTCATGGTTCTTTATCTCTCTTATCTAATTGTTATCCTAGTAGGGGTACACCTTGTGTGGAAAAGTCCATGACATATTAGTATCATAGGTATGGATGAGGGATAGGCTGGAGTTTGGTGTTTTGCATTGGAGAGGCTACATGGTTTGGTAGGGAAATAGTGTCAGTCAAGATTAGAAATTGTTGTAAACAATTGAGACTAGATGAGACGTGGGAATTTAGTCCCCCCTATGATATGAAGAACATACCTTTCTGTTTAGAGTGGCAACTAAATGAGGTGATACAAGTTGTAGGGTAGAGAACTAGGAATGGATCACACGTCATTCTTATTTGTTCCTTTTTTTGAATGGGAGGACTTTGGGATAGGTTAAACTATAATGAATAAAAAAACAACTAATTACATAATTTTGATTCTTCCTTATTCTCAGTTTCGATGTTCTATTTATTCGTTATTTTTCAGGTATGGCTATAGGTCGATGAATTTGTTAGGTTACCATAGATGATGTCCAGTAGATTATGCCAGCAGATCACCATAGTGCAGAGGTTGAAAACGAAGACACATAGAGGAGTTAGTGATCTCATGGGAGGAGTTTTGATACAATTTTAGAGTCATGTTTCTTTTTTCAATCTCGAATGAGTAAAGTCTCTAGGATCTTCATACCCTTCGAGAGGGGTGCTCCAGTGTGTGAGATACTGAAATCTTTTTCAGAAAAATTTTACGATATGCTTTCGAATAGTTTCCAGATGGGGAAGTCAGGTCGAGGCATTCTGAGGAGGCTTTGCATCTAGGGATCCAGTGCCTGGTCACCCCATTTATGCTGAAGACATATCTTGAGTTTCTGGCGAGGGAAGAAGTCTTTAATAAGACATTGGTGAGAACCAAATAATCACAAGAGGCGAGTCATCCTGATTCATCAAAAATTATAGTTTTGGTATGTGGTTCCCAGTTTTCAGGGAATAAGTTTTTCCGTTTGGTCGGGGGTAGGTCTGAGCACTAAGCATCTCATTTCTTAGGGGGAAGTGGCTCCAAGGACATTTCCATGGGATTAAAAACTTTTTTTCTTATGGTGGTTGATATTAACAACAGTGAGAGTGCCTTACCATTCAGAGCAGTCATTATTCACCAGGTGTTCCACTCCAGGTTCCTCTGATGAGGTAGTTCCAGCTGAGGAACAAATAGAAAGTCTCACCATCTTTAGATCTGTAGAGAGAAGATGGGGTAGGTAGAGGACAACCCTATTATTCTCCCCATCCTTATAGGGAAGAGTGCGACTATGGCGGTGGTCATCATATGGGTTAGAGAGGGCATGGAGGAGGTTTTGGTCAGCTTCATGCAATAGTGTTGCCAGCTTCATGCGAGTCAGACATTGTTCTAGGTACCCATTACTTTTTTTCTACATAGGTGTATTCCTTGTTTGATTTTAGAGAAAGACAATCCCTCATATCACCTTCCCTTGTATATGCATTGGAACATTAGGTAGAGAGGCTTCTAATTCCCTAGTTGTTGACTATGCCTGTTGGATGTCGAACAAACTTGGTTGTTGTATGTAGAGACTGTGAGCTAGTGGTGGGGAATCACATATCTTGGGTAAACTTCCTTTGATTATAGATACAACCATATGATGTCATCCTTGGCATGGATTTATTGTATTCGGTGTAGGATATCATGGATTCCTTTTTGAGGTAGGTGGGGTTCTTTGATGAAGATGGAGAGCTAATGGTGTTGGTTGGAAAGCAAGAAACTCAAATATGTCTGAGTTGTGTTTCTTCTATATCATCCATGATTGATGAGTTGACGCTGAGTTCTTTAGAGGTTCAATTAGTTGGAGTTTCCAAGTGCCATAGTAGAGTACCCTGATGCCTTTCAATAAGAGGTTATAGCATTACCCCCACTATGAGAGATAGAGTTTGGGATCGAGCTACAACAATTAGAATCTCAAATATCTATATCTATATATAGGATGGCCCCTTCTGAGTAATGCGAGCTACATATACAGCTTGATGGTCTGTTGTAGTGCAGTTTTGTTCGGTTGAGTTTGTCACAGGGGGGCACACATGTTTTTTTGTGAAGAAGGCTGATTGAAATTTGTTATTGTGTTTTTATTATCATCACTTAAACAGTGGGAATGTGAAGAATCTATATCTTCTTCTGTTGATTTATGATTTTTTTTATATCAACTAATGTGTGAAATTCGGTTCTCAATAATCAACTTGCGGCTAGGATATCCTCAGATGCATGTGAAGGATGAGGATATCCAAAAGGCTGCTTTCCATTTTCGTCATGGGAATTACAAGATCGTTGTAATGTTTTTTGGTGTGATGAATGCTTCAGATTTGTTCATGGGATTGATGAATGTTGTGTTCCATGAGTTCCTAGATATGTTCTCGGTGGTATTCATCGATGGAATCCTTGTGTACTCTGCATCTAAGGAGGATCATGCACAGCATCCACATTACATTTAAGGAGTTCTTCCTCAACATCAGTAGTTTTTGGAAGTTTTCTAAGTGTGATTTTTGAGATTAAAAATTCTTTTTCATAGGGCATGTTGTTTCCTAGTTGGGAGTAGTTATGGATCCGTTGTAGATAGAAGCAGTTTTGTCTTGGGAAGCCCCCAAGATATTTCCAGTGGTGCGATGTTTCATGGGTCTTGAAAGCTACTACAGGAGGTTCGTAGAAGATATATCTCAGGTTTCAACTCCTATGATATCATTTACTAAGAAGGATCAGGTGTTCATGGGGACTAATCAGTGTTAGGAAACAATCAAGTATCTGAAGGAGAAGTTGGTAAGTGCTCTAGTTCTTTTTCTTCCAGAATAGGGTGTTCATTTTGACATTTTCTTTGATACTTTTCATTTGGGGATTGGTTGTGTTCTGATGTAGCATGGATCCATTGTTTCATATGGGTCTCGGTAGTTGCGTCCGCATGAACGTAACTATACCACCCATGATCTTGAGTTGGTGGTTGTGGTGTTTGATCTGATGTTGTAGAGGCATTTCCTCATTTGTGAGCCCTTTGTGGTTTTCATCGATCATAAGATCCTTAGGTATGTTTTCTCCCAGCTTGACTTGAACTTGCAGCAGAGTCAATGAATGGAGTTCTTACAGGAATACAACATTGAAATATCTTATACACCTATAAAGGGGATTGTTGTAGCTAATGTGATATGTAAAAAGACACGTATTGATGCAGTGCATGAATCTGGTGATTCCTAGAGAGTAAGAGATGAACTATCAGTTTTACATCTTGGTATGGGAGAAGTTGGGTGTTGAAGTTGTCTTTTTTAGATGATGGTGCAGTCATATATGGTGTGAAATGTGGAAGAATCCTAGTTGGGGGATCTATAGGTGTAGGTCTGGAGAGACAATGATTTTTGTGGAGACGTCCATGATGGTTGGTATTAGGATGAACAACACCGAGTGTTTTGTCATAGAAGGTTGTTTTTTTCCTTTCACAATGAGTGAGACTGTTCTAAGACAATTCCATAGTTCTCCTTTAATGGTGAATCCAAGTGTAAAAAATATGTATCAATCCTTAAAGAGTTAGTTTTTGTGGTTTGGGTTGAAGCCTATAGTTGCAGAGTATGTGTCTTGATGATTGGTCTACCAGAAGGTGACGGTCGAGCACCGTGTCCCCATTGGTTTTATCCATCCATTAGATATTCCTCAGTGGATGTTGGAGGACAACTCAAAGGACTTTTTTACTTGTTTAACTTGAGATCAGGGAGGCCATGATCTTATTTGGGTGGTGGTAGATTTTTTCACAAATACATCCCACTTTGTATTGATCAAGGAGTCAACCTCAGGGGATGTTTTTTCGAGGTAGTATCTGGAGGTGTTGGTGAGACTCCACAGTGTTTTGAGGAAAATCATTTCGGATCGAGATCCACGTTAGACATCTAGGGTTTGGAGAGGTCTCCAGTAAGCTATTGGTTCTCAAATATTCTATAGCTCTACTTTTCATCCTCAGACAGACGGTCTGACAGTGCAGACTATCTAGACTCTTGAAGACATGTTGCACTCTTGTGTCCAAGATTTTGGAGGCTCTTGGATGAGGCAATTATCCTTGGTGGATTTCTCTAACAACCATATTTTTCACTCCACCATAGGTATGGCATCATTTTAATCCTTGTATGGCCGACCATTCCATTCTCTATTGTGCGGGACTGGGGTCATAGAGTTACCAATTCTCAGACAGAAACTAGTGCAGAATACCACTGAGAGGGTTGAGGTGATTTTTGAGAGGATGAAGATAGTGCAAGATCATCAAAAATCATATTCCGATCAAAGGAGAAGTCCTTTGGAGTTTAATGTTGGGGAACACATGTTTCTGAAGGTTACTCCCCTTTGTGGGAAGGTATGGTTTGGTTGTGGGAGTATGCTTTCTTCTTGGTTTGTTGGGCCATTCAGGGTGTTGGCGCGTGTTGGAGCTATGGTGTATCGAGTGGCACATCCCCCAATGGTGAGCTGGATACATGATGTTTTTCATTTGTCACAACTCTATTGTTATCTTCACGATGACTCTCATATTATCGATTGGGGAGATATCGATGTTAATGATTATGTAACCTTCCAAGAGAAGCTTGTGGAGATCCAAGACCCAAAAGAGCAGGTGTTTTATGGGCATTCTATCCCCTTGGTTCGTGCCTTCTGAAGACACGGTGGAGTGGAGGAGAGTACCAGGGAACATGAGTCATTGATTCGTGCTCAGTACCCTGAGTTGTTTGATGTTTAACTCTTTTCATGTAAAAAAATGTTATCTTTGTTTTTTTAGACCTTTCGTATATATGATATGGTTTATTTCATTTTCTTCTTGTGGCCCTCTCTCTTTTGAGGGGTATCTCGATGGGTGGTGGTTCAAAACCCATTTCTGTTTCCCTTTTGGTGGGTTTTGAATTCTAGAGGATGAGAATGTTTTAAGAGGTATATGATGTAATGTCACAGACCTCTATGGTCCATCCCTCTGTGGAAATATGTTGTTTGAGGTGTTCTGGGAGGTCAAGTTGACTTATACCCAACACATTTCCAAATTTACAATTCTATGAATAGTTCCACCAGTGAGATCGATGCGAACAGTTCCATTGGTGACACCGATGTGATCACTGTCATCAGTGAAACTGAGGCAAATAGTACCATCGTTATTAGTGAGTAATTTTTTAATAGTACCATCAGTATTTCTGAGTCGTTCTGTGAACATTACCATCAGTATCGGTGAGTCATTATATGAATAGTAAAATTGGTATCGGTGATTCATACTATGAATAATACCACCACTATTGGTGAGTCATTCAATGAAAAGTATTGAGTACTGGTGAGTCATTCTATGAACAATACCATCAGTGTTGGTGATTCATTTTGTGAAATGTACCATCAGTATCGCTGCGTCATTCTATGAATAGTACCATCGGTATTAGTGAGTCATTCTTTGAAAAGTACCATCGGTACTGGTGAGTGATTCTTTCAACAGTACAATTGGAATCGGTGAGTCATTCTATGTACAGTTCCATTGGCATCGGTGCGACATTCTGTGTAGAGTACCATCAGTATCGGTGAGTCATTATATGAACAGTTCCATCGATATCTGTGAGTCATTCTGTGAATAGTACATCTGTATCAGTGAGTCATTTTGTGAATAGTGTCATCGGTAGAGGTGAGTCAATATGTGAATAGTACCATTGGTATCTTTGCGTCATTTTTTGAAAAGTTCTCGTGGTTTTAGTGATTCATTCTGCGAACAGTTTTTCTTGGATCGGTAGGTGTATAGTGTTTCTAGGATTGGTAGGTGTATAATTATTCCAGGATCGTGAACAATGTTTCTAGCTTCCGACAGTTTCTCCACTTTGACGTTTTTTTGATATAAAATGCATTCACAGCCTTGTTTTAAGTGATTTAAGGCCGTATCGAATCCCATAACTCATATATTAATTTTCGTAAGTCTCTGGATGTTTCTACCTTCTTTTTCCCTCATGTGAGGATCTTGAACCTATCTTTCTTCTCATAAGAATTTTTTGATCAATCCTTAATACTCATATAATTTACCCCTTGAAGCTTCTTCCTACTGCATACGCAGCCCTTATTTTAGTGAAAGAAGAATGTGTCAATCTTTCATCGATATAAGGTATGATCTACCTCTGTTCTTGTGTTTTCTTTGATCCTTCTCCTCCTATTTCTCTTTTCCATGTTATGGCATGTGGTCTCCATGATTCTAATTGAGTTTTCCTGGATATCTAATGGTGTAGTACTACCGCGGCATCCTGGGGTGGATGCAGTTGTCATAGGTGGAGGATATCGTGATTCGTTGTGTGGATTATTCTTTTATAAAGAATGTTAAAGACTATTTGAGGTAGGGGTTTCTTTTCTTCTCTATTAATTCTCATGAAACTGTAGAGATAGCATGTTTTATCTCACTGGATCCAAATGGAATTGTCATAATAAATATTTGAATAGGAAAAAAATTGATATCGATCGTATGTTATTGACTCTTTTATTTCTAGATAGTGTGATATATTTTCATTACTTTTTTAGATATTCTTTATTGATGGAAATTGGTAAAGAATGTAAACTGAGAATAATTGTCAATTAATTTTCAATGATAAAGAGTGGTGTAATTGAATCTGGTTCTATGTATTTAAATTTTATGTTAATCAAATTTATGCAGTAAGCATGTTTAATCATTTTTTGATAGCTATGATAGCTTGCTGTTTAGGTTACCTATAGTTGGAATATATGAATAATAAATTGGTTAATTCGAGATGGATTAAAAAACCAGCTTCTTGATAAAAATATAATTCATCCTAGGGTTCGGAGTAACTCTCTTTCTTACATAAAGGATAGGATCCTAGTTGATATGAAGTTTTTCTTCCTGGTGCTTGTATTGTGATGTGAGCCTCGTAGGATGTTGTGATATGTGGAGGCAGGGAGGCCTATTGGTTCTGGAAGAACTTGACGCCTAGAGTGGTGATATGCATCTGTTTATTCATGTGGGTGTCAGGGAGGACATTTATGATGATGAAACATGTTGGATGTGAATGTTTGGATTCTTGCTAATTCTTGTTGGTTGTTTATTTCCTTTAATTTCCCCACTGCCCAGGGTAGTAGGTTTTCTTACCCTCGTTCCAAAAGGGCCAAAGACACGCGGGGTATGCCACGTGCTTTCTGTGTTTTGATCCCCAAGGGAGGATATGTCTATGCTCTGGATATAGGTGGAAAATACTCGATTGTTATATCACCAACTCTCCATGTTAATCCCCATGTGTTTGGTATATTATAATTATTCTTTAATTCCAGGGTATATGGGAAAGTAATGTTTTTAATAAATGACTTAATAAATGATGTAAACCCATGGGTTGGAGCTTGCTAGGATGCAATGTTGGGGTTGAAATTTAATGGAACAGTGGACCTTGGGTGTGATTCTAGTGAAATATATTGTTCTTTCATTAATGGTTAATTAATGCTTAAAAAATTAATTAACGTAAAGTGGAACTGATAAAAAGGGAATTATGTAATGTAAAAAAAATTCATAAATGGTTGTGTACTTATAGGTTACCTTATCTTAGAAGTGTAACCCTGGATTCGAAGAGATTTTATCTATAGTTCAGACTAATACTAGGTTATACTCATAGTGTGGTTATGAGCTACAATATATTCTGTACTTTTTATCTATTTATATGCTACACCACCCTGACAGTTAGGGAAACTGGCACGCTGGGGATTCTGATCCCTATGGGTATTTCCCAAAACATTCTGATGGGAAGATGGATGGATGACTAACCTATTTGGCACCTCTCTCTTTTCTTGGTAGTTACTTGTACCGGTAGTAAAAACAGTTAGTTTTCCCCATATATGTGTGTAGAGGGTTGTAATGCATTGCGGTTATTCACACACATATATTCTGGATATAGTTTCCTAAGGACAACAATAGGTGTAACATGTATAATATGTGATAAATTGTGGATCCTTACATGGTTTATGGGCAATAAAGTCTTAAGGTATAATGCACACAGTATGATACACGTTATGCGAGCCATGGTGGCTCCTAGAAACAACCTATTTACTTTCTTTATGTGGAAGTGGTTCTTTTTTTGCATGAGGTGTATGTTGTGGTGCTTCACCTAGTTGTATGCAGGCAATCCTTTTTGGAGAGAGATGCTTCTGATGTACGACATTGGGGAAAATAGTAAAACCAGTGGGGAAGAAGTAGCATGGTATCGTTGATATTATTTATTATATTATATACTATTGTATGTGAAACTTTTTGATAGTATCCATGATGAGGATGGGAAATTAGTATACCGGTTTAGGTGACGATTTAGTTTCACTTGTTATTCACTATGCTTTAGCATGTTTTCTATAGTTTTTCTTAAGAGGATAAGGGGATGATCATACTGAGTGTAATGCTATACTCACCCTAATTATAAATAAACTGTTTTTCAGATCACTTAGAGTAGGTTGGATATCAGGTTGGAAACTACTATCTTGGGGCTATAGGATCTGTTCGGGCTTCGTGTTTGTTGTTGTCCTTACATTCATTCAGGTACTTGCAATTTTCCCCTTTCTGTTGTAGTTTTTTACATGACATTACATATTTGTACTTGGTATTTCATTTATATTGTTGTATGAGTTAGATTTGGTTAGGTTTTGTCTTATCTCTCTCTCTCTCTCTCTCTTGTATGTCTTCTCTTTTAGGGTAATGCATCCCATTTGAGTGTTTAATGTACTCTCGGTGCCAGTCACCATCCCGGGGCCTATTAAATATGGGACTTGGGGGGGTATTATCTATCTTCTCACATTGCCGGCCTAGGATGGTTACACATTCTGGGGAGGGGGTCATGACAGTCATGCCAAACCTTACTAGCTCAAGCATCGGGACAATTTTTGTTTCTTCTTTTCTTCTCTTTTGGTACATTCCTTTATAGTTTTCTTGTGATTAATATTAGTTTATTTTGGAACATGCATGTGGGGATGGATTTATGGATTTACGTTTATCATTATTAATTGGTGTTGCAAGGACTTACCATCTTATCTCTCAATCTTGTTCTATAAAAAGGGTAATGCTTTCTATTTATATGAGATTATATACCCTTGGTGCTAGTCTTCACTTTAGGTACTACTGAAGGTGGGACTTGGGGGGTCATTATATCTCCTTCACCTTAAAGTAGGATGGATAGGGAACCTTTTCATCACTTCCCTCATCTTGGAGAAGGTGAGTCATGAGTGAATGGTATTAGAGGGTGATGGTTGGAAGATAATACGGTGTTCGGGGTCAGTCATCGTGAGGATTGCAATAGAAGGTAGGGAAATAGTATTAGGTAACCATGGTTTGAGACATAGGACAGGGAATATTGGCTAGGACATGGGATTTTTGGGACCCCCCCCCCCCATGATCTGATATAAGGACTCAGGACCTACTGAATTTCTAGGTGAGGCTACACTAATTTTAGTGTACATACCCTAGGAAAGGTACATGCATCATAATGACTTGTGTTCTTCTGTTTCTTGGGTGTTTTGGAAATTAAAATAAATAAAAAGTTTAAACGAAAATTTATATGGAATTTCCCACACTACTTGGGCTTAATATTTTCTTGTTTTCTTTTTAGCTATGGCACCTAGGAGTTGTCCATGAGTCGTGCAGTCAGTCGAGGCCTGGCAGGTTGATCTGGTTGATTAGCAGATGCCAAATCAAGAGGAGGGGGATGAACAGTGGTAGAAAACATATTGTTCCTTCTAGATAAAGACTATTGGAAGGTACAAGGGAAACGACTAATGCATGGAGATAGTGAGCTAACTCGAGGAGCGGGTGATCGCTTTCAGCTTGATCTGGGTTCCAAAAGAGTACTGGGATCCTCTTACTGTGAGATAGATGCGAGGAGTGGTGCATCAGGGGTGGATGATTTACCTTGGGGAGAATAAGTAAACTACAGTTTCATGGACTGACATTGAAAAGGATTTAAAATTCAAATTCTTTTCTTCTGTGATGAATGATGAGAAGAAGCTAGAGTTTCCCTTCGTTCAGTAAAGGAGTGTATTGGTAAGGAAGTTGGGGATAGGGTTCAAGGATATCCTTCATTTTGATATGGACCTATTTCCCGGTGAGGATAAGTAGGAAAGATGCTTAGAGGAAGAACTTTGACCTTCTCTTTAGTATGTTGTTACTCCCTTCACTCTACGGATGTACTTCTAGGATTAGAAGAAGGCTGAAGTAGTGGAGAGGACGCACAAACTGGGAGGTGTGTCATGATAGATGATCCAGTTGAGTTCGTCAAAGGGGAAGTCCTTCAGCAGTAGGCCTCTAGCATCTAGGAAGTCTAGATTTTGGCTGGTGGGGAGCAGGCCATAGTAGGTATAGTTTTGATCTCCCAATCCTCATCTGTAGATGCCAAAATCTGCCAAAGGCCATGGACCGAAATTGGGAAAACAATGAAGGCCAATTTCGACTGAAGGAATTGGTATGGGAATGCAAGAAATGCAACTTTAAATATCCATGTAGCTTGTGTAAAACCACCCCATGACGTGTAAAATTTCATGCTAACGAAATCATTTGTGCGTCGTGTGGAAAGTTGGGTGCTATGTGGAAAGTTGTGCACAAGGTGAAAACCTGCGCATCACACGGAATATTGCACACAACCAATTGAGGAAAAGGGTTTTCCATGCTAGCATAGTTACGCGTACCCTCTAGATATCTCTCTCACCTATAAATAGAAGGTAACTCCCCCCATTCAACTAGGTTTAAGAATACAAACTGTCTCCCATTCATGTAATTCACCTCTTTCGCGTGAAAAACAATCCTTTCATGTACTTGATTTTCCACGACAGGTATCCTAGGGGTCTGCCTTCTTATGGGACCACTAGGTCTCGACCCTCACCCAAGTCATTATGTGTTTTCCCACCTGTTTGCAAACCATTTAGCTTGCACACCAACCCTTCAACTTGCGTTCAAACCCATCGACTTTCACGCAAGCCATTCTGCTTGCATGCAAGACATCTACCCCTCTTTACACACAAACCTCATCCATTTTTCCGCATGCCTTTTTTTCTGCTCAACCTGACCTTTGGCATGAAAGATTCCCCTCTTTTCATGGAAATTGCATGCAAACCTACCCTTTTGTGCACAATCCCTTCCTCTTTTGTGCGCCTTTTAGCATGTGTTCCATGTCACTCTCCCAGACACCATCTTCGTGCACATACACACAAAATACATTTGTTACACACCCTTCTCCCGTATGGCCCTCTAGGCTTGTATGATGTGATTTCAGGGTCCCTTGGAAGGCCCTTCATGTTGCACTACATAGCTTTATGTTTCTTCACATAGGAATGATAACAGCTATTTCTTCTTCACATAGACATTCTAACGTGATCCCCTCAACGGATTACTCCATGACACCCCCAAACCATGTCATTGTTGATGCCTTATCTTCTCTAAGGGTGGGAAAATATCAATTATGTAAGTCTTAGTGGGACAGAGTAAACATGCCTCGTCTGAGCTGCAGGACGTTAAACTGCCAAGCACCATCGTCCCCAGCACATGATGTTAAAATTTTCTCTCTCCCCACGCATCATGTGTGGGGTGCCCCATCTCGGACATTCTCTATGACCGATCATCTCCACATGAGTAAGATCATTCTCAAATGGAATGATATCCTCTTTGTTGGAGTGGTGTCTGTCCACGGGGAAGGGAAACCATCTTGGTGTAAGACTCTATCCTTTCTAGAAGGAGGCAATATCACAGCACCCCCTCCTCTCTTCTTTTGTTCCAAAGACATGAGGTGGTGTTGGGCACCTGAACCCTCCTCTCCTTTGAGCCAAATCCCTTTGGGCTTTGTCTCCACCCAGGCCTCCATCCCGGAGTAAGTCCCAATCTCCATCTTCCTGATCTTCAAACCATGAGTAAAACCCTATATCATCTTTGGGTTATTAACCACGCATATTCCCCTATTTCCTTTTTGGGCAGCTAAACACTTGTAATCCCCATTCCACTTCCCACAGACTCACCTCTCATGGAAATATCGTCAGGCCTTTTCTACATCTTGTTTCTCACACCAAGAATGGCTCACAGGGGCTTAGATTAAGCATCGACCTTGACATATACTCTAGGATGGCTTAGCATGTAATCCCCAAATAACAGTACGGAACTATGTTTACGTTGATACTTTCCTCATAGGAATGTTACATAAGAAGCCTACCTAAGGTTCATTCCCAACACCTACTTGGTCCTAACCCCATGATGTCGGTTCACCAAACACTCCTAAACTATGTGGACATTGATACCTTCTTCTTAGGTAAGGTATGTAGAGAGACTCCATGTGGTTCAAGTCTAGCACCTAATTGACCCGACTACCACACATCTCTCTACCCTGTCCTGCATGAAGTTAAAATGTACTCCTATGTTTTCCCACATGACACTAAATTGTCCCATAATCAACCTTTAGTCATTGTGACCCTGTCCAGTAGTAATTCGTTGTGACCCTATCCAGCGGTAATCCGTTGTGACCCCATCCAGTGGTTAGCCATGGTACCTAAATCGATGGCAAGATGTTGTGTTTTCCACTCAACATTAAGTCGTTGTAGTCCCCCTTGTTGGGACCCACATCTCTGGTCTTCCCCTTGAGCGTCAAACCAACCTCAGGCTACTAACTGAGCGTAAGCCCCATCATTTCATCACGTTGTTGTCCACTATGCACAAACTGATTCCATGCCCCATCTAGAACTACAGGGACTTCGATAATTGCCTAGGAATGTTATGTAGGAAACCTCGCTGAGGTTCAAGCCCATCACCCATGTCTCATCATGGTTTTTCCCTCATGCCAATGTGTTTTCGAGAGGTCATGAACCAACCCAGATGTTCCACTTCCTCTGGGTACCATCCATATGTGTCACCTCATTAGGTGTCTCATCGCCTCACTGAACTATGCAAACTACAATTCCATACCATGGGGATACATAAGAAGTCCCTTTGAGGCTGAATCCCAACATCAATATCGAAATCGCATTGAATCCATCTCTCTCTCCATCCATTATAAACAATCCATGTCAATCCTGATTCTTACTTGGGCTGCCACATCTTGGTGAAATCATGTCACCCACTTTCTCGCTACTCATAGCATCAGTGTTCCCTCTAGGGGTTTCACCCATCTGATCCACTCCAGTGAGTGTTTTGATCAATCTAATTCATCTCCACTAGACTTTAAACACAAGGAATACCCTATGTCAAACATTGGAAGCTTTGGAAAACATTAGATACATGACTATGGCATATATTTTCCCACATTAGATGTCGGATTCCTCGGGCTTATGAACCCTAGAGAATCCCTATAATAAGAGGAAGAAACACAGACGTGCTATTTTTTTAGTGTCCAGAAATTCCAATGATTTCCAATGTCACTACATTATCGAATGATGATTTTGCCTCTAACCGGACCCCTTGGAATGTCTCGATAGAATTCGTGTAATTAATATGTGTCCATAATGACATGACACTAGGAAAAGTTTCAATAAAAATGTCATAAATCTTTATGGGAGACCCAGACTAGGTGATGAGATCCAAGGAGGAACCATGGACAGAGGAACCTACATCCCATCACCCCATTTCGACCAAAGAGCAATAATTACTGAACAAGTGACGCATTCCGCCCTCCTTTGGAATGTGGGAATGTGGGGAAACAGTCAACACATCCTCCAAAACAAACGGATGTGCGAGCAGCGGCAAGAGCATTGGAAACATAATCCTTTATCTACAGGCCTGTGACCAAGGTGCTTTCACCCCATTTCGACCAAAGAGCAATAATTACTAAACAAGTGACGCATTCCGCCCTCCTTTGGAATGTGGGAATGTGGGGAAACAGTCAACACATCCTCCAAAACAAACGGATGTGCGAGCAGCGGCAAGAGCATTGGAAACATAATCCTTTATCTACAGGCCTGTGACCAAGGTGCTTTTCTTGTGGATATTTCGGGAACATCCAGATTCGGTGCCCATCTGGTCCATAGTAAGTTGGGGGTGGGTAGGTTAAGTGCCTACCTAAGAATCACCAGTTTCCGCTCAGATATTTCTAGCTATAGAAGGCCCCTGCCCCTCTGAGAGCAGATGTTGTAGAGGGAGGCAGACCTCGGGGTGTTCCTCAGAGACCCCAACTAAGGCATGGTCGAGGAGGAATTCGACATCTGAGGGGAAGAGGATCTTTGTGTGTGCAGTTTTATGCTGCAGAGGTAGAAGTTACAATAGGACTAAAGGTTATTCAAGGCACGATCAGTCTATTTAGTACTCTTTCATGTGCCTTGATAAATTCAGGAGATTCACACCGGTGTTGATTATGCTAGTTGGAGGTCATACCAGACTATTTGATGTTTTTTGAGGATGTAGACTGATGTTGGGGATGAATCAGTTCAGTGGTGATCTTTTCCTGTTACAAATCTAGCCACACGATGTCATCAGGGGCATCGAATGTCTTTTTTTGTGCCAACCATTATCAACTACTTCTATAGAAGGTTCATATTCTCAGATATGGGAGGCCATCATGTTGGTTTCATTGGTTATTGGAGTCTCTAAAATGATAGATGGTGTGTGGAGCCCTTTCTTTCCTTGTTAGAAGAGTTGTCAGTGGAATCTGAAGACTCAGAGATGGTGGAATTTTAGGGAATTGTTAGTGAGTTCCAATAAATATTCCCCAATGATTTTTTGGCTCTATCCCCTCGACGTGATGTGGAGTTTGGGACAAACTTACATCGCGGTGCTCGTCCAATTTCAATGGCTCCCTATTGGATGACACCATCTAAATTGTGGGAGATGTGGATTCAGGTTGATGACTTGATGAAGAAGGCATTTATCCAACCATGTGTGTCATCATGGGGTGCTCCAGTATTGATTATGAAGAAGGTAGAGACTGGCCTTAGGCTTTGCATAGACTATCGATGATTTAATCAGGTGACAGTCAAAAACACTTACCCACTCCCAAGGTACGATAACCTTTTTGACCAGTTGAATGGAGCATCTAGGTTTTCTAAGATCGACTGACTATCTGGATATCACTGGTTGAGGGTGAATGAGGATGAAATCCAGAAAACAACTTTCAGGTGCAGATATGGAAAATTTATGCTTGTAGTCATACAGTTTGGCATTATAAATTCCCCAGTTGTGTTCATGGAACTCATGAGCTTTGTTTTTAGTGAACATCTTGGCCGGTTTGTGGTCTTGTTCATAAAATACATCCTGATCTACTCAAGATCATAGGAAGATCATGTCATGAATCTAGGCATAGTTTTGGAGGTCCTCTAACACAACCAGCTATTTGGTAATTTGTCCAAATGCAGGTTACAGAATTGTGGGGTGCACTTCCATGGACACATGTGGTCAAATCATGGGATAGTAGTGGACCTGTAGAATGTCTAAGTGGTAGTTTCTTGGGTAGCACCTAATAATGTGGTAGAGGTCCGTAGATTCCTGGGACTGGAAGGTTACTTCCGGAGGTTTGTACCCAACATCTCTCATGTTGTTGTGCCTTTGACTACCTTAACAAGAAATGGTCAGGATTTTGTATAGAGTGTATAGTTCCAAAAAAGGTTTCTCTTATCTGAAAGGGGATCTAGTAAGTACCCCAATGTCAAGGTTTCTAGAGGAAGGGGTGGCATTCTAAGTGCTCTATGATGCTTCCGATCTTGTATTGCAGTGTGTGTTGATATAGTATTATGGAGTTCTCTTGTACGGTTCTAGTTAGTTATTCCCTCACAAATGTAACTATTCCTCCCACAACTTATAGCTAGAATGTAACGACCCGAAATTTTGAATAAATTTTTGTTTCCTATTTTTGTTTGTTATTTTAGTTTATACTCAACAAAACTATATTCTTTAATTAATGATGTGAGTATAATTAAAATGAGACTGTTGGGTTTCGACTATTATATGACTGTTGGTCAATATGACCTCTGTAAACTAAATGTTGCAATTTTTTTCTCTACATACAAGTGATCTTGGTTAATTAATACAAAAAAAAGATTCCATGACCTCATCCAGTAGTCTCGGGCTGATCGAATCCCATTTTATGAAACTTGGGAAGGAGTAAGCACCACTAGGATTTGCTCTGGACCAATCCCAAGCCGAACATTATCGTGTGAAGTTGGAGTGGAATCGCTTTTGGGAGAAGTTCAAGCTTAGAGAAATCACTACTCGGGCAATGTTGGCTGATCCACCTTCAGATTCTCTCACCTTAGCACACCTTACACTTAGGTCCTATGCTGGGGTTATAAGGATCTATGTAACCAGACTGTAGTTACTTTGTGTAATCCTTTGAGATATTTTGATTTCTTCCTATGGTGAAGTCTGTGTTTTTTTTTCAGATGTTGGAATAAATATAGGATCTATATTGATGAATTTTGTAAAAAAGGGATATATAAAAATATTTATGAAAACCCTAAAAAATTATTTATGTGTAATGATTTTCAAAAAATGGTCATTTGGAAATGTGTTTATTAAGAAATTTAGAGTCTAATAAGATCAACATAATTTTTGGTGAATAGTAAATTATGAAGAGTGATTTTACTATTAGGATTAGTAATGTGACCAAATGGACTAGTAATATCACTAAAATAAAGTATTAATATAATTTAGGCACCTTGATTAAGTAATGTGATTCAATAAAATAGGTAAATAACTGTTTCAGAAATTATTAGTCAAGTATTATTTTTTTCAGGTCAATAGTGTATTTTAATTAATAATTTAAATTAAAAATATTTAGAAAATTATTTCTATAAAATGGAGTTCATTTTTTGAATTCAAAGCATCGATATTAGATTAGAGTGATTTTTGGGGATTTTTTTGAAAAAAATGAATTTTCGGTGAATAGTGAAAATACAGTTTTTAGTTTTAGATGTTTAATGACATCATTAATGATGTAATATTTATGTAATAATTATATTCGAATTATGAATAGTATGATAAGGTGTGTGGTGTACCAAGTGGCCAATACCATGGGAAAATACCATGGGAAAGCCCATGGTGTTGCCAATACCACCGATGAGGCGTCCCTTGGCCATTAATGACTTGTCCCATCACATCTCCTATAAATACCAAGCCTTTCCCTCATTATTTTCATTTCCAAATCCTCCTCGACGATTTTTTGGTATCCTTACCTCCCAAAGAGTCCTCCCGGGATGCCCTCAAGCCTCCCACTGTCCCGACCTTCATGCTTTTGAGGTTACTCTTCAAGGTAAGGTATTCATTCACCCTCTTCTTTTAAGCCATGACTTCCTTTATATTGTGTCTTTTTGTTTCCGTCTCTTTTTGTTGAGGGTACGTTCTTATTTGTTATCTTTACTTTCCATTTTATGTCTAATTATTGAGAGAACCTTTTTTCTCTCATCAATTTGTTTTCTGAAATTTTAAGTGATGTCGTTAAGCGGCCGAATTTCTCGTAAAAGAAATCAAATCTTCTCTTTTCTTTCATGTTTCCTTTTCACATGGTATGTCATTCAAATATCAATACCATGATCTTATTCAGTACCCATAATGTGTTATGAAATTTAATGTGTGGTTAACCCTTGTCCCCTCTCTTTTTAGTGTTATTTAAAACCATGTTATATATCCGTTATACTGCAGAAATTTCGTCTCAAAATTTCTATCTCTTTCTCTCTGGAAATTCCATTGCTTATTTATTTGAATACCCAGACCTATTTCGTTTTTATGGGTGTTCATAAATATATAAATATGATATATTTGATTCTGTAATGGACATACATATAACCCTCACTCCCATTCCATGGGTTATAAATGATATAATGATCTTATATTTTAAGAGCTTTTAAAACGTCACGATTTTGAAATGAAACCCATTTATTTAATTCTCTATGGGTTTTTTTATGAAATGTTTGAATATTATTTATTTGGCTCACATGTAAGTAAATACATATTAAGGGTGCACCCAGATAGGGCTGCAATGCATTGGGTAAAGATTTAATCTCTAGAGATGACAAGTTTCACATTACCTTGGCGAATAACATTGGTATTGTTTATGACACCTTAGGGGTGGACCTTAGTGATATGTTCATGAATGTATAAATGAAATGTTGTAGCCATATATTCAAATTTTGTTTCAAGTTATTTTCATTATGATATACCTATACTTCCATTGCTCATATCTTTATGTTGTTATTCAAGTTCTTTTTGGTATCACAAGTACATTGGTTCACTTGTTTACCCTTACAGGGCATTATGCTCACCCTTTCCTTTGATGTATGTCTCCAAGATATGAAAGGCGGTAATTTTACTTAGGATTATCTTATGAAGAGGCCTTGAAAGTGGATTAGAAGAATGTTTTATGTTGTATTCATGTTTTTCTGTTCATGATTTCCAAGACACAACACTTTAAATATCCTCTGTTTGTAAAATGTAATGAAAAGTTTTGTATTAAAAAGGCAGGATGCCATAGTTGGCATGAAAGGATAATATAGTAATTTTTTGAAAATAGGCTATGAAAACATTTGGAAGAACCCTATAGAAAAGTTTAAATATAGGGAAAACATCCTGGTATTTTGGTGAATAATGAGTATGTGGTTTATCAAACATATAAATCCATGTATGGATACGAGTAGGTAGAGGCAGCTCTGGCATAGATGTACATAGGGGTAAAACCCGAAAACACAGCTTTGAGCTAGACTCGAATGGGAACTGGTGCACGACAATGGGACATGCTGCACTCTTGGTTACGACACTCAAGGAGGATATGTTTGGTTAATTGCAATATTTTTATGAATAATTATGAAGGAATTATAGAGAAATATAATTGTTTAGGAATGAAGTTTTAAGACGTAGAATACTTTATAGTTAAAATATTTGTAAATGAAACAAGTTTCTCACTAAGATTTTATTCTTTTAGAAAATCTAGGGAAATAGGAGTAACCGTGAAAATAGTGACCACAATGGACCATTCGTTGTCGGCCCTCCGATGGAAGCCGGAATGGAAACATCCATGTGAATGATGAACCAACTGACTCAAGTTATGAGTAATAGATCGAATCAAGATGATAGGCCGATCTAACCATGTAGGGAACAACATTCTGTTGATTCCTTTATGCACCAACAACCACCAACCATCAGTGGATCAATTGACCCATTGATTACTGAGCAATGGATCAGCTCTATAGAGAAGATATTTTATGTGCTACATTGTTCAAAACAAGAGAAGGTCACCCTGGCTGTATATCGCTTAGAGGGAGAAGCTGATCAGTGGTGGGAACTGATCAGAAACACGAGGCAAAGAGTGGAAGTGGAAGCTAGGGAGTTGGAAGAGTTTAGAGGGATCTTTTTCAGTAAGTATTTCCCTTGTTCCATGAGAACAAGAATGGAGGAGGAGTTTCTCGAGATGAAGCAGAATGAGAATGAATCTGTGGAAAGATACGAGATGAACTTCACAAGGCTTTCATGATATAACTATAGCTTTGTCATCGATCCAAATGGTAAGGTTGACAGATTCTTCGGTGGACTGAGACCTCATCTACGAAAGAATCTAGCCAATTGAAATTCTGATAGCTATGAGGATATCGTGCAGAGTGTGATGAAAGTCGAGATAGAGTTTGGTGAGACGTAGTGGTCTCATAAATCCAATGACAAGAAGAGATCTATGGAGCCCATCTTAGGAAATTCTTTTGATCAGGGAAGATGAGGAAAGCAAATGCAACATCCCACGTGTAATAAATGTGGGAAGAAGCATTTTGGGAACTACCTGCTCGGGAGTGGGAAGTGCTAAAAGTGTGGTAGAGATGGACACATTGTGAGGAATTTTCATGGTTAAGTGAAACCTCAACTTCAAAACACAAACGAAAAGGGTAATATGGTGTAGGCCCTACCTATTTTCCAGTTTTTCAGGTGTGGAAAATGTGGGAACTTTACCAATCATTGACCAAATCTGAGGGCAGTGGAGGGGAACCACTATCAGCCTCATCAAAGGCCAAGGGACCAAGCCCGTGATTTTTCTATCATGATAGCTGAAGTTGAATCTTTGAATGATATGGTATCAAGTACACTTGTTGTTCTATCCAAGTTTTAAATTACTTTGTTTGATTCCGGTTCTACGCATTCCTTTATTTTCTCCAAGTTTTCATTAAATTTAGAATCAACCCCTAAATTGAAAAAAGTATATTTTTCTGCCAAGACTTCTCGTGGGACTATGAAAGCATTGTCAGTGTTTAGAAACTCTAGTATTTACTTTAGTGAGAACAATCTTATCACAAATCTAGTAGTCATTTCCTTGCTATAATTCAAAATTATACTAGGGATGGACTAGCTCTCAAAGTATAATTCTAAGATCAATTGCAGAGGCAATGAAATATCAGTAGTCTTGAATGGAAAACCTACAGTTATCTTCCAATGAGAGATATCTCAACCTCATCTTGGTCTAAAATAACCCCCATATATCCTTTTTTATAGAGTTGATTGGTGAAGAAGAAGAAGGAGATGAGAGTTTGATGATAGAAAAAGTCCCCATCATCCAGGAATACATTGATGTATTTCCGGAGGAGTTTCTTGGACCTCCACAAGAAAGAGAGGTAGTGTTCACCATTGAAATCATACATGGATCTCATTCAATATCAAAGACCCCATATAAGATGGAAAATGTGGAGCTGGAGGAATTAAAGAAACAACTCCAAGATCTTTTTGATAAGGGGTTTATCTGACCAAGTGTGTCTCCTTGGAGAGAACCTCTTCTCTTTGTGAAGAATATGGATGGATCGATGCTGATATGAATTGATTATAGGGAAATGAATGGGATCACAGTGAAGAATAAATACCCTCTTCCAAGAATTGATGACTTATTTGACCAACTTTGTGGGGCTCAATTATTCTATAAGATTGACCTTCGATCTGGTTATCATCAATTGAGGGTTAAGAAAGAAGATATTCCAAAAAATTCATTCCTATAAATATATGAGCATTTTGAGTTTGTTTTTATGCCATTTAAACAGACGAATGCACATACTATTTTTATGGATTTGATGAATAGATTCTTTAAGGACTACCATGATAACTTTGTGGTAGTTTTTATTGATGATATTTTGATATATTCCAAAAGTTTCTAAGAGAATTAAGATCATATGAGGGTTATTTTGAAAACTTTTCATAAGGAGAGGCTTTTTGGAATGTTTAGTAAATGTGATTTCTGGTTACAACAAGTCACTTTCTTAGGGCGCATTGTAACCAATGAGGGAATCACAATTGACCCTGAAAAGAAAAAAGTTGTAGATGAGTGGCCTCAAACTACAATAATAACTGAGATTCTTAGTTTTCATGGATTATCAGGATATTATAGGAGGTTTGGGAAATAATTTTCACGATGTTCTACTCCATTAACCATGTTAACTCGAAAAGGGGTCAAGTTCATCAAGGAAAATGATTGTGAGGAAAGTTTCCAAGAGCTGAAGAAGAGATTGGTTACTGCACCTGTGTCAACTATGACCTCAAGTGGAGAAGGATTCATTATTTTTTGTGATGCATCTCTAAAAGGGATTGGGTGCATCCTAATGAAAAATGACAAGGTCATTGATTCTGCATCTTGACAGTTGAAGATTCATGAGCAGAATTATCCTACGCATGATCTAGAGCTCGCTGCGGACATTTTTTCTCTGAAGATATGAAGACACTATCTTTATGGAGAGAAATTTTATATATACACTGACCATAAATGTTTTAACTATATTTTTACACAAAAGGAATTTAAAAATATACAAAGGAGATGGTTGGAACCTCTTAAAGACTCTGATTGTTCAATTAATTATCACCCTGGAAGAGAAAACAATGTTGCGGAAGCATTAATTAGGAAAGACCCTGTTTTTATTTCCATGCTGAGGATTAAAAAGGATCATATGATAAATGATCTAGTAAGGATGGACATGGTAATTATAAGGAAAGGGAGTTCATCAACCCTAACCCAAATGATTTCTCAGCCGTCATTACTAGAGAAGATAATGAAGGCTCAGAAAGAAGATCCTTTGTTACAGGAGAAGTTTGAGGATATAAAGGATGGAAAGTTTCCAGATTTCAAAATTGATCAAGAAGGTGTACAGATATTTCATACAAGAATATGTGTTCCATCTATTCTAGAAATAAAGAAGGATCTGTTGGTTGAAGATCATATCTCTACATTCTCTATACATCCTGGAAGCACAAACATGTATAGGGACCTTCGTGATCATTATTGGTGGGATAATATGAAAAGGTGGATTGATGACTACACATCAAGGTTCCTAGTATGTCAGCAAGTGAAGGCATAGTGACAACTTCCTAAAGGGGTATTGTAACCACTAGCCATACCATCATAGAAGTGGGACAATATAACAATGCACTTCGTCACTAGTCTTCCAAGAACATCCAAAGGAAATAATGCGATATGCGTTATTGTGCACCATATCACCAAGACTTACTATCTTATCTCTATCTGGGAAGATTTCTATCTTGATCAACTTTCCAGGATTTATTTGAAGGAAGTGGTAAGGATGCATGGAGTTCAACTTTCTATCGTATCTGATCGTGATCCAAGGTTCACATCAAAATTTTGGAGAAGTCTTCACCAAGCATCGATCGCTGAATTGAATTTTAGCACGGCCGATCACCCCCAAAATGATGTCTAATCTAAAAGGACTATTAAAACACTCGATAAAATGATGAGAATGTTCTCAATGGAATTTAAAGGTGGATGAGATTAACATCTCTCTGTAGTTGAGTTCTCTTAAAACCATAGCTTCCACTCGAGCATTCAAATGGCACCCTCTAAAGCTCTATATGGGAAGTGATGTAGAACTCCTACTTGTTGGTATGAAGATAGTGAGAGAAATCTTCTTGGGCCTGATCTTGTGCAAGAGATGATAGAAAAAGACCTTGCCATCCAACAACACATTAAGGCTGCTTAGAGTCGGCAAAAGTGTTATGCCAACAACTGTTGAATGGACTTGGATATTGATGTTGGTGAAAAGATATTTCTTTGAATTTCACCTTGGAAGAGAATAATGAGGTTTGGGAAGAAAGGGAATCTCAGCCCTAGGTACATTGGACCCTATGAAATCCTTGATCGTGTGAGAGCAGTGGCCTATCGGCTTGCACTTCCTCCAAATCTAGCACAGGTTCACGATGTTTTCCATATATCCCTCTTGAGGAAGTACATACCTGAACCTTCACATGTATTAAATGTAGAGGTAGTACAACTGGAACATGATCTCTCTTATGTGGAGTAGCCGGTGGAGATCTTGGATCGTAGAGACAAGGTTCTAAGCAATAAGACTACCAACCTTATTTAGGTGTTGTGGAGAAACCCCAAATATGAAGAAGTCATGTGGGAACTAGAGGAATCTATTAGGCAGAAGTACCCACACCTTTTCTTTTCTGAGGATACGAGTTAAAATTTCGGGGATGAAATTTCTTAAGGGGGGAAGAATGTAAGGACTCGAAATTTTGAATGAATTTTTGTTTCCTATTTTTGTGTGTTATTTGAGTTTATAATCAACAAAAATATATTCTTTAATTGATGATGTGAGTATAATTATTATGAGACCGTTAGGTTTTGACTGTAATATGGTTGTTGGTCAATATGACCATTGGAGACTAAATGTTGCGATTGTTGTCTATAATACAAGTGATCTTGGTTAATTAATATATAAAGAATATTCAATGGCCTCATCCAGTAGTCTCGGGCCGATCAAAGCCCATCTGAAGAAACATGGGAAGGAGGTAGAACAACTGGGCTTTGATCTGGACCAAACACAAACCGAACTTCATCGTGTAAAGCTGGAGCAGAATCGTCTTCGGGAGAAGTTCAAGATTATAGAAATCACTACTTGGGCAATGTTGGTCGAGTAACCCTCAGATTCTCTCACCTTAGAACACCTTACACATAGGTCATTTTTTGGGTTTATAAGGGGATATGTAACAAGACCATAGCTACTTTGTGTAATCCATTGAGAAAAATAAAATTGTGATTTCTTCCTATAGTGACGTTTGTTTTTTTTCAAATGGTTGAATAAATATTGGATGTATATTGATGAATTTTCGAAAAAGGGTATATTTTAAAATATTTATGTAAACCATAAATAATTAATGATGTGTAATTATTTTCAACAAATGGTCTTCTAGAAATTTTTTCAGTAAGAAATTTAGAGTCTAATAAGATCAGCATAATTTTTGGTGAATAGTAAATTATGAATAGTGATTTTAAGCTTAGGATTAGAAATGTGACCAAATGAATTATTAATATAACTTAAATAAAGTATTAATATAATTTATGCACCTTGATTAAGTAATATAATTCAATAAAATAGGTAAATAACTGTTTCAGAAATTATTAGTCAAGTATTAGTTTTTTCCAGGTGAATAGTGTTTAATATTATAAACTAAATTAAAAATATTTAGAAATTTTTTTTATATAATGGAGTTCATTTTTTAATTCAGATAATTGATATTTGATTAAGGTTATTTTTGGGGAGATTTCGGTGAATAGTGAAAATACATTTTTTTAGTTTTGGGTGTTTAATGACATCATTAAGGATGTAATAATTATTTAATCATTCTGGTCGACTGATGAATAGAAATATAAGGTGTGAGTTGTCCCAAGTTGCCAATACCCTGGGAAAATACCATGGGAAATCCCATGGTTTTTCCAATACCACTGATCAGGTGTCCCTTGGCCATTAATGACTTGTCCCCTCACTTCTCTTATAAATACCAAGACTTTCCCTCATTATTTTCATTTACAAAACCTCATCAACAATGTTCTGGTCTCCTTACCTCCTAACGAGTCCTCCCAAGGTTCCCTCAAGCCTCCCACAGTCCCTACCTTCATGCTTTTGAGGTTACTCTTCAAGGTAAGGGATTCTTTCGCCCTCTTCTTTTAAGCCATAACTTCCATTATAGTGTGTCTTACAGTTTCCATCTCTTTTTGTTGAGGATATGTTCTTATATATTCTATTTACTATCCATTTCATGTATAATTGTTGAGAGACCCTTTCTTCTCTCATCAATTCGATTTTTGAAATTTTAAGTGATGTCGTTAGTCTGCCAAATTTCTCGTAAAAGAAATTGCATCTTCTCTTTTCTTTCATATTTACTTTTCATTTGGTATGTCATTCAAATATCCATAATATGATCTTATTTAGTACCCATACTATATTATTAAATGTAATTAGTGTGTGACCCTTTCCCCCTATCTTTTCAGCTTTATTTAAAACCTTGTTATATAGCCGTTATGCTGTAGAAATTTCGTCTCAGAATTTCAATCTCTTTCTCTTAACAAATTACCTTGTTTATTTATGTAAATAACCAAAACTATTTCGTTTTTATGGGTGTTCATAAATTTATAAATATGATATATTTGATTCTGGAATGGACATACATATAACACTCACTCCCTTTCCATGGGTTATAAATGATATAATGATCTTATTTTTAAGAGCTTTTCAAACGTCACGATTTTGAAATGAACTCCATTTCATTAATTCTCTATGGGTTATTTATGACATGTTTCAATATGATTTATATGGCTCACATGTAAGTAAAGACATATTAAGGGTGTTCCCTGATATCTCTCCAATGCATTGGGTAAATATTTAACCTCTAGAGATGACAAGTTTCATGATACCTTGATGAATAACCATGGTAATTTTTATGACACCTTGGGGATGGACCTTGGGTATATGTTCATGAATGTCTAAATGAAATGTTGTAGCCACATATTGAAGTTATGTTTCATGTTATTTTCATTATCATATGCCTATACTTACATTGCTCAAATATTTATGTTGTTATTCAAGTTCTTATTGATATCACAAGTACACTGATTCCCTTATTTACCCTTACTGGGGCTTCTGCTCACCCTTTCCTTTGATGTATGTCTCCCGGATATGAAAGGAAGTAATTTTATATAGTATTATCTTATGATAAATCCTTAAAAGTGGATTATAATAATGTTTTATGTTGTATTCATGTTTTTTTGTTCCTGATTTTCAAGACACTAGACTTTAAAGATCCTCTATTTGTAAAATGTAATGAAAATGTATGTATTAAAATGGTTGGCTGCCACATTGAAGTTGTGGTGTTATCACTCATGTTGTAGCGGAATTACCTCATCGGGGAGCACATTGTGGTCTTCACAGATCAAAAGAGCCCGAATTATGTATTCTTCTAGCGAGACCTAAACATGTTGCATCGAAGGTGGATGGAGATTATTCTGGACTACAACTTCGATATTTAATACACCCTGGGAAAGGGGAATTTCTTGGTTATTTCCATAAGCTAGAAGTTGAAAAGGGAAGATGTTTGGAAATATATGGATTCTTGGAAGGCGATGGAGGAGTTGGATACTTTACATCTAGTCATGAGAGTGGAGGATGGTAGAGGATGTATGTTTCAGATGACAATGTGGTCTTCCTTAGTACAGAAGCTAGAGGAGTCTTAGTGGGTAGAATCTGGGGATGAAGTGATGCGTGATCACGTTAACTAGGGAAATTCTTTGGATGGAAATTTATAGGATGGTCATAATCAGATTCTTTTCCACAAGAACTTTTTTTCCCATGGATGATTCCTGAGGGAGTTCTCCATGAGTTCCATTGATCATCCCTGTAAGTATACCCAAGAGTTTTCAAGATGTACTAAGGCCTGAAGGAATATTTTTGGTGGCTCGGGGTAAAGCGGGTAGTGCCAAATTTTGTGGCAAGGTGCCTACTGTGTCAGTAGGTGAAGCTTGAACATCGTGTTCCTCGAGGTTTATTTCAGCCTTTAAATGTTATCTAGTAATGTGGGGTGACATATCGATGGATTTCATCACATGACTACCCAGAGATGAGGGGGGTTGTAAATCCATCTGGGTAGTGGTGGATCGATTAATGAAATTGACCCACTTATGAGTAGTTAGGGAGTCAAGCGTAGTTGATGTCCAATTATAGAAGTACGTGGGTGAAGCTGTTTGACTGCATGGAGTTCCAAGAACCATCCTTTCAGATTGGGATACAGGGTTTACATTATGATTCTATAATGGATTACAACATTATTTTTGGGACCCAGCTATGACTTACCACTATTTCCCCCCTCAAATGGATGGGAAGACAAAGGGGACCATCCAGTAAATGGAGGATATATTGGGAGCTTGTGTTTTGGGATTCAGAGGATCATAGGTATGATACTTTCCCATGGTAGAGTTTTCCAACAATAATATTTATCACTCCACTATTGCTATGGTTCCATTAAAATCCTTGTCAGAAGACCATGTCATTCCCCCATGTGCTGGAAAGATGTTGGAAAGGCAGGTGTTCTTAGACGAGAGGTAGTGCAGAACCCGACATAGAAGGATCAGCTTATAAGTGAATGTATGAAGGCAGCTCGGGACTAGAGAAATTTGTATGCCAATAATACGAGTAGACACATGGAGTTTGATGTTTGGGACAACATGTTCTTAAAGGTCTCCCATTGGAATAGAAAATAGAGTTTTTGTAGGGGGTGTAAGCTTTCTCGTTGGTTCATCGGACCCTTTGAGGAATTGGGGAGAGTAAGCGAGGTGGAATAACAGTTGGTTGAACCACACTGGTGGGAGAGGATCCCCCACAACTTTCATGTCTCTTTGATCTGTCAGTATCTGCCTGATGACTCCCACATCCTCGACTGGGTATAGTTGTATATTGAGGATGATGTGACGACCATGGAGTAATCAGTGAGAATCGAGGATTGAATGGATAAGGTGCTCTGTGTACGGGCCCATCCCTTGGTTTGTGTTCTAGGAGGCATGGTGGCCTAGAGAAGAGTACTTATGAATGGGAGGCACAGATGTGTGCCTAGTACCAAGAGTTGTTCTGAATTTTGACCTTGTGTTTGATATATTTCATTATAATGAGGAAACGTTTGACCCTGCTTACAATATGATAAGTCATTACAATGTTTTCTATTTTCTTTGGCCAGTCCTAACTATTGGAAGGGTAGAACATGATCCCTAATCAAGACTCTTTAATATGAATGTTATTAAACTCGTGTGGGCGAGTCAGTTCTGCCCAAATCAAATTGTATCTTGATAAAGAGGAAGGATCTCTCTAACCCATGTGTCTAGATAGTGTGACATTTTTTGTGTTTGTGTGGTTACTTGGGGGATATGAGCGGTAGTGTTTCTATAGATTATCAGGAGATATATGTGAGAGAGATTCCTTTGGATGTACAGGTTTTATCCCAAATTTTGAAATAAATCTAATGTGGATTGACCATGAGTGGTATCATACAAGATGGTTGTTTATACCCCTCTCTTACTGTTAGGTATACTCTTAAATTCTCAAGGGAAAAAATAGTTTGAGAGGTATCTGATGTAATTTCCAAAACCCTCCTGGTCTATTACTTTTCCAAATACTAATGTTTAAGGTATCATGGGGACCATCGGTGACACATTACGGAGCTTGTCAAATTTCAGGTTAAGAAAATAGTGGCACTGATGTGTATTAGTGGCATCGATCATGTAACACCCCAAAATTTCAAAGTACGTTATTTTCTTTAACGTAATTCAATTTCTTGTGCTACATGCAACACCGAGTCTCAGCGCACCACGACTTACCAAACTAGCCTTTCAAAAGCAGTTATGAATAGTATCAACTGAATTTTAATTTTATATACTCCATATAATTTTATAATTCTTATTATATTTTTCTTAGACCTAATATAAGAACAAATTAATTTTTTCAGATAAATGAAGTATTTTTAAAAAAAATGGTATTTTACCACCTTTTAATGGAAAACACTTTTTAAAACCAATATTTGACACTTTTATAAGTTAAATTTAATGAAATTAAATTATTATTTATAATTGGGACATAAAAAAGTATTTTGGATAAATTTTTGGTACTTTTCTAATAACTATAATATTTTGACGAATACAGAAAAATACTAAATTTCAATAGAAAACAACTTTTTTAATCAAAATAATTTATATTTTTAAATTATTTATTTGAATGTTTTGGAATCATAATGAGATTATATTTTTATAATTTAATACAATTTAGGTCATTATATGTAACTACACATTTAAATTTGACATAAACATATGTCAATCTTTTGATAGTTTTTAATTTTTAAAACCCCGCTTATCAGTTTGGACAATGAGAATTAATTTTAAATTAATTAATGCAACTTATATGTTTTTAATTTTGTATAATAGAATTCATTTTTTAATTCGTAATATCAAAATTTTCTTAGGGTAGTTATTTGGTATTTTTCTGAAAACATTCAATTTTTGATGAACAGTGAAAACCACTACATTATAGTTTAAAACCAAATTTTTATTTTAATAAATTTTTATTTTATTTAAATTTATTTTAAGATAAAATAAATATATAATACATATATTTGTTCAATTTAATTCATTGTATTCATTATATAATAAATGTAGATGTATAAAATTTTATTTAACTTTTTACCGTCTTTTACCCACATCCTAGGAGCATTTGTGGATTTGTATAAAAAATAATTTTACCACTTCTATTAGTAGAATTTAAAACATATGAGGGACACAGATAATATCAATAAGTAAAATCTGGTTCAATAAAATGAAAATAATTTTTTGTAAATAGTAACTTTTGTCTTTTATTTACCATTGTTAAAAGTAAATAGGGTAATTAAGGGTAAAAATGATATCATAATTACCCTAAAACATGTCCTAATTCTATAATATAGGTATAATTCGACCAAAAAACCTTAGGAATAAAATATGGACCTCTTTGGTCCACATGGATTAGATTAGGAAATTTTTTTTATTTTATTTAAAGAATAGTTAAAAGAGTTAAATTCAAATTTTAATAACTAAACTGTTTTTAATATAGAGTTGCACACAATATAAATTAGACTATAAATATTCATTAGAAAGATAAGATTATTTAATAAATAATATTACTTTATTTATAATTTTTAGAAATTAAATAATTTATTTTATTCATGACACAATGACGATTCAGTAATTTCCTTATTTATAAAATATTAAAATAATTGATATTATAAACATCCAAATAAATATATATTGAGAATTATGATGAATTAAACTAATTTTATAGGTTAATATGAATGTTACTGTTATTTTAAGGAATTTTAATCGAAGTGATAATGTTTTTAGGGCTTTCAAAAAAATCATATACTAAATAGTGTCAAAATTGACATAATTGAGTTTTTTAAAAAAAATTATAATATTAATTGATATAATATTCCTAAAAATATTAGGATCATAAAAAGGACTTAGATAAGGTTATATGTATTAACAATGAACCACATGGGGTTCACGGGGCTTGTTATAGGAATTTCATTAACCATTTATTATAAATATACAAAAAGAGATGGTAAATGAAAAACTATTTAACTAAGTGTTTAAGCTAAATGATATGGTTAATATGATGACATAAACCTGTTTAAAACTTATTGGTTGATAGGTTTTTGATCCATCCCTGCATTATCCTTTAATTAATTCATTTTTGAGACATTAGAATCCGAAAATGATTTTATTATAAAATAATATTTCAAACATTTCCTAAAGTGACCCTCACCTCTCTTATAAAAGGGAAATTCCCATTCTCTTAATTTCACACCTCAAAAGCCTTTTGGATTCACCAACCGCTGCCCAAATTTCTTCCCAACATTCCTCCCTTCATCTTAGAGTTCTTCCTTTGTCCCGAAATCCTACCTATATAGCCCTTTGGATCAAATCAAAAGGAACAACCCGAAGATCAGGTATATATTTCATCACCTCTTTCAAGTTCTTTTCTTCTTCCACTTCCTCTTTCTTTTTGGTTTCCATTCTAAAATAATAACTCATGTATCTTCTATATACTGTTATTTTATTATAAAAATTGTACAAAAATATTCATTATTCTCTCCATCATGTCAATTACAAAGTCCCCATACGTGCATATGTACGGATTACCATCTCCACGTCGTGGTGTAGTTGGTTATTCAAACACATCATTATTTGGATGGGTATAATAAAGATTAAAACTAATTTAAATAATAAATATAAAATTCTAATGATTCTGTATATATTATATACTGTCCAATTATATATGATATTACCATCAATATAATGATATTGTCGCTCGTGTGTTCGTACGGAATACCATCTCCATGAACGCGATGAGATTCATTCTACATCATAAACATTCAAGAATAATTTTAGTTTTATGATTAAAAATAATTTTTATGAACATAATATTATTCTATATATTAATAAAATATATTCTATCCATAACAAACATGCCTTACGTAACTGATTATATAATGGAAATGGATCAGTTAACACCTGAAACGATGATATTACTAAAATATTATTAACAATGCAATATTAGATGATCATATATGATATCATATTTATGTATATAGTTCCTGAATAAGTTAATAAAAAATATTTAACTATTAAAAAGGTGGTTAACATACCCTTCACCCAGGAAATGTACAAGCTAAGGGGTTTTCATCTCACTTTTAATCCCGTGAGATTCATAATATATTTGCCACTATTACGTTTTGTGTGGTGTATGTACTAACCATAATTGTACTCTTGGAATAATATACTTTAAATTATTTTTATTTACATCATCATTGGATGATCCTTCTTTCATGGAGTCTATTATTCATATGTTACCAAATCAATAAGGGAATTTCAAATTCCAATTTCCACTCATTCGGTTTTATGGAAACATCATCGATTACTTTACTCCAATATTAGGCATGAAATAACTATTTATTTACTTCTGTAGTAATTTACACTCCCCTTTTTATGGATATACATTTTATACACATAATAACTCCATTATTAAATTCTCAAGTCATCGATATAAACTTGATAAGAGTAATTTTAACACAATTTCTATTCATTGAGTTGAACATCCATGTCATTGGTGTTGTTTTTACAAGAAGATGTTTGAATTTCCTATGATTGATTAGCACTAAATATCCAATAATATTGACTGTATTTATTTTTTTCACACATAATAATGTCATTGATTTATCCTAAACCTAAGGATACTGTCTTTATAATGGAATTCATCTCATCTTATATTCCATTGAGAATTCTTTGTTGTTATGATCTAATTCCCTTTTATTTTGTATATATACTATACTTTGACAATGTATATAACGAATCCATTTATTCTCATTATATTATATTGTTTTGATTATGTAAATTATTTTTATTCAGGAATATCTCATTTGGTTAGGAACACTATCAAAAATATCATTTTAAATGTTTTAAAAATTTATTCTTTGAAATTTATCCAATTAATGTCCATGTTTTAAAAATGGTTTTAAGGTTTTATTTATATAGAAATTAATGTTTTAAAATTGAAATTAATTTTAAAAGATTCAAATTGGTATGGGACACTTTTATTCAAAAATCAATTTTGAACAACTTCATGATAAATAGTGAGACTTTTAAATGTTTTCATGAAAAAGGGATATTTCCCTCAAATATTTTTACTGATCATTTTCAACTATGTCAAAATAATTTACAGGATATTATACTTAATCTAGGATGGTTTATTATGATACAATTATTCCTTAATGAATTTAAGGTTTTGGGATATGTTTGACTATGGATGTGTTATTTTTATACAATTCATGGTTTATGAATAAAGTATTGACATTTTGTATGCTAGTTTTAATACAAATTTTTATGTTATGTTTATAACATTTCAATTAAGTAATGCACTAGACTTATTAAGTGATGGGTGGATCCCACTATTTCTTATCGATGCATCGGTAGGTCTCATGAGGAAAACTAGTGTCCTGGCACAAGACCTTGAAAAAATCTTATTTGTAGTCTTGGCACAAGGCCTTGACTATGTGGTTATGAAGTCTGGCATTATGCATTCCATCATTATGAAAGTAGCAATTGATATTGAATGTGATTATTCAACTAGTATAATATCCATGTGAATAAGTAATTGGGATTATTTAATTTTATCTTTTCCATATTAAGATAAAGTTTTTGTTTAAAAGGCTATTGTTTTAGTTCTATACATTGCCTTAAATGTTTATGCTTATTTATGAAACTTTCTACTATATTTTTATCCATAATGAGCATCTGAGCTTACCCAATTATATATTTTATTTTTTCCAGAATGTGAAGAAGTATTTTAGGGTTGACCTGTAGGGATAGTCTAAGGATATATGTGTGTTTAAATTGGGGAAAAATGTTGTTGATGTTTTTATTTCATGATGTAAAGTAATACTTATGAGTGTATCTAGTACTTCCAAGGATACTAAACTAATTGGACCTTATGGACATGATTCCTTATATAATACCAATGTTATGTAATAATGCACTAACTCTGGTTAACTAGGGTTGGGGTGTTACAATTTGTATCAGAGGAAGTTTTGTACATACATTGTAAGCTACATTTAGAAAAAATTTGATTATAAAACACTACCCTAAGATAGACATTGAGTAATAATATATAAGACCATCCAAAAAAATTGTCATGTAAACATTATGTGGGTTTTCCAAACAATACATCTCTATCTGGATATGAGCAGGTAGAGTTATCTCTGGAACAGATATACCTAGGAGTGAAAATTTTGACATGGAGTTTCGGACTTGACCCGGGGTAAGATGGTAGACGACAACGGGCCTTGCGGCACTCATGGTTACGACACTCCCGAGAGATATTATTAGGATAATTCACATTTTCATTACAAACCAATTTGAAGGATTTTAACATCAGATGAGAATAAATAACCTTGGTTAATCCTAAGGTGTTTAGATTGAAAATAAGGTGTTATGATATTTTCTAAATTATTTTAGGACTCACACTACGCTTTCTTCTGTAAGTCAATGGCTAGATTCCAAGGAAGTCATAGTAACATTGAACATGATGTACAAGGTGGGAACAAAGGTGGAAATGATAAAAAAATGGAATTTTGATAGGAATAAAAGTAATCGTGTTCATGTTGAATCAGTTTCCATAAATATGACCAACAACATATATATAAACCAGCTCCCAGACTCAACAAAGAAGTGAAAGGTGGTGAATGATAAGATCTCTAGTAGTGGAGACCATGGAGAAAAGACAACTCAATTTCAATCATGTAGGAAATGTGGAAGGAGAAACCTATGAAAGAGTCTCAACGGAACAAATAAATGCTTTATGTGTGGGAAAAAAGTACATAAAGTAAATAATTGTCGAGGAAAAATGATGTGTACTATGGAACAAAATAAAAATAATCCTAAGAGTCCAATTACAATGATTTGTTGTAAATGTAAGGTTCCTTTGAATTACCTGAGTCAATGCCCAATTCTATAGGATAACCTATAAGTCAAGGAGCAACCTATGTGGAAATAAATAGATGGAGAAATTACTAAAGTATGGGATTAATTTGGAAGACTATTCTCTTCTATATGTGCCCATTCAGTTTGTTATGTGAAATTTCTATTTAGGAAGAATTATCTTTTTCATGTGGGGATTTAGTTATAAAACCATTTAGGTTTATATGATCCTTGAATTTGAAGCAATTACATGTAATTAGTTTTCGGGATGAATATGTGAGGTATTAGATAACATTTGTGGTTAAATTATGTATTGGTCATTTTTAGGAATTTATCACATTTTGGGAATGTTATAAAATATAGTTTTTTGAAAAAGGACAAAACACAGACTGTGTGACAACCTGTAGCATCAGACAAAGCTGTGGGAATTGCACCCACAACCAAAGTGCAACTGGGATTTATCACTTACCACTAGACTACGTGTAGTCCCTGGTTAGTGTGACAAATTATTTTAGTTAAATAATTTTATTGATAAATTATATGTTAACTTGGGAACTTATGTCTTATAAAATGTATATCCTTAGTATAGGAAAATGATTTGGTGATTGAGTGATAAATGTTATTTTATAAGATGTTCACTCTGTTGGGAACACTATATGCATAAGGAAAATAGAATAATATGGGATTTCATTTGTAGAGTAATGGTGGATCTTTATCTGTGTTTTTATTTTGGATTTAAAGCAATTTTGGTAATTTATGGAAATTATTAACCTATCATAGAGAATATGTAATGAGGTTAATTACTTTTAAGTTTGTGACATTAAGAGTAATCGATATTATTTGGAGATATAATTTAACGTGGAATACTGCGTAATAAAGTTCTTCTACGTTTTGGGTTTCAATATTAGTTTGGATTATGTTCAAGGATTTTAAATATAATTGTTTATTGAATGGTATATATTGAACTTTGGTAATTGTTGGTTTAATTTTAGAAATTATGATTAGTAATTCTTTATCTAAAGGATTATCCTTTTTGGGGATCATTTGATCTTGTACTAACCATTTTGGTTTTGGTTAATCTCTAAGGACAAGGCAAATATAAGGTTTATCCTCTTTGGATCATGTGATTATCTAGAAATTTATTCTAGTTCTTCAAGTGTGACCATGTCATCTTGAATACTCATTGTTAGAAAAAAAATGTGATGAGTTAATGGTAGAAATTTATTAAAGGATGAAACTCTACTTAAATAGTAATTATATTCCTTTATTTTCATAGTCAATATCATAAATAAATTCCTTAACTTTATGAAATGGAAATTAAAACAAAAACATTGTAAATTTACTTTTCTTACTGGGAAACTAATGACCATTTATTCCATCACGAGTTTGTGATATTCTTGTTTTTGTCTTTCTCCTCATCATGGTTTATATCACTCTCCAAAAGAACTTGACACTTAGTTTATCTCAATAACTATTTTTTCCTACATGGAATCCTAGTATAGGTTATAATGGGTGACCATGTTACTTCACTTTCTTTCTTTTAAAGAGATAGTTTTATTGACACTTTTCCTATGTGGGAATTTCAATGAAGTTCTCAAGCCCAATTTTAAAATTACAAGGATTATATTTCAAAAAGGGGGAATAATGTAACACCCCACAATTTAATAGTAAGTTATTTTGTTTAATGTAATTCAATAGCTTGCGCTACACGCAACACCGAGTTCGAGCACACCAAGACATTCCAAACTATCTGTTCAAAAGCTGTTATGAATAGTATTAACTGAATTTTGAATTTTATATACTCCATATAATTTTAGAATCAATATTATGTGTTTCTTATACATAAAATAATAACAAATTCATTTTTTCAATTAAAAGATGTTTTTTTCAAAAAAATGCAATTGTACCACCTTTTAATGGAAATTTTTTTTAAAATATATATTTGAAACATTTATATATTCAATTTAATGAAATTAAATTCTTCATTAGAATTAGGACATAAAATTTTATTTTGGATAAATTGTTTGTACTTTTTCTGATTACTTTCATATTTTGATGAATACTGAAAAATACTAAATTTCAATTGAAAAGAACTTTTGTAATCAAAATAATTTATAGTGTAAAATTATGTATTTTAATGGATTGTAAGTATAATTATACTATATTTTTATCATTTAATACAGTGTAGGTCATTATAAGTAATTTCACATTTAAAATTGACATAAAAGCATGTCAATATTTTAAAAGTTTTTACATTTTAAAAACACACATTTCGGTTTTGACAACAGGAAATAATTTCAAATTAATTAATGCAACTTCTATGTTTTTTATTTTGTAAAATAGAATTCATTTTTTAATTTGAAATATCAAAATTATCTTCGAGTAAATTTTTGGCATTTTTCTGAAAACATTCAATTTTTGATGAATACTGAAATACACAATGCTATTGTTTAAAACCGAATTTTTATTTAAATAATTATTTATTTATTTTAAATTTATCTTAAGTCAAAATAGTTATATAATACTTATATAAGTTCAATGTATTTCATTGGACTCATTTTATAATAAAACTATATGTATAAAATTATATTAAACGTATTACCATCTTTTACCCACCTCTAAGGAGCATTTAGAAATTTGCATAAACATAATTTTACCGCTTTTGTGAGATAAATTTCAAAAATACAAGAGACATGGATAACATCAGTAAGTAAAATTTTGTTCAATAAGATGAAAATAATTGTTGGTAATTAGTGACTTTGGACTTTTATTTACCACGGTTAAAAGTAAATAGGGTAATTAAGGGTAAAAATGATATCATAATTACCCTAACACATGTCCTAGTTCTATTGGATAAGTATAATTCGAAAAAAAACCAACCTTAGGAATAAAATATAAACCTCTTTGGCCAACTTGGATTAGATTAGGACATTTATTATTGTTTTTTTAAGAAGAGTTAAAAGAGTTAAATTCAACATTTAATAACTAAAACATTTTTAATATACGGTTACACACAATATAAATTATACTATATATATTCATTAGAAAGCTAATAATATTTCATATGTAATGGAATTTAATTTATAATTTTTATACATTATATAATTTAATTTATTTATGACACAATGATGATGCAATAATTATTTTATTAATGAAATATTAAAATAATTGATATTATAAATGTCCAAATAAATGTAAATTGAGACTTATGATGAATACCATAAATTTTCTAGGTAAATATGTCATGTTAAGGTTTTTTGAATAAATTTTATTCGATGTGATAATTTTTTAATGGCTATCAAAAATATCAAATACTAAATACTATCAAAATTGGAAAAATTGAGTTTTTAAAACAAATATTATATTTTTAATTGATATAATATTTCTAAAAATATAAGGCTCGTCCAAATGACATATATAAGGTTATATATATTAATAATTAACCACAATGGGCTCTATTGTATTTTTTTTGTATGTTTAATAACTATATAATATAAAAATACAAAGACACATGGTAACTGACAAACTATTTAACTAAGAGTTAAATCTAAAAGATAATGTCAATTTGATGACTTAACATGTCAAAAACCAATTAGTTGAGTGGTTTTAGACCCATACCCACATTATCCTTTAAATAATTCATTTTGGATCCATTAGAAACAAAAAATTATATTATTATAAAATAATATTTAATGATTTTCTTAAAGTGACCCCCACCTCTCTTATATAAGGGAACTTCCCCTTCTCTTATTTTCACACCTCCAAAGACTTTTGGATCAACCAAAACCCTGCCCAAATATCCTCCCAAAATTCCTCCAAAGACTTATGGATCACCACTTTCATGTTCTTTTCTTCTTCCACTTCCTCTTTCTTTATTGTTTCCATTCTAAAATAATAAATCCAGTATCTTCTATATACTATTATGTTATTATTAAAATGGTACAACCATTTTCATTATTCTATCCATCCTATAATTGACAAATTCACCATACGTGCGTATGTACAGATTATCGTCTCCACGTCATGGTGTAGTTTGTTATTCAAACATTTCATCATTTGGATGGGTTTAATATGGGTATATCTGATGTAAATAAAAAATAAAAAAATTTAATTATTCTTCATATATGATATACCATCCAAATAGATATGATTTCACCATCAATATAATGATATTATCGCTCGTGCGTACATACGGATTACCGTCTCCACGAACGCAATGAGATTCATTTCCATCGTAATCATTCAAGAATAATTTTTATTTTAAGATTAAAAATAGTGTTTATGAACTTAATATCATTCTAGATATGAATAAAATACATCCTATACATAAAAAAACATGGCTTCCATAAACGAGTTAATAAAGGAAAATAGATCAGTTAACACCCTAAACGATGATACTGCTAAAATATTATTAACAAAGCAATATTAAAGGATCATGTATGATATCATATTTATGTATATAGTTCTTTTATAATTTAATAACAATGATTTAACTATTATAAATGAGTTTAACATGCCTTGGACCAATGAAAAGTACAGTGTAAGGTGTTTTTATCTCACTTTTAATCCTGTGTGATTCATACTATATTTGCACTTTTTCCTTTTTTGTGGAATATGTACTGACCATGATTGTACTATTTGAGTAATATACATTAATTTATGGTTATTTATATCATCATTGGATGAACCTTATTTCATAGGGTGTATATTTCATATGTTACCAAATCAGTAAGGGAATTTCAAATTTCAATTTCCACTCATTCGGTTTTATGAAAACCACATTGATTACTTTACTCCCTGATTATGTGTGAAATCACTATTTATTTACTTATTTATTAATTTACACTCCCCTTTGTGTGGATATACTTTTTATACACATAATCCATCCATTTATAAATTCTCATGTCATCGATATAAACATGATACAAGTAATTTTAACTCAATTTCTATTCATTGAGTTAAACATCCATGTATTTGGTGTTGTTTTTACAAGAATATGTGTTAATTTCCTCTGATTGATTTACACTGAATATCCAATCATATTGAGTGTATTTATATTTGTCACACATAATTATTTCATTTATTTATCCTTAACCTAAGGATACAGTCATTATAAAGGAATTCAACTAAACTTACATTCCATTGAGACTTCTTTGTTGTTATGTGCCAATTCACTTTTATTTGGTGTATATAATGTACTTTGACATAGTATATCATGAATCCCTTTATTCACATGATAATATATTGTTTTTATTACCTCAATTATTTTTATTCAAGCATCTCTAATTTTTTTAGGAACTCTATCTAAAATATCATTTTAAATGTTTTAAAATTTTATTCTTCAAAATATATCTCATTAATCTCCATGTATTAAATAAGGTTTTAAGGTTTTATTTATATGGAAATTAAATTTTCAAAATTGAAATTCTTTTTAAATGTTTCAATGTGGTATGGTACACTTTGATTCAAAAATCTATTTTAAACAACTTCTTGATAAATAGTTATACATTTAAATGTTTTCATGAAAAAGGGATATTTCCCTCAAAGATTTTTACTGATCATTTTCAACTATGTCAACATCCTTTATGGGATATTATTCTTGATCGAGGTTGATTAATTATGATACAAATAAATCCATAATTTATTTAAGGTTTTGTGATATGTTTCACTGTTGATGTGTAATTTTTTAACCATTTATGGTTTATCGATAAAGTATAGACATTTCGTATGCTAGTTTTAATAGGAATGTTTATGTTCTGTTTAAACATTTTCATATGAGGAATGCATTGGACATAGTATGTTACTGGTGGAGCCTTTTATAGCTCCTCAATGCATCGGTAGGTCTCATGATACAAACTAGGGTCTTGGCAGAAGGCCTTCACAAAATCTTATTTGTAGTCTTGGCACAATGACTTTACTATGTGGTTATGAAGTTTGGCATTATGAATTCTATCATTATGAAAGTATCTATTGATATTGAATGTGATTATTCGACTTGTAGAATATCCATTTAATTAATTAAATGGAATTATTTGATTTAATCTTTAACATATTATGCAGAAGTTTAAGTTTAAAAGGATTTTTTTATTCTTATACATTGCCTTATATGTTTATGCTTATTTATGAAAGTTCCCACTATATTGTTATCCTTAATGAGAATCTGAGTTCAATCCTTTCTATGTTTTATTTTTCTCAAGATGTGAAGAAGTATTTATGGTTGACCTAGAGGGATAGGTAAGGATATAAGTGTTTTTAAAAAGTTGAAAAAATGTTTATGATGTTTTTATTTCATTATGTAATGTAAAACTTATGATTGTGTCTAGTACTTCCAAGGATACTAAACTGATTGGTCTTTCAGGACATGATTCCTTGTATCTTTACAATATTATTTTATAAGGCATTGACTCTGGGTAACTGGGGTCAGGGCATTATAGATCAACATCAGTGTCACTGATGGGTGTCAGTGGCACCGATCGACATCTGTGGAATTGATGGGAATCAATGGAACCGATTGACATCGATGGCACTAATGGGCATCAGTGGAACCAATTGTCAGTGGTGGAATTGATGAGAATTAGTGGCACACCAATCGGTGCCAAGGAATCGGTGCCTGGGTATCAGTGACTGAACCATTGGTGAGTCATTCCCAGCCTCTTCTGGACTTTTTAGTTTCAATATAAAAAAATATATTTTTTTGTAAAAGTGTTTTTAATACCCCTTTTAAAGTGATTTATGTCCCATAAAAGATGTTATAAATACTGGAAGATTCATAAAAACCTTGTTTTACAAACATGTGTGGCCTTTTTATGGGTGTCACACCCTTTCCCATATTTTACAATCGTTCCTATTTTCCTGTTAAACACTTATTACGTGTTTTTTTCCATTTAAACACAATCAATTAACTCACAGTAGTCTGATGGTCTATCTCCACAATTTCCAAGGAAAATTTTTAAATCTAAAGTAATCCCAACCTTTTGAGGATAGGATTGATCCACTATGATGAATCATACATATCCAATTTATATCAGAAATCAAAACCCACGTAGTTCTTTAAACAGGGGCAGTTTAACCTCATGTAGAAATGAAATGTATAGAGTCACTTATACACTAGGTAGTTGATCTTAAGTCTCAAGGATATTCCCTACATATCCATGTTAGAGTAGGAGACATATTCACCATAGTTCAATCACACTCTTAGGATTGGCCCCATCATAGATTCCCTTATATCAGGGTAGTGATATCATGCCATTAATCGGGGATTACACACTGAAGTCACCCTAGATGGTGAAGGTTCATAATGTTAATGATATGAACATTGCAACTCCCTAATCCCATGTGATCCATTATCGGTGAGAGAAGCAATGGCTATAAAGTAATCAGTTTCACAAAATATTTACATGTGACTTATATATTTGTGAAGAATGTTTTGATGTTTAATATATATAATGATCCTTAGGAAAGCATCATACATATCCTGACTATGGTAGGAACCAGAGTTCTCATAGATTAGTATTATTAGGGTTTACACACTGTGGTTTCCATCATATTATGGATATATAATATTATACCACTGATCGGGGATTACTGAAAAAAATTTCCTTGGTATGCACACTAGATAGAGTTATCTTTTCCTAGGATGCCTACTTAACCAGGCCTGGTTATCTTCCTAGCCTTCCTAATTGTCTTCCCGGAATTCCTTGATTTCATGAATGACATGTTAGATGATGTATGGACTTATCTATTTATATTTCTAACATGTGAAGAGATAATATCATGAGCCTATAGACTTGTCCAACGTACATCTCTTGGTCTAAATAGCATGTCTAAAGGTAATTTATTGATCAAGTCTTACTTTTCTAGAGGAAAACACAAGACCAAGAGTAACTTGTCGAGAGGAAATCACAATACCTGGATGACTTTTCCAAGAGTCCATTTCATGACTTAGATGAATATCCCAGTAGGCTATCACATGACCTCGATGACATTTCCAGAGGTCATAGCAAGACCGGGATGACTTTTTTGGAGGGTTTCCCATGACCTAGTTCATATGTACGGAGGAATTTAAAAGACCTATCTGATACACACTAGAATCATCGTATAATTTGGGTTAATTTTCTGATGAAATTACAAGATCAAGATGGTGATCCTAGAGGGATTCATGAGACTCTGGGGTCATTCCTGGGGAATACCTTGTGACATACTTATGACTTTCTTGACGGGATTTCTAGGATCCCAATAGTATGTCGAGGGATCATCGTGTGATTTTATCATCCCCAACCAATGGTGTCACATGATATGGATGAGTAATGCAAAGCATATGAGGATCATTGTATATATAATATTCATGAGTATCAAAAAATTTAGTCCTTTATTCCATCTTTTATTACTTATGTTACATTTATTTTATTTATTTTTTTTAGAATTTTTAGGTTTCATGTGACCTAGTTGACATGCATGATATCCTTCACATAATCTGGTGACACACCAGATGTACTTAATGTGATCATAAAAAATAATGCGAACAAAAAATTCCTGAAATGTGATCACTTAGGTTGTTCCCCATATTTTACTAAGATGAAAACCTTTGAGATCATGAGATTGGACACTCTGAGAAGTTTGCACTAATGACCGGATGTTCTAGTGTATGGATTCAAGAATTCATTAATTTACTGAAAGAGAGGGATTTATATTCCTCACCACCCCATTTATATGTTTCCTTGTGCTGCAAATATCTCACTGATTCTGGTTGGATTTGGTGGAGGGATTTAATGAGCTTCACATGATCCAGATGGAGGTTATTTGGGGGAGGGTCGCACGATTTTATCAACTGCAATACCATCATGTTAAGGCCCAATTTATTAGATTTTTTCCAATTAATGGGGTATTTCCTAATCATTACATTACAAGGGGATTTTATATGGTCAATCTGACGAGTCCAAGCACCTTAATGAAATTATGATTCCTATTGAGATTCTCTCATGTGATATGAGATTCTTTTTCTGGGACCTTTCATGAGACAAAGATGATGTTCCCAAGGGACTACATGAGATCACATATTCTTCAAAAGGGGCCTTTTAGGATCATGTTGGCTAGTCGAGGGATGATTTGAAAGATCAAGGGTGATATTTTGGGGTGTAAAACAATGTTCTCATAAAATCATAAAATCATCCCTCTATAAAAATATCCCATAATTTACCTTTTTTATTACCTTGTTTATTTCACAAAGGATGCGGGTCTCATGAATTTATATGAGTGTTTCTGAAGATAATCACTCTCCCCATCCAGGATGCATCCCATGACCAAGAAATTGTCTTGTGGGGATGTGCAAGAATTATCTTGGGCAACCCTTTTATTTGTATTTGGAGTAAGAGGGGGAGATCAGGATTATCCGGACATGTCTGAAGCCCTTTTCATGATGAGGGTGACTTGCTAGCGGGCTCATTCTTGACAAGGAAGACATGTCTTTTAAGGCATTTGTGGTGTCTTAAGAACTGAATATGTGTGTATCATGATGTTATATGAATGAAAAAGTATTCAATATTTTTATTTTCTTTCTACATATTTTAAAACTATTTTTTAGATGTTTTGTTAGGCATCCACTGATTGAAAATTTTCATAACATGAAGTGGGTCACATGACCCTCAGCGTATGATTCAACAAATATCTTGGAATCCTTCACATGAACCAAAGTATTTTCCAAGGTTCCTTGTGAGTTCTGAATAAGTCCATGTACTACAAAGGGTCAAATAACATGACCTTCTTAAAGTTCATGGGATCTTGTGTTCTTTGGAGGGTCACGTGATCTGAAAATTAGAGCCACATTCTTCTCCCTTTGATTTTTGGTGAAAATAATACAAATCTTTTAGGTGTTTCTTCACTTTTAGATTTTTCAATGCTCATTTTGTAAGCATAAAAATCCCCCCCCCACCCCCTTAGGAGAGGTGTCTATGGGGACAATGGATCTATTATGTGGAAAGAAAATTCATGTCTGAGTCCTTCGTGGTGTCACCAATTAGTGTCTTGGTCGATGCGTGGTATTCCAAGAGATGTTTCTTATTCCACAGAAAACCCTATAAATAGGGGAAATGAGGTAGGATCATTCACCATCTACCCAATTCATATATCACTTTTCACCTCCCTCCATCATGTCACCATCTTAAAAAATCATCCCATGAGAACTGATCATGAGACCCATCAACAAGACCTCGAAATAATTGCTCAGCTCACCTAATTGAATCTTATTGTAGTTTGATTGTTGATATGTATTTTTGTGATCAAATTTTTAAAGAAGCTATAAAAAGAAAAGATCCTTAATTCTATATTCTATGAATGAATTGATCAATAAAAATTTATATGTTGTCATCCAATATTCATCCATTCATGATACACATGATTTTTTTTTGATATGATGTTGTATGATTTATTAATGATGTCCATCCTTTAAAATAACATGTAAAATTTAATGTCAAGGTTTTAGTAGTTAAATTGTGAAAAACTATTCATGGGATTTTATTTTGAATACCCACCAACATGATATTCCTTACTAATAGATATTCTCTAGTCATAATGAGAATATCTGACCCACAAAAGGATAATTTGTGAAAAATATATGCCCTTGGGGGAGAATGATTTGTATTTTACTAAACTCATTATTCCTTGTGAGACCACATATTTTTTTTCTAATTCCATGTGATATGTCTCACAATATTTATATATTTTTATGTATGTTTACAAAAAAATTTCTAATCTTCATATTGGGGAAATCATAGAGGGCATGGATCTGGATTTTTCTTCAGTGGCCCTCTTTCTGGATTTTCACCTTACAAGATTTTCTGCTACTCCAAAAATGGAAGCTAAATATGTTGGTGTTATGATTTAGGGACTTCTATATGGGACCTTATATCACTATATTTTATTGGATTTTATCTTGGACCTTCTATTATTTTAGTTTAGGGCCTTGTAGATTGGACATTCTATTGTTGTTGTTTAGGGTTTTTAGCTCAAACCATAAATTGCGGTAGTTTGAGGTATTTTATGTTGAAAAATCAATTATTGTTGCTTATTGTCTATTATATTAGACCTTTTATTGTTTTAGTTTATTTAATTTTATCTTAGGACTTCTATTTTTTTATTTTAACATGTTTTAGATTAGACTTTCTTTTTCTATATTTTAGGGTCTTCAAGCATAGACCTTCTTTTTCTTTAGTTTATGATCAATTATCACACAATGTCTGTTGTTGCAGTTTTTGGTCTTCTCACTCAGACCACATATTACTCTTGTTTATGGTCTATTATCTAATACCATATATAGTTTATTTTTAGGTACTTTTAGGTCGAAGCATGGGATTTCATTTAGTTGGAAGTCTATCTATTAATACTTGTATATTTAATATGGGGTAGAATTTCTATGGATGACCCAAAACACTTTCAAGTGATATGTTATTCCATATTTTTTTTATTATGACAAGGATTTTAGACTCTAACCTATATGGAGTATATGACTCTGAATGGCAGGTCAAAGCACATATTCATGACTATCATGGCCTAACAGAGGTGTCTCTACTCTTTTCCACGTGTCATAGAAGATTGATGGGGGTATTATTGGAATAGAGTGAAATAAAAGGGAATTTGTGTCCACATAGATATCTAGAATGTTTTTAATGTAAGTCATTACCCAAATGTTGGATTCAATGAATTTTATATGGAGAAGACATGTCAGGTATGACCCACGACACCCAGGAGTGTAGAGTTCTCCCATGGTGTTACCAGGATTCCAAAGGATTTGAGTTCCACTCCTACAAGGAGGGGATTCCTCTCATTAGTAGATAAAATACTATATTAATTTATATCATGTTTAAAAAGTGGTTTAAAAACTCTTTTCCAAGGGCCATTAATGTTTCATGTGTACAAAAACTTCTATACTAAAAATTTGGGTATATAGGGAAAGCTATCTACGAAGGGATCTGGAACCCTAGAGCAGTTTAACTCATATGTAGATATTGTTCCTAATTCCATGTCAGTTTGAATCAGGGGGTGTGGGCGAACAAAAGGTTTGGGAAGTGAGTGTCTCATTCATTATTTGAGAAATGGTACAGAACATGGTGACATAATGCTGAGGATACTGAATCTGGTTGAATAGTATGGTTATGGGGGATTATAAATCATGTTCTAAAGGGATTGAATCATGATAATGATATGGTAAAATCATTCTAGGAATGTCCTAGAACACTCTGAGGTGTTGAGTTCATCCATGGTGATGTCAGGGATCATAAGGATTGGAAATCCCATTTTTGTAAAGCAATGCATTTTGTTAATGACCATAAGCACATATGCTTGATCCATAGGCATACATGTATAGTCAAATAAAGGGTATCATAAAGTAGGTTATCTTTTACCAATAGCTATGAAAGGTTGTCATGATCTTAGGTTCTGAAATAATGATGCTCCATTTGTGGAAGATGTAATATTCAAGAAGGGTTCAAGAACCCTAAATGTTATGACACCACCTAGGGAATATGTAATCACAATGATGAGATCTCAAAAACCATTATTATAACTTTTTTCTGGACTATGGGGTTAAGTGGGAATGAATAGGTTTGTACTAGGGCCACAAAGTGGACACTATGAGATTTATACATCATTTATTTATGCCCTGATTTTCTCATAACTCTGGAGATGAAGAGTTTTTCAAGTGAATACTTAGCATGTCTCCAAGCCCCCATTTGTAGGTTTTAGACATGGTTATTTTTTGTTCGCTTTCACCAGTAATATAGGGACTTGTGATTTAGACCATCAAAGGATAGAGTTTATGTTATAACATCTTTTACGAAGGTGCATAAATTTTAATGTCATGACCCATATGGACGTAATATGAGGGGAATGATACAGATTAGCCTAATTAGGATTCCCAGGGTCAAAAGATTTCCAACATCTTTATGAGTGGGAGATTAAAATGTTGTAAATAAATGCCCATGGTTCGTAGTTCATGAGTAATTATATGGGACACATATACCAGGGAATTCCCAAAACACCCTAAAGTATAGAGTTATGTCAGGGTGATATAAGGCTCAGAAGGATTATAAAACTCTTTATATATGGCCAAGATGTCTCTATTTGGTAGGTTTGTGCCCTTATACATTAATAGAAAAGTAAAATAGATAGACCTATTTTCCTTTATAGGAGGCATTAAATGTTTGTGAAAACTCTACGTGCATAAGGAATGTTGTTTGACTTATGGGACAAGAGGACTAAAAGAATACAGAATCATCAAATACTCTGGTGGATTGAGGTTAAGGTCATGTGGTACTTTAATAAGGAATTATGATGGGAGATGGAATGCACATTTTAATATCATGTAGTGGGGATATATTCATTTTTTCAGTTTAACGTTATATAATAAGGACGTGGGAACCGAAGTGAAAATATTTTTGTGATTTATATGGGGGAACATTGCAATAATCATGGGATATAGATTTTGAGAGTGTATATTATCTATGAACATGATTATTTGTGGGTTGATGTATGTTAGATCCTTTCATATGTCGATTTATCATGTGAGCAAGAAATAAATTTTTATATATAACATGTGGGAGGAAAAAATGAATATGTATGACTCATCCCACTTAGAAAAGAGGTATAAACTATTCTTTTCATGTGATTTAATTTCATGCAACTTGGAAAACCACATCATGGGTTTATCCCACATTTAGGTAGGTGTTTGTTATTATCATTTATATGTTGTAGATGAATGCAATATCTAGGATCAGGGTGTCACTATATATCCTGTTACATTAGGAATCATGCCATGTGTAGTTCTTGTATAAAAGTTTCTTGTGTGGGTCTAACTCATAAAGAGGGATGTCGTGTAATTTTGTATTATCATTGATGGACCTATGAATTTGATTTTTAGGAGTTGATACATAACATGTGATGACAAGAATCAAGATACATAGTTCATAAATGATAAATTATCTATATAGTTCTAACCCATTTCAGAGGGGGGATTTGTTCCCATTGATCGTTGTAGTTGGATCTAGGATTGGAAATTTGGTAATGACTACCTATCTTGTGATGAAATAAATGAGGACACATTTAGACATTGAGAAACCATATAGTTTAATGTCATTAATCAAGGACATATACTCCCTAACATGTAAAGGTAATATTGTTGTAGAACCCACAACTTGAGATCTGGGCATCACTACATATCTTGTGATGATTGGAATCAAGTGACACATAGTCCTTGGATGAAATCTCTCTATGTAGGTCAATTTCATACATAGGGAGGGTAAATATTTACATTTATTTATTGTGGATGGGCCTGGGATTGGAGAATTGGATGTCACTGCTTATTGTGTGATGATAGGAATCAGGACACATGTAGTTTTGGAATGGAGGTGTGATGGGAGAACATGACTAATGGTAGAGATCCTCTCGAGTGAGGTCTTTAGTAATGTGTAGTTTTATGTAATGTAAGGGATGGAAACCATGGATTTTAATGTCATGTGGTGAGGTCTCATAGTGTTCCTATTAAGTATCTTCTACCAAGACCCTGATAACCATGTCTTGTTATAATATTCCTTGATCATGCATGGAATCCCTTACTAAAATTCCTACACTCACGTGAGCTATGCTTGGTGTGTGAAACAAGGAATGAAACGGGAGCCTAATGAAATGGAGGCAATTGGAGAAAGGTAAAAAGGAATTTTATATCAATTGATATGTGGGTTGTGATATAGGATCCAGGCGTACCTATATATCTCTTTAGAATGTGAATTGAGAGTTATGTGGTTCTAGAAACCCCTACGATTTAGTGTTTTATGGAAGGAACATCAGCCCTAAATTGTAATGTCTTATGATGAGTTTTTTAGTGAATAAATATGAATGAAGGTAACTGTTGTGGTTGGTCATAGGAACAGAGGTCTGGGTGTCACTACATATCCCATGATGGTAGGAATCAATCCACACATAGTTCATAGAAATAGTGAAACATAATATTCTGTGGTGAGGAAAGCAGAAATGAACTTTTAACACCTTATGGTAATGATGTGGGTCACCTGACATGGAAGGAAATTAATTTTGTATTTGGGCCCAAGAAAAGTGGTTTGGTTGTCACTACTTATCCTATGATGGTAGTAATCAATGCACACATAATTATTGTATGGTGAGATTCCCTATATGGATATGAATTCCATACAGGGAGGGGCATCTCATTATTCTTTCACACAGATCTAGCTTGTGTGTTTCGAATAATCGATGAGATGATGATTCCTTTTTTGTTTAGTGTCATGCGGTGAGGGAATATTCCATGAAGAATAATTTGATTTGGGGAGGAAATTTTTCAAACAGTTTTAACATCGTGTGGTATGGACACATTTGTATAGCTTAACATCATGTAGTCTGGATGAGAGACGTTTTGAAATTTAACACATTTCTTCTAGGATCAGATATGAAGTGTAGTTTGACGTCCTTCTTCCCAAATGAGAGATATTGTGCAGTTTAATGTCTTACCGCTTGGACAAGAGATGATGTGTAGTTTAATGTTTTTTCTGCTAGGATGGGAGTTGCTATACTGTTTAACATCTTGCTTCCAGAATGAAAGATTCTATTTAGTTTAATCTCTTGCTACCTGGATGAGAGGCATTGTGTAGTTTTACATATATTTTATAGGACTATGGGTGCTTTATGGTAGTTATGCAATGCATTCAATAAGAAACCTCTAATTTTGGAGTGGTGTTACATGATCCCCATCCATTATAGAAAGTGAGTAAGCTCTATTGTGGTAGAAATTATATATGATATAAGCCCCCCCCCCATTTGGGATCTAGATTAAAAGTCTTATTTTCTTGTATCATTGGGGTTTAAATTTCAAAAAGTAGTTATACTTGGTGGAATTAATTTAGGAGGACCTTTTTATTGATGTCTTATGTGATCTTATTCTTATGAATATTGAGGTTGTGTAGTGTGTGAAACTTATTTTTATTGTGATGTTCTAATTCAGCAAACAAAATTTTGATTACTCATCATCCTAGTGGATATTTAGAGTGAAAGAAGATATACTTATATTGGTATGACTACCTTGGTTCGGTACAATAATAAATATAAAATTTCTTTTTTAGCAGTATGTGTGGAAATGTGGTAAGCCCATAAATCCTATAAGAACTTATCCATCCGAGACTTCTTGTATTTATTCACCATTTTCTATATTATATTTGAAAAATTATTATTAAAGTCCTATATTTGTTCTTTTTTTCATGAAAGTGGGATTAGAGATTGGACACAATTTTGTATTCCTTGTATAGATTCTTCAACTCTATAGAAAAGAAGTCGGTGCTATTGTCCATTAATATCTTCTGTGAAACCCAAAAATTGTGATGATATGAGACATTGAAAAGCTAGTGAAGTTCTTTTTCCAAAACACATTGAGGGGTATTTCCTCAACCCATTTGTAGAATAAGTCTATAGTACAATGGATGTAATTTAACTCCTTAGATGTCACTGCGGGATATATCCCAACAACATCCACTTCTTATATGGTAAATGGCCTAAAATATTTATCGATATGTATCAATTCTCGATGTTAAAGGATGGAGTTTTCATGAATTTATAATTCTTGAAATCTCATAGTGAATTCCATGTAGTCTTGTATCATTGTTTTCCAGTAGTATCATAGCCTTCTAATTTGGTGGGAGAGAATGGTCCCAGATTTATGATCACCATAGGAGCATTCTTGGACTCCGTCCATGATGGTTTAACTCTATCCTATTTCTATTCATATGAGGAGGATTTTATCAAATTATTTCTTGTAGAAGCTTTTTTATCATTTGGACCATTTTTGTAAGGTAATGTTACCTAATTGGTTCTAAATATATCCCCTTATGGTTTGTTCTTTCAGGAGAGTTTCATTTTGGAGATAAAAAATTATGGGTTCCATATATCTCTGGGAAGATATCATTTCATCATTACCTTCGGTGGTTTTCACTTGATTTATTTCCTCCATTTTTAGAGGATGATTGATAACACCTTTCCTTGGTGCATGATATGAATGTCAATTTTCTCCTGATCAGGGTCATCCATGACTATGGCTTCATTATCTAATAAATTAGTACAAGAATTTTGGTATTGGGGAATGTGATGCAGTGTTGAATCAAAAGGGAACTCTTCCATTTTCCCCTAATGTAGCCAGTTATATGGGCCAATTCTTCCTTTTTGATGGAATATTCAACATTGATCTACTTTATCAGTAGCTCTAAAAGTCCATTGATGTCCAGGTAGGATATTTGTAGTTGTAAGACTAGTTCCATGCCAATAATGAGGGCTTGGAACCAAACCTCATTATTTGTGAAACCTTCAGATATTGAGAAATAGTTGGCAAAATTTCTTTGTTTGAGGGGAAAATACAATCCATATTTCAACCCATGCGAGTCATGGATTTTATAGACTTTTTCCTATACTACTCTAGGAGGCACCATTAAAATACATCTCCCATGTCCGGGGAGTGTCATTGAAATAAAAAACCTCTTCATCTGAGATCTCGACATCCACTAGTTTACATTCAAGGGTGGGATGCTCCATTAGTAAATCAACCAGGGCCTACCAAATCACTAATATCTATGACACGAATTGGATGTCATATTTTTATAGAATGGCATCCCATCAGGCAATGTTCCCATTAACCATGGGATAGACAAGGATATACTGGTCCATATTAATATGATAGATTGGGTAGACATTTCTGTGTTTCAAGTAAATCCTGAGATTCTACACTACAAAGATGAGTGTCATTCAATAATTATTTACATTCAAGTATAGTGTCTCAGTACCTAGAATTGTTTGGTAGAGGTAGTAGAGATTGTTCTTATTCCTCACATGATTATTTTGTGTGAGAAGAGTACCCAGTAAACATTCCATGGTGGCGACATATATGATGAGTGTATTTCCTTCCACAAGTGGAATCCAAACTATGGGATTTAGCAAATAATTCTTCAGTCTCTCAAAGGTTTTTTCCTATTTATAATTCCACTAATAAAAAATTACATTCTTTATTATCCTATTGAAGGGGAAACATTGAATGTAGGAAAGGTTCCCTTGAAATCCCCGCAGTTATTTGATATTCATGGGGGGTGAAATTTCTATAATATAACTATAATTTTATAGTCCAAACACAATGCCATGGTGGAATACTGAAAATCCAAGGAACATCCCTATTGTTACCATGAAAGCACCTTTCCATGGATTGATCTTCAAACTATGATTTCATTATTTTTCGAATACTATTTGAAGATATATTAAGTGATCACATTATTTTCAATATTTGGCCACCAGGTCATCGACATAATATTCTTCTATTCATCCCAATAAGGGCCTAAAGATATGATGCATGGCATGTTGGTATGTATCTCTAGTTTTCTTTAATCCAAAGGGAATAAACTGATGGAGAATGATCCCTTGAGGTACTCTGAAGGCAGTGGATTCCTCATCTTCAAGGTCCATCATTATCTAATTGTACCCTAAATAGATATCTAGGACGGAATGGTCTAAGAAGCTATAAGTTTTATCAGTCAACATTTCGTTTATTTTCAATGGGATGTTATCCTATGCTAAATTTTGATTATGTTATCTGAAATACATTCATACCCTAACCAACACATTCTTCGTATTGATGGGTATGATGTTGGTAAACCATCTTGCGTTTACAATTCTATGAATAAGTTATCTTTGTCAAATTTTTCCACTTCTACATCTACATTGGTAGAACGAGAGAGGATAATCGCCATGGATTCTAAATTGAGGCCTCCATGTTCATCAGGTAAGACAAGATGGTTTGTAGCAACATCCGGATTTAGTTTGGGTATTTCTTTATAGTTACTAGTAAACACATATCAGTGTTACCATTGAAATGAAATTTACATATCATGTGCATTGAGAGGCATGGAGGCACTAATAAATGTACCTTTTTAATCTTTTTATGTTCCTAAATTTACATACTTGAGTACATAAATAGTGTTTGATACTCCTTACTCAAATGAAGAAGTGGAATTCATAAGTTCATCCTTGTCTTCTTCCACCTCTATGTATGTGGAGGAGTTTTCAAATGGAATCAGAAAAATAGGTTCCTCTCCATCAGTATTAGAGTGAGAGAGATAATGAGAAAAGAAAATATCATTCCTTGATACCTAAGACGCTATAGAGATATTCCGGATCTAATTTTCTTTTACACTATTATTGGGGGAAGATAAATATTGGACATCCATTATTGAATATACTACCTATACTATATTTATGGGTAGAACATAACCACTGTCAAGTATACTCCAGTGATATTAATTAGAGGTCACCAATCCATTGGGGGATACAATCTATGTATTTTCATCCAGCATTGGTTATTTTCCGTCCCTTTAATAGATTCCTTCCTCAACATATGTGGAATCTCAAGACTACATGGGGGATCTAAAACCATGTAGTCTCTCTACATTTCCATCAATGGGTTATTTTAAAAATTGATTGAATGATAAAGGTACCACCACAAGACTGTGAAGTAATGGAATTTCACACATATCATTATAAGATGTGTATTTTTAAATAAAAATGAACTGCAAATTTGATGTGAGATCCCAAAATAGATATTTGAGGTTGATGTTCCCAAAAGGTCATTTCTCACATTTGTTATATGCTTGAATGGTCACCCTTGTGGGATACATTTCCCCTTTTCTACTTTCTAAACATCAAAGGTTTTGAATTTGGATGAGGTTGACCTAAAGACCATTTTCAATCAGGGCCCTTCAGATGTCGACATTATTATGTCTACCTAAAACATATAGGGGGCCAATGTATTTCCAGATGACATCTTCCTAATCATGGTCTACAATCGTGATAATGTCATGTTATTCTAATGAAATTATCTCTACTCGATAAACCTCAGCTATGAAAAATTATGTCTCAAAATCAAGTGGGATCTGGAGGGAATCAACAAGTTCCTCCATAAGATATTTTGAATTATGGAGTTTATCCAGGAGTGAGATATTGGCTAGGATAACAGCTAGCTACTTCAAAATATCATACTTTTGTGCTAAAGGTCGGCACTTCCCAAGTGGTTTAACTCTTTATTATGTGTTTTAAGAGTTGAATCATTTGAGGTGGATGATATTTCTTCTTGTGAAAAGGTTGAGGGAGCATCTACTACTTGTGTAATATATCATAACATCATTCCCAATTATTTGGGATGATTAAATAATTTCACCCTTGCTAGACAATTATATAAGATTATTGGGTGCGGATAACCAATGGAGGGTTCTAGAACACCTCCATTTATCTATTCTCCTTACTAGAGTGCCTTCACATGGGCCTAAACTACATATATTTCATTTGGGGACATGAATTATATATTTATTTAACTATTCCCATGTTATCCCATGTATCCTCAGTTCCTGTGCAAGCAGCCTCCTATTCTCGGGTTAGGTGAGGCAAACAAGTATTCTGAGGTATATTCATCCTTGAAGAAGGTGCCTACTAGGTGTATCATGTTAACCAAACCAATAATTATATCTTCATATATTGATTATTTCCATTTATTTTTTCATTCCCATGCTTCATACATTGAATTTAATAAATCTTCAAGAGTCAGAGCTTGAATCGATGTTAGAAATGACTCTTCCTCTTCTGTCCCTTCCAGTGTCGGATGGATATGTTCACCTCTGGGATTCTTATCTAATGTAACCTCCAAATGATAAAGATTAGTAATGGGACTATGAAGTTGTTTACTCATTGTATCATGATCTTGTTCAAAAAAATTTGATGTTATCTAATTTTTTAACATATTCCCATGTTGCACATTTTTTTTCAATCACCTTCTTCTTATCATTGGGAATCTATTATGAAGTTCACCTACTTTTGGGATTTATCCAACATCACCTATCTATAATCAACAATTATTTGGAGGAAATATTTGATGATGAAGAAATTCTATATATTCTGACACATCCTTCTGTGGAAAGGTAAGTAGTCGGGCTGAACGAAGAGTTTCACCACATTGTGCTTCATAGGATATAGTAGCATGAGCACGTTATTTTCCATGGATACAAATACATAATCATGGACATGTTCATTTCAGTAGGAGTGTGTTTTATTCATCCATTCCTCAAATCCTAGTTGACCCTGATCCCTTTTTTCATTAAGTTACATAATATTTGGTTGTCTATGCCACTCAATAAGAGGCACTAGGTAGTTTGGGACCAACCCAGGTGCTTGAATAGGTTCTCTTTCTAGTCTGAGGATATTAACTATATTTTATTCCTTGTCAAGTCCTCTTACCTATATTGAGGTCATGATCCAAGACTTAGCTCGGGTCTGCTGAATGTTGTATTCCAAAAGTGGTACCGTTTTTACATACTTGTGGAATCTACCTAGATATGTCATTAGGGTCATAGGTGATTTCAACTCAACATAGATATTTTCAACATTGATCTCCATCATTTTCTCATATAAGTGAGGGATTCATAGTGAATAGTTTAAACTATTCCATCTGGATATGAAATTAGACACTATCTCATACTCACATGTATTATAGTTCATCAGGTCAAAAAAATCCTCTATTATTAGATGAACTAGTAGAGTAATTTATGATGATGTTCTTCATACCCTACAATAGATCATGTTGGAATTATATCATTCCAAATAATGGTTGGCCCTACCAAACTCTGTAAAAAACACCTAATCTTAGTAATCTCATGTCGATCTCAAGGGACCCTCATCAAACCACATTGAGATATGAAGTGTGTTAGAATATTTCATATGGCTCCTATGTCATCCAATGTGGATAAGGAAAAATTTCTAAAATTGGGTGGAGGTAAAGTGTTATTGACCCATTCTAGAGATATATTTTTCTCAGGTTGCACTGGTGCACATCACCCTTCAATAGATTTTATTCAAGCATATAGGTACTCAATGACATTGAGATGTTTTGGTGGGTGCTACAGTATAATTTACCAACCTTAAATAAAGATCATGTGGTGTTTGATGATGCAACTCCATTTTTTCTGCCAATGATTTTTTATATATCCTAATATTTAATGATTTCCATGGACAGAATTTGGGTGTCATTGTAATGAAGGAAATTGCCTATAAATTTTGACTTCACCATTTAAGTATTCTGGATTCTGTTATCTAGATATGATCTAATAATATAATGATTCTCTTTTAGGTGGATTGTTTCTAGGAGGGATAATATTCATCTCTTCATAAAGAATATACCTAATGGTAATGTTTCCCCTAAGTAGCTCCCCGTTGATTTGTCTGAGAGTCTTTACCTCACTCTCATATATTGACAATTTTTCCACTATCAAAGTATTTCAAGTACTTCTTGGAGATGATTGGGATATATCACACCACTCCCTTTATCTATTGTAGTGTTCCACCATATAAGTTGAAACTCGTAATTTGGAGGTTCTAGGTTTTGGAGTATTATATGGTTGTTGATGCTTGAAACCTTAGTGGGTGCATCCATATATTCCTCTTGGGTATATTTTCTAGGTTATTTCCCTCTGAATTTACATCTAGATCCACATTATCTATTAGGTTGATGGAGATGACCCTCACATAAGTTTATGAGGAAATGGTAGTGGTCTCATTACTCTCAATGAAATAGAATGATTCTTGATTGCCTTTATTAGGGACGTTTCTTTTACCATTGGCCATATTGGACCATTTAGGCATGTGATCTAGACTAGTTTTGGTCACCTTCACCATACATTTCTAATGTATTGCTTTATGATTGGTGAACTTGAGGGATTTATTGATCATGTTTTCCAAATGACCCTCAATTAGAATGGGTTCTTATTTTGGTGGGTAGAATAGATGGGATGACAAATATTAATATTTAACCCCCCCCCCCAACTAGAGAATAATAATTCCCTCTATAGTGATTATGAAAATAAAAATGCCCCCACCCCTATAGATTAGGGTCTATTTAAGGCCTCAATTTTCATTGATTGAACCAATTATTGAGGATCCAAGTATTTATGGTTTAGGATTTTATGATTCTTGGGATGGTCATTTAGATATAAATACCCCCATACTATAATGTTGAGTTTGATATAGAAAATCTAGTAATTTCCCAAGGACTCACTCAAGGAATGATGAACATAGTGATGGTGATTTGGATAAAAATGCATCCATCCCAATGGGTTGTGGTTTTCTTGCATCTGCTACAGACATGTCCATAATCCACTTGGGAATTGAAGGACTGAGGGGTGGAGGAAGTGATAAATATTACCCATGACTAATGGGATGGGATTGCTCTAGGATGGATGATATGTCATTGACAATTGAAATCTATTTGATATGGTGTAGTAGTTCTTGTAATGTATTTGGGTGAAATGGAATCCCATAATGAGTGTCAGTTCCTATGGGAAGTTGTTGAGTTGATTGATACATGGACTTCCATGTCAAAAATTCATTCCTTTTGCTTCTAGGGTCCTATTTTGACATCTTTTGGTGATACACTTCCTCCATTCATGATGTATTGGCATCGTTTGAGTGGGGAAATTCCATTGAAGTGATCAACTGTCTTGGGAATTACTTGATCCCCTAATTTTTTTTGTGAGGAAATGACATTATAGGATGTCATATTTTATGGGATCAATTGTTCCATGCATTCAATGAAATATATCACTCTATATTTTACCCATCCTCTAATATAGATTCATGATGTGGATTTTGATATTATATTCTGAACATTTTTGATGCATTGGTGGCAATCTTGTTGTAGATTTTCATTGTGATTTTCCAATTTTCGGTATAGGTCTATGGATATATCTTACAATTCCTATTAATAAAAGTGTATCTTGATGGTCTAAAGGCGACCCTCATATCCTGGATATAGGAGGTTTCTAGACAGAAATAACTAATGATTATCCCATATATTATTTCATATATAAGGAATGAACACCTTCTATAGCTCATCTGGGATTTCATAGTCATAAGTGTAAAAGGGATTGAACATGGTGGGTATGTTTTTTCATGTTATGTATCTCCATATGTTAGTGTAAGACACCTCATCATCATACATATATGCCTCCATCTGGTTAAACCATAGATGATTCTTCTCGGGGTGATCTGCCAGCCAGAGTAGACTGTTGTCAGATATTGACAGGGATCTATATGTGATTGGCCCAGTGTTTTGATCACCACTCAATATAAAGGTGTATGATTTTTGAACACTTTTCTATACGAACGTGAATGCGCAAGGGGAGGATTTATTTATCTTTGGGATTTATCACCATGGGGTGGTTGACCATAATGGATTTTAAGAGTCGAGACCCTATGAACCATCTCCACATTACCTTCAGGAGGAATATCATAGTAATAATAACTTTATACTTAAGTTGAAGAGTTGACATGCCATTGTGTAATTGATAATGTTACATGAACAACATCAAGGACACTTGCATTAAGCATATTATGGATATGTGGCTCCTTTTGTAACATGGTTGGAATATGGTGACCTACCTTTTATAACTATCTAGGTATATGATCATGTTGTATCATAACTCTTAGTATATTTTTATAACCATCTCATGATGTAGGAATATGAGATCATTGTAGAAAAGATGTTGGGATATACCAATGAGTTTCTTTATTATTGGCATTAATATGAGCCTGACCTAAGGCATGTGTCTCTCTCACTTAGTGCACCTAAGAATAATTGGGGATATAATCCTAATCATGAGCCTTCATAGTATGTAACTGAAATTTTTTGACAAGAATATGAGATTTTCTAGAGGAAAGTTCCACTCTCACTTGGTGAGCCCGATTGGACCAGACATATGAGCATAGTTCAAATATGAATTCCCAATTGGAATATCCCAATGGATCTAAGGAATGGGATAATGGATATAAGACTACTTAAATATATCCTTGGAAGGATGTGGATGTAGTCACTCATTTTTAGAATTAGGGAAATGATCATAGATTCCATTATATTCAAGAATATTCTAGGTAGATTCATTGATAGGAATATGAGACTTCCTTGAGGTATGATCCATTTTCAATTTCTGATACACAGCTATTACACGGATATGGGACTGATCCAGGTCCTATAAAGATTTTCATTGGTATTCTTTGATAGTTATATGATCATGTCTCACAGTATGTTTTACTCTCACTTGGTGAGCCTTAGACATAATAAGGATATGAGCCTAATCTTATGCCTTTGAAATAAGTCACTTGTTTTACCTGATAGGAATGTTCCCCAATCCTGAGGCATGACCCACTCTTACCTAGACTGCCCTGGTTAGAATAGGAATGTGATCCTAGTTTTATGTCTCTCTCATTACATTAATTTTTTGATCATCCTACTAGAGGGTCGCCGAAATTTACGCTTTCTCTAAAGAATGAACTTGTTCATTCCAATCAGGGTGGTATAGTACACTAGCTATAAGGATTGGAATATCTAACTATCCTAGTATCTTTACCTGTTTTGTAATATTATGGGGGAGATCTCTAGCTATTCCTAAGAAGTAATAAAATTTTATCAAAATGTGAACAGTAATGTAATCGTGTACATTTCTTATCTCTATTATATACTGGAATATATCTTGAATTAAAGTGAAAATATTAGATTAATTTTATTCTCCATATGCCACCAAAATATGGCGATGGAATTCATTCATGGGGGTATGTATGTTCGCATCCCCTATTCTTTTTGAGAGAATATGCCCACAAACTTATTTCAAGTTAATAGCGATATGGGACTTCTCACCGGCTACTACTGGGATATACTAATAGACACCATTAACAGGAGTGGGTATATGATCCCACTCACAATTATCCATAACCTTCCATGCCTAATGTTTCATCCGTGTTACTTGTTTTTCGGTATAATAGGTGCATCCAAGAGACTGGATATAAAATCTGGGTGGAGGCATATTTCCGGGGTACTGTAGCAGTACTGTAGCAGGTACTGTAGTAGTACTATAGTGGGAATTGTAGCAAGAAATTTTTGGAACTGTAGCAGCAGTAACTATTCGTCCGTCTAGGACTTTGGGCCACCGGTTTGGTCCTCGGGTCCTGCAAAGCTTTTGGGTCACCCAAGGCCTTTGGGCCAGTTGATTCTCAAGGCCTTCAGGACACCTTAACGAATTTGGGACACCCCAAGGCCTTTGAGCCACATGAATGCATGCCCTATACACACTACAAAAATGGAGCAGCCCTAGAAGAGGATTCAGAGCAGGTGCACTCACCAGAGCAGAACCAAATGGATTTTCAGAATGATAGGGTATGGCTAAGCCATTTGTACTAGCCTGTGCTTGCACGGGAAGCCTAGCCAGACAGTCATGAAAAGGTGGAGAGCTACTATCAGGATGCATATGTTAGGGAGGTGCCGTTCCCTGTAGATATTCTGGTTGAATTCACAAATACCTTCAGGTCATGTAATCTCCTAAGCCTACGGGCCATCTATATATATACTAATCTTAGGTTTTACCACAAGCCACGTGTCAACAAATTATGCCTCCACATCATATTTTTCATACGTGTCCACATTCTATTCCTCTGCGTCCCTCCTCTGATACGTATCTCTAACATTATCTCCCTCCCACTCCCGCTCACGCTTGGCCTTCCCATTGTGATTTTCCTCTTCCCCATATCTTTTTTTCGCTGCTCCTCCCTTATTCCTTCCGCGCTGCCCACCACCTTCATCTTCTTCTGTTTCTCTAATCTAGGGTTTGTTCTATTTCTCCATTCTCTGGCTTCAACGCCATCCCATACTTCCCCCGCTCATGATTCCCTCCCTTTTTCTACGGTTCCTGGTACGTTTTCACCTCCCCTCGTCCAGCTTTTCCTGCAAACCACTGCCGATATTCTCAACGCCATTTCCTCTTCCACTCGCATACTCACTTGGCCTCTCTAGTTCTCACTCTGTCGCTCGCGTTCTCCCTACACCACTCATGTAAACCATGTGCCCCTCACATTTACCCTCCACAGCATCTTTGATTTCTGACACTCGCATTCTCCCTCCTCCACTCCTGTTCTCCCTACGCCACTCACGTTTTCGCCTCCCTCCACCGCCATAAGAAATTTCCTCATAATCATTGTTGACTCACAAGAACCCATCCGCTATAGAAAAATCTTGGATCCCTGCCCCAAATACCCCTTCATATGGACTGTCGTTTCCATCCTAAAACCCTAGCTCAGTGGGTAAATAAAATTCCTATAGCAAACCAAACGTCTCCCCATGACAAGTTATCAAATTGCAGGACCGATGATCAACCACAGACTCATCCATCTCTAACATAGGGTAATTTTCTTTTCTAATCATCTCTGAAATATTAATCTCATCATTTCAATCTTTCATTTCATTATATTAATAAATAATTTTTGTATTGTATTAAAATATCTGCATCATTGTATCTAGAATTAGGGTAATTTTCTCCTCCATGTTGCTGGATGGTTTTCAGGCTCGGTGTTACTCATTTGATGACATATATTTCCATTATATTCATGATTATATTTTTATTGATTAGTTTCACTTCCATGTTGTTTTTTTCTCAGTAGATGAGAATACAACATCATGGATTGAAAATGAATGCAGGTATTTGGTCATCAAATCTTGGAGTAAACCTCCCTTTCGTGCAGCATATGAATGTAGGTAATTTGTTTTCCCTATTTAGTACACTTTGTATTTTTTTATGCACTAAAAACATATGAACCAAATGTGTTATAAATTTCCATCATTTTTTTCTCGCAGATATAGGTGATGAGGATTCTAACATAGATATGTTCTCCGATAAGAACATGCTCAACAAAAAACAAGACTAGACAATGTTGCCTTCAATATTATTTGGAGATCAGAATGGATAACTTTCCTCTTCTATTGATTAGTATGTGATCTTTCAGTTATATCAATATTAAGAGTTGACATAGTTAGATGTCGCATATGTAGTTTCTGGATTACAGATTTATTTTTTCAAATTATTTAATTCTGTGTAATTTTTTTATGAATTAATAACATATGAAAATGAATGCAAGTTTCATTGTTTTTAGGTATCCAGTTTACAGTAATGGAGTTTTATTCTACCCCTATCAAACTTATCGTTTCCATTTTCTTCCTCTCCCTTGGGATGCTTCTTTTTTGTTTTAAATTTCTATTTTTCTCTTTATAGGCAGTTCTATTTTTATATAATATTTCATTCCGGCATCAAATCACAGTTAATCCCAAATTACGTTCAATTGCATTGCATCCCAAAATTTTTTACTAGAGCAAGTATTTTATTTCTTTTCTTGATGTTTACAATTCTATTTTACTAATCAGGAACCGATATCTTTAGGTGGTTGGAGAGGATAAACTCAATGTATGCAACTTTTTCAATATGAGTTGGTTCCTACTTATCTAATTTTTTGTTCTTTTTGCCTCTGCATTAATTCTCAATAACTAATGTGTTAATTCAGCATACAATGTTTCCTTTTTAATTTTCAAAACATATTTCTTGGATTTCCTTTGATTAACTATTATTTTATGCTGAATTAAATTGAACATTCCGAACATGTTTGTTAAACCCATATTTTCCAGTTTTTAAGCATTTGAATGAATTTCCATATCTTTGTCAATTTCGCACAATCCAAGTAAAATTTCAAATGTGTTTTTCCAGTGCGCAAGGTTGCCTTTGTAATTTTCAAAATTTACTGCTTTCATTGCCTTTGATTTACTGTTACTTTATTCTGGCTGAAATTGAACTTTCCGAACATGTTTTCTTTACCCAAATTTTCCAGTTTTTAAGCATTTTAATGAAATTACATATCTTATCATGGTTATTTTCTATAATAATTTTTTATATTTTAAAGGTGTTCATTCAATATTTTTGTCTGTTTCCCCACATTTTTTGAAAGTTTGGACCAAGGTCCAGTTTTGTTGGGTGGAAGTCATGAATTTATAGGAAAAGAGGTCAAAAATGTGTTTGGTTTGAAATGGAAAGTAATTTAAAAAAGATATTACTGATTAAAATTAGGTTATCACTGATGATCAATTGTTCTTTCCTCAAGATAACCAACTAGAATTACTTTAATGCATATGTAAAGGATTTGCAATCTCCCTCAAAATTTAAAAATTACTTTGTATTGCCATTCATTTTTCATGTTTTTTGTTGTTGTGTTAATAATATATCCACTCATATTACATTTATATGTTCAAGTGATTAATATTTTTCCTTCCATGAATGTAGTTTCTTCCATTGGTTTTAGTTGAACATCAAATATCCAACTCAATGTAGTAAAACCCATGGTTTGGTTATTTAATTGAATCTTTTGTTTCCTTATAGTTTTTATTAACTTATAGCAATTAATTTCTTCAATGTTTTTCAATGAAGTTTTTTTAACAGAGTTATTATGATGAATGTTTTTATGTGGATCTTGAGTATTTTTTTATCCAGTGTCTCATTTGATGGCCATTCTATGTCACATGGAAAACTTGGATAAAGGTTTCTATTTAAATAATGCTCTATTTTGGGAACACACATTCTGTTTTCATTAGGTATAAAATGGTCTATTGCAAAATAATTCTACACTATTATCTATACTAATACTGTAGTTTTCTAATACACTCTAATGAAAGGATAATATAATAAAATAATTAATCTTAATGGGAAATTTTTGTACATTAAAATAGATAATCCATGTTCTGATATGTAATGATTTCTTCCTGTAGTAAAGTTGTCCCACATTATCAATTGTTATATTTTTCTCCAGTTGAACAGATTTACATTTCAAGGAATTGTCACTATTTTTTTCTGCAGTGAAACACATTTCTCAATAAGTGAACAGATTTACCAGTACTGAAATATTTAAGTTTATAGTTTATGTCTATTGAAATTGAGTATATCTCAAAAATTTAACTGATTTACTGAATATGTTATTTTCCTCTTGATGTCAACTCATTTACGGGTCTTTTCTGTTATCTAGGTGAACACATTTTCCAGTTGAAGATATTTACATTTCTAGGAAATATCACTATTTTTTTATTTCTCAATAAAAATAATTTCTCCATTAGTGATGTCATCAACCATTAATGGAATATTTATGTTTGCAGTTGAAGTCTATTGAAATGAAGTGAGTAAACTTATATAGGTGAACAAATTTACCATTCCATTGAATTTACTATTTATGTTGACTGATGTTCGGGTCAATTTTGTTTTCCAGTTTAACAGATTTACTAGTTTAATATATTTATCATTATTGGGTTAAATTTTTTTCCATTAAGATAATCCTGGAAAGACCCTGACAAGATCTGGGTAACCATTACATAGATGGGGATTACCAGTTATGCGATCCAAGTTACCCTTAGGTGAGATGTTATATCTTTCACGTAGGTTTGGATTGACATTTATGAAACTCAAGATGACCTTTACATGCCACAAAATTGACCCTAATAGGATTTTTACTACCCTTACATGAATCATGATTATCATTCTGAGCAGTGGTATATGCTAAGGAGGAGTGATTAATTTTGGACTGTCCCAACTAAATCTCGGTTCCTAATCACATCAACCTCTGACAAGTTGTATGTGTTATCCCATATTCCAAACTAACAGTTATGTTATCCATTCTTAGGTCTCAAATTCTGACTGTAAATATTTTTTCCTATATCAGTTATCTAGAAAACTGTAATTACTTTTAATCATAGAAGGAGATGATTTTATACAATTTGGGCTATGTTGTGGAATTAGTACTTCCTCACAGTTTGTATTATTTGATATTTACTGATTTTTTATCCAGAATCACTCATGACTTAAAATCCTTGGACATATTTTGCCAGTATCAGTCCACTATAGTTTTAAAACCTTGGAATGATACCACATCCTGGCCTATAGGCTCTTCTATTTCTAGGATGATTACATAATGCCACATCCTGACCTATATCCTCTTATATTTCTAGTATGATTACATAATGACTACAATTTATTTCTTTTTTATGTGCCTATTAATATATTAATAACATATCATAGACTTTTTATTAATAACATATCAGTTTTAACACCAAACCACCAGCTTGAATGGCAGTTGTTGTTGACTATTTCATTTTATGATTGGAATATACACCTTTCTTCATGTTAAAGACTATTGGTTTTTCATGATATATCACTCCTTAACAATGAGGACTATACCAAATGCTCTATTGACTATTTCATCTTCTTTATAATTGTCTCTTTTTTGTAATCATTAAGGAGTTGTGACATCGACAATGGGTAAATATCATGGCTAAAGGATCTGATGTCTTCACAAAGGTGCGGATGAATCCTTCGAAAATACTTGATTGGAAAACATTCATTATGTTTTTCATTTACATCATAGACAGCTTTTAAAAGGATATGGATGGTCATGTTTTGTTGCATTATTTTTTTTAAACTCGTTTAGAGAGATGTAAATGTATACATGATATTGTCCATTATTGATATTTTGGAAATCAGTTCATTATTTATATATCTGTTTTAAAATATTCTTATTGATTACTAATTACGTTCATTGAACTGAATTAAAGTATAAATGGTGATATGGGATTCTTAATTATCTGTCTCCTTGACCTGTTATTTATATATTTTATTCCATGAAACAGGATACTTGAAATTCATGCTTTCTGATCAACGACAGTGGACTAACTGGAACATCCCACACCTGATTTGCATGTAATTTGGTTGGTGTACACCTCCATTTCTTTTATACATATATCACAATATTAGACTAAGAGATAAATCAATAGGTATTGTGGAAATCATATCTATCAATGATTTTTATATCTTTAAATCTAAATGTGGTCTGACTAGATTTTCCCATGCCAATCCCTAGGAAGATGATAACATAGAAAAATAAGGGAGAGGATCTTTTGAAAATGATTGCTGCCAGTTGATGTAGCTAGACATGTTCCTTGAAAACAGATTGAGAAATGTAATTGAGAATAAGGTAGACACTTCAATCTCTACCTATCCATTTCCATTCCCTTATTCATTTTAAATATCCATTATTTTCTGAATCTTTGATTTATTTATTTATTCAACTATGGTTATGAATCATATGAGAGTGTATTATGTAAGGTCCCATTAACTACATATGTCTTCTATGGTTCTCTCTTTGTCTCTATCCCTACACTCTTCTTCCTTCCAAATGCGTCCTTCATCCATGGTAAGCGCCTTGTAGTTGCTTTCTCTTGCATGAAGCTTCCTCTATTTGTGGGAACTTTTGGTTGAAAAAATTCATTTGATTTCATGTTCATAATCGATAAGTTGCTGATTGTTTTTTATATTTTCTTTTAAATAATTTTTTCTTACTTTGTATCCGCTACATGAGAAAAAAACTATCCACATTTCCTAACTATTTTCTTGATTTGGATTCGAATTTATTCCAAAACTATTTCTGGAAAAAACAGTCGAACTCGCATCCACCCTTTATTCATTTTTTATATCATTTGATATTCTTATGGTTTCTATTTAGAATAATTTTCATTATGAATCTCTCCCATTCCAGGAATATCCAGTTAAATTATTATTGTTTTATACACCAGATGTTTATTTGTTTTCTCTGAACAGAAAGAGATGAAGGTTGGAAGATCCTTTTAGGATATATTATGAAGAATAAAAAATTTCCATTTACCTTGAAAAAGTTATAAATTGTAATGTTTTATTATGATACTATTTTATTACTCCTTTTCCATGCATGGTTCATGATTACTCAGTTTAATGCAACTTATTGAGAGGAATATGTTGATCATCCGGACTATGGTTCTATCATCAACATGCACCATGAAAGAGAAGTTTTGTACTCAGGAAACACTACCATGAATCCAAGATACAAGGTCCCTTCCAAAATTACCTACTTGAATCATTGATCATAATATTTCTTCACGACAATATTTCAGTGATGAAGGAGATATATTATATTTTGAAATTTATGCTCAACTGTTCAAATGAATGATAATTACTTCTAGGTTGGGTTGATGGAGAGATTGAAGATTTTGTTGGAGGAAGAGATGCATGGAAATGATCATGAGAAGCCAGTCTTTTTGTAAAGTTGACAATGAATCTTGTTTTGGGTTCTAGAAGAACCTATTAGAACAAAGAATTCTAATTTTACTCCTCTTCTATATGGAATTTATGGTAAGGATCAGAATTTATATTTCTGATTATTCTAATTTTTCTATTTCTAGATAAATCTATCATGAAGCTATCATTATGTTGTCATGATTCATTATGGATTTATTTCTCATTCCCATCAATTCTGTAACTTCTATTTCATTATATTGTACCACTCATGCATGTTTTAAATATTACCAATATTAATATGAATTATTATGTTTGAAAGAGGGTATGAATTTATTGAATATAAGAATGTTTTTATTGTATCGTGCAAATGCACGGGCTAAGTACTAGTGTAATATCTAAGCCTATGGGCCTTTTAAGGGTTCCCCCTCATCCCTTGAAAGGGGGGTTATTAAAAATCAATAAAAATGAAGGCCTTTGGGTCATTCAGGCAGGTGCCAATGTGTTGGGAAGTACCCTTACCAAGTGACTAAAGAGTACCGATGGGATGGAGGCGGTGAAGAAAGTTGATAAGATCCCTGTTTAGTGGCCCCTAAACTAGATGGGAGTCACAATTTACTCAATGGACCAAATTCACCAGATATTAAAGGTGGTGAATATCATGCTATAGGGGTGAGCTCCCAAAGTGTTTAGTAGTGGTGATGAGTGCCAATATCATAACAATAGCTTTCTTTAGATGAAGATGGCTCATCTATTTCATCAAATGGAGACCCTCATGGGAAACCTCAAGGTTTGAGATCATTCTATTTCAATGGTATTTATGGACCATTTCATTTCCACCCCATTCTGAAGATTTCAAGAGAGAGATATCATTCTGAGGCCTACAAGGGTTGCATCCACAACTTATTTTCTCGAACGGTCAGTAGATGAAGATATGAATGATCAGGGTGTTGTTTGAAACAAAAAAATCTACAGTCAATATGACAATAATTACTAAGGTAAGTAATTAGTTAATCATCAAATGCATTGTAATGTCCCATATCCGGGTGCCACAAAACTGTTTCCCCAAACCCAGTTGGTCATATGACCACAAGCACATTTCCTAAAATGATAGAGGCTTCTGAGTAGCAGTTAGGACCTTTGACTGATAGAGGGGAAACTATTCCTTCATTTGTCAAAGTGTAACATAGTGAAAAATAAATAAAATCATGCAAAAGCATAAGCAGTAAGGAATAAATTCCTAGAATGGAAAACGGAAATGAAGTAAAATATAACCAAGAGTCATATATATGATGATGAAACATGTCTCTAATTCTAAGAAAGCAGCCAAAACCGTATACACTACAATCAAATAGAATACAACACAAGGTAAAAAGTATTGCAAACAAAACCAAAGCAGTGAAACAGGAATTCAAAAGCATCACAAGCCTAATCTCGATCCCATGCTAACCTACTCCTCTGCAAAAATCATATACCTATGTACGGACCCTTTCGATAATCGACATCTACAACAATATAATCAGTTTGGGCCCAAGACAAGACACAAATAGGTTTTGAGAAATAAATCCAGTAGGCAACCACCAAAGACTCGTTCCCAACTGTGTGTAAAAATGTGCAATATAAGGGTGCCATAATGAAATGAAGTAAACTAGGATGTACTCAATGGTAAATATTCCTACTAGTTACATTGCCATTTTAATAATTATATAACAATTCTATATAATTGAATTCTTAGATTTCCAAGACTCAGCCTCGACCGACAATCTCCTATACGAGTGCCATAGTAGAAACCACAATAGGCTATCTAACAACTAAATGATAATAATAATACCAAGCATCTGCTTTATCTTTGTAGGTAAAACATAAGAAATAATCACGGTGAATATTCGAAGAAAACATTGTCCTCAGACATGAAAATCCTTACCCTCATGAAAATAGAAATGAAACCCTCAGGTGTCTGCCCTCAAGAATAACGAATATTGCATTATGGAAAACAAGATATCACCCTCAGGTACAGAAGCTACGACCATCAGGCATAAGAAACATTTCCCTTTGGATAAACAAAACCTTTCCCTCAGGCTAATCAAAACCTTTCCCTTGGGATAATCAAAACCTTCCCCTTAGGCTAAGAAGAACCTTGCCCTCAAGTATTCCAGAGGAAAATCAAGTAATCGGGCCTAGCCCAAAGCATTATCAAGTAATTAATATATGTTTCCTCTCAAGAAAACACAAAACATGATACAATCACGGCATACCCATAGGTATCCTGTACAAACAGCTAAACAAGGGGATCACACGCTCGAGGTGGCACTGGATCAAAGTAACGATTGCATACAGTATTTTATACATATTCACTTGATTACCTATGGAATTCTATGAATTTAAACAGTCAAATTCTCACCCATACGACACCTCGAATATGAGCGCATGGCACAACGGTACACAAAATCAACTCAACAGCTAGAATTAAACACAAGACCACCTACCTCGATCTCCTCTGATCGATATACGTGAAGGCGCCTCCTAGAACAACCAAGAATGATGTAGATATGAGATAAAAAATTACACATTCAAACCTAAATAACATACCATAGGAAAATAATTTTATGAAAATATTCATGAAGAGGAAATAAACTACCTGCACGGTCCAAACATGATTGACGATGGAAAAATCGAAGTCCCGGATAGCGATCGGGAGCTCCTCCACGTATCGGATTCCTCTCTCGCTGTTCCTGGTGAGCCCTCTAGCTCCTCTGTAGAATGAGGAGGCTACAACCTATTTTTAATGAAAAAAATAACAACACAACATGTACTCTTAGGTACACGATGTGTACTATTTTTTTTATTATTCCTCTAGTGGATACTTTCCACTGCCTCATTGTTCATATGCCGACTGATTACATGACTTGTATTACTAAGTACATGGTGTGTAGTTTGTTTTTACACCCTTGATAGCTAACAATCCAACACATCAAGTATTCTCCTCCCACACAGCCAAAGTACACAACGTGTGTACAAAAGTACATAGCGTGTTGTATGTTTTTACATCGAAGCCTTCACACCCTGTATTCTCATCCTATAAAGACAAAGTACACAACATGTGTAAAAAAGTACATGTGGTGTACCCATAAATTTGGGATTTTCCCACATTTCCCTTGCTATCTCAAAAACACTTAAGGAAATGGAAAAGAAGAAACCCATACCTTATGAATAAGAAAAGGGTCCTTACAAACATCCCCCTTAAATAAATTCATCCTCGAATTTCCCTTCCAAGGGTGGTGAAGATATAGCTGTGAACAATTCTGTCCACTGATCATGTATGTTGGTCTCCCGCTCCCAGGTTTCATTCTGCACTCAGCCATAATGCCATAGCACCCGTACGAGAGGAACTAACCGGCTTTGGAGAACCTTCATGCTACTATCAAAAATAAAAAATCAGATTCTCCTCAAAGGATGCATCAACCAGAAGTTCAACCTCCTCATGCTGAAAAACATGAGACAGGTCTAAGTGATAATGGAACAGCTGAGATATGTGGAAGATTTAATGCATGGCATGATACCTCTGTGGTAACTGCAACCGATAGGCAACCGGCCCGACTCTCTCCAGAATCTCAAACGGCCCTATATACCTCGGTGAATGTTTACCCTATTTCCTGATCCTCCTGTGTCCCAACCTCGGTGAAACATCAATTAAAACCTGATCCCCAACCACAAACTCCAAGGGTCGTCTCTGACGATCAGCATAAGATTTCTGACGAGACTGTGCAGTAGTCATCCGCTTCTGAATCAACTAGACCTGCTCTGATGTCTCCTACATGAGACATGGTCCCAGTAAAGCTTCATCACCTACCTCCAACAAGAACAATGGTTATTGTCATGGAATACCATAAAAAGCCTCATAAGGTTCCATCTCAATAGTTTCCAGAAAACTTAAATTATAGGAAAATTCGACCAGGTGTATGTGCTTCTCCCAAAAGCCCCCAATGTCTAGGACGCATGCACACAACATGTCCTCTAGCACAAGTATTGTGTGCTATGACTAGCCATCGGTCTGAGGGTGGTAAGTTGTGCTCATAAGAACCTATTTACCTAGTGCCCTATAAAAACTCTACCAGAGACGAGACTTAAAATGGGAATCCCTATTTTAAATTATTGGACGAGGGACCCCATGATGACGTACTACGTTTAAGATATACAAATTCCCAAGCTCGTCAACACTAAAGGTCTCCTTGATTGTAAAAAAGTTACCTACCTTCATAAGTGTGTCCCCAACAACCCATACAACATCATTGCCTCGAGGTAACCTCGGCAACCCGGTCACGAAGTCCATCATGACATCATCCCATTTCCACTCCAAAATGGGTAACTGTTGTAACAGTCTATCCAACCTTTGATGATCCACCTTCACCTGCTGACAGGTGGAACATCTCGTAACAAAACCTGCTACCTCTCTTTTCATACCCGGCCACCAATACGGATGTCTCAAGTCACGATACATTTTGGTAACTACAGGATGCACTGCCCAAGATGAAGCATGAAATTCACACATCAAATCATTTGTTATATCCCATATAACCCACACTCATACATGGATACGCAGTACCTCGTCATCTCCTATCATCCAACCAGGAGGAGGGTCCTCACTTGTCACCAATTCCCATAGAACTAGGCCTTTTAAATCTGATAGTTGTTTCATCCTCACTCTATCCTGGAGGGTGGAAGTCACAGCTAAAGATGAAAGATAGGTTCTCCCCTGACTATCATGCACCTCTAAATGCATCATAGAGAACAAATCCATAAGCTTCCACTCACCACTGGCCTCTTGCACTGCCTATAACTGAGTCCTCCTACATAGTGCATCAGCTACTGCATTACCCTTACTAGGTGTATAGGCAAGATCAAAATCGAAGGACTGAAGGTATTCAACCCACCTTCACTGTCTCAAATTCAAGTCATGCTAGGTAAAAATGTATTTATGATTTTTGTGGTCCATAAACACCAAAAAATGTTCTCCCAAGAGATAATGTCTCCAACATCACAAGGAATGGACAACTACAGCCAACTCGAGATCATGCGTTGGGTAATTCCTATCATGTGGCCTCAACTGCTGTGACCCATACGCAACAACTACATATCCATACATAAGCATAGCTCCAAGACCAATAACTGATGCATTATAGTAAACAATATAGCTCTACCCTTGCTCTGGAAGTATCAGGACTAGTGTTGATGTCATCTTTCACTTTTGCTCCTGAAAGGCTATCTCGCAAGCTTCTGACCTAACGAACTTCATACCCATCTTAGTGAAACCTGCCAATGGCACTGCTTAGTGGGAGAAGTCCAGTATAAAGCATAGGTAGTAACCATGCAACCCCAAGAAACTTCGTATTTCAAACACATTCATAGGCTGCTCCAAGGAAACTACTACTCTCACTTTCTCTAGGTCTACCGCAACTCCTTCCTCTGAGATAATATGACACGGGAAGTGAATCTGGTCCATCCAAAAGTGGAACTTTGAGAGCATAGCATATAAATTATTCTATTTTAGTGTACCCAGTACGATCTCAAGATGGGTGGCATGGTTGTGTCGAGTGTGAGAGTACACCAAGATATCATCCACAAAGACTACCACAAAAGAACCTAGATATGGGTGGAACAGACAATTCATCAGAGCCATAAAAACTTCTTGTACATTTGTGAGTCCGAATGACATGACCACATACTCTAATAGACCATATCTGCTCTAAAAGGCTGTAAGAAGTATGTCAGATGGTCTAACACGCAACTGATGATATCTAGACCTCAAGTGAATATTCGAGAACACACGTGCTCCATGAAGATGATGAAAAAAGATCATCAAACCTCGATAAGGGATATCAGTTCTTAACCATCAACTGGTTCAGTTTCTGATAATCCACACAGTGTTTAAGGGTACCATTTTCCTTTTTAGCGAAAAGGACAGGGGAAACCCCGTGAAAAATGTTGGGTCAGATAAAAACCATGGATTATAACTCATCTAACTACCTCTTGAGCTCCTGAAATTCTGGCGTAGCCATCTTATAAGGAGGAATGGACCCCGGTGCCTCTCCTGGAACTAGCTCAATAGAGAAGTCCAACTCTCGCTCCGGAGGTAGATCTGGAAAGTCATTCATGAGGACATCCCTGAAATAATTAACCAATCGAGGGAAATTCTTCTGAAAATTACCCTATTCATCCAGTTATAAACTCAAAATATGGGTTATCACTCCACCTCGCCCAAGATTCTCAGGTCTAGCTCGGCTCACTTAGACATCCCATTCACCCTTATATCGAAACTCTCTGCCCTCTACTGATAGGAAACTCACCTTGCGATGATAGGAATCTAAAAAGGCTCAAAAGGGTACCAACCAGTCCATCCCGAGAATTAAATCATAGGCCTTCATCTCTAAGACATAGAGGTCCCATGGAAAGTGACACCCACCAACCTCTAGGGGAACTCCTTGCACTGACGTTGACTAGCCGTTCTAATTCCCAATGAAGAGTCTAGCATCATGATATCCGAAGAATAAGAAACACAGATCCCAAGGCTCTCCACAACAAGTACATATATAAAGAAATTTGTAGAACTAGTATCAAAATATAAACAAGATAAAACAGGACCAACTAGAATAGTTCCTCTAACAGTGGAAGGTCTGGGATCCTACTTCTATTGGGTCTGTTGCACTGTATATGTTAGCCTATATCCGCAGCCCGACAACACAGTAAGGCTACCCTTAGTTGACTCACCCTGTTGTCTTTGAGATCCTGGTGTCTGCCTACCACAGTCATGACCACCACCTTGGCTTGAAAGTCCTGATGTATTCTAATTCCCTAACTGGTAAGAAGTTGCTGGCCCTGATCCTACATGCAGAGTCTACACAGAACCCCTCTCACTAGACACTGTTAGAAATTCCCTACAAAAATGCTGAAGATGACCCCTCTTGCCACAAGCTCTGCACTCCACTAGGTCACGTGGACACTGAGGTCTCTTGTGCCCCTCTTTACAACACTGGTAGCATAATACCTCACCACATGAAGAATTATTCTAGCTAGTACTACCACTGTGAGATAAATCCATCTTCATCTTCCTCTTGGTGGTAGAAATAGTACTAGAGACTAGTGTTAAACCGCCCTGGTCCATGCCATTGGCTTCCGATGGGTTCTTCTCTGTAATCAATTCCTATTTCACAATACCATTCCATGTAGGCAACCTGAAAACATTCACCAGTGCTCAGATGTCATATCGAAGGCCATCCTCTAAGCGTATAGCCCTCAACATCTCATCACCCATTATAATAGGTGAAAAATGTTGTACCTCGGTGAAGTGAGCCGAATAGTCCATCACTGACATGGAACCCTACTATAGATTCATGAACTCTTGATCTTGATCTTCCCTTAGCATATATGGAATGAAAAATTCATAGAATACTACTTGAAAATCTTCCCATGCCATGTCTTGGTAATGCTCAGTCTGGGTGGTAACATCCCACCATCTCTTGGCAGAATCACTCAGCATGTAAGTAGAGAGCTTGAGCCTCATCTCAAGAAGCGTCTCCAGATGCTCGATGATTGTCTGCATAGAACTCAGCCATCAATCTACAGCCTGCGGTCCTCCATCCCCTGAAAACCTAGGCGGATGCTACTACTAGAATATATGTTTTAGATCTTCCATAGATGTGGCAACCGGCGGTGCTCCCTGGAAGTTCTCCATGAACTGTATGAATCCTTTATGGAACTGCGCATCCATGCCTGTGTCCGGTATAATGGCTGGCACCGCATCTGGCACTACTGGAGGATCCATCGGTAGACCATGGTCTACCATCTCTCTAGAATAATTGTCGCCACTCTCTTGGTGAACAACACATGGTCGTCTTGACGACATGAATCTACAATGTCAAACATAGTCCTTAGTTTAATTTACTATTGATGTTTCTTTTTTATGGTTAAAAGTGCCAACAAAAAGGGGAAGGATCCACAAGAATTGGAAAAAAGAGACTACACAGCGTGTATAAGGTCTACACGACATTTACCATTAAGACCTTACCAGGTCGTGTTCTGATGTCAGCCTAGGCATGTCTCAACCTTAGGTACACGACGTGTTTCACCCGCACACGGAGTGTACACCGCCCTATTTCCCCAGCCACATGGACAAGTCCACACCGTCTCTCACCGGTCAAGACTACACGACATGTCCCACAGGTACACGATGTGTACTAGAAAGGTAACATTGACCCATGTTGTTAGTTACACATCCAGATTCCAAGATTACACTACACGACGTGTTTATAATTGACTTGGTGTGAATCCCCTAAGGGGTTTCCATCCGTGTTGTTAGTCACACGACGAACATAGGGTAAACCCTACATGGCGTGTTCCCCAAAAAACTTCCCTATCTTGTGTCTCTGCCCAAAGGGCCTATGACATGGTTAGAGACTACATGACATGTACATAAGGTACATGGTGTGTACTTAAGAAAAATAGTTTCTTACCGAATAGATGAAAACATGGCTTGTATTCAAAAATACACGACCTGTATTCTAGGTTTTTCCAAACAATAAGCTTTATAAACTACTCTAGAGCCCAGAAAAACACTAAAACGAACACCAATGTGCAAAAATTTGATCTGTGAGGGCCCATACTCCCCAATAATCAAATCATGAAATATTATACATGTTATAACAAGGTAAACAATTAAATGATCCACCAAATTATGGTCAATGAGGGCCCATAAGACCTCAAGAACCTATGTTTGGATTTCATTCAAACAAATCCTCTTAAAAAAATACCCCCATCAAAAAACAGTTATTTTTATCAAGGAAACTATCAAAACAGCATGAATTTTATAGCACAACATCTATCACAACAACATGCAATTTCTAATGCACCTACTTGGCATGAAACTATGCATGACATGTGATTCTAACATGTGCCTAAATGATGCATGAGATGACATACCCTCATCTCATCGGGTTACAACTAAATAGAACCCAAGTATAAAATATAAATATCTCACCACAAGTGTGTCACCCAACAGTGAAAACAAATCAACTGTAATAATTGAAAAACCAGAAAATTGCAACACGGGGTAAATTGGAATTTCCCTATACACGAGTTAGCTACTATTAGGAATAGCTTATTACCAAGTAACAATTACATCTTATCCCTATCTATAGGCTCCAAACAGTATGTCAATGAAAAGAAACCCTCTGATACCACTTTGTAACATCCCGGATCTGGGTGCCACACAACGGGTGCCCCAAACCCAATTGGTCACATGACCTCAAGCACATTTACCCAAATGCCAGAGGTTGCCGACTAGCAGCGAGGGCCTAGGACTAATAGTGTGGAAACTATGCCCTCATTTGTCAAAGTGTAGCACAGTGAAAAATATATAATCATAAAAAAGTGGAAGTAGTATGAAATACAGGCCTAGAATGGACAACGGAACTAAAGTAAAAGATAACCAACAATCATATATAATATGATGCAACATCTCTCTAATTATAAGAAAGCATCCAAAAGAGGATAAACTACAATCTGATACAATATAACACAAGGTAAAAAGTATTAAAAACAAAACCAAATTAGTGCAACAGCATCGCAAGCCTAAGCTCAGTCCCATGCTCTCTTACTCCTCTGCAACAATCAAGTACCTATGTAGAGACCCTTTCCTTATCAACACCTATAGAAATATAATCTGTTAGGGCCCAAGACATGGCCCAAATAAGATGTGAGAAATAAATCCCAGTTAGAAACCACCAAAGGCTCATGCCCAACTATCATTGAAAATGTGCAACAGCAGTGTGAAATAATAAAATGTTGTAAATTGGGAAGTACTCAAAAGTTACTATTCCTTCTAGTTAATTGTCATTTTAATAATATTTATCAATTCAATATAATTGAATTCGGAGTTTTCCGAGACTCAGCCTCAACTGAAAATCTATTATACCAGTGCCACAGTAGAAACCAAAATAGGATATCATAATAATAATACCAGGCTTGTTCTTTTTCTTGGCAGGTACAAAATAAGAAACCACCACAGTGAATATTCAAAGTTAACATTGTCCCCAGACATGAAAATCCTTACCCTCAGGAAAATAGAAATTAAACCCTCAGGTGACATCCCTCAAGAAGAAAAAATATTGGCCTCAGGTATATGATATATTTCCCTCAGGCATAGAAGCTATCGGCCTCAGGAATAATAAATGTTTCCCTCGATCTAAACAAAACCTTTCCCTCGCGCTAATCAAAACCTTCCACTCAGGCTAATCAAAACCTTGCCCTCAGGCTAAAAAAAACTTTCCCTCTAGCATTCCAGAGGAAAAGAATTTAAACGGGATGAGCCCAAAGCATTAGAAAGAAATTTATATATGTTTCCTCTCATGAAAACCCAATAATTCTATAATCGTGGAATACACACGGGTATCCTGGACAAATAGCTAAACAAGGCAAATTCACCCTCGAGGTGGCCCTAGATCAAAGCAATGATCCCAAACAGCTGTTTATACTTATTCATTACATTACCTATGAAATTATATGTATCTCAAAAAACAAAGTCTCATCCATATGACACCCCGAACATGGGTTTGTGGCACAATGGTACAAAAAATCAACTCGATAGTTGGAACTAAACACAAGACCACCTACCTCGATCTCCTTTGATCGATATACAAGAAAGTTGCCTCCTGAATCAACCAAGAATGATATAGATCTGAGATAATCTATTACCCATTCAATCCTAAATAACTTCCCTTAGGGAAATAATTGGAAGGAAAGATTCAAGAAGAGGGAAGACTTTTCCCACGCAGTCCAAACGAGATCGACGGTGGATGAATCGGAGTCCCAGTGAGCAATCGAGAGCCCCTAAATGTCTCGGCCTCCTCTCCCACTAATCCTAGTGAGCCCTCTACCTCCACTGAAGAATGGGGAGGCCACTACCAGTTTTCAAAGAAAAATATAACTACACGGCATGTACTCTCAAGTAAATGACGTGTACTATTTTTTTACTATTCCTCTGGCGGCTACTTTCCACCACCTCACTATTTATCTTCCGACTGATTACACAGCATGTATTACTAAGTACACAGTGTGTAGTTAGTTTTTACACACTTAATCACTGACAAGCCTACACACCATGTATTCTCCTCCCACAAAGTAAAAGTACACGGTGTGTAGTTAGTTTTTACACCCAAGCCTACACGCCCTGTATTCACATCCCACATAGACAAAGTACACAACAAGTATAAAAAAGTACACAGCATGTACCCATAAATTTGGGATTTTTACCACGTTTCCCTTTCTTTCTCAAAAACACTTAAGGAAAAAAGAAAAGAGGAAACTTTTACCTCAAGAATAAGAACAGGATCCTTACACGTGTTATATTTTATTAATCAGATATGCATGGGTAAAATAAGCGTCCTTTCATAACCATAGAATGTCCAATCTACTCATGTGGACTTTCCAAAGAAATGATGAAATTATTTATTGAGAACCACAAATATAGAGGACCATCCATATTATTCATGCGAAGTTGTTAATTTTTCATAGGATATTAAAAAAAATGTCTCATCACTTGGTAAACTAGTTGTTCTATTATTTTATTGATTCACATTGAGTTCACTATTTTTTTTTATAATAAAAAGGAAACATCCAAGGGTACCCTCATGACTGGAATAAAACATTTTGATGAGAACTAGACAGTCCATCAATTTTATCTTCTCATGAATATGATATGGTTAAATAAGATGGATTCAGGTTTATTATTTTTGTTTCTTCAAGAAAAATACATTTAAAGTGCATTAGGTTGGGCCCAATGGTCGATTATGGTGGGTTTCATTACTTTTACAATCATTTATGCTGGATTATCCATTATTGTTTCTATCGGAAAAGCCCAATGGTTCCCAAGTCTATAAATTGGTACATATCTGCTCTCCAAAGGAATGTGTTTAGTTAGGGTTTTAGACATAATGACACTGAGGAACTCACATGGTCGATAGGATGGGAGTTTCAGAAAGACAGTCCCTTTTGGAAGGAATTATTACTTACTCTAGGACCCTATTATTGATTTAATATATATTCATAAATCTATTCCTAATCCTAATACGGAATAAAATACCCTACAAAATTATCATAGGTTAAACCCTTTTATATTTTATAGGGAATACTTTAGTGATTCCATCAGTATCTATCTTAGGTTTTTCATCCATTTAACATAAAGGATATCTTCTTGTATGTTGAAGTTGTATTTCCATATAATTTTAAATTTTCTACCATGTTGGGAGGTGATAAATATTTCCAGGATGGTATTGAGCCTTTATGAAGCATCATACCTGACTTATTTATAATAAGATTCAACACTCAAGTATTTCATTTAACCTAAGTAATTTAATGTCTAGTGGAAAGGACATGTATGAGGGAACATGAGCACCAGGTTCTTGAATTTGAGTCTCAAGGAGACGTCCTACACATCTTGGTAATAGTAGGAATCAGATTCAACGTATTTCAATTAAGCCTTTGGAACTATCCCCAAGGTAGATTCCCCTATATGGGGGCATTAATGTCATGCCATTGATTAGGGATTACACACTGAGGTTTCTCGGGTTAGTGGAGATTCATAATGTGAATGATATAACCATTGAAACTCCCTAATACAACATGATCCATGATTAGTGTGAGAAACAAGGGATAGAATGTAATGAGTTTCACTATATATTGACATGGGACTTATATACTAGGAAAACCCTTTGAATTTTTAATATATTCCTCGGGCCTTAGGAAGGAATCCTACAAATCCTGGTTATGGATAGAGTTAAATTTCTCATATTTCAATTTGATCTGGGCTTACATAGTGAGGATTCCCTTGTATGTGGTACATATAAAATTATACTGTTGATTGGGTATTTCACCTTGAGGTTTCTCAAGTATGTATACTAAATAATGTAATCATTTCCTAGGATTCCTTATTGATTAGGATTGGTTGTCTGCATGACTTAGTTGATTGTATATCTGAAATGCCTTTATTATCTAATCTCTATGTAAGAGGATGCATGGACATGTCTAGATATAATTCTTACATGTCCAGAGATAATTTCATTAACTCGTTGACTTCTCTGAAGGATGTCACAAGATCTGAATAGTATGTATTTGGGCCATGGCATGATCAAGGATGACCTATCTAGAGGAAATTACAACACCAAGGATGACATGTCCATAGGAAATCAAAAACATGAATGACTTATCCAGGAGGACATCACAGGTCCTGGCTATCTTATCTAGAATACATTGAAAGACTTGGATGACTTTCCTGGAGGGTGTTACATGACCTAGATGCTATGTTCTATAGACTTCCATAGACCTAAATGATACACAATATAATTGTTTCATAATTTGGGTGACTGTTTGAGGATATTACAAGATATTGATGGTGAGCATGAAGGGATTTAAAAGACTCGGGTGGCATACTTGGGGAGTTCCAAGAAACTTACTTATAATATGAAAAGGGAGCATCTCATGATCCAAATAGTGTTTTTAGGGTGCTTCTTAGGGTTTTATCAACATTTCATAGTGTTTTAATGTGACTAGGAAATGTTATGTGACGCACATTAGGATCAACATATATTTCCATTAACTAATTCCCCCATCTTTTAGTCTATTATTCCTGCTTTTATTTCCTATTTGAATTATATTTTTTCATTGATTTACATTCATTTGGTTTCATGTGACCTAACTCACATGCGGTATGTCATTATCATAATTTTGCGGACACACCATATGTTATTCATGTGATCATAAGTGATCACGTGAAGTTCCTATGCATGCTTTATGATTACGTAGGTTTTTCCCTGGATTTCACTTGGAGGAAAAACAATGTCATTGTGAGATTGACAATACCAAGAAGTCAACACTAATATATAGACATATCATTGTGTGGATCCAAGGATACTTCTTCTTGTTCTGAGGGTAAAGGATTTATTGGCCCCACCACCCCAGTTATATTTCACCTTGTGAGGTGAATATCCCATAGATTTGGGTTGGAGTCAACATAGAGAATTACTGTGCTTCACATGATCTAGGAACATTCTATTCAAGGGAATCACAAGATTTTAGTGATCTTAAGAGAAACCCTTCAACACCCCATTTTTTGGATTTGGCCCAATTAAAGGGGTCTCACTTAATAATATGCACATTACAAGGTGGTTTTACATGGTCAGGATGATATGTACAAGGGCCTTTGTGATATCAATATGCATGTTAAAAGGCTCTCTCATGATCAGAGACACTTTGTGCGATATATTCTATGAGACCATGGTGACTTGCACAGGGTCCAAATTAGATGAAGTTGTCATGATAAGAGGTATTGTAGGATCATGATTCCCTTTCATGTGGGAATTCTCATTATAAATGATGATTTTATAGGTAAGAAAATTCCATTTTCATAAAATCGTCATATCCTACCATAACAATATGATCTTGTCATTTCCCTTTTAATATCATCTTATACATAATAATATTTCGGGGTCTCATGACATTATCATAGTGATGTCAAAGACAATCACTCTCCTCATCAGTGATGAATCATGTAGACAATAAAGATATTTTTGGTGATGTGTGATAATTATCATGGACAAACCTTTTTTATGTCTTTGTATCTAGTGGGGGAGTACTAGATCTCCGGGACATGTTTGACACACTTCGTTTGACGAGGGAGACATGTCAATAGTATCTTGGGTGACAAGGAAGACATGTTTTCAGGGCTTTTGTGGTGTCTTTAGAACCTCATGGTCATTTTATATGGTAATTTACAAATGTGAAACACTTCTTCCTTTCAAAAGAATTTATCCTTATTTTACAAGGATTTTTTTGATGATTTGTCTGGTGACCACAGATTGAAAAGTCACATGACAGAGAGGGGTTCACATGACTAATTCCATATGACTTGAATAATTACATAGGTATCTTCAAAAGAACCAGGTGATTGTCCAAGGGGATCTGTTAGATCATAAGTAAGTCACGTGCTTCCCATGGCCCATTCACATGACCTTCCAATGGTCATGCTATCACGTGTTCTTTGTTGGTTCACAAAATCATTGAATTCTAGACACCTTCTTCTTCATCTGATTTGAAAAGAGAATAATACCCATATTTTGAGTATTTCATCCCATGTAGATTTTACAATTATCATTTGGAGGGAATCAATAAAAGAATAAATTGAATATTAGTGTTAAAATACCTCACTCTTCTTAGGGTTTTTTAGAGGTTCACCACTCACCATTGGTATCGAAAATTTTAGATCATATGTTTCCTGTTTGGTGGGTATATTTAGATTTATTATAAAAGTGGGTAAATGATGGTGACATTCCATGTGAATATGGGTTGATGTTGAAGTATTTTGTTAATGTAATCTGAGATAGACGCTCACATTCAGGGCAAGTTTATGGAATGAAATTCATGGGGAATTACAATCCATTAGAAAATGAATTTTGGAAGGTGATGGTTTTTGAAGGTTGGGGGAGTGCTAGATTGAGGAAAGACACAAGGATTGTAAAGATCTCTAGAACACTAATTTTTTACATCGAGTAATGGTTATGTAAACATAGCATAATGAATGAGTTATTATACTGATTTTTGAAAATTATAGAGTTTTCTGAAGAATTGAATTTCAAATTGGAATTACAATAAAACAAAAGGAATATAATTTTGGAGAAAAAGTGATTTATTCCAATGATGTTTGGTGTATTTTTTTTTCATCCATTATAGGAAGAACAAGGAGTTTCAAAACTATGTGGTGTGGTTTAGAGGAAAATAAAATCTCATAAGATATTTTTTAATGGAGTTATTTTCAAGTGTTTATAATAATTCGGTATTAAATTATTATGTTTTTAGTGAATTTGAGTGAAGTATTTGTGGAAAAGGAATGTAAACTGCACAGAACTAGTGTGAACTACGTTGAACCTATGTGGAAATTGAACTAGGATGCAATGTTGCAAATATTTTTTAGAAAATGATGGTTTCTTAAATTAAAATTATATGAACCAAAAGGAAATTATGTCACTATTTTAATTTCATATTCAATTAATTGATGGGATAGTTTATGAACTGCAAAGCCACGTGAGTATTTCACTAGAGGTGATATTTTGAAAAGGGAACATGTTTGAGAAGTGATTTCTTAACAATATGTTCATTTATGAAGAATATTTGGTAATATTTTCAAACTACAACAATGGGGTTCCATTAAAATGATATTGTTGTTTTTTCATTACAGATAAGAGGTGGTTTTATGGAAGGATCATGCTGTAAAGATTATGTAGCATTTTCATCATTTCGTGAAGGGGTTTAAGTGGAATATTAAAATTTAGAATGTTTTTTTGTACATTATTTCTGATAAATACCCTACTAATAATACAATGAGATGGAGCATATAATATTAAGAATGTATTATCCCTTATTTTTCCTAGATCACTGCTATTTTTTTCTTTCAAAAATCCTATTTTGTTTGTGTTTTTGGTTGTCTTTAAACCCTTGTGGTCAAGAATTATAAAAATACAGAGATCCATTGTTAAGAAAATTTACAAAACAATTAGGGATTTATATACATTTGAATTAATAGATCCCTATAATAAATGTGTATGAAATGGTTTTTTGAGGTATTTCTGTGGTTTGGAAAGGTTCATTGGTGTTTGGAAATATTATGCACAAACTGGTCTGAGAACTTACTGTTGGATGGTTACAATTCATAAACAAGTTACAAAATGGGTAAATACACAAGAAGATATTGGGAACTAGTGCAGGACCAGAAATGGTTACACCTCTTTTAAATCGTTCATTCCATGTAAATATTGAGCAGGGTAAAATATTAAAGCAATGTGACATGTTTTTCAGTGTAAGTTGAAAATTGAGAATCACATGTCATGAAAGGATTGCATGATTTGAACATCTTGGATCTAGTTATTTTAAGACCCCTAAGATTGTATAGTAACTTCATTATATCAGAATCCTCATGTTTTTATTCTCAAAAAACATTTTTAATCTTGTTTTATCATGTTTCGTTATGTTCATTTATAATCTTAATATATTCTGTTATGTCCTGATTCACAATATAGGTTGCAAATATTTGACTAAGAGGGAGTAACTATTAAGGTGAACTCAGATTCAATGGTCAGAGGACTCACAGTCACCATTCAGTTGGAAAATTATTAAATTATGAGACATCGTTGATATGGACTAGTCACCATTGCATCGATCTATAGATTCAGAATTTTCATAGTGTCTGTGTCACCATTCTTAAACCACCATTCCATAATTTTAGTATTTTTGCAAAGTCTATGTCACCATTCATAAGACACTATCCTGATTTAGAATTATCACAAATCACTGCACGTTTTTAATATGATCTAGTCACCATTGCAGTGACCTAATAGTTCAGAATTCTCGCTAAGGACATGACATTGTTCCAACTAGTCCATAATTGGAACAAAGAACAAGACATGGTTGTATAAAGATAATGGACCATAATTTTTTTAAAGCCTAAGACAATTCTCTTAAATCACTGATCCTAAGACACTAGTCTCAAGACACCATTCGGGGATAAAGGACGAGTTACCTCTCCTTTGTCACAGCATATGTGGAACCATTCCAGACTTTTTCATTTTGTCCTTTATCATTTAAATTCAAAATTATTACTAAGGGTCATATTTGATTTATTTAATTATAATGATTTTATTTTCTATATTTGGAAGAAAATATTAATAACCTTATCTATAGACAAAATGTGGTTTGAGGTACGTACATGTGATAGAGATCATTCACCTTGTTGACCAAAGAAAAACACCCAAAATTAAATAAGTAGGTGTGTATGAAGATAGGTACACATATGAGACCAACATGTAAAAACACTGAATATACTCATCCAGCTAGAAGTGAACAAGGAATAACGTGTTATGTGAAAAATGGTGAATATCCTTGAAGAAAAAAATCCAATTGAAGAGGAATTTTGAAGAGCTTCTCACCTCAATGAAAATCAGAACACATTGCATCCACGACACTCTATTTTTTATGTTTGTTTCTAGTAGTTAACTTAGACTTGTCATCTGCTATATCCAAGAATTCAAAAATCATCATGCACATCACAAACACCATTCTACATCATTTCTCGTTATTTCTTCTCTTTTTTGTACACAGTTATTACTTTTCGAGCAGTGTGTGTATTTGTATCACAAAAACACACTATCTCCCAAGATCATCTAGAGGATACAAGATATAATCACTCATTCAACTTTCTAGTCCAATTTTCTCCCATATATAACATTGTAAGAGGTCCTTGTGTGGCCTGGTTTTATTTCTTGTTCCTATCAATAACTGTGGTAGAGGTCTTGTTGACCTAGACATCCGTCTGTGTTGTTGTGTACTCTGATATAGGGTGTAGATAAAGTTTATTAACTTAAACTACTTGGTGGTAGGTGATCACCAAGTGGAGAGGATTATGTCTCTATTTGATACTAAACCAATTTTTTTATATCTTATATGTTGTTTCATGTTTAGATTTCTTATCGTTTTTCCATTACTCAAACCAAAAAACTTTACTTCACTGAGATAATTAATCTTATATAGGGTTTTAATTTGAATTTTATTTATTAGAATGAATTCAAATGTTAAAATAATGATTCAAAGTATTTTAACCGAAAACTAATCACCCTTTTTAACTACTTTAAACAGTTAAATATTTTACAAGTCTATTACTTTGGTTACCATTTCATAATTTTTTTAGTTGGTGGATTATTAAATAAATGTTTTAAGACAGAAACTTCTATAGTAACTAAATTCACCCCGCCTATTAAGTGCCATAATCTGACTAAAATTTGGTATCAAATTGTATTTAAAATATTTTCCAAACACCTTGTAAACTATGATTTTAGTTATACCTTGAAAGATCTCTAAATTTCTATTATTTTTAAATTTTTAGATATTTAATACAATAGTTCAATATTTAATATAGATAATAGGAAAGAAGGTGTTGCTACCAATAGACATCCCTATTTATAGAGTACTAATTATGTCCAGTGGAAAATAAAAATATAAATTCACTTAGAAATTATGGGGTTTGATTTTTGGACAATAATAGAAGAATAATATGAAATACCAAAAACTCCAATAACTACCTGGAGTGAGGATAAAAAAATCTCCCATATAATAATAACTACGACGATGTGAATGCCTTATTATGTTCTTTAGGAGATGAAGAATTTAATATAATATCTAATTATAAATATGATTCTGAAATTTGAAATAGCTTATCTCTTTCACATGACAGAACCGATGATATTATCTAAATAAGACTTGACACATATACTATTAATTACGATAACTTCAAAATGATGCCTAATGATCCAATCTCAAACATGTATCTTAGGTTCAATGAGACTGTGAACACTACAATCTCTCTGGGAGAGACTATTATATCAAAGGATGAAATCATAAAAATCCTAAAATGTTTGTCAGACTGATGGAGGGGAACCTCACTATCAATAATAGAATCCTGTGGTATAATTAAATTTCATGTAAAGGAGCTGGTAGGTAAGTTAATGATGTATGATGAAGTATTTATTGACAAAAAGGAAGAGTATGATTAACCAAATATAATGTTAGTGGCTTCCAAAACCACTACTTATAAACATAAAGGAATGGAGAAGGAAAAAACTCTTTCTGACAGTTCGTGAAATGAAGAATCATCATCAAATAATGCTGAAAATTGGCTCAGATTTCCAAAATATTCAAACAATTCTATAGAAAGGATTATTTTTTTAGAAATCCATGTTACAAAGGAAAATATAAAAACAAGGGAAACTGAAAAAGTTACTGGAAAAAAAGTGAAAATAATAATGAAATTGTTTTTTATGAGTGAAAAAGGAAAGGGAATTTGATGGCTAATTTTCCAAAATAAAAGAACAAAAAGAAACACGAAAATAAGGAAATAAGATACCAGAAGGCAATAAATCCAACTTGAAGTGCTTCTGAAGATTTCTCTAGTGAGTCAAAATTTTCACATGACAAAAAGGATAATAAATCCAATATGTTTTTTATAACAAACACATCTGAGGTAACATTATAATATCTTGTATATAATTCATATTATTTTCGAGATAAATCTGATTATGAGAATATGAGAAATGAGGTGATGTTTGAATATTTTTGAATGATTGAGGATACAAGAAATGAGTCGAAATAAAAATATAATGTTTTAAAGAGACAACATGCTCTTATCTCTACTGTTAAATCTAAGCATACTATAGGGGAAAAAAGAATGCTCAAATTCTTAAAAAATATTGATCTCAAACTGTCCAATGAGAAATTGAAAAGGGCTTAGAAAATTTCCCCAATTGAAATAATAATCTCACACAAATTCATGGTAAACAAGTTGCAACAGGATATAGTAATGGTATTGGGTACCAACTTGGAGAGAGAAATTTTGAAAACACAATATGGAAATTTATTTTGTTCCCATGATTGATAAATTTTCTTCTAGTTCCAATAATGGAAAATCATTCACTGTATGTAGTATTTCTAACCAAAATAATGTTTATTTTTCCAAATCAATACAAACTGTTTATAGGAAACACATAAAACCAATACGGGTTTGCAAATATTTTATCACTAATTTTAATGGACCCAAGAATGTCTGGGTACCAAAATATTTTCTTGTATGACTTTTCATTGTTGGAAGCATGCTTTAAGAGATCTGGTAAAAGATTTTGGTACTTGGATAGCGGATGATCAAGGCACGTGACAGGGGACTATACGTTATTCAAAAATAATTTCTAAATTTATAGTGGGAATGTCTTCTTTGGTGAAAATTAAAAAGGAATAATAATTGTCCTTGCCAAATTGTAAACTCTACTTCAGTTTTAATTTATAATGTTCTTTTTTCTGATCGTTTAAAACACAATTTTTTTATCATCTCCCAGTTATGTGATGATAGATTTCATGTTAAATATTAAAAAGATTCTTCAAATGTATTGAATTCAAAATATGATTTTGTTTTTTATGCTTTTAGAAATGAAAGTATTTATGTAGATAATTTATATTCCTTGGTTTCACTAAATGTTTCTTCCTTATGTAAATTTCGCATAGAGTCTTGGCTATAGAATTGGTGACTAGGACATTATAACATACAAAAACTCAGAAATATCACTATAAAAGGTTTATTCCATGACCTACCTAAGCTTGAGTTTTCAAATGATAAATTCAATAGTCCATTTAAAAAGTAAAACCACAAAAAAATATTTTTAAAACAAAAGAAAGAAGTTTCAACTTCTCACCCTCTTGAGTAGGTTCACATGGGCTTGTTTGGACCGTCTAGATTTTCAAGTTTTAAGTGGAAGAACTTTTTTATGTTATTGTAGTTGAATTTTCAAGGTATAATTGGACTTTATTCTTAGCTCACAAAATTGAATCATTTTTTCATTTTATCAAGTATGCTAAAATAGTATAAAACCTATGTGTTATTATAATTAATTCCTAAAGTTGTAACCATGGATGAGAGTTTTAAAATCAGGACATTGAATATTGTTTCTTAGAAAATATTTATATCTCTAACTTTTCTAATCCTAAGTCACCCCAACAGAATGGATTTATAGAAAGGATAAATAAAACCATACAAAAAATAGTCCAGACTATACTTAATGATTATGACTTACCTATTTACTTTTGGGTAGAAGCTATGAATAAAGCCTATTATATTATTAATAGAGTCTTAATTAGGCCTTTCCTTAAGAAACCCCCTATGAGTTGTGGAATAATAGAAAACCCAAAGTTAGATACTTTAAATTTTTTGGTTGCAAGGTTTGTATTCTCAACACTAAGGAAAGTCATGAAAATTTTGCATCCAAAAGTGATGAAGGAATATTTCTATGTTATTCAACCTCTATCAAGTCCTATAGAATTTTTAATAAAAGAACCAAATATGTGGAATAATCTGTACATATCAAATTTGATGAAATAGAAAAAATTGATCCCAAAACCTCCTTAGAAAACATGGAAGACAATATTCCTAGTTTAGAGATAAATCCTAATACATCTAATTATATTGTGAAATAATCAGTCCATTTTGGAAGATCTCCAGATTCTGAATATTGAGATCCTAAACATGTAAAAGAACCTGAAGTGACAATACCTTCTTTTTCTAGACCTATTACAACTCTTATGAACCATCCTTTAGATGATTTATTTGGATATTTATATAATTTTACAAAGAATATAGATTCTCTTAGGAACCGGGTTGAATACCAAGCCTTCATGTCACATATTAAACCTAAGAACAGTAATGATGCAATGAATGATGAATTCTGGGTAATGTATATACAATAAGAATTAAATCAGTTAGAAAGAAGTAATTTTTGGAAACAAGATGGTAGACCCAAATATTTCTTGACCATATGCACTAAATGGGTGTTTCAACATAAAGTGGATGCAGCTGGCCCCATAGTATGAAATATGGAATGACCGGTTGAACAAGGATATAGTCAAGAATAAGGCATTTACTATGATGAAACCTTTTCACATGTAGCCAAACATGAATCCATTAGAATCTTTATCACTTGTACAGCTCATCTCAATTTCAAACTATACCAAATGGATGTCAATAGTTAATTACTAATTGGGTACAAGATGAGGATGTTTTTTTTGGAACAACCTCCTAGTTTTAAAATCCTTCATTTTCCAAATCATGTTTTTATGTAAACAAAGGATTTATATGTTTTAAAACTATCTCTATGATCTTTATATGATAGGTTAAGTACTTTTCTTATTCTGAAAGGTTTAAGAAAACTTATATAAGATCCTAATATTTAAATAAAAATAATTTTCAAAGAATTTTTTGTAGTTCCAATCTCTGTTGATAATATTATTTTTTTATCTTAAAGAAATTATTTATGTACTTATTATTCAAAAATGATGCAAAATGAGTTAGAAATGAGTTTAATGGTAGAAATAAAATTTCTCCTTGGATTTAAAATATATCTAAATAAAGAAGATATTATTTTGAATCAATGTAAGTATACTAAACCCCTTATAAAACATTTTAATTTGAATAACACTAAAGTCAGTGATGCTCCTATGAGTACAACTTGTAAATTGGATCATGATGAAAATGGTAAATCTGTTGATCAAACCAATTAAATATGTATGATTGGATGTCATCTCTACTTGCCTGATCGTTTGCCTAATATTCTATTTAGTGTATGTATGTGTGTTCATTTTCATGAAAATCTTAATAAATCACATCTTCTTTCTATTAAAATAATTTTCAAATACCTCAAGCACACTACCAACTTAAGACTATTTTATCCCAAAGGAAAATCATTTGACTTAGTTATCTATTCTGATGCTGATTTAAGTGTTTTTTAGTTAGATAGATAATGAATTGCTAGAACATTTCATTTTTAGGAAAGTCATTAGTATCATGGTGTAGTAAAAAGGAAAAAATTTCATTATTTACTGCTGAAACTGAATACATACTTTCTACTAATTGTTGTCCTTCAATTTTGTGGATGAAAAACACTATTCTAGATTATGGATTTCAATTTAGACATGTATCTATAAACTGTTATAACACAAGTGTTAATAAAATCTCTAAAAATCTAGTTTCTCACTCAAGAACATAACATATTGATGTAAGACATCACTTTTAGAGATATCATTATCAAAAACATTATATTAGTTTAGAATTCATTTGTATGGAACATCATATTGCTGAAAATTTCACTAAGCCTTTGAATTATGAAATAATGAGTTATATAATACATGAATTTGGTATGGTCAATTTTCAGTAATTATTTTATGTCTCATCGATTGTTGTCTCGCCAGTTGTTGTTTCGTTGTTTGTTGTCTAACTAGTTATTTTTCACTATTTATGGCCTCACCAGTTGATTTCTCACTATTCGACATGAAAGTGTTCACATCATGCTATAGGGTCTCACCATCATATACTTTTTAATTTTTCCTACATTTCTATTTTGATTATTATATTCCATTTTATTTTATACTAAATTTTCAATTTTTGACTTTAAAATCCCTAAATGCTAAAATCAATCACTCTATATCACTTCTCAAGTCACTCTTTCTCTCAAACTCCCGAAACAAATCCTTTCTGACTCGAAATATTGTTATCCTTTCAAACATAGAGAAATGTTGGTTGAATAATATATTAAAAATAACACCAATAAAAATTCATAATGAACTAATAAACCCTTGTCTCGTAAATCGGGTAATCGTGATGAAGAAGGAATTTTGTGAAAAATTGATTCATTTGGGTAAGTCACATATTTGTAGGGTATTGGAAAAGTAGGGTTGGCCAGACTGGTTTACCAATGACAAGACACCCTTATACCCAAAACTTGTCTTTATGGTTTATCAGTACATTAAGTTTTATTTCAAATCTAATGAATATTTTGTGGTCAAGAGGTGGGTAAATGGATAAAGATTCTTCTTTTCTTCGAGGGTTTGTGCTACATGTTTAAAATTACCCTATAAAGGAATATTTGATGATCATCTAGGAGTTCCTCCACCTGTAAATGATATATTCATCCTACAAGAGACATTGTTTATTTAATTGAAAATTGGATGAAGAGAAGACCAATTATTACAGAGTAGTATGGAGAAACCAGATTGTTATTTAAGTTGATTAAAAATATTATCTGTTTAAGGAAAAGTGATTTTTATACCTTGAAATATCAATATATATTCCTATTATATCTCTATAAAATGATCATAAAATAAACTTGTTCAAATATTTTGTCCTTCACATGTGTGATATGATCCAAACCACCTCAAAATATACTACTCTTTACAATTCAAGATTCATTTCTATAATGGTGCAAGAAACATGATTGGTAAGGTAAAATGAAGAATCAATTGAGGATTATGATTTTTATTTGTCTAAGGAAAAATTTAGACAGATGAAGATCAGTTGGAATCCAAGAAAAATAGACTAAGTTGAAGATAATGAAAATCATTATGAGTATTTTAATCCTATTGAACATCCCAAACGACCCAAGGATATCACTGAACCTGGTTTCGTACTAGATGAAATACTATAATATTTAGATGAGCAAATGAAAGCTGATGTTGAAAAAGAGAATATTTTTTATAGTGATGGTATTGGTCCAGATATTCCTAAAAGGAATGAAGAAACTCCCCATGAATCTTCTAAACCATTTCAAACTCTTACCTATTGAAAATCTCTTCTCAATAAAGGTGATGATGATGAATGTGAAGAAAATGATGCTAAGGGTGAAGTTGATAATGAGGAAGAGGCTTCTGTTGATGAAATTTTTATAATAATACACATGAAGAAGGAGAAACTGTATATGGAGAAGACACTATAGTTAAATCTAATGAATCTGATAAAAAAAGAAGTCTCTTTACCTACTAGATAGAATTTTGATCAGGCTGAGCAATTAGAATGAGGTGTAGTTGATAGTAATGTCCATAAAAAGATGGAAAATGTTGTGGAAATACTTCAAGATATGGAGTCTCTAAATTCTCAAATGGAAGAATCAGTTTAGGGGAAGGAAAAAATCAACTTGGAAAGGATTGAAGTTAAATATCATATTTATCCATGTTCAGTAGATTCCTAGTACAAGTTTCAAAGCTATTTTTATATTGATGTCTCTCAATGATCTTCTGTTTTTTAAATGAACCATTCAACAGTGTATCAACTGAAACCCATCACATCTAAATAACAGGTTTTTGTTAAATTGCTAGTACTTGTTCTTGCTCTCATACAAAAACCCCCAAACTATGTGAGTCATCATGATTTAAAGGATTTTGGTATAAATCTATTATCTGTTGTTGGAAATCTTATCAAATCACAACATACTCTTATGAATAACCTTATTGAAGGTGATGCTAGAATAAATCTAAAAAAGTTAATATAGAAAAACTCAACATAATATTCCTTATGAAATACAAGAGGAAGGTATTAAATAAATATCTAAATGATTAATTAAAGTACTTAAAATCATTGATTGAGGAGATGAGGATGTTCTTACATGTTTCTCCAACTCCTGATCTGGTTTCTAGTCTCAGTGACGCTGACGCTGATAGGATATCGAGAAAGTTTGTATCCTAGATTCATCCCAATTTGATTTCAGTGGTTGAAGAAGTTGTTAATGAAAACACCAAATTAGAAAAGGAAATGCATGGTCTTGTGTGTGCAATCAATGTACTAATAGATGAATATAAATTATCTTTTGAGGCAACTATTAGAAAGATTAATTTTTTCACATTAGCAACTTCAGCTCCATCTGTTTTTGCTCAAACCTCTCATTATATGGACAGTGACTTGATTACATCTGCGAGAAGATAAGAGTTACAAGCTATCGTTGGTGGATTAGATGAAGAGTGCCTTGGTAAGATTCAAAATCACAATGATCATGTGCATAATTTGGTCACATCTTACACAAAAACTTACACTAGTTCTAATGTAGAAATTTCAAAGAAAGTGGATTACTATTTTAGGAAGATATATACGAAGCACTAGCTGACCAATCTATTCAAGTATTTAGTGGAGAATTTGAGGAAGCCTCCAGTAACTAAGGATTTAAAGTAACATGTCAAGAAGTTGAAGGACTATACCCTTACACATGATAAGTTCATTGAGAATAAGTATGATCTTGAGAAATCAGTGGAATATGGTGTTGTTGTCAAGAAGTACTTCATCAATCTATTGAAGCCATACATACACCATCACAAAACAGAAATTATTGTTCCAGTAGCTACCCCTCTGAGACCTCTCCCGATTCCATCGCCCTCTTCTTCTACCCTTTTCATTTCCTTGACCATGACCCCTACTTAGGCCCCGAGCCAGATCAGTCCAATCATTACTGAGGATGTTTTACCTCTGTATTCTTCTAAACTAATCATTTCCCATTCTATTATTAAAGGAGTGACTCTACCTCCTCTATGTATCTACTCTAGACCTCCAACCAGTACCAATTCTAAACCTACTTCTTCCATACTTAATGTATCTCACAAGGGAAAAGAGGTGGTGGACTTATAGTCAAAGTGATTGGATGGTTTTTTATAGTTCAATTATTTTATTTTTGTTGTGATTGTACTATATTCATGTATTTAATGAAATTTACTCACTCTTTTATTCACATAATGATTAAATTTTGTGATTATTATTAATTTTCATTTCCCTATTTTATTTTTGATTGTCCCAAAATGTTGAGGACTCGGAGATGGAATTTGATTCTCCGAACAATATTTATTGTATTCATATGATATTCTATATGAAGCTCTAATACTAATAATCCAATCTCTAATACTAACAGATTAGTATGAGATCTAATATTTCTTATATATACTACGATACTATAATGGATTGCTCTGATATTATTATTTCTATGATTAATTTAATTAGTATCAATTTATGTATTTATTTCACATAATCTGTCGGATATGTGAAGAAAAATACTTATCCTTTATATTCATCATTATGTATGACTTGTAAAATCCATGATTTGAGATCATCATATTGGGGATATTGTTGGATTCTTATAGTTTAATGCTCCCAAATCATGTTTAATCTTTTTTTTATCATTTTTAATTATGTTTATGTATATATTTAATCTATTCTGTTAAGTGTTTTATCATACGAAATGTTGTAAAAATTAGAATAATTATGTGTTACTGTTAAGGTGAAGACACAGTCACCGGTCAAATGAATCATAGTCACCATTAATTCTGAAAATCAATAAAGTATGAGACACTATTACCTTAGACTAGTCACTACGCATCAATCTACTAATTCAGAGTTTTCACAAAGTCTATGTCACTATTATTTAGAAACTGTTCCAAAAGTTCAATATTCGCAAAGTCTGTGTCACCATTCAGAAGACACCATTCTATTTCAGAATTATAACAAAGGACCAAACACCATTAATATGATCCAGTCACCATTGTAGTGACCTACCAATTCAGAATTCTCGCAAAGGAAAAGATACCATTCCAACCAGACCAGAATTCTAAAAAAGGTCCAGACATCATTGTATCAAGGTACCACTCCATAATTTTCACAAATCTGAATTCACCACTCTTAAGTCACCACTCCTCATACATCAATCTCAAGACACCGTTAATGGACAAAGGATAAGTTATAGATCTCGTAGAACCATTCCATATGTTTTCATTTATTCCATTACCATTTAAATTCAAAATTATTACAAACAATCATATTTGAGTTATTTAATGATACTTATTTTATTATTGATATTTTTCAAACAATATTAATAACCTTTTCTATAGACAGTACGAGGTAATAGGTAGTAGAACGTGATGGATATCATACTCCTTTTTTCCATTTAAAAGACCCAAAATTAAATAAAGTGGTGCGTGAGCTGATCGATGCACACATGAGACCAAGAAGTAAAAACCCATAATATACTCATCCTACTAGAATTGAATAAGGAATAACTTGTTGTTAGAAAAACTATTAATATCCTTGCCGTAACAAATACAAGTGAAGAGGAATTTTGATGAGGTTCTCACCTCACTAGAAATCAGAACACAGAGCATCCACGACACTCTATTTTCTACGTCTCTTTCTAGAAGTGGACTTGATATTCACTTATAATATATGAAAGAAGTAGAAAAGCATCAAACACATCAAAAATATCATTTTAAACCCTTTCTCATTATTCATTCTCTATTGGTATATTGTTGTTACATTTTGAGCAATGTGTTTATTTGTATCACGAAAACACACTATCTACTGAGCTAAGCTTGAGGATACAAGATGTCTTCCCTCATTAATATTTCTACACCATTTTCTCCCACTTATTATTGTGTAAGATGTATCTATGTGGCCTGGTTGTGTTTCTACCTCCCGCGAAAAACTATGGTAGAGGCCTTGTTGACCTGGATAGCTTTATGTGCTATTGTGAACCCCAATTCAGGTTGTGGATAATGTTTATTAATTTAAACTAATTGGTGGTAGGTGATCACCAAGTGGATATTATTCATTCACTTCTTGAGACTAAACCTATTGTTTTTTCCACTATATTGTTTCATGTTTAGTTTTCTTATCTGTTTTCATTACTCAAACCAAAAAAAACTTTACTTCACTTTGATAGATAATCTTAGATAGTGTTCATATTTGAATTAGATCTAATAGACTGAATTTAAAGGTTAAAATAACCATTAAAAGTATTTTAACTGAGAACTAATCAATTTTTGAGTGTTGTTTCAAACAATTAAATATTTTATAAATCCACTACCTTGGTAAACTTTCCATAATTTGATTGAATTGGTGGACTTTAAAATGAATGTTTTAGGATGGAAATTTTTATTGGAACTCAATTAACCCCCCACCCCTCATTAGTGGAATACTCTAACTAACACATTCATTCATGTGAATCCTTCCTCACTCAACCCTCAGTAGATTCCAAAAAACATATTGGAGCCACTTATCCCATTCTAGACATCCCATTTTAGAAATCCAACCATGGTAAGTTGGTTTTCTTATGTTTCCATCAATTCTATCTTTTTTCTCCATCGTTGTAATGTAAATCTCTTGATTGTGGTTGTTTGGAGTTTTAATTTTATTGTTTTTTTAATTACGTTTCTTCTCATGATCTACCTCAGCTCAATTCTTGCCGTAGATTTAGGGTGGAAGCATTTATCAATCTCTAGATAAAGGTATGGGGTCTAAAACCTAAACCTATGGTTTTCTTAATTTTCATGTATGTGAGATATTGGGGTTGAATAATTATCAAATTAATTAATTGAATTCTGAATTGGATTTTTCATTGTATCCCTTTGGGTCCAATTGATATCGACCTACCTTATGGATACCCATCGGATGAAATAACCATTGAATGTATATAAGAATTCAATAATGTCTTAAATTGTGTTTATAATGAAATGATATTAATTTGATTGTATGATATAGACTCAACTTGGAAATGGATTTATTTGTTGAAATGGATGGAATGTTAAAATTTTAGGACCAACATGATAGAACAATGGGAAAATTGAATGATAAATGGTAATTTGAAGAATTAACCATTGTAGAATATGATGTGATATCCTTGTTATTTTTACTTATTTTGTTAAAATGTTGTAATTAATAATTTGAGAATGCTCTACCCAGTCCCATATTGTAATGATTATATTGATCTAGATATGCCCAATATCGTGTTATAATCATTATATTGAGTATGCTCTTCCCATTCCTATTTTGTAATGCCTATATTGAGCAGATTCTTCCTAGTTCCATGACGTAATACTTTTAATGAGAGGGAACCACCCAGTACTAGGATGAAATGATATATAGTGGTATTTGAAAACATTTTTGTGATTTTTCCATGGATATATGGTTGTTGACGGGAATGATTGTACTACTTAATCAGATATATTATAACATGGTTCCAAAAAAGGTTGATTGTTAAAATGTATTAATTGATTAATTAGTACACCTATTTATTACATATTTTAGGAACTTTTTATTATATTTTTATTGTTTAGAAATAGTGATGTCACCCTTCCATGTTTTACTCACACCCTAATCAAGATGATATTTGGTACCCGAGTGGATTGCATGGATGTAGGTTTATAAATTTGAAAGGGACCTTGTTTATAATTACATTCTTACTTAAGGGGAGAGAGTTTGGATGTTGGATTGACATTGGGTTCATGATTAGTGTATTTTTATTCCATATTGTGTCTGATGATTCATTTATTTGTATTTTTTTTGCATTTATATACATATCTCCATGTCATTACAAGATTCATCATTATTAGTTTTTTTGATTCTCCATTACTTCTTAGTTTTATGATATATAGTTTTTTTTGTTCTCTGTTACTCTAATATTTATTATTATTTTATTGTTCTATTATGTTGTAACTCTATACAAAGGGGTTTGGTCACTCCACTATACTTATCACACCCATGTTGATAGTTTGTATCCTTTGGTATATGGGGAGGAATGATTGAGGTCATGTAACCAACCGTTTTCGACAATGTGAGTGAGGGATGGAACGGGGGACTTTACAAAGTGGTATCAAATGAGAATATTTTTCTTTTCTATTTATTTTCTATTTTTTAATGTATAATGGTTTCAAATATGTGTTGGGACTTGGAAACAAGATTATGCATGGGAGTAGATAACCCATGTATGGGGGAAATCAGAGTGCCCTAGGATGGGATAAATGTTTATGTTATTCACTTAATATAGTTAATGTAATTTCACTAAGAGTGATTTATATGTTGTGTGATGTTATTGCTTCTTGATATTTATACAAATGGATTAGTGTGGATCAATTTATTTATGCATGGATCATGATAGGAACATAGGGATGTATCTTGATATGCATTGTTCATGATATGGTCATATTTATTTCATGCTATATACATGCCTATATGAATAGTGACATGAGAGTTCTATTGTATCTGATAAAAGGAAATGAAAGAACTATTAGTTTTTTATAGAACACTTATAATTCATGTTTATTGATATCAAGAGTTATGGTTTTGTGTTTTTTTGCCTTTGGTGGTTGACCATTTTATTATATCCATCGTTCTAAGGGGTTTTTATATATTGTATAGAAAATGCCTCCTAATGCTCATTTAGTTGAACATTATGAGACTGGAAATTAGCTCAATCTTAACATAGCTGAATAAGATTATCCTGTAGCTCTTGAGGAATATATGGATGTTCATTATCACAACAAATTCATAAGGGACATGTGATCTATTTAAAGGGATATTTTTTACCCAATTCCTACAATTTCTAAGATAATGAGAGAGTTTAAGTTGTAGAATAATTATACATTAACTAGGGAGGGATCCTCGCATGAATTTGATTTCGAGATCGATTCAGCCCATAATACCTTTAATTATCTCAAGAAACCTGTAGATATGAGGGATAACCAAGCTGTGTATATGTTCAGTGGACCTACCATGCATTGGTGAGATATTTTGGAGAAGACTCAGCTTCTAGAGTTCTATTTGGTAGGAATTTGAGGAAAATTTCTATATCAATTATTATCAAGAAATTTTGAGGGATGAGACAGATCGTGAGTTTATTCACCTCACACATGAGGGGATGTTAGTGATGGAGTACACTAGATGTTTCACCAACTTGTAGTGAGTTTTTCTATCTTTGTAATATAATAAGATCTACATGGTTTCATATTTTGAGGACAAGGTTCACTATGATATCAGGACAAAAGTGAGCATATTCAATCAAAGTGTTTTTGAGGATTTTATGAATCAGGAACTCATCGCAGAATGAAACCTGAGAGTGGCCATTAACAGTGGCCAGTCTATTTAAATAGGAAGAACTATGATCCCAACTTATAGTGGAAATAAGTATTTTTATGATATTTATCTCCAAGTAGTCGGTATGTAGTTAATTTTGATAAGTGGTCATTCATCTCAGGAGTATGTTTCATTATAGTGATTTCAATGTAGAATTTGGGTCACATGGGGACTCAGTATCCGTACGTCACTTTATAGTGTTATGCCTATGGAAAGATGGGTCACTTGCAATGGTTTTTTAGGGACATGTAGTTATATAGTATTGATAGGGGAATAGGAAATGTACAATAGCTTATGAAGGACTCAACTACTTCTTATAAAATTGGAAGTTAGAGTTCCACTAGACATGCATGTTAAGGCTGGGGATGTGGTACCCAAGCCTGAGAGCAATAGTTTCATATAGAGGGAATAGCACAAAAGATCCATATTGGAGACCAAAATAGAGGGGCTATTAAAATTCACATTATATAGACTACTCTAGCTATTTTGAATGTCGGGCCATCCTCTTTTAGAGGTATTATTCTTGTGTCATCATACCTTGCTTGTGTTTTGTATGAAATATTATAATTTAATTCCTTTATATCTACTCTTTTTGAACAAAATTTGGGATTAGATATGGATATATTATATGGTGTGATGACACTGATACATCATTTAGAGTGTGATCAGAGAATATCAAACATAACATGGCATGTTCTCTAGAAATTTGTATTTCAAATATCTTTTGGTAATTATTTGTGTTGAAAATGATAGATTTAAACTTGCTTCTAGTTATGGTCTGATTAGTTCTATACTAGGACCTTATTTAATATTACTAGTGGTGAATTAGATTCCAATCTCTTAAAGGAAGAATTTATTCCCACCAGAGTGAGTAGGATATTTTGGCTAGTTCTTCATGACAAATTTAGTGCACATTTCATTTCCTCATAGATTAGATATCCATTCTTCGTCTTTAAGATGGTGAAATGTAGTTGGATACATTTCCTCTAGTTTTAAACCATTTTTAGGATGTCTTTACTGACATGTTATATGACTTACAACCCGAGTGAGAGATTGAGTTCACTGTCAAGTTAGTACCGGGACCAGAGCTAGTTTCTATCCTTCCATATATAATGGCACCAAAAGTTCATCAAGATATGAAAGTTATATTGGAATATATGGAAGACTCTGGTTTGATACGTCCTAGTGTATCTCAATGGGGTTCTCCAATTATTCTCAATAAGAAATATGGTTGTACATTTCACTTATGTGTGGATTATCTGATATTGAAATAAATGATAGTAAAGAATGGATATCCCCTTCCATTCATCAATGATCTCTTTGCTCATGTAAAAATTTCTAAGATCTTATAGAAAATAAATTTTATATTAGGATTCCTCCATTTTAGGGTGAGACAATTGGAAATACCATAGACTAATTTTATGATAATTTATTTATTCTATGAGTTCAAAGTGATGTCAGTTGAGTTGTTGAATGTACTAGATGTATTCATGAACTTCATTATTTAAGACTTTCATCCGTTTATAGATTGTTTTGGGGTGGTTTCTTTTTAATTAAATATTAATGTACTCCCAATCAAAATATGATCATCCCAATATATTGACATCATATTCAATACATTAAGATAACATAGAATTTATTCCATGATTTCCCAATGTTGTTTCTAGAATAATATGTGATCTTATTGGTCCATGTAGAATCAGAGGTAGGAGTGTCAGTGTACATAGAGAAGGTTGAAGTAATAGTATCTCATAAGCACAGCAAGAATTTATTTTATATTAGAAGGTTTTTTATTTTACGTTGTTATTACCGATTCTTTATACTAGACTTCTCTGATATTGTAGCAGTAATATTTTGGATGAACTAGAAAGGGGGATGTATGTTTGGCCAAATGCTTTTGAGAAAAGCTTTTAGGAGCTAAAAGGTAGGATAACCTCAATATCTATCCTTGCTTTACCTGTGTTTTGTAAATCATATACCATGTATTGTGATGCATCCAGAGTTGGACATAGAATAGTTCAAGTGAAGAAGGATCAAATGGTTACTTATGGATATAGAAAACTGAGACTGCGTGAGGGGAACTCACCTACCCCAAATCATGATTTAGAAGCAATGGTACATTTCCTATTATTCCAGATTCATTATCTTATGGGTGAGAGGTTTTTTGTGTACACAGTGAAAAAGAGACGTAGGTAAATATTTTTTAGAGGGAACTGAACCTTCATCAAAGGAGGTGGATTGAGTATTTGTAGTCGATAAACTTTCAGTTAGATTATACATAAATAAAGTGAAACATCATTGCTAAATATTTGATATGGAGATGAAAACATTATTAGTGGAGGAGTCTTATGATGAGTGGCGGGTGATAGAACTCTTTTCAGACATGCATCAACATGTTCAAGTTTATCAGGTTCAAGTATCTCTAACTTTAATATATATTCTACATATTTTTCTTGACTGGATAAAGACATATAAGTTATCTAATCTAGATTACTTAGCTTTGGGAAACATTCTATATGGTGTGGAGACACAAACGGGTTGGTCTCGTATAAAATATTAGGTATACAAGTTTGAATACCTTGTTAGGGGGTGAATTAGGGTATGGAACATTAAAAAATTCTCACTTTGGAATATTGTTTCACTTTTATAAAAAACTCAATTCAATATTCCTTCCATAGAAATATATAACCAGATATGAAATCATGCATGAGATATAGCAATTTTTACATTGTTTACCCACACTAGGCTATGTCCATGGACCGTACAATGGCAATGTTTCCATATAACAAATTCACAAAGACTCACTTCCAATAATGAGTACAACGTTTAGGCTAGGTATTCATTGCTCAGGATAACTGCCTTTACAATGTTTAGTGTCTACACACTACACTCCCATGCGTCCCTCCCTATGATTCTTTCTCTAGATCATTTTCGGTGGAAAGGGTCTCCCCCTTAATATTCATGAGCTCACTCCTCTTGGAAACGAATCCACACAAAGTTTATAGACTTCTAGGTCAAACACAGTTTTTGGAAATGTAGTTCTCTTCATTTGAATGAATTTTTTCATCCCAAACTATAGGTAGATGCATAGTTGAAGTTCCTTTTTCACCCATAGATTAAGTTCACCTTCCCAGGTACTACTAGATGCCGGAAAATCCATTCGCAAACTGATTTGAATATTTTGAAAGATTCCTAGTAAAAATAAAACACCACATTGTTCCACCACGTACTATGTAGTGGGTTTGGTATGCGAAACACCTCTTTGGGTATTTCTTTTGCCTTCTGCAAACCGCTACCACCTCTGCATACCGTTGCCTTCGCTCTGCCTTGTTGAACTACCCTCTATCAACAAATTGTTTTCTGTTCACATATTTTCTTCTATTTCGCATACCAGAGCTCCCCATCCCCATACCTCTTGTGGAATTATATCTCTTCTGTACCGTAGATTCATCCTCCACGTATCGATTCATCATTTGGAGGTTAATAATACCCGCAAAAACATTTAACAAAATTTCTTCCGTGCGAAACACTTCAACATTCACGAAATTCTTCCTCAAGAACCTCCTTATGAATTTTTAGAAATACCAAACCATAAATATTTTCTCTAATGATATTCAGTCTCTCCTATAATCGGTGGGATTAGTGATTATTAAATAGGTAAGGATACTCACAAAATCCACTAATCTATGATTTACAAAAATCTTCAATCAAGCCTTCACCGCATACTGATCCTTTTTCCACTGTGAATCAAAAGTCACCCACTAACCATTTTCCTCATCTATTCCATGTACTTTATTTGTTCCAACATGGTCATTCTCCTCCATCAACATCAATCCATCTGCGTACTACACTGCCTTCCGCCACAAACTATTTTTAGTATCATGAATTGCTCCATCGTACAGTTCTTTCCACTCCACGTATCGTTCCCATAACATGGTATGTGGTCCATGAATTGTGGTATGTGGTTATCATCATTTTCCAATTTTCTTCATCGTTCTTCATACCAATCACTTCTTTGATGAAATACTTCCTCTTCAAACATCAAACCCCAAATTTTGAGGCCCAAAAATTTGGCCAACACTGGTAAATTGTCCCACCTTAAAGACATGTCTCCGGAAAACACTAACCATACTCATTTGTAGTCTTCTGGCATTGTCAACAAACACAATCAAACCCAAAAAATACTGAAAGGAAACCTTGAGGGGTATTCCCAACAATCTCCCCCTTTGGAATTGTTGAAAAAATCTTCTCTTGACAATGCTAGACATTTTGATACCTCATTAATACTCCTTTCAACATCATCCACCATTCGATTCACGCAATTAAGATAGAGATCACATATCTATTCAACATATACTCTAAGCCCACATAATCTAGGATTGGCTTGTAAAACAAGAGTATAATCAAAATTTCATGAATGAATCACTTCATTGCTAATCACCAATTTTTGATAACATATAGATACAAATAAAATTCTTTAAGCACAAACATCATCTATCGTGATATCTAACCATTTATCAATCACTTCTACCATTGACAGATTTAATACTCCCTATATGTTACATCTCCTCCAATAGATCCAATAATAGCATCATATTAACTTCAAATCCCCCTATCTCACTACTCCACTTAATGATTTCTCCCAATGTCTATCTTCCCCCTAGAATAGTTAAATTTTCTCCCCCTTTGTCAACAAACACAAAGGGAACTTCAAAGTTGTCTGCAACATAGTAAAGAACACATATCATCACATTACGGAAATACACATCATACCTCGGGGATAGGGGGACCAAAATCCACACTTTTTCAAGTGTGGAGATTTGACTACTCTCTCAGAGACAAATGAAGCCATTCAAATGATTCTTTGGGTAAGGCCATTTTTAGAATGTTCACAACATGTTGTTCTATAGGAAAATACTCCAACATGACAAGCCCTTTACCAACCTTCTCCATGATAAAATGATATTTAATTTCAATGTTCATTTTCCTTGAGTGATGGATATGATTTTTTTCTAAGATTAATAGCGCTTTAATTACCACAATGGATTCCAATCAGATATTTTAATTCAATTCCCATATCTTCATGTTGATGCATTATCCACAATAGTTTCATGAAATCAGGAGTAGCCACAATGTATTCATCTTCAGCACTTCTCAATGAAATGAAATCATGTTTCTTGCTTAATCAAGACATACACAACCCTCCATGATAAGAGGCACCCACTGATGCTGATTTATTATCATCTATAGAACTATCCCAATACACATTTTTATATACCAATAACTCTGGATAATATTTTTCATTATAAATTTTTCCAAAATCCATTATTCCCTTGATATAAGGAAGAATATTTTTCACTATGATCATGTGGGTCCCCTTAGGATTTATTGGATAACTCACTACTTGGAATGAGGAAAATACAATATTAGGACTTATCATTGTCAGATACAATAGACTTCCAATTATTTTCCTATATTCTATGAAATTAACTAGATTTCATTCATCACCTCACAATAGTCTCAACTGGGTAGAAACTGGAGTCTTTATCTCTTTGAAATTATCCATTATAAACCTTCTCAAATCCTCTTTGTATTATTCAAATTGATATATAAATGTTTCATTCTTGTTAGCATCACTTGTAAGCTGAAGAAAAATGTCAGCTCACCAATCATTGAAATTACAAACTCACTTTTCATGAATTCAGAAAAATACATACACTTTGCTCTATATAATCCACACAAGATTATGCCATTGATATAAACCAGCAAAATCATTCATTCACTATTTTTTTGTATAAATATAGATTGTAATCAAATCCACCAAACAGAAAACGTAGTATCTAGAGAAATTTATCATGCCATGAATATCATGATCATGGTGCTTGCTTCAAACCATATAAAGCATTCTTAAACCAACAAACCCTGATATTATATTCCTGGATGAGAAAACAATCTGGTTGTTAAATGTAAATTTCTTCTTCTATAACTCCATTCTGTAATGTTGACTTGACATAAATTTGAAAAACCTTAAACATTATTTTCCTCGATATGGACAAGAATAATCTGATTTTATTTAGCCTTACAATATGTGAAAATATTTCACCCACTTATATACCCTACATCTTGGATTAACCTTGGAAAACAATTAATTCTTTAATTCGAATTACAACACCATATTCATTCATTTTGATGCGAAAAAAACCCATTTTTCTTTATGACATTATTATCTACTAGTCTTGAAACAATTTACCACTTCTGATTCTTCTCAATTTGTTCATTCTCATAATTCATTTCCTGAACCCACTTCTCATCTCCAGCAACTTCATCAATGAATTTAGGCTCCACTAGGGATAAGTACGATACATGCTGGAGATACTTCATTCTCCTTATTTGTATCGGCACTGTCTGATCACAAATTATATTATGCCTATCAAATTCAGCTCTTCTTTCCAGTCTCTGGATAGACACCAATTTATTCTCATCATTTGAGTCTTCTTTTGAATCATCCTCTTGAGATAGATAATCTCCTGATCTATTCACCTCCACTTCACTATCCTCTTGAGTTTGATCATGTATTTATTGTAGATTCAATTCATTCTCTAATATAGAAACATCATGACATTCAACTATCTTTACAATCCTCTTATTGAAGCATTTTAATGTATTGATTTTCATTGAGTAGATCAGAAATATTCTCTAATCTCCACAGGTTTCATACATCTTATGTTTCTTCTCATTGATAATGAAACACTTAATTCCAAAAACAAGAAAATATTCCAATGATGGTTTCTTTCCACACCATAGATAATATAGTGTCTTCTATTCTTTTGGGAACAACAATGCTCTATTTTATGTGTAGACTGTTGTCATCACTACAACATTCCCAAACTTCTCAGGAAGATATTTCTCAATGATCATTTTTCTATCCATGTTGTTCACAAATATATTTCTTCTCTCAACTACATCATTATACTATAGAGATCTTACTGATTAAACTTGATCCCTTATCCCATGTTTCTTGAGATAATCCTCCACCGGACTATTTCTGAAATTTGTTCCATTATCTATTTGAACCGTCTGTATTATCTTACCAAGAACCCTCTCACATTAATGTAAATATCTTATAATAAAATTGAACCCTTATAATTTGGGGGTGATTATTGATACCCATTCCATTATTCTAATGTCATTAATGAACATAACATAATATATCCTACCATCAATAGCCCTTGACGAAAGTGTCCCACACACATAAATATGCACAAACTCAAGAAATATTGTAGACATTTTCTCCATTGGATTATATGTCTTACTAATGATCTTCCCTTGGGGAAAGGCATCTCACGTTCGAGTAAGATCATGTGACAATCTAGTTATATTTAGATCTACATTAAATTTCACCAGATCTTCCAAGTAACATTGGATTATATAGGTAAGACGCTTATTCCATAACTTGTTTTCTTCATCCTTGGATAGAAAGAACATATCTTCTTCTCCGCTTATGAGGTAGTTGTTACATTTCGTGTGCTTTCCATAAAATATAATAATAACCATCCTTTTTATGATACATAATTTCTTGGATAAACATATGTCCTGCCTTGAGTCTCACAATAGACTGAAACTGAGTATGTTGCGACTAATCCCATCATCAACCAATACATCGGCTCGTCTCATGTCGTTTCTTACAAACATATATTTTCCTAAAACAATAGCTTTAAGGCCCTCATCATTACAAAATATTATGATACCTTCTTTATAATACCTAATTATAGTCACTAGATCCTTATTTCCAATCATGTGACAAGTTCATCAACTATCAATGATCTATATCCCTGTGCGATCTGATGCTTTGAACGAAATTTCTGCAACCACCGCCTATTCTTCTTTGTTATTTTTTACCTAAGTATTTGGCATCATATCTAACATTAAATGGTAATCTTGATATTTCCCAGTATGTGATAGTTCAATATCAACCTGTAGATCACAAATCAATTTTTAGTTTTTATCTCTCATGAAGATACATTTGGATGCTTCTTTTGAGTAAATTCAGTCCACCTCAGCACTTTCCTCTGCATTTTTTATGTTTAATATCTTTACATTTTTCAATGTTTTTTACACCTAAAACTGTGACCATAAAATAATGGCCTGTAATTTTGAGACCTATATGACCACCTATGTAGGTCTTTTTCCCTTTGGTACCTCCTTTCTATGGAACATAAATTTTGATAATTTCTCATCTTACCACAAAAAATAGCATCTAATGTGAGGTGCATTCTTATGTGGAAATGATGCATCACTAGTTTTGCATTGGGTTATTTGAATCTTATTATTATTCTTTATAATCAAAAAAATCTTTAATCTTTGAGTGGGTGCTTGTGGTTTGACTTAAACAAAAACTTCTTTTTTTATCAATCATTATACTAGCAATATCATTTAGAATTGACTTTTACTTCTGTTATGATGGAAAAATCTGCTCAAATCTCATCTTAACTATTTATTTTATGATCTTATTTCTTGAGTTTGAACCGAGATTATAAATCCATCCTGATCTTCAATTGTTCATCACATATTGATGCATTCCTCATCTAATTGTTCAATACGTTTGATTGGATATTTTCCAGTTTTAGTCAAACTATCAATTTCTATTTTATATTCTTTAATTTTTTCTTTGTAATCAACCACCTTTTCTGATCTTTCTAGAATTGAAGGTATCAGGTTTTCAAATTCTTTATTCTATATAGATTTCTCTTCTACCTACTACTTCATAAAAAGTTTGGCATCACAAAAAACTTGGTTAAATATATTTTTTTCGGATCTCAAAATATCTCCCTCTTTAAGGGAAGCTTCTAATTCAGCATGAATATCAACTCTTCCTTCAATTTCACCTTATTTATTTTCACTTCCACTATTTTCAATGAATTTTTGACAACTAAAACCAAAAAATCTATTTTATGATCCTTGAATTCCCCTAACTCATCTGCCTTAGATTCTTCTGAACTTCCATCCTCTCATGAAAATAGATTCTTCTTTTTGAAGAACATTATCCAAGCACTTCTATTCCATTTCTCATTTGATTAATACTTCTTTTGGGGAAATTATTCATTTTATTCATTTTCTTCATCAAACTTCTTGGGATAATTTTCTGTAAAATTCCCAATATTTCCACAATGAAAGCGTGAAAATAGAAGTTTACCTTTGAACTTCTCTTTTCCCCTTTGTAGATTGGAGGAGAGAAATATCATTAAATCATAGATATTGTCCTCAATAGGATTATCTTTAAAAGAAATATTCTTCCTGGCCTTGAATGCCACATCCTTAGACATCCCCTTTTCCACTTCATCATTATCATCATTTCTCATTTCATATGCTACAAGTGTACTATTTTGTATATCTAGTGTCAGCTCTTTTTGGTCATTGTCTACTAACACAGAAACATTGGGATAGAACCAAGGTAGAGATTTACTTAAGATACATTTCACAATCATTATATCTTAAATGACTTCTCCAAGACCATGTATGTCTTCCAAAATAATATTTATCCTGTCGATGAAAGAATCAAAAAATCTAATTGGGATTCATTATTAGATCCACATACTTGTTCCAGATAACAAGCATCTTTTCTTCTATGAATTTTGTGTCACCATCATAAATATTTAACATTTTTTCCAACATTTCATGTGATGTTTTACAGGACATCACATTATTATAAATTGAATATAATATGGCTCCCTCAAAATCATTGATCCCTTTAGCATCCGCATACAATTCCCATAGTTCATCTTTAGATAGACCACCACTCTTAATGTCAGCTGACATTCCATGCATAGCTGCTGTGAAGACATCCATAATTAGGGATCATAAGTAGTGATGCATCTGAATCTTCCATAGTGGTAAATTATTTCCGTCAATGATTATAATTACTTAATGATTGATCCCCTCCCTTTATTTTTATATAGAGAGAACCACTAACTTTTAGCCTTTTGCTCTGATACCAATTGTTTGGTCCACTAGGTCAAATACCCTGAGTGGGGGTGCATCAGGGTTCGGCAGATTAAAACATTCTTTCTTTTGGATCTTGTTTCGTTGTTATACAAAACTAAATTATCTCTTCATCCCATGGTAATATATTACCAGATATGAAATCATACACAAGACACAAAAAATATTTTACTTGGATCACCCTCACTAGGCTATGTCCATGGAGCATACAATGGTGATGTGATGATTTACAAAATTCACTCATACTCACTACCAATAATGAGTAAAGATTCGGGGAAGATATTCTATGTCCAGGCTTACTTCCTTTACAAAGATTAGGATCTGATCACTCCACTCCTAAGGGTCACTCGCTATGATTCATTCTCTGGCTCATTGTCAGTGAAAAGGGTCACCAAACTCTTCTTCTTATTCTCACTACTCATTGAAAGAAATCCACACACAATTTATAGACTTGATGGTTGATCATAGTTTATGGACATGTTGGTCCCTTCATTTTCATGAATTTTTTCATCCACAACTATAGGTAGTTGTTCTGTTGAAGTTCAATTTTCACCCGTAGACAATGTCTAACTTCCCGGGTACTCCAAGGTACTGAAATATCCTTTCACAAACTAATTTGAAGCTTTCTCAAGATTACTAGTAAAAATAAAAAACAAAATTTTTCTACTGTATATTGTGTAGAAACTTTGGTTTGCAGAACACATCTCTATGTACTGCTTCTGCCTTCCACAAACCGCTAGCACCTTTGTATACTGGTACCTTGGCTCTATCGCTAAGAAATATCCTCTGTCCATGATCTATTCTTTGTTCGCAAACTCTCATTACTTCCATGTACTGGAGTACCCCCTCTGCATACCACTTGTGAAATTCTCTCTCTTGTTTACTAGAGATTTCTCCTCCCCATATGAGTCTTCCTTTGGGGGTTAAGAATCCCCGAAAAAAACATCGGTGAAATTTCTTCAGTGCGAACCACTTCAGCTTTCGTGGAATTCTTCCTTACGAACCTCTATTGGACTTTTCCAAAATCCTGGACAAAAAATATGGTCTCTAATGATATTCAGTGTCTACAATAATCGGTGTGATTAATAATTATTATATAGGAAAAGGTACCAGCAAAATCTTCTTATCTAAGATTTACCAAATCTTCAATCCACCCTTCACCGCATTCTGATACTTCTGCTGCTGTGAACCGCAGTCTGCATGTGAACCATTTTTCCCATCTAGTACACGTACTATCTTTGTTCCTACATGGTATTTCTCCTCTATTGACATCAATCTATCTTCATACCACACTATCTTCTGCCATGATCTTTTTTTGGTTTTGTGAACCGCTATGGCATACTGTTCTTGCCACTCCTCATATCGTTCCCATAACATGGTACGTGGTCCATGAATTGTGGTATGAAGTAATCATACATTTCCATTTTTCTTCATCATTCTTCATATTGTTCACTCCTATGAAGAAATCATTCATTTTACAACATTATACTCCTAATTTTTAGGCCTCAAAATTTGTCCAACACTAGGAAACATCACCACCTTAAAAACCTATCTTTGGAAAACCCCAACAATACTAATTTGTGGTCATCTGGTTTTTTCAACAAACACAATCACACCCAAAACATATCCAGTAGAAACATTGAGGGATTTATCCCTACAAAAACAAAAAAAATTGGCTGAGTATGGGTTCCTTTGGGCTTACATGAGGAGATGTTAAGGGAGTTCTTTGCTTCTATATGGTTGTTACATCCTAGTTTGACAAAGATTCATCTTAATCAATATAGATAGTACTAGTGGTCTGGAATGAAGAAAGTTGTAGTAGTATTTGTGGTGATACATTTAACCTATCTGCAAGTGAAAGCCAAAAATCTATGTCCATGTCGTATTTTGAAGCATCTTCCCATTCTTGAGTGGAAATGGGATAATGTCACTAATTATTTTTTATAGGGTAACCCAAGAAAACCTATATCAATGATATTGTATGGGTGGTTGTGGATTGACTGACAAAGGTATCCCACTTACTGCCTATCAGGGGCACCTTAACCATTATTGATCTGGGTAGTCTTTCCTTCTGTGAGATCATTCGGGTGTACAGTGTTCTAAGTAATATCATTTTAGATAGATAACTTCATTTCACATCGTGGTTTTGGTGGGGTTTTTATAAGTATCTAGGATAGTAGGTTCTTTTTAGAATATCCTATCATCATAATACAATTTTTCAATCAGAAAAAACTATTCAGTTTTTGGAGGATATGTTACAATCTTGTGTTTCAAATTCTAGTGGTTTATGGGAGAAACATATAAAACATATGGAGTTTTCAAATAATAATAACTTCCAAGAATCCATACAAATGGTAAATATCATTTATTTGTATGATAGCTCATTCCCTTTGAATTTTTGTTGGTTGGATTTATGAGATTCAGTGTTTATTGGACCTAATCTCATGTTGGATACATATGAGTAGGTTAAGATTAACTGGAGGTGGTTCATGACCATGAAGAGTTGGATTAAATCATATGTTGACCATCGAAGACATACTGTAGAGTTCACATTTGTTAACCTTGTTTTCATTCAAGTTTTCCAAGGTTAGGATAATGATGTATCAAAAAATAGGGGAAGATAGAAACTAGGTTTTTGGGCCATTTGAGATAGTGGAGTTGTTCAATCTAATTGTGTACCGATTATCCCTTTCACAGTCAAATAGTTCCATAAATGACATGTTTCATTTGTCTCACTTTTGGACATATTTTCTTTTCCTTTATTATGTGGTATAAATCAAAGAATTAAGGATTTGTACCGATGAATCCTTTTAGAAGCATATGATATAGATTATGGATTATAGAGAGAAATATATCAGGTGGAGGTCTACTCCACTAGTTTGAGTGTGGTGGAAGCATGTGAATGTTAATGAAGAGAACTTGGAGAGGGAGTCCAATATGTGAGAATAGTGGGAAGACTTGTTCACTAAAACCCCACAGTGATTCTTGGAGTATATCAGGGATAAACAATTATATGGTAGGGAGGTTGTAATATCCAATATTTTTTCAGGTATTTCCCTCTATGATTGTTTTCATCAAACCACTATTTTTGGGTTTTTCATTATCATTGATCCTTTGTTTCCAAGTCTTGTATAGAAATGGAGACACATTGTTTGGAAAATTTCCTAATGTTTTGCAGTGTTTTTTTTGAATTAATGGAGTCAGAGTATAAATGTGTAATAATGTATTCTTGAGGGTTTTCTATGGATTTGAATGGTTCAATGTACATTGTTGTTCTTATGAATAAACTTGTCTGAGAACAACCCGCTAGACATTTACATGTTTTGAATGTGTTATATGATGTGAAAATTCATAGGAAGATGTCACAAAGTCGTGTAGGAAGGGAAATGGTTGTAATTCATGTAAACCATTCACATCACATAAAATTTGAGTAGGGTAAACTAATGATCAATGGAAATTCATTTTTTGTGTGGAACGAAAATTGTAAAATATACATCATGTAAGTATTGCACAACATGAACTTCTTAGATCCAATGATTTTAAGACCCCTCCGTGTGTATAGTTATTTTAATCTTACATTAGAATAATTCCTATCTTGATCCTAAGAGACTTCTAGATGAATTTAGGGCCTCCTCCACTATTACAGATGTCTTAGTTAAGAAATAAAAACCTAGTAAGTTTGTCTTCATAGTTTTCCATCTATTATCCTATTTCTCTACATCGTTGGAGTGTAAATCTCTTGACTTTGGTTATTTTAAGTTTTTATCTCATTGTTCTATTATCTAAGATCCTTATTTTAATCTATGTCACCTTCTTTCTTCATGGTGATTCCAGTTACTTAATCTCCAGTTAATGTTATGGGGTCTAAAACCTAACCTTTTAGTATGCTTAAATTATTAGTAAATGAAATATTGTTAATGCACCAGCTTAATTTGAACATTAGTTAGATGAATAGTTTATTGGATTATTTCATGGATCCCTTTTGATCTAATTTCTAGTGACATGGCTTATAGATACATGTTGGGTGAGAGAACCCTTAAATATATATATATATATATATATATCTATGTGTGTGTGTGTGAATTGGATAATAGCTTAATGTGTGTTTTGAATGACATGAGATTCAGGTGATTACTTTATATATACTCACAATGGTAATGGATTTTTTTTTTGAAATCATAGGAATGATAATATTTTAACACTAAATTGATAAAAGAAATTGGAAATTGACTGATAAATAGTAATTTTAAAAATTAACCATTGTTCTATATGATGTGATATCCATGTTGTTGTAACTTGTTATGTTAAAATTTTTTATTTCTTATAATGAGTGAGCTTTGCACAGTACTATGTCATAATGATTATATTGAGTGATATATTCCCAATACCATACTGTTATTCTTATATTTAGTGGGATATTCTTCATTCAATGTTGTAATGATTATATTGAGAGGGATCATCATTATCTCTTATTATAATGCTTATATTGAGCAGGCTCTTCTTAGTCTCATGTAGTAATTCTTATATTGACCAAGATCTACCTAGTCAAATGCTGAAATGATTATAAAGTGAAATTGTCATAGATTCGTATGCTTTTTTCACTAATATATGGTTATTGGTTTATGTGGTCCTAATCAATGATCAAATATATTCTAGCATGGTGCTGAAGTAGGTTGATTATTATATTGTATTAATTAGTTAATTAATACGCCTATTTATCACATATTATATTTACTAATTATAAAAATAGTATTTTTACACATGGTGGTGTCAACCTACAGATTTTAAAACACAATCTACTTTGTCTTCCATTTGGTACTTGATTAAATGACATGGATGCAGTTTTGGATAAGGGCAAGGGACCATGTTGCAGATTAGTTTCTTACTGGAGGGGCTGGAGTTTGGAGATGGGGTCAACATGGGATTTTGGACTAGGGTATTTTGGTATTATATTATTTCTCGTGATCCTTTTATTTTTATTGTTTTCATTTTTCTATTTAGATACATCTCATCATGTGATTAAATGATTCATTATTATTGGTTTATTGGATTTTCATTTACTTATCAGTTGTATGATATATGGTTCCCGCACTTATCTATTACTCTAATATTTATTATTATTTGATTATTAAATTTTGTTGTTACACAATACAATGGGGTATATTATCCCCACTACACTTATCACACACCCACTTCTGTTCATAATCTTTTCATGTATGAAGATGTTTTTTTGAGGTCCCCTTACCAACCATTGATTTCCATGAGAGAGCGTATTGTGTTGGGGGGACATTATAAAGAAGATCCATAGTATTGTTGGAAACTCAGACAAGTATGGTCAACCATAGAGAAAACCCAAACCTTATAGCATGTTCATCACATTATGTTATGTTTTTTACAAAAAAAATTGTGTTTCATGATGAAAACTCTTGAACGAGGATATGTGAAGTAGTTTACAAAGCGTTGTCCCACATTCTGTTAAGTACCACACATAACACAAAGCATGTTCCATAAAGAAAGGTCACATGGTGATGTTTTTTGTAGTGTATATATGTTCATATAGATTTGAAATTGTTTCAAAAATAGTAGGGTTCAATGAATATTGTATTGAATTGCACATTCTTTAGCAGTTTTTCGACCCATCAACTTACACAGTCGTATTCAGTGATTATTTAGAGGATCGAAGAGCGTATAAGATCATCATACTCTATATTCCATGATTAAAATATAATAATACATTCTTTAAAATGTGGATGTTATTTTAAGTCATTTTAAATGAGTGAATCTTCACCTAATTTGGTGAGAAAGAAGGAGTTAATGGAGGTCATCCCAAGGTTACAGTGCATTATCCCAAAAAAATATTTTAAATGCAGTGTGTTTGGAATACAGTAACCCTTGAAAAACAATATAATCCATGAAAAATAATAGAACATAGTAGATTCTGGTGTTCCTATCACATAATAATTTTGTGATATTTGTATTGGTACTTTGTGTTTAACTAAGTAAAAAAATTATTATGCTCTATATTTTCGTCCCTATATATGGGTTTCTTCTGTATGAGTGATTGAATTAAAAACGTTTATCACATTCCTACCAATTAATGGAAAATAACATGAAGAATAAAATGAAAAATTAGACACCCTATTTGACGCAACCCCACTTAATGTTTCTCAGTTTACAGTAGCCCCCCAGGCTGTTGGACCTGATTCCCATAAAAAAATCCAATCCAAAATAGTATTTGAGAAAACCAATATTCTAAAGGTATGAGGCTGGTCTGATATCCTAAGTTTCATGGTACCCAAATTTGATTTCATATATAGACCAGTATTCACATTTTAACCCTTTAGTTGTGATATCCTTATAGACATCATATCGCACACCCTCTGACATCCATTACACCATTAAAGATTCTATGGAGACTCAAAACTAAGACGTCAATAAAATGACTTTGGGGAATATAGTGGAAAACCATTGAACTAACCCTGAGTCGCATTATGTATATACAAAAATACATATATATGTATACATATACATATATATATATAATATATTTTTCTATATTATATTTATATACACAATTAATAACTACATTTAAATATATTTAATGTATTTACATGGTTTTTAATTATAGATGCATTTAAATAATATTTTACATAATGTTTTTTTATATTTATTTAATGTTCATTAGCATTTTTTAATAAACATATATATTATATTATATATAAATACATATGTAATATATATATGTATATGTATATTAATATAATATATTTTAATACTATATATATTTGTATATTATATTATATATATTTATATAATATACATTTGCAGTTGGGGTGAAGATTGAGTGGTAAAACACTATAATCCAAGATAAAAAAATGAGGGTTTGAATCCTAGAATGCCCTTTGAGGTATTTATGATGTCGGTGCTGACACAGGTTCTTTCATAGGTAGCAGTGATGCATGCATGATGCGAGCATACAGTAATGCACGCATGATGCATTCAAGGGGTACAAAGCCATGGACATGTTGATGAAAGAAGACCCATTGGGACATCAATGAGAAGTGACCTTCAGACTCTCCAATGTTGGGCATACTGTCTTTTATTATATGGATAAATAGGAATGGATGGGTGGGTTATCCCTTGGGTGTTTATGACCCACGTTTTGGCATCTGTGTGTGTGTGTGATTGAATGTAATTATACCCCCAAGCACCTAATATATATAATATAAAATCCTATATTTATATTATATATATATATATATCAAATTTGTGTGTGTGTGTGTGTGTATATATATAATTTTTTTAAATTTATTTACATAATTATTTGGTTATATATAATGTTTTGATTTAAAAAATCATTAAAAAAATGTATTTATATAATGTATCTATTATTTATATATTTATTTAATGTTTTTATATAATTTATTTATTTAATATATTAATAAGATACATTAATATAATTTATTTTTTAATATATTTATATAATATATTTAAATATTTATTTTTTAAATATATTAATATACAGTTATATAACATATTATATTACATAACATATTCACATACAATATTTTTATAAAATATATTCATAATATTTTTTTACAATTCATAAATAAATTTTAATATATATATATCAATTTTATTTAATTATTTATATTTCTATAAAATTTGGGGCTTACCTGAATGGTAATGTCACATCGTAATCCTGTATAAAACCTGAGTTCAAATCCCAATGAAGGTAATTCCCATGGAACAACAACAACAATGTAGAATTGTAGAACAGTGTGTATTATAGCATGTACTCTAATGGGGTACTGTAGAAGTAGTACAATTCACTTGATTTTGGATTTCCAACCATGTTATTGGGCCTTCAGACCACCAATGACTCGCAGAAAGGCGACATAATTGGACTAAGAAAACCTTGTTTCATGACTTGGCAATGTGATGCCGCATGGAAACATGTTGGCATTGTTTTACTGATCAGAAGAGATATGGGTATGTTCGAACTTATCATTCCTCCCTCCACTGACTATAATTTACATTGTGGGATGAATGAGTTCTCTACTACAACATGATAATGTGATGTACAATGCAGCAACATCTGGTAGGGTAGCGATGTGGCATACTGACCAGTTACACTGGCTCCCATGTGACTAGGTGAATGATACAACATTACTGGTAGGAAGTACAACATGATAACATAGATGTTTCATCAAGAGGAAAGTTTTAAAGGTTGATGGGTGTGTTGATTCCAATAATTTGGACCTCTATCGGCACAAATTTCTAATGTTTGATGGAGGGGTAACTAACCATAGAAGGATGTAGTAACACATCAATATGGTGTCAATGGAGGTGGTATGGGATAAATACTACTAACACATCTTGATGCTTGACTACTAATCTAGTCATGTGGGTCTTCTCCTTTAGGGGCATATATTCTAAATTCATATGGTCCTTCAAACCATTATTAACTTGGACCATTAGTCTAAAATATGTAATAAAATATGTTTTGTTCGTATTTTTCATTATTTTGGGGATGGATAATGCTTAATCCACTATGGTGCTTGGGTTTGTGCATTTTTTGTAGATTTAAATCCCCTATACCTAAGAAATATTATATTAATATATATATATATATATAATAAACAACAACACATGGACACATATGATTTTATGTAATTAGATATTTACATATATATATATATATATATATATATTCGTATATGTGTCCACACATAATGTATTTAACTATTAATTTTAAATTTATTATTAAAAATTTAACAATGTTTATAAATAATATATAATATAAGTGATTATCTTGGGTTTATAACACCTTATAATCTTTTTATATTATTGTAATATATAAATGATATATTTTGTGATGATTTTTCTGAAGCTGCTGATAGACTTATAAATTGTTTATTAAAAAAATTGAAAAACAACAGCTGGGGTTATAAAACCCCACTCATATATGAGTCTAATAGTGGTTATAAAACCTTTTCAATCACTTGTATTTGTGGTGGTTTATAACCACCTCAATTTTTTATTCATTATAATAATTTTTTTATATATTTATTGAAAGATATCAAAAACCATGACTAAAAATTAATTTAGTGGTAGTTTTGATAAAACCATTACTAAATTACATTGAAAAATAATTTTGAGGAGGTTTCTTACAAATCAATCTAAATAACTATCACTAATATAAAAAATTATAATGACTAAAAGTGGTAAACTTGTGGTGATCAAATTAGAAAATGTCTCTAATAATGTTTACATACATAAAGGTGTAACATAAAAGTAAATGGAGATAGTCATCACATTAACAACCTGAATAGAAACATGCATGAAATTATAGAATAAAAAACCTTATTCATATGTCTAAATGAGGCATAAATATTATTGTTTATTAAATGTTTATCCACATACTCATAAATATATCCTTGCAATTTTATAAATTTTTTGTTTTGAAGAAGAAACTTGATTGATGATTAGAATAAAAACAACAGGAATCTAGATGATATTAGTGTTTAACCATTACAGTGTTTGGAATGAAAAGGTTATATCACATAGAAGATAATGACACATTGTATAGTTCATTTATGAATATTCTTAGAGATTTATGTTCCCAATGAAGAGTAAAGTGGATTTGTTAAATGTTTAAAATAAAATTCAAAGTATATAAGGAACTTAAATATAGAAAGAGGGTTTTTTGTTTTAAGAATGAAAATGATAGAGAATATTTAATCAAAGAGATTTAGTTCCATTTACATGATGGCATAAAGAGATAATTTATAGTTTTGTACATGAATTAGTAAAATGGAGTGCAATATTAAATGAATTGGACCTTATATAATATAATAATTTTGATTTTGAAAACTATAGAAGTTTCTAAGCCTTTTTGGATATAAGTATTAAAGATTACCTTTTGTTTGATCAATCAATATCATTCAATAATGATTAATCTAAAAAACTGATGAAAATGTGGATTGGTAAATTTCCTAATATTCTTATTTATATACATTTGGAAGTCTTGTATATGAATTCATTAATGAAAATGAAATTTCAAAGTTCTATTTGAGATATAGGAAATTTATATTCTTGGGATACACTAATGGTTTCGAAGAATTTCGTTTATTAGACCTAGTACCCAAAAACCTTACATTAGTGGGTATTTAGTTTTTATTGAAGAGAAAGTATAATGATGATATAACGACCAAAAAATGGTTTTTTTTAATAATGGGTCTCATGTATCTCAATAAATTTTTATTATTTTTTACAATTAATGCATATATAAAGACATTTAAATTTAAAAATAACTTTGAAAATCACATGTTGAAATGAAATTTGTATAACTTGAAAATGTAAACGGATTTAAAAAAACATACAAGAAACCATCAACATATTATTTTAGTATTTATGTACATTACATTCCGTCTATAACAACACCCAATATCATTTAAAATATTATAGTGGGAAAACAAACCGAAGATAAAAAATGTCCTACATAAATATTCGGTTCACCTCGATTCCCTAGAATCATAGCACCCATAATCATAACAATAATATAATAAAAGGGATGACTAATGAAATATTCATTATGGAAATGATATTGAACCTTGATAAAAACAAATTGAATGATGAAGTGTACGAATTATGGTGTCTTTAGAGTGAAATATGGTCGTTAACATTATTTTCTATCACAATATATGGTTTATTAGTATTATTATCATTATTCAACAAAATATTTGGTTATTCTTATTTTTGGTTACATAGATTCATTTAAGTGATCATTTGGATTATTTAAACTTATACTCAAAATTGTATTATTTTTGGCCTATATACTAATAATCTATTTAAAATATTTTTTCTCATAAATTTATAAATTTTAAATCAAATTTATATTCCTAAAATAATATTATAAAACAATTTTCAAAATGATAATATATTTTATCTATGTCCTAAATAATATTTATTATTTTCTGAATGTCTATTTTTCTATAAAATTAAAAAATTTAAATAAACATGGATTTTTATTTAAATTTTAAAATTATCATAATTGGGGATTTATTTTTATGATATAATTTTATTTGAACACATCACATCAAAATTATCATAGTTTTATTTTTTAGGAATTTTTTGACAAAGTTGTTTTCTTCATAAAAAGTTAATATTGTTTCTTTACGAGAACTACGATTATATGAAATCATTATTAAAAAAATTATGGAATATTTTGTTAAATATAAATTTAATTTAATAATTTTAAAAATGAATTTATAAATTTTCACTATAATTATAAATGAATACTTTACTTTTTTATCAAAAATTGAAATTTTGAAATAATTTTTTTGTTATCCACAATAATTTTGTTGGATACAAGGAGTGGTTTGGATTTAGAATGTCGAGAATGTCAAAAAATACTCTATAATTCTTCAATGGTATATAAAATTGGTTTGAATTTATTTCTCCCACAAGTGGTTAGCTTATATTAGAAAATAAAAAATATTTAATCCTCTAAAACCCACCCCTCCTCAAGTATAAATACCACCCATTCTACGTTATTATCCACTCAAAATTCATAATCCATGAGGTTATGGTCATTTTACCTCCCAAATAGTTATACCAAGGTTCCCTAAGGGTCTTAAGGTGTCATCATCAGGTTTTAGGATGCAAAACATCATGGTAAAGGAATTATCTCCTTCTTCCTTTTCATTTATGTACATCATTTTTTATAAGTATTATTAATGTAATATATTATTTATTTTCTTCAAATTTGGATCATACCATTATATTCCAAATGGTCTTTTATCAATGTAATACTTTCATACTCTATCATTGTGCCTTTTCTTAATCCAGGTTGTATATTGTCATGTTGCTGAAATCATTTCATGAAATTTTCACTTTTTCATGAAATATGTTTTTATTGTGAATAATAAAGCCTCTTCGTGCACATAAAAATACAATTAAATGTAAATATAATTTATTAATTCACATATTTACATATATGAAAACCATATTCTAATTTCATGGGTTAGAATTGATATATTTTTCATGTCTTTAACCACTTATATACTAAATGTTTACATATAAAACCCTTTCCTTATAATCCTCAAGTTATTGGAGAAAATGATTTATTATGGACAAAGTGTCTGACATTAATTCAGACATATTAATTGTGTTCCATGATATTTCAACAATGAATTTTTAAAATTATTAATCTCTAGATATGAAATAGTTAATGATACATTGGTGAATAACATTGGTAGTTATAATTTAAAACACCCTGGCATTAAACCTGGGTGCTATGCTTACTAATGTATCATTTTTTATGTTTTAGTAACATTTCTATTTTTTGATTCATGTTATTTATATTATTATATGGCATATTTTCATATAATAATTCTTTATTTATATTCCTCATAGTCACATGATAAGTATCCCATTTCATTATTCCCTTACTAAGCTTTATGATCACCATTCTTTGATGTATATCCCCAAGATCTGAGTGTATTAAAAGTTACATAGTATAAAACTACGAAGAATATTTTCAAGTGGATTACAATATTTTTTATGATTTTTTATATTTTTATGTACTATGTTCCTATTTAAAAGACACTGAACCTAAAAATACATTATCCATGTAATGAATTTTTTACGAGATAAAAAATGTGATATTCCATAGTTGGTATCAAATGATGGATTTTTATTTGAGTAAATTATGATTACAAAACTTTTGTGAAGTATTTTTGGATGTGACTAAACATAATAAAATATCCCTAAATTTTGGTAAATTATAAATTAAGTGTATTCCAATAAATAATTCCCTATCTAGATACTACACGTTGATGTGGCTCAAGCACAATTGTATTTAGAGGTAAAAACCATAATAAGGGAACATTGAGTTGGACCTTAACATCACATGGTGCACAATAATGGGCCTTTATCCACAACTGGTTTGACACTCATTTGGAACATTCTTTGGTTAATAACATAATTGTAAAAATGATTATAAATTATATATAAAATAAAATAAAACATTTATAAAGTTTGAAGTAAATCATCCTAGAACCATGATATTATAAAATTTTAGGATGAATATTTCCTTAAAATTATTGTTATAAGATTCCCATTAGTAAAAAATTTCTCAAATAGGTTTCCCCCCTTTAGAAAAATGGTTAGAAATAGAAGGAATCATGTAAACAATGGGTTCAATGAATAATGAGATGGTGATATTCCTAATATAGGGGATTCGGAGTTTAAAACATCATAATGATGAAGAATCTATAAAATAAAATCATTAACAACAACAAAAACCATTTGGAGATTCCTGCTACACCAAGGGAGGTATATCTAGGTGTTGAATCCTTAATGTGTTAATTACCGGATATTTTTAGTGGATCCTTTAATCAAATAATCATGTAAAGATATATAAATACTATAGAAATTATACTTTATGTACTTTACTATTCTATAAATTATAAATTTATGTGAGAAGTATATCACTTAGAGGGAGAATCTGATTAGTAATGGACACTGATCAAGTACATAAATCCAAGTGATGAGGTGGATTCCATTATATAGGAAGACTTCAAAAAGGTATTCATTATTTAGTAATTCCCTCATACCCTCCAAACCAAAAAATATGTTGTAATTACTCAAGTTGAAATAGTGGTAAAATGAATCAATGGGTAATTATGAGATGAAACTTACAAGGCTTTCATGTTATGCTTCATGCTTTGTCATCAATTTTTTTGGTAAGACAGATTGATTCATTTCTAAACTAAACCCCATCTATGGAAATAATTTGATATCCTGGAATTTAAATGTTTTAATGTGGTATTATGATGTTCTATAATATATTAAATACAGTTTGTATATGTGAAGTGGTCCCATGGGAAGAATTATAAAAATAGAAGGATGAATCAAAAAAATTTAAATGACCCTGACCATAAAAATGAAAGGGTGAAACTACAACATCCCATGTTAAATAACTATGGGAAAAGGAACTCAGTAATATTTATTGAATGATGTGGGTGTTCTGCAAATGTGGGAATGTTGGACACATTTCTATAAAATATCATTAAAATTCAAATCCTTAATCCCAGAATAATATTAATAGAAACATAGTGCAAGAGAATTCGACAATGCATTTCTTAATATGTGGAGAGATTGGTTTTATTTTACTAGAGTTAAAGTATGAAGGTGATAGAGGGGAATTGATTCCAAGTTATATTGGAGCATTTTAGGTAGGACAGAAATTTATTAGAAGAAATTGTTTTTTAGGGGAAAGAATCTAATGATCCCAAAAATTTGGTTTTTAATAATTTTTCTCTGGCCACCCAATAAATTTTAATTATGTTTTACAATAGAATAACATCGATATAAATTTAAATTTAATAAAAACAATTAACATCATGTGATTATATGAACTAGTAAAACCTGTAATAGTAAAAGTATATAAAACACATACTAGAGACCTGTAACACTTTATTTCATTATTTAAGAAAGTGAAATTTAGTCTCGTAAAACACCTAATATCATAACTAATATTAAAGAGGAAACATTTTAGGATAAATAATGAAAAATCGAAAAATTTGGGTCACCTTATCCCACTAAAATCATCACACCCAAAAACAACACTATAGTAGTGAAATCGAGATTTAGTAATGTAATATTAATTTGGGAAATGATATTGAACAATGATAGAATTGAAGTGAATTAATAAGTGTAGGAATGATGGTGTATTTATAAATAAATATGATCATATAAATTTATTTATATTGATTAATATTTTTGACCAATAGTATGACCATTAGTCAACAAAATAGTTATTTATTATTTTTGTTTCTTGTGTAGATGTTTCTATGTGATCATTGGGAATATTTAAGGATATAATCAAAATTGTAATATTTTTTGACACAATAAAAATTTGATACCACATATATGTTACTTGATAAATTTATAAGTTCTAAATAAAATTTATTTACGTAAAATAGTCTTATAAAACAATTTATGACATGATAATATATTTTAACTAATCCTAGAATAAATTTTATAATAGTAAAAATGTTTATTTTTAAATAAAATTACTAAATTTTAGTAATTAAATATTTTTATTTAAAAGTTTACAATATAATAAATAGTTAATTACTTTTGATTAAATAATCTGCCTTTTTTAGCTCATCACATCAAAATTGGGTTAGGGTGATTATATGGTAATTTTATAACAAAGTTGATTTTTTGGTGAAAAAGTGAAAATTGCCACTTTAATAGCAGTGTGATTTAATGAAATTATTATTATTTAATCATGAGTAAAAAAATAAAAATAATTATTCAATTAATATTTATTTCAATAATTATAATAATTAAATTATAATTAATACTTTTAATTTAGATATTTATACTTAACTTTTTTGAACAAAAAAATTGGATTTTGGAAAACAAATTATTATTTTTTTATTTTATAACTTATTTGGGTTTTTTTGAGGTTTATTTTAGGTTTTATATGGCCTTAAATGTCCAAAAATCACTCTTTCTCTTTAATGGTCTATAAAATTGGTTGAAATTGATTCTACAAACAATTAAGTAAGTTATAAAATAAAATAACCAATATTTATTCCTTTAAAACCCACTCCTCATCAAGTATAAACATCACACATTCCCCATTCCTATAGCCTATAAATTCATAATACATGAATTTATGGTCACTTAACCTCCAAAATATTCACTCTAAGGTTATATAAATACATCAAGGTTCCATCCTCATGTTTCAGGAAGAAAATATTGAATGTAAGGAAATTCTCCTCTTCTTCCTTTTCATTCAAGTGCATATTTTTTATAAGACTTTTTAATGGAAAAGATTCTATGTTTTCATGAAATTTTTAATTTCCCATTACTTTAAAAATGGGTTCATATAAATGGGAAACCTCTTTTCTCTCTCATTATTCACCTTCTATAATCCATAATGTATACCCTCATGCAGCCAAAATCATTTCATTATTTTGTATTGTTTTTATGAAATATTAATATATTTTGAATAATCAAACATCTTCCTTACCACTTGTAATTTAGATATATATTAAAATAATTTATTAATTCATCTATTTAAATTAGTGGAACCCACATTCCCTTATCATGCATTAAAAATGATGATTTTTTGCCTTTGATAACTTATATATTCAATGTTTTCATATGAAACATATTCTTTATGATCATTTTCTTATTGATTAACTAATTTATTATAATCAATGTGTATCACCTGAATTATTAAAATTTGAAAGGTTTTCCCTTATAGATCTCCAATTCATTGTTCATGAATTAATTAATACATAAGAATCTTTCTGAGATTCCTTGGTGAATAACCATAGTAATTATGATTTCTGACACCTCGGTGATAAACCACGGTTATATTCTTATAATTATCCCATTTCTTTCATGTATCCACATTACCATGTTATGAATTTTGTAATTTATTTTATGATACTCCTCATTTTAATTTTATCATTCCTTATTTTCTTGCCTCTTGTTCAAATTCTATGTATCTCCTTGTTAATTCCCTTAATGGGATTTATACTCACCCCTTTCTTTGATATATGTCCTTAGGAATTGAGATGTTGTTAATATAACCTAGTGTGATCCCATGTAGAATACTTATAAGTTTATTATAATAATTTTTATTATTTTTTTTCATGTATTTTGTTCCTATTTCCAAGACACTAACCTCAAAATATCCATTATATTATTAAATTTTATATCGTGTAATGCATGTTTTCTATAATAAAACGGTAGTATTCCATATACGATTGATAATGACCTGGAGAAAAGTAATTCAATAACCTTGGTAGTCATGTTAGACAATAAATATAAAGAATAAATATTTTATTTTGAATCATTAATAGAGGATTATGATCAATAACCTAGGGAGTTTGAACCATGATGATAAACCCAAGAGAAAAGAACACTGATATATAACTCAAATTATATTAATGTGTGAAATATTTTTTTCTTGTTGTTCAAAAATAATGAGGTATCATAACATTTTATGGTGGTTAATCAAAGTTCCTATTTATCCTTATATATTGTGTTGATACATGATAAATTGGAGAATAGAATAAAAACAACAAATGAGATCACATTTTATGACCTAATGTAGAAATGGAAATGGAAACTTTTCTTTTTTCAGATCATGTGGGATGGAAATAACTTACTACAATAATATTGTGTAATTCTATTAGTCAAAGGTTATTCATGGAATAAATGTATTGATTTTGATGAAATATTTCGGCCTATTTTTTAACCTCATGACACTTCTAGTGTTTTTATCAATATGTGTTATAAACAAATTTCTAATGGAGTGTCTATATATAAAGATAGCCATTCTCAATGATGATCCTGATGAACAAATTTATATTTTCCAACTATAATTTTTTTCAGAAAAAAAAATGTATAACTTGGTTTTCAAGTAGAATAATTATTTGGATAGTCTAAATAAGGCATCAAGATATTGATACAAGATATTTGAATCATATATTATTTTTCATGGGTGAAACAAACTTCATTCAGATCCCTGTGAAAATTTCACGGATTTTATAGGAAATGATTTTATCATTCTTCATTTATATGTGGATTTCATTTTCATTCTACGGACAAATAAATATTGAACTTGGAATATAAAGACACTATTAACTAGGATGTTTAATATGAAGTACTTAGGACCAAAAAACAAGTTTATTGGGATATATATTTAGTGAGTGAAAAAAGGATAGCATGGATTTCAAGAAGGAATTAATTGAGAATGTCTTTAAATTATTAAATATCTGAGACTAAAGGCTAATTTATTCCACTCTACCAATTAATTTTAATATATCCTCTATAATAATTACTAATAGAGAAGAAAAGATTTGTCAATATCATAAGTACTCTGTTCATCAATAGTATAATGTTTTTTGTTCATCATGGTCTGTACTAGACTGGTCATTATTCTATAAGTGGGATATGATTGTTGATACATGGAGAATATTATATAGGAGCACTAGAATTTAATTAAGGGTATCCTAAGATACATTAATAATTCATTGGATAATGGATTATGTTATGAAGGATAAAATTTTACAACCAAAGGCTACGTTTATTTGTATTTTAGAGTAGAATCATAAATAATAATGTGAACTGTAGGTTATGTGTTTACTCTTAGAGGAGGATAAGTTTCATTTAAAAACTAAAGTTTGTCTTGGTCTTATCCACAACTGAACACTAATACATGGTAGAAACACTGTCATTAAAAGATATTATTTAGATGATAATATTTAAGAAATAGATCAGGAACAAATAGAAGAAGATTTCATAATTTTGTGATAGTCAAAGTTCATTGTCTATTAAAAGGAATATATATTTTTTTGAGAATGAAATAAATTTTATTATTTTATATATATTTTTAATATGTGTTCAATGAAGTGTAAACTTGTATAATTTTCACACGAAGGAAAAAATTCATATTTTAATAACAATAATAATTGACTCAAAGAAGTTCTTGTGGTTCATATCCTTGAGAATCCTGTCGGAAACATAATTAATATTTCTTTATAATATTGATAGGGTTTTTGGAATAGTAGTTTTAATTTTATCCACTCAATATTTTTGAAAAAAAATGACAAAAATAATATATTTCTTCAATAAAAGATGAATAATTTTGAGGGTATCAATCAAATGGATTACATTTTATCATTTACCTTATAACCATAGTTTTTTTAAATGAAGAGTATCCCTTACATGATTTAGAATCCTTTCCATGAAAATAGGTAAATACCATCTATCAGTGAAGATATTTTTTTACATATTTTATGTATGAAAATATTATTTATAATAAAGGTAAATATTTTATGTATATCTACTACCACTACAAAGGATTCTTCTACACGAATCACTAAATCCAAACCATCTATAATTAACACTATAATTATCTATGATTTCCTCTATCGAAGGAAATATTCAACATGATTCATGGAAAGTAAATCAATATCACCCACTTTTATAACTAAAACATTATGATAGAACAACTGTAAAGAATCGCTCCCAATAATATATTATTATAACATAGTTAGATTATGATTGGAACCACTCTTTCTCCTAGGCATATTTGTATGTCAGATGAAGGAATTGAAATTTATCTCATGTTTTTAAAATGGATCAGTGTCAGTAGGAGAACAATTGAAATCTATTAGCTTCTTGAATTAGTTATCCTCTTTCTCCTACACTATTATTTAAGGTTTTGGGTTGTGGAAAATGTGGTTAAACTGTTGACCAAAAAATTTCATTTATTGGTTTCTAGAGATAAATCCTCAAAACTAGACAAAAGAAATGACTAAATATATTAAGAGAGAATATTTTCATATATTATTTTCAATTTATTTACATAATAAATAATTTATATTTCTTATATGACATTATTTTTTATTGAATAAGTTTAACACTCTTCTCATACCATTGTTCTGATGATGAATTCAAATGTAGAATTATTCTATAGATATCCACATGTGCTCTGTGATTCTTGGAACAATTCCAAATATTCTTTTTGTGATAGAACATACAATTATAACCACTTTTTTCATTCTGCATTGATCATAAAAATTGACCCTTATAAACTTAAAGAACCATATCTTGTTCTCTTGAGGACTTGAGTGTGATAAATCGTATCAATGATCTCCATTCATGAGAGTGTTAAAGAGAAAATTCTATATAGGATTGAGAAAATTCACTAGAGAGAGATGTTCTTAACAAAAAAACATAAATCCTAAAAATAGCATAAATTAGGTTATAAATTTACATTAGAGAATTAGTTATTTCACAGATCCCCTTTACTAATCTCTTAATTATAAATAAACCCAACATAAAATAATAATAATTTTATTATTATTATTATTGTTGTTGTTGTTGTTATTTCTCGAACAAGCACTAAAATCATAGATATATATAAATATAATTTGTTCCATAATGTTAGCTCAGTTTTTCAATCCACCTCAGTGTTTATCAATCCTTGAATAATAAATGATTATTTAAATAATTAAATATCACATTATTATTTGTTCATAAATATTTATACGATCAAAATGACCGGAATAATTATTATTCAATAATAATAAAAAATAATATTTATTCTAATATTAATTTACAATGGAATTTAACTTTGATTTTAGATGCACATAGTGTGTGGATCTCTCTATGCCTCTTTCTTACTGGAATTATGAGAATAATCATAAATTCCAAGAAAAAAGTCTAGAAACATGTCAAATAACCCATAGATAAATACATTTACATATCATTGATAAAAAACTAATATAAATTATCATTGTTTAGTATAATCCCATCATATTCATATCTCATAAGTAATGTTTCATAATTTTGTTGTAAATATATTATCATAATATATATTTCATTTAATTTCCTGATATAAATTTTCTAATAAACCAACATGGAGATGGAATTAATCGAACGGTTCCATTATAATAAAAGGGATTTAGATATATAGTTTCATTTTCTAGATTAGTAAAAATAATTTCTTAACATGTTTAATATTGTTTTTTTACTTATGATTCTTAGAAAGTATCCTACTTCAACAAAAATATATGTTACTAAAACTTTTATTAATGCATTAAATTATGTGGTTCACAATATATATTAATAACAATATCAAACCTAAAGACCAATTAACTCATCCACATATAGAAATATCTAATGGAACCATAACATGTAGAATTCTTAGTTGTAGGTTTTTTCTCATAATCTCTTTCCTTTGATATTACCTAGTGTGAACTTCGTTAGAAGAAGAATTAAATTAAAATGATCCCCTAAAATTGATAGCCAAAAATTAATTGTGTCTTGATAGATATGTGGCATTCAACCATATATTATATATTTAATAATATCATTATATATTTTTATGATTATCATACATATGTGGGCTAATATAACCATTCAATGTTACAAATACTATAAGGACATAATCAGATAAATATTATATAAAATAACACTCATCCATTGATAAAATATCAATTAATAATAAAATATTTGACTATATAATAAATCAAAATTAAAAAGTAGTTTGTATCAAGGAACCAAATATAACTGAATCCCACATAGAATAGAGCTAAATATCAACGAAGTTCAACATACTATCTCTCACACGATGTTAATTATTTTATTTACATAAGGATTTAGTAAAATTCACCACCATGTTTTCCTTCATGTAAAATATACTTACTCTGACCTCACCCCTTTGAGGAAAAACCCTCAATAGGCGGCACTTTTGGAGTATATGATTCATCCAATGATGTGTCCTTCTCTCCTTGGAGAGGGATTCTGCAGGGATATTATCACAATACAATGTGATAAAATCATTACATCTAGAAACCACATCAAGATCGTAGATGAATTTTTTAGTGAAAATTATTTAATTAACTACATAAAAAGATGTAATATACTTGGAATATACTATGTAAATAGTGATTATTGGCTTCATTGATCTCCTAAAACTCAAAACGTTTCTATTAATGTGGATAGAAAATCATGAATTTGATTTTAGATTATTATGATATGTCTATAAACTAACATTTTTAAATCACTAAATGACTTGTTCCTTGTCTCCTCCATAAACTAGGAATATATCCTTAGTATGCCTCTAATAATGTAGGTTAGTATTTACAACAATCCATTACAAGTCATCTTTGTATACTTAATATCTACCTATTATTCCCATGTTGTCGGAAACATCCTGTCAGGTACATATTACATCATATATAATAGAACTTATCACATAATCATAAGGTATTCTACACATCCACTATATCACTTATTTTTTATGTGTACACATCTTCTAGGGAAGATTTATATCATGTGACACTAAAAATAATATCCACTATATCATATTTGTGTCTTGAATAAATCCATGTAGACTATTATATTTATCACAAATGATCTTGATCCCCAAAATATTGGTTGTTTCACCTAATTAATTAGTAGATAGGATCATTATCAACCACATATGACCTAAGTATATTAATAGTATCTCATTTTAAATTTATAATATTTAATTGAAATATATTACTAGGAAAATGGATAGATTCCAGCAACAATTTCTTGTAAATAAAAGGTTAACATTTATTCAATATCATCCCAAATTTATTTATGGATTCTTCAAAGAAACTTTTCCCTAAATTAGTTGCTTTTTTTAATCCATAAATAAATCTATATAAGATACATTGATTATGTTCATCTTTAAAAGTCATCAATCCCTATTTTTTCATATATACATCTTCCATAAGTGTTTTTGTTAAAACAATTTGTCCTGTAATACAATTTCAAAATCCTATTAAATTGGTAAGATATTATGACATGTATAATTCTAATGGATTCCATCATAAACACTAGTGAAAATGTTTTATCATAGACTATGTGTTGCCTTTTCGTATACTCTATATAAAAAACCACATGTTATAATACAAAACATACCTTCCATTTTCAATTTCCCATTGAATTATCATTTTCCCCAAATCAAATTTGCATATACTAGTGGATCAACTATAACCCAAACATAGTTTTGGTACATGGAACCAATCTTAGAATTAATTTATTCATTCTATATTATATCTTTTGAGATTTTTACTGGTTCCTTATAAGACATAGGTTCATCATTATTATCAAATAATGATTCAACATCCTTGATGACTAAAACCCAATTTATATGGTTATCTAACCGCTCAAGTGAACCTATGTAGTACTTTTTCACTGGAACAATTTATTCCAATGGATCTTTTAGGATTCATTCCTACTCCAAATCTTTTGTATGTTGAGCATCAAATTCATAATAGTCGATTTTACTCACATTATCTATTTTGAATATGTAATCCCTTTAATGGAATATGTATTTTCTATCCAATATTATATTTTTATCTGAGGTGTTGAATAGATAATATCCTCTGATTTCCATGAAATATCCTTAAAGGATGAACCTTACACCATGGGGTGAATTTTTTTTCTATAAGTATCAATATAAAAAACATCACATCCCCATACATATAACTCAGAGAACATGAATTTCCTATCACATCATGACTTATATGGGACATCCTCTTCCACTTTAGTTATCACTTGGTTATGTTAGTATTTTACAGTTTGTAATGTATATATCCAAAAGTATAATGGAATATTTCTATGACTCATCATTGACATACCATATCCAATAAGGTGTGGTTCCACATTTCCCTATCACCATTCCTTGTGGTGTATAAGGATTAGCGAGTTAAGATAGAATATAAAACTCCCATAGATATTTAATGAAATATTTTCTTTGATACTCTACCTTGATCTTATTTTTGTTTCTTCATCTTCATACCAAGATGATTCTTTATTTCATTCTTCATATCCTTAAATTTCTCAAATTATTCAAACATATACATCATTTTATTATACTTGTCCATATATACACAATTCATCATTAAATATTATTAAATATGTGTATCTGCATCTAGATTTAACTGGAAAAGGTCCACAAATATCTATATCAACTAATTAATGTTTCCATATATCAATTTCACTCTTTCAGTAAAATGGATGTATTGGTTGTTTTTTCCTATAAAAAATAATGACACCTAGGAAGTGGGTTTATATTAAAATAATATAAATACCCTTATTCATATATTATTTTCACTCACTTCTCATTTACATGAACAAGTTAACAATGCCATAAATGTGTGAGATATGATTCAAGTGAACATAATTCTTTATCGATTGAAAAAACATGGTTTCTTTCTAGTATATAATGACCATTATTAAAATTTGTTGTATAATAACATAATAAATCTTTGTAAAATCATTTTTCTTTTATTTAAAAACCTAAAAATAATAATCCATTTATAAAATACATATGGAGATAATGTTCTTGGTAACATAGGAAACATAATTAAAATTATTTAAATCAGAAATTAATCTTGTCAACAAATTAAGTTGGTACACATCAATAGAAAAGGTAGCCAACTTTTCTTTTTTCCTAGTTTAAACATTCACCTCACCTCTATAAAACTTCTTGAATCTACATGGTTCTTATATTTGGATAAAAATGTAAAACCCACAAACTAGGAGTAATACCCAACCAGTATAAATTGAGAGGATTCATTTTATAACAATTGCACCATATGTTTCCCCATGAATTCTTACTAAGGTAAAAAAATTCCAATGACACTTTATTTCACATGAAAAACATTATGCATCTTATTCCATAACCCCCCACTATATATTTCTTCTCTTAGATGGGTGGTCCATAAACTTCTTAGATGTGGGATTAATATAAGGGATCTTTTCCATTCCCTTCCTCTTGTTTACTATAAGGACTACATGCCTCTCATTCCTCATGTCCTTATGGACATTGAGAATAGAGTGAGGAGTAATAAGAGAATCTTATAAAATATATTCATATTAAAATTCCCAAAAAAAATTGGTTAATCTATAAGGGAGTAAATCAAGAATGAGATTTATGAATAACTCATCTAGTGGATTAATCTCTAGAATATATAGTCACTCAATATAAACTCTCACTCCCAAAAGTATATTTTTATAATTGTTAAATTTATTTATTGGTTTTTAAATTTTTATCAATTTTTTTGGGTTACTATGAGTTCCTAGTTTGTTTATAAACCTTCATTTTTTAATTTTATCTTATTGTGTGACCCTTGTTTTCATGAATCAATTGAGCCAATCCCAAGATTTATAGTTTTTTACAGTAGGAATGTCAATAATGTGATGTGAAGAATCAAAACCATGATCTTCTCAAGGTTTTTATTCCTCAATTCAACTAAGGGTGGTCAGTGAAAAAAAAGTGTGTCATTAAACAACCATTTTGGGTTTGAAGGCCTTCACGCCACAATGAATGATTCCTAACTATGATAAACCATGGGAATAATTTTAATTTTTGTGAAATTATTTACTTTTATTATTTTAATTAAAAACCTTTTGGGTCACTTTTCCTCCCTTTTTAACTCTATATACCTCAGTGACATTCCCTCTATTCTCATCCACATCCATGGTGATTTCTATGGTTTTCTTTATGATTTTTGGACAATTTCTCAAGGCAATATCATCTAAATATCCTCATAACTTCATTTTATTATTATAAAATCTTTTTCAATCCCTAATATGTTCTTAGTGAATGGGGTTACTTATGGATCTAATTTATTTCGGGATTTTATTAAGTTTTAGTGTTTTGTGGGTTTCTTAAAGGCCTTATTACAATGTTATGGTATAGTAAAACCATTGTTGATGTTTTTGATGTGATTGAGGTAGGTTTATCTATTATTAATCAATTAAAATTAAAATCATGATTACTTTTTGTTTATATAAAATATATATATTTTCCAAATATTATCGTTTATTTTAAAAGGATCCTTCTTAAAAAAAATAGATTCCTATTATTATACAATAATTAAAAATGAGATTACATAGAATTATCATGGCCTAAACCAATATTTTAAATACCATACATACAAAGTGTTAGAATAAAATCCAATTTGAATATTTTAATGGAATTCCTTCACCTAAGATGGTATTTTAGTCTTTAAGAAAATTCTATAAAGGCTTAATTAAAGAACTTGGCTGTTATTAGTTTTTAAAAGGTTTTTTACTATATTGTGAATGTTTGAGAAATTATGTTGGATTTTTATTGGTTTTTCAGAATTGAATATAGCCTATTTTCTTAAACAATATTTCTATGTCCTATTTTGAAACTTTTAAAAAAAAATCATAATATATTATCCCATGAAACATTCCCTTTTCTTGTTTTGGAATGTTTATAGAAAAAAATAAATTTTAAAATTTTAAATGATGAATTAACCCGTTAATATAAGTGTATATTATTTCAGTAAACATGATGGAGGGTGTGTTTTCTATTATGTACATTTATAAGAGGGTGTGAGGTTTTTTTTGATATGATTATATTGTATATGACGATCATCTGGATCACCTCAATTTATATATCATTGGAATCTATAGGTAGTTGGGTGGAAAATATTAGAAAACATGTGGCACTAGTGTATGATCATTCTCTAGATAGTGGACTTGATTTTAGTTTTTTCTCTACTTAGGATATTTTCCCCACAATTAGGCTAGGTATGGTAGAACCAAGTTTTAGGTTAGGTTGTTTGATATTTTGAATTGGAATAACTTTTTTAATAATATGTTAAATTTTATCTAAATTATTCTGAGGGATCCAAGTTTCCCCTTATTCTTGTGATTATGTTATACCTATGTTTATTGTTTGTGAATTTTCACTTTAATTTTAAATTATTTCATTTTTTACAATAAAAGTGTTTATATATCTCTCCCATTTAATGTAATTTTTAAAATATGCTTTGAAACTATTTTATTTTATCATAAAAAATATCCATTAATTAAAAAACCATAAATGGTTTTTTTAAATTTGAAAGGGATATATATTCATATATATATATAATGGTTGATTTAAATGGTTACTGACATGATGATTTTTTCCAAATTAAAATTTAAATCTTACCATGAATATGTATTTCAAACAAGAATGAAATAGTTTTTCTTTTAAAGCATATTAATGAGGTGTTTATAGGATACCCAATGGGAAAATTTTCATCCTACCGATCTTATTATAAGTTTATATAGGTTCAAATTTAATACAATAGATGATATTAGTATTTGGGTTTGATGGTGTTGGAAAGTGAAGATACATCACTTATTCATAGAGATATGTAGTAGAAATTTTATTTTTAGTTTGGTTTTTGGTTTATCTGATGTATTGGCCTTTTCTGGTTTCCTTTTGATAGAATTATTTTCCCTATATTGACCATTGGGTGTTAATTCAGTGTTATTGTTGTATAATTTTCTTAGTTATGTTTTTTATCTTTGGTTTTATTTAAATATTTGACACTAAGAGGTGTGAGTTTGAGTATGATAAAAAATAAGACGGTTGGTAGTAACAGGTCATGACTCGCACTCCTAAATTATATTCTAAAAATAATAACTTTTCATTTCTAGATTTTGTACCGATAAATGTGACCAAATATTTTTCAATAAAAATACTTACAACATTAAAAAGGAAATGTTTTGTAACTTTCATACCTAAAGAGCTTTTAGGTTTAGATTATTATATAATAAGGACAGACTCTTAAAAACATTGTAACATAAAGAACTGGTTCATAAAAATCAATAGCATCTCTCGATATACCCATATGTTTATATTCAATGTTATGTATTAAACCTATCATAAAAAATTTCATCACATATGAAACCATTATAAACAAAAATATTTTAGCATGATTATTTATAAATTTGTAAGAGAACCATATGAACGGGTGAGCTTCGATGCTCAGTAAGGGTATGCATGAAATATATCAATTGATAATCATTGTATAATATCATTCCCATAAAAAATTTCATACCCAATCTGAGAAAGATCATAAACATGATTTATCAACTAAAACATTTTCATTTCAAAATACATGTATCAAAAGAATGAAAAATCAATATAACTCTATCTTGAATAAATGTTCAAGACATGATTTTTTTTGGGTGAAATCATAAGTATATAAACCATTTCATATGTAATGGTTAAATACTAATTCCATCGAATTAGAAATCTATAGATATTTGTTATAGTGGATCAAGAAAAATGACTAGTTTCCTATAGTAGATCAAGTATTATGACTGGTTTCGCATAACGAATCTATCACATTTCCTTGTTTCCCTTAATGGATGAAGCACGTCAACTTGTTTCCCATAACTATATCATGATATATAATACTTTATCCAATTATTTTAATGTATATATAGGTCCCACCCCCCATATAATGAAAAAAATATGTATGTGTGTCATATGATCATAAATCATCCATCATATCAGAACCCATGAAAAGAAATGAGATTCATAAAAAGTTTTCATTTTAATTGTGAAAAAACCATCCATAAAAATAATAATTTTGGTATACTTTTATAAAATATCCACTAAATATTATGTATCATTAAATGATTTCATATTCTATGGAAAATAATTTTGACAAATCACTTGGAATAATTCTTTAGGAAAATAACTTTTTCATTTTAAAATTACATCTCTTTTTAAAAAGTGTTTCACTTATAAATGAAAATATTTTCTTTAAAAATAAACTTGTAAACCTTTAAATTAATATTAAAATAATCTATTTTTAATGAAAATGTGAAAATACTCACATACTGTATATGTTAGAAAACACTTTATCAAAATAAATCATAAAATTCATTGAGTGCCTCAGTTGGGCAATGAAAAAACTATTCCATTCAAATAATGTTGTGAAAAGATAGAATTATGTAAAAAGGTATTTTGATAAATCATTATAGATGAATAAAAACGTTTTTAGAATCATTTTAGATAAAATTGATATATGGAATAAATTATTTCTCATGAAAGGATAAATAAGATTTCTTTTTATTTTAAACATGTTTTACATGATTTATGTTCCAAAGAGAGGAATCTTTGGAAAAAAATATGAAAAATATTTAAGATATTAAACATTAAATGAAATTTAATCATAAAAAATAAATAAATATTCACGTTACTTACCTAAAAGGGATAGTATACACAACACATAAAATTAAATAGTTCCATATTACCAAATATATCTTAGTTGAGTGGAAATTGAGACTATGTCCCTTAGTTTAATTCTGACTCTTAAAGTATATTCTTTATCTTAAAAAAATGAACGTAGGTTACTTATGTAATAACGTAATATACTTATTAATGTTTATTATTCAATTAATATAACTTATTACCATTTTATTATAATTACTTAATCATTTATATTCATGTTGGATGTTTTAGTGATATTAGGATCATAAGTACAAAATGAATTTGGTAGGTTGATTGTGTTCAAAGATGTCATTATTCTATAATCATGAGAATAATTATCATTAAATAAATATGTATTTTTATAAATAAATTATACTTTTTAATCCAACCATTAAATATGGTTATGAAAAATGAATCATGTTATAATCATGGAGACGGTAGGCCATACATACGCATGAGTAACATTTCTATTTCTCAATGATCATTATAGAAAGATATAATATATTATTTTATCATTAAATAATGATAATAATATAATATTTATAATGTTTATTTAAAAAATATACTTATATATTTTATCCATGAAAAGAGGTGATGAAGAAAATTCGCATCACTTCATGGAGGTGGTAGTCCATACATAAACACAAATGACGTTATGATTGTTCAATGCATGGAATGGTAAGAAGTTAATTGATATATTAACTTTTTATATTGATAAATATGTCCTTAGTAAATAAATAAATATTCATTTCATTATTATAACTCATCTTTATATGTGATTATGGAAAACAATTTACATTGGTTCGTGAGGCAGTTGTCTATCGTACACACGAACAAGGAATTCATTTCCAAATTGATGGAAGAGAGGATAGATATAGGTAATTCCTATAAAATAATAAAATATAATTATATTTAGGATAATATATTAATTATATTATAGTTTTTCAAAAACATTTTAGGGATGTGGAAGAGGAAATGAAACTAAATAATATAGATAAATTCATACATCTTCATTGGTAGACCTCTATTTCTTAACAACTTAAGACCACTACGATTAGTATTATTCCAAAAAAATATACATCTATAATGATATTAGGTATTCTAGGAAGGTATTTGGTTAGGTATTATGAAAAATAAAAGGTTTATAACTATGAATAAATGATAAGAGGTTGGGCCCTTTTATAAGAGAGGGGAGGGGCACTCTTGGAATTTTTCAAAATATTAAATTTATATAAATTAATTTTCATTTAAAAATGGCTCCAAAGTGAGTTATTTATAATATAATATGAATATTTGTGTAAATATCTTAATAAAATAAAAATTAGAAAAGTTTTTTCTATATTCTTACCATTATTTTTTGATTTTAACCCCTTTAACACTTACCTAGAAAACAAGGATTTTTACACTTTGATGTTTCATATAATTAATATAAAATAAAAAACAACTTATATATGGACCATAATTGAGATTTTAAATTGTATACAAATAAATATTCTATATTTAAATTTTTTGTAATTTTATATCATTTAATAAATATTATGTATTATAAAATTTCAATAATGATAATTTTTATAACTATTCCTTACTTAGAATTTAATAATATCAAGATGAAAAATTGAATTCTAGACAAATATTTTGTTATATCCCTAAATTTTAAATATAATCTATAAAAAATAATTATTTATCTAAAATTATATTACTTTTAAAACAAATTAACATCTTTTATTTAATTTCTCCATTAATAAAATAATTACAGAGTCAGCATTGTGGAAGCATTCAATGTAATAATCTAATCACTAAAGATTAAATTAAACTATCACAATGAATATAAATATATTATATTAAAAAAAATGTGTTTTAACTTATCCTCTGGGTAACATCATAATAAAATATTATAATTATTAAAAACAAGAATGTAATATGTTTGAATTTTCATAAAAAAATACTAAAAATATCATAATCTCTTCAGAGTGATAAAAAAATCCATATAAACAAATATTATATTAATGAGTATGAATTTAAATCATCATATAAAATTTAGGTAAATTTTTTTGTTATTTAATAGTGTTTGTAATTTTATTTTTGACATTGATTATCCAATTTACCCCTAACCATGGTAATAAATATTACTAAAGTCAATATTAAAATTGATCAAAAATACAATAAAACTATTTAAAAAATTTTAAATACATACTGAAAATATAGATTCCATTTTTTAAAATTTAATACATAGAAGTGGCATAATATAATTTTATGTTAAAGTGAAAAAACAGAATTAAAATGTGTTGTTTCTGAAAAATGTCTTTTTTAAATATAAAATGTTTTTATGCTAAATTCAATTATAAAATACATTTAAATATGCAAGTTTGAATAATATTAAAAATGTAACTAATGAAATTTTTACACTATTAAAAAATATAATTTTACTTTGTAAATAATTTAAATGAAAAAATAAGTTTTTTAAAAAAATTAGTATTTTTCACTATTTATTGTAAAATGAATCGATTCCGAAAATCCTCAAAAAAGTAATTTTAAAATTATTTTTAACTGATGGATTTAAAAATGAAATTAATTTTTTAAAATATATTTTCTCTAATTTCATTAAATTAATTATAATATTCCATCATAAAAATAAAGAGAACTCATTTTTGAAGAAAAGTCAATTTTTTAAGAATAAAATGAATTTTCTAAAAATAAATTATTATTTACTGATAATATAAAAATATGTTTAGATTTAGAAGTAAATTTATATATATTTCAAAAAATATTTAATCATATTCAAACCCTTAAAATTAATTGCTAGGTTATAACTATCACATTAAATATTATTATTTTAATAGTATATCACATTTCGTTTAAACTTGGTATATTGTGTAACAAAAGACATCAAAGAAATAAAATTATTTAAACATAAATATTTTCTATGATATCAGGATTTTTCATCCCCCCCAATATATTGTGTCCTTGAAATTTGAGCATGTTCTTTGTAATCAAGGTTTTGAAATTTGAAAACTATTTTATGGAAACCCACATCGTAAAAAGTCATAATAAAATTTTTTCTTGAAAAACATAGAAAGGGAAGAATAAAGGTCATATGGGATCAACGAAACTAGGTTTAGAAAAGTAAATAAATTAGTGGGAAGTGAAGATATGGATATGGAAGAAAAATAATGTCCAAAGATCACTGATTATAAGAAATTAAATGTTCTTGGGAAAGTTAACAATCATAAAATATTAAACCACATATGTGGAAATGAAAATTAATTCATCAATATTGAAGATTATATTTTTTTTATCAAGGTACTTTTACTATATTTTGGGTATTACTTTACCATATAGACTAGGAATATAAAGAAATATACTTACTTGATAAGTAAAATTTCATCCTTTAATCAATTTCCACCGCAATCTCATCTTTTTACCTAAATGATCAGTATCTAAGATGAATATTTCAGGCCTCATTAACTACGATAACCTTACAACAAATAATCTTGTACATGAAATAATGAAAATATATTCCTCATATCTATAGGGATTAACAAAAACAAAAATGGTTAGCACATGATAAGATGATTCCAAATAATAATAAACCATCATATGAAGAAAACTAATTCAATCTCCACAATTCAATATTAATACACAAAGTTCAACATTGATCATTAGATAAATTATTATCCTTAAAATTACTCAAAATATTTGATACTGTGTTTGAAACCCAAAAATTAGACGGATTTAATCACATAGTCTTCCAAGATAATTTTTTTATTTATCTCCAAAAATGTTAATAGTGGGATCATAAAATCTATAAGATAAGCTAATAATTTCCATAAATAACTTGAATCATTGTAAATCTAAAATAAAATCATATTTTCCCCCAAAATAAAATTTAACCTTTATTTTCTATATAAAATTCCATAATAATTTGTTTACTTTAATCATATAGGGTTCCAAAAATATTAATGATCTTCTGAAATAACATTTGTCCCTTAACTCTAAATCAATTTACAATCCCATAGTTGTCTATATGATAAAACTTATGTTCCCAAAATGAATGTTAATCATATATATAAGATATATTAAATAAGAAAATGAAATTTAATACTTACCAGGACATCATATAGTCTAGTGGAAGGAAATGCACCTTTGTCGGTCTTTGGTTGTGGGTCTGGGCCTTACAGACTTACAGGATGTGACTGGTCATTACATGACCTAAGATTTATATTTTTTATACTATATTAATAAAATAAATATAATATTCCCAGAAATTAAAGAAAAATATTTCAAAATAACATTAATATATTCAATATTTTGTAAAAATTATAACCTCAAAGGATATCTCAGACCTTTCATATAGCATCCCAAAAAAGTAATAACACATACTTACCTCAAAATCAAAGATCACATAAATCCAAAAGTTTATAAATAAATTTCAAACTTATGTACATGAAATTTAAATGTGTTCTTACTCAAATAATAATTTATTTTATACCTAAGTGTAATATATACCTATCCCAAAATATCATTATCCTCATTAAATTTCAAACACTTAAAATGTGAAAATGGTTGTCTAAGACTATGAACTTATGAAAAACCACAAACATATATACAAATGATGGTATACCTAAATCTTAATATAAAATCGTATGAAAACATCCTAATCTAATATTTTGAATAAAACATACTATGATACCAACTGTAAAAACCCGTGACACGCACTCTCAGATCCATTGATAAAAACATAAACATTAAAATTATATCTTTGATACTAATAAATTAATCCTAATTTTTTCAATCAAAAAAATTACTACATAAAATGGAAATATTGGATAACTTATATAGATAAGTACCTTTTAATTTTATGGTTTTATATATTTAGGAAGAACACATAAATAAATCGGGTTCATCCTGAACTGGTTCATAATAATCAACATCATCTCCCAATATACCCATCCTTTCATATACCAGGTAATGTCTTGAAAATCTCTAGAAAAATAATAAAATACGAATCCTTTATAAAAATAAATCATTTATAATAATTCTTCATAACCTGGGAAAAGGAAACATAAGAATGGGTGATATCAGACTCATTTAGGGAAAATATGGGAGATATAATTTGATAATAAACTAATAGTGTATGATGATCACATGTGTATAATATCATGAACATAACATTAAAATATAAACCACAATTTTAAAGAGATCATAAATATGAGTTATTTCAAAAAAACATTAGCATTTCAAACTCAGTCATGAATCATAAGTTTGTGTCATAAATTTGTTTAGAATCATCATAAGTATAGAAACTATTCCATATGTCAATGTTAACTACCAACACCTCAAGATCAAACAAAAACACATATTTCACATAGTTTATCAATAAAATAATTTTTTTTCTCATAATGGATCAAGAAAATTAACTTGTTTTCTATAATATATCAAGCACATCGACTTGTTTCCCATAACGGATTAAGAATATCATATTGTTTCCCTTAATTATTTTTAATGTGCTAAAATATTCTCATGTAATATAAGTTAAAAACATTTCATTTGAAATTTTGCTGGAAAAGTCAAATTGTACCTCATTTGGAAATTGACAAAAATAATCTTTCAAAAATGTTTTGCAAAAAGCCGTAATTACAAAAACAAAATATTTTTATATATCGTTTTACATGTTTGAAATAATTTTTTTACATTTTATATAAAATCTAGATAAAAAATAAAAATATATCTAATCAAAGGATAGATAAGATCAGTTTTTATTTTAAACATTTCATTTCTTGATTCACCCTCCAAAGAGAACAAAACTTGAATGGAAATATTGAAACTAATTAATATATTAAACATGTAATTATCTTTAATAATCATGAAGAAGTATATATTAACGTTTGTTACATAAAATGGATAGAATATATACCACATCAAAGTAAATAGGTGCATAATACTAAATTTTCCTCATTGGAGTGGAAATTGAGAAGAAATTTCTTACGTTAAGTATGACTCATCATGTACATTATTTATATTCCTAAATAAAAAACATGGGATAATTATTTACTCACATAATAAGATTTTTCAATTTTATTATTCCTTTTATCTCACTTATTACCATGTTATAACAATTACTTAATCATTTTTGTTCACAGTTGTTTTGGTGATATTTGGTATATAGGACCGAAATGAATTTGATAGGTTAAATATGGTCAAAGAGGTAATCATTATATAATCTCCCAAAAAATAATCATGAAATAATTACAATTTTTATACATCAACTATACATTTTAATGTATCCATTTAATATGGTTATGAAAAATTAATTATGTTACAATCATGGAGATGGTAGGTCGTGCGTACACATGAGTAACATTTCCATATTTTAATGATAATTATGCAAACAAGATAAGTATTATTTTATCTATAAATAGTAATCATAATATCATATATATCAATTTCATTTTTTAAATATAGTTATATATATTATCCATGTGATGTCATGATGAAAAACGAATGACATCGCTTCATGGAGGAGGTAGTATGCACGTACTCACAAACTATGTTATCATTTTTTAGTAAATGTAAAGGTAAGATGAAAAATGACATATTATATTTTTAATGATAAATATTTAATTAATTTAATATATAAAAATTATTTCTATAATTATAAATAGTCATGAAATATGGTGAAGGAAAATGAATTACAATGGTTCGCGGGGCTTTAGTCCATCGAACATATAAAATTGTATTCTTTTGCAAATAGATGGAAAAATAGATTGATATAGTTAAATACAATAAAAAAAATTATAAATATATTTATAATATTGGATTTTTTTATCATGTTAGAATATGGTTATAGATATTTTAAAGGAGAAACAAAACTGAAACATGCATATTTAAACCATACATATTATTTGTAAAAACAAATTTTGTTAACAACATAATACCAATAATATAGTTATTTTTAACAAAAATACATATATAAAAACAGGAGTTAATATATAATGTTTTTTGATCATGTATAGGCCAAAAAATGGTTTTTGAGTGTAAATAAATGAGAAGATGATGTTCCCTTTTATAAGAGTGGGGAGGAACATTCTTGGAATTTAAAAAATTACTAAATTAATATAAATTAATTTCTATATAAAAATGGATCCAGTGTAATTTATTTATAGTATAATATTATTATGGGTGAAAATATCCTCATCCAATAAAAAATTATACAATTTTTGATAATATTATTACCCTTATCTTTTGGTTTTAACCCCTTTATCACTTACCATGAAATCATGTGTTTTTACACTTTGAGGGTTAATATAGTTACAATAAAATAAAAATGGCCCCTAAATTAACCATGGTTCACATTTTAAACATTTTAATAATATTTGAAAAGAATTTAATATTATAAGTAATTCTATATCATTTAATTAAATATTGTTTATTATAAAATATCAATAATGTCTATTTTTATAATTATTCACTACTTTTACATTAATAATATCAATATAACATAAAGTATTCAAACAAAATATTTTATTATATTCCTAAAATGTCACGAGAAGATTAAAATTTATTTTATCATAATACTTATCTCAAATAATATTACTATTAATGGTTTTAATATAATATATTTAATTTATTTATTAATTATATAATTATTACATTGGTGTTGTCAAAGAATATAAGGTAATTATTTCTTCTCTAAAAATTAAAAATAAATTATCATGACGAAGATAAATATTTTATGTTTAAAAAAATTATATGTTCAAATAAATCCATCGAATAAGATCATATTGAAATATTATTTTTATTAAAAACAAGAATGTGAAATTATTGATGTTTTTTGAAATGAAATACTATAAATGTCACAATATCGTAAAGATATCCATAATATGTGTCACAAACTGCTTTCTTCAAGGTGACGGAAGTGATGAAAAAGTGTCATGCCCTTCATTCTTCATATTGAAAGATATATGATGACCCTCGAGTCCGACCTTCAATAGTCCCCAAAGCATCCACTAGCACCATGGGTATGGAATCTGACACAAAATGGAAGACATTACCCTTTTTATAGAACAAGATATGGAGATAAGATGGTAAATACCAAGAAACTATGAATACCAAAGTAAAAGTAAATATAAAACCCATACCCATAGGCATGGTCAAAAAGTAAATATAATACAAATTATAACAAAATTACCAAAACAAGTGCCAAAAGAAAATAGGATAATCAACAGTAGAAACTAATCCTGACACCTAATCTAGTAATGTCTAGTACGGTCCTCAAAGTCCTCCAGGAAACATAAAAATAATTTTATATATGTAGGTGAGCATACGAGTACACTCTATAGGGAATCTAATGCTACTCATGCACAATTGGGGGAACATAATAATTCTCTTGTGAGAATAATTTTAGAACCTCAAAGAACCAACTAAGGAATACTAACCTGCCCATCCACACCAAGGAACTCTCAAAAAATAATTCAAGTCAAGAAAAGTAGTAGTATAAGCACATCGATATTTGGGAACCATGCACCAGTTTCTAACTTGTTAGCTTCTCATTCCTAATGCCAACATCATGTTTCTACCACTATTCCCACATGCAGTCCCACGTCCACAACCTACCCACACACACCTGGGCCTCAACCACAATCAAATCCCTCTTGCAGACAATTGGGCCACAAAAACCACACACCATGCCTGAAGACACCTTGGCCTCATCCTGAAGACACTTGGTAAAATAATCCTGGACCGCACACACATAGGCCTCTCATATATAACAAACCCTTCCCTGAAGGACCTTGGACGACGGAAAGCCTCATGAAATTACAGCCTAGCCATATATGCTCGACTGGTATGAACAAGAAGAGGGTGCAAGGAAGAAATACATTAACCAGACATCCATCCTCCCACTATGATATTGGAAAAGACACCCTCTCCCATGAATGGGGGAGTTTGGTACATGTAGATTAATAAGGGGGTGCATATATAAATCATAGGGAATTATATTTTTTATATATAGGTAATAAAACACTCAACCCAACCAATGGGTCCACACAACAGACCATCAACTCATACATAACCACATTTGTTGTTTCCCCAACATGAACAACCACAGAATAGCCACTACCAAAGAATATCCCAACCCCCGTTTCATTTAACCACTTTCTATTTATTATTTAATGGATTCACTTTAATTTATTCCAAAACTATCGATAAACTACTTTCCACATCCATAGAAAAACAACAACAAAAACTATATTTACAGTCCCACTACTCTACTATCATTATTCAAAGTTATACTGCACAATCCTTCTCTCACAACCCAGCTCCACAGTCCCACTTCTCAACAATTCTCAAATGCAGTCCCATTTCATAAAAGTTTGTAAACACACCATAATACTATTGCACAATTCCATTTGGTGTCCATGACACAAACAAAGGTACTTCAGCTGCCTACAAGTCCATCCATTCCACAATTAATCAATCTCTCGAATTGGGATACCAATATACCACCTTGTACTCCCCACACACAAAACCCATAGCAACTACCATTAACCCACAGCTCTCCTGCACACACACATACCACTCCTGTATCATAGAACCAACTCTCTTGCCCACCCATGTACCCATAATCTTTCTCCCAAGAGAAACACCACACAACTCTCCCCAGGTCACAACAGAACACGATACTCATCCAAACCAATCAATAGAGTATATATATTCATATTTTGTAGGAACTAGTCTTTAAACTATTTGATTATCATGGGTGATCATACATGGGTTTTCATCAACGGTCATCCATTTCAAATTACCAACATAATGAGATTATTAGATTTCATGTTACAACCATTTATCAAGCCTATCAATAAAATGGAACATCACCAGTTCGCAATCAAATACCACCTATGGCCATTATTTTTAGAAGTCATACAGTCGTAACGACCATAAAATAATCAAACATCACAAATAAAACAATTGATCAATATGGACCCATCATTAATTTAATTCTTGTTGTTACAAAATGTCTTCTTATCTTTTCATTATCAACTTCTATGTCCCTTATTAATAACTTTTAAAATAAAATGGCCCAACCATTATTTACAAGGAAACATTAGTAAAATCACCCCACATGATACATAGTCAGAGAGAGGAAGAAAAAATCCCTACATGATTGATTAAAGGATCAATGGTCCCCCTTGTGCTAAGAATATAGGATCACGAAAGTAGTACAGAACTATAAGAAACTGAGTATGAGGGGGCTCTTTCATAGTTTCATGGCTGGTCTAGGGAGGAAAACTCTAGATACACCAAAGAGAACTAGGAAACATAGTAGGAAGGGATGATCCCAGGTTTATAGAGCCAAATCCTATGTAACGTCCCGGATCCGGGTGCCACACAACGGGTTCCCTAAACCCGGTTGGTCAGATGACCTCAAGTGAATTTCCCCAAATGCCAGAGGCTACCAACTAGCAGCGATTGACTCGGTCAGATAGTGGGGAAACTATGCCCTCGTTTTTCAAAGTGTAGCGCAGTGGAAAAATTTAAACATACCAAAAGGCGGGAGCATTAAACAATACCCAACTGAACTGGACAATAGTATAGAAGTAAAATATGACAAAAGTAATATTTATATATATATATGATGAAAGATGTTCCTATATCTAGAAAAGTATCCAAAATAGGATAAACTGCAATCTAGAAAAATACATTACAAGGTACAAGTACAGCAAAGCAAACAAAACCAGTGCAGTAGGATATCAACAACATCGCAATCCTAAGCTCTGTCCCATGCTCTCCCACTCCTCTACAATAATCCAATACCTATATAGACACTCTATCCTTTATCAAAACCTGAAGAAATATAATCTATTTAGGCCCAAGACATGACCCAAATAGGGTGTGAGAAATAAATCCCTATAGGCAACCACCAAAGGCTCGTGCCCAAATATCAGTGAAAATGTGCAACAATAGTGTGCATAAATAAAATTTAGTAAACTAGGCATTACTAAAAAGTAACTATCTGTACCAGAAAAATTTCCATTTTATTAATTATTTATCAATTCCAAGCTTGTGCTTTATCTTGGCAGGTACAAAATAACTAATCCCCACCGATAATATACAAAGTAAATTTTGTCTGCTGACATGGAAATCCATACCTTCATGTAATTTGAATCGAAACCCTCAGGTGATTGACCTCAGGCATAATGAATATTACCCTCAGGAATATGAAATAATTTCCTCAGGAATGGAAGCTACTGCCCACAGGGATAAGAAAAAATTTCCTTGGGCTAAACAAGACACTGCCCTCAGTCTAAGAAAAACATTTCCCTCAGGCTAAACAAGTAATCAGACCAAGCACAACACATAATCAAGAAATTATATATATTTTATATCAAGAAAACTCAATGAGTTCTACAATCATGACATACCCATGGGTAGCCTCTCTAAATTGCTAAACATGGGGAAAACACCTTCAGGGTGGCCCTAGATCAATGCATGAATGCCAAAAAAGAAGTTTATACATATTCATTAAATTACCTATGAAATTTAGGTATTTTATCAGTCCATGCCTTAGCCACACGACAACCCAAACAAGGGCGTGTAGCACTACAAACACAAAACAACTCGACAGTTGGAAATAAACACCAGACCACCTACCAAGATCTCCACCGATCGATACACGTGAACGATGCCTCCCAAAATATCTAAGAACGATGTAGATATGGGAAGAATGGTAACCCATTAAATCCCAAATAACTTCCCCTTGGGAAATAATTGGAAGGAGAGGTTCAAGAAGAGAGAATAACTCACCCGCGTGGTTCAAACGAGATCGTCGGCAAAGGAATCGAAGCCCCGGTGTGTGGTCATGAGATATTCTAAGATTCGTTCTTCTCTCTCGCGGCTCTCGGGCATTCTAATATTCCTCTATTGAAAGAGGTGTCTACATCCTATTTTAAGAGAAAAAACATAACTACATGGCATGTACCCTCAAGTACATGGCGTGTACTTTCCATTTTTTTAAATGTTTCTCTAGCGGATACTTTCCACCTCCTCACTGTTCATCAACTGACTTGGTTACACTATGTGTATTTCTATGTACATGGAATGTACTATCGTTCCGCTGCCAGCTACTCCCACTACCTTACTGTTCACTTTCCAACTGATTACATGGAATTTATATACTAAGTACACGGCGTGTAGTCAGTTTTTACATCCTTCATCACCGACAGGCCTACACATCCTCTATATTCATCCCACACGACCAAAGTACACAGCATGTGGAAAAGTACGTGGTGTGTACTGAAAAATTTGTGGATTTTCCCAATTTTCCTTATTTTCTCGAAAAATTAAGGAATAAGGAAAAGAAGAAACTCGTACCTCAAGAAGAAGAACTGGGTTCTTAAAAACGTCCCCCAATAAAGAAATTCATCCCAAAATTTCCCTTCCAAGGGTGGTGAAGAAAAAGTTGAGAACAAATCTGTCCACTAAGAACATATGTCGGTCTCCCGCTCCCAGGTTTTGTCCTACACTTGGCCATGCTATTATAGCACCTGTAAAAGAGGAACTGACCGGTCTTGGAGAAAATCTATGCTCCTATCAACTATATGAATCATATGCTCCTCAAAGGATGCATCTACCTTAAGTTAAACCTCCCCGGGATGAAAAATGAGAGACGAGTCTGAGTGATAACGGCATAGTTGAGATACGTGGAAGACATCGTGCATGGCCCAGTACCTCTGTTGTAACTGCAACCGATAGGAAACCGGCCAGACTCTCTCCAGAATCTCAAATGGCTCCACATACCTCGGTTAAAGTTTACCCTCTATCCTAATCCTCATGTGTCCCACCCTCATTGAAACACGAAAGAAAACGTAATCCCCAAAAATGAACTCCAATGGTCATCTATGGCGATCAACATAATATTTATAATGAGACTGTGCAGTAGAAAACTGCTTTTGAATCAACTGTACCTGCTCTGAGTTCACCTGCATGAGTCGTGGTCCTAGTAAAGCTGCCCCACCTGCCTCCAACCAGAAAAAGGGTGATCAGAATGGCCTACCATATAATTCAACATAAGGTGCCATCTCAATGGTTTCCTGAAAACAATTATTATAGGAAAACGCGACCTGGGGTATGTGCTTCTCCCAAGAGCCCCCAAATTCCATGATGCATACACACAGCATATCCTCAAGCACCTGTATCATATGCTCTGACTGGCCATCGGTCTGAGGGTGGTAAGTTGGGCTCTGAAGAACCTATGTACCCAGTGCCCTTTGAAAACTCTATCAAAAACAAGATGTAAAATAGGAGTCCCTATCTGAAATGATAGAACAAGGGAACCCATTATGACGTACTACCTCTCGGATATAAAACATTCTGATCTCGTCAATATAGAAGGACTCCTTGATCGGAAAAAAGTGAGATACCTTCGTAAGTCTGTCCACAACAACCCACACAGAATTATTGCCTCGAGGTGACCTTGGAAACCCGGTCACAAAGTCCATCACGACATCATCCCATTTCTACTCTGGAATGGGTAACTATTGTAACAGTCTAGCTAGACTCTGATGCTCCTCATTCACCTACTGACAGGTGGAACATCTCGCAAAAAAAAACCAGCTACCCCTCTTTTCATACCTAGACAACAATACTGACATCTCATATCATGGTACATTTTGTTAAATTTGGGATGCATAGCCCAAGCTAAAGCATGAAACTCCTGCATCAACTCCTCGTGTATATCCCCTGGAACCCACACTTGTCCATGTACATGCAGTACCTCTTCATCGTCTATCGTCCAACCAAGAGGAGGTTCCTCACTTGCCACCGACTCCCATAGAACTAGGCCTTCTGAATATGATAGTTGTCTCACCCTCACTCTATCTCAGAGGGTAGAAGTCACAGCTAAGGATGAAAGATATGCTCTCCCCTGAATATTGTGCACCCTTAAATGCATCTCATAGAACAAAGACATAAGCTTCTACTCACCACTGACCTCCTACACTACCTGTATCTGAGTCACCCTACTCAGTGCATCGGCTACTGAATTACCCTTTCTAGGTGTATAGGAAAGCTCAATGTAGAAGGACTGAAGGTATTCAACCATCTTTCGTTGTCTCAAATTCAAGTCACGCTGGGTAAAGATGTATTTGAGACTTTTGTGGTCTATAAACACCAAAAAGCATTCTTCTAAGAGATAATTTCTCCAAAAGCATCACGCATGAATGACTACAGCCAACTCAAGATCATGTGTTGGATAGTTCCTCTCATGTGGCCTCAACTGTCGAGACCCGTACACAACTACTCAATCACCCTGCATCAACACTGCTCCAAACCCAATACCTGATGCATCACAGTAAACTATATAACCCTTCCCTTTCTCTGGAAGTATCTGGATGGGTGTTGACGTCAACCTTCCCTTTAGCTCCTGAAAGGCTGTCACACAAGCTTCTATCCAAACAAACTTCACACCCTTCTTAGTCAAACACATCAATGGAGCTGATAAGTGGGATATGTCCTTTATAAATCGCATGTAGTAACTATCCATCCCCAAAAAGCATCATATTTCATACACATTCTTTGGATGCTCCCAGGAAACTACTGCTCTCACTTTCACCAGGTCTACCAAAACTCCTGCCTCTAAGATAATATGACCCAGGAAATGTATATGGTCTATCCAAAAGTGGAACTTTGAGATCATATCATATAAATGATGTTCTCTCAGTGTACTCAAAATGTTCTCGAGATGGGTAGCATGGTCATGTCGAGTGTGAGAGTACACCAAGATGTCATCCACGAAGATTACCACAAAAGAATCCATATATGGGTGGAACACACGATCCATCAAAGTCATGAAAACTTCTAACATATACGTGAGTCCAAATGGCATGACCAAGTACTCGTATAGAACATATCTTCTCTGAAATGTTGTAAGTGGTATATCCAATGGTTTAACATGCAACTGATAATATCTGAATCTAAATTCAATCATTGAGAATACTAGTGCTCCGTGAAGTTCATCAAAAATATCATCAATCCTTGGTAATGGATATCATTTCTTATCCATTAACTAGTTAATAATTTGATAATCCACATAGAGTCTAAGGGTACCATCTGCCTTCTTCATAAACAAGATAGGATAACCCCCATGAGAAGTACTAGTTCAGATGAAACCCTTTGCCTGCAACCCTTCCAAATTCCTCTTGAGCTCCTGCAACTCTAGTGTAGCCATCCTACAAGGAGTAATGGACACCGGTGCTGATCCTAGCACTAGATCAATAGAGAAATCCACCTCTCACTCTGGAGATAGGACTGAAAAGTCGTCCGGAAATACATCCCTAAAATTATCAACAACTGGAGGTAAATACTTTTGAAAATTTCCCTTTTCATCCAGATATAAACTTGTAATCTGGGTTGTCACTCCACCTCACCCATGATGCTCGGGTCCAGCTCGACTCACATGAACATCTCATTCGCCATTGTATAGAAACTTTTTGACCTCTGGTGACTTGATTCTCACCCTGTGACGATAGAAATATACACAGTCACAAAAGGGTACCAAGCAATCCATCACAATAATGACGTCATAGCTCGTCATCTCTAAGACACAGAGGTCCCATAGAAAGTGTAACCCACCAACCTCTATGGGGAACTCCTTACAATAATGCACACCTTCCATTCTAATCCCCAATGGAGTTTCTAACATAATAATATCAGGAGAAGAAGAAACACATAGCCCAAGGCTCTCCACAATGAGCATAGATATAAAGCAACGTGTAGCACCAATATCAAAAATTATAGAAGATAAAACAGAATCAAATAGAATGGTACCTCTGAAAGTGGAAGGTCTAGGATCCTGCTCATGTTGGGTCTATTGCAATGCATATGTATGCCCTTTTTCGCGGCCCTATGACACAGCCTGGCTACCCTGAGCTGACCCGCCCTGTTGTCTCTGAGATCTTGGTGTCTGGCTACCATAGCCATGACCACCACCGCTGCTTGAAAATTTTGATGTATTCCATTTCCCTGACTGTTAAGATGCTATTGGCCCTGCTCCTGCATGCAGAGTCTGCATAGAACCCCTCTCACAAGCTATTTGTGGAAATTCCATACAAAAACATTGCAGATGTCCCATCTTTCCGCAATCGTGGCACTCCACTGGGTCACATGGACACTGAGGTCTCTTGTTACCCAATTTACCACACTGGTAACAAATCACATGGCCACCTAAAGAATTATTCTAGCTAGTACTACCACCATGAGAGAAATCTATCTGCCTCTTCATCTAACTGGGAGAAATAGTACCAGAAACTAGTGTCAAACCTCCTGGCCTACACCACTAGTTTCCCATAGGTTTCGCTCAGTAATCAGTGTCTGATTCACAATAGCATGTACTGTAGGCAACATGAAAGCATTCACGAGTGCTCGGATTTCATATAGAAGACCATCCTGAAAACGTCTAGCCCTCAACGTATCATCACCCACAAGCATAGGTGAAAAATGTTGTATCCCAGTGAATCGGGAACAATAATCCATAACTGGCATGGCTCCCTACTACAGATTCATGAACTCTCAGGCTCGATATGCCCTTAGAGTCTTTGGAAATAAAAAGCCATAGAAGTATTCTGGAAAATATTCCCACACCATATCTCTATGATTCTAATATTGGGTGGTAACATCACACTATCTCTGGGCGGAATCAGGCAGCATGCAAGTAGCAATCTTGACCCTCCGCCTAGGAGGCATCTCCAGATGCTCGAAAATAGTCTTTATCGAACCCAGCCAAGATTCTACAGCCTGTGGTCCTCTATTCCCTAAAAACATAGGTATATGAAACTTCAGGAATATACGTGTTAGATATGCCATAGATCTAGAAACCAGCATTTCTCTTTAGAAGGTCTGAATGAACCGCATCAAGCCTTCATGGAACTGTGCATCCGCGCCTACGTCTGGTATAATAGTTTCCACCACATCTGGCTCTCCAAGAGGATCCATCGGTAGGCCATGGACTACCACCTCTAGGGTATAATTGTTGCTGCTCTATTGGAAAACAACTCGTGGTCATCTCGGCGGCATGGCTCTACATGGTCAAACACACACCTTAGATTAAGATCATCAAGGACTAAGAATTGGAAAATATGAAGGGAACATGGAATAGAAAAACATTCAATTTTTACAAAACCAGACTACACGACGTTTATAATAAATACACGGAATGTTCCCGTAAGTCTTTCACATGGGCATGTACTATTTACTGAACTGGTCATGTAACACCCAAACACACGGCGTGTTTTCCGTACACACAGTAGGTTCTTGAATTTTCATCCCCTACCCGAGTCCTTCTACACGGTTAAGCCACACAGCTCTCTTTTGAATGAGGCTACATGGCGTGTATATGGTCTACACGGTGTGCAACCTTAATCCATTACATGGTCATGTTCTAATGATGGCATGTCCGTGTCTCAACCCCTGGGACACGATGTGTTACACCCAAACACGGTGTGGACACCACTCTATCTCCCCAGGAACACGGCCAAGTCTACACGGTCTCTTACCAGTGAAGACTACACGACATGTCCCATAGGTACATGATATGTACTTGAAAGGATAACAATGACCCCTATTGTTAGTTACACGAATGATCCCCCGATTACACTACACGGCATGTTCGGAAGGGACCTTGTGTGTTTAAGTGAAGATTTCTCCATCCGTGTTGTTGGTCACACAGGAGAACACAGGGTCAACATGACATGGTGTGTACAACCGGTACACTGCGTGTTCCCTCTAGAGTTCTCTCATCCTGTGTTTCTACCTACACCGCCTATGACACAGTTAGAAACTACACATCGTGTACATTAGGTACAAGACATGTAGTTAAATTTTTTAAATTTCTTCCAGAACAGAATAGTACCAGGCATGTGTTCATAGAACCACATGTCGTGTTGTCTGGGTTTCTAGGCAGTAGACCTCAAAAACTAATATGGATCCCCTTTTCCTTAAGTTTCAATCATCAGTATGCCAAATTCTGATTCATGGGGGGGCATAATCCCCACGAACCAAAGTTTATCACTCTACCTTTCCCATTATAGTACAAAACACAACAAAATGTTAGGTCATGATCCGCTAAATTCTGGGCCCGGAGAGCCCATACTTATCAGGAACTAACGTTTAGTATCTATAAAACCAACTATAACATGTACCAATACCCTATCAATAGTAGGTGTATCTATCAAGGTACCTATCAAAACATCATTCATTTTCTAACACATCATCTATCACAACAACATGCAATTTCCAATGCACCTACATGGCATGGAAACTATGCATAGAAAGTGATTCTAACATGTTCCAAAATGATGCATGTGATGGAATACCCTCATCTCATCGGGTTGCGACTAAAATAGAACCCAGTATAAATATATAAACATCACATCACAAGTGTGTCACTCAATTGTGAAAATCAAATCAATTGTAATAATCATAAATAGACAATCACAATTTTTATTCAAGGAAATCCAGCCTTTATCTATACATGGGGTAGCTACTCTTGGGCATACTTATTATCGAATCCCTTTGCAATATATCTCTTACCATCATCACCAAATAATAAAATAGATTAGAGAAAAGAAAAACTCCTCTAATACCACTTTGTAACGTCCCATATCCGGGTGCCACACAACGGGTGCCCCCAAACCCGGTTGGTCACATGACCTCAAGCACATTTACCCAAATGCCAGAGGCTTCCGACTAGAAGCAAGGGCCTAGGGAAGATAGTGGAGAAACTATTCCCTCATCTATCAAAGTGTAGCATAATGGAAAAATATAAACATACCAAAAAAGAGAGAGCAGTAAACAATACCCAACTGAAATGGATAATAGTATAGAAGTAAAATATGACAACAGTCATATATATATGATTATGAAAGATGTACCTAAGACTAGCGAAGTAGCCAAAACAGGATACACTGCAATCTGGAATAATACATTACAATGTACAAGTACCTCAAAGAAAACTAAAATAGTGCAGCAGAAACTCAGCAACGTCGCAAGCCTAAGCTTGGTCCTATGCTCTCCCACTCTTATATAACAATAAAGTGCATGTATACAGACTCTTCACCTTTTCAACACCTATAGAGATATAATCTATTTGGTCCCATGACATTACCCAAACTGGGTGTGAAAAATATATCCCAGAAGGCAACCACCAAAGGCCCATGCCCAACTGTCAGTGAAAATGGGAAATAGCAGTGTGCAATAATAAAATGCAGGAAACTATGTAGTAATCAAAAGTAACAATCTCTAATAGCTACATTTCCATTGTATTAATTATTTATCAATTCCATGTTCGTGCTTTATCTTGGAAGGTACAACATAAAAAATCACCACAGTGAATATACAAAGTAAACGTTGTATACAGACATGAAAATCCTTACCCTCAGGTAATCAAAACCAAAACCCTTAGGTGATTTCCCGCAGTCATAAAGAATATTTCCCAAAGGCGTATGAAATAATGACCTCAGGCATGGAAGCTACTGCCCACATGCATAAGAAAATTTTCCCTCAGGCTAAACGAAACATTTCCCTCAGGATAAGTAAAATATTTCCCTCAGGCTAAATAAGTAACCAGGCCGAGCCCAACACATAAGCAAGATATTTGATATATTTTCTCTCAGGAAAACTCCAAGCATGCTATAATCATGGAATACCCCTTGGTAGTCTGGCCAAATGGACAAACAATGGAAACACACCCTCGGGGTTGCCATGGATAAATGTAGCGATCCCAAACAGCAATTTATACATATTCAATAAATTACCTATGATATTATAGTTATTTTTACAATCAAGGCCTCATACATACACGTGAACGATGCCTCCTGAAACATCTGATAATGATGTAGATCTGGGAATAAAGATAACCCATTCAAACCCAAATAAATTCCCCTCGAGAAATAATTGGAAGGATAGGTTCAAGAAGAGAGAATAACTCACCCGCGCGGTTCAAACGAGATCGTCGGCGAAGGAATCGAAGTCCCAGTGTGCAGTCGGGAGCTCTTCCAAGATTCGGCCTTCTCTTCCACAACTCTTGGGCATTCTAAAATTCCTCTATCAAAATAGGAGGCTACTTCCTATTTTATGCAATAAAAACATAACTACATGGAATGTCCTCTCAATTACACATCGTTTACTTTCAATTTTTTAACTGTTCCTATGGCGACCACTTTCCACCGCCTCACTATTCATCATCCGACTAGGTTACACGGTGTGTATTTTTAAGTACAGGTCATGTACTTTAGTTCTGCTGGCGGCCACTCCCACCGCCTTACTGTTAACCTGCTAATTGATTACACGACGTGTATATACTATGTACATGGCATATAGTTAGTTTTTAAATCCTTCATCACTGACAGGCCTACATGCCCTATATACTCATCCCATATGGCCAAAGTACATGTAGTGTTGAAAAGTACCTGGCATATACCCAAAAATTTTGGGATTATTCCGAATTTTCCTTATTTTTTAAAAAACATAAGGAAAAATGAAAAGAAGAAACTCGTACCTCAAGAATAAGAACTGGGTTCTTACATCCTATTTTAAAGGAATGATAGTTTCCAATATTCATTAATAATGGTATCCTGATCAAGATTACATATTTCGGGTATCTCAAATATTTGTATCATTAAGATATTAATTATTTACTTAATATCCTCAAAAACACTCTTAAAAAAGATCAAACAAGGCTTTAAACTTGGTTTATGTCAAATAAGACGTAATAGGGGTGAAACTAGAAAACTGGAGAAAATTAGAAAAACTGTAAATGTGTCACTGATGATGATCCACTGATGAGTGAGCTACTGACATGACCTACCAAGGCTAAGCCACCCGCATTAAACTACCGATGCAATGACTCACCGATGCCCTAACACACCAATGACCTCAACTTACTGACACCCTTGTCCTACTGACACCCTCAACCTACTGATGCCCTCACCTACTGACCTTAATATTACTTTTTTATTTTCACACGCTTTTAAAGGAAAGTGAGAACACATGTTGGTATAAAATACATATCATTAAATAGAAAAAGATATAGACGAACCTTTGAAATCATGTTTAATTCTATTAGACGCAATATTCCTAGAATGTTTCTAGAGAAGTCCATTTACTTCGATATCTAAATCATATTTGATAAGATCCTCGATCCAAAATTCAAACATTTCCCATGTCTGTATGAATTCTTCCATGTTTTACTTCCCTGCATTAAATTATCTTTCCAAGATATGATTTTTCTTGTCAATCAACTCTATCTGCACCTGGGTAGTGGCCACACGATGGGATATCTTGGAAATATTATCACCATCCTCTTTTGAGCAGTTGAATGGAATTTATTTCTCCTACATTTCATCCTTATAATGGGAAATAAGTTTCCATAGCTCCTCTTCACGCTGCTATCTAGAAGGGTATGCGGCCTCCTTCACCAGCGCTATGTCCACGAAATGCAGGGGTGTCTCCCTGAACCGAACCTCCAACCTCTCATCTGCATCCCCCAGAGGGTTCACAAAATCATCACCACTATCCTCTTCCTTTCAAACTTCCTTGCCATGATCTTGATTATACCCTCACCTACCGAAACTGACGCCCTCAACTCACTAACACAGACACCCCTGACTCGTTGATGCTAATTCCCCTAACTCATTGATGTTCTTACATGTCGATGCCATAATATGCTGAAACAATGACATACTGACACTGACTCTATGATTTACCAATGGAAAAACTACAAATTTGGGACACTCTGGAAATGAGCCACTGTTGACTCCCAAAACACCCTAAACATTTGGTTTTCACAAATTTAGGGTCTAGGAAAATTCGTGTTATTACATCAGATACCTCTCAAACTATTATCATCCCTGATAATTTTAATCTATTCTAGAAGAAAGAGATGTTCATTCAACTACCCCATAAGATACCTCTCAGGACAAACCACCTTGTTATATTCTAAAGATGAAGTGAAAACCTTGGAACCCTTGGGAAACCTCCTTGAAATATATCTCCTAGTCAACTATGAAAACCTCAAGCTCCCACTGTATTAAACAACCACACAAACACCAAAGGTCACTCTTTCGAGACACAAGGATTATGGTGTTTTCTCCTCCATGTCAATATACTATCTGCTTTGGGAAGCACTGAAATTCCCGCAGGGGTTTAATCTCATCCACATTCATGAATATCAATTAGAGATCAGGTCCTACCCTCCCCATATTCGTGAATTTTCACACATATTCAATGAATAGTGAACAAAGGTTCTCAAAGCAAACAAGGTAAAGCATTACATGATGAGGAAAAGCACCAAATTATAACATGAAAAACTCAAAACATCTCTAGATACTGAGAAACCATATGGGCCTCATGCTCCCAAGTACTCTCCTCGAGGCCACCAAGCCTCCATAAGACATGAACCAAAGGAATGGTCCATCCATGAAGAACCTTTTCATGATTATCTTGGATCTCCATCAGTCGATCCACGAACATCACAACATCCTTGATATCCAACTCTCACCAATCAATGATATGGGAGTCATCCTGTAGATACTGAAAAATCTAGGAGACTTGAAAGACATTTTGGATCCGTTTAACTGTTGTGGAAATAATAAATGGTATGCCACCTCACCAACTCATCCCAACACCTTGAAAGGTTTGATGAACATGGGAGAATGCTTTCTTCCTCTGCGAAACCTCCACTGCCACGCCAAGGGGAAACCATCAGGAAAAAATGTTCCCCAACCTCACACTCCATGGGCCTCCTCCTATGATCAATATAAGATTTCTACTGGTACTGAGTTGTCTTTATCCTCTCACACAAAAGCTGATCCTTCTCTATCATTCTTTTCACTAACTATGTTCCAAGAAGGTCTATTTACCCAATCTTTGTCTAGCATACTGTTGAATGACATGGCCTTTTGTAAAAATCCTTGAATGATTCCTTTCTAATTGTAGAGAGATAGATATTATTGTAGGAAATCTCTAATAAGTACAAGTGTCGTACCCACGATCCTCTAAAGTCCAGAAAGCATGATAGCGGCATATCCTCTAACATCTGTATGGTCCTCTCCATCTACTCATCAGTTTGAGTGAGGAAAGTAGTTCTAAGGCGTAACTGGGTGCCAAAGGAATGCTGAAATCTCCTATAGACTCACGAAGTAATTTTTTTTCCCAATATTAGATAATGAATCTTGGAAATCCATGCAACCACACCACCACATCCACATAACTTCACTCTAAGTCATCTACTACGCTTGACTTTTTGATTGCTAAGAAGTGATCTGATTTCATCAATCCATCCCCAACTACCCAAATAAAATATCATCCTCCCTGAACCCAAGGTAATCCTAAGAATAAATCAATTGATATGTCACCCCACATCCATTATATAACATCTAAGGTTTGATGAAGACCTCTGGGAACACAGTGCTCAACCTTCACCTGATGACACACTAGAAACATTGCCACAAACTCTGAAAACACCCGCATTATCCTGAGCCACAAAATCTGTTCCCTAAATCCTCGGTACATCTTGGAAATTACTTGGTGTATCACCAAGGGTGAACTATGGAACTCATAGATAAGTTCCCTACACATTTCCACTGGGACAAAAAATTTCCCATGAAAGAACATATAATTCAGAATATCTTTCGACCATCCCACTGGATCATCACCCTAGACAACATGATCAAGCATTACTTCAATCTCTAACCATCCCCAATAAGACTCATGCACCTTCCGCATTAAGGAAGACTTCACTATTATCTAAAATAGGTAGCCTCATCCATTATCCATCTCTGCATCCAGGCGCAAAGTGGCCAACTCCTCCAATTCCTTCCATGCATTTAAAGATTCTCAAACAATATCATTCCACAACATATTTCTCAAGAAATCAGCTACCATGTTCCCCTTCCCTATGGTGTAAGATATTTTTATGTTGTAATCCTGGATGAAATCCATCCACCTTCATTTCCACAAGTTCATGTCTCATTGGGAAAGGATATATCTCAAGCTCATATGATTTTTGAAGACCACAATGCGCTTCCTGATGAGGTAATGATGCCGCAACTTTAGCGTGAACTTGACTACTGTAATTTCTAGATCATGGGTGGAATATCTATGTTCATGATTACATAATTTCCTAGACCCATAAGTGATTAATCCTCACTGCAACATTTTTACACATCCCAAGCCTCGGCCAAAAGCATCACAGAACAGCTCGAATGTCACCCCTTCCTCCAGCAACATAAGAATTGGGGCACTAACTAGATTCCCCTTTAGATAGCTGAAAGATATCTAACACTGCTCACTTCCCATGAAGGCCTAGTGTTTTTTGGTCAAAGTTATCAATGGAGCTGCAACTCAATAGAAGTCAGGCACGAACCTCTGATAATATCTTTCCAGACCCAGGAAGCTATGAACCTCCACCACATTCTTTGGTGTTTTCTAAGAAAAAGCTTCTTCGACCTCTGAAAGGTCCACTATTATCCCTTTCTAAGACACCACGTGTCCAAGGAAGTGAAATTACCATGTCCATAACTTCCACATTGAAAATTTCCCGTATATATGGTGGTGTTATAGGACCTCTAAGACAGTCCTCAGATTCCCTTTATGCTCCCCTTCTAACCATGAGTATACCAAGATTTCATCAATGAATACTATGATGAACTGGTTCAGGTACCCACAGAAAAAAGAGTTCATAATCCCCATGAACATATCTGGTGTGTTCATAATGCCGAATGACATGACCATGAACTAAATGTTCCTATACCTATACCTAAAAGAAGTATTTAGGATTTCACCATCCTTCACCCTCAACTAGCTATACCTAGAAAGCATATCAATTTTAGAGAACCAACCTGGTCCCTTTATCAGTTAAAAAATATCATTGATCCTCATAAGGGGGATAATGATTCTTGACTATCACTGGATCCAATCTCTGGTTTTACATGCATGGTCTTATACCACTATCTTCATTCTTCATGAAGAAGATTGGAGCACCTAATTCCGATACATTAGTCTATATAAAACCCTTTTTCATCAGGTCTTCAACTGGAATCGACAACTCCAATAACTCAGAATGTTCTATCTCCTAGGGAACCATTAAAATTGAATGGGAAACATGTTTCAAGTATATCCTAAACTCAATGTGATGTTGAGGGGGTAGAGTCACAACCTCTTTGGGGAAGACAGAATAAAATTCACAAACAACCCTCGAAACATCAACCTTCTATGTATCAACTAATTCCACTAAAATCATGGGTAATAAGGAAAGAAGAGGTTACATATTCCGGCTGCCCTCCTGACAACTCTACTCGCCATTGAGAAGTACGCGCTGGCAGCCCATAAGTGAGAACACGACCCTTCTCCCGAAGTAGCTAATAATATCACGTACATAAAAACAACTATTGTCTTGGATGACATCATATGGATTCATCTGTAGAAGAAGAATATTCCCATTGGATAGATGTGTCCCCAACAATAGTCTACATCCTCGAAAAACATCAAACCGACTATTCTAACCTCCTACTAGAATACTCAACACCTAGGTTATGGGAAGACTCTCTATGTGTAGTATTATATCATGGGCCAAACTGGGTGAAAAAAAGGAGTGTGAAGCTCTTGAATCAAACAAAGAACACACAAGAGTACTAAAAAGATTGATCATACCTCAATCAACCGTGGGGCCTTGTAGAACTGCTAACTTTACAGTATGAAACTACCCATGCCTAGCTCTTCTTCCCCTCGGCTCTCAACTACCTCCCTGACCATGCCCTGGTTGAGGTCACTAAGGAGTTCCTTGAGGTCATCCTCATCTAGCATTGTCTACACTTGGTGTAGTAGGGGATTTTTTACCCTGATGATGGAAAGGACTGACCAGAAACTATTGTTACTAGAGGGGCCACTGAACCTCCCCCCCCCCACTATACATCACTCGAACTGGGCGCTGGTGCCGATGATGTCCACCTCCTCCATGGATAAATCACCAAGACCTTGTGCCAATGAAGAAAGTAAGAGGACCAGGAGATTGTAACTTGAACTGCTGAGGAAAACTTCTTGCTTTCCAGAACATGGAAGGCCCTGATGCTAGAGACCTATTGTTAACTGTGTTCCCATTTGAAGAACTCATCTAGCTACCCTCTCACAGTACACATCCCACCGACTATATCCATTACACTACTTCATACTTTTTCTAAACCTCCATGTATGTCGGCAGACTAAAGTGAGTAACAAAATACTGGAGATAAGGTCAGAGTTCCTCCCCTAAGCATCTCTCCTAACACTCCTCCTTGATAAAGAGATCCGAAGAAAATAATTGGAGATCCGTAACCTTGATCCCTAGTTTCCTTTCTGAGATACTCCCCTATATGAGGCATAGTATCCCCAGTCATTTCATGTCCTTCATCGTGGAAGAATGGAATTCCACTCCAAACTCATTCTCAAAGCTATCCCACAAAGCCTTAGTTTCCTTCCCCTCCCTATGGTAAGTAATCCACCACTGATGTGATGCTCCCCATATATAGATCACTGCCAGAGGAATTTATTACTCTATAAGAGATCATATAAAGATAAAAACGATCACCATATCCTCAAGAAAACTCTCTATCTCAATTTCTAAGACTCTGCCCTCGTACTTTTCCAAATACTTCAACTAGAAGGAATGGTGCATCTTCTTCCACTGGTTATATCTCTTCTATCGATTGGTCATCCACTGATCAACCAGGTCAACTTGTTGGGCCTTAACTACTCATACCACTCGTGGATGACATTTGGTTCAACGACTGAAAATAAACCAAGGAGCTCATAAGCTCTGGTAGTGTGAAAATTTTCTTTTATGTATTTTTTTCATTTCATTAATTTAAAAATCTCAAAACACACAAGACACTCAAGAACACAAGTCATTATGAATCATGTACATTTACTATGGTCTCTACCCAGAAACTTTTGTACCCTCACTTGGTCCTTCAATTAATTTAGATTCCTTACATTGAATCATTGGGGGGATTAACTCCTATTTCCTAGCTGGTCTTACCTATCCAATTTTTCATACTATGATTTCCCAACACCGTTTCCCAACCATCCCAGGAAATACTCATTATGCCAAACTCTGAACATCATCATATCCTAACCTCCCCTTTGATATCACTTTTTCATAACTAGCCTTCTTCAAGATGAGAGAAGGGACAACAAATTTCCACACCCTTACTTCCTCAAGATGAAAGGGAGAAGATAACCCCCATGTCCTTCCTGCAATAAGCCCTAGATTGGAGACTAGAAAAAAGGGTTTGGAATATCATATAAAATGGAAGGCATTACCATTTTTATAGAAGAAGATCGAAAGATAAGAAGGTAAATCCCAAGAAACTCCATATACAAATATAAATGTAAATCAAGAATCCATTACCATATGCATGATCAGAAGTAAAGCTAATACAAATTACAAAAAATGTACCCAAACAAGTACTAAAAGAAAATAGACTAAGTAGGAGAAGCAACTAAACCCAACACTCAAGCTATTAAAGTCTATCACAATCATCAAAGTCCTCCAGGAAACCTGAATACAGTTTTATATATGTACGGTGATCATACGAGTACACTCAGTAGGGAAATTAATGCTACTCATGCACATGTGGGGGAACATACTAATATCATTGTGAGAAAAATAGGAGAAACTCAAATCACCTACCAAGGAATACTAATCATCCGAGCCTCACTATGGCATGCTCACCAAATAATGCAATTCACGTAATGTAAAAGTACAAGATCATCAATAATTGGGTACCCCACACCATTTTCCCACTGGTTAACTACTCATTCATAATGGAAAATGTCATGATGCTACCACTCTTCCCACACGTAGTCCCACTGCAACAACCTATCCGCACACACATGGGCCTCAACCACACACAAATCCTACCCATAGACTCTTGGGCCACACCAACCACACACCCTGCCTGAAGACACCTTGGCCTCATCTCAAAGACACATGGGGAAAAAATCCTAGCCCGCAAACACCTAGGCCTCTCATCAATAAAAAAACATTTCTTGAAAGAACATAAATGATTGTAAGACTCTATCCATTATAGCCTGCCCAGATACACTAGAGCGGTAAGAACTGAAAAAGGGTGTGAAGAAGAAAGAAAATGGCCATCCATTCATCCTCCCACCAGGATGTTGGGAAAGATATTCATTCCCATGAATGGGGGTTTTCATCACATGGATCTCAAAAAACATGGGGTTCATATAGAAATCATAAGGAACTAAAGTTTATATATATAAGTAATCAAACACTAAGCCAACCATATGTGTACCCAAAATAGAGAACACACTTATACAGAACCAAATTTGGTGCTACCCCTACATGCACTTCAACACAAAATCCATTCCAAATAATAAACCAACTAATTTTTAATTTAAGAACATTCCATTCACTAATTAAAGGATTCACATTAATTTATTCCATCATTATCAGGAAACTACAAAACATAACCATGCCAGAACAACAAAAAAACCAGATTTGTTGTCCCACTAAACAACTATCATTCTTCACTGTTATACTGCATAATACTTCTCTCAAAACCTAGCTCTTCATCACCACTTCCCATCAAATCTGAGATGGCATACCATTGTATACAAGTTTTTAACCTCACCATAGTTATCCTTCCCAATTTCATTCGATGGCCATGACACAAACAAAGGCAATTATTCTGCTTAAAATTCCATCCATTTTTACAATCAATCAATCTCTTGGACTGGGATACAAACATACCCACTATACCGCCACACACACCAAACCCACAACAACTACCATTAACTAAAAACTCCATTTCACATACACATATCACTCCAAAATCAAATAACTAACTCCCTTTCCCACCCATGTACCCATAACCATGCTCCCAACCGTAGCCCTACACAACTCTCACAAGGCCACAACAGAACAAAACACTCAACCACATCTATCAATAGGTTATATATATTCAGGTTTGGTTATCACTGTTCTTTAATCATCTTGATTAATAGGGGTGATAATACAATTTGTTTCATCTTTGGGTCTCTATTTCAATTTACCATGTGTATGTGATTAGTAGATTTAATGTTACAGCCATTTATCAAGCATATCAACAAGAATACATCATCGGTGCACCAGAAAAGACCTCCAATGACCATGATTTCCAAAATTAATACAACCATAACAACCAAAAATTAAAGAAATATAATAAATAAAACTAGTGATCAACAATAACCCATCCTTATTTTTTCAGTTGTTATAATAGGTCTAGTTATCTTTTTATTATCAACTTCCTTGTCCTGTATTTATTACTTAAAAAGTAAAAGGGTTTATCCATTTTTTACAAGGAACCATTAGTACACCTACTCTACATGATGCACAATCAATTAGAAGCAGAAGAAATCCCTACTTGAAAGATCAAAGGATCGAAGCTCCACCTTGTGCCATGAATAGGGGATCTTCCAAGCAGCATATAACTCCAAGAAATTGTGTTGGATGGGGCTCTAGAAAAGGCACATGAATGGTCTTGGGATGATGTCTCTAGATGAACCAATGTGAAATAGGAAACATTCAAGTAAGGGAAGATCCCGACATTAAAAATCCAAATCCTATTTTAAAGGAAATATGGTTTCTAAAAGTCATTAATCATGGGATCATGGTCAAGATTACATGGTTTAAGTATCTCGAAGATACATAATATTTTTATATTAAATATGAACTTAATATACTTTAAAACACTTGTATAAATTCCCAAACAAGTCTTTAAACTCAATTTACGTCAAATAAGACGTAAGAGGGGCGAAACTGGAAAACATGGAAAAACTGGAAAAACTAAAAATGAGTGACCGATGGGTGATTCCCTGATGCTAATCCACTAATGGGTGAGATATAGACACAAACTAATATTTTTAATCCACTGACCCTGAGGTACAGACACAAAGACTCATTGATGCCACAACTCATTAACACCCTCAACCAACCGAATCCCTCAAGATACCGACGCTCTTGACCTACTGACGCCCTCACCTTCCGACACTGATTCCATCGACTCACAGATGTTGATGCCCCTTACTCACTGATGTTGCCACCCCAAAATCATTGACGCACTGATATGATGATGCACCGACATGCTGATTCACTAACATGCTAATTCCAAACCTTATTGTTACTGATAGAAAAATTGGAAATTTGGAAAACTCTATAAATGAGCCATCATTGACTCCCAAAACACCCTAAAAATTGGATTTTCACAAAGGATGGGTTTTTTAAAATATAATTTATTACATCAGATGCCTTTCATAGTATTCTTATCCTCGGTAATTCAAATCTAGTCTACAAGAAAGAGAGGTCCATTCAACTACCTGGTAAGATACATCTCGGGTCAAATCACCTAGTGTTATTATAAATATATAGAGAAAAACTCAACATCCTCGGGACACCTCCTTGACACATATTTCATGAATAAATGTGAAAACACTAAGTCCCCACTTCCATAAACAAACTCACAAACACAAAAGGCCACACTGTCCAGAAAAATGGATTATGGAGTTTCTTCCTCCATATCAAGATATTATCTACTTTGGGTGAAAATGACACACCCTCACATGTTTAATCTCTTACACATTAATTCATATTGATTAGGGATCAGGTCCTCCCCTCCTAAGAGTCAGGAATTTTAACATATATTCAAATAACAGGGAATAACGTTTCTCATAGCAAACGAGGTCAAGAATTACATCATGAGGCAAAGAACAAACGGAAAACACAGAAGACAACTCAGAACAGTTCTAGGTACTAGGAATGCATCTGGAGATCCCTCTCCCAAGTACTGTCCTTGAGTCCACCATTCCTCGATAACACATGAATGAAATTAATGGTCCTTCCACGAAGAAACTTTTCATGATGATCTTCGATCTCCATCTGCCACTCCACAAAAATCACGTCGTCCCCAATATCCAATTCTCCCCAGTCAATGACATGGGATAAATCATGCAGATACCATAAATGTTTTGAGACATGAAATATGTTGTCGATCATTTTTAACCATGATGGAAACGCTGCCTAGAATGCCACCTCACCAACTCATTCCAACAACTCGAATGGTCCAATGAACCTAGGAGAAATCTTGCCTCCACTTTCAAACCTCCACTACCCACATAGAGGGGAAAAATTTAAGAAAATAGGGTCCCTATCCTCGCACTTAAAGGGCCTCATCCTATGATCGTTATTTGACTTATTCTATTCCATAGTCACTTTCATCCACTCACGCACAATAGGAACCTTCACAATGGAGATTTTCACTACCTCTGGTCTAAGAAGGGTTATTTATCCAACATCTTTCTGGCATACTAGTGAATGGAACTACCTTTTGTAAAATTCCTTGATGGGTGCCATGAAAATGGTAGAGTGATATATATTACTATAAGAAAACTCTACCAGGGTAAACTGTCATAACCAAAATCCTTTGAAGTCCAGAACACATGCATTCATCATATACTCCAATGTCGAGATGGTCCTCTCTATCTACCCATCTATATAAGGGTAGAAAGAAGTGAAAAGGAATAACTGGCTACCAAAGGCTTGTTGAAATCCCCTCTAGACTCGTGACATAAAAAATATATCCCAATACAACACAATGGATCTTGGAACTCCATGCAGTCACACCACCTCATCCACATAACATCGCACTAAGGCATCCTAAGCACTCGACTACTTTATTGCTAAGAAGTGAGCTGATTTCTTCATTCGATCAACCACAACCCAAATAGAATCACTTCCTCCCCAATCCCTGGGTAATCTAGTAACTAAATCCATTGAGATTTCATCCCACTTTCATTTGTAAAAATCTAAGGGTTGCAACAGAACTCCCTGAACACGATGCTCAGCCTTCACCAGCTAACAGACTAGGAAATTTTCCACAAACTCTGCCACTAACCACTTTATCCCAGGCCTTTGGAACTATTCCTTAAAGCCTCGGTACATCTTGGAATCTTTTTTTTGTACCACCATGGGTGTGCTATGGAACTCATGGAGAATTTCCTCAGGCATTCCCACTGGGAAAAATAGCTTCCCGTGAAACAACATCTGATTCTAACTATCCTCTGACCATCCCTCCAGAGCATCACCCTGGAGAATGCAATCGCATATTAATTCAGTCTCTAAGCCTCCCCCTTTATACTCCACTACATACTGTATTAAGGAACAACTCACTGTTATCTAGAATAGGTAGCATGTTCCACTATCCTCCCCAACATTAAGGCACAAATTGGCTATCTCCTCTAATTCCTTCTAAGCATTTGTGGATTACCAAACTATCTCCTTCTGTGACTTCCTACTCAAGGAATCAGTCATCATGTTCCCCATACCTAGGGTGTAAGATATTTCCAAGTCATAATCTTAGAGGAAATCTATCCACCTTTTCTAACGAATTTTTCGGTCTCATTGTGAAAAGATACACCTCAAGATCTTGTGATCCGTGAAGACCAAAAAGTGCTCCCTGATGAGGTAATGCTACCAAAACTTCAAAACAAACACAACTACTGAATTTTATAGATTATGGGTGGAATAGATACATTTGTGATGATGTAATTACTAAGAAAAATAATATATTACTCTCCACTACTACATCATTACACATCCCAATCCTAGGATAGATGAATCATTGAACACCTTGAACATACCCCCTTCCTCTATAAACATAAGCATTGGGGAACTGACCAACATCCCCTTTATATAGATAAAATATTCCTAACACTACTCACTCAACATGAAGGCCTGGTCCTTTTTGGTAAAAGTATTCAATGAATCTATAACTTGAGAGAAGTCGGGTATGAAACTCTAATAATATCATTCCAGGCCTAGGAACCCATGATCCTCCACCACATTGAAGGGTGTTTCCCAAGAAACAACTATATCAAACATTGAAGAGTCCACTTTTATCCCATACTAAGACACCACATGTCCATGGAATTAAACTTCTCTTGTCTAGAAAATGCACATGGAAAACTTCCCATAGAGCTGGTGGTGTCAGAGGACCTCCAAGACAGTCCTCAGATTCCCAACGTGTTCCCCTTCCGACCTTTAGTAGACTAGGATGTCTTCGATGAATATGATGATGAAATGGTCAAGGTGCTCATAGAAAAATGATTTTATAACCCTATTAACATATCTGGAACGTTCGTAATGTGGAATGGAATGACCACAAACTGAAAGTGCCCATATCTACACCTTAAAGTAGTCTTTGGGATGTCTCCCTCCTTCACCCCCAACTGGTGATACCTAGACCATAGATCGATCATAGAGAATCAACATTATTCATTTGGTTGGTCAAAAAGAACGTTGATCCTTTAAAGGTGGTAACAGTTCTTCACCAGCACCTAATTCAGTCTCTAGTAGTCTACATACAGTCTTTGACCACCATATACCTTCTTCATGAACAAGACTAAAGCATGACATGGTGAAACAATAGGCTAGTTAAAACCCTTCCTCATTAGGTCACCAACTTTAATCTGCATCTCCCACAACTCAGAAGGTGTCATCTGATAGGGAGCCATCGTAATTGAATGGGCATCAGTTTGCAAGTCTATCCTGAAATCAATGTCACATCGAGGGGGTAGAGTTACAACCTCTTTGGGAAGACATCCATGAATTCACTAACAATTCATAGAAATTCCACCATCTCTATGTCATTTGATTCAACTAATAGATTGGATCACAAAGAATGAAGAGGCTCCATATGATAGTTTCCCTATGGAAAATTATCATAGAAAACAACATACATAAGGATGACCGGGTGATCTCTAAGATATGGAGCTAGACATGAAATATAAATGGTCAAGCGGTCCTACGAATCCCATAAGGATGGGAATCACGCCACACATAGTTTTTGAAGGTTCAGTTTAACGTCATGTGGGACGACATACAGTTTAACATCATGTGGGATGACTTACAGTTTAACATCATGCGGGCAACATACTGTTTAACTACATGTGGGATGACATGTAGGTTAACGTCATGCGGGATGACATAGTGTTTAATTTCATGTGGGATGAACATTTTAAGGTCATGTAGGATGAGAAGTTTAAGGTCGTGCAGGACCATAATCCAGTTTAAGGTCATGTAGGACCCACGTGCTTAGGAAAAGTATTGTTTGAGGAACTTGGCATTAGTGGGAGGAGTTATACGCTCACCATCCATGGTCATCAGGTATTATGCTCCATTGGGAAACACCTTTTGAACAATTAAAGGTCCTTCCAATTTGGGCTCCAACTTGGGTGGTTTCCTTCCGGGGATCTTTGGCGCCCTGAGAGCTAGTACCAAGTCACCTTCCAGGAAAGAGTGGAGGCAAACCTTCTTATTGAAGGGTCGATCCATTCTTCTATGATTCCATTCTAGATTGTGCATGGAAATAAGCCTATTCTCGTCAAGTGCTTCTAATTTATCTAGATGGATTTAAACTACTCTATCTAGTGCCTGTTGGTCATAGACCACTATGTGCAATGAGGGAAACTGATTCTCGAGGGGAAGGATGGCCTCAATTCCGTACACCATGGAATATGGGGTCACCTGGGTGGAATTATGATTCTTCATCCAATAACCCCAGAGGGAATTGGGGTGCTTATCCGGAAACCTCTTCTTGTTCTGAACAACCATTTTCTACAGGATGTTAGAAGGGGTTTTACTAAACGCCTCAATATATCCATTTTCATGTGTGTGATAGCGGGGAAGTATGGCTAGAGCAGATGTTGTACTTGGCCTACAACTTTTTCAAATCGGCTACTCGAAAGTTGGTGCCATTATTGGTGAGGATAGCATGAAGAACCCCAAATTGATGGATGTTATTTGAACTCACTAAGTCAATGATAAAATGGGCAATGAAATCCTTGAGCGGAATTAGCACATCCCACTTGGAAGAGAAATTTGTAGCGGTCAGAATGAATTGGCATTGGTGAGTAATTGCCGGTGGGTATGGTCCTACGACATCTAATCCCTAGACTATAAAGGTCCAAGAGTAAATGGTAGTGTGGAGAGGCTCTGATGACCGATGCACAATGTTATCATGAACCTTGAACGCATGGAAACTCTTGGTGAACTCGACGCATTTCCAAATCATGGAGGGCCAAAAATACCCTAGTCTACTAATTTTGTGAGACTGTTTTGGTCCAGCCTAATGGGCACTACAAGAACCGGCATGAACCTCTTTCATGACCTATGGAATCTCAACCCCCTGAATGAAAAAAAGGAGAACACCATCAAAATTGTGCTTATAGACGATCTTCTCTGGACTGGGACCACTCTAGAAGGTAAAATGCAGTGAGCGGTGTCGGATTCTCTCACGCTCAGCCCGATCAGCCGGGAGATTACCATGTTGGAGGTATTCGACCAAGGGTATCCTCCAATCGTCAATAATTTCGATCACTGCATCCGGACAACCCGGGGGTCCTGACGCAGTGGTGCCGATGGAAAGATGGCTTACCTGTGAGCCATCATCACCATCCGGGGTCACAGGATCTATGACTCTCTGATGTGCCATGTGGTTGATCAAATCATCCTATTTGAGCTCTGTAAGTGATGCAGCTAAGCTGGCCAAAGCATCCGCTCGACCATTCTATGACCGAGGGAGGTGTGTAACCTTTGGAAGAGAAGGGAACTGGGCCATCAGCTGGAGGGTGTGCTCCGACAATGGTACGAGCTCTAGCTTCCTAATAACAGTGTTCCCATTGACCTACTTAATAACTATCTTAGAGTCTCCTTTCACATGAAAATGGGGCACGCCAATCTCAAGGGCCATCTCGAGACCAGTAATGAGGTCTTGATACTCCGCCTCGTTGTTGGTGTATCCTTCTGACACTAGGAATGAATATGGTAGAATGGCTTGCGTCCGGGTAATAAAAACGATACCCTTGCCCACTCTGTCGGGTCGAGGATCATTGAGCCTCCTACCGGTGGGGCTCTGGGATGCCCCATAAAAGTTAATCTTCCAACAAGGAATGGCTTGATCAACCGAGAGGATTGCCTCATCGGGAAAATCCTTGTCTAGGTACTGGTCTGCAGAGGTTGGATGGGCAGCAAGGAAATCGGCCAACGCCTTCCCCTTGATAACCTTCTGAGGCACGAAACTGATGTCGAACTGCTATAGGATTACCACCCACCACGCCAGGCATCCATTCAACATGGGACGACATAGGATGTACTTCAACAGGTCTACTTGAGACACCAGCTGTACCTCATGGTGTTGTAGGTAATGACACAATTTTTGTATGGAAAACATGAGTGCAAGGTATCTCTTCTTGATGGGGGAGTATCCAGTATCTGTATCGAGGAGGATGCTGCTGAGGTAGTATAGGTTGTTCTATGGCCCCTCATTGTTCTTCTGGGTGAGAAGGGTGCCAAGGGACCATTTCAGGGAGGTGACATAGAGGATCAGCGGTGTCCCGGAGATGGGTGGCATCAATACCGGATACCGGAGAAGATACTTATTGATTTCCTCAAAGGCATTCTGACACTCCTCGTCCCACTCATAAGAGTTTCCCTTCTTCATGATACGAGAGAAGGGCTTACACTTGTAGGCCAGATTCGCAATGAATTAACATATGTAGGCCAAGTGGCCTTTGAGACCTCAAAGCTCTTGAATATTACTCGGGGGAGGCATCTGGCTGAGGGCCTTGATCTTTTTCGGGTCAATATTGATGACCCAGTACCTGACAACAAAGCCAAGGAACATTCTAGAGGTGACCCCAAAAGAAAACTTCAATGGGTTCATCTTCTGGTTAGGGGAACGGAGGAAGCCAAACACTTTCTCAAGATCCTTGAGATGGTCCTGGTGCTGGAGAGATTTGACCACCAGATCATCCACATAGCACTCCACCAATGTCCTCAGGATTGGGTTGAATATGCGATGTATGGCCCACTGATAGGTGGCACCTACATTATTTAGGCCGAAGGGAATAACCTAGTAACAGAAAGTACCTTGGGGAACCCTGAAAGCTATGGAATCCTCATCCTCGGAGGCCATCCAGATCTGATTATATCCAGAGTAACCATCAATGAAGGAGAGGGCTTGGAACCCCACCATAGATTCGATCAATAACTCTATCACTGGCAGGGGAAAATCATCCTTCAGAAAATGGCGATTGAAATCTCCGAAGTCGATAAAGACTTTGATCTGTCTATTCTTCTTCATGACTGGTACAATGTTGGCTAGCCATTTGGTTTACTGGAACTTCTTAACAAAGTTTGCCCTGATGATCTTGTCAAATTCGGCCTCAACCATGGAACCATGAGACAGATGCATCTTTCTTGGAGGTTGTTTGAACCCATGATGATTTTCCAGAAGACTGAGACGGTGGACACCTGAGGATCTATTCCCTACATCTCATCGTAACTCTAGGGGAATACATCATGGTACTATTTAAGGAATCCTATTTATCGATACTGCTCCTTGAGGGACATAGCATCGCTGATCAATGTGGGTCTCGAGTCTTCCTCGCTTCTAAGGATCACTTGTACCAACTCGTCGACCGTGGAAGAGACGCCTTCTTCAGAGGTAGGGGTGTATTCTATATCCTCTTCTCCACTTATGAAGGGATATTTCATGGGGGAAGTTGCTTCTGTGTTACCAGACCCTGATGGGATTCTGGTACCAGCTTAAGTGGCAGTGGTTATTGCATTAGGGAACTCTAGCACTGCCGAGACCTTGGCTATGAAAGCTGTCGAACCGATCCCATATGGTATCCTGTCCAAGGGGCCACTCTTGATAATATCAAAGCAGCAGTGGCGCGTCAGCCAGAGCCGACTTATTCCAGCCCAGTGAAATAGACAATTATAACGTACTGCTATTGCCATGAGTCGGACGCCTCGATACCTGATGGGAGTGGGAGGCTCCGTGATCACTCAGGCCTGATTCGTATAAGAATACGAAGTGATCTTTCATCACCACCTGAATTTGAGATCATGGTTCCATCTTGTCCTAGAAACAAAAAAATATTTCCCCATATCAGGGGTCGTGGAATCCAACAAATGCATCGGGAAGATGGAAGCATCATTCAGGCCTTCCCATGGGTCGGTTGTAGCGGTGACGGGCTCAACATCACTTGCCTAGTCTTGATTATCTTTTCTCTTGTAATAGTCAGTGTCCATGTAGCGGGATTCACAAGAGGCGAAAAGATATGCATCAACTTGGAATATTCCAACTCGACTATTAAGGGAGTAATTGAGGCATAAGTGATATGAATAAGGGACCACTGTGGGCAGGTGGAGCCATGGCCTTCCTATCAATGCATTATACATGGTGTCCTGGGAGACAACCATGAATTCAGTGCTGAAAACAAGGCCACTAAACTGGGTCTTCAAATAGATCTTACTAACTGGTGTCTTCTCTGTCCTGTCATATCCTTGGATTCTTAAATCGGATAGAGTCAGGTCATCTTCAGATAACTCCAACTACTATAGTGTCCGTGTTGGGATGAGGTTGATCCCGGAGCCGGTGTCAACAAGACAATGGAGAACCTCCAAATAGTTAAATTCGATGGTGATGTATAGCGGGAAGATATGACCTTGTATGGGAGATAATTCATCTTCTCCCAAGAACAAAATTATGTCCAGGTATTCTGCCTCGTCATCCATTTCAGCATGGAAAGATTCTACGGCTACTACCTCTGTCTCAAACTTGAGGGGGCTCCTTAAAACCTCAGTGAGGGCCTCAGGCATATCTAGCAACAGGTGAAGGGATTAAAGGATGTAAATACTAGCAGGGATGCCGGTGATGTGCTTTAGAAAATCATACTTCTGTGCCAGGTGTGAACTTCTGCTTGCGGGAAGCTGCTCTATGATAGAAGGCATGGCGGTCCCTGCCATCCAGACTGGCAGCTGACTAGATCTGGGAATATCCTGCTGCTCACTAGTCGAAGCCCAGAGATTAGCTGCCAGGTGAGGACCGGACAGCTGAGATCGAGCTGCAACTGGTTGAAGCTGGACATTTCATGGACGATGTGGTTCTACTTGATCCAGTAGCACAAACGGTAGAATAGGCAGGGATATCGACACCGGATGAAGAGGCTACACGTGCTTGATTCTTCACTGGGCCTACTTTCGGGTCTCATAGGAATGCACCACCTGGATGGAGGTGCCGATTGACGTGCCTTGACGACCCATATGGTCACGGCTCTGCAGATGTTGGCGTCGGCTGGGGACATTGGGGTGGTTCAACTGACACTCCCCCTTTTAGAGAGTCATATAGGGGTTTACTAACTCCATGGTGTTAACCGAATCATACCCTTGACTATCACATGAAAATTCTTCCACTTCTTGGTGGATTCTGGGGGGGAATCCCCATCTCCAGGGGCATAAAACTGCCGAGAGTGTGGGACGACGATGGCATTGGTGGGGCGCGTTGCTTTTTCTTGCATCGTCGGTGCTTTCTCTTCTGGGAAGAGGCTGACAAAGATGATGATACAGAAGTGGTGTCCACAGCTTCTGAAGGCTCCAACTGATTTAGGTGTGCACAGATAATTCCATGGGCATGTGTGACCATTTTGCGGGCTATCCAGTCATCATACTTCTGAGACCCACGGTCCGAAACCTATTGCAACTCTCCCTCGCGGTCGCTACCTCTATTTGTCCTTAAAAAGACACCATCCACTTGTTCGGGGGCTGGGCACAACCTAACTATATTTTTTTCAATATCGTCTTGGATCTAGTCCTTGAAGACATAGCATTTCCTGAGGGTGTTCCCCATGATTCGGTGATAAGGGCAGTAGTTGGTGCGTTCAATGAGATTTTCCTCTTCTGGATTTCTACACTCAGGCACTCATACACTTCTCTGCTATAAGGAGTTGCAGAAGTAACTGGGGACCTAAGCCTTGTTGAATGAGTATGTCTGATTTATTCTGTCCGAAAAGGGGTCTCTAAGAGCCTGACCCAAACAAGGGGCCGGAGGAGCCTGACGAGGAGGCGGAACCTGGTTATCTCGTATAGGCGGTGGCGATGTGTTAAGTGAAGGCACCTGCTGATTTAGTGGTGGTCGTTAGTGGGCTGGAAAATGTACCTGTGGTGGTGGACCTCTATGGGGATACCGACCTGGCTCCACTAGTAGGAATTCTAGCTAACTAGGGGCCTCTATCTGAGCCACCGTGGCGGGCTTGGCTCTTGCAGCCCACCTTGCTGGGATTATAGGGGGCAGCGGATGTGCCTAGCTGGCCTATTGAAGGGATTCTTCGAGGAGCTGGGCCTTATCTGAGAAGTATCAGAACCCTCCGGGATAGTTGCGAGTGATTAGGTAAAAACCTAGTTCCGTCTTGACTTTCCCCATGCACATCATCAGTAATTTCCCTTGAGTCAGTGGCATGTCAAGGGAGTATGTGAGCCCCTTCCACCGGGCAATAAATTCATCAACTTGCAAATCATGCATTTGTTTTCACTTGAAGATGTCTGTGATGCTCGTTTTTCAGGTGGAAGAGCTGAAATAGTAAAGGAACTGCCTGCAAAGGTCCTCCCAGCTAGTCACAGATCCGACAGGGAGATGGTTGTACCAAACGAATGTTGGGCCCTCTAGTGTCTGAAAAAAACAATGGAGCTTGGAGGCCTCTTGCTACACTGGGGTCCCTAAAATAGGCCCACACCTTAAGTTGAAATGGCCCAGGTGCTGCGGTAGTTCCCCCGCACCATTAAAGGGGGAGAAGGCCGGGTCTCTAAATCCCGGGGGTGCTAGCATATCATCCACTCATTCCGGATGTGGCTTGACTTCAGCTGAGATGGCCACCTATCGTGTTTTCAAAGCCTCTAGGTGGGAGATGAGTTCCTCCATTAGATCATCTAGATGTGGGTCCCTATCTTGACGGGGGTCCCTAACCATGAGCGCATTGTCGGGTTTTTCAATGCGGTAAACAATCTCAACAGCTCGTGGAGCGGCTGGTGGAGCGACCCTTGGTGCTGCCGGAGGAGCTCGAGTGGGGTTCCTTGAATTTTCATGTCGTTCACGAGGGTTTGGCGAGACAAACCATGCCCTCTTGCCATGAGCTCCGGCTTCCACCCTGTTAGCGAGAGCGGCACAATCAGGGTTGCCTGGGGGAAACTCGCCAAGGAACAGTTGTTCATGCCCCTGCTTCCTTGGCCTAGGATCACCGTAGTCAGTTCATCACTCTGCAACTCATTTAGCCCGGAGTTCATCAACCAACTTTCTCTGCTCAGCAAGTCACTGGCGCAATGTGGCCTTCTCGGGATCCTCCTCTGTCATCTACACTGGGGTGGATGGGTCGGAGTGCTTGACAGATCCGATATTCTCTTTGCCCTTATCAAGATTCCGGCTCAGAACTAGTGCCTCGGTGGGCGGAGGGAGACCTAGGAGGTTCCTCTGTTGACGATTAATCCTCCCCGATGGATCTAGTAGTTGTGGTACGTCCTCATAGAGGAAATTCCCATTGAGAAGTTCCATCTCGTTTTCCCCTCCTGACAGATTGTTCATGTTGACCGCAACTCTTCTCGGGGGGAATGTCCTCAATGTTGCCTAGCGATTCGGGCTACTAGCGAATTGCACTGAAGAGGAGGACATCATACTTCCCCTAGCCATGGACTTGCATGTGGGTGGTAGACTCCTTAATAACCATGCAGAGTACTTCGAAACTCTGAACGCATTTCTTTTGGAGGGACCTACGGTGACCAGGTTACTCAGGGTGCTGGACCACGTGTAGAGACCTGAATCTTGATAAACATAGATATTACATTACTTTTTCGGAATACATAATACATAACAAAAAGATACACACAAGGACTGTAATAGTATAGTGTCTTTGGAAACTTGGAACATAATATTCTAATCGTGGTGAAAGATCTTAAACATCTCCCATAAAGATCTTCCACTTTTTGTTTCCTTACCTAAAACCTTTATTTTAATCCTGGGGGAAATAAAACATAAAAAGGGTGATCTCAAATGCTCAGTAAGGGTAATAATGGATAAAATAAAACATACCATATACATTTGAACTTTAATAACATGAACATAATATTTAAACATCAAAATCTTGAGCAATGACATAAAACATGGAAGTACATAAGGCATAGATCACAATGGAACATAAATCACGATAAAATAGCATGGGAATAAAACATGTAATTTTGGCATCCATTAAGCACATGTAATTATTTCCATAGTAGCCAAGGCATTGCTGCCAAGACCATATTAGTGGAAAAAGTACTTTTCTGAATCGAGTTAACTCCTCGTTCCTGTCCTGTAATACTGAACCGGATTAACTTACCGTTCCAACCATGTCTATCTCATGAGATATAAATCATTACCCAATTCATTTGAGGGAGATATAGGTCCCACCCATCTCATAATGATACCATTATTATGTGTGCCACAAAATCATAAACCATACATCATAGCATAACCCATGTAATAAAAATGGGATTCATAAACATCGTGACATCATAAAACAATTAATATAAGAAAAAGGAATTCATAAAAATAATTCCATCACAAAATAATCCAATCAATGTAATAATATGGATAGAAACAGAACCCTTTATTATCTTAAATGGAAAATAATTTTGATAAAACACTTGAACTCCATTCTTGAAGAAAATATCCTTTCTACTTCAAAAACACTTTTCCTTTCTTAACACGTCATACAATACTAAACTAAAAGAAGTTGATTAGAAATAAACATGAAAACTAGTAAAGGAAGCTTCTTTGAAATAATGTTTTAAAAATCCATTCATGTCGTATAAGTTAAAAAACACATTCTTCTCATACTTTTGTCGGGAAAGTAAAAAAAGTACTGCGTAACGTAAAACAAAAGAAAGATTCCTAACATACCATGTAGTAAAAGTCAAAAATGGGTAAAAAGTACTTTAAACATACATGAAAACATTTTTATAAAACATGTACATGGATAATAACAATAACCCCAGTAAATATTTACGAATAAACAATCTCGGATAAGAATGAGATTGGAATATTTATCCCTTACCTTAGGTCTGATATGCTTCGTATGGATCCAAAACTCCTGTATAATGATTTAAATAATGTCATTGACTTATTTAAAAATCATATTCATTGTTATGATATCATATATGGTTCACTTTTGACTTTATATTACCCATTCTTTTGTAAATTAATGTTAAAGTAGCGTTTTGGGTAAAATAATTTCATTTATCGTATGTGTTTCGACTTGTCGTTCTTGATATTATTACTTATATCCTAATTTACATAATTCTATAATGTAAAACATTATATATATATAATATATATTCATCATATACATATATATATTATATATCGATAAAAGGGAAGAAATACACCTTTCATGGAGACGGTAGGCCGTACGTACGCATGAACATTGTTTTCGTTTCCTCATTGAATTTAATGGAATTAATTGGATGAAATACATATATATATACATAAATCCAGTATCATTATTATGTCATATATTTCATGATTGTTTATTATATATACTTTATAATCATTTATGAATGGTTAATCATGGAGAATGAATCTCATCGCGTCGTGGAGACGGTATTCCGTACGTACGCATGAGCGAAGATATCGTTCCCATGATCGTGGAATTTTGTTAGAGTGTATGTATACTATTACAGAATCAATAATACTTTACAATAATCATATATAGTTATTTATTTGCACCATTATACCCATCCAAGTAAGGTGGTGGTGGAAAATAGATTACACCACGGTGTGGAGATGGTATTCCGTACGTACACACGCGCAGTGATTTCGTTTTTCGTACGATGGATAGATGGTGAAATAGTGTTGTTTCATACTTATAATAATATATCATTATATGAGTGATACTGATATTATTACTTCATAATGAAACAACTAAATAAGAAGAATTGGAAGAAGAAATAATGTTGAAGGAATCGGTAACGGACATTACCTCTTCTTTGAAGCACCTCTTTGAGACCTCATTTTAGGGAACTAAAATTGGTCTTTGAAGAAGACCAGGACCTCTAGGATGTTTCTAGGGAAGTGGAGAAGAGAATGTTGTAGGGTTTTTCTGAGTTTTAAGGCTCAATGTGGTGTGAGGAAGAGAGGGAGGAGGTGCCCTTTTATAATGGAGGAGAGGGGTACCTTTAGAATAACCAAAAATATTATTTTATTATAAAACCATATTCGGTTTTAAATAGCTCCAAATTGATTTATTTAGAATATAAGGTGGGGATGGGTCTAAATACTCTCATCTAATAGAATTTGGATAAGTTTAGTTTACTATTTTAACCTTATCATTTAGATTTAGCTTTAAGTTAGATAATTTTACTTTTACCGTGTCTTTTTGTGTTCTTACACTATAAGGTTAATAAACTTACTATAACAAGCCAAACGAACCACAAGTTATTTATTATTAATATATATAACCTTATCTAAGTATTTTTGCCGAAAATTAGATTTTTAGGAATAAAATAACAATTAATAAAATAATATTAGTTTTAAAAACTATTTTATTACAATTTTCACACTATTTAGTAATTTATTTTTGTGAAAATCATAACAGAATGATTATTCTGAAAAACATTAATTAAATCAATACTAACATGTCATATTAACCTATAAAATTAGTTTAATTCATAAAAATTCTCAAATTAGTTTTATATTGGTATTTATAACATCAATTATGTCAATATTTAATTAATAAGATAATTACTGCATCATCTTTGTGTCATAAATAAATTAAATTCTTTAATGTCTAAAAATTACAAATAAAATACCATTATGTAGGAAATCGTTTTATCTTTCTAATTAATATTTATAGTCTAATTTATATTATGTATAACCCTATATTAAAAATTATTTACTTATTAAACTTTGATTTTAACTATTTTAACCCATCTGTAAATAAATTAATAATAAATGTCCTAATCTAATCCAAGTGGGCCGAAATGGTCATATTTTATTCCTAAGGTTGTTTTTGGTCGAATTAAACTTATAAAATAGAATTAGGACATGTGTTTGGGTAATAATAATGTCTTTTTTCCCTTAATTACCCTATTTACTTTTAACCGTGGTAAAAAAAAGTAAAAAGTTACTATTCACCAAAAATTATTTTCATCTCATTGAACCACATTTTAGTCCTTGATATTAACCGTTTCTCTCAGATTTTCAAAATTCCACTCACAGAAGTGGTAAAATTATTTTTTATGAAAAATTCATTTTTTTAACTACCACTTAGTGGTTTCACTATTCATCAAAAAATGAAAGTTTCCAGAAAAATACCAAAAATTAGACCTAAGCTATATTTGATATTATGAACTCAAAAATGATTTCTATTTTACCAAATTCAAAACATATCATTTTTATTAATTAATTTAAAAATTAATTCATGTCGTCAAAACAAATAGCGTGTTTTTAAGAGACAATAACTATCAAAAGATTGATACTTGTTTATGTCTGGTTTAAATGTGAAATTACATCCAATGTACAATATTTTATTAAATGGTAAAAATATATTCTAAATATACTTTAAAACCACTCAAATTAATAATTTATCCCTATTAATTATTTCGATTAAAAAAGTTGTTTTTAATTAAAATTTAGTAATTTTCACTATTTATCAGAATATGAAAGTTTTCCGAAAAGTACCCAAATTTTACCCTAAGCTAATTTCGATATTCCGAATCCAAAAATGAATTCCATTTTGAAAGATAAAATTTATAAAATTTCAAAAAGTGGGTATTAGTATTCATAACGGCTAGTTCATAATAATATTATAATAATATCTCGTTTAGTGAAACTCAGTATAAGTACTACACACGCTATCGAGGAAGGTCGTGATTGTGTGTAATGCAAGGAATGTTAAGGATGTGTGTTGTGAAATATCCTTTTGGTGTATCATACAACACAAGAAATTAATGAAATTAAAAAGAATATTTTTCATAAAATCTCGAGGTGTTACATTCTACCCCCTTAAAATGAATTTCGCCCTCGAAATTCGTTGGGGTTATAAATGGTTTACTACTCGAAAGTTTATTTAATTGAAACCAACATCGTAAAAAGGAATACCAAAACTTGGATTGAAAAACTAAAGTATGAAATGTAATTTTTACCCAAATTAACTCATCACAGGGTTTCCATGTAGGAGAACATAGGTGAAAATATGAATATGGAAGAAAAATATAACCATCAAGTTCTGATGGAGAGTGGTAGAGAACATGGCTATGAAAAAGTCAACAATCACAAATCCATATATTTGTGATGATCTAGGGTACCTTCTGATTCATCAGATATAAGGGCACTAGGACAACACTTTTTGTTTTCAAGATCATTTACCTAAAGTTGAAGAATTTGATTTAGAATAAATACTTACTTTATTTTGGTACAATATCACTGTTTTTCATGCCTTGAACAATTTCCACTTCATATATTAAAGAAATGAAGTTTAATTTGTTATTCGTGAAGTGTTAGAAGATCATGTGATAGAATTACGGGTCGTTCCATCTATCTCAAACAAAAGGTTAGCAAAAGTTATTCAATATACATAAGTCGATCTATAGTGAGATTAATCAAATATGGTTCCTAAAATGGACTTATACTTCATATATCATACTTCTTAATAGAATAAAACTAGTTTCTACTAAATAGGGACTTCCTTTAGACCAGTCGTAGGCGATAAAAGCCAGTCGCACTTCGGTTGTGGGTTCGATTCCCATATCCTTGTCCGACGGGATGGGTTGTCGCCCGTCCTGCAGGTTATCCATTTTCTAAAACTACATTACTATAACATCCCATAAATAATATCGAAAAAACTTATATCCTTAAACAATACTAACTTATGTCCAACATAATCCATTCCAATCTTTAGACTAATCCAAAATACTACTGTCTAATCTCATATTATAGTGAAAACGATTACCAAATAGTTCATACAACTAGCATGTTAATACCATAGTTGATCCCCATATGTCATGAGATATGTCTTGTTGGTCACATTACAAACATTAGAAGTCCTTAATCATGTATTCTCTTGAAAAATGAATACCCAATGAATCTTAGTGAAAACATGAGTGCTCTCAAAAGTTAACTCTTTTCACATAACAAAACCTCGAACCATGATATAACTATTTCATTATATCAGTCATGAGCTCATTAATACTGTCAAACATTTCATTTTATCATTTTCCCTTCATTATGTGCATATCATCTTTTTTCCAAAAATATCTCAATCACTTTCCATGGTTACCAGTACCATAGAATTATTTACAACCAAAATAGACCAATACATAAATATTCCAATATTCCACGATACTATATAAAACATTATTTTGGAATCCTATTGAATAAACACTTAATCATTCCACTACATCGTTGTCAAATTCAACATCGCCAATAGTGATCTCATGTGACTTCCCTTTGTCCTTTCCCTTAAGTGGTTGCTCATGTCAATCATCACTAACCCTTGGATTAGGGAATTTATTAGCATAATGCCCCATTTCCTTGCACTTGAAGCATTGAAGTGTTGGTGGTGCGTTCTATACAGTATTTTCTTTATTCACATCATTGGAATCCATTTTTCCATTATGTCGACACACAACTGCTTGATGACCTTCTTTTCCACACTTAAAACATTTTATAGTCCCTTTAAGACAATCTCCATCATGATTCTTTCCACACTTTGAGCATAAAGAAAACATTCATCTTCTTTTCACCATTATTCTGAAATTTCTCCTTGAACTCCATCTTTCATTTCTTGTCAAAACTATGAGATGGATAAGTAACACCAACTTCCATTTCTACCTCGATAGCACAACGTACAATTTCTTCATAGCTACTGATGCCTCTTATAGCTAATGCCCTTCGAAGATTTGGTTTTAAGACACTAAATAATTGATCAACTTTACTTTCAGGTTGGAAGATAAAGCCAGATGAATACCTTGCAAGCCTTGTAAAATTCGCTTCGTATATACCAAAAGATTCATCATCCTTTTGCTTTAGTTCAAGAAAATCTTTCTCCACCTTTTTTCGAAGAATACGAGGGGAGTAATTATTGAAAAATAAGTTCTTGAACTCGTCCCATTCCATGGAATCAATTTCATCTCTTGGCCTAGTATTGTTGATAAGATTCCATCATTGATCAGGTTCACCTTCCAAACGATATACTGCTAAGATGGCTTTATCATGTTCAAAAAAATTGAAGAACTGAAAATATCTTTTCAATGGTACTGATCCATTTTTCAGCAACAAGTGGATCAGAAGACCCACTGAAAGAAGGTGGACGTTGCCTCATGAAGGACTCAATAGAATATTGTTCTGTTCTCTGCTCATTTGGAAGTCCAGAATGATTCATAGCTTGTGTAAGTATAGCAATAAGATTTTGCACTCCATCTCCCATAACATTTGTTTTTTCAGGAGGACAATCATTGCATTTTCCATTGCATTGATCAACACGGTTCCTTCAGGTTTCAGCCGTCATCTAAAACCCAAAAAGAATAGTGTGAGAGGAAAAAATCATGCTAGGGAAAAAACATAATAAAGGGGGAGTACCTTCAATATCTAAAATCTTAGATTTAATTCTAAGATCATTACCGTGATTCTAGGACTATAACCTATACTTATACTTAACCTTAGGGACATACCTAGACATACCTTAGAAATATCTCTGGGGATCTCACTAAAGTTCTCGCATCCTAGTTTCCAAAGGTTGACTAAACCTTTCCTCTGATACCAACTGTAGAGACCCGAAGCTTGACGTACATAGATGTTACATTACTTTTGTGGAATACATAATACATAACAAAAATAGATGCACAAGGACCGTAATAGTTTAGTGTCTTTGGAAACTTGGAACGTACTCTTCTAATCATGGTGAAAGATCTTCAACATCTCCCATAAAGATCTTCCACTTTTTGTTTCCTAACCTAAAACCTTTCTTTTAATCCTGGGGGAAAGTAAAACATAAAAAGGGTGAGCTCAAATGCTCTGTAAGTGTAAACATGGATAAAACAAAACATACCATATACATTTGAACGTTAAAAACATGAACATAATGTTTAAACATCAAAATCTTGAGCAACGACATAAAACATGGAAGTACATAAGGCATAGATCATAATGGAACATAAATCATGATAAAATAACATGAGAAAAAAACATGTAATTGTGGCATCCATTAAGCACATGTAATGATTTCCATAGTAGCCAAGGCATTTTTGTCAAGACCATCTTAGTGGACAAAATCCCTTTCTGAATCGAGTTCACTCCTCGTTCCAGTCCTGTAATACTGAACCAGATTAACTTACCATTCCAGCGATGTCTATCTCATGAGATATAAATCATTACCCAATACATTGGAGTGAGATATAGGTCCCACCCATCTCATAATTATATCATTCTTATCTGTGCCACAAAATCATAAACCATACATCATAGCATAGCCCATCTAATAAAAATGGGATTCTTAAACATCATGACATCATAAAACAATTCATATAAGATAAAGGAATTCATAAAAATAATTCCATACCAACATAATCAAATCAATGTAATAATAGGGATAGAAACAAAACCCTTTATTATCTTAGATGGAAAATAATTTTGATAAAACAATTGAACTCCATTCTTGAGAAAAATATCCTTTCTACTTCAAAAACACTTTTCCTTTCTTAACACGTCATACAATTCAAAACTAAAATAAGTTGATTAAGAATAAACTTGAAAACTTTTAAAGGAAGATTCTTGGAAATAATGTTTTAAAATTCCATTCATTCCTTATAAGTTAAAAAACATTCTTCTCATACTTTTGTCGGGAAAGTCAAAAAAGTACCACGTAACATAAAAAAAATAAAGATTCCTTACATACCATGTAGTAGAAGTCAAAAATGGGTAAAAGTAATTTAAACATACATGAAATTTTTTTATAAAACATGTACATGGATAATAACAATAACCCCAGTAAATATTTACAAATAAACAATCTCGGATAAGAATTAGATTGGAATATTTATCCCTTACATTAGGTCTGATATGCTTCGTATGGATCCGAACCTCCTATATAATGATTTAAATAATGTCATTGACTTATTACAGAATCATATTCATTGTTATGATATCATATATGGTTCACTTATGACTTTATATTGTAAATTAATGTTAAAGTAGCATTTTGGGTAAAATCATTTCATTTATCGTATGTGTTTCGACTTGTCGTTCTTGATATTATTACTTATATCCTAATTTACATAATTACAGAATGTAAAACATGATTTATATATAATATATATTCATCATATACATATATATATTATAGATCGATAAATGTAAAGAAATACACCGTTCATGGAGACGGCAGGCCGTATGTACGCATGAGCGTTGTTTTCGTTTCCTCATTGAATTGAATGGAATTAATTGGATGACATAAATATATATATACATAAATCCAATATCATTATTGTGTGATATATTTCATGATTACTTATTATATATACTTTATAATCATTTATGAATGGTTAATCATTGAGAATGAATCTCATCGCGTCGTGGAGATGGTATTCCGTACGTACGCACGAGCGATGATATCGTTCCCATGATCATTGAATTTTATTAGAGTGTATGTATACTATTACAGAATCAATAATACTTTACGATAATCATATATAGTTATTTATTTTCACCATTATACCCATCCAAGTAAGATGGTGGTGGAAAATAGATTACACCACGGCGTGGAGACGGTATTCCATACGTACGCACGCACGGTGATTTCGTTTTCCGTACGATGGATAGATGGTGAAATAGGGTTGTATCATACTTTTAATAGCATATCAGTATATTAGTGATACTGATATTATTAATTCATAATGAAACAACTAAATAAGTATAAGTGTAAGAAGAATAAAGTTGAAAGAATCGGTAACGGACATTACCTCTTCATTGAAGCACCTCTTTGAGACCTCCTTTTAGGGAACTAAAATTGGTCTTTGAAGATGACCAGGACCTCTAGGATGTTTCTAGTGAAGTGGAGAAGAGAATTTGGCAGGGTTTGGCTAAGATGGAAGGCTCAAAGTGGTGTGAGGAAGAGAGGGAGGAGGTGCCCTTTTATAAGGGAGGAGAGGGGCACCTTTCGAATAACTAAAAATATTATTTTATTATAAAGCCATATTCGGTTTTAAATAGCTCCAAATTGATTTATTTAGAATCTAAGGTGGGGATGGGTCGCAATACTCTCATCCAAAAGAATTAGGACTAGTTTAGTTTACTATTTTAACCTTATCATTTAGATTTAACTTTAAGTTAGATAATTTTACTTTTACCGTGTCTTTTTGTGTTCTTACACTATAAGGTTAATAAACTTACTATAACAAGCCAAACGAACCCTAAGTTGTTTATTATTAATATATATAACCTTATCTATGTATTTTTGCAGAACCTTAGATTTTTAGGAGTAAAATAACAATTAATAATATTATATTTGTTTTAAAAACTATTTTCTGTCAACTTTGACACTATTTAGTAATTGATTTTTGTGAAAATCATAACAGAATTATTAGTGCGAAAAAGGTTAATTAAATAAATATAAACATGTCATATTAACCTAGAAGATTAGTTTAATTCATAAAAAGTCTCAAATTACATTTATTTGGGTATTTATAACATCAATTATGTAAATATTTCATTAATAAGATAATTACTTTATCATCATTGTGTCATAAATAAATTAAAAACTTTAATATCTAAAAATTACAAATAAACTAAAATTATGTAGGAAATATTTTTATCTTTCTAATTAATATTTATAGTCGAATTTATATTTTGTATAACCCTATATTAAAAATTATTTACTTATTAATCTTTGATTTTAACTATTTTAACCCTTCTTTAAATAAATTAATAATAAATGTCCTAATCTAATCCAAGTGGTCCTAAATGGTCATATTTTATTCCTAAGGTTGTTTTTTGTCGAATTAAACTTATCCAATAGAATTAGGACATGTTTTAGGGTAATAATAATATAATTGTACCCTTAATTACCCTATTTACTTTTAACCGTGGTAAAAAAAAGTAAAAAGTTACTATTTACTGAAAATTATTTTCATCTTATTGAACCAAATTTTAGTCCTTGATATTAACCGTGTCTCTTGAATTTTCTAAATTACACTCACAGAGGCGGTTTAATTAAGTTTTATGAAAAATTCATTTTTTTAACTACCACTTAGTGGTTTCACTATTCATCAAAAAATGAAAGTTTCCAGAAAAATACCAAAACTAAGGCCTAAGCTATAGTTGATATTATAAACTCAAAAATAATTTCTATTTTAACAAATTCAAAACATATCATTTTCATTAATTAATTTAAAAATTAATTCATGTCGTCAAAACAAATAGCGTGTTTTTAAGAGATAATAACTATCAAAAGATTGATACTTGCTTATGTCTGGTTTAAATGTGAAATTACATCCAATGACCAAAATTGTATTAAATGGTAAAAATATATTCTAAATATACTTTAAAACCACTCAAATTAATTATCTATCACTACTAATTATTTCAATTAAAAAAGTTGTTTTTAATTAAAATTTAGTAATTTTCACTATTCATCAGAATATGAAAGTTATCCGAAAAGTTCCAAAATTTCACCCTAATCTAATTTCGATATTCCAAATCCAAAAATGAAGACCATTTTGAAAGGTAAAATTTATAAAATTTCAAAAAGTGGGTATTACTATTCATAATGGCTAGTTCATAATAATATTATAATAATATCTCGTTTAGTGAAACTCGGTATTGCGTACTACACAAGCTATCGAGGAAGGTCGCGATTGCGTGTAATGAAAGTCAAGTCAAAGATGTGTGTTGTACAAGCTCCTTTTGGTGTAGCACACAACACAAGACATTAATGAAATTAAAAAGAATATTTTTCATAAAATCTCGAGGTGTTACACCACGGGGAGTGTGGCTAGGTCAACCAGGCGACATTGTCTAATGATGTCTTCAAGGTGCACTTGGATCCTGGGATAAGACACTCGCTAGTGGAGGAGACAAAAGTGAGTCGCCCAGAGGGTCTGGTGGAAACATTCAAACTCCTCCGGGGTGAGCGATTATGACGCACAAATATTTGTTCCTACGACCGGCCAAAACTTCTCCGGGATGTGGTCCGCTGTGAGGATGGTCTAGAAGCTCCTCAGCTCAGATTCAAGGTCTGGCATTTGATTACACCACTCATCAACTGGGGGTGGCTGAGGAAGTAGAAGCAGCACTTAGTCAGACCGCTAGGACGACGGGCTAGATGGTGGAGAATACGTCGAGCAGGCTGACTGGCCGTTGAACATTGGGTTGTCCTTTGAGGACTGTAGCGACTTGGCCACTATATCGCGATAGGATAGACTAGTGACCAAATCTCTTGACACAGCATCAGAATCTACCGAGGGTGGGCTATGCAGCGGCTATCCTTCCATTTTCCCCCAAAATATCTCTCCTTAGTCTCTATCCAAAATAGAGGGCACTCCCAGAGATGATGGAGGTGACCGTGTGGTCGGTCCCTGGGGACATGCCATGTTCTCGTCCTCCTAGATATACCTTCGGAGGGAAACATGGATCCTATGGATCTCATATTCTGGGAGTACGAGGCTTATGTGCCTTGTTCCTGCCCCAACCCTTGACTCGGAGGGCTGAGGAGTGGGCTCCAGCGCCGAGTCGTACTCCGCCTCAGAGTCCGAGAAGAGAACTGGTCTGATTCCTGTCCGACCTTCCCCATAATTTCTCTTACAGCGGTGAAGACCCTCCTTTCTATCCCTGGGTGGATCCTCGGTATAGGGCTGATTTCCGACATGGGTTCCTCTGGCCGAACATGTGCTGGGGTGGAGGGGGTTTCCACCCGAGAAAGTCGGGGTGTGAGGAGCACTTGGACAAATGCAGAAAGGGACACAGGGAGGACCTCCATGCTGGTGGGTTCCCAGACATGCAATGTCTCCATACCTACGATCTGCAGTAGGGAGAGTGACCATGTACCTAGTGTAGTGAGCACGGGAGAGACCCTCATACGGAGTGTTGCTGTCACGGGGAAGATCTTTGCCAGGGTTGAAGGTGGCACGGGCTAGACCTCCAAGATGATCTTGGAAGCAGGGAGAGCGCGCACCTTCCATAGTGGCGGTGTGGAGTGAGCCTCTGCACTGAATGGCATTGCTGCGAATTGGTCCGCAGCAGCCATCGCTTGTGCCGACAATTGGGAGAGTTGACCAAACCTACCCATGGGGCATTTGGGGCTTCAATATTGGTCGGGTAGATTACTACCCATGCTCAACTATGCCGGGAGTTGGGGATATGAGTCAGCAGTGGCTCGAGCCATAGGTCGCTGTCGTTGACGCCCCATGTTGGGCACCCTCTTCCATTTGCACTCGATCCTGGCACTAGGTCAGATGAACTGGAGTCGGCGGTGTAGGCATGTGGCTTACCTACTTCTTGGCTTGGGGAACTGGGCGACGACACTGACGCAGGCTGGTGGGAGCCCTCATTGGGATCCCTTGAAGTGGGACTTTGATTGGGCCGACCTAGGTATCCCCTACCTCGTCGGCATAGGGGAGGGAGTTGTCAAGGCCATCCGGGGAGAAGCTCTCGAAATGGTTTAATGTTGTGGTGGGGAGCAACGGCTCCCTGCGCGGTCCTTGGGGGTGGCATTAATGGTGAGGAACAGCTGCCTCGACATCCAAGCGGGCCATATCCATGGTGGGGATGATCCCCTCCCCCTCATACCTACATACAAGGTCATTAATTACCCTTCGCTAGATAATTTACGATGGGGAGAGGGGGTGTGGGCGCCTAGCAGTCGTGGCGGTTGAATTCGTCATGGAAGAGGCAGAATCGTGTGGGGTAGCCATGTCGATATTGCCCCTACCCCTGAACCGGTGGGCAGGTGATCGAGCTCCGGATGCGACAACATGGTTCCTGAAAGCAGGGAGATGAACTCATTAATAATTCTAGGAAAAGAAATCGACAACCAGTGCCCCAACACTGTTCTGTCTTCTGTGTCCAGTAAGAGGGATCCACGCTGACAACGTCACAGAATAGAAGGCTCAATATCCTGACTATCCCATCATCTGGCGAGTTTCACGTCCTGCCCACTATTTTCTTGGGGGACCAGGTGCCGGATGACTGGGGTCTGATGAAAAGCTAATCCATTGGTCCCTCAAATGCTACTAGTCTCCATATTGCTCATAATAAATTCATGTTGGGTTCACCATTTCTATTTCCAACACTTTCACTAGGGCGTGCGCATCCGTCACCTAGAGGACATGCAGCTATTACCCCGCATTCCCGCTTTCCAAAGGCAGGCGGCATCCGCTCCTTATTCTGGGACGTCTGCTCCATGATCGAAACTGGATGATGGGATTTCGGTTCTTCATTCCATGGATTCCTCCTCGGAGCTCATCACCTAGTCCGGGTCACCCTCATAGACCTCAGACATTTTTCATGAAACTCTTCCCAACACCATATATTAATGGACACTTATTAATTACACTGCTTCTATTAGGACGTTCCAAGGGGTCTGTTCAGGGAAGCAACCTTCGGTTAGGGGAGTAGTCACGTTGGGAACCACTGGCATGTCTTGACACTGGGGTATTGGTATGTCTGTCTTCTATCCCTTATTATAGGGATTCTTGAGGGCGTAGATGCCCGAGGCATCCCTCATCGAATTTGTGTAATCGTATGCCATGGGCTTGTATATGAGGTTTTCCTCATCTTCCCATTTTTGACACAGGGTATTACACAAGTTTAATATCCAACAGAGATGGAACAGACTAATCATAACAATTATTAGAGTGGATCAGATGGAGGAACCCCCTGGAGGGAACACCGATACTAGGGCCGACATGTGGGTGGCTTCACGAATGCTATCGAATGGAATGGGGAATTGGATGGAATGATATCACTTTGATATGGTGGCCCGGGTAATAATCATTATGGATGATGGAGCGTTTGAATGGAGTGGTGGGGGATGAGATGGGGTCGTCCTAAAGGTGATAGTATTGTTGGTCTTGAGCCTCGAAGAGACCTCCTACATATCCCCATGGCAGGGAATCGAAGTCCGTGTAGTTTGGTTGGTGAATACAGTTTAACGTCATGCAGGATGGGGATGAACCGACGAGAAGGGGGTCAGAACGACTGGGTGGTGGGCTTAAACCCCATGGAGGCTTCCTACATACCATACCTTGATAAGTATCAAAGTCCCCATAGTTCGGGATGGGTTGAGGCTTACACTCTGAGGCGGCCCAAGGTGTTGGGGGCTTGAACCTTGTGGAGGCTTCCAACATACCATGCCATGACATGGATCAAAGTCCATGTAGTTCAGGTTGGGTTGGGGCTTAAACTCTAAGTTGGCCCAAGGTGTTTGGGGCTTGAACCTAGTGGAGGATTCCTACGTACCATGCCTTGACATGGATCCAAGTCCCCATTGTTCGGGATGGGTTGGTGCTTACACTCTGAGGCGGCCCAAGGTGTTTGGGTCTTGAACCTCATGGAGGCTTCCTACATACCATGCATTGTCATAGATAAAAGTCCATGTATTTCCAGGTGGATTGGGGCTTACACTTTGAGGTGGCCCAAGGTGTTTGGGGCTTGAACCACGTGGTGGTTTCCTATGTACCATGCCTTGACATGGATCAAAGTCCCTGTAGTTTGGGATGGGTTGGGGCTTACACTCTAATGCGGCTCAAGGTTTTTGGGGCTTGAACCTCATGGAGGATTCCTAATTACCATGCCTTGACATGGATCAAAGTCGTCGTAGTTCAGGATGGTTTGGGGCTTACACTTTGAGGCATCCCAAGGTGTTTGGGGCTTGAACCTCATGGAGGCTTCCTACGTACCATGCCTTGACATGGACCAAAGTCCCCGTAGTTCGGGAAGGGTTGGGGATTACACTCTGAGGCAGCCCAGAGTGTTGGTCATGGTTGGTGATCACTCTAAGCTCATGTGAGTAATACTTGATGAGAGAAACAATAGACAACAGAGACCTGAAAATCACATCATGAAATATGCGTCCGTGGGGGATGCAGTGTGGCTTACGCTTGGAGCAACCCAGAGAGGAAACAGGGGCTTATGCGTGGTTAGCAGCTCGAGAATTCAGGGCTTACTCCAGGATGGAGGCCCGAGGCAACAAAGCACAATGGGAGTGGGACTTGGGACTGGATAAATTAGGTGCCATGTTTCCCACCACGCCCTTCGCTGGCCCTCAGGACCGAAGATGAAAGGAGGAGCAATGAGGCTGCCTCATGCAAGAAAAGCTAGGGGCTTACACCAAGGTGGCGGCCCTTTCCTGCGGACAAACACCACTCCAATAAAGAGAATATCATACCCTATGAGGGCTGATACCATCCCCATGGAGACGAGTGGGTGTGGAGACTGTCCAAGGCGGGGGGACCATGCGTTAGAGGCACGTGGTGAGGTGACAATTTTACATCATGTGCTAAGGATGATGGTGCTTTCCAGTTTAACGTCCTGCAGCTCGAATGAGGTGGGTTTTCTCCACACCCCTAGGACATACATAATCAGTACCCTCTTCTCCTTGTGGGGGGAAGGCATCCTCAACTCCATGACGATGGGGGTTTCGTTGAGTGAACCATCGAGGGGTAAATGTTAGTGTGGCTATGTGAAGAAGAAATATCCATTAGCATGCCTATGCGAAGAAGCATGAAGCAAAGAAACGCAATGGGTGGTGTCATCCAGTGGACTTTGAATTTACTTCATACTATCCTAGAAGGTCGCACAGGAAAATGGTGTATGATGCGAATGCCTGGGGTGTGAAGGACACCCACGAATGGCATCCACGAGAAGGGCATCAGGCACTCATGCAAAGGTATGCCCGGGGAGCACCGACCTGAGGGGTCTCGGGGAATTTCACGCAAACTTTGAGGATTGAGCATGAAATAAGTACTCCTGAGTGAAAAACACTAGGCTAGAATGAAATCGGTGGTGAGTGCGCATAATGGGAGCTGAGGTTTTGTGTGTGACTAGAAACTTTTGAGAGCAGTGAATAAGAATTTCATGCATGTTGGAGAAACTACATGCAATGATGGGGGTGTGCATAATTGAAGGGTATTGCACGCAATCGGTTGGGGTGCATGCAATGGAAGGGGATTGCATGCAATTGGCTGGGGTGTGTTAAATGGAAGGGGATTTCATGCAATTTGCAGGCCTGTGTGCAAGTGGATGAGATTTCGTGCAAGGGGAGGACCCTGAAGGGATCATAATTCAGTCTAAACAATGGGGAACTCATAAGAAGGCAAACCCCGGGGTGATAAGGCGCGAAAATAACTGTACTTGAAGGCCATCTATTCGCCCTCGGAAGATGAATTTCATGCACGAGATCCAGTTCAAATTCTTCATCCCCAAAGTAGAAGGGGGTCGCCTTCTATTTATAGGCGTCTAGGGGCGTGGAAACCAGGTCGGCATGAAATAATTGCACGACGGAGGAGGCGTCATGAAATGTTACCTGCGTGAGGCAGCGCAAGAAATATTGTTCACCCCTTCCAAAGACCTTTCGCGAATCCTGGAACATTCTTCTAGAGTCGTAATTCTTTCACACACCTATGAATTTTTTTCACGCGACCCCTCCGGGCCCCCCAGATGGGGTCCCAGGGTTTGAATACGACTTCACTTTGTCGTTTCGAAACCTTCTCCAGCACTTCATCACTTTTCGGAATCTACAAACATGAATCAATAAGAACCCATTATTTCATGACCACCATCAATAAAATTTTAACATAATAATTCACCTTATGTTTATCATTCCATCCATCAAAAAATTATACATTTTAGGTGAGTTTAAACATTCTTAACCCATATTAATAATCATTGTCATTGAATAACATATTTAATTTCAATAAGTCGATGTTAAAGGAATACACACAACATATCTTAGTCAATTACTCCAAATGGTATTTAGGGTAACAATGAATTTTCACATGGGTCATTCCTCAAAAATAAAATCTCTCAATTATGAACCTCTCTTATATCGAAATATGCTAAGGTAACATAATAAGGGTCCATCATATCATAACATAACTCATTCAATCCCCTAAATGTTCTTGAGTTTAAGGTTCTCTCACTTTATATTTGGACCATGACCATCGGTGGTTAATCCATTAAGTCATTGTGAATAAGGCGTCCATCATGTCCTTAGTTAACCATACTCAACTCATACATGCCAATGCTAATATATCAATTAGTTTTTTAGTTCATTAAAAATGAGTTTTGAGACCTCATAACAAACATCAAATGAATTCATAATAAACAATTTGGAATAGTTAAGACCACCTACCACATTAGAGTAAACCCTTTTAATTTATTATAATAATCCAATTCAACTTAAAATGGAAGAGATTTAGAAATATATCAAAATCCCAATAAATAGGCATATCCAGCTACACTGACCTGGATATAAATCATACAAGAAACACCCTATCTGAAGACCCATATATTATAAGGCACACATCCCTATATGCCAATAGTAATAGACTAGTTGTTAGATTTTATAACCAACATGGGGAGAATATACTTTTGGTACCATGAAATATAATAAAATGTAAATAAAATATCCATATTCTGAATTAGAGTAATCATAATGAAATATAAAAATTTGTAAATCATTAATATTAGAAAATGTAATATGATCTAACATAAATGGAGCTTATACTCAGAATATGGAATAATATACACAAATATCTCCAAATTGGTGAATCATATACAAAAATAATAAAAGGAAACTGAAACAAAACAAAATGGAGACTTAATTATAAGACTTATGTGCCTCCTATGACTAGTTTCATAAATCTTTATCCTGATACCTAGCCTAAACTCGCTAATTACATGATAATGTAAATCAAAACATATGGTCCTTATGGGCACTGGGGTGATCATGAAGCATGTGAGAATAAATTTTAGTAGGGTATATCCAAGGGAAAATAATATAATCAATTATATATAGTGAATGTATGTATAGAAAACTATAATAGGAATTGATATATCCTGAAATGAATCATGTCAAGACCTCATGTTCTAATTAGGATAGCATAATGTCTGACCACGCCATCTTTGGTTAATGTTGGAAGTGGTGTTTTCAAAAAACACGAAGCTAACCACATACCCTATAAATCATGGTAGGTACCTACATATATATCTTATCATATAGACAATCACTAAGGATAGGGTGTTGCGACAAACCCTGATCTTATATCCAGTAACATATCATCACCCTCCCACTAAGTGTGATGTTTAATATCTTTTGTAGTTCAAAGTCTCAATCTACTTCTCTCTTAGTGAGGGTTCGGTCTCATACCATATCATGTCATCTACCCTCTTACTATGGGTATTGTTCTATATCATATCATGGTCACCACACCCTCATTCATGGTACTTAATTATACAACAACATAACCACTACACAAAAACATTGGTAAAGGGATTATATTATTTCATGAACACTACCATCTTTCTCATAGTAAGGTGCTATATCATCTCATGAACACCACCCTCTCACTAAGGGTACTGTCCCATACCGATTCTAATATCACATCACATATCTCCACCATCTTAGAAATTGTTTGTGAACCTCTCTATTGTACCACATTGTCAGCTATTGAAAAATGAAAAAATAAGAATATTGATGAATATACCATAGCACATCCCTCAACTACATACACTCACATCACCACCTAATAATAAATTAGATGGTATCATATAAAAAACACATTATTATCTTAACAAACATTCATATAATTTAAAAAAGTACTTGATCTATAAATAAAAACACTCAAAATGGTCCTAGGAAGCTACAATATACCTTATACACATGCCCGACCGAAGGGTCACCCCTCGAAATAATGAATAAAATCTTATCACCCAAACCATGAGCATCCATATAAGGTCTTAATAAAAGGTGAAAATCTTGTTTTTTCATAACAAAGTATATGTACCCAAACACACCATGAGGATTCTAACTATATACCACATTCCCTTTCCTGAAACTCCCTTGCAGACTACCAAAGATCCCTCTTGTTCACCTAGTGTAAAGTGACCTAGAAAAAACATTACTAAAATAAAACATTCCTTTGATGAATTTGATAATTTATCTAACAAATAGTCACATAACCCAATTATTTAAATATTTAGAGCCTTAGAAATAATATATATAAGAATAATAATATGTAATATTTTATCCATAATCTAACTCCTTTAAACACCATTCTTTATTTTCAAAAAATTATATTTATTTTCAGAAGTTATTGAAATGAAAACATAATAAATGGGGGAGATGAAATTATAAATAAGGAAAAACATAAGAACCTTTTCTCAAGGGTTAGATGATATGAATATGAGAGAATAGAGATAGGGGATATATTTTTAATCAAAAAAATAACATGGAAAAATTGATTTTTCAAACATGATAGAAGGACATGTAGTCACAAATAAAAAATAATATTTCATGGAAAAAGTGTGAGGAATCATACAATATTAAAAATGAATTTAGGAGGATAATCATACGAATATTGAAATGTTAATTTCATTGAATCGGATTAAAAAAATGAATCATGGCATAAACATAATAAAATAAAATGTATCAAACCACGATTTCCAAATCATTTTCCTACAAAAAAATGTCAACAAAGTTTCCTACATTGCATTCACATAGAAAAACATCTGAAAAAATATTCATTAATATCATTCACAAAAAATTTCATCATCTCATGTAATAAAAAGACATGAACATTACATTGGAGTGAGATATTAAACTCCAACATTAATCATACATACATATGAGTTCCATATAATAACAAACAATCAACACATTAAGAAGAACCCAAGGAAAAAAATTGGTCCTGTAGACCTTTCCAAAATATCACAGAACATAAACATAAAAAATCATAGGATTTGAAAATATGATTATGAAAATGGAATCATAACATAGTAAAAAATATAAGGTGATTAAAAAATCTTTTAATGAAGAATAAGTCCTATAGTGTAAATATATGTGTAAATATGATATCTTTCACAAAACCATTTAAAACATTAATGTAAAAATTACTTTCATATTTTTTTTATGGGATATATAAGTGTTTTGAAAACATTATTATAAATAGTTATAAATAAAATATTATTGAAAGATATAAAATATACAAAAAAGTGGAATGGAAGACAAAAATATTAATTTTTAAAGGTTGGAAACCCATTTTTTAAAATATTTTGAAATACCTTTTTTTAACTCAAATATATAAATCATTAAACATTATATTTCTTTAAAATTAATAATGGATTACATAATTATCATTAGGTGAAAAAAAATTTAATTTTCATCTAAGAAAAGGGGAATATTAGTGTGAGGTAAAAATATGGATTTGTTGAAAATTCTATTAATATATTTAGGAATTATTCTTACCAATATTATATTTTTTTAATGAAGCAATGGATTCACAAAGGATGAAAAAATCAGAGTGAAACATTAATTCACCATGAAGAAGTTATAAATATACTATATAATATCATCATATGTCATATTAATTAAAAAAATTATTCTTAAAATATATGTTGATTTATTGTGACTAAATAAAAATATTTGATTCAAGAGAACCCGTTACAAACTCAAAACAATACATAAAAAATCACGTAGTGGTTTCAAAAAAAACAACTACAAAAAAGGATTGTAGAAATGGATTTTTGGTAAATAAATAAATTTTCTCATCAAAATGGAAAAAGTTAGTAAAGTAAAAGATTAATTATGATCATATGGATTCATATTCAGAGGAAAATAAAAATTCATAAAATAAATGAAGTGTATGAATTCAATGTGAATTGAGAGAATAAAATAGTGATGTTAAAATCATGATGGATAGAAATATGTACTTATTAATTGATTTTAATGATAGAGAATGGTAAAATGTCATCACTGTGAAATATTTTTTAAGGAAAATAATGGCTTATAAAAACGTGGGACTATAGTACTGTTAAAATAAAAAGGTCTTATAAAAAAGTGCCTCAATCAGAAGGAGGAGAAAACCCATACCATTAAAAGTACCTTCCTATTGAAAGGGAGGAATCTATATAACCTTAGGAACTTCTCCAGAGGTATATAGAGAGGTATTTTGAAGAAAAATTAACAAAAAATTCACTTTTGGTTGGTAGGTATGATATAATTGTATGGATTACACTCTTTTATTAGTTGAAATAGAGTGGTATTTTCATGGAAAGTAATGTTAAGTAAGGGAAAATAATGGAATCACAAGGGTGTTAGGAGAGTTAGGTATGTTATATAGAGAAAAGGTATCTAAGATATGTGGGTATAAATTTTATAACTAAAATATATTTCTAGAAGTATTAAGTGACCTTTAAATTTTTAAAAATTCAATACACATTATTTTATAATTTTTCCAGACTAATATTGAAGATATATTAATCATGTTAATTATTCTATAACAAAAAATATAAGATGACCATCCTTACCCAATTTTTTTATTATAAATCTGAATTTGGGATCCATGAATCCAGATTCAATTTATATGTATGATTAAATAAGAATTTATATTAAAACATGTAATGTGTTGAAATTTTGATTTTTTATAGAAAAATGTTGTTTTAATCATTAAGTGCTCTTAATATTATTTGACATTGACTCCCAATTATATGTTTTTTAATTAATTTTATATAAAAATTTAAATATCATATTATAATATTAGTTTAAAATATATCCATTTAATTTTATAAAAATACCTAATATTTAGAATGTTATAATTCTTTAAAAATAATTATTATTTTATCATGGTATCAAATTTTTACATAAGGTAACTTAATTGTTATACTAAAAAAATAATTTTTTCTTTATTATATAATTTAGTCTCATTAGTTATAAATTTCAAACAAATTTTATTATTTTATTCTTATATATGTGATAAAATATATTTTTAAAATAATTCATTAATAATGTATTTAAAATGATTATTTTAAAAATATAACGCATGTTCTAGAATTTAAAATAAGGGTTTTTAAATTAAAACAAAAGTACTAAAATTACAATTTCACTTATAAAAAAACATATTTTCCCTATAAAAATATTTCATTAATTTGTAAATGATTGTCATTTATTAATAATATCATAAAATTCATGTGACTTTTAAATATGGTATTTTGGAGTATTCACCTAAAAATAATTTTTTGAAAAATATAAACAATTCTTGATAAAATAATTTTGAAAGTCAGAATAAAATATTAATTTTTTACCTAATAATAATTCAATTATTTATTAATTTATTTTCTAAAAAAATTAAAATATAAATGAAAAATTATTTTTTGAAAAACAAAATGACATTTTTGAGCAATAACTATTCAAAATATTATTTCATATAATTTTAAAATTTAAAATATTTTAATAGGGTAGTTCATATATAATAATATTATATATATTTTAAATTACAAATATTAAGATAAAATAAAAAATACCAAACAATATGTTACATTGAAAAATGGAAATATTAATTGTATACTAGATATTAACTAACCAATATCATTAAAACTAATTACAAAACCTATTAAGAGTTAATTTTACAATAGTATTGATAAAAAGTAATGAATTCAATTTTATATAGACATCACATCATTTTTCAATAATAATATTAATATCCATACAAAACTCATATATATTTTCACGACCCGTCCCCCGGGGCCCGTACGGTGACTTCCCCAAGCCCGCCTTCAATAGGCCAGGGGCTGGCGACTAGCACCAAAAGCATAAATCCCTAAAACCAGGAAGGAATTGCTTTTATAACATGAAGACTCACATACCAGAGTACAAGCTATAATAAAAACACTAAGTAAAACTGTATAACAAAAGAGTTCTTAAAGTAAAGGGGCCGGAAATAAAGCCCAAATACAAAGTACAAGAAACAGAAAGTACAAGTCCTGGAAAAAGGGAAAACTGCTCCTAGATCATCCGCTGGGAAATCCTACCTGAAGGGAAGGTACATATATCCTCCACAACACTCCATGTAACACCCTAATCTTTCACGAGACACTTCTCTTTGAATAATATAATAGCGTGTGTTGTAAGCAACTTCGAGTTCTAACACACACCACAACCAATCAAACTAGACGTTATGAATAGTACTGCCCACTTTTTGAAATTTTATACATTTTATATTTCAAAACGGACTTCATTTTTCGATCCGGAATATTGAAATTAGCTTACAGTGAATTTTCGTTATTTTTCTGAAAACTTTCAATTTTTGATGAATAGTGAAAATCACTAAATTTTAATTAAAAACAACTTTTTAAATCAAAATAATTAATAGTGATAAATTATGAATTTGAGTGGTTTTAAAGTATATTTAGAAAATATTTTTACCATTTAATAAAATTTTGGTCATTGGATGTAATTTCATATTTAAACGGGACATAAAAAAGTGTCAATCTTTTGATAGTTATTATTTCTTAAAAACACGATTTTTGTTTTGACAGCGGGAATTAATTTAAAATTTATTTCTTCCAATTTTGGGTTTTGAATTTAGAAAAATGGATTCCATATTTAGAATCAGGAGATACAAATTGTGTAAATAGGTAACTTTTATTTTTAGACATTTGGAATAATTACTTGGGTAAATATTTTATTTACCATGGTTAAAGTGTACATCCGGAAAATAAGGGTAAAAAATAATATTATAATAATAATAAATTAACCTAAATCATGTCATAACCCTACGTTTTGATACATGAATGACCATGGGCATCATTGGGTTGATTTTGGGTCCCCATGGAGCCACTTGTAAGTGATAATGACACTTTATATTAATTAAGTTAAAGTAAATACAAAAATGACCTAAGCATCTATCTTTTAGAAAAACAATTTTTACATAGGGTTATATATGTTATATTTTTGACTATAAATATTATTATAAAGATAAAAATATTTCTACATAATGGTATTTTATTTATTATTTTTAGACATTGAATAATTAAATTTAGTTATGACACAACAATGATGCAATATTTTCCTTATTAATGAAAGAATCAAATAATTAGTATTATAAATGACAAAATAAATAAATTTTAATGTTTTGATTCCATACAAGAATTTTATTGGTTAATATGAAAGGATAGAATTTATTAAATGATTTTTTTTCTAAATAATAATGTTTTTATGACTTTAACAAAAATCAATTATTGAATATTTTCAAAATTGACATAAAAGAGTTTATAAAACAATTATTATATTATTAATTGATATTATATTCCTAAAAATATAAGGTTAGGCCAAAGGAATTATAAAATGATATGTTTATTATTAATGGACCACTAGGTGGTCTCTTGGATGTATATAGTAAGTTTATTGACTATATAATATAAAAATACAAAAAGACATGGTAAATGTCAAACTATTTAACTAAGAGTTAAATCTAAAATATACAGTTAATATAGTAACCCAAACCTATATAAAACCTATTGTTTTATTGGTTTTCGACCTATCCCCACCTTAACCTATAAATAATCCAATTTGGAGCCAATATAAACCGAATATTAATTTACTATAAAATAATATTTTAAGTTTTTCCTAAGGTGCCCCTCACCCCTCTTATAAAGGGCACTCCCACTTCCCTGTAATTCAAACCTTAAAATCCTTTTGGATCGGCCAAACCCTACACAAATATTCTCTAAACTTCCCTTAATTTAACCTAGAGACATTAGTTTGATCCAAAATCCATCTTAAGGAGCCCTTTTGATCAAATCAAAAGGAAGAACCCGAAGAAGAGGTAATGTTTTCACCACCCTATTTCATGTTCCTTTCTTCTTCAAATTCTTCTTTATTTGTTATTTTCATTATAAAATAATAACTCCAATATCTTCTATATACTATGATGTTATTATAAATAAGGTACAACCATATTCAGTATTCTATCCATCCTTTGAATGACATGTCACCATACATGTGTACGTACAGCTTACCGTCTCCACGTCGTGGTGTAATTATTATTCAAAACATTATTATTTGGATGGGTATGATAATTATGTGTAATTTATGTAAATAATAAATATAACATGATAATTATTCTTTATATATCATATACCATCCAATTATATATTATTTTAATATCCAAAAATGATATTGTTGCTCGTGCGTACGTACGGACTACCGTCTTCACGAACGTGATGAGATTCATTTCTCATCGTATCCATTCAAGTATAATTATCTTTTGATGATTAAAAATAATGTTTAAGGATGTGATATCATTCTGGATATGAATAATATACAACCTATGGATAAAAAAAATGTCTTATGTAACCAAACATATAAAATAAGATGAGTAAGTGAACACCCGAAATGATGATAATACTAATATATTATTAACAAAGCAATGTTAAAATATCATATATGTTTCCATATTAATGTATATGATTCTTGTATAATTTAATAACAATTATTTTACCATTATAAATGAGGTTAACCTACCCTAAACCAAGGAAAAGTACAAGGTAACAGTTTATTTCACAATATCATCATTATCTAAGGTTGTTTATACGTAATTATCTACTGGGACCTCTTTATCATCCACATACATGTTTCTTAAAAATGTATTTCAAAAAATTCTTACTATTTTATAGACTATGTGTTAAATTCATTTATACCATTTTTTTACTTTTTATAAGAAGTTTATAATGGAATCTTTCCGTCATTTTCCAAATAATGTCCTTTTTAACCTTTTCGACAAAATTAATGTAAGAATACCTTTTTAACGTATACGGCAGGTGCGGCTATTTTATACCATTATAAACTCGTCTAAGAATCCCTTATAAGCTTATAAGAATATTTTCAAACTAAATAATTTATTTTATAATTATGTGACTCTTAAATGATTTCAAAATAGAAAGAGATATTTCTCTAAAAAGGGTTTTGATTTCATCTATGTCAACATCCTTTGATGGATTTTAAGTTTATTTGAAGATTATTTATTATGATAAAAAACATCCATATTTTATTGAAGGTTTTGTGATATGTTTGACTATGTATTTTCTATTTTTATACCATTCATGGTATATGGTTAAAGTATTGAAATTTCGTATGCTAGTTTTAATATGAATGTTTATGATATGTTTAAACCTTTTAATATGAGGAATGTATTGGACTTAGTAAGTGACAAGTGGATCCCGCTATTGTTACATGACGCATCGGTAGGTCTCATGAGACAACAAGATGTGTAATTGGCCGAGGCCCTTTCCTAATTTGATTTATGGTTTTGGCCGAGGCCTTAATCATTTTTAGATGTCTTGGCTGAGGCCTTGATAAAAGGTTTTATAATGTCCGGAATTATACATTCCATCATTATGGAAATAATATTTATGGTTCATGTGGTCATTAGATTAGTATAACAACCATTATTATGTTTTATTATGGAATTATTCGCACAGCTCATATTCTTTTCATAAAAGTATTCATGTTTATTATTGGTAAAGGCATGTGGTTTCAATTATTTACCATGCTTAATATTTATGTCATTTTCCACGGTATTACTTACCCTTACTGAGCATTTGATCTCACCCCTTTCTTATGTTTCATTTTCTCAGGATATGAAGAAGTTAGTTATGAGGGACCTGTAAGAATAATCTTGGAGGCTTGGATGTTTCTAATGAAATATATTTGTGTTGTATTTCTCATTAAGCTGTAAAGTTGAACTTATGTATGAATCTTGTTTATAATAATACTAAACTTATCGGCCTTTAGAGAAATTATTTCCTTGTAATCATACCAGTGTTTTGTAATAATGCACCAACTCTAGGTAATGAGGGTCAGGGAATTACAGTTGGTATCAGAGGAAGTAGAGAAAAAACCGTGGAAACTAGATTTAGATAAACTCTGATAGAGCACATAGCCCTAAGATAGACTTTGAGTATTAGTATAGAAGAACTTCCTAGAATTTTGGTATTGTATTGATTTTGTGTGTTTTATAAGAAATACATCCCTTTCTGGATATGGGAAGGTAGAGGCAGCTCTGGTATAGATGTACCTAGGGGTAAAACCTGAAAACACTTCTTTGATCTAGACTCGAACGGGAACTCATGCACGACAATGGTCCTTACTACACTCTTGGTTACGACACTCCTGGGGGATATGCTTAGGATAATTCTCATTTTCTTAAAAAACCATTATGAAGGGTTTATGAGTATATACATCCTCAAATAAATCATTTTTATCATTATGGATTATATCCATAAACTGTTCAATTTATGTTAAGTGTTTTACAAGTTTGGATTTATATATTCTCATTCATAAAGTAATCTAGTGTATGCCATTGTTTAGAAATGACACCTAGTGGAAGAAATGGAAACTATATCAATGCACGAACTCCATGTAGGGATTTCCCACCTGCTCAAGATAATTATAGTGGAGCTGGTGATGCAACTAGTGTTGATCAGCTAATCACCATACTGGGACAACTCACTCAGGTTATGAATAATAACCTTACCCATATGGAGCACCCTGATCCTCAGCGTGGAGGATCAATGATAGATCGCTTCATGAGGCAACAACCACCAACATTAAATGGTAGTACAAATCCCTTAGTAGCTGAGAAATGGATAAATTCCTTAGAGAAAATATTCCATGCCTTGGGGAGAAGTGAAAGGGAAAAATTTATCAAGGAATTTTACAGCCTCACTGGAGATGTTGATCAATGGTGGTCATTGATTTAAAACACAATGGAAGAGGATGAAATATCATATATGGAATAGAGGGAGTTCAAAGAGATTTTTTGTAGAAAAATACTTTCCTCATGACCATCGAGCGGATATGGAAAGACAATTTCTGAGTCTAAGGAAAAAGGAGGATGAGAATGTCACAAAGTATGAGGATAACTTTACAAGGTTAGCGAGGCATGATACAAATTATATACGTAACCCAAGAAGTAATATTGATCATTTCTTTGATGGGTTAAAACCATTTCTCTGTCGAGCGTTAGTATCACAATCCTTCTTATCATATGAAGATATTTTCTTGTGTGCTATCAAGATAGAAAAGGAATTCTCTAAGTCTTATGATTTTAAATCAAAGCAAGAGAAGAAGAGATCTACTGAAAACTCTAGGAAAGGAAATAAAGAATCAGGGAAGAAGGAAAGAATTGAATTTCCACCCTGTGATAATTGCGGAAGGAAGCACCCCGGTGCCTATCTAAAAGGAAAAGAAGTATGCTATAAATGTGGATAGAAAGGTCATCTAGTTGGTGATTGTAAAGGAATTAAAGACGCAACCAATGTTCAATGATACAATTGTAAAGAGATGGGACATTTTGAAAATGAATGTCCTAAGCATCAGTGAAACTTACCTCAGAAAAGTCCAAGGGATCAAAGCCAAGATTATGCAATCACTAATGCTAAGGTTGACGCCCCAAAAGACGTGGTGGAAGTTAATTTAATGGTCCCCTCAAGTTTAGAATATGAATTATTTGATACTGAATCATCACATTATTTCATATCTTCCCAGGTTCCTAAGAAAATTTGATATTTCCAATTTTATTTAACAAGAGAGATGTCAATTAAAACTCTAAAGGGAAGTATCCTTGGTAGAAAGTTTTGTGGATCCGTTCCCATTAGGGAATATAAATGTTCTGTTTCTTCTGATCTCATCATCATACCCATGACAGAATTTGATATAATCCTCAGAATGGATAGGCATTCGGACCATGATGCGAAAATTTATTGTAAGAAGAAAGAGGTTACGGTTTTTGATGATGATGATAAAGAACACCTTATCATTAGAGAAGAATCGTCACCACCTGATTCTTATCTAGATCTACCCCCAGTAGCTCAACTAAATTCAATTATCGGGGAGGAAGAGAATGAAATAACTGTGGGTGAGGAAAGGAATGTTCAAATAGAGGATGTACCTATTGTGAGAGAATATGTTGATGTGTTTCTGGAAGATTTACCTGGATATCCTCCAGAATGAGAAATTGAGTTTTCCATTGATTTAATTCTTGGTTCAAGGCCTATATCGAAGACCCATTATAAAATGGCCACTGTGAAATTAGTTGAACTAAAGAAACAACAAGAGTAATTGAGTAATAAGGGATTTATTCTCCCTATTGTTTCTCCATGGGGAGCCCCTGTCCTTTTTGTTAAGAAGAAATATGGATATATGAGGTTATGTATAAACTAAAGGGAAATAAATGCTATAACAATAAAGAACAAGTATCCCCTACCTCACATTGATGATTTATTTGACTAAATACATGGAGATAAATACTTTTAAAAGATTTAACTTCGGTCTGGATGCCATCAGTTGTGTGTGAAGAAGGAAGACATTCAGAAGACAGCATTTCGAACCAGGTACAGGCATTACGAGTTTACAGTAATTCCTTTTGGATTGACTAATGCACCCTCCATATTCATGGATCTAATGAATAGAGTATTCAAGTAATATCTTGATGATTTTGTGGTGGTATTTATTGATTATATCTTGATATATTCTAAAAGCTACGAAGATAATGAAAATCACTTGTGCATTATTTTAAAGACTCTTAAAAGACAGGAATTATATGGGAAGTTTAGCAAGTGTGAATTATGGATTCAGGAGATTTCTTTTCTTGGGCATATTGTCTCCAAATATGGAATCTGAGTTGATCCTTCTAAGACAAAGGAAATCCAAAAATGGCCAGCCCTGATGAGTATAACTGAGGTACACATTTTTATTGGTTTAGCAGGTTATTATCGTCATTTCGTCCAGAATTTTTCCTGATTGGCTAACCCATTAACGAAGATCACACGTAAAGGGGTTAAATTTGTTTGGAAAGAAGAGTGTGAAGAGTTTTTTGAAGATCTGAAGAGAATATTAGTCAATGCTCCTATATTGACTCTACCATCGGGGAATGATGGGTTAGTTATTTATACTGATGCATCGAAGAAAGGACATGGTTGTGTCCTTATGCATAATGATAGAGTTATTGCCTATGCATCACGATAGCTGAAAATTCATGACCAAAACTATCCTACTCATGATCTTGTGTTAGATGCTGTAATTTTTTCTTTGAAAATGTCGAGACACTACCTCTATGGTGAAAAATGTTAGATTTATACTGATCACAAGAGTTTGAAGTATATTTTCTCACAGAAAGAACTCAACATGAGGAAAAGGAGATGGCTTTAATTACTCAAGGATTATGATTGTACGATACACTACCACCCGGGGAAGGCAAATAACATAAAAGATGCTTTGAGTAGAAAGGATCCTGGAGTTTTGAACAAGATGAGAGTTAAAAGGGATCCTATTTTCATGGATTTAGTGAAGATGGATATGGGAATCACCATGGAAGGTGAAACATCAATAATTTTTCAAATGGTTTCCAAACCATCTTTAATATAAAGGATAAAGAGTTATCAGGATGATGATGAAGAGTTTAAAAGAAGATTAAAGCCGTGAATGATGGGAGATTGAGTGAATTTGTGTATGAAGATGGAATTTTAATATTTGGGAGGAGGATTTGTGTTCCCGATATACCTAATCTAAAACGAGAATTTTTGGACGATGCTCATAGTTCCAATTTTTCTATACACCCTGGGAGCACCAAAATATATAGAGATTTGAAGGAACATTTTTGGTGGGACCACATGAAGAGGGAGATTGCTAATTTTTTTGTCAAGTTGTATGGTTTTTCAATAAGTGAAAGATGGAAGGAAACAACCTGGTAGAGTATTGCAGCCTCTTCCCATACTTGAGTGGAAATGGGATAATATCATGATGGACATTGTTCTCGTACTACCAAAGACTCCTAGAAGGAACGATGCAAAATGGGTCATTATTGATCCTCTTTCAAAGTCAGCACATTTCCTTACTAAACGGGATGATTTAACACTTGAATGTCTAGAAAGACTATATATTAATGAAGTAGTGAGGCTTAATGGAGTACCCCTATCAATTGTTTTGGATTGTGATCCCTATTTTACGTCAAGATTCTGGAAAAGTCTTCAGAAATCCCTGGATACTGAACATCGTTTGAGCACTTCTTACCACCCCCAAACTGGTGGACAATAAGAACGGACTATGCAAGCCTTAGAAGACATTTTGAGATTAGGCTCAATTGACTTTTAGGGTATGTGGGATCAATATTTACCTCTGGTAGAATTTTCCTGTAACAATAGATTCCATTCAAGTATTCAGATGGCACCATATGAAGCATTATATGGAAAGAGATGTCGCACACCAACCTGTTGGGATGATTTTGGTGAAAGAAAACTTATAGGCACAGAACTTGTTGAGAAACGATGGAAAAGGTAAAGGTAATCCCAACCCACATCAAAGCATCTCAAAGTAGGCAAAAGAGCTACACTTACAACTGAAGGAAGGATTTGGAATTTCAGGTAGGAGATCTTATTTTCCTGAAGGTATCCCCATGGAAGGGAGTTATACGTTTCGGTAAGAAGGGAAAATTGGGTCCCCAGTACATCAGACCATTATAAATTCTAAAACAAATTGGGGTTGTTTCTTACCATTTGTCAATGCCGCCAAGTCTCTCCAAAGTTCACTATGTGTTCCACGTATCACTGTTGAGAAATACATGCCTGACCCAACGAATGTACTCACCTATGAGGAATTAGAACCAGAACCCAATCTGTCTTATTGCGAAGAGGCTGTCAAGATTCTTGATACGAGAGAACAAGTGTTGACAAAATGGACGACTAGTCCGGTAAAGGTTCTTTGGAGAAACCATAAGATGGAAGAGGCAACGTGGGAACCCGAGGAACTTATGATGAAGAACCACCCAAATCCTTTCACGCGGTAGTATTTTAGAAATTTCGAGGTTGAAATTATTTGAATGAGGGAAAATTTAACACACCAATCTTCCACAGTATGCTTCTCTTTGAATAATACAGTAGCATGTGTTGTACGCAACTTCGAGTTCAAACACACACCACAACCCATCAAACTAGCCATTATGAATAGTAATACCCAATTTTTAAAATTTTATACATTTTATATTTCAAAATTGACTTCATTTTTGGATTCGGAATATCGAAATTATCTTACGGATAATTTTTGGTATTTTTCTGAAAACATTCAATTTTTGATGAATAGTGAAAATCACTAAATTTTAATTAAAAACAGCTTTTTAATCAAAATAATTCATAGTGATAAATTATGAATTTTAGTGGTTTTAATGTATATTTATAATATATTATTACCATTTAATACAATTTTGGTCATTGTATATAATTTCACATTTAAACCAGACATAAACAAGTGTCAATCTTTTGATAGTTATTATTTCTTAAAAACACGCTTTTTGTTTTGACAACAGGAATTAATTTTAAATTAATTTCTACCACTTATGTATTTTGAATTTATAAAAATGGATTCCATATTTAGATTAATTAGGTCCAAATTGTGTAAATAGGTATGTTTTTTAGACATTTTGAATAATTACTTCGGTAAATATTTTATTTAACATGGTTAAAGGGTAAATCCGGTAAATAAGGGTAAAAAATAATATTATAATAATAATAAATTACCCTAAAACGTTTCATAACCATATTTGTTGATACATGTCAGACCATGGTCATCTTTGGGTCGATTTTGGGACCCCATAGAGCCACTTGTAAGTGATAATGACACTTTATATTAATTAAGTTAAATTAAATACAAAAATGATATAAGCATATATCTTTTAGAAAAACAATTTTTACACAGGGTTATATATGTTATCTTTTCGACTATAAATATTAATTAGCAAGATAAAAATATTTCCTAAATAATTGTATTTTACTTATAATTTTTAGACATTTAATAATTAAATTTATTTATGACATAATAATGATGTAATATTTTCCTTATTAATGAAAGAATCAAGTAATTAGTATTATAAATGTTAAAATAAAAATAATTTGAACGTTTTGATGCCATAAAAGACTTTTATTGGTTAATATGACATGTTATTATTTCTTAAATGATTTTTTTTCGAATTAATAAAGTTTTTCAGACTTTAAAAAAATCAATTATTAAATATTGTCAAAATTGACATAAATGACTTTTTAAAACAAATATTATATTATTAATTGATATTATATTCCTAAAAATCTAAGGTCAATAAAAAGTACTTATATAATTATAGGTTTATTATTAATGGACCATTGGGTGGTATTTTGGATGTATATAGTATGTTTATTTACTATATAATATAAAAATACAAAAAGACATGGTAAATGTCAAACTATTTAACTTAAAGTTAAATAAAGAAGATAAAGTTAATATAGTGATCCAAAACTATCCAAAACCAAGTGGTTGTGTTTTTTTCGACATTTCCCCACCTTAACTATTAATTAATCAACTTTGGAGCCCTTGGAAACTAAATATGAATTTATTATAAATTAATATTTTATGTTTTTCCTAAGGTGCCTCTCACCGCTCTTATAAAAGGGTACTCCCCCTTCCCTCTAATTCACACCATCAAAGCCTTTTGAATCGGAAAAACCCTGCCCAAATATTCTCTCAACTTCCCTCACTTCAAACTAGAGGCCTTATTTGATCAGAAAGCCAACCTAAGGAGCTCTTTTAATCAAATAAAAATAAATAACCCAAAGAAGAGGTAATGTTTTCACCACACTCTTTCAAGTTCTTTTCTTCTTCAAATTAATCTTTCTCTATTATTTCCATTATAAAATATTAAATACAGAATCTTATATATACTTTGATGTTATTATAAATACGGTACAAGCATATTCAGTATTCTATCTATCCTTTGAATGACATGTCACCATACGTGCGTACGTACGGCTTACCGTCTCCACGTCGTGGTGTAATTATTATTCAAAACATTATTATTTGGATGGGTATGATAATAATGTGTAATTGATTTAAATAATAAATATAACATGATAATGATTATTTATATATGATATAACATTCAATTATATATTATTTTAATATGAAAAAAATGATATTGTCGCTCGTGCGTATGTACGGACTACCGTCTCCCCGAACGCGATGAGATTCATTTCTCATCGTATCCATTCAGGTATAATTCTCATTTTCTGATTAATAATAATGTTTAAGGACTTGATGTCATTCTATATATGAGTAATATACAAGCTATGGGTATCAAAAATGGCATATGTAATGAATCATATAAAAGAAAACGTGTTAGTGAACACCCGAAACAATGATAATACTAAGATATTATTAACAAAGCAATTTTAAAAGATCATATATGATATCATATTAATTTATATGATTCTTGTATAATTTAATAAAAATTATTTCACCATTATACAATATTTTAACCTACCCTTAACCAAGGAAAAGTACAAGGTAAGGGTTTTTTTCACAATATCTTCATTATCCGAGGTTGTTTATACGTAATTATCTACTGGGACCTCTTTATCATCCACATCCATGTTTCTTAAAAATATGTTTCAAAAAAAAATTACTATTTTATAGACTATGGTTTAAAGTCATTTATACCCTTTTTTACTTTTTATAAGATGTTTATAAAGGAATATTTCCGTCGTTTTCCAAACAAGGTCCTTTTTAACCTTTTCTACAAAATTAAGGTAAGAATGTCTTTTTTAACTTATACGGTGGGTGCGGCTATTTTCTACCGTTATAAACTCGTCGAAGATTCCCTTACAAGCATATAAGAATATTTTCAAAGTAAATGTTTTATTTTATAATTATTTGACTCTTATATGATTTCAAAATAGAAATAGATATTTCTCTGAAAAGGGTTTTGATTTCATCTATGTCAACATCCTTTGATGGATTTTAAGTCTATTTGAAGTTGATTTATTATGATAGAAAACTTTCATATTGTCTTGAATGTTTTGTGATATGTTTGACTATGGATGTGCTATTTTTATACCATTCATGGTTTACGGTAAAATTATTGACATTTCGTATGCTATTTTTAATACGAATGTTTATGATATGTTTAATCCTTTTCATATGAGGAATGTATTGGACTTAGTAAGTGACGGGTGGAGCCCGCTATAGCTCCTCAATGCATCGGTAGGTCTCATGAGATAACTAGTTGTGGAATTGGATGAGTTCCTTTCCCAATTTGATTTAGTGTTATGGCTGGGGCATTAATCATTTTTAGATGTCTTGGCTGAGGCCTTGACAAAATGTTTCAGAATGTCCGGCATTATACATTCCCTCATTATGTAAATAATATTGATGGTTCATGTGGTCATTCGACTAGTAGAATACCCATGATTATGTTTTATTATAGCATTATTTAATCAGATCATATTATTTCCATAAAGGTATTCATGTTTATTATTGGTAAAGGAATGTGGTTTCAATTATTTACCACACTTAATATTAAGTTCATTTGCCACTGTATTACTTACCATTACTGAGCGTTTGATCTCACCCCTTTATTATGTTTTATTTTCCCAGATATAAAGAAGTTAGTTATGAGTGACCTACAGGCATAATCTAGGATGATTGGATGTTTCTAATGAAATATATTTGTGTTGTATTTCTCTTCAAACGGTAAAGTTGAACATATGTATGAATCTTATTTCTAATAATACTAAACTGATCGGTCTTTCGAGACATGATTTCCTTATAATCATGCAAATGTTATGTAATAATGCACCAACTCTGGGTAACTAGGGTCGGGGAATTACACTCCATGTCCTTCCATATCATATGTGTATCGTCACACCATATGGTCCTGGTTCACGTACAGTCCAGTCCTAGTACACTCAGCCTCGGTCAGCGTTGTCTGTTGTCTGCATCCAACACAATGAGGTGCGGGCATATCCCATGCAGGGATGAGTATAACGATACTCTGTAGGGACCCTGAGACCCTCAAGGTCTCCCAAAACCAACAAGGATAACCACCATGTATGAAATCAATAGATAACCCCACTTAGGCATATGCCCATATGAATACCTAAGTTATCATGTAATCAGTCTCAATCATGAGGATAACACAAAAGTTACTGACTCATCTCACACTGGTATAGAGCTCATGTAGATTATTAGAGACGATTAGATGTTGCCACTAAATCATCTGTTCTGTTGAACCCACACAGGATCCAGGAACAGTCGTCAGTGCTGTCAAACTCACACATGATCCATGAACAGTAGTCGGAGCTGTCGAACCTACAAAGGATCCAGAAACAGTTTCCAGTGCTATCGAACCCACAGAGGATCTAGGAATAGTTTTCGGAGTTGTCGAACCCACACAAGATCCAACAACAGCCATCAGTGCTGCTGAACCCACACATGATCCAAGAACATCAGTCAGAGCTGTCGATCCCACACAGGATCTAGGAACAGTCATCAGTGCTATCGAACGCACACAGGATCCATGAACAGTATTCAGAGCTAACGAACCCACACAGGATCCAGGAATAGTCGTAAGAGTGCAGCCAGCCTCAGGGTTTCTGCACAAAGCATGCTAGATTCTGTGATGGTCTGCTCCTCAAGAAGAGTGTTGATACATCAACTACCACGAATTACCATTAAGAAGTACCCCAAAGGCCTGCCATGTCATAGGGGTCTCAACACAATAGACAACATGTCAATCGGATGCCCAGTCTATGAGTTTTTAGCCTTATAGTCCCGGGGGCCCTGTTGGATTCGTGCACAATCCAACCTGACTGTAACTCAACTAAACCTCGAACTCTAGTGGAGTATACTCAAAAGTAGCGTCATGATCCACAATTACCAGTACCACTGATAGTTCATCAAACAGATGTCTGGTGCCATAGATATGGACAAAGAAAGTAAAGGCGGGTCGCAGCGGGCCTGGGTCCGGTCCGACCTAGTCGGACCGACCCGGCCCAACTAAGTATGGGCCGACCCATTGGGTTTGGCCCGGCCCACTGGGCCCTGCCCACCAGGATATGAAGGCCGCGAGTGGCGCGGGGGCATAGACCAAACATGAGGGCACGGACCGGTCGCAAGGGCGCGGACCGGTCGTGCGTCGGTGTAAGGGCGGTTTGGCTCGGAGGTGCTGTGAGGAGCGTGGATGGCTGGTTCGTCCAGGCGTGCATGGGGTGCGAATCAGCGTCTTGGCCCGGATGGTTGAGACCGGTTCGTCCAGCACCGCAAGGGGCGTGACTCAGGTGGTACGAGGCGCATGGGGTGCGCGTACGGGCACAGTTCGGCTAGGTGCACAGGGTGTGTGTGGCGCGCGGGCTGGCACGGTTTGGCTGGGTGCAAGGGAGGCTGTCGGGCGGGGCGCGACCAGGCTGGCCGGCGGGCGACCGGCCGGCTCCGGGCAGTGGCTCAGCCTGGCAAGCGGCGTGGCCATCAGGGGCTCTATGAGGGTCGGGTCGCCGGTGGGGGTTTGGGATGCTGTGGGGGAGGTGCGGTTCACGGAGGCCGTGGGTAGCACGGCCTTCGTCTTCGCCACCTTCGTCACCTTGTTGCTTCATTTCTATTATGAAGATCATCATAATCAAGAACAGAGGATGGGTTGGGCCATATTGGTTTGGCCCCCACCCTCCACGTTTATAGTGGTAACATTTGGCTCATCAAGTAAGAAGAAAGATGAAATTAATTTTTTTACATCCACCGCAATGATTCCTTTCCAACCGAAGAAGAAAATGAAGAAATTAATATTACACAAATAGACCCCCTACATTTGATCATTGGTTTATGATGAAGTTTTGGAAAGAAGACGAAGGAGATCTTTGTATGTCATGTTCACCGCACACTTCCAATCCCATGCTCTCACGTCAGTCATGGAAGACTCTCCACGTCAGTATGAGTTCGGGGAAGAGGACCGAAGGAGATCATTGCCGGCATACTTCGTTGGAAGAATGTGTTCTTCATTCTTCGTTGGGAGACGAGGTACTTTGTTGGAGAACTCTTTTCCTCCCAAACTCTCCTCCCCCCAATATTCCACTGCAAATGTCAAATAATAGATTATTTTTATCTATTTTTAATTTGTTGGCCCAAAATTAAAAATGGAGGAATTAATTAACTTGGTTCCCCTTAATTAATTTATAAGGTTGGAACAAAGAATTAATGTGGAGGGGTGGTGGCACCATTATGTGGGGAGCTCAAGAGGTTTCTCCCCACTTAATGGGGTGTTGAAGAGGTTTTAATCTCTGGTGGTCCCCACCAAAATAAACATGAAGATGATGCTTGGTTTGGGTGGGCCCCACCACCATAACCTCTCAAGGGAGGTTAAGGTGTGGTCGTCCCCACCTCCAAGTTCCACATGGAGGCTTCAACAAACCAAAAATAAAAAAATTCTACAGCATTATTTTTATTTAATTTATTCATTAAAACACAAAAACTAACTTTCATTCTCGACTAACTACCGTCTAGGTGAATCTCTTCTTAAGAGAATACTAGTGCTGTGAGTTCAACGGTGCCATCAGATTTCAATTCTGAGCACCGGTTCAAAAGTTATAAAAAACCACTCGTATGTTTACTGAACGTAACTGAACAAAACTTCAGAAATTGATTCCGGGCACATAGGGCATCAGAATAATGTGCCATAAGTTTTTGTGGACTCATAAAACTCCCATATATTTATGAAAAAAATTCCACAGAAATTCTAGGTCTTTAAATTCACCCCACCTCAGGGATTTACATCCCTATAAGCTATAACTTGTACTAAGAGAACAAATGGGGATATAGAGCATGCATCTGAGCCTCCCGCTCCAATGTGCTCTCCTGGGGGTTCCCATGCTACTAGAAAATGTGTACCATAGGTATAGACCATCCACGTAGGACCCGCTGTTGTTGATCCTCAATCTCCTCTTGAACTTCTGTAAAAGTCGCCCCATCATCGACGTTCATCTCCCCATGGTCAATTATGTGAGAAGGTTCATGCACATATCTCCTCATTTGGGATATGTGGAAGACGTCGTGCACCTGGTGCAACATAGGTGGAAGGGATAAGTGGTATGCCACCTCGCCAACTCTGCTGAGGACCTGAAAAGGTCCAATGAATGTAATAGATAACTTTCTGCCTCAGCCAATTCTATGTAGACCTCATCAAGGTGAGACACATAGAATGACGTGGTTGTCATCCACAAACTCCAGAGGCCTCTATCTCATATCAACATACGAATTTGGACTGCTCTATGTAGTCTTCATCCACTCCTGGATGATCTGCACCTTCTCCGTGGAAGCTCATACCATCTCTGGTCACACTAGTGCTGACTTCCCAGGCTCATTCTAGCACAAGGGTGATCTGCAAAGTCACCCGTATAATGCCAAAAAAGGTTACATCCCAATGGTGGAGTGATAGTTTTTATTGTATGCAAACTCCCCAAATGGTAAGTGATCCTCCCAACTGCGACTGAAGTTGAGGAAACAATCATGCAACTTGTCCTTGAGGGTATGAATGGTCATCTCAGTCTGACCATCCGTCTGAGGATGGAAGGTGGTGCTCAGATGAAGCTACGTCTTAAAAGCCTCCTGTTACCCCTTCCATAGTCGGGAAGTAAACTGAGCGTCGCGATCGGAGACCACATCAGAAGTTACTCCATGTAGCCTCATAATCTCATGCACGTAGATGTGTCCCAAGCTCTCTATTGAACCCTTCTCTCTAATCAGTAGGAAGTGGGACGACATGGTGAGTCAGTCAACGATCACCCAAATCAATTCATGACCCCTGGATGTACATGGAAGTCATGTCACGAAGTTTATAAATATCCCATCCCACTTCCACTTTGGGATCTCTAAATGCTGAATCAAGCCTATTGGTACCTGGTGCTCTGCCTTCACTTGCGGACAAGTGAGGCACCAAGAGACTAACTCTGCAACTGCCTTCTTCATCCCCGACCACCAGTTCTGTCACCGATGATCCTTGTACATCTTTTCCACTCTTGTATGTACCACTTGAGGGGATTTGTGGAACTCCCTCAACACTAACTCCTAAAGTGACACTGGAACCGTACTACATCCTTTGAAGAGGATGAAGTGCTCCCCACATTCAGAAAATCCATTTGGTGCATGCCCTATGGATATTTGAGCACATCGTGTCTCGCAGTCAGTGTCTCTATGTTGTGCCTCCTTGAATTTCTAAAGAAGTTGATGAGTGACTGTACGAGACTAAAATAAATCTGCTCTATCTCGGTCCACAAAGGATATCTATAAAGCAGCTAGCTTCTTTTTCACCTCTCCTAGAAGCTGCATACCATGTCTCCTATTGACTTCATCTGCTACAATTTTCCCCTTACTAGGAGTATAGACTATCTTGAAGTCATATTCTTGGAGGAACTCAAGCCAACATCACTGTCTCAAGTTCAGTTCCTTTTGGGAGAAGATATACCTGAGACTCTTGTGATCAGAGTATACAGTAAAACATTCACCCATCATATAGTGCCGCCACATCTTCAAGGCGTATACCACTACTACTAACTCTAAGTCATGGGTAGTGTAGTTTTGCTCATGATTTATTAGCTATCGAGAACCAAACGTGATCACTACTCGTTCCTGTATCAGGACACATCTGAGTCTGGTCCCTAATACGTCATAGTAAACTACGTACTCTATTAACTCCTTTGGAAGTCTCAAGATGGGGGCACTAGTCAGCCTCTGCCTCTACTCCTGAATGCTCTGCTGGCATCTCTACAACAACACAAAGTGTTTCCCCTTCTTTGTCAAGGCTGATAGTGGTGTTTCATCTGTAGATAAGTTTGGTAAGAACCTCTGGTAGTACCCAGCCAACTCAGAAGTCCCACTCCCTTCGGGGATGTAATCCTGGTGACATCTTTTGAAAATTATGTCCCGACATTATACTACTACTGTTGGGAACTAGCATCTCAAAACACTTACTGCTATGAGGGTAAGGTGGGCCGACTCAAGAGTGATCAAATATACCTTCCTATGCATGAGCTGATCCTATGCTTCATGGGTTTCCTTTTTCACTGACCAAGGAAAACCCTATTCCAACATTGTAGATAAACTACAACCTTATCGCCTAATATAGTCAGTTTGAGTATGAACTGTGGTTGTCCAGTCCATACCCAAAATAACGTCATAAGGACTCAATGTTGCCACCCAAAGGATTCAAATGAAACTCTTGCCTCCTGGACCAGATCACATCATCAGTGTAAATGTAATTATCGAGTCTCATCCCAAAGGTATCTCCAGATGTGAGGGTCAAGTCAACGGATTAACCGGAAACTCTAAGTCCTGAACAGTATTTGTGGAAAGAAGGAATGATTGGTACCTATGTCTATTGATACGGCAGCTAGAAGTGGAAAAATACCATACCTAAAATCAGTCCAAGAGCCCTTAGGTCACAACTCTTTACCGCATGAAGCTACTCCCTTCTCATGTCCTCAAGCTCCCTGATCCTGGTGGGGTCCACAAAAAAGAGGAGTGGTTGTAACATGTCGATAAGTACACCACCTCATGCTGCTCTCCTAGCTGTGCTTCCACGTCTTCTATCCTCTTGATTCATCAGTTCTGAACAGTTCTTATTCCCAAAACATTCTACATGCCCAAGTCTCTGAGACTGGTGCTCATTTCCTGCTTTCCCACTACTATCATTTACTGGTTGTATCTTCTCAGCCAAAGAACATTCAACCACAAAGGTCCTCTCTAGAACCCTAATAAAAGTAGGAATTCATTGAAGAAATTTTTTGGCTCGGATGTCCTTAAACACACCTCTCTCAGAGGACTGATATCTAAATCACTCATCATATCGTATTCATTGAGTACCGAGAACGATCGTTATGCCTCGATGAATACTCAGCTACCAACATGTCATCCTGAAGAAGTTGTATAAGCTCTAGGGATATCTTAGCCACCACCTCAAGCCAGTTCTCAGCTGCCGGTGAGTCGGGCTCACCTTGGAACCTGAGGGGTATCTGAGACTGAAACACTTGTAAGGAACTAATACTACAAGTGTCATCTACCGGTACTTCCGGTCATAACTACTAACCAATGAGAAGTGATATATTTGGCACATTTACTGAAGGTACCATCTCAGGCATCAGTCCACATACTGAAACCTCATCACTATGAGGACCATCCTCATGGTCACTCAATGAAAAGGACTAGTAGCTAAGATCATCATCTTCACTACTAGTGTCTCAATTAGGCGGAAACTCTAGAAATTGCCTCCATCAAGTCATCTACTACCTGGGAATCTGCATCGCTTCAAATCCTCATAGGCCACTACCGCTGGGACTCGTGCAATGTGCTCAGTCGGTGTCCGTCGTCCGCCAGTGTGGTTGGTGGAATCTACTGCCCAATGGGTGGTCGTGTTGTTGGTACACCACCTGAAGGTGCCAACATAGTAAGAGGGCCCTTCACAAGAGCCTCGTCGCTCGGTGGGCCATCAGTGCGTAATCTCTCAGGAAACCTAGATGGTTATCTATGTAGTGTCATCCTGATAAAGAATAGGTGGGCCAACATCATTAAGTTATACCTGGTTAGTTTACTCAAAGAGTTTATGAAAAATACTCTTGAAAACACACACGCAATCGGGGTTTTCATGCACTGAGTCGGAAATCAGAAGTCAGAGTCATACTGTATGGATACGTCGGCTACCGCACCAACACCAGTTTCTCTAAACTGATAACCACGCCTAAAACACTTAACACTATTACCGTTAAAAGATTAGAGTCCAATGTTCTATGGTATAACTGACTCCTCTATTACCAATTTGTCCTGACCCATCCCCCTGGGTCCGTAACGTGACTACCCCAAGCCTGCCTTCCAAAGGCCAGGGGATGGTGACTAGACGAAATCCATAAATCCCTAAAACTGGGAAGGCATTGCCTTTATAACCTGTAAACGCACACAATAGAGTACAAGATGGAAGAAAAACACTAATTAAAACTGTATAACAAAAGGGTGCTGAAAGTAAAGGGGACGAAAATACAAGCCCAAATGTAAAGTACAAGAAAATGAATGTACAAGTACTGGAAAAATGGAAAACCGCTCTTGGATCGTCCACTGGGAAATCCTAACTGAAGGGTAGGTACAAATAGCCTCCACAACACTCCACATCCGTCCATCTCCTCCATGTACCGTCACGCTGTGTGGTCTAGCTCCGGGTACCGTCTAGTCGTAATACACTTAGCCTCGGTCAGCACTATTCGTTGTCTACATCCAACACAATGAGGTGTGGGCATAGCAGGTGCAAGAGGTGAGTATAAAGATACTCATTAGGGACCCTGAGACCCTCAAAGTCTCATAAAAACCAACAAGGATAAACACCATGTATGAAATCAACATATAACCCCAATTAGGTATATGCCTATACATATGCCTAATTTATCAAGTAATCTATCTCAATCATAAGGATAACAAAAAAGTTATCGAATCAGCTCACACAGGTATAAAACTCATGTAGAGTATTAGTGATGATTAGATGTAGCCACTAAATCATTTATTCTGTCGAACCCACACAAGATCCAGGAACAGAAATATGAACTGTCGAACGCAAACAGGATCCATGAATAGTCGTCACTATTGTCGAACCCACATAGGATTGAGGAACAGTAGTCAGAGCTGTCAAACCCACACAAGATCTGGGAACAGTCGTCAGTGCTGTCGAACCCACATAGGATCCAGGAACAACAATCGGAGCTATCAAACCCACACAGGATCCAAGAATCGTCATCCGGGCTGTCGAACCCACATAGGATCCATGAACAGTAGTCAGAGCTGTTGAACCCACACAGGATCCAGGAATAGTCATCAGTGTTTTTTATTGCACACATGATTCAGGAACAGTAGTCGATGCGGTCGAACCCACACAGGATCCAAGAACAGTCATTAGTGTGCAACCAGCCTAAGGGTTTCCGCACAAAGCACACTTTATTCCGGGAGGATCCTGTTCTCAAGAAAAGTGATGATACATAAACTACCACGAAGTACCACAAATAATTATCTCAATGGTCTGCCACATCATTTGGGTCTCAATGCAACAGAGGACACGTCAATTGGACGCCTGGTCTGTGAGTTATTAGCATTTTAGTCCCACGGGCCCAATTGGATTCATGCATGATCCAACCTTATGGTAACTCAACTATACTGAACTCCAGTAGGGTACACTCAAATGTATCATCATGCTACAAGATTACCAGCACCGCTGATGGTTCGTCAAATGGACGACTAGTGCCAAAGATATTTCCAAAGAAATTAAAGGGGGTCGCAGCGAGCCTAGTTCCGGTTTAACCCGATCAGACCAACCCGACCTGACTTAGTCTGGGCCAACCCATTGGGTTCAGCCCAGCCCACTTTGTACGGCCCAGTAGGCCACGAAAGCCGTGATTTGCATAGGGATGCAGACAGGTCGCGAGGGCGTGAACCGACCGCGTGTCGTTGTAAGGGTGGTTCGGCCTAGTGGTGCCGCGAGGGGCGTAGAAGGCCGGCTCGAATAGGCGCACGTGGGGCACAACTCAGTGTCTCGGCTCGAATGGACAACATCGGTTCAGCCAGTGACACAAGGGGTGCGGTTCGGGTGGCACGGACTATGCGGGGCGTGTGGGGTGACATGGTTCGGCTGGTCGCATGGGGTGCGTGGGGTGCGCAGGACGGAGCGGTTTGGCTGGGGGCATGGGAGGCGGCCGGGTAGGCCGGTGCGCATATTGGCAGGGCGCGGCCAGGCCAGTAGGGGGCGGCGGGCGACAGGGTGGGGCACGACCAGGCTAGTTGCCAGGCCGGCGGGCGGCCGGGCAGAGCGCGGCTAGGCCGGATAGCGGCCGGGCAAGGTGCCAGGCAGGCCAGATGGCAGCCAGGCAGGGCACGGCCAGGCTGGCAGGTGGCCGGAAAGGGCTCTTAGAGGGACGGTGGGAAGTCGGGCAATCCGGAGGAAGACTAGGAGGCGGTCGGGAAGGCCGAAGGGGCACGGGCCGACTCGGGGTTGTGGCTCGGCTCCGCGAGCGGCACGGCTGGCGGGGGCACGACTGGGGCCGGTTCGACCGGAGGTGGTGCCGGATGTCGTGGGGGCGGCGTAGTTCAAGGTGTTCGTGGGTAGGACAACCTTTGTCTTCGTCACCTTATTGCTTCATCTACATGCAAAAGATCATCATAATCTAGAATAGAGGAGGGGTCGGGCCAGGTTGGTTAGGCCCACACCCTCCGCATTTAGGGTGGTAACATTTCGCTCATCAATTAAGAAGAAATATGAACTTCAATTTTTTTACAACCACTGCAACAATTCCTTTCCAAATGAAGAATAAAATAAGGAATGTAATATTACACAAATAGACCCCCTAACTTTGATCGTTGTTCGACGATGAATTCGGGGAAAGGAGACGAAGGAGATCGTCGTTCGTCGCATCTGCCGCACACTTCCAATCCCGTGCTCATAGGTCAGTCATGGAAGACGCTCCACATCGGTAAGAGTCTGGGGAAGAGGATCGATGGAGATCGTTGCCAGCATTCTTCATTTAATGAATGCATTCTTCGGTCTTCGTTGGGAGATGAGGTTCTTCGTTGGAGAACTCTTTTTCTCCCAAGCTCTCCACTCGCCAATATTCCACCCAAATTTCCAAATAATATATTATGTTTATGTATTTTTAATTTGTTGCCACAAAATTCAAAATGGAAGAATTAATTAACATGGATCCCCTTAGTGAATTCATTAGGATGGAACATGGAATTAATGTGGAGGGGTGGTGGCACCATTAAGAGGGGAGCTCAAGCTGTTTCTCCCCACTTAATGGTGAGTTCAAGAGGGTGTAACCTCGGGTGTCACCCACCAAAATAAACATGAAGAGGAGGTTAGGTTCGGGTGGGCTCCACCACCATAACCTCTCATGGGAGGTTATGGTGTGGTGGTCCCCACCTCCAACATCCACATAGAGGCTTCAACCAACCAAAAATAAAAATAAAGCTACAAATTTATTTTTATTTAATTTATTCATTAAAACAAAATAACTACCTTTCATTCTCGACCAACTTCCATCGAGGTGAAAGTCTTATTAAGTGAATATCGGCGCTGTGAGTTCAACAATGCCATCATATTTCAATTTTGAGCACTATTTCAAAAGTTATAAATCCCACTCACACATTTATTGAACGTACCTGAAAAAAATGTTATAAATTTATTACAGGCACACCTGGCCTTATATTCACACGTCGTCAGTTTTCTTGGACTCATAAAATTCCCATGTATTTACGAAAAAACAATTTTCCATGGAAATCCTGGGACATTACATATATATACACATATTTTTAATATTTTAATATCATATTTTTAATTCATTATGAGGTATATTATTTTAAATATACTACATAATTTTTTTTATTAAGAATAACTATTGGATACACATCCTAGGACCATATCTATGAAGACTATATTTTTGACAACTATATTGTGAATAATAATATTTACAACGACTATATTTTCCATTATCATATTTTCAATGGACATATTTCGAATTTCCAGATTTAATTCATGCATATATATATATACTTATTAAGAAATAATTTCATACTAATCTCACTTTGAAAGGAATAGTTATTATGTCATATAATTGTTTTTTCAAAATTATTTCTTCTTTCATAGTGATCTTCCTCATTATAAGATTATTGGATTATTAGTGATCCTCAAGGATGAATACAATACGAGGGATTTATTTTCCAGAATTATTTATTCTATTCAATATATTATCCCATAAATATTTAGGAACATTTAATGCATGCGTTTTAACCAAGGTGAATGATAAAAAAAATTGGTGAAAGGCATGGTTTTTTGTACTTTTGTTATAAATTTTCACTTATGAATGAATAATGAACTGATATTTTTATATATTGTATGCCATATTACCTAATAAATTTTAAATACACTAAATAAAAAATATTATTTATAATTATACACATTTGGTTAAAAAATTAAATAAGCTTCGTAAATCTTGAGACATCACATCCCCCCACCCCCACGTTTAACAAATATTTTATTTGAAATTTTAATTTTCTTTCACTAAAAGATGAATGTAAGGGATCCCTGAGAAACTAAAAAAAATATCATCTACTAATATATAATAAACATTATCCTGGGTTGTAAATGAATATATTTATCACAAAAATTATTCATATGAGTTTGTAGGGACATAACATTCATAATTTCATTTTCATAATCTCATTCACAATTAAATTATATAACCAAAATTGTTGTGATAATGTATAATAGAATCGAATTAAATTATATAAATAATGTTAAGACTCAATATATATATTTCTTCTCTAATTACACCATTATTTAATTATAAAATACATTCATTTCAATTATATCATACTAGATTCATCTTATAACCCTCTTAGTGCATCCTAGGATACTTTAGTTGGATTATCATACACTTCTCAACATAATCCATTAAATTAACTATAAAATTAATCATTCTTAGTTTTTAATAAATTTCATGTAATCAACCAAATAAAATTGCATAGGAGTTTCAAAATAGGTTTCTAGTTTGAAATCTTTTTTGTGCATCAAAATATAGTTGAATCAATGCCAAACATTACCCATTTGGGGTCATCACCCTTTGGGGGATGTGTACTAATGATGAAATCCACTATTAGTATCCAGAAATGGAAATCAATTTATCATATAATTCCAAAATATATTTTTTATAAACACATTGATATGGTTTCATACACTTTAACACATCAGCAATAATTTTCCTTAGGTATTTTTCAAATGTTCACAAAACTTTTTAAAAAAAATTACTAAACCCTACCGAGATACCATGAACTATTTACCAAAATAAAAATAAATTAATTAATAAATTGACTTCATGATTTAGATAATATATTTTAAAAATATTCACTTAACCTGTGGACTAAATACTTCAGTGTTAAGGAGATTTTCTTCATATGCATATTAATCTACAATATTTTCATTGTACTTCAAATTATCGAGACTTCCTTTTATAATTTACACAAATTATAATTATATTCCTATCCTTAGCAATGGAATACATATGAAAGGGGTTTTATCAAATTCTCATTAAGAGAAAATGTATCAAAACTATCATAAAAGGTTTGACCATAATAATATGAGAAAACATAGCCATTGGAGAAAATTTATTTTTATAAAGAACATGAAGTAATGTGCATTTTTTATAAGTCATGATTTAAGAACATTTAATCTAAAAACAACAAGTATATACTGGGTGAAAAGTGTGTCGAATTATGAGACATTAAACATGAGTCAAGGAGAGTAATAATGTGAATATATAAAATGGAATTCCATTGAATCATTGTATGGAAATTAGTTAAGGAACACACATAATCATAAATAATCTTATGAAAATAAACTACCCATATAGTGGACAATACTTTTCATACATATATTTTTTGTATTAATAGATAAATCTTAGTCACATAACATTTTGATCCATTCCAGAATCATTTAGGTTCAGTATATTTGGATACATGGAGTAATAAACCACTGGTTCATATAATATCTACCTTATCTTCTTCGTCATTTATTCATAAATAGGACCACTATTTGAAATGTCAAACATAATACCATTCCTAAAAACATAAGGAATGGAATTATTCTTAGTAAGGTAAATTAAGGGAGGTATCAATGATCACATATGAATAACATGATCATAAGGATAAATAATGTGATTTTAATGTTTGAAAACCACACCCAGTATATCAATGATAATAATCATAAGTAGTGGAAAAAATACTTATAGTTCATAAGTAAAAAATCATAAAGAAACCAAATAAAAGTAATAATGAGATCTCAATATATTCATAATATATAGAATTTTGGCATACATATACACTACTAAAAAATTGATCTATTACCACACATCTATTGTAATAGTTCACTTAAACTATTGAAATAGAAAATCTAATTCAACGGAAAAATAAAACTATAGACATATAGATCCATCACATTCATGATCCATCCCCCCACTTTTCCCACTTCCCTTGTGAAATTGAGAACCCCCTTCATTTTTTATGATCGAGATCCCCCTGGATCCCCCGTAGATCTCTATTAGCCATCACTCATGATCAATCTAGCCAGACATCACATAAATCTACCAACATGTTCCCATGATCAACCCCCCCCCCCCAGCATCCTTCATAGATCTAATCATGTTCGGTGCTTCCTATCTTTGAGATTGATCTCCCCATCCTCTGTATAATCAAACTTCCCTTTCTTGCCTCCTAGTCTAATAAAAAATCATATCGAGTTCCAACTCTCATGACATTGACTCACATGAAGGATCAAATCCTACTCCATTATCCCAGGATATCAACTCATCAAAGGAACCCTAAAATATCTAGATCTATCAAGGAAACCCAAATTTTTCCCTATTCGTGAGGAAATATCCTTTCATCCAAGGGAACAGACCTTCTGGCTACCTTCGGTCATGATTGGCCCATACCCTTAGGTGGGCACATTTATTCCTTCTATTTAAATAAAATGAATAAAAATTATATTTCAACTATAGTTTGTGGATTTATATTTAGTGAAACATTAGATTGGAATCTTTTGGTTGATTCCAAGTAAGTATCTCATCATTTCTTCCTCACATTTTCCTTCTTCGAAAATACCAACTTCTCCAAATGTAAAAACTAAGGCAAATTTGGACTTCATTCCAATTTTTTTTGCAACATAATAGTTATATTACTATTGGAATGATCCCTTTTAATCTTTAATTTTAAAACTATTTCATTTTTCATTTCTTAAAAAAATTATAGACTTATTCCCAATGCATATTTTATTTTTGGTTTTGTCGTATTTGGTATACATGAGATATGCAAACAAAATATGATTTGAATGAATTTTTCATATATATTATATGAGTGATGCATATTGACTAAAATAATATTACCTATTAATTTATAAAAATATACATATTTTAACAATTAACCAAATCATAATGCCTCATCATCTATAATTTATTCATTTGTGATAAAAATTTAGAAAATGTTGACATATTTTTTAATATCGATATTAAATTAATCATAATAATTTTTTCTTACTAAGACATTATATTTTAAATAATTTGAATATCATTATCGTGTTACATCCCATTTCACACATCATGTTGTTCCCATATTATATATTCATGTATATAATTTTTAAATTCTCACATACCAAAATTTAATTTGGAAAACCAGCCAAATTAGAATTATTAAAAATGGATACAAACAATTAGTTCATCTAAAATATATAAACTATTTATTTCATGATCAATGGTTTTAAATATTAGGTTCTTGGGGGTAAAATTACATTAAACAAACATACACCACACACATATGTCAGAAATGCAGGTCATATCCCCCCACCCCGAAGAGATATCCCACCCATCAAGCCTTATTTATTCAATACATGGCCCAAAGTACTAGTGGACATGAATACCATTACATTTCCCAATGATCATTAATATGGCTCATAGACCTAGTGCAACATCATGCTTGCATCATGCATACGTCACCATCAGCCTGCATCACTGCATGCCTAGGTCATGCAAGCATCACCGCCTACCAACAAAAATTCGCTCCAACCAAGATTTCAACCTGGGTCTGATGCACAATCATGGGGAACCTCTACCACCAAGGCACACCCAAATTGAAAATGATAAACTATTTTTCTTAATGATAGTCTTACTTCAACCTCTTCTACTACTGTAACACCTATATCATTTGATAATTATTTTTATATAATTTCACTTTTAATAATTTCTTTTCTAAGAGAAAATTGTGAACGTTTTTTTGATCCTTCGTGTCAATTAGTTTAGGTTGATACTAATTCTATTTTATTATTTATCTATAGTTTCACTTTTAATTATTTCTCCTTATATTTTTTTCATGATTTTTCTCTCATTATTATGAGATTATTATTCTATCATGGTATTATAGGAATGTTATTATTATGTTTTAACATGGTTTTGAGGTATTATTGATTAGTTTTGGGACATACATAGTAGAAATAAACAATATTATGACTCAGGTAAGTCTATCTATATGATTTGTTTACATTAAGATTTTATTTTATTGTGATAATATCTATAATATCCTTAAATTTGGGCAACATGTATCACCTTTATGCTTGTTGGGGGATGGCCTATTGACAGACCTTATAGTGGTTTCTAAAAAGTTTTGAATGTGATGGTAATTACTAAATGGGGGGGAGGGGTGAATTAGTGATTTCAAAATTATTAGTAACATGTATTCCCATATGGCAATTCAGCTGTATTGTCATAAAAAAAATAATATTGAATAGAAATTTAGAACAAAAATTATTTGATAACAAGGTTTTCCTCCCTATGGAAGACTAAATTCTTGGTACATGGTGGTTCTTATCCCAGTAACCCAAAATTATAAATTTATTAATATATTATATATACTAATAAAGGTATGATATGGAACCGAATACATGTTACTGAAACCAACTAGTGAATTATAAATTCATTCTTGTTAAATATACACAATATGAAACATTTTAAAAAAAATAAATATTAAAAAAATTAGATTAATTAAACTCAATAGATCAGTATTTGAATCCTCTTACGTAAAAAATTTTCAATGTATTCATTAAATACTAAATATATAATGACACATAAAAAAACTTTCAAACCCTTCATTTTATTTCATAATTTCCTCTCTTAATATTGTAAATATATATGAATATTATTTCTTCATTTTGTATCACTTTCGGTTCCTAAAATCACACCCTATGTCTAATTTACAATTATGATTGTATTGTGATATTTTTAATTTAATATAATAATTGGAAATATTTTTATCCCTACCACATCATCTACATTTTTCTCATAGGTTTTAAAAACTAAATTTCATCTCAAAATCCATTGTATGCAATGGATACAGAAAAGTGTTCATCAAATTTTTTATTAATTTAATCCGCCTAAATTATTCCCTTTCCTAGGAGTAGGAAGATACAAATAATTAAAAAACCATTATGGACCTTCACACCACAACACCAAGAGTATCCCTAAAATATTTTCCTTTTGTAATTTTTCTCATTATGGAATTCGGTGTCTGCTTGTTCTTAGGATGGTGTTGATAGGTTTCAAAAAACCTTATTTCTTTCTATTTTCCTATATATAATAGTTCAGTTTGGAAATTTTCTACAAAAAATATCCTTCCATCTATGTTAATATTATGAATTATTATATGTACTTTTTTGGTCTAAATATATTGAAATTTCCCCCTAAAATCAAGAGACATCAAGTCTACTTAAATGGGTTTTCACTGGTAATTTCAATTTCAGATTCACAAACATGAATATCAGAGAAGATATTTTTTTTACAATATTCACCTATACCACCAATAGCTTTTTTGATTTTATATTTTCTATTCTATTTCACATCTTTTAAAAAAAATTCACAACATCAAACTATCATACACATTATGCACACTAGACTAAACTCATATTTTGAAACTACTATCTTGTCAATGGTAATGGACATTTTTCTCTCCAATGGAAGGAAAGCATCATAGTTGAGTGACATGTGGCATATAATATACATAGATTATTATAATGTGTATTTTTTTATCCAAATTGATAAATATATTATGGGTCATTAATAACATATGAGATGTTACATAATTAATTAAAATTTTCTATGTCTATTTATTACTCAATTTCATAAAAATATATTATGAAATAATTCAAATGATATATAAAGATATACCAAATGAAGGACATTAACATTTGAATATATGAGTTTGATTGTAACCAATATAGAAAATTTTATAGCATGATATATGTGTTGTTTTTCTATTGGATACCATTTTCATAAAATTATTTATTGGGTAATTCTAATTTCATTAAATTCTATAACATCTTATAGTGTTATACAACATGACATAGAATTAGTATACAATTTTGTAAATTTTTTTCTCACAATGTTTGAGGGTTTTTATTTGAAAATTGTGTCCAAAAGTTTCGGAATCATTTCACAATTATTTTCAATGATTTGAATAAAACATATGTTGAATTCCAGAAAGTGGAATATTGTTGTAAATATGCATCAATGGATAATGCATGATGTATTAAAATCCACCATGATGTGTTTTTTGTTATCTTGGGATTCATGAAAACACTCCATTGTGTATGTATTGAATGAAAATCAATATCATATAGAAAAAATCATTTATTAATGATCAAGTTATTTCGTATTTGGATTTACGTATCAATAGTGAAATTATTTAATCATTGTTGGTTTTGGAGTCATGTATCATTTATCATGTACAGTTGATACACTAATCACATAAATAAATGAAGTCGATATCTATCACTTCTTTTTTAAATTATTTTATTAGACGTCGTTTCTTACAATGGGTCTGGTTCTCTCCATAACCATTGAAGGAAGTGTGTTCGACAATAGATTCGCATAAGTTTTCTTCTATTTTTATTCTTTGGGGAAATTTTAATTGAAGTTTTTATTATTATTGTGCCCTTATATTTTTATAGTGTGTTTTGGATCTCAATGATGTGGATTCAAGCTGTTGTGGTTAAATATGACATACGCATATATATATATATACATAGGAAAGTGCATATATAAGTTCTACCTTTATATATATCAACTCATGTTAGTATGAATATATATATTACAACTAGGGGTATCTATATAAAAATATAATGCATACATATATAATTTTAAAGAGGTTTTTAAAAGTATAAAAATATATTGATGGACCTCCATGTTCATATTTTGGCATGAAAATTAATAATTTGTTTATAAATATCAATATATATGTGAATGTACATATGTTTGGAGGTGGGAAAAGGTAATATTTATGTTTTCATCGGGAAAAGTACCGAGCATTGTGGTTGAGGTAGGTTCCCTATGCCTAACCCTTTAATTTGAATTCCATAGTTGTTTTAACATTTTAAAAACATGTTTTCATTATTATATATTGTGTATGTGGTATAAAATTTGGTTGTGTATCTTTGAAATTTTCTTTTCAAATGTTTTACATGATTTTTCTAAGACGTAAATATGGAATAGTTTCTAGCTCGGTATATGAACCTATTAATTTGTATCTAAACTAATTTTATTTCTATTAATAGAAGGTTCATTTTGTTCACATTCATTTACAAAAGTATATGTCATATTCTCATCCTAATCTACATCATTTTTTATTATTAATGGAATCTCATCAACCCAAACCTAAAAATCCATATTGTCTTACCTTAAATTTTATACAAGTGAAATAATTAGACTATGAACATAGATAATTATGTCTACTTGAACCTAAACCAGTTTATTTATATCATGTTATAAAGACTCATTCATCATCTCCTGATGAGGCTGGGTATCCATTCTTCCTCCCTGAATATCCTATAAACATCATCTTATGCAACTACCAGATCCCAAATCATAGCATTTATAGTAGGATTCCCTTTCACTAGAAGACTCATTATCCCCATAATATCTGAATTCTTCTACAGGTGAGGCAGTCCTCTCTACCATTTCTACTATAGGTAATGCATGGACTAAACGATCATCTCTATGATGCTTCCCCTTAGCATCTATAAGGGTTTCATCATCATCTTCTCCCTCCCATTCCTTATTTATAACAACCACAAGCAGAGTAAATGATTAATTTAAGATGAATATATAGATTCTATGAATATTGACTAAAAAGATGAAACTATGATTACATTTTATTATATGATTTGAATCAATATCTACCATTTCAAATAGAAGTATAACACCCGACCATAATGATAGAATTTTACTTTTACAGGTCTATGCGGGAAATGAAACTTGTGTCTCATCATATATATATTATGGTTTACATTATCCTCTTTCATTATAAAATAATAAAAATACACTTCTGGAAAAATACATTTACAAAACCCCCTACCCTTTGAGAAATCCCATCTAAAATTAACATAATAAGGACCTTTTATCCTATCTTTTAGCCCTTTTGAAGAATCTTCATGATTTTATGGGATCCAAATTCATTGAATATAACATAATCTAGAACTAATACATCATAATTCTCTATATTAGGAATAAACATTAATCTCTCTCCATGTGGAAATATGAAAATTTCTGCCAACTGAATAGTAGAAAATCTAGTTACGTAATCTTTATAGCAGATAGTATCCTTATTTTTAGAAACCATAAACAATATATTTTCAATATAATCTAAAATATAAAGGAATTTTTTTTCATTTCATCAAACACAAAAAATCATCCTTGAAAATCTTGAACATTCTTCAGTAACATCACTATGAATCTTAACTCGATAAAATTGACTACCTTACGTGGAAGAATTAACCAATTAGTACATAAGTAATTAGTTTTATTTTAACATCTTGAATCACCATCATCAGTTCTATTTGATTTACCCATACTTGGATGAAGTTATAATATTTTATTGATCAAGTATTATTGTTAAAGTGTTTAGAATTGAGTGATAAAAAGAATGAACTATGGTATTTCCTCATATTCTATCCTCTAATTTCATGAAATGAAATATCCTTCTAGAATAAATAAAATCATCATTAAATAATTATATTCCAGATAGATGAGCTCCTAATAGTGAAGGATTAAATAACCATTATGGAATGAGTAGTTAGGGGAATCATTTAGTCTAATAGTTGGAATGAGTTAATAATTATCAAAAGGGTGGGTTGATGTGTTGGTTTATTAATGGGATCACTAACATTCACAAGTGAATGATATAGTTTTGGTAATATACCTTTGGGTTGTAACCACTATATAAGTAGTAATAAAATGATGGTATTAAAAGTGGGAAATTATTTGTTCTCTTCTGAATAAAATGGGGATGTTCTATAGTCTATTTAGTAAGCATGGATGAGGATGAAATTAGTCTATTTTAATATGTATTCTATTTAAATAGATCATAAGGAATAAATTGTGACAGATTACCATGTATGTTTTTGGATATATAAACCGTTCACTTTACTATGGCATATATATCAGATCATGGAATATAATGGTTAATCTATATTGATTAGTGAGTGATATGTTGTATTATTATTATTAATGTATGCCATCATAGAATGGAATGTGCTTGATATATTCTAGTTAAGATATAGGCAAATTGGATATTCCTAATACTAGTAGAGACCTTGGATTGGGTACTATATTTCATTTGATATTTTGATTATTATCATAATAATGTTGTTATATAATAGTACATTTAGATGGTTCCAATATTATTGTGGTGATCCACATACATGGAACTCGATTAAAACAGTAAGGTGATACAATATATGTGGAACCCAATAAACCAATATTATGTTATGTCTTGTTATTAGTTTATAGTTTAGATAAAATGGTGGTGTAACCAATACTCCATGCTAGTCCATCAATTATATAAAACTTTTTTATTATACTGAATCCTTTCTATAAAAATGATTCTAGAGACAAATATTGTAATTATAATTCATTTCTAGTATACAAATTAGATATACATGTTTATTAATAATACTAAATTCTAATATAATTCTATGACTGAATGCTCGTTTCCCACAGAATAAATACTATTATTTAAATAGGATAAACTTTTTTTACCATTAAACCCTTTTAGTTTTTCTGATGTTCATGATTAAACAGTTTCACACAACCACTAATGATAGAACATATTAGGGTTGAGATTCAATGTAGTCAGGTTAGTACATGATAACATGAAATAAATTTTTTAATTATCTTATTAAAACATTATTTTTCATCTCAATAATACAATAGTATGTTTTGGTTTATATTAGGGGGAACATTTTTTGTAGCCTAATATGATTTATCTCACATTTTTCATGTGAACCTTAATCGATATGTGAACCATATATTGTAATTGAAAGTCCAGCTATTTAGACAATTTCCATAAACTCAATGTCTTGCAACTATGTTATATATAATTAGACCTCACAACATCAACCACGGGCAGTGAATAATGGGAAATGGTTCTTAATTAGCAACCATACCAAAAAAATTTATAACTAAGAGGTCACTCTATAATAGAACCTTCTGGAACCCCACATGGTTGTTCCATGATAAATCATGGTGTTGTGTTATAGGTCATTCAATAATTCTATAAAGGAAATTATTTTAAACAATTCATGAATCTAGAAACAAAATATAATTTTATAATATACAATGGTGTCACATCATAACAATTGAAATGGCTTTAAATTCATCACATAAACCCAATTTTCATCATGAGAACAATCCCTTGTCTCTGATATTTTTCCTCTTCAATACACCCAATTCTCACACAAAACCATTACTATGACCTTGAGTCACCACGTAACCCCGGAAAACTCTACTTTGGTTTATTAATATCCTTTTTTGAATCGATTCTCATCCATATTTTTTTAATATCCCAAACAACACTCCCATATCCCATATATTCCCTCAAACAATTAAAACTATTCCAAAACACAAAAAAAATAGATAACCTTATTCCCAACCCCTATCTAATCCCCCAATCCATTCGCTCTGCATGAAACATAGAAAAAATTAAACCAACCTTCCTATCGAAAATAAACAACACCTCCAACAAACCAAGAATCTACTGGTTAAACACACAATGTAGTTCAAGAACAAGCATACTGAACCACCACATAATCCATCCTATTGAACATAGTCTAGCCCTCAGTATTATGAAAAAAATATCTATACTAATAATTAAACCCCTTAATGATCCATGAGTGAGTTTTTAAAATAATTCAACCTCTATCATTTTTTATGATTCCCAGACCCCATTCATTGAGATGGGATTGGGAATCTAAAAATGTTAAGTATTAAATTGAATAAACTGTTAGATATTTTTTTATGCCATAAATTGATATGGGAAAAATATCAAGGTATAACTATAGTGTGAATCTTTAAAATGAAACTTACCCAAAAAAATCAACTTTAAGTGATATTATATCATGATATTTTGAAGTTTAGTGGTGTTGTTCACTGTTATAAAATTCATGAGATGGAGGATATGAGTTCATGAAGATGTTTTTAATAGTTTTTATGTATTATGGAGGATATATCTACAATTTAGACTATTGAAGTATACCATAATATCCACGGTTGAACTATGATTTTACATATCTATTATCATGGTTTAATCATTGTAAATAGATGTTTGTTTTCATGGTTTAAACCATGGATCGAGACCCCAATATCCATGGTTAAACCATGTTAGTGGGCTTCAACAAAAAGGGTTTAACAATGGAAATACCAATCTATTTCCATGGTTTAACCGATGGTCATATATGGACCCTATTACAATAGAAATAGGCCCAGAGTTTGATCAAACAATGGTCATAAGCTACAACCACATGTTTAGGGCCTACTTCCATGGTTTCAAACTATGGAAATAGAACAATTTTGAAGTATTGATTAAAATAAAAAATCATTTAGTTAGTATTAAAGTCTCATTTACATAGATATATTAGTGGAATTTATTCACTCCCAAGGACATCATAATAGTCATTTTTCACTCCCAATACTATCATAGTGGATAGTTTCCCTTCTTAAACTAGGTTCACTACGTTTCCTTTCCGGTTTATCTCATGAGATAAACCAAATTACCCAATTCATTTGAGGGAGTAATAGGGCCCACCCCTCACATAATGAAAATCATAAATATGTTTTTTACATTATCATAAATCATTAATCCAATCATAACCCATGAATATAAATGGGTTTCATGAACATTTAATCACATCATAACATATGTAAATGGATATGGTTTCATAAACATATTTTATTCATAAACCTAATCCATCCAGAGAAAAATATTAATTATATATTTATATAATATCCCTAGTAAATCTTATGTGACAAAAAATTATGCCATCATAGATGTAAAATTATTTTCAAATATCATAGCGAATAATACAAGATGAAAATATCCATTCCATTTTGAAAACAAATATTTATTCTTTTTAAAAATTATGCACATATAAATGAAAAAAAATTATTGAAAAAAACCTGGTGAAAATTTAATGGAAGCTTTATATAAAATATTAATAATTATAGTGGGATATATTTTACATGATGTATGAGTTAAGAAAACATTCTTTCCATACTTTTCAAGGAAAAGTCACAATGTACCTTGTTTAGAAACAATAAGAAGAAACCTTTCAAAATGTTTTTTTATGTAAAACGTGGATAAAAATTAACTTACTCATTAATAGGATAATGGTAAAAGAAGATAATATTTTTATAATTCAATGATTTGGAAGTGAATTACTCTCTATTGGATAATTAAACATAAACAACCTCGAATACTAACAAGCTTGTGAGGTAAAAACCTTACCTCGAGTTCACCTTTATTTAAATGAACTCAAATCTATTGTATAATTAATTTTTATTTAGTATGAAAACATAAAAGTTTAATTTTAATAAATTTTATATCACATATTATACCATTATATAATTTTTACATACACTTATTTCAATAATTCCTTATTAAAATTATTATATCTATATGTCAACTATTTCATTTATAAGGAGTATTTTAGTATATTAACTCTATTCCTTGTGCATCTATCTGGGTTCCATCATCTCTAGAATATTTATAATGATATATATATATATATATATATCATATATATTTAGTATAATCATATTTATAGTCATCGATAAGATTTATAGATATATAAACGGATTACATCATTCGGTAGTTGGTATGTCAGATTTACACGTGATCATTATTTTCATTTTTTAATAGATGTACTGAAAAAATTTAATGATTATTTCCACATTATATGATAATTAATACAAAATATATATCATATATATTAATATAATTTTTCTTCATTACAATCCAAGTAAAATATAAATGAAAAATGAATCACATCACTTTTTTGAAGAGGTAGTCCAAATATACACATGAGCGACGATATCATTTCCCAAAAGATTGGATGGTAAGAAGAGAAACATGATATTATTATTACAAAATTATGATTGATTAATTAATTTAATATATAATCATTTAACCAATACTAATAATCATCCCAAAAATATGGTGATTATGAATTAATTACATCAATATGTGGAGACGGTAAGTTGAACATACGCATGAGTGAAAATTTCACTTCATGATTGCTGGTAAAGATTATTTATAATGGATTTTTTCTTAATGAAGATAAAATTTTAGAATATTTTGGATACTCAAGTTATTATTTTATGTGATAAAATTTATATTTTTCTGAAATAAATAAAATTATAAATCAAATTGATCGGTAAGGGTGATTACCCCACATTTGGAAAGACTCCATCAGATCTCCTCTAAAGGGTTCAAAGGTTGGTATTTTGGGAATAGAATAGAAAATATAATGTAGATAAGTATATTTAAAAGTGAAATTGGTTGATATTTTTGGAACTATAATGCTCAATGTGGTGTCAATATGTGAGGAATGAGGTTCCCTTTTATAATTAATGTGAGGATATCTTTTGGAATTTCTAAAAAACTTAAAATATAATAAATTCATTCTCAATACAAACACCACCAAATTGATATGTATTCAAATATAATGGTTTATTGGGTTTTAATTCCATATACTAATAGAATTTATGAAATTTTTTAGGTCAATTTATACCTTTCATTTAGATTAACCCTTGGTTGACAAATTTTAATTTTAACTATTGTAACTCATTTTTAAATATTTAAATGCATTAATTTTTTCTTAAAAGGTTAAAATTTTCCCATAAATCGAAACTTTATAAACATTAAGAATATATAATAACCTAATAATAATATATTAATATTTCTATGATTTTTAATCAATTTAATAACTTATTATTTTGATAAAATATCATTATTATCAATTTTGACAAAGATCATTAATTCATTTTCAAATACATCAAAAAACATGAAGAATTTGAATTTCGTTATTTAAAATCCTAAAGTTTGTTATAAATCTATAAAATTCATTATCAAAATTAACAAATTAAAAATATAATTATGTTATTATTATTAAAAACATTTCATATATTTTTTTATTAAATTGAGAGATATTACATCAGTTCTTCATAAGAAATTATGTTCATCACATAATTAATAAAAAATAAAAATAACTTTATATCATGAAAACACATTTATTAGCCTAAAAATAAACACTTTTATTCATTCATTTCTTAATTTCTTTCAATTTATGTACATGTATTGGATATTAAAAAAGGTTCATTTTGTAACATTCTTTGATTTTAATAATATATAAGTCATTTCCATGGATATGTTCCCATTAATAAACTAATGTTCTAGTGAAAGGTGTTAAGGGTTTAAAATACTTCATCCAATAATAATTTTGAATAATATTTATGGCCTTGTCACTTATTTTTTATTTAAATTAACCTAACATCCCCTTTAACATGGTGATAAATTTTACCACAATTACTATTAATACTTACCAAAACTAAATATGGCCTATTTATCAAATTATACGGTCCTAATTATAAATATTTAATTCATTTTATTTAAATAAATATCTATAAATTTTGGAATTTAATTTTTAACTATGATTCTAAAATTCAATAAAACACACTTTTTAGAAAAACAAATCATTTTTAAGCATAAAACTACATATATTCATATCATATGACTATGAAAATAATTATTGATTATTTAAAAAATTGTGTCCATTAAATAAAATATTTATATATTTCATTAAAATCATTCACCAATATTTAAAAAAAATATTCAAAAAAATGTTCCATGAAAAAAAAACAATATTTTTAGAAAACCATCCCTTTTTTTAAAATATTGTTTGTTTTTTATTCTAATCATTTAAGAACAAATGAAATAATTTTAAAAAAAAATTAGATCATATGTTTTTTCAAAAGCTTGTTATTATAATACATTTCTATCAATTCAGTGACTATGAAATAATGGACACATACTGTTTCGTTGTTCATATGAACTTGGAATTACATGTAATGTAAGATATCAAAGAAAATGAATTATTTATACTAAAATATTGAATAAAAATATTAGGGTGTTATATTCTACATCCCTTGAAATTATCATCACCCTATAATATTATTACTCAATGAAAAATGGATGAGGATAACAATAATTAAACACTACCTCAGGTTCCCCTTTAACATCCTCAAATTGGTGGTTTCACCACAAAGCATTCACCAGTTAAATATATTGTTTCGAATAACATTATATTTTTGTTCTAGAATCTCTACTGAGTTCTCTTTTCAAAAATTATATTTCTCCAATAGTATTACCTATGATTTAGTACCATTAAATGATTTGGTATGTACTTCCAAAGGAGATATATTGGGAATGCATCATAAACATGTGAGTTATTAAGTGGAAGTTCCAATCAATAAGCTACAGTCCCTATACGATCACAAATTTTAAAATGAATGATTCACCAATGTTTTAACATTACCTTATTTCCAAATCACATCACCCTCATCCATGGATTTGTTGATATTAATATTTTTCAATTACATAAGAAACTAAATATTTTAGATGATTGTCAGTCTAACTATTTTTGTGGAATTTGATATTCTTTTATGTGTATTTGAAAAACTATATCCTTTTCATCCATTTTCATAGCTAGATCGGAACCCATTGGATTCCATTACCAAACTTCATTCAATAATGCTATAGTTTTCACTTCTTATTATAGATTAATTTATAAGGATCTATCTAAACTCTAGAGTGAATGATCTTGATGTAGGAAAATTACACCCAAGGAATGTGTTGATACCATCCACCATTGAAATACGTATAGAAATATATATACATTTAATTTTGAGTTTTAATGTTGCTATTAAATTGATCTTTTATTAAAGGATGATAGGAAGTTATTAAAAATTGAACTGTTACCATAGCCTATGGACGATTTCTAAAAAACTATATGTAATACTCAGAGGTCCTGATGAGATACAATTGATAGTGGTACCACATAAAATCTTACCAATTCCTTAATTTATATCTAAGTAATTTGATCCAGACTGAAATATTATCCAATATAAATGAACTATGTTGATTTTATAATATGATAAATTATAACCCATAGAGTATTATAACCATTATTTTTATCATGCGGTCTAATGAGAAAATCAATGGTTATATTATCCATTTTCAATTATGATGTGGCTAATGGTTATAAATATCCACAAGAATTTTATCTATCAGCCTTAACCTATTGAAATTCCATCTACTAATAAACGTACTCTACATTATCTCTCTTCAACCCATCCCACCATAACTACAGTTTCAAATCCTATATATATTCATAGTTCTTGGATGAATAGAGAATAAATATTTGTGAACTAAATACATCATCTCCTTCTTAAAAAATTTTTAACGAATGGACACATACATAGTTCATGAACCTTATTATTTGATTATAATCTAAAATTTTACCTGGAACATTTCTCATCTTTTTTTTAGATCGAAATATTCTTTTTTCCTCCTCCTTGGTATTAATATGGATTGATGGTTCAACATTCATTTTAGAGAGATAATATTTCTACCCTTCTTTAAAAATATCATGATCCATCCATTGAATATCCAAAAATATCAGATATTTTTTGTTTTTCTCATTGATAACCTAATATGATCTTCATTTAATTAGAGAATATTCTACCTAATTATCATACCCATAGTGGTATTGTATTTTAAAATCCTAATATTTAATCAATTCCAACCAACATCTATGGCTAATAATTATATATTTAATTCTGAAAATATTCATTATTTTTTATTAGATTATATTTCACACTTTTCCCTATAATGATAATGCATCTATATAATTATAGAAATACTTGCTGTAGATAACTTGGAATCATGATTTGGGTAATCATTCCCCTAGAAATAAATTTTTAGGAGCCATAACATATAATAATATCCCTATACATGAGTAGGAATCCCAATAAATTCTTTGATACATCAATACAAATTACAACCCTTATCTAGTATATGGTAGTGTATAATTGGGTGCACTGAATAGAATTTTTATAAGTTCCATTAAATATTCCCCACATTCATCTATCCAAATAAACCTAGATCCCTTGCTCATTAACACGATGAGTGGATTATATATCATTGAAAAATTCTATAAATAACACTGATAATAAGTATCCAACCCATGAAAACTACTAATCAAAGTAAAAGTTGTTAGTGTTTCCCAATTATGAATATATTTTGACTTTTAAGGAAAAAAAATATATACTCAAATTATATTATAAGTCTTAAGAATGAATATTTATAAAAAATCGCACTTAGTAAATTTTTCAAAAAATATTTTCCATCCTCGGGGTCTTTATTACAATATTTAAGTAATATTCATTATCATCCATATTCTTCACATATATAGACATATCATCTATAAAGACTACCATAAACTATTCTATGTAATCAATAAAGATTAAATTTGTTAAATACATTAATATAGTTTGAGAATTAGTAACACCAAATGGATTCACTATAAACACATAGGGTCCATAACATATATGGAATGTTGTATTGAGTACATCATCATTATTGTACCACAATTGATGATATGAAGATTGAAGATCAGTCATGGAAAAGTATCAATCACTTGGTAGTTGATCAAAGAAGTCACCAATATGAGGTAGAGGGTAATTGTGGTCGATATTGATCTTGTTATGTTCTTGATAATCAATGTTGAGTCACGTTTATCTACAATAATTCATAAAATATTAATTAGGTACACCCCAAGGTGGTGAACATAAATGAATTAATCAAATGTTGAGATTCTATTATGGTTTCTTCAATAATTCTTAGGAATATATCTGAGTTATTATATATAAACTTATGGAAAGTGTGATGGATGAATGTATCAGTAATACTTAAAACTATACTACATGATTCATGGAAGGATTGAAAATTATTCCAAAAAGACATTAGAAAACTCCACAAAAATTGGAATATATTTGATGTTGATTCTCCACCCAACCATCTGAGACAGTCTCCCCATTCAAATCAGAATCATTACCCATAAAATTTTTGTAATTTCCATTGGAAGTTCAATTTTTTATGACACTAATAGGTGATCAATGTTTGGTTCAGAATATCAATTATAAAATGACTTCTATGATAATTGATGTGGGATTTCTCTAAATCAATCCAAACAATTCCCAAAATAACATCAAATTGAACTAGAGGAATAATGACATGATTTTTACAAACACATTCACACAAACATCAACTATAAAATAATCCTAGGCTTGGGGTTTGATTAATTTCCATTAGGGTTTTTATTGATATCTCTACAAATTTCTTTTCAATATATGAGTTTGAAATACATGAGACTTCTCTTAACATATATAAATCTACAAAATAAATCTCAAATAGAGTGATTCAATATTTGATCGTACATATTACCACCTCAACTTCATTAATCTATTTTTAATAAAATACTAAAACCTAAATTGATAATATGGCCATTGTGGATATTTTTTTAGAGTAATCAATGATGGTAAATAATTCATATGATTTATAAATCATGTCACCTTCTTTAAATTTATTTAAATAATAAAAATTCATTCTCAAAATAATATCAAATTCAACTTGATGAATAATGACCCAGTTTTTAGAATAAATATTATGGAAAACTTCTACCAGATAAAAATCAGAGACTTGGGATATGATCACCATTCCATCAAGGTTTTGTGATCATAACTCTACATAAAATTTTTTTATATATGAATTAGCATTCCATGAAAATATTCCTAATATATATAAATTCATATAATGTTGCCCAAATTTGGTTCATTGAAATTTGATCAAAAATATTACAACATCAAAATAATATTTCTCTTTTCAATCCCACACCAAAACCAAAATGTTTGGTATGAAAATCATAAATCTTGGATCAAAGTTATAATTCATGTAAACAAAGATACATGATTTATATGTTAGGACACCTTATTTCAATCTATAATACTAATGGTTTAACAAAGTTTATTCATTTTCATTATCAAATAATTATGATTTTATCTAATACATAGTATTATCCTTAGACATATCAATATGTATCTTAAAATGATTTGTAATCTTGGTTTACAAAAGTTAAGTATAAATTATTCTAATATAAACTATGTAAACCAATACTTTTCATACATAGATATTACATCATAAGAAATTAATATTCATTAAAAAACATTTTGATCCATGCCATAAATATTTTGGTTGTGTAAATTTGGAAATGTGTAATCATAAAAAAATTATTAATAAAATATATACATTTTCACCCACATATTTCTTTATAAATACCACCCATCTTGGACATACCATACTAAAAATCTTTCTTCATAACCCGGGGAAAGGAAATAAAAGAACTCAGTGACCTTACAAGCCCAATAAGGGAAATCATGGGAGATATCAATGATCACATAAGTATAACATGAGAATAATGGTATAAAAATAAGTCATTAACATTTAAAAACCATTGAATATATATCAAAGATCTTAATAATAAGTCTTGGAATAAGTCTTGGTAGTTTATAAGACATGAATCGTACTTGAATCAAATAATATGAACCATGTGATCATAATATTGGCAGAAGTCATGTAATTATATCACACATGTAAGCATAGAAAATTTTTCCTTAATATTAAAGACTAATTGTGAATAATTTCATAGTGTAATTGGTTCACTCTTTATTTAATATTTTTCATAACGATTTACTCCCAATAAAATAATAGTGGATATAGTCCCTTATGGAACTGGGTTCCTTCCCCACTATAGACTTGTTTATCTCCTGAGATATCAATATTTAACCAATTAATTAGAGGTAAATATAGGACACAACTATCACATTATTAAAATAATAAATATGTGTTCCACATGATTATAAATCATTCATCATAACAAAACCCAGGGAAAAATGGTTTTCATAAACTTTTCATCATACGATAACACATGTAAAAGAAATGGGTTTCATAAAATTCATTTAACTTTAAAAATAAACCATATAGTAGAAGAATAAGAACTATTTTATTGGATTATAAACCCATTACAAAATAATTGACAACAAATTTTTCTTATCATAGATTTAAATTTCATTTTAAAGATCACTTAGACTAATTTTTTTTATGAAAATAGATTTACATTTTAAAATCACATAATTAACTAGAAACAATGTTGTGAACATCTAATGGAAACTATGTTATTGCATAATAAACAAGTTATGTTTTATATGAAGAATAAAATATATAATTATTTTAGATGGCGGAAAATTTATTCACTTCATATAAGATTAAAAATTCTTTACATATTTTTATCGAAAAAGTCAAAAAGTAACTCATTTGGAATATTTCAAGAAGATTCATTTTAAGCAATTTTGGAAAAAAATCAGACATCGGTAAAAATAGTTTCAAAAAATCATATTATTATGGTAAAAATATTTATATAACATTTTTATAAAACATGTATATGAAAGATAAATATTCCCTAATAGAGACCTAAACATCAACAATCACAAATATTGAAGCGATTATGAAATAAGACCCTTACCATACATTCACATGGTTTCCAAATCACTCTAACAACCAATATAATAAATTTAGACATATTGTGACTATATAATAGATTAATGATAATTCTTTTAATATCATATACGATCCCTTTATAAAATTTCGACACCCCCTTTTCCCAATAAGTCCTTTTTTAAGTTGATATTTCTTGGTGTTAACTATTTAGTTTATCATGATTTTATCATTTTAGTCGTTATGATCCATATACAATAATACAGTTTCCATAATCCCTAGAATATTTATTTTTATATCCTATTACTCTTCTTATATGTATGTTTCTAACCTTATTCTAGTTTTCATTTTAAATTGTCTTGGTATAGTTTAGAAGGAAATAGGAATTTACTAATAATGGTGAAGTCAAAGAATTGTTGGAAATTCAAGCATGAAATCTACTAGTTTGGAGTCATTTTGGAGATTTACGCACCATGAAGTATGGTTACATAATGTGTAAACTATAAATGAAAATTAATCCATTTTTTATCTAAAGGTGATAGGATTTGGCAATTATGAGGCTTATCAATTACATGGTTTGTAATTCCAAAACTGGTTATGTATACTCTAGAGTGTGGTTTTAAAGTAGGCATCACAGATAAAATCTTCCTTTATTAATCCTCAAGAATTAATTATTCTCATCATAGAGCCTTTAATATTCTATTTTTGAAGCCTTTAACCACCCTATGATATTTTTTTTAGCGATTGGTCATTTTCTCTGTCATTATTTTTCTTTATGGGTATGTTTTCTACATGTATCTTCATATATTTATTTATTATTTCCATGGATTTTGATGTATCATATTTAGTTTTATGGATCTCTAACTATGTTTTTGAATCATTTTTCTATAATAACTTCCTACATCATATGTGGCTTCATTCTTGTTGGTGGGTTTTGTTGCAGGCAGTGTGTTTCTGTGAGAAATGTAGGTAGTTCCATCTTGATTCCTAATTCATATTAGCCTAAAATTTATTTGTTTAATTGAAATTGTTTTAACTAAATTTTATTTTATGGTTTTTATTAAAATTTATTTCAATTGATTTATAGGATAAAATCCAATTCTGCTAAATGGGGGTTTTTAAATTGTTTTTTATATGAAATTTAGAATCCACTAATTCTAGTTAATTGGAGTGTGTTTATAGAAATTTGTAAAATTGAAATTTTTTACATAAAATTGTAAAGTTTAATTGATTGAAATTTTTTAAAACCCACAATTCTGTTGAATTTGGGGTTTATTATGAAATTAATGGAAATTATTTGTAAATTAAATTGCTGAATTTCATTGTGAGACTAGATTGTGAATTTTCAAAAATTGGATTCAAACCCATATTTTTTAAAAATTAATTAAAAATGGTTTGATAGAAACCATAGGGTTTTATCGTGGAGAAAAGCCATGTTTTCCATTAAAAAATCAATATGTTTTTAATGGAAAACTGGCATTTTTGAAATGGAGAATGAGATTAATTATATTTTATGTAGTCTTGAAATAAATTTATCATCATTGTTTGGTTCATGATCACATGAAATACTTAGGTAGTTAGTGAATTATTTGGATGAGAATTTATGATCTAAAATATTGTAAAACAATATATCAGCACATCACATCCCTTAGGTGATGGTGACGATTCCTCTTTGGTATGAGTTCAAAGGGGTGTATATGCATATTTTTTGTTCATTATGAATGTGGGAGCCTTATTGATTAGATCTTTTATACCTTTTTTGGAATATGACCATGCATATCTCTTGTTTGTATTTAAAATGAATATGTTACAATGTGGTAAACTATTTTCCATGCCTTCAAATTTATATAAACTATTTTATATTAATGGGTTTGTTTAAGGATCTTGGGGAAACGTTCCTTTTTTGTAAAGAAGCCTTTGATTACAGAAAAATTAAATCTTTTGAAATGTATTTACCTAATTTAAAATATGATTCATGAATTAATATGTATTTAAATCTTTTGAAAAGTAAAGTATGAGTTTTTATAATTATGCTTTTGATATTCCAAACCTTTTTGTTTTAAAATAGAAATCACTTTCATAGTTAATTTAATATTGGCATGTGTTATGGAATATTCTAGTTAAATCCTACAAGAATTTGGCTCACCCCCTAATTGTGCCATTGGGATTTTGAAGATTATCTCATTCTAGGTTCATGTAACTGAAATTGATATCCTAGTGGTGGTTCTAGTTGTCGAACCGTAGACATTGTGAATTGCATCTATGTCGGGACTTCGGTTGTTTCAATATTTTCTTGTTCTTGGTTTTGGTACAATGGCTTGTTTATTCCCCTTTGAAATCTGGTATATTAATACTAATGGATTTTATTTTGATATTTATACTGCCTTTATTCTTTTACTTTTCTAGTTTTGGTGGAAAAATGGATCCCACATTTAGTTTTTATAATTCCATGTTCTAGTCACCAACCCATGGGAATCCGGAATTCCCTTTAGGATATCTCATAGTTGGCTTGGTTATTAGGTTACTAGGGTACCCAGGTTTGATTGATAAAAATTGTTATCAGTGGAAGGTTGAACTTTTGTCTTCAATTTAGAATGTATTTGTGAAATCTTTCTTGGACATAAGTGTTGGTGGCGATTGAGTGAATGTCCATCCCTCACCACAATAATCATTAGACTTTCAGGGGTGTTTATTGAAAGTTTTCTGGTGGATTAGTTCAATTATTTTCAATATTTTGACTTGGATAGGTCAATATCTAAATATTTTTCATTCTAGATGTTGGGATTAATTTCCCTTGTTGCCATGTTTGAGAATTGTTTTGATGTATTCTATGTTGTCTGATGATGTTTAATAGCATCATCGCACTAAGAAGATATTTGAATCTGATCATGGAGGAGGCTACTACTGAACCTCATCTAGAAAACCCAATAGTAGATTTGAATCTTCTATAGGTGGTCATGAACAAAATCTAAACTCAAGGATAACAACCACATTAAATTATCATTTATTCCCTAGTTGTGAAACATTAGACATATGTTCTCAATATTTTTTCTAAAGATTTCCTTTTCTAGGATCAATTAATCATCAAAGGATCTAATGATCCTCAAGATTCTCAATAGTGGCTGTTTTGAATAGATCATTTTTTGGGTTCTTGGATACACCCAATAAAATAAAGGTAACATGTTCCACCTTCATGCTATAAGGACCAAGTAAGAGATAGTGGGAAACTCAGGTAACGATGAATAAGTATGGGGACCTAGAGTGGAAATAAATCAAGGTTCTTTCCAAAAAATATCATTATTCAATGTTGTTGTACAAGAATGCCATGTTTTTCAAACTAGAGCAGGATGACAGGAACGTGAAAGAGTATGAAAAATGAATAGATGAGCTCATATGTTTTGAACCGAATATTGTATCGAATGAGAGGATGTAGGCATGAAGGATAGGGTTGGGAATTTTTCTGGATATTTTTTCTGAGGATTAGTTTTTGAAGCTCCCTTCATATGATGATGTGTTGGATAGAGTTCATATACTTGAAATGGATATGTCATGTATTTTAGGGTTATAAAGATATTCATTTATTCCTAGTGGAAGTGTGAGTAACATCCAAGTAATGTAGAATCATAATTATTACCATTGAATTTCTCAACAAAAAGGTCATTCTAGGCCTCCTACAGTACCTGACATAGGTCCTTTGGTTTTCAACCACTGTGGAAAGGGAGGACATTCAATGATGATCTGTATTGAGGCACCCAAAAACTACTACTCTTGCAGATGTTGGGGTAATTGTACTGATTATTCCCTATTTCATTCACTCCACATAGTAGAATATGATCATCATCTCCTCCTAAAACTACACAAAAATTAAATGATTTATTTTTGAATGAGATCCATCCATTGTATTCTGGAACAAAGCTTCATCCCACATTGGAGGAGGCTCCAAAGGAAGTGAATACAAGTTTAGGAACTGCTACAGGTACCATTACTATACCTTTATCATTAGTGACTACTATATTTTTATACCGATTCATATCATTTGATTTTTTCAACCCATATTATTAATCATATATATATTTCTATGGGCCTTTTATCTCTTGCAATTGATATGACTACACCCCTTGGTATGAAGAGATATTGGGGGTCTTCATTATCCCACTTGTATCTTCTCTCCATAAATTTTCTATCTTTCTGGGAGTTTTCTTGTTCAATGATTGAAAATTCCTAAATTAATATTCAGGATGTAATTTATCATTTCTAATAATTCTCTTATTGATTTTGATCTTTCACAGGTTTCCTTTACTACACCATGTGGTGTGTTCCATTTCATTCAAGGATAATGGGACACATGGTCGATCAGGGACGGACCTTATTTTCTAAAGATAGGAAAAGTGATATCAGTATGTTTCCATTGATCTGGAGTGGGATTCATTGATTTTTGATCTCCCTCTAGTTTTCATTGTGTTTCTTACCCTATTTCTTTCTGACATATCTAGTTTGACAACTATGAGGGAGGGTGATTTTTCTATTGACATTATTATAATTACTCGACCTGTTTATATTCCCTCTTATTACATGGAACCTGCAAAATGGAAGAGCAGAAGTCCTATCTGAATGATCATCTTTATAAAGTCCTTATATACCTAAGTTTTTCACCCAGGTTGGCACCTATTCTCATTACCAAGAAAGATTTTGGATCACACCTCCTTTGTGTTAATTATCCAATGATCAATCAAGTAACCAAAAAGAATAAATATATGACTCCATTTATTGATGAACTTTTTTATAAATTTAATGCAAAGTCATGGTTTTCAATGATTAAACTTAGATCTGGTTACCATCAGTTAAGGATAAAACAGTCTGACATTCATAAAACTGTCTTTCAGTGTGGGTATCACCATTATGAGTATCTTGTCATGCCTTTTGATCTAATGAATGCTCTATAAGTTTTCATGTCATTAATTACAAGTATTATCCATGAGTATCTAGATATCGTCATGGTAACCTTTATCGACAACATACTATTTTACTATTGTTCTATGGAGTATGATGTGCATCATCTGAGAATATATATGAGTTTTATGAGATAACACTAACATTATTCCATGCATTAAAAATGCGGTTTCCCAAATCGTGAAGTGAAATTCTTAAAAATCATCGTGTCAAAAAAGGGTATATCAGTTGATCCTATGAGGGTGAAGGCTATTGTGACATGGGAACAACCACAGAATTTTTTTATGATTCAGAGCTTCTTGGGATTAGCTAGATATTATCACTAGTTTATTAAAGACTTATTTAAGATGGAATGTCAAATGAATACACTAACTATGATGGGTGTAATGTTTTATTATGGTGATAAATGTAAAAGTTCTTTTTCTGAGTTGAAACAACACATTACTATTAGGCCATTGTTGACTCTTCCTGAGGCCAGTTATGGTTGTGTTTTCTTTTATGATGCAATAAGTTCAAGTTTTTTCTATATTCTTATGCAAGGTTATCATGTTGTTTCCTATATTTCTCATCATCTTAGGCCACACAAGATTAATTATATTACCCATAAACTTGACTGTACAGTGGTGATGCACATACTTAAGGGTTTTCAGCATTACCATTTTAGATATATTTTTTCCACGTTTTTAGACCACAAGATATTGAGTTGTATCTTCTATGAAAAATATTTCAATATCCACCATAAATATTTTTTGGATTACCTACAATATATTGATTTCAATATCACCTATACCCTCAAGGAAAGGGAATGTTTTTTCAGATTCCTTATGTATGAAACTTCCAACACATTTAGTAGAAGAATCTTTGAAAGAGTGAAATTTGAAGGATCACTTTGCACAATTTTATATTGGAGTTCAAAAGAATGGGGATGAAGTTTCATAGGCTAGTTTCCTATTGACATCCACTCATCAAAAATTTATTCTGTAGGAAATTATTATTTCTGATGAGTTTCACTGAGTTCAAGACTCTCTTTATGGTGTGGATTCATTTTACATGTGTTCGTTATCCAAAGAGGGAATTATTTGCTATCAGAATCATTTTTTGGTACCATCTTCAGTAAAGAAATCAGTAATGGGGTATTTCCATATTTATCAGTGGGAAGTGAACCTAGGAACCATAAAGATGTTTTATGACTTGTGGTGGTAGTTTTGGTGGCCAAGTATGAGATGGGGAATTACTGAGTTTGTTTCTCATTGTTATACATGTCAGCAGGTGAAGGTTGATCATCAGAAAGATCTGGGATTACTTCATCCAGATCAAGTCACTACATGGACATGAGATAAGATCTAAATAGACTTTTTGGTTGGGTTTCCATGTTCCAAGAGAAATCCGAATACAATATGGGGTGTGATGAATAGTCTGACATAATCGGATCACTTATTACCCATTAGTTATTCTTCAAAAGTTAAGTATTTGGAAAATATCTATTTGAATATGATTTTTCATCTGTACAGAGTTCCATATACTATTTTCTCTGATAGGGATCCACTGTTCACTTCTCATTTTTGTAGATTCCTTCAGGAGGCACTCAGATCTCATGTCTATTTATGTACATCAAGTCACCCATAGACGGATGGCTAGACATAAATAGTTATAAATATAATTGAGGATATTTCCCAAACTTGTGTTCTAGACGTTTTGGGGGGAATAGGATGAACAAATGGGGCTGGTAGAGTTTACTTATAACAATAGTTACCAGTCCACGATCAGGATGTCTCTTTTTGAGGCCTTGTATAGTCGTACTAGTAAATATCCCTATATTTTGTTGGAGATTGGTGAAGGTTACTTGGTTGTACTGAGTATTGTCCAAGAGATGATAGTAATGATCCAATTATGTTTTCATAGGATTTTGATGAAACATAATAGATATAACTCTAATGTTGATTATCATCATGGACCTTTGGAGTTCTCATTGGGTTACTGGGTTTTCATGAAAGTTTCAACTCTGTTGGGTAATCGATGGGTTGGATGGAAAGGGATGCTCGATCCCCTTTTTGGGGACCATAAGAGGCTGTTGAGTAGGTGGGTAAATTTACATACAATTTTCACTACCACCAATTATGATGTAGATACATAATGTGTTCCATGTATCTCAACTCTGAAAGTATCTATCTGATCCATCACATTTTTCAGATGGAGTGGTATTGAAGTTGAACATGGTTTATTCATGAATGAACAACCAGTTAGATTATTTGATTCTAAAACCAAGGGGATTCATTAGAGGATGATACCTTTAGTTCATGTACTATGGAATCACAATTATTATTATCAAGACATTCGGGAGGGGAGGCACTAATGAGAGTGCAGTGGCCTCAACTTTTTTCTGGGAAGCTTCTTCATGGATATTCCAGGGACAAAATGGATTTTTTTTATATAGGTTTTAATAACATGTAATTCATCTTACTCATATGTTTCTAGAATTTTCATGGCTTTCCATTATCATTTTCTTCGTAAGGTTGATAAGTAAATGGTATGATACCTTTAATGGTGATGTTAGATATTTGATGGTATTTCTAGCATGAAATATTTTGGTTTTATTATCAACTAGAGATTTACATGTCATGTAATATGGTTAAATGATTTATAAATCATAATTGAAAATAAATCAGTTTACTATAAAAATGATATTGGTTTTTTTATCATTATGACACTTATCAATTACATGATTTATTGGGGTTACATGTCATGTAATGTCCCAGGGGACATTTTTAAACTGGTATCCTAGGAAAAATTGTTATATTATATTTCACTATAATTCATTTCTATCAACCTATATCCTTCCCTATGAAATTATGGGAGCCTCCACACCTCTAGGACTTTTCATTCATCGATTGATCAATTTTTAGACCATTGTGTGTCTTTCTAGGTATGCATTCTCCATGTATCTCCATATCTTTTTTTATTATTTCCTTATATTTTGATGGACCACCTTGAGGTTAATGGATGTAATTTATTTTTTTAATCTTGTTTCTATTATGAGTTCCTCGATCTCTTGCTACATGGTTCTTATTGGTGGGGTTCATTGTTGCCATTGTGTTTCTGTGAGAAAGGTAGGTTGTTCCATCTCGATTCCCAATTAATATTAACCCAAAATGTCTTTTCATAATTTGATTTTTTTTAAAGAAATGAACTTTTCAGATTTTTGATTAAAATGGTTTTCAATTTATTTATTGTAGAAAACCCAATTATGATAAATTGGGGTTTTAAATGTTTTTTTTTCTTGAAATTGGAAAACTATTAATTCTTGTGAATTTGGGTTTGATTATGGAAATAGATAATATTTATATTTTTTAATTTAAATTGTGAATTGATTTTGTGGAAAATATTGAAAACCCTCTATTCCCTTGAATTGGGAGTTTTTTTGTTAAATTTGTGAAATTTATTTTTAATAAAAATTGAAGAAAATAATTTGGAGATTGGACTCTGAAATTGCATGAATTGGTTTCAAATTATTTTTTTTCAAAAAATGGCTTAAAATGTTTTGAAATTAACCTTATGGATTTATCTTTTCAAAAAGGTGTATTTTTTATTAAAACCCCTTATGGTTTTTTAAATGTAAAATTGACATATTTTAACTAAAGAATGGGATTAATTTTATTTTATGTAGTCTTGAAATTAATTTCTAATCCTTTTTTGTATTTGAGATCTTGTATTCCTTAAGAGATTAGTGAGTAGTATTGATTAAAAATTATGATATATAGCATTATAACACATCCAATCATCACATCACAACACTTAGGCAATGGTGATGATTCCTCTTTGTCTAATGTTCAAAGGGGTGTATGTACGTATTTGATGTTCATCGTGAGTGTGGGATCCTTATCGACTATAAAATTCATAACTTATTATCCATATGACCATGTGGATCACTTGTTTGTATTTCAAATAAATATGTGCCAATGATATAAAATATTTTCCATTACTTTTGATTATATAAACTCTTTTATATAAAATTCATTATTTAATACATTTTGTGAAATGTTCCTTTCATGTAAAGCAATCTTGGATTAAACGAAAATTGCATCTTTTGAAATTTACATCCATAATATGAAATGTGAAGCATGAATTTATAAATAATTTATATCTTATGAGAATTAAAGAATGAATTATTATCATTATCCTTTTGATATTCTTAACCTGTTTGATTTAAAATTGAAATAACTTTTATAGTTAATTTAATATTGGAATATGTTATAGAATATTTTGGTAAAATCCTATAGGTCATAAGATCACAAACTACTTAAGTTTTCATTTGTTTTCAGATTATTTATTTCCATGTTATATCAAGGTAATGGGTCCCCTTGGTGGTGGATCAATCTGTTGAACCATGGGCTTAGTGAATTGTGTCTGAGTTGGGACTTGGGTAGTTTTCATTTTTTCATGTACATGGTTGTGGTCATGGGATTATTTAGTCCCTTTTAAATTCTGTAACATTAATGTAGATGCATTTTATTTTGATATTCATATTATGTTTTTTCTTTTACATTGGTAATATTATTTCAAAAAAACATTTCCACTTTAATTTTAAATGATGTTGAGTTTTATTCACATACCCATGGGGATCGAGAACACCCTACAGGCAATGTATTGGCCGGTTTGATTTTCGGGGTTCCAAGGTACCCTGGTGGGTTCATGACATTTATAATCATATAAAAAACATATATGTTAATTAATGACATATTAATATTCATCCATAAATGTTATTGATATAAAAATGATTTTCACTATTCATGGAGATGGTAGGTCGTGTGTACACTTGAATTTTTTTATATTTTTTAACAAATATAATTAAATAAAGGAAAATATTAATTAAACATAACAAGATCATTATTATATCATATATAATCATAAAATACATCAACAATTCCATTCATATAATATATTAATGAAAACATAATCACATTACTTCATGGAGTTGGTTGTCTAAACCAAATACAAAGCAATGTTATCATTTTACTGAGAATTAGATGGTATGAATGTAGACATGTTATTATAATTCAATAATTAATGTTGCTTCATTTATATTATATATAAATATTAAACACAAAATTATGTCCATCGATAATATATGGTGACGAAACTAGAATGGTATCACCATGTGGAGATGATAGGTCATACGTACACATGACCGATATTTTCACTTCTCGTTTGATGGGAAATAGAGTGTATAATTACGTTTTCATAATTATAAAAAATTTATTACGTTTAGTATAATTATTTAATAATTTTATGAAACATTATATTCATTTAGTGGAATTGAATAATAGTATAATAGATAGTGATCGGTAAGGGAGATTACATCTTTTTTGGAATGACTCATTTAGATCTCCTCTAACAGAATCTTCACTATGTCTCTTTGTAAAACCATAAAAACCTAGAATGTGTCTATGGAAGTTTATAAGGAAGATTTTAATATTTTGTTTTATCTAGAAGGCTCAATTTTGTGTGAATAAGTAAGAGAGTAGGTTCCCTTATTAAATTGAGGTTAAGGGTACTTTTTGAACTTCTCAAAAGATTAAATAATAATAAATTCATTCTCAAAAAAATCCCACAAAATCAAATGGATTAAAATATAAGGTATGATAGGTTTAATACCACCAAATAATATAATTTTGATATGTTTTTATTTCATTTTAAAAATTATCATTTTTAGTAACCCTTAGTTATCCAAATTAAATTTTAACTACAGTAACACAATTTTCAATATTAAATGGTTTTAATTTTTACATATAAGGTAATAATTTTTAAATAAATGGAAAATTTATGATATTTTAAACCATTTTATTACAACCTATTATTATTTAATTTTTTTAATATAGTAATAATAATTTATTTAAATATTATTTCTATAAAATATCATTATTATCGATTTTGACTCTATTCATTTAATTTAATTTTAAATCCATAATGAAAACGGGTACGTTATAATATTATTATTTATACACACTTTAGTATATTCTATAGTTTTATTAATTCATGGGTAACCTTAAATAATTAAAATTATATCACTATTATTATTTTTAAAATCAGATATTATATGTTTTTACTAAATGGAGACATACTGTGTTGGTGTTGCCTTTGCAATTGAGGTCCATATATAATTCCTAAATATTAAAAAAACTATCAATAATATCAATATATTAAAATAAAAATAAAAACATCTATTCATTCATAACATACTTTATTCCTTATGTGGATACATAAAGGATATTAAAAATAAATAGAATAAATTTTTTTAATAATCTTTGTTTAAAATATTATGTGTGTAATTGTCATGGATAATTCTCTATTAAATAACCAAATTTGATTCCTAAGGTTATAAGGGTAAAATTAATTATATAAAATAATATTTGGATGAATAATTATGGCCTTATCAAGTATTTTTAATCAAGATTCACTGGATTTACCATTTATTGCGGGGAAATTTTCATCATGGTTACAATTCATTTTGAAAAAAATAGAGGTGTTTATTTATTTAATCTGAACAAAAATATTCTAATTATGTAATTCATATTATATAATTCAATAAATATAAATGGTATAAATTAATTTCAATTTAAGGGCACATAATACGATATTAATTTTTTTTCAGAAAAAATTATATTTTTAAATATAAAACTCAATTTTTTTATCTTATACATAAAAAATATTAATTAATTTATTAAAAAAATTAAAAATTATATAATATATTAATTTCATAAAAATAACAGTCAAATAGTTATTCATATAATTTCTTAATGAAAATATGTTTCACACATAACAATAATGTTTTCAGAAAAACATCACTTTTATTTTCATTACAATTGTTTTTATTTTTTATAATTTGATAAATAATCAATACCTTTTATAAACATGTAGATAATATATTTTCATAATTAATTTATTCATTTTAATATGTACCTATCCAACAACATGATGATAAAGTACAAATAGTTTAATATTGTTTTTCTAAACTCGTTGTTGTTTGTAACCCAAGCTATCATAAATATAATATTATTTAAAGAGAAATATTTCATAAAAAATATTGAGGTGTTACATGGAAAATCATAAATATGTAAAAAAATTCATATAAAATATCATTCACACAAAAAACATTTCATTTATGTTTCCCAAATCTCATTTAGTAAACAACCCTTTTAACAAAGTTACATTTTTCCCATTCAAACAAAATTTCTTCTTCTCAGGTCATATTAAATCCAAACCAATGATTTTATTTAAAGTATTATACTCCCATCATCATAAATGATTTGGTTCAATGCTTAAAAACTAACCAATATTCATATCATAATTATTTTATAGAACATAGTGGGTTTCTCAATTATCTCAAAAATATCACTTCATATAAACTTATGAAATCCTAAGAAATCAAAAATATCATTCTCAAAATGTAATCATATCATATTAAAATATATAAGGAGGTAAAATCATGACTTCATGAGTGATAAAAAAATTATTTTGGAAATCAAAGAAATTTATTTTTTAATATTTTAAAATACCTTTGTCTAATTGAAAAAATCATAAAATGGATCACAATAAATTTAATATAAAATAATTAAGGTGTTATATGAGAAAAATTAATGAAAACCATTTTGAGATTACACTTGGTAAAGGTAATATAGTAGAGATAGAAAACACAAATATAGAGAAAAATCCATTAAAAGGAATTGTAATTATTCATAAAAATATAAAATCTTTTAGTAAAACATGGTATTTTCTTAAGGAAATACTCTTCATTATGAAACATTATTTCAAATAAAATAAGATATGAATTCGAAATAACATCATAATGTGGTGGTGGGATTTATTCATTAAAAATAAAAATCAAAGAAGTGTGATTATGGCTCATTAAATCTCCTTACAACATGAAATTATTAGATATAAATTCAAAGGGTGATTTTAGAAAAAGAACAGTTATACTAAAGTATTATAGAAAACTATTAGTTGGAGCTAAATATAATATCCCATCAATAAGTAATCAATAGGATATTAAGGTACTAGTTTTGGGAATGTGGAAGCATAATCACATGGAAGTAAACAAGGATAATAATAAAAGAAAATTATTTGATTAAATTGAATAGGGAGAAAATCTTTGAGGGATTTCAACAAGAGGAAGGCTATATTAATTGGAATAATAAATGGGTTTAATGAAATATAAGGGTAATATTTCACCATTAGGGAATCATTTCAAAAAATATATTTATTTTGAACCCATGTAATCTTAATCATATGAAAATAAAAATGTATTACAAAAAAATGGTACTTTATTCAAATGGAGGATGAAAACTATTTCCTTGATAAGTAGGTTCTTAAATCATGGTATAAATCCTTATATCCATTGAAACTACTAGGGTTATCTTCAGAGTGGGGGAGTGGATGGAAACTCATGATCAATACCTTTTTCATGGATAACTTATATATAATATATGGGAGTGAGTTAGATAGAAAATATATAGGTAAGACAATTGGGTATAAAAATGATAGTTATCAAGTCTTTCTTAAAGGTTTAAGAGACCAATTTAATTATAAAAATTTAGTGATAATTTACTTATCCATTTTTTCCCTTATTAATATTGATGAAATATTAGTCATAGTGGTTGTTTTGTTAGTAAATATATAATATTACACTACTTACCTAATATTTATTTGATGAATATGAATTTGGGAACTATTTTGAAAAATTAAACCTATAATTATGAGAAAAACAACTATTTTTTTAAAATATATATTGTGATGAAAACATTTTTTTTGTAAAATGCCATTTTATTCATTAAGAGTGATTAATTTTGTTTAAAATTATTTCCAACTATATGAGAATTTATTTATTGTTATATGGGTTTAAATATCATCTTATAGTATTAATTTAAATAAATCCACTTAACATAATAAAAATACCCAATATTTATGAATGTATTGTTATTTGAAAAAAAAAACGTTTTACCATGGTAACTAATTTTAAGCAAAAGTAACATAGTATTTATGAATAAGAATAAAGTGGAAATTATTTGAAAATTTTGACCAATATATTCAAAATTAAAAAACGCGTTCATTATATGAATATTCTAAAAGTGATGAAAATTAATTATATAATATTAAATGTATAGTGTATTTAAACCAATTTATTGAAAATTATAACATAAGTTTAAAAATGTGAAATATGGATCTATAAGTTAAAAACAATTAAAATTGTAAATATAATTATAAATCATGTATTTGGTCCTAAAAATATTTTACTAATTTAATATTTATACTTATATACTTATAATTTGATATAATTCATGTGATTTGTAAAGATGATATTTTGTAGTTCTAAAATAAAAAAACATTTTTTAGAAAAATATAAAAATTCATGAAAATATAATTTTGACATTATAAATCCAAAAATGAATTTAGATGTTTTTAATTATGACTCTAATGATTAAATTAATTTTCTTAAAGTATAATATATTATATAAATAAAAACTAATTTTATTGGAAAAAGTAAAATTTTTAAACATTAACTATTCTTAATATTATTACATATCAATTTATTATCTAGAATATGTTAATATGTAAATTTTTATATAACAATATTTTGAATGTTTATAATTTAATCTATTAGGTAAAATATTCAATACATAAAAAATAGTTCTTTGAAACAAAAGTATATTAATTTTATATTAAATACCCTTTAACAAATATCATAAAAATTAATTATTTATATTCTAAATTTTATCTTTAATATCATTTTGATATTAATATAAAAAATTGACTTAGATATATATATCATATAGTATATTAATAATATTATTAATATTTCTATCTTCCTATATATATAATATTTTAATATAATAATATTATATTATTCAAAGTTATATTATTTTAAATTTACTACTTAAAAATACATAACATTAGTATACAAGTTTGACAAACATCTAATGAACATATCTTCAATGACCATATTTTCAACCACCATATTATCAATGACCATATTTCCCAAATCCATATTTTTTTCTTATATATATAGCGACAAAAATTCAGTTGGTCATTCCACTCTCACTTCACAAGGCATAGTTATAGTCTCACCTTATATATTTTTTTTATTATTTTTCCTTTCATTGTAACATTCATACTTATTGGTTTTGTTTCACTATTTTAAGCCTTCATGGTTAAGGATGTTCATGTGGATTTCCTAGAAATTAACATTTTATTCATTTTTTTCCATTATTTCCTACTAATATATACATTTTAATGGGTTTTTTTATCAAAGGTGAGTGATAATCAATATAGTGAAAATGTAGTGCTATGCTATTTTGTTTTAAAATTACACAGATGAATGAATAATGCATTGTTACTTTTATATATTTTTTGGTTTATTTAATATTCAATTTCAATTCAGTTAAATAAAAATGTGGTTTATAATTATAAAAATATGCTTTATAGAAGGAATACACATACAAATAACCTGCGGTAATACATTATTCATAAATTCTTTAACACAAATAATGCCTCACATGGATTCCCTCAAGTATTCCATTTCCCTATCAATGTTCTCATCATAATGCATCGGGAAACCCATAAAAAATAGTGACCACGTACCCTCATTAAATTCACAATGTTCTTCTAGGAACACCAAAATTGTGTTATTTCTTCTTCCATGCACTAAAAATAGGTAACATCGAATAATGGTTGATTAACTCAAAATATACGCCCATTAAAAAATAATTCAAAAATCGATCTCAGGTATTTTAAGGGTTTCATGTCATTCTAAATGACATATTATGAAATTATCAAGGCCTAATTCATATATATTGATTTCGTAAGAGGTACTCGCATTGAATCACCAGAACATGATCACTAGGTATAACCCCATTCCATATATGAATAATCTCTTAAACAAGATATCTTCAAGGTCCACTGAGCCATTCTAGATATTGAACCCCTTCGTAGAGAATCCAAATAGAACCACTCAATCCCCCAACCCATTCACAGCACACTCGAGTCACTATTACATGGATTAAACAAATCGTATTCCACCATGTTAAACTGACATGGCCCCTATGTAGATTTCTGAACCCAAACCTGAGTCACATGGATTTAATGAACATAGAAAAAAGAATATGACATTGTATAAAAGTGACCACATTCCTCTATAATGGATTTATAAACTCCAAACAATTATCACAATCGTCATCCCGTCTTAGATTGTTCCCCTCCATAATCAGGATCCTCTATCTCATCCCTCGTTGTATCATGATATAATTATAAAAATTTATTATATATTATTAAATTAAATAAAATAAGTTGTAATCACTAAAATATCATCGATCAGCCTTTTAGGGATATAAACTAAATTAAAACATGCCATCAACCAATAGAATTATCCTAGTACAATTGTGAAGAAGTCCTTATCTTTTGGTACTCAATTGGACACCAAATTCAATCCAGTGTTTGTGAAATTACTAGAAAATTCACTGAAAGTAAATACTCTTACATAATAGATATATATTGTTTGAATATATCTTATTTAAAAGTCTAAAATTTATTAAGACGTGAAACCCCAACATATAAGGATGATTACTATTTAACTTAGTATAATCATCATCCAAATTAATGGTAAATCAATCAAAAAATAAATAGAACTAGTGTAAAAAACATTATAAGATGAAGGGGAAAGAGGAAAAATAGGATGGGCATAAAAATAAACACAATCCATCAAAGTCTCGTGAGAACTCGGGGAGGAGAGGGAAAGTGATGGGATACCCTTAGTGGTTTATCCAGCTAAATTAAAAGACCCAACTATATCAAATAAAGTTCTTGGAAAAGACAACTTTATCACTAATTGAAAAATGGCCACCTTGACCTAGTGGGTACCTAGTCAATAGGAATTGAGTACATAGTGCTCCCTCAGAAACCCAGTTAATTCCAACATTTATGCTATGGTATTTTGGCCCTAAAAATCTCCTAACCAAGCCACTTTGAACCTAGTGTCACACTGCTAGGTACTTGGTGAGAACTGTAAAGAAAATAATATCATATCATGTCCATTATTTTCTTTATACTCTTAATCTTCCACCTAGACATTATAAAACACTGGAAACACATCCAAAAACATCCCTCTAGATTTTTTTAAATCTCATAATCCACATTTCCATAACATATATCTAATATCCCCTACTAAAAATCTCAAAATTCAAAATTTTTCTAACATTCAAAATTCATAATGACATTAGTTGTTACAAACGACCCTCTATATGAATTATCATCTTTGAGAAACATCCATGAAGAACACTTAACTGTTGATTTAATCATCCATGTTTAATGCAACCAAATTTTCTAGATTCCACATATAAATTTCCCCTCTCTAATGATGTTTGATCTAACTACATAGTAATATTTCTAAAACACCCAACCTAAACCCATACACACTATAGTCAGTATATAAATGATGTAAGATATTCCAAAACTAATTTTTCTTAATCTCAATCACACACAAAAATACCTACCATATCCTCTATAAACCAACTTCCTAAAGAAATACATAATCAAGACAATATACGCATGCATAATACACATCCCAATGGCACCTCAAGGACAAGGTCATAGAAAAATATGTGATCCACATGACTCTATAATATGTACATTCCAATTACTCACTGAAAACCCTAATGGAAACCACCGGTGTTGATAACACATTAAAATTGTTTTGTTTTATGAAACACTTATGGATTTTCACTCCTTGATAACTAAAATCATGATATTCATTAGTCCAAAAGAATCACATGCTATTTCCCACTCCAAAATCATCCATTTCCCACCTGATGTGTGGGTCACACTCTAAAAATTGGTAATTTTCATCCCATTGATGGATTATGAACACCTCTATCCCACTGGCATCAACTCAAAAGACCACCAACATCTTATTAGGGTTTACCTTATATGAGAATCAATCATCAACATGACAACCTTATCCCATGAGCCCCGATTCACTATTTGGAAACATAATATGTCTCTGAATAGCACTTGTTAGAATTTTGCGAACATTAGTCATCATATACAATCAAAGAAAGACTCCATACCTGAAATCACACCAACCAAACCCATCGAATCAAACAAAACCCATCACTATAGACCCCAAAAACAATCCAAATTTTCAAAATAACATTCAATGTTATAACATATTAATACTAAAACGATCCCAAATACCACCAACATCATACAATATCACTCTATCTTTGACCTTCCATCTATACATTAAAATATTATGACACATCAAACATGGATGTATCTCCATCAATTTTAGAACCTTCATTTTGGGCCCCACATAATATTTAAAACCATCACTTAACCAAATGATTTCTTGACCATTTACATGATCATATCATCGTATTCTAAGAACCGCTACTATAACTATACATACCAAAAAATACACCAACACCACTTTTATCATGAAATCACTTTTGAAAGTTCCAAATGATTAAAATATTCATTCTATAATGGTAGTTTCACTTAGGTGTTACACTTTGGATTTGTCTTATGATTACACATGGAATTCCAGAAGAAGTGTCCTACAATAGTTTTCACATCAATTACAAGGTACTTTCCTAATAAGAATTATCAATGAAACATCCACACAACTCCAACACGAAAATAACTCAAGATCACAGTGTTTTAAAAACCCGAGAAACTTAAAACAGTCAATATCCCAAAACATTATTTTTACGCATTGTTATATCTCATTTATACTAAACCAATGATTCCTTTCATGGATCCATAAACATAATTCATAAAAAAAAATCTCCTTACCAATCTAAAATTCAGCCCTGGTTTCTAAACTAATATTATAATCTTACTATACTTCGTAAAATTATAACTGGACCACATTCCCCTCAAGAGGAACCCACAGTTATCTCATTCCCAACATACACAAGGAAAAACATAAAAAATTAACACTCAATCCAACCATGATTATCCACCACGGCAAAAAAAATTAATCAAACCGTAAAATAAAAAATTAAGTCTGCGTACTTCATTGAATCTTGCACATATAGTGTAACACTCAGAGATTTTATGAGATATATTCTTTATAATTTGTTTGATGTCTGGTGTCATATGCTACACCAAGATAATATTACACTATATGCAACACTAGCTTATCTTGTTATATATTCAACACAATTATTATTTTTTGTTTCACAAAATTTTATTTTCTTTTGATAGAATTAATTTAACGTAATAATGAGTATAATTTAACAACTAAAAATTGTAACATAGTCATTATAATGGCGGGTATGGATATTATTGACTTCCTTCTAAAAAACTTCTTTAATTAAAATATGTGATTCTATAAAATACTAAAATCACTCTTTATGGATTCGATCTAATGCTTCATATTCATCTTTATGATTTTTATACATTATATCGGAAAAAAATCAATTTTTTGTATTAAAGATGTATTATTCAAAAAATGTAGTGTTATCACCATTTGATGAAAAATGCATTTTAAATATAGATTCTGAATATTTTTATATTAATTTTTAAAAAATAAAATTTTTACTTTAATAGTGAATATAAAATTTCCTTTGGTTGAATTTTTGATATTTTTTTGATATGTTTTATTTTTTGATGAATTGGAAAAATACTGATTTTTATTAAAAACAATTTTTTCTTTTAAAGTCGTCACATAGTAAAATTATTTTTTTGATTCGTTTTAAATTTTAATTAGTATTTTTTTTTCAATTATGGTTTTTGAATATAATTTGATAAAATAATTTATTAGAAAAACTTTTCGATTTAGAAAGGGGTATTTTCCAAAAAAAATAGCTTTTGGTAAATTTTACCAGTTTTATTTTAAATTTATTTCTGCAACATATAGATTTTAAATTTTTAAAAAAATATTTCATGTTTGGATTCAAGAGTTCTAAATTTGGTTAGTAGTTCCTCTTAAATTTTTACCTATATAAATAGTAACTAAGGTAAATTTTTTACGATAGTAAAGGGAAAATTATGTTAATTATGATAAAAATAAAATTATAATGTCTATAAAATGACCAAAACAAATGAAAAACATTTATTTGATGAATTTTATTTGACCCATAACACTTAAGGATATATATTCTATCATTTAATGGACACTTGTCAATGAAAATGACTTAAAAATATTTCATCAAATAAGGACACAATTTTCATTTTATTTTCCTTCAATATCTACTTTAGGTCCACATATGAAGAAAAAAGTGGTATCAATGAATATAAGTTCTAATTGTTAACATAATAAATATATTTCAATAATATAAATTGCATTTTGAAGTTTTGTGTATATTTAAAATATATTATGGTATTTATAATATTTTATTTAATGACAATTTAATGATTTCAAAATCTTGTTTTAAATAATAATTCATTATTGAATAAAATTGTTCAGAAGCTACATTCGTCTATAAATACTATTTTTAAAGATAAATTTTTTTTATTTTTCATGGTAATTTAATTTAATTTTTTTGGAGATAAATAATTAATGTAAACGCTTATAAATTGATGATGTATAAATTATTTCATTGATGAAAAATCAATAAAATAATATTATTAAAATGATAATAGTTACTAAATAACCAAAAAACTTGTCCCAATATTATTATTCAAGTATATTTCGACCATAATCATCCATGGTCCAATTGAGTGACCATCTGGAGCCATATGGAAGAGATTATGACACTTATATTATTTTATTTAAAGTGATGTTAATGTTGTCACCTTCATAATTTAAAAAGTGTCACATTTTAAATTTTGGATTTTTCAGAATATAAATTAGGCAACAAATTTTATAATGAAATAAAGTAGATTTATATTCAACACATTATTATATTATTATTATTTTATTTAAAAAATTACTGCATTAAAAAATTATAAAATACAGATATTGTAATAATTTTATTAAGGGAAATATCAAATTAATGTTATTAAAAATATTAAAATATATATAATTCTGGATATTTAAAATATCCAAATATATTTTATAGACTAGATTGACCCCATGGGGATATAATAAAATATTTTGTTTGAGTATTACATCATATCTTGATATTTTAAAAAACAATAAATTAAATAGTGGAAAATTGACACTATTGATTGTCTATCAAAATAATGCTTAAATAAATTATTTAAAAATCATAAAACATTTTTCAAAATATATAAAAATTATTATACAATATAAAAATGATCTAATTTATTTAATTATTATTTAATTTATATCAATTAGGAAAATATTTCACCATTTTAATATTGAAATAATAGTTACCCAGGTTAAAATGAAATAGGAAAACTAAGTGTAAATTAAAATGATAAGGTTTAAATATATAGAAAAAAATTGTCTAAAAGTCATTGGTTGATGATATTACTACCTTATCTAATCATTTTTTTCAAAATTATTCTATTTTTGAGGAATTTGAGTGGGGTTTGATTTTTTTATAAACTAATATTTTTGAGGTTTCCAAAATTACCCCTCACCTCAATTATAAATGGGCACTTCTATCCTCCCAATTTAAATTCACATTGATCATTCAAAATACAGCATCCCCTACCCATTTACTTTTTAACATACTTAATCACATTTAGTATTTTGTTTTATTCTCTAAATACTAACTCTAGTACCTTTAATAGAACATATAGAGGGAGCTTGTTGAAGAAAAGGTAATCTCCTCTACACATTATGTCCAATTATTTCGACTTTTACTTCCTATTCATGAGTTATTTCCTTTATAGATTAATTAATAAAATATAAAATGTATACATATATGTTATTAATATTATGAAATTACCATTTTCCCTCTTCTATATATCCAATTAAAAATTAAATCACCTCGAATGCATGTATACGGCTTACCGTCTCCACGCCATGGTGTATTCTGTTTTTTCCCACCACTTGACATGGATGGGTATAATTATTGGAATAATAAATATATATTATTTTTATACAAAGTTATTTATTCTAGAATAATATATATACCATCTACTTTGACACCAATTCATAATCAAATGAATGATATCATCACTCGTGTGTACCTACTGTCTACCGTCACCATGATTCTATGTGATTAATTCTACATGATATATATTAAATCATCATTATATTAGTGTACATAATAATTAAATTTGATATATATTTTGTTAATATCATTTTCGAATTATATAACTATCACCTAATAAAAATTAATATTATTCTATAATAAGTTGATGTAATCATTTAAATAATTATTTAGGAGGTCCAGATATATTCAATGGATAGTATACCTAAGGTAATGGATAATTTCACAATCTCATTATTTTTTGATATTGATTATACGTTTGTATTTACTAGGGTATATTTATCATCCATATACATGTCTCTTAAATATATAATATTATTTCTATTATTTTACTATTGTTTAAAGACAATTTTCTCCATTGGTGAATTTTTATTAAGCGGTATGGAATGAATATTTCTTTCATTTAACATACGAGGTACTTTTTGACTTTTTGGAAAGAGTATGAGAATAATTTTTTTTAACTTATAAAACATGAATGGATTTTATTTTTGTATTCATAATGACTTATTTCCATGAAACATAGTCTAAAATATTTCATGTTTATTTTAAAATACATTCTTTTCTTTTAAAATTTTGATGTATTTTGAGAAAAGAAAATTTTTTTGAAGAAGAAAGGATATTTTCCTCAAAAATTAACTTCAACTATTTTATAAAAAATACATTCAATCTAAGATAATGATCTTTAAATTGGGTCATGTTTTTATCCCTATTATTAGAATGATTTTATTTTGTTAATAATGTAATGATATTTTATATGGATTGTGTTATTATCGAATGATGTTTATGAAACCCATTTTATTTCTAGGGATATGACATGATGAATGATTTATGTTTTTTTGGAACATGTAGAATGATTTCATTATGATATGGGTGGTACCTATATCTCCCTCAAATGAATTGGGTTAAAATTTACATCTCATGAGATAGACATATTTGAAAGGGAATGTAAATGTGATTTAGTAAAACTGATCTAAAATGGAATGTAAATCTGGTTCAGTAATACCTAGCTTGAATGAGGAGTGAACTCGGTTCAGTAATGGACTTTGTCTAATATAATGGTCTTGTCTATGATACTTGGATAATGTGGAAATGATTTTATATTCTTATTTATTTTTCACACATTCATGTTTTATGTCATTGTTGTGTTATTATAGTTAATGTTCCTTTATGATTTATGTCTTATGTACTTCTAGGATTTATTTTATGACTTACGATTTTGATATTCAAAATATAATGTCATGTTTTTAGATTATTATGTTTATGCTCACGATTTTTTCAATTAATGATTATTTGAGATCATCCTATTTATATTTTTCTTTCCCCGAGGATATAAATAATGATTTTATGTAGGAAAAATAATGTTGAGGATATTTATCAGAGATATTGAAGATATTTCACTCATCTATAAGAAGGTGTTGTGAGTTTCCAATGACACTAAATTAATACGATCTTTGGGAATCAATTTATTTAATGTATTAAGTAATCCTAAAAAGACATTTAATTTCCATGTACATCAAGCTTGGGTTGTTAGAGATGGTATCAGAGAGATGGTTTAGTCAAACTTTGAAAACTATGATGCGTAAAATTCAGTGAGAACTGTAGATATATTTATATGGATATGTCAAGTGATGTCCTAAGGATAAGTCTAGTTATAGGTTAAAATCCAAGGTTTTTTATGATAATCATGATTAACAAGGGTTAAACAGATGATATTATAGACCGAAATATTATAGAAAATTTACCATACTTTTGAGTTTTTAATCAATGGTACGTATCTATCATTGTTTGGTTTTTGGTAATAGTCAATTGCAAAAACTACATAGAACACATTTAACTTTTGAGTGTTACAAATGTTGAAAGTATGGGAATTATGAAGATCTTTTTCCTATGTGTAAATATCATGATGAGAATCATAAAGACGACATGAGTATTGGTTATAATGTTGAGGATAAAGATATTGTAAACATAAAGTGAATGTATGTGATAATATTCAATTATTTTTTACACTAAACCTATGAATCTTGAGGTTGAGAACAATTATTACTTGATTCATTTTTTAGGAAAGATGATGATTATGGATCCTGAGTAATGGTTTAATAATAATGTTAGTCAATTTAGGTGTATAAGTTTTGGAATTGAAACATTATGTTATATGAATCATGAACTATATAAGTTTTTTCATTATATGTTTTTCATTATGTATTATAGAGGATATGTTAGATAGTAATAAGGAGCCATAAACGTGATTTAAGGTTAAGGTGATATAATTAGAGAAAAAATTATTAAGGGATATATAACCCTTAATATGCCCCTTATGATAATATAATGATGTTTGGATAATGATATGCTGGAACTGAGAAATAAAATTGGATGTTGCTAGTTTCTTGAGAACTAAAGATGGATTTGTTTACAAGCGGTTTCTGCTATCCTGAATGAATTATACAACATTTTATCACTTAAGAAATATACCCAATATATTTTTTACTAAGGAAACATGCATATTTTCAATAAGGATATCTGATAATTCATGTTGTTACTGTGACTTAAGAGAATATATAATGAAGGTGTTCACCTATTTATAATGTGACCAACTAGAGATATATTATCATTTATGAAGGATAAATTATAAGGTGAGTTAGTCAACATTTTTCAATGGTTTTGTATTTTTATCTTTCAGAATGGTTGTAAGGATATAAGTTTTTTTCAATATATTATGTTAAACATTGGATGAATTTTGTTAGAATAAAGTATTATCTCACCATATATGTATGTATTCAAGTTTGACTACTTGTGATGACCTTTTCATTGTGATAAAGAAAAATGGAATTACCTATCATTCTATTTATTTATCAAATGATCTTCTAACACATTAGGAATGAAAAATCCAACTTTATTTCATTGAATAAGAGTTGAAGTGGAAATTTTAAGGGCATGAACAACATTGAGATTGTATTGAATTTTAATGAATATTGATTAAAATTATTCAACTCTAGGTAAAGTGTCTTAAAACAAAAAAATGTGACCCCAGTACGTTCATTTTTTATGAATCAAATGTCTCCTTAAATGATCACAGATTTATGGATTTCAAATTGTAACCTTTTTCTTAACCATGTTACCTATCACTATACATTAGAATTTGATGGTTATATTTTCTCTTCCATATCCATTTTTTCACACCCCAATAATTCTTATTTATGTGGAAACACAGTGAGGAATTACTTTATGTAACCATTATGTTTCAAAAATTCCTCTTCAAAATGTTGTTTTAGTATTCCATTTTATGATGACGGTTTCTATGAAAGAAAAATTAAAGTAGTAAACCTTCTATATACCTGAAAACTTTTTAGGGTGAAATTAATTTTAAGGGGGTAGAATGAAATGCCTCTAGATTTTATTAGATAGATTCCTTTTAATACAATGATTTCTTCTATTTTACACTACACCAAGATCAGTTTTCACTATACACAACACTGGCATAACATTCAGTACACCCACACTATTCTAGATTTGTGTCATAAAAAATTTCATGTTCTTTTGACATAATTTATTTCATGAAAGGCTGAGCATAAATGAACAACTAAATATTATAACCAGGTTGTTATAATGGTCGGTATGAAAAGTAATAACTTCCTTATAAAAAACTATTTAAATGAAAATAAGTGATTATATAGAATAATAAAATCACTATTTATGTACTCAATCTAATATTAAAAATTCATCTTATATTTTTTCAAGACCTGATGTAGAAACAAATTCAATTTTTCAAAAAATAGTAATATTTTTTAGAAAATCTAGTATATCTGCCTTTTGATGGAGCACCTATTTTAAATAATTTTTTTAAAATTTGTTTATATAAAACGTTGCAAAATAAACTTATTATCTTAATTTATAATATAAATTAAACTTGTCTACTTTTCAAACCGCGATTAAACCTGCCTACTTTTCAAATTTGGAGGAAGAATGTGATTTGGAAATAGAACCCTCCCCCTGATCTTCTATGTCATGGGACAGGGTAGGAACAAAGCATATAAGCCACATCTTCCAGAATGTGAGGTCCACTAGATTCATTCCTCCCTCTAAAGATACATCTAGGAGGAAGAGGATTTTTCCTTTTTCTAAGGCCTATCCATGCAATCCACCCTATCATCAACAAGATAATTCTATACCTCAACTAGAGATCATGAAGAATTATTCTAGGTACCGATAGAGGGTGAACAATAGCCTGACCCACCATAGAAAATTCATCCCCTTCACTTGAAGATTTGGCCTCTCTTACATCTTACCAGGATGTTGTGGATCATTCATTACATTCTTCAAAAGATATCCCAGGATGTAGTGGTTTGTCAGCTCGCTCTCCCTATTCTCTACCATCCAGTCTACCATCTCAATGGTTTGTTTTAGTGCTGTTATTGGTCCCTCAGCTACCCCCAGTCGATGAAAAGGGTATCAAAGGTCTGGAACTGGAGTCTAAGCTGAGGAGCTTGTGGTACATCATTACAATGGATCATTTCCTAATGATGTTCCAGATAGCTGCAACCGCGAACTTCAGTGCACCAGAATTTCTTACTGAGGAGGAGATCATGTGATTTCACCAAACCCTTTGGGTGATACATATCTGTCTCCATCATTGGTTAGTGGCTTACCTCAATAGTCAATAACCCTATGAAGATATTGGCCAACAATGGAAGATGGTCGACTTGGTTGTTCTCCATGTGGCCTAGTGCCCAGAGTTGCCTGGTCTCCATCAGACCCTCCAGAAATGATACGTTCATAGCATTAAAGTGCTCAATATAATTTTGAAGGGGGATTCCCTCCTTGTCTATATATATGTTAGGGGTATGTATGTGGACCTTCATTTCATTTCTATACAGCACCATACCTAAATTCAAGGACATATTAAGGATATGCCTCTAAGTATAGCCATAGTAAACACGGCTGACATATCAGAGGGAGAAAATGATCTAGAGCTCTTTGAAGAGAAATTACCCCCCAGGGGAGTGCCACACCTATTGAAAAACATTGGGAAGGGTTACTCACCAACAATGAAATTTAATTGTTCTTCTCGTACCTTCCATGTCATTAGACCACTGTCGGAATCCTAATAAAGGAAAAGAGAATCTTGGAGTCATCAAACTCTCTAACCCATCTGCTTCAATGTAGAAGATGAAAGATGATTCCAAAAAGTTTGTGTTGCATCAAATTCTAATAGAATATAAAATGATGATCAATGACCTTTTCTCTGAACATACTGTAGCGTGGTGACTAGACTATGGTAAACCTCAACCAGGGCATCATGGTCAGGTACACACTCCGCCTAACGAGTTTCCTATGGGTGACCCTGACCATCCGACCCACATAGACCAGGTAGATGCTAGAGTTTCTGGAAAGAGATAGGGATACATCATTCTAAATCAACATGAATGGCATGATAACCCTCTTCAAGACCTAGCTCAGGTCCCCACAACCACTCCATAGGCCATCCCCAAGTAGTCTCGTAGGTCATCCAACCAGCTGCTTCATTAGCTATTGGGCCTTATTATTAGGTTGAATAACCTTCCATTGTATTAGTGGTCAGATATCCTCACTTATATAGGAATCACCTCCCATATGATCCCATGAGAGAACTAATTTCCTGCCTTAAGGCTTTGGAAACTCGACAGGGGGGAATCTCACCTAATGGAAAGCAATATCCGGAGTGGGTGGATGATATGTCACCACTCCTTCATTTTTGAAACCCAAAATTTTTCTATATTAATGGGTTTGGTGATCCACTGGAGCAAATGGCCCACTTCATCTCATGGTGTGGACCCATGCTGGGAATTCCAGCATAGTAGAAGGTTTCCAAAATTTGGTGTTTCATATAATGATTGGATGGGCCCCTGTTTTTTTGGAAAATCTAGCTACCCATTCGGTAAATAGTTATTTGGGAGTATCTCCAAAGGTAGTTTCTCTAAAAGTTCATTTCCACCACCCAGAATATGAGTATTTCAGACCTCTTAAAGAGAAATCAGAGGCCTAACAAGCACTTCACATAAGTTGTCACCCAGTGGAAAAGCCTTACCTACTCCCTTGATATGCCACTGACTTAGGAACAGTTATTGACAATGTGTGTAGGGACTGTCAAAACTGAACAAGTACCCTCTCTTAGGACTCAAAAATATGCCGGGGGATTCCATATCTTCTCTGACAAAGCCCAAAATCTATAGGAAGCCTTTCAATAGTCCAAGCAGGCACATCATCTTTCTCTTTTAGTTTCCATAAGAAGGGCTGCTAAGGTCGATCCCACCACGGTTGAAAAGCTAGAGTACCCCAGGCAGATGTAGTTATTACCAGTTGATCCACCTTGTAAACCTCATCAAGGACAACCACCTTAGTTATATCCTCTGGCCTAGAAGTTCCCACCTCATAATTGGAAGGTTCCCCGACGTAACACGTCAATGCCACTAGCGAGAGATAATCAGGTTCCACCTCCTCGATAGGCTCCTTCGGCCCCTCATCTAGGCTTGGCTTCCTGATCCCCATTCATGGATAGAAGGAACCAAAAAAAATAATTTAATGAGTCTCAAGTCCCCATTTATTTCTGAAGTTCTTTCGAATAAGGAATCCTAAAGTTTCCAGAATATAAGTGGCCCAAAGAGGCAGATCTCCCAAATCACTCCAATTACTTCCCCAATCAACAGATCTGGGGGAACACACTCATATGATATATATGTTTAAATACTGGCTTCAAGGACAATTTTGTAACAATATAATCATGTTAGGCCTATCCCTAGAACATGTGGCATTTTTATTCATACATCCTAACAGTGACAGTGACAGCAAAGGTCAGTGGTAGCAGGATCCTAACCGCGAGTCTCAAAAATATGGTGAGTAGATGTCTTGTAAGGAAGTCTCCCATGCTCATGGTATTATATTTGCGCATCTAAATCAACCCAATATTTCATATGTCACCATGTAACCCACATCCACTACTACTACTACCAACATCTCAATCTTCCTCTTCCCAAAAGGTGAGGCATCGACGATGCAAGGGAAAACATAGTCCCCCAAAGATGCCATCGTCTTCTTGTACTCTCAGCGATTTCAGGACCCAATATTTGTAGAATTACACCAGAATCCATATATTGATGAAGGATTCCTCATGTGACAACAAATAGTGCACTTCGATTAAGACTTTGGAGATGGTAATTCCCTACATGATTTTCAATGATGAGGAATGCAAGATGGGTCCTCCCAACGTCCCCAGCTAACGCTAGTGTCGATTGAGCCACTGTTACATGATTCTATGGTATGAATTGGTCGGTTATTCCAGCCAAGATGTAAATTACATGGAAACCATACAACAATCCCAACATAAATATTTACAAAAGAAGACTTCTCATATAGTTTTACCAGATCTGCCTTCACCACCGTTTCTGCTACATGATCTAGTAGAGCCACTATTATTATGCTACGATCAGTTGCATTCTATTACAGATATGACTCAGTCACTTATCCATCATCAGGTAGTCACTATACATGTTTTTATTAGTAATAAGTGGGAAATTCCTAGCACCAGTCAACGATTAGTTTAGCCAGAAGGGACGGTCATACCTCCTATCATAGAACGACCTCCCATCAGTAGAAGTTGACACTTGGCATCAAATTATGATATCATTAATCATATTTTCATCATTCATGTGATGATCTCTATCCTAGAGGATATTCTCCTATCAGTGGTCATGTTTTATGCCCTTTTAGAGGATTTAACACGTCCCCTTCAGTTTGAGACATAGGTAGCGACCACATAATCCTTCCTTGTTGACGCAGTCGAGCATGCTAAATGTCAGGCCATTGTCTATTTCTCTGGAGAAGGTGAAGGCTCTCCCATACAAGGTGGTATATTCTCATTGTACATCACTGGTCATTTCAATGGTGTGGAGGCTCACCACTATCTTGTCAAAAGAGGGAAAGGGATCAACTTCATCTCGACCCAGACACTCCGATAAATGGGGTTGTCCATGGATGATCTAAGTCCCGTTGACCTAAAAATTCACGGTTATGAAATGATGGAACAAACAACGGTTGGTAAGATCTTACTAAAGACCTTTTTTGGTTACCTGGTTACCAACACTAAGATCATGGTTGTCTCACAAGACACCTTCTACCACACATTAATGGGTTTTCCATGGCTCCACCTTCACTTGGAGCTCCCTTCTTCGTATCACCAATTCCTTAAATACTCCCTTAATTGTCAAGTGGGAATACTAGAAGGTGATGCATCTCCCTGTGCCTTTTGTGAATACCACTACTTGAATACTAACACCTATAAGAGCAAGGATAGTAGATTTAGCATAATGAGGTTGAATAAGCTACGACTGCGACCGACTCATGCATAGACTTAGATGATTTTTATAATTTCCCAATATAGTGATTGGAGGCCATGACCCTGGACATGGGGAAATTCTTTTTTGTTTTTGGAATGAGGGGGAATCACATTAATAAATCTATGTGATTTCAGAAGATAACCTCGTATTCTTATACAAATCAGGCTTGGGTGATACCAAATCCCCCTACTCCCTTAATGTATTGAGAAGTATACTCCATGGATATGACAATACATTATACATTCTTCTTTTTTTGGGCTGGTATAAAATAGCTCAAGATGATGCTCCACTATTACTTTTATATCATCAAGGGTGGCCCCTTGGGTCAAAGGCCATATGGGATCAGGTTGATAGCTTTCCTCGTAATGGATTCGGCAATAGAGGAGCTCCCCGTTGCGGTGTCCAACGCCGCTCAGGCTGGAATTGGTTTCCCACCAGGATCTGTTGACATGGAATAAACACCTCTTTTTGAGGATCCATCCTCCATGGGTGAATAAGAGGATTTATAGGATGCTCCCCCTACATTCGAGGAGGGTGTCTCCACCATGGTCAATGAATTGGAACTAGTGAAACTCATTAACAAGAAAAATCTGAAACCCACATTGATCAGTGTCACTATGCTTCTTGAAGAGAAACAAAAATACATTGACAATATGAAGCAGCATAGTGATGTTTCTTCCTAGAGTTATGACGAGATTCTAGGACTAGGTTCGCAGGTCCTGATTCACCACCTTGGTATTCCAGCAATTCATCACGGGTTTAAATATCATCCCAGAATGATGAAGTCTTCTTATAGTGAAATGGTTGAGGATGAGGTTGATAATCTCATTAGATCCAAATTTTTCAAGGAGGTACAGTACCACAGATGGTTATCCAACATTGTTCTCTTCAGGAAAAAGAAAATACAAATTAGAGTCTTCATTGACTTCTTGGATCTTAACCATCACAATCTGAAGGATGAATTTCCCCCCCTACAACAGAACTATTGATTAACGCCACCACTGGGTTACTGGCTCCCTCTTTCATGGATGGGTATTCCGGGTATAACCAAATTGGAATGACCCCTGAGGATGAAGAGTATACAGCCATTAGGGAACCACAAGGAAAATTCTTCTACGAGGTAATTCCCTTCAATTTAAATAATACAGGTGCCACCTATCAGCATGCATTGAATATCATATTTAAGACAATCTTTAGGACCTAGGTGGGATTATATGTGGACGATGTGGTGGTCAAATCTCACCAGTTCCAGGACCATATAAAATATCTCGAGAAACTGTTCACCTTCCTTTGTTCTCTCCATCTGATGATGAACCCAATGATGTGTGACTTCATGGTCACCTCCGGAGAGTTCCTTTGCTTCATTGTCAGATATTGATGCCCCGATATTGGTCTAAAGAAGATCAAGGCCATCAATCAGATGTCTCTATGGAGAAAAATTCAGGAGATCTGAGTCTTTCAAGGCCACATAGCCTACATAAGCCGATTCGTCACAATTCTGGCTAGTAACTACAAGCCCTTTTCTTGGATCAGGAAGAAATGTGATGATTATAAATGGGACGAGGAGTGTCATAATGATTTTGAGGAAATCATGTAATACCTATTACAACCTCTAGTTCTAATGCCACCAGTTTCTAGAAATTTGTTGGTCCTTTATGTGACAGCTCTAGAATGATCTCTCAGAACCCTTCTCTGGAATAATAACAACGAGGGAATGGAGAACAGTTTATACTAACTCAGCCGGATTCTCGGAGATACAGAGGCCACTTACTCCCCTATCAACAAGAGCTTACTTGCATTGGTCTTTGCAGTGCAATAATTTCCACACTACCTACATCACCATGAGATACAACTAGTGTCCCGAGTGGATCATCTAAAGTACATTCTGACCCCCCCCCCCCCATGTTGACAGGTCATCTATCTTGGTAGGATGAAATCCTCCAATAGTTTTTCAACATAATTTTCCCCAGAAGTCCCTCAAGGGACAATCATTGGAAGACTTTATTGCAACCCATTCAGGCCCCGCAGAACAGTCTCTGAATTTTGATTTCACAAATGAGGGAATTCTAATAGTATATCAAGACATTATGTGATGGAAAATACACTTTTATGGTGCTTACCTAAGCCATACCAGTAGAAGACTCAATGATCCCAGACTCAATAGAGCGAGCATGTGTATTGTCTTCATCACACCAGCATAAGCTATTATGCCATATTCATTCCTATTGTCAGAAGACTGCACCAACAATTAGGCAGTGTACCAGGCTCACATTATTTGTCTCGATCTGGACCTCGAGATTGAAATTCCCTACACACATGTGAAAGGGGACAGCAAACTAGTCATCAAGCAGTTCAATGGTGACTACATCATCAGGAATCGAGAGTTCTTTCCATTATTCGAATGTACACACCATCTAATGTCCCAGTTCTCTTCCTGGCATGAAATTACTCATGTCCCTCAGTCCTAAAATGGAAGAGTCGATTCCTTGTCTTACTTGGCCGAATCTATTGCAGATCCTGGTTAGGATTATTTGATTATCCATGTGGATCATTTGAGAGTCATCACTCCCATTACATAGGATGATGAAGATAGCCCATAGGTAAGCCACTTTACCACCGATGCCTCCGTGTCAAGACCCCCAGGTCCCCCTACCATAGTGTTGGAAGTGAATTATGGATGTAGGACCCCAATTATCGAGTATATTCATCATAGTAATCACCCATCAGATCAATCCAAGTAGGATAAAATCAGACAGTGTGAATTTCAGTTCACCCTCCAGAGATTTCCTATCCTTTAAGAAATTATCTATAGGAACATGTTGGATGGGATTTTCCTTTGTGGCATTCAAGGAGGTGAGATCTATCAGGTCATGCAGGAGGTTCATGTCGGTTCCTACGGGGCTCATCAGACTCGGCCGAAAATCTCTCATGAGATTCAAGGATTTTGGTATTTTTTTTCCCGCCATGATCTGTTCCTATATTGAGTTTTTAATGAGGTTCCATGCATTTTAATTCCATGATAATTTTTCTCATCGACTACCAAAAACTCTACAAACTAACTTGTACTATTGGACCTTCATGGTATAGTGACTTAATGTCATGGGACCCTACCCACAGGTTATAGCTCTCTAGTGTAGGTTCATCCAGACTGATATTGATTTCATTTACATGTGGGTTGAGGCAGTTCCACTCAAGGAGGTCAAGGCCCATTCTATCATTTAATTTGTGAGAAAAAATATCATCAACTGATTTGGGGTCCCCCATGTTGTCCTCACTGATAATAGAACCAACTTATGGGCACTTTAATTGATGAAGTTTTATTCCATGTACAACAAATGTTCAAACCATACGTCCGGATATCATGCGATATAAAATGGGAACATCAAGGAATTAAAAAAATCCCTCTCTAATATTTGGTAGAATATGGTTGGTCAGAACAAGAAAATTTGGTCAGATAAACTTCCGAACACCCTCTAGGATTATTGGGCGACGACACGTATTTCTAATCAGGTGACCCCATATTCCCTAGTGTATGGAATGTAGGTAGTCCTACCCATTGACATTTAGTTTCCTTCATTATGCACAACTATCAATGATCTACAAACACCAGAAAAAGTAGCTGAAATCCATCTGGCCGAACTGGAAGCTCTTGATAAGAACAAGATTTGTGCCCTATACAATCTAGAGAGGCATTAGAACAATATCACCAAATCTTTATAGAATAATGTTTTCCTTCTCTCTTTCTTACAAGGCGACATGGTGTTGAACCTAATAATTCCAATAATACATATGAGGAAGCCACCGAATTTGGAGCCCGAGTGGGAAGGACGTTACATAAATCAGTAGGTTTACCCCAATGATGAGTGCTCCATAGTTACCATGGATGGTGAGAGTATTACTCCACCAATCAAAGATAAAATTTTCAAGTATTAGATTTCGCTAATAGTCCCACATGACTCTAAAATATCCCATATTTTCCGTTTGACATTAAAATGCATGATCCGTCCAGGATAAAGGATGTAAAACTAGCAATCACTCATCCCACCTAATAATAAACTAAAAAATGATCTGAGCTCTATGACCATAAACTATGATCTCCCCACATCCTCGCCTCATGAAATTAAACTACACATCTTCTCAAGAACAACGTATGACTTGATTCCTATCCATAAAGGATACATAGGAATTCTCAAACACTTCACCTTAGAGTGTATCCCCCAAATTATTCTCTTTGATTTCCCCTGGGAATAGTTCTCTTGGAGGATCGCACACAGTTTAGTGTATACTTATTTGGCCCCACTCATGTTGGGTTTATGATGATCTCACCATGTGCCTCTCCCGGTTCTACTATCCCCCCACATCCTCACTGCATGACATTAAACTTCATGACACTTTTAGAACTACATATGGATCGATTCCCATCCTCACATGATTTGTAGGAATGCATGGAAATTTCATATGTATGACCATCGCCTAACATCAAAATATCTCCTAGGGTCAAAACTCATGGTGTGGTTAGGGCCTTATTTTCCTTCAATAATGTTAGTTTTATCATGAATGCACCATGTTTTCCTCACCTTGGATATATCCACATCTTTCTCCAATCCCGCATGATGTTAAAATGAATGGGAATAGTCACACTTCATGTGCCTCCTTTATTTGGGTCTCCATTAACATTCCCATGTGAAAGGACCCTCGAACGGTATGGATACTCAACCTCATCTCTCTCTTACCATTTCAGGACAATATCCTGGATGATTTTGAATGAAAAATCGATACAATTCTAGCATTTTGACTATGGTTAGCAGTCGATGCTCACTCTTTATTCCCATTTTAGGTCACATGATATGGATGACGTTAATCAAACACATTCAATAGTCATCATTCATCATTATCTGCACCCCAATATGTCCCAAATATTGGGTTTAGTGATTCATTTTGTCCTTTTATCCCTTATAACGTCATTATGCCTTGATTAGGAATGTTTTTTTTGTTGGGATCGACACTTCTTGATCTTTTCCCTTAATTTTTCATACCCTTGTGTTCTAGGTAGAACCATTCCCATTCCTTGTTTCACACACATAGCATCGTTCATGTTGTCTTTAGAGTTTTGGAAAGGTGATACCTGCATAAAGGGTTAAGTAAAAACGGTCAGAGCTCTCAGACATTAAACTTGGGTCTTCCCATGTCCTTGTCATATGATGTTAAATTCCATGTCACATTGAGAAATATGTTTGGCTTGATTACCATACTCACGAGATACATAGGAATGGCAGGATTTATCATATGTGGCCTAGCCTCAGGTACCTAGATTTTTCTATCCCCCCTGGCCCGCTATCTCCCTTAGGATTTTGCGGTGTGGTATAGATTATATGTCCTCATTCACATCCGAAAATTTTTTCCACGCCACACACATCCTCTTGAGGCACCCCTCTTTCACTATCATCCTTGTTGCATGATGTTAAACTACATGAGTACCATCTCCCTTTATGCATCCCATCATTTTGGTTTCCATCATATTTCAATTCCAAAAGGACACCCAAAGCGTATGGATTCTAGGTTGTAGTTCTCTCCTACCATCTCAGGCCAACATCCGTGATGATTTTGAACGACAATTTGACATGAGTGTTGTGTTGTGAATATGGTCAGTGGTCGATGCTCAATTGTTTATTCCTTTTCTAGGATACATGATATGGATACTATGTTTTGAACATGGTCAGCAGTTATCATCAATCCCTGTATCCGTTTTATGGTCTATGAAATGATCAGAACTACGATTCACCCTTTCCGCCCATCTATCCCATGTAGATGACATTAAACTAGAAATCAATCGTTTTAGCTCTTTGACCATAATCTATGTTCTACCATGTCTTTTTCGCATAATTTAAAATAGCATATAATTTTTAGGAACTACATATTTTTTGATTCTCATCCTTATGGGATACGTAGGAATGCCTAAACATTTCATTTTCGGGTTCATCCCGAGTTCATCTATTAGTTCACTCTACTAAATGTCATGACTTATCTTTATGAATTATGAATGGTGTGGAAAATGTGGGCTTGTTTCTACATTCACATCGGGTCACATGCCACGCCATGCACATTCCTCTTTGAGATGCCAGTTCTCTACGTCCTCACTGCACGATGTAAAATTTCATGGCCCTTTCAAAACAATGTATAGCTTGATTCCAATTTTCATGGGATACGTTGGAATTTCCAAGCATTTATTTTGTGGTCCCATCCATGTTCCTTAGAAACCTCATCTTCTTTCTAGAACCACAGACTATGTTCTTTGGTAAGGGGTATGCGATAGGGTATGGACTCAAATCCTCCTTCAAGTCATGTTTGAAAAATCCCCGCCACATACCTACCTATAGAGATCTCTCATCCCTCTATCTGCAACTCATCTTTTCAAGTTGTCTACTCTCAAATTGGTCCCCTCAACCATCTTTGTAAATTCACCATCATGCCTAAAATAACTCTGGTTTAATACATAGAGTTCCAGATTCTACATAGAAATGTTTTTACCCATTTTGATGCTTCATGTTTCCCTTTAGTTAGTATTTCATTATCTTTTTCTTTCAAAAGGGCCCTCAAATTAAATGGATGATATGCCTCAGTTCTCTCCTACAATCTTGGACCAATGTCCCGGAGGATTTTTAATGACATTTTGAACCAAATCTATTATTGCGAATATAGTCATAGGTCAATTCTTATTTGTTTGTTACAATTTTAGGTAACATGATATGAATGATGTGTTTTGAACATGGTCTATAATAATCCTATCTCATTACACCACCCCCGTTAATCCCTAAATATTGGTTGCAGGATTCACATCCTTTTCCACTTCAATGTGTCCTAGTGGAATCTCGAAACTCTTGGTGTTATCCATTAGTATGTATTTACATGTTAAGATGATGAATCCCCAGTGTGGTGTCATTGGAGGCTCTGCACCATTTCCCCTTCTCGGTATTCCATGCGTCGGGAAGACCATCTCCACCCTTGTTACCCACATCGAGTGTGGATCTCATGGTCTTAGGGATTTGGTTAATGTTTACTCCAGCATGGTAAGGGTCTCACTTCTTACGGCCCGAGCACTGTGACCATAATATATGATCTTCCCTCATCTATATCACAAGATGTTAAATTACATGAATTCTTCCATAACTACGAATGTCTTGATTAACATCCGTATGGGATATGTAAGAACACCCAAACTTTTCATCCTCGGGTCTAGCCCCATATCCTCTTATATTTTCTGACCCCTCATCCTGGGATTTCTCCTCTAGAGTTTCACCTGCTATGTTGTGGACCTAGTCCTCAACCACATTGGGTATTCTTAATGGAAAATTGTGCATTACATCTAAAACAGCATTCTTCTGTATGTCTCCAAGACATATGAACTTAAACTAGGAATCTTGGTCCCACATGACTTTAAATTTTTGTGTCTATTTACATGATGGTAAAATTTTTGGGTTGGTCCTATCATACGACCCTAAACTATGACACTACTGTCATCGCTGCAAGATGTAAAATGATACCACATTATGATGTTCTCGCTCCATGGGAAATCATATTTGTTATGTGTCATCCACAATTACATTTTCAAGGCCTATATATGGCTTGACTCCTATAGCGATGTTGGGATTCTCTTTCCAAGGATAATTTCTTCAGAAAAAATAAATACATCCACCCTAAAGAACAAACAGGATCCATCTAATGCCGCTACTTTTGGTGAGTGGGCTAGACCTACATGACAATATTGGCCCTAGAAATGGTACCCTAATGTGACACATACCAAAATTACATATTTCTTGATACACATCCTCATGGGATACGTAGGAACACCCATAAATTTCATCTGTGGGTCTATCTCCAAGTATCTCAAATCTTGCCCTCTTTCAGGTCCCCTATTCCCGAACTCTGTCAGAGACATGTGATGTGGTATGGATTCTATATCATCATTCATGATGAGTTTGTCAACCACTACACCATGTGTCTCCCTTGTCTCTTCCTAACCAAGTTTGAGTTCTACGACCATAAACTAGGATCTTCCTATGAGAACTATGTATGGAATGATTCCCATCCTCATGGGATACATTGGAACACCTGGACGTTTAGTCTCCAGGTCCAGCCCCAAGAATGTGTCACAATATGGAAGGCCTCTTTGGTCCTCATTCACGTCAATTTTTTCTAATTTTCCACCGTGGTGACATTCTGTTAAACCAATCCCCATTCTTATGGTCCAATCTATGACCATAAACTAGAATTTTCATCACCATGACCCTTTATCTTGGAAAAGGACTTGACTCCCTCTAGATAACATGTCTCTTTGGAATACTCAAATGCACCATGGAAAAGAGCACAATGTGCGTAATTTTCTCATGGAAATTCACCTGTTTCATGTCCATGCTTCATGAGACATTAATTTGGATCCCCATCCCCTTGCACCTCTGGAGGGTACCCTTTTACGGCCTGGTCTCATTCCACATTAGCACACATACCATATTGGGCCAACTCCTAGGAAGACCTTGGACAACATTTTGTGATGGGTCCCATGTTTTGAACATAGTTAGTAATCAACCCTCATTTGTCGTTCCCCATTCCAGGATAACGTAAAATAGATTTTTTGTTTCAAACATGGTCAACAGTTATCCTCTATTTTCAAACCACTATCATAATGATCCAAATCTCGGGTTCCATGATTAACATTTTTACACTCCCTTATGTTCAAGTGGAATTCCATCACACTTGGTTTTACCCCTATATGAATCTATGTATGGTGAGTATGTAAGTAAGTAATATTGGGACATCATTTTCCTTGAATTCCACTGAACCTAATGTGTTTTTCCTTGTACCAATACAATCCCATCACTGCAGCTTTTTTCCCACATCATGAAACAATCACAGGGTCTTCATTGTTTTGGAAGGATGTTTACTGGTGTAGCAGAACTACACATGCCCTTAGTCCCAAATGATGTTAGACTACAATTTGAGAACTATGTATGGATTGATTCCAATCCTAATGGGGTACATAGGAATGCTAAAACACTTTGCCTCCGGTCCATCCCATATTTTTCCATCTTCGGTATTTCATCCTTCGATTTCCCCAGGGAATATGTGTTGTGGTATGAACCCTTCCTATCCTCATTAATGTTCATTCTATAACGGACACACCACATAATCCTCCATTTGGGATCTCCCATTTCATTATTCATCCTACTTTACAACTCCAAATGACACTAGTCCTCCAGAAATACGTATGACTTGATTCCCATTCTCCCGGGATATGTAGGAACGTCAAAGAAATTTCCCTTAGGACCAACCCCAAATTAGGCCACCTCTCGTCCATGGTCTAAATAATCCCACTAGAAACATGTGGTTTGGAGTTGACTAATTGTTCCATGTTCACATCAGGTTTATTGTTACCACATCACATACCCCTCTTGAAAGCCCTTCCCCCTCACATCAATACTCCACAATGTCAAACTTCACATAGCTTGCAGAACTACGTATGTATTGATTCCTACCCTTGACAGATACATAGTGAAATCCTTATGATTAGTTTCGAGATCCCACCATGTGATTTTAAACCCTATATACAGTCTTCCGGTATTCGTTCCCTCTTTTCAGGACCATTCATTAACCCTTCCTCACCATACGTTGTTATTCTACTTGTCTATCGTCCTCACTGATAAGACGTAAAAATGTGGGTCAGAATATGTTCTTACTAGAGAGATCCTTTTATGAAATAAGTACAATCCCAGATCATACTGATGATCTCACCTAATGTGCTTTTATTATGGAGGCATAGTTTCAAGAGTGTTGGACTCCATTCGGACAACCCATCACTCCTCCCTCCACACGTTGTGTGCCCTCTATTTGGATCCCCACCATCTTTCATGCCTCAAGGAACCCCCTAAGAGTATGTATTCTTTGCCTATGGCTCACCTACTATCATGGGCTAACATTCCAGAAGACTAATGGATGACACTCCAAGTCAAGTCCCGTGTTTCGAACATGGACAACAGTCATCCTTCCTTTGTTATCCCCATGTCGGGATAATGCAATAGGGATACTAGGTTTCAAACATGTTCAATAGTTATCCTTCATTGACATGCCATCTCTAACGTGTTCTGAATTTTTTGTATAATTATTCACCCTTTCCACTCCCCTCTATTCGGATTGATTCTAACACCCATGAGGTTACCCCGCTTGTGCACTAGAGCACGTTGGGAAAGAGACAATTGGACTTCTTTGAGAACTTCCTTCTCTAATTAGGCCTCCCTCTTTCATCTCAGAAATCCAGATTGGTTGTTCAGACCCCAGATTCCCAAATCCTGGATGGCTCCCTCGTATTTAAGCGGAATAATGATGTTGTTATCCCTTGTTTCTCACATTGGACACGACCCACATGAGCTTAGGGATTGATCGCTGGATATTCCACGAATGTGATGTAAATACAAAAATAATAGGTAACAAAACTCATGCACACAATAAATATAAAGAATAAAATAATGGATGTTCTTTTATGATTTTACACAAAATACAATGTTGGAGGATTGGCCCCTCCTATAGATTGGTTTACCTCACTAATGGAGTTTCCCATCACCTCCACTCCCTGGCTTATGGTTTCCAGGATCCACTATCACTATTTATGCTCCTGATCATCCTCAATGGAGATGGGGTGTAGTTCATCATCATCAATTCGGTCCCTATCCACATCGGCTTAGATAATATCCATATCCTCAGTGGCTCGCATCACTTATTCTTCAGCCTCGGATAGATGGGATTTTAATCGCGATATGATCCCCTATTGTGAGTCGAGGAAAGATAAATTCTAATTATCTCATTCCATTAACCAAATTATATTATTTTTGGCCTCATGGAGTCTATTTATGTTCATGGAATTCTTTTGCTTCTAGCCCACACTAAGGCCATATTCATGTTCATGTATCTTCTCTTCCATGAAGTCTCAGATGAGCATATGAGATTGTCGGGCATCAACTCCTCCAGTGCATAGTTCCTACAGTTGGTAATGAATCCTCTCTATCTAGTCTATCCATTCTTCTAGTGGGGTCTCTCAAATGTAGCGATTGAGCAGATTCCATGACCAGTGATAGGAAACATTGCTATCCTATTCATCAAAAGTTGTCTCATCCCTGTCATTAGGGTAGGCGGGTTCATATGCGGGGAACGACTCCAGGAACTTATCAGTAGGATCCACATCTAGTATGTGGATGTGTAGGTCAGGTCCCATTCCATCAAATTGATCCACATATTCATATTTGACCTCAATGATTTCATGTTTGGTCCTACTAATGGTCCCAGCTGTAATCACAAGCGTTGTGACTTGGACATTAGGGGTGTCCACTTCCACAACAATCGATGTTCCCTTGGGAAAAGCAGCACCATGGGCCCCATTAATCCCTCACTATTATGGTCCATTCCAATTTTAGAACTGTTCATGTGAGAATACATAGACTTCAGTATGCCGGATTCATATGATGGAAGTTAAAAATTCTGTGAATAATATTTACAGAGATCAAATAATTGGTCTCGCCCCTGATCTATTGTCACTAGAACCCCGAGGAATGTCCCCCAATATATGGTTGGGAAATCCAAGTACTTTGCGAGAACCACCCTAGGTGTCGCGGCACTGCTTGGCGTGGTAATCACCGTTGTCGTAGGTATAGATCATGAAGCTACCTCCTTCATTTCTTGGTAGTAGGTTTTCTCTATGAGGCTCTCTTGTATAGGTCAAATGTTAGTATAGAAGGGCCAGACATCCTAAATGATGATCATAGGAAAATGGTTTATGATTTGTCTCATGAACCTCTGCAAAATCTTCCAGATTCGAGTCTGGGTTGGAAACTTCACCTTCCTTCGAAGGCTCCCTCTACTAGATTATTCCCCCATGGAGGAGTCTTCTAATTCTTATGGTAGGGGAAATCACTCCCTCAATTCAGCAGAAGATAATTGTTGAGGTACTGTTCGATCAAGCAACACTTTCACTTGATCCGTTATTGGATGCAGTGCTCCCTCAGTGTGCATGAAGTCCTCTATCTCAATGTTGTACTACTCCCATTCTAATTAAGATACATCATAGCCATCCCCAATGTGGCCAATCCCTGAAAAACCCATCCTAAGATAGTTCAGATGGTTCCACATCTGTGAATGGTTGAGGAATTTTCTGTTAACATCCTAGATGTCACAAGTATCTTGGAAAATAGAATCCCCAAGCATGTCTATATGGAAAAACCGCTTCCTTGAAGCCTAAGTGGGTATCCTATGGAACCCCCTACATGGCCTCCACTTTGAAAGACTTTGCAGATTTGTGGCCTCCTGGTTATCTGTTACCAACTGCCTCTCGATTAGTGTATGTCTCACCACTACTACTGCCTCACCACCATGAAATTTTATTTCCACCTTCCTACCCCAACCCCGAGGTTGAGGAGCTACACCATCACTAGTAGTGATAGTCGGCTACTTCAATATCTCACCCAGGTAGGCTGCCTCAAAACTCTTTGTATATTCTTTCACTTTCCCATAGATATCTATAGATGGAGGTAGATCATTACTTATCTTACCATCCTCCCATGTGAACATGAGACACATCTGACTCATCACACATGCATGGTACTCATGGTGTACTCCCAAGTACACCCATGGGGTTAGCCTCTGAATGCACTAAACCTGGCTCATGAAGCAGTGTAGGGTGTATGGCTTGCATAGTGTCTCGCGGTCAACCAGCACAACCAGGAGTCTATCCCAAAAACTAGGAGGTAGGACTGATGCTCCTCTGGTCCCTATCCATCATAAGTGAACACACCTGTTGGAAATGGGAATGGTTGAAATTTGAACTCATCCACCTTCCACGCACGGTTATGCACTAGTAGCGGTCAAATATTGGTCGGGAAACACCCCAAAATATTCATAATAGTTTCCTGTAAATCCAACCCTTGAGGGGAAATGGAGTTTGGGAATTCGTAAGAACCCATTTCTACTATTATGAACCCATATTGACGATGGGGTGGATGTTTCCGATGCTTTCTCTGGGGCGCGCACGTCCGTCATGTTCGGGGGACGTCAGTGCGGTTCTGTTTCCCCGCATTACCACTTTCCAAAGGCGGGCGGCATTCACGCCTTATTCAGGGACATTTTTTCCTTGATCGAAATGGCATGATGGAATGTTGGTTCTTCCTTCTGTGGATTCCTCCTTGGAACTCGTCACCTAACCGGGTCTCCGTTATAGATTTAATACATTTTTCATGAAACTCTTCCCAATTCCATGCTTCCATGGATGCCGATTAATTACACTACTTATGTCAAGGCATTCCAAGGGTTCTGGTCAGAGAAGCAACCTTCAGTAGCGGGAGCAGTAACGTTGAGTCATCACTGGCATGTCTGAACGTTGGGGAATTGGCGTGTCTGTCTTTTGTCCCTTATTATAGGTCTTATAAAGGGTACGAAAGCCCAAGGCATCCCACATCAAGTGTGGGGAATCATATTCCATAGGCATGTATCTGAGGTTTTCCGCAGCTTCCTTTTTTTAACATAGGGTATGCCGCAAGTTTAACGTCCAACGAAGATGGATCGGGTTGATAAGAACACTAGCTAGAGATAATCAAATTGAAGAACCCCCTTGAGGTAACACCGATATTGGGGCCATCATGTGGGCAGCTTCCCGAATGCTGTGGAGGGGAATGGGGTGGCATTATCTCACCGGGATGTGGGTGCCCGGATAATAATTAGGATGGGTGATGGAATGTTGAATGTAGTGGAGGGGGAATGATATGGGATCGTCGTGAAGATAACGGTAGAGATGGGCTTGAGCCTCAAAGAGACCTCCTACATATCCCTGTGGCAGTGAATCAAAGTCTGCGTAGTTCGGTTTGTGAGAACCGACGTGAAGGGGGGTCGGAGAGACCAATGTGTGGTGGGATTGAACCTCAGGGAGGCTTCTTATGTACCATACCTTAACATGGATCAAGGTGCATGTAGTTCAGAATGGATGTGAGGGGCTTACACTCTAGGCTGCCCAAGGGGGTGGGTGAACCAATGTGAATGAAGTCGGAATGACCGGTAGGTGGGCTTGAACCTCAGGGGGGGGATTCCTATGTACCATGAATGGACATGGATCAAAGACCACATATTTTATAATGGATGCTGGTGAATCGATGTGAAGAAGGACGTTGGTCCAATGTGTGTTGGGCTTGAACCTCAGGGAGGTTTCCTACGTACAATTCCTTGACACTGATCAAAGTCCCCATATTTCAGGTGGGCGCGTGATAGAGAACTGACACGAATAAGGATCATGGTCTAGGTGGGTGGTGGTCTTGAACCTCATGGAGGCTTCCTAAGTACCATGCCTTGACATGGATCAAAGTCCCTCTAGATCGGGTCAGCGCCGATGAACTAGCATGAAGATGGAATGGGGGTCTAATGGGTGTTGGGATTGAACCTTGTAGAGGCTTCCTACGTATCATGCCTTAACAAGGATCAAAGTCCACGTAGTTCGGGTGGGTTACAACGGCTTACCACTGGATTGGAATGTAGTTTAACGTCATGCGGGACGAGGGACTTTGGGGCTTAAGCCCTGAGGTGGCCCAAGGTGTGTCATTGTAAGTTCTCACTCTAAGCCCACGGGAGTCATGCTCATTTTGATAATCAAGAGGTTACAGGGACCTGGCAATAATGTTGCGAAGGGTGCGTCTGTGGGAAGTGAAGAGGGGCTTATGCGTTGGGAATCCCATGGTGCTAGGACTTACTCCAGGATGGAGCCCCGATGGAGACAAAGCACAGAGGGAGAGGGATTTGGCACCCCAGAAGAGAGGAAAGGGGAATGTTCCTTATCACGTCCTCCGCTATCCTTGGGGACCGAAGATGAAAAGAGGGAGCAGGGGGGCTCTACCTATTGCAAGAACGGCTAGGGGCTTACACCTAGGTGGTTCCCATTCCCCGCGAACAATAACCACTCCCAGAAGGAGGATATCATCCCTTATGGAGACCGGGGGGAGTGGAGAATGTCCAAGGTGGGGGCACCCTGCATGAGAGGCACGGGGCGATGTCACATTTTAACGTCCTGTGTTGAGGATGAGGGTGCTTGGCAGTTTAACGTCTTGTATCTCAGACGAGGTGGATTTACTCCACACCCCTAGGACTTACATAACCGGTACCATCTGCTCCTTGTGGGAGGGAAGGTACCGAAAATGCCGTAGTGAAGGGGAGTCATAGAGAGAACCATCGAGGGGTCCATGTTAGCATGGGTATGTGAAGAAGCAATAGCCATTAGCGTGCCTATGAGAAGAAGCTGTAGGCGAAGCAATTCCATGGGCAGTATCGTCTAGGGTCCTTTGAAGTCACATCGTGGAAACCTGGAGGGTAGCACGAGAGAATGAATTGACTAGCAGAGGGGTCCATAGGCAGGGGCCTTGTGTAGCTCTATTGCTCTGCGTGGTGGAGGGCACTGGAGAAGGGGTGTGCTTCGAAAAGTGGGGTGCCTCAACCTTAGCATGGGGAAGAGTTGAAAATGGTAGGTGCTTCGCGAAGTGTAAAGGCATTCGCAGAGAACTGCCTCGCAGAGCACATGCGCTTCACGAAGCAATGTGTCGTGAAGCAATGTGCTTCATGAATTACAGTGACCCTGCCTTGGAATTTGGATCACGTGTACATGAGGGGTGTTTCATGAATCATAAATTCTCCATGATTCCCCAGGTCCCCTTGGGGATCCCATTCCTTCGCGAAAGCCCTTAGGAATCGCAAAAGGAGTCCCTCTCGGAAGAGGGGATCAAAACGAGACAATGCAGAGGCACTTCGTAAAGAAAAAGTACCTTGGGTAGCTCATGACTCGCAGAGAAAAGGGTGCTTCATGATTCGGGAGCTAGGAAGTTGAATGGTCGGATTTTCCATCCTTTGGGCTTGGGGAGAGTCTGGTATTTATAGGCAAGAGGCACAGCGGAGCAGAGGTGATGAGGCGCGAAGAGGGGCCTAGGTGCTTTGTGGTGGGTTGCGAACGTCAGGGGTGTCCACAGAGGGCACCACCACCTTTGCTTCGTGGCGGGCTCGCAAACGTCAGCGGCGTTCATAGAGGTTGTTTCCTCCTTTACTTTCTGGCGGGCTTGTGAAGGTCATCGGCATTCGCAGAGTGTCATGCCTTCTTTGGTTCGCGGCGGGCTCCCGAATGTCACCGGATTTTGCAGAGCATCCCACCTTCTTGGCTTCATGGCGGACGCGTTGCTTGGGGGGACTCCGCGAAGTGGCTTCGCGAGGATGATGGCGAGGCTTATTTCTATTCTTTCTTTTCTTCCAACATTTTGGCGCTAATAAATTCCCCCCTCGGACTTGGAGCCGCAAAGAAATCAGGGGTCGAATTATAAGGGTTAATCTCCAAAATCTTCGGTATTTCGTGGAGATGGACCACAGAGAGGGTGCGTGATGCAGACAGGGGTCGAGCGGGCTGGCGCACCGCGAAGCTCCTCGCGGACTGGACATGCCACGAAGCTCCATGGGCCTCCACCTATAAATAGGGGTGATGAACTCTCTTTTTTCCATTACATTCTCAGTGAATTTCTCCTTTTGTGCTCTCGATTCGCAATGCTCCGCGTACTCCGTGCCTGCTCTCCGTGAATCGAGCTCCACGGCGAACCATGAGTCTCTGGCTCCATGACAGCACCACGTGAACATGCGCTTGCAGGAGGAGGCCAGGCTCTGTGATTCGGCTTCGTGAACGAGCTTCGCGAACAGGCTTCGCGACCCGAGTTGAAAATTTCTCCAAGCCTTAAAACCAAATGGTCCATCAATAAGCTGCCTAGGGGTTCCTACAGACACCACCCGGAGGGATGAGATGGAAAATTGTCGGGGCCTAAGAGATTTGGTCTGTATCCACTTGGACCATAATTCATTGATGGAGCTGCTATAGGAGATCCAGATAAACTATCCGTTGTGTTGGAGGCTACCCTTGTACGGCTTCAGGATGAGGGATGAATTCTTCATTCCCAAGGCATGTAGGGACAAACCAGCTTGCTGGTTCAAGAGCACGATGTGCCATCGCGAATGGTTTAGGGTGGCTGATGGTCATGCGCATGAGGAATTCACACCCATCGTTGACAACTGCCTTTACAACCACCTGAACAACATTGATGGGTAGGCATTACAACTAGAGACGTCTCCTCCTCTGTACCACACAATACTGAAGTCATCCTTGAGGAATTCAAAAATGGGGTGGTCCAAGGAGTGGGACCTATGACAGGGCGGCAACTTCATAGGAGATTGGGCACGGGCCTACTAGGTAGGCGCCTCATGCAAGGAGTTTGGAGCCGAGATGAGGAGAGTGGGCTTGTATAAGGTGGCATGGGCCTCCCAATTCCACATATATCAACCAAAATAGCTGTTGCCAGAGTTGTTGATCAGATGGTCATCTGGGACCCGAACCTTTCACCTACATCATAGGGAGGTCAGCATCAGTCTGTGGGATGTCCATAAGATTTCGGGGGTCCCGGTCTTGGGGGATATGTATGAAGAGTTCATCCCCTCCATGAGTGTGTGGGAGGATCCGGAGCAGATTTCGTGGCTGGCGATGGCATTGATGTGGCTGGTCCCTAGGGAAGACAAAGAAGTAGTGAGAGACATCCACTTTAGGTTGTGGTTCAAGCATTTTATAAACATTCTCGTGGATCAAGAGTTTCCCGCGAGGCCTTGTACTTTCTCGAAGGGGGCTCAATGGGGGAAGGAGCATTCATATTGGAGGCTCTTGGAGGACAGCCAATGGAAGACCTGGGGTTTCAGTTTCAATACTGAACAGCATCTTATAGTTAGGATGGCGGGATTTATCGCGGCCCTTACCTATGGTTGGATCCCACCAGTGAGGGATACCAACATGGGGGTGTAGCCTATAACATTTTTAAAGGCATCCATGCTGGCCACAGGAGGCCGATTCAATCTTGGGATTCCGATGCTTACCAGATTGTACAATATGTTATGGCTTGTTAGTGAGGGAAAAAGGCCGCAGAGGATATGCGGGCCCTTCCATCTTCTGTATGGGTGGATCGCAGCGCACATCAGGGGGGTTTATGAATATCTGAACCCCATCTCGCCTCTGGGGTCAAACCTCCACCCATCCATTCTGAATAATGCCAGGATATTTCCCGCCAAATTAACTGTACTCTTAGTACTAAACCAGGTGTGGAAGGCGAATGAGTTTAATTTCCACTTGTTTCCATTGCCGACAGGGGTACTCACCAACAACGGTTGGGGAACAGAGGAGCACTGGGCATATCTACTGGCCTTTAGAGGTGGAGTCTTGGTAGAAAGGGAGGACTGCGAGCCTCTCTGCGAGCTGTACACCCCACACTATTTTATGATGCAATTCTAGTGCATGCAGTGACTAACTTTGCGGGTCTACTGGGAGGTGCGCCATGAGGATCACCTATGTGTTATGAGGCAATTACAATTCATGTTCACACACGAAGACGAGAAAATGCGGAATGCATTGCCTCCACCTACTACTGCCTTCGGGCTGGTGAAGGAGTAGGCCATAAGCTGGGAGGCAGCTTATCCAGGGGAAATGATGAAGCAGCCAACCGTTCGAGCTGGTGATGGCGGGCCTTCCCTATCTTGAGGCTGGGGTCGGAAGTCGGCAAGGGCCTCTCGTGGTGTCAGGGCTTCCATGGCGGTGAGACCTGCACCAGCTGAGGTTGAGGTAGCGGCGGAGGATCCAACAGTGCTAGTGGATTCATTGGCCCTAGTAGAGGAGATCCATCTAGAGGGGCGACCACCGAGGGGATTCTGCAGGATATTTACTCAGGCTCCGGGAAAATGGATGTGCCATTTTGACATGCTGGAGAATGATGTTTTCCTGGAGGCCTGGGACATCTGGGATGTCAACCAGCAATTCGACAGTCCGTTTGAGGTATGGGAACACCTGGACCATCTCGGGATGGATTTACTGGGTTATAGGCCCTATCCAGGCCGGTTTCGCAGTGTCTCTGGTGGAGGTGGAGTAATATATGTATGAGCTGGAAGACTTTGTACATTCCAGGGGTGCCTCGCGTCCAATGACAGGCCGGGTAAGGGTACTACAGGATCAGATGGTTCCCCCACAACTGTCAGCCACTGAGATGAGAGATCACTTCACCCTACTGAAATGATCAGATGAATCCTCTTGCGGGGATGAGGACGGTGGAGGGAGCCCGTTGGAAGAAGGTGAAGTCGGTGATCAAGACTCGGGTCTCGACGATTTTGTGGAGGCTCTCGAGGTAACATTCCAAGTTTCTTTCCTCAGGTTCAACTCTCTGTTCATTATGGATTTCTTACGAAGATCTGAACCATGCAGAAGGACCTTGTGCACAGACATCGTTCTCGCCCCTCGGCGGGTGCTGATGTAGGACCATCGGAACCCGCACCTATGGCCGCGTCTAGTTCTGTGTCTGGCGGGGCTAGGACACCTTAGGTGGCTCCTTCAGAATCTCCGGACCTTCCGACAATATACGGAGGGCCACGCTTCGGGGTCCCGTCAGTATCAACTCAAGAGCGGCACCATGTGTTTCATCTCCATAAGTCCTCTCCACTGAATTCATTACTGCCACACATTGATCGTGCCCACTAACGTGCATTCCCTTCTCTGTCACATACAGTTCATCGACTAGCATGGGCCGCTGCGGTGAGGTTGGTCTGGATTTCTGGCGGCACCCCTCCCAGGGGCATCCTAGTAATTGTGGAGATAGTTACCCAACCCAACCACGCTGAAACGCTCCCTATAATTGGTAGGACCACCAGTGGGGTTGTACCCGAGGTCATTGAGGTGAGGTCCGACGATGAGGATCGACCGGTCAACCCATATCCCACCACGCCTGATCCGACGCCATATGCCGCACCTGATCCAATTCCAGACGCAGATCCTTATGAAGATTTCCTAAGGGCTTACCTACATACGAGCCTACCAATCATGCGGACTATGATGATACGGCCTTTGATGAAGAGGACAGTGATATAGTCCTTCGTTGATCATGGAAGTTGATTGTGTGCTTTATCGAAAAGACCCCCTTAGAATTATGGCTAGATGAGATGGATAGACTTCGCTCATAGCTGCGTGAATTGTGTATTAGGGGAGTGGATGCCCAACAGCCTCATCTGCTCATCCGAGATCTTATGGAAGAGAAGATTCGGGAGTATGATCGCAGCCTCAACGTGGGTTGGCACAGGAGGGAGGCAACGAACATCAAGATGCTTCGGGAGGCTGAAAATGAAGTCCAACGGCAACAGATCCAGGAGGATGAGAACTCAGCCTCTCTTAATGAACATTCAGAGCTGATCTTATGATTGAAGGACCAGCTGGCAGAGGCATAAGAGCGTATTAGGCAAGATTCCAAAAAATGGCCATCATTTAGGCTGACATAGAGCGGGCCCAAACTGAGGCTGATGAACTGCACCCCATCGCTACTGAGGAGGAGTAGGAGTTGAGTCGGCGACAGAAACTCCTGGATGCTACAATTCGATGGGTGGCGGAACTGCAAATCTCTTTTGACGGGGTCAACCCATCCATGGGAGTAATAAACCCCCGAGTGTTGTAAGGATCACAAACTCTCAAACATACTTTCATGTTTTGATTTATTTGTTTCCATAGCATGCATGAGTCTCGTTATCGAGGTTGGATTCATACGCATCTGTTATACTCATGAAATGTCCAATGGTTAGTCCCTAAGCTCATGCAGGTCGAGCCCAATGTGAGAAACAAGGGGTGATCACCATGCTATTTCTTCTAAAAATAATGTGTCGACCAAGATTTGGGTATCCAGAGTTTAAGTAACCAATCCAGGTCTTCTGGGAAGACATGGTAGAGGCCCGATTGGAGGATTAGGACCTCAGAACAATCGATGATCCGTTCTTCCAATGTGCTCTAGTGCACGAGCAGGGTAACGCCATGGGCGTTAAGATTAGTCCGAACCTAGGGAAGTGGAAGGTTTGTATCACAATACCCAAAATCTTGAACACTATGGTGGTGGCATGACAATGAAGGATACCTGTTGACCATGTTCGAAACACAGTATCCTTATTGTGTTAGCCTGAAACAGGGATAACAAATGAGGGCCTACCATTGACCATGTTTGCAACACGGGGCCTGACTCGAAATTCCATCCCTTTGTCTTCCAGAGCATTGACCCAGGATAGTAGGCAAGCCACATGACGATCATCCATACCATTATGGGGTTCCTTTAGACACGAAAAAGGATGAGGGTCCGAATAAAGGGCACAGAAAGCGTGAATGGTGGAGTGAGGGTTTGTTCGAATAGAATCCAACACTATTGAAATTACGCCATCATGGTGGAAGCACGATAGATGGAACATCGGTTTGATCATGGATCATTCCTTTTGGGTAGGGCCTCTCTGGAGAGGGGGGATGTCGCTTCTTAATTCCATTGTGGGGAATCCCGAACTTTTTCAGGGAAAAATTGCAGTTACATAGTTCCCCCCGAGGGGTCAGGACAGGGGGCCAGAAATGGGGAGGAACATGACTTATGATTCATGTGGGTTGGACCCTAGGGAAAATACCACGGTGTCCCTATGTATCCCATAAGTATGGTAATAAAGCCGTATGTAGTTCTTGAATCACATTTTAACATCAAGAGGGATGAGGAGAAGCCTGGTTGTTCCGGTACATATCCCACAAAAACTACTAAGCCCACGTGAGTCATGATCGATGTGGGAAAAAAGAAGTAATGGGGAACTTTATCGACACAAGAAGGGGCATGTTAGGTCGAAGGGACGCTCAGTGAATACCGTCCCAATGAGGCTAACATGTCTATATAGCTCACCTAGACGGGAAAAAGAGATAAAGCTGAATATGTCAGAATTCCACTTGAACATGGGGAAGTAGAAATTCGTGAATCATTATGCTCACCATCTGCTTCACAATGATGGAGGCATGGTGATGGAGGATAACTATTAGCCATGGCGGAAACACTACATCCATATCGTGTTAGCCTGGGATGGGGACAGACAAAAGAGGGTCGACCGTTGACCATGTTCGAAAAATGGGACCTGTCGCAAATGTCATCCAAGATCCTTAGGGACGTTGGCCCAAAACGATAGGAGATACATTAGGCCCATCTTCCATGGAGAGCCCTTAAACCTAGCATCCATGTCATCCGAGGGTCCTTTCGGATGTAGAAGAGGATGAGGATCCAAATAGCGAGCTCACAAATCTTGGACATGGAACGAGGCGAATGTCCTCATGAAAATTCCACACTTTAGGATCTTTGTCAAAATTCACCCGAATACAACAACGAGACATATTAGATAGAGGGAGTCGACTCCCTTCCCATAGGGAGTTCTTAGTTTAGGGTCAAAGAATTCAGACCATGGATGGGAGGAAACCCAGGAGGCACGTGGTAGGGTAACTAAAATACCCGACGTGAATGGGAACTGGTGGTTCCGACCACTACGTGCTTCTTGGAGAGTTTTTAGGTTGAGGGACCAAAAAAAAGAGTTTATCTGGGCCTGATACGAAGTGAACATGTGTTTTTATATACCCCATGAAGATGGGGATCATGCTGCATGCAGTTCTTGTAGGGGGGGGGCACGGTGAGGTGTCGATGCTAGGGATAAAAGGGGTGTGCATGCATGGACCATGCACAGAAAAAAAGAGGTATTTGGTAAATCTAGTTTTTCATCTAAGGTGAGTGGTTTTTTTGGTGAAGAGACAGGACTAGGGTAGCAGGACCTGGCATCTCCCTAAGAATCAAGCCATAGTAGGAGTTGGAAAATGGAATGGCATATTACCAATACCCAACGTGACGTCCTCTACAATGAGGTCATCACAATGTAGTGCCATTTTTCATCGTGTGGCTAGGACGACAATGTCACAGTTTAGGGTCAATTGATATGACCAAGAAAGAATTTTAACGTCATGAAGTGCAGACATAGTAGAGACTATTCTAGGTGAGAAGTGCGTATGGTGCCATGAAACATAACTGTTGTGAATAGGTACATGATCCCACATCACACCGTACACAATTCCGAGAGGGGAACCTCGGGCCAAGGGGCCCAAATAGGGGCAAAAGTGAAAGGGGCCAAAGAAACTAGCTCCCAGCTAAGATGGACCCGAAAACGAGACATCCAGGTGGTCCTACGTATCCCATAAGGATGGGAATCAATCCATACGTAGTTGTAGAGGGCGCCTTTTAACGTCGTGTGAGAGAGGAAACTGGAGGGCTAATTCTTAGAACAAGGTGCGCGTGGTGTGGCTATTGCACACCTGACGTGAATGATTCATGATCCCACACCATGCCACGCGGTCCCGTAGTCAATGTCTTGAAGGCGAGATAGAAAAGGAAAACTAGCAGAACTCAAGCTGGACCCATAGACAAGGGTTCAAAGTGTTATTATATATCCCAACAAGATGGGAATCAATCCATATGTACTTCTCAAGATATCTTGGTTTATGGTCTATGTGTTCGGACCCCAGAGGGATGGAAACTTTCCAAGTAAGCGCGAACCTTGGCTCGATCCCTAATCCCACATGAGTCAAAATCTGTGTGGGAAACAAGGGAGGAACATCTTTATTGCAATACCTGGAACGTCTATCAAAGGGAAATCGGTAAAGAGCCCTGAAGGACACACTTAACAAGGCTTTGTTCCCCTGACGAGCATATATACACTACAGAATAGTGACAAGAGTGTCGAAGATCTACTTGGACCTGAGAATGTGGGGAAGGATGTGAATCATGTAATCAAAACATTGGCCTTAATGGGGTTGGTGTGGAGATGGAGGATAACTGTTAACCGTGGTGGAAAAACAGTATCTATATCACGTTAGCCTGAAGTGGGAACAATAAATGATAATCGACTGGTGACCATATTCACAACGCGGGATTTGTATCAATTTTATTTTTGAATCCCTCAGAGGCATTAGACCGTAACAGTAGGAGTGCCCTTAGGCATGGTATCCATGGCATTTTTGGGGGTCCCTTCGGGAGTGAAAGGTGATGAAATCCCTGATGAATAGGAACACAAAGCCTGAAAAGCGGGTGAAAACATGTCCGAGTAGAACCCAGCATTACAGGTACTAAACCAGTGTACCCTTAGGCACATTGATGAACCGTCAAAGAGGGTTGATGCAGATTCTCAAGAGGGAGAGGTACATGGCATGGTCATTACAATCCCGACGTGAATGAGGACATAATTCCATGCCACACCATATACTCCACTCTCTAGGGAAGGGTAGGCCAAGGGGCCAAGGTGAAATGGATATTTCCAGGAGATGGGGTTGGACCCGAAGTATAGACATTCGGGTGGTCCAACGTATCCCATAAGGATGGGAATAATGCCACATGTAGTTCTCAAGAAGCAGTTTAACATCATGCAGGACGAGGAGGGGAATAGGATTCCCTAGATAAGGGAGGTGTATGGAACGGTGAGTAACCCAATGTGAATGAAGACATAATACCACACCACACTGTACACTCCATATAAGAACTTGGGCCAGGGCCCGAGAAGGCCAAGGGGACTGGGGATGGGCTTCAGTTTGGGTGGCCGAACCAACTTACAATTTAACATCTTGTAGTAAGGATGCGGGCCAGGGGAAGGTCTCATCCGGGGATATATACGACACGACGAATAACTCGACGTGAATGAGGACATAATACCACACCACGCCGTACAATCTTATCAAAGAGGACCTAGGCTGGGAGGAAGTTCATATGCCTTCTTGTATGGTTATTGCCTTATCAAGCTCCTAGGTCCACATGAGTAGTGCTCGGTGTGGGAAAAAAGAGCCAGTCTTGACTATCTCCATCCAACAGGTTCTGACAGCTGGCATCACCCGAGGGGAGTTCATTTCTTAGATAAAACTGGTCTGAACGAACCTCTACACTCGATGTTTGGGAAATCTTTCGGTGGTCCTAACGATCCAGGACAACTGTTGACCGTGTTCGAAAAAAAGCGTCCCTATAGTGTCCTGAAATGAGAGAAAAAAATGACCATCGACCGCTGCCCACATTTGAAACATAGGACTTGTATTGGATTGTTGCACGACATCCTCGAGGGTGTTGTCTCGAAGTGGTAAGAGGGCCCTTAGGCCTAGAATCCATACCATTCAGGGGCCCTTTCAGATGGGGAAGGTGACGGAATCCTAGTCAAGAGTGGGTGAAGCATAGTTGTACCCATCTACAAAAGAGGCGAACATCTCCATGGAGGGGGACATATAGCCGGATCGATGCTACCTCGACGTGTATTGGGAAAAAACTATGCACCCTGCCATGTGTCTTAACCCGAGGGGAATATTCTGGATTTTGGGCTGGGCCAACAGACAAAATGTTCGGGCGTTCCTACGTATCCCATGAGGATGGTAATCAAGACATACGTAGTTCTTGAAAGCCATGCAACTTAACATCGTGTGGTGAAGATGCGTGAGGATAGAATAATGGGAGTGGGAACATGGTGCGACCATTATAATCCTCGTATGAGTGGGTATAAGGAAGACTATTCCACATCATCCAAGGACCCTCCGAAGAAACTATACCCAAGGGGGACAGTAAAAGAGAAGAGCTCAAGGCTAATCTCAAGACGAGGCGTCTGAGCATTCCTACGTATCCCATGATGATGGAAATCAAGCCACACGTAGTTCTCAAGATGCAGATTATTTTCATGCAGGACGATGCATATTTTAATGTCATGCAAGACTGGACATTTTCAGGTCATGTAGGACCGTCGTGCAGTTTAGGGTCGTGTGGGACCATCCAGTTTAAGTTCATGTAGGACCATCCTACAGTTTAAAGTCCCGCGGGACTGTCCAGTTTAAGGTCATGCAGGACCATACAGTTTAAGGTCATGCAGGACCTAGGTGGTGCAATGGAAAAGTATTTCTTGAGGAACTTGGCATTGGTGGGAGGAGTTATGCGCTCATCATCCATGGTCACCAAGGAATATGCTCCATTGGGGTAAAACTTATGAATGATGTAAGGTACATCCCATTTGGGCTCCAACTAGGGTGGTTTCCTCCTGGAGATCATTGGTTCTCGGAGAGCCAACACCAGGTCGCCCAGCAGGAAATAGAGGAGGTGAACCTTCTTGTTGAAGGCTCTAGCTATCTTATTCTGATGCCTTTCTAGATTGCATAGGGCACGAATCCTACTCTCGACGAGTGATTCCAATTCAGCTAGATGGATTTCGGCCACCTTATTTGGTGCCTACTAGTCATAGATTGTAGTGTGTAACGATGGATGTTGGATCTCAATGGGTAGAACGACCTCAACCACATACACCCGGGAATATGGAGTCACCTAGGTGGAATTGCGAGTCATCGTACGATAATCCCAGAGGGTGTTGGGGAGGTTGTCCAGAAAAATATTCATGTTCTGACCAACCATTTTCTGCAAAATGTTAGAGAGGGTTTTGTTTAATGCCTCGATCTTTCCATTTTCCTGTGCATGATAGAGAGTGGTATGGTTCGAACAGATATTGTACTTTGCATACAATTTATTCAGCTCTGCCGCTCGGAAGTTTGTGCCGTTATCAGTGATCACGGAGTTAGGGACTCCAAATCGGTAGATGATCTTGGATCTCAAAAAATCGACAATGGATTAAGCCTTGACATCCTTGAGTGGGACTGCCTCTGCCCATTTGGAGAAGAAATCCATACCAGTCAGGATGAAACTGCACTGGCGAGCTATCGTCGGTGGGTACAGCCCTAGAACATCGAGCCCCCACACCGCGAAGGGCCAAGATTACATGGTGGAGTGGAGTGGTTCTGGAGGCCGATGTGGGAAATTTTCAAGAATGTGGCACGCGTGACATCTCTTGGTGAACTCAATACAATCATGGATCATAGAGGGCCAGAAGTACCCCAGTCTCCAGGTCTGATGGGACAGCTTTGGCCCAGCCTAGTGGGCTCCACAGGAACCAGCATGAACCTCTTGCATGACTTGAGAAATCTCGACTACTTGAATGCAATGGAGGAGAACACCATCAAAACCATGCTTATAGAGGATCTACTCAAGACTGGGACCACTCTGGAGGGTAAACTATAGTGCGCGGCGTCGGATTTGCTCGCACTCGGCTCGATCATCCAGGAGGCAGCCATTTTGGAGATACTCGACAAAAGGGGCCCTCCAGTCGAGAGTCATCTATACCACTACATCTGAAGAACCTGGGGCTCCTGACGTGGAGGATACTGTGGTAAGATGGCTTACTCACCGGTCTTCATCATCCTTTGGGGTGACGGGGGAAATGACCCTCCAGTGTGCCACATGTATAATCAGATCATCCTACTCGGGTTCTGAAAGTGACACAACTAAGCCAGCCAAAGATTCCGCTCAACCATTCTGTGACTGAGGGACATGGGTAACCTCTAGCCTATAAGGGATCTGGTCCATTAGATGGAGGGTGAAATCCAACAATGGCACAAGCTTTGGCTTCTTGATAACATAGTCGTCATTGACTTGCTTGATTACTAGTTCAGAATCCCCTTTCATGTGCAAATGGGGCACATCGATCTCAAGGGCCAGCTCAAGGCCAGTGATGAGAGCCTGATACTCTTCCTCGTTGTTGGTGAAGCCTTCTGACAACAGGAATGATTATGGAAGAATGGCTTGCACCGGGGTGATGAATACGATACCCAGACCCACTCTATTGAGCCTAGGGTCTTTGAGCCTCCTACCAGTGGGGCTCTAGGAGGCACCGTCAAAGTGCATTTTCCAACTTGAGATGGCATGATCGACTGATAGGATTGCCTCATCAGGAAAATCCATGTCTAGGGACTGGTCCGCGGAGGTTGGAGGGCATCTATGAAGTCTGCCAATGTCTGCCCCTTGATAGCCTTCTGAGGAACGAACCTGATGTCAAACTGTAGGAGAATTACCTCCCACCGTGCTAGTTGGCCATTCAATAGGGGGCGCTTCAAAATGTACTTCAGTGGGTCTACCCGAGAGACCAGCTATACCTCATGGTGTTGCAGGTAATGTGGCAATTTTTTTACGGAAAACAAGAGCACAAGGCAGCTCTTTTCGATGGGGGAGTATCTGGTCTCCATATCGAGGAGCATGCGGCTGAGGTAGTAGAGGATCTTCTCTATCCCCTCATTGTTCTTCTGGGTGAGCAGGGCACCGAGAGACCATTCCAGGGCGGTCACATAAAGGACTAGCAGCATTCTGGTGATGGGTGGAATCAAGACTGGAGGCTACAAAATATTTCTCTTGACTTCCTCGAACGTGGTCTGACACTCTTCATCCCATTCATAGGTGGATCCTTTCTTCATTAGCCGGGAAAAGGGCTTACACTTTCCATCCAGATTCTCAATGAATCGTCATATGTAGGCTATGTGGCCTTGAAGACCTCGAAGCTCCTTAATATTTCTCAGGGGAGGCATATGGTTGATTGCCTTGATCATCTCTAGGTCGATCTCGATGACTCGGTACCTGACAACAAAGCCGAGAAACTTCCCAGAGGTGACCCCAAAGGCACACTTCAACGGGTTCGTCTTCATGTGGCGGGAACGGAGGAAGCCAAATACTTTCTCAAGGTCCTTGAGATGGTCCTTGCACTGGTGAGATTTAACCACCAGATCGTCCACATAGCACTCCACCAATGTTCCGAGAATTGGCATGAATATGCAGTGCATGGCCCACTGATAGGTGGAACATGCATTTTTTGGGCCGAAGGGCATAACCTGGTAACCTAAAGTACTTTGGGGGCTCAAAAATAGGTGGACTCTTCGTCTTTGGGGGCCATCCTGATTTATTTGTACCCGGAATAACCATCCATAAAGGAGAGTCCTTAGAACCTGGCCATAGAATCAATCAGCAATTCTATCACTGGAAGGGGAATATCATCCTTCAGACAATGGTTGTTGAGATCGTGGAAGTCGATACAGACTCTGATCTTCCCATTCTTCTTCCTGACTGGCACAATGTTGGCTAGCCACTTGGGGTACATGACTTCCTTGACGAAGTTAGCTCTGATGAGCTTGTCAACTTCGACATCAACCATGTAACCATGAGAAAGGTGCATCTTTCTAGGAGGTTGCTTGAACTCGCGATGGTTTGTCAGGAGACCAAGGCGGTGGACAACTACCTGGGGAACTAGTCCTGGCATCTCACCGTAACTCCAAGAAAACACATCACGATACTGCTTAAGGAATTTCATGTACCACTGCTGCTCCTCGAGGGACATGGCGACAATGATCAATGTGGGTCTCAGATCTGCCTCACTACTAAGGTTCACCTGTACCAGTTTATCGACTGTGTTAGAGAAGCCTTCTTCAAAGGCGGTGGGATCATCCTCTAGATCCTCTTCTCCACTTGTGGAGGGATCTTCTGTAGGGGGTGTTTTCTCCCAACCATCAGACTTCGATGAGATGCTGGTGCAAGCTTGAGCGGCAGTGGTCATCACCTCAGGAGATTCATGCGCCACTGAGACCATAGCGATGAAGGGAGTTGATCCAATACCATCTGGTCTTCGGCCCATGGGGCCACACTTTATAACATCAAAGCAGTAGTGGTGTGTCAGATTGAGCCGGTTAATTCCATCCCGGCGAAACAGACACGTATGACTTACCGTCGTTTCCATGAGCCTGATGTCCTGATACCATACATGGGTAGGAGGTTCCGGGAACACCCGAGCCTGGTTGGTGTAGGAGTACAAGGTGATTTTTTGCCATCTCTTGGACGTCGGAATATGCCTTCCTCTTGCACCCGAAATGACAATGAATTTCCCAATGTCGAAGGTCGTGGTATCCAAACGATGGATCAGGAAGATGTAGGTGTCATCCGGACCTTCCTAGGGATCACTTATAACCACAATGGGCTCAATCTCACTTTCCATAATCTTCTTATCCTTTCTCTTGTAATAGTCATCATCTAGATAGCGGGCTTCAGAATAGGAAAAATGAGACACATCTCCTTGGAGCACACCTACTCCACCATTGAAGGAGTGTTTGAGGCATTGGTGATATGATGAAGGGACCGCTGCATGCAGGTGGAGTCGTGGCCTTCCCATCAATGCATTGTACGTGGTGTCCTAGGAGACAACCATGAATTCAGTACTAGCAACAAGGCCACCTAAATGGGTCTTCATACGGATATTTCCGACCGGGGTCTGCTTAATCATGTCATATCGATATATTCTAAGGTTGGAGGGAGTTAAATAATCCTCATACAACCCTAGATTCTGTAGTTTCTGAGTCGGGATTAGGTTAATCCCAGAGCCCATGTCAACAAGACAACGGCGAACTTCCACTCCATTGAACTGACTAGTGATGTACAGTGGAAAAATGTACCCCTGTATGGGAGGGTATTTGTCTTCACCAGATAAATAGATAATTTTCTGGAATTTTGAATTCTCAATTGCCTCAGTTTGGAAGGCTTCTACAACTGCTACCTCTGTCTCAAACTGGAGGGGGCTCCTTTGAGCCTCGGCGAGTGCCTCACGCATGTTTGATGACAGGAGAAGAGCCTTGAGGATATAAAGCATCACTAGGATGCCATAAAGGTTATTTAGGACATCATACTTCCGCACCAATCATGAAATTATGCTTACAGGAGTCCACTCTGCAATTGGAGGCACTGCGGGCCCTACCGGCTGGACCGGCGACTGGCTAGTGCTAGGTATGCCCCGTTGCTCACTAGTCGAGGCCTGAAGAGTAGCTGTCAGATGAGGACCGTACAACTGAGATCATCCTGTAGTAGGGTTAGACTGGTCGTGGTATGGATGAGGTAGCTCTTCCTGATCTAGTAGCACGAACGGTGGTGGAGGTAGATCTAAGGATGCCAGATGAGGATGTTGTGCGTGCTGAGCTCTGCACTCGGCCTGCTGTCTGGTCTCAGTGGTGTGCACGGCCTGGCTGAAATAGATGGATCGCATTCCTTGATGACCCAAATGGTCATGGTTCTGCCGAAATTGACATCAGCTGGGGATGTTGGGTAGGTTCACCTGGCGTTCCCCCTCGTCGGGTGTCATATAGTGATTTACCAACTCCACAGTATTAACCGAAGTGTACCCCTGACTGTCACTTGATGAATCATCCACCTCTGGACGGATTCTTGGAGGGAACCCTATCTCAGGGGGCATGAAGTCACCGAGAGTGCGGGATGACGATGACATTGGTGGAGCGTGTTGCTTCTTCTTGAGCTGTCGATGCTTGCTCTTCTGGGAAGAGGCCTACTGAGATGATGATGTAGAGGCACTAGCCGCAGGTTCTGAATGCTTCAACTGATTCAAGCATGCCCGAATAATATGATGGGATCGGTCGACTATTTTATGGGCCATCCAGTCATCGTACTTCTTGGATCTGCGGCTGGGAACCTGCTTCCACTCACCTTCATCATCGCTACCACTTTCTGACCTCACAAAGACACCCGCCACTTGTGTCGGGGCCTGGCCCAGCTTGACTATGTTATTGTCGACCTGGTCTTGGAGCCAGTCTTTAAACACATAGAACTTTCTGAGGGTGTGCCCCAGAATATGATGATAGGGGTAGTAGTTGGGTCGATCGGTGTGATTCCCCTCTACCAGCCTTCTGCACTCAGGTAAGCGCACAATCCCCTGTTCTAAGGCACTATAGAATTAACCAGGGACCTGAGCCTCGATGAATGAGTAATTCTGGTGTATTTTTTATAGATAGGGGCTCTGGGAGCCTGACCTAATTAGGGGATGGAGGAGCCTTCTGAGGAGGCGGAGCCTGATTATCCCGCCTAGGCGGCGGTGGCGTATTGCGCGGGGGAACCTGTCGATTCTGAGGTGGTTGCTACTGGGCAGGAGGTTGCGCCTGCAGTGGCGGGCCTCTGCAAGGTTGCGGAGCCGGTGCTACTAGTAGCAAATCTAGCAGCCTGGGGTCTTCTACTTGGGCCACCATGGTGGGCTCGGCTCTAGAAACCATCCTTGCTGGGATCACAAGGGGCAGCGGACAAGCCTGACTAGCCTGTTGCAGAGCTTCCTCGAGGCGCTGGACCTTATCTGAGAAGTCTCAGAACCCTCTGGGGTAGTTTTGAGTTATCAGGGAAGCAACCAGTTCAGTTTTGACATTCCCCACGCACATCTTCAGTTATTTCTCCTGACTCAGTGGCATGTCGAGGGTGTATGTGAGCCCCTTCCACCGGGCGATGAAGTCTGCGACTCACTCATTGGGCCTTTTCTTGCACCTGAAGAGGTCTGCGATGCTAGTCTTTCGCATGGTGGAGCTGAACTGGTATAGGAATTTCCAGTGAAGATCCTCCCAGCTGGTCACCGATCCAATGGGGGGATAACTGTACGAGATGAATGTAGGTCCTTAAAATGTATACACAAAACATCGGATCTTAGTGGCTTCCTACTGTGATGGGGTCCCTAACATGGGGCCACACCTAGAGGAAAAGTGGTTCAGGTGATGCGGCAGGTCTCCTATCTTGTTAAAGGGTGAGAAAGTGGGATTTCGAAAACCCGTGGGTGCAGGCATATCATCCACCCACCTGGGATATGGCTTGTTATCTGGTTGGACTTCCACCTACCGCGTTTCCAACGCCTCGAGGCAGGCAATGAGTGCCGCCATTAGATCACCCAGACGGGGGGTCCCTATCTTGACAGGGATCTCTAACCACGAGTGCATTGTCGAGCTCTTCGACACGGTGGATGGGTTCAACGGCTCGTGGTGTGACTGGCGGAGTGGCCTATGGGGTGGCTGGGGTAACCCGGGCTAGATTCCTCAGATTTTTGTGCCGTTCGGGAGGATTTGGTGAGACGTATGGCTCCCTCTTACTGTGTTTTCCGACTTCAACCCTGTTTGTGGGAGCGGTATGACAAGGTTTTCCCAGAGGCTTCTCACCGAAGGGAGTTGTTCTTTCCCCTGATTCCCCGGCCTAGGATCACCATAGTTGGGTCGTTGCTCTGTAGCGTGTTCGGCCAAGAGTTCATCGACAAGACTCTTCTTATCAGCGATGTTCTGGCACATGCAGACTTCTCAGGGTCTTCCTCCATCTTCTGCACTGAGGCAGATAGGTTGGAGTGTTTGACAGCTCCGACATTCTCTTTAGCCTTACTGGCATTCTGACTGAGTACCAACGACTCGGTGGGAATAAGGAAACCTAGGAAGTTTCTCTGCTGATGATTAATCCTCCTTTATGGGTCCAAAAATGGTAGCGCACCCTCAGGGGAGAAGTATCCATAAAGAAATTCAAGATCGTCCTCCTTGTCCAAGACATCGACCATGTGGACTGTGACCCTTCCCGGGGGCATGTCCTCAATATTGCATATCGAGTTGGGCTGTCGTCAAATTGGACTGAAGAGGAGTGTAGCGTACTTCCCCTAGCCATGGACTTGAACGTGGGGGGTAGCCTCCCTGATGATTTTGCAGAGTACCCTGAAACTCTAAACGCATCTTTGTTGGAGGGTCCTCTGGCAACCTGGTGACTTAGGGCGCTAGTCCATGGGGAGTGCGGCCAAATCGACCAGATGGCACAGCTCACTGATTTCCTCAAAGTGCACTTGGATCCTAAGGTACACCACTCGATGATAACAAAGAGGGAAGTGCGTCGCCCATAGGGTTTGACGGAAGCACTCAACTTCCTCTAGGGTGAGGGATTCTGATGCACAGAAGTTCGACGCTGCCGCCGGCCTTAACTTCTCCAGAAAGTGATCCACTGCAAGAATGTTCCAGAAATTCCTGGGCTCAGATTCAGGTTCTGGCCCCATATTACCTCACTCGTCAACCGGAGGTGGCTGAGGAACTTGTAGCGGTACTGAGGTGGACCGCTGAGACAGTAGACTGGGCGGCAGAGAATACAGAGAATGAGCTGACTGGCTGCCGAATTCCGGGCCATCCTCGGAGGAGTGAGGTGACCTAACCACAATGTCATGATACGATAGGCTGAATGCCACAACTTCTGGTGTAGGGATCGTGGTTACCGACGATGGTTCATGCTGTTGGTCAACCTCCATAGGTCCCCAAAATAGATCTCACTGATCTCTGGTCGAGGTAGATGGTTCTTCTAGTGATGATAGTGGTGACTGCACGGTTGAAACCTGTGGGACTCCCAAAATTTCCTCCTCCTAGATGTACCTGCGAAGAGAGGCTAGAATCTGGTGGACTTCACACTCTGGAAGGATGAGGCTGATAGGCCTTGTTCCTACCCTGGTCCTTGACATAGTGGACTGAGGGGAGGGTTCCACTGTTGAGTTGTACTATACTTTAGAATCTGAGAAACATACCGGTTTGATCTCAGTGTGAAGCTTTTCGGTATTCTTCTTGCAGCAGCGACGTCCCGCCTACCTACCCCAGGATGGTTCTTCGGGGAAGGGACAATTCCCAGCATGATAATGTCCTTCTTCCATACTAGTGTTGGGGTGGGGAGTACTACTGTAACACCCCATGCTTCCATGGTACGATTCACTTTGAATAATACAGTAGCGTGTGTTGTACGCAACTTCGAGATTCTAACGCACTACGACCAATCAAATTAGCCGTTATGAATAGTAATACCCACTTTTTGAAATTTTATAAATTTTATCTCTCAAAATGGACTTCATTTTCGGATTCAGAATATCAAATTTATCCTAGGGTGAAGTTTTGGTACTTTTCGGATAACTTGAATATTTTGATGAATAGTGAAAATAACTAAATTTTAATTAAAAACAACTTTTTTAATCGAAATAATTAATAGTGATAAATTATGAATTTTAGAGTTTTTAAAGTATATTTAGAATATATTTTTACAATTTAATACAATTTTGGTCAATCTTTTTATAGTTATTATTTCATGAAAATAAGCCTTTTGGTTTGGACAACCCCTACCCAAATACTCTCTAAACTTCCCTCAATTCGACCTAGAGGCCTTAGTTTGATTATAAATCCATCATAAGGAAACCTTTTGATCAAATCAAAAGGAAGAACCTGAAGAAGAGGCAATGTTTTCACCACACTCTTTCAAGTTCCTTTCTTCTTCAAATTATTATTTCTTTGTTATTCCCATTCTAAAATAATAACTCCAGTATCTTCTATATACTGTGATGTTATTATAAATACGGTATAACCATATTCGGTGTTATATCCATCCTTTGAATGACATTTCACCATACGTGCGTACGTATGGCTTACCGTCTCCATGTTGTGGTGTAATTGTTATTCAAAAGATTATTATTTTGATGGGTATAATAATGATGTGTAATTCATGTAAATAATAAATATTACATGATAATGATTCTTTATATATGATATACCATCCAATTATATATTATTTTAATATCAAAATAATGATATTGTCACTCGTGCGTATATACGGACTACCGTCTCCACGAACACGATGAGATGTATTCCTCCTCGTATCCATTCAAGTCTAATTCTCATTTGATGATTAAAAATAATGTCAAATGACTTGATATAATTCTGAATATGAATAAGATACATCCTATCCATTACAAACATGGATTATGTACCCAAATATATAAAAGAAAATGAGTAAGTTAACACCCGAAAGGACGATAATACTAAGATATTATTAACAGAGCAATATTAAAAGATCATATATGATATCATATTAATGTATATTATTCTTGTATAATTTAATAACAATTATTTCACCATTATAAAGAAGGTAAATCTACCCTCAACAAAGGAAAAGTACAAGGTAAGGGTTTATTTCACAATCTCTTCATTATTCGAGGTTGTGTATACGTAATTATCTACTGGGACCACTTTATCATCCACATCCACGTTTCTTAAAAATTTATTCAAAACACTCTTACTATTTTACAAAATATGGATTGAAGTCATTTATACCCTTCTTTGACTTTTTATAAGAATTTTATAAAAGAATCATTCCATCTTTTTCCAAACAAGGTCCTTTTTAACCTTTTCGACGGAATTAAGGTAAGAATGTATTTTTAACTTGTATGGAGGATGCGGCTATTTTCCACCACTATAAAGTCGTCGAAGCTTCCCTTACATTCTTATAATACTATTTTCAAAGTAAAAGTTTTATTTTATAATTATGTGAATTTTAAATGATTACAAAAAAGAGATATTTCTATCAAATAGTTTTGATTTCATCTATGTCAACATCCTTTAATGGATTTTAAGCTTATTTGAAGTTTATTTATTATGATACAAAACTTCCATATTGTATTGTAGGTTTTGTGATATGTTTGACTGTGGATGGGTTGTTTTTATACTATTCATGGTTTATGGAGAAAGTATTGACATTTCGTATGCTAGTTTTAAAACGAATGTTTATGTTATGTTTAAACCTGTTCATATGAGGAATGAATTGGACTTAATAAGTGAAGGGTGGAGCCCGCTATTGCTCTTCGATGCATCAGTAGGTGTCATGAGACAAACTAGTGTCTTGGAAAAAGGCTTTGACAAAATCTTATTTGATGTCTTGGCACGAGGCCTTGACTATGTGGTTATGATAGTCTGAAATTATGCATTCCATCATTATGAAAGTGGTTATTGATATTACATGTGATTATTAGACTAGTAGAATATCCATGTGAATAATTAAATGGAATTATTTAATTTTATTTCTACCTTATTATGATGAATTTCAAGTTTAAAAGGATTTTGTTTTAGTTGTACATTGCAATAAATGTTTATACTTGTTTATGAAAGTTTCCACTATATTGTTATCCTTACTGGGCATCTGAGATCACCCCTTTCTAAGTTTTATTTTTCCCAGGATGTGAAGAAATATTTTATCAATGACCTGCAGGGATATTATAAGGGGATATGAGTGTGTACTATAGAGACTATGTTGTTTTAGTTTTCATTTTATGATGTAATGTAAACTGTATGAAGGTATCTAGTGATTCAAAGGCTTCTAAACTAATAGGTCTTTCAAGACTTGATCTTTTGTTATCATGCCAATGTTATGTAATAATAAACTGACTCTGGGTAACTAGGGTCAGGGCGTTATAGGTCGTATCAGAGGAAGTTTAGAAATAACTTTGGAAACTAGATTTAGATAAACTCTGATTAGAGCACATAGCCCTAAGATATACTTTGAGGATGTGTATAGATGAACTTCCTAAAATTTAGGTATTTTAGAGATTTTTTGATTTTTATGAGAAATACATCCCTATCTGGATACGAGCAGGTAGAGGCGGCTCTGGCACAGATGTACCTAGGGGTAAAACCCGAAAACACCGCTTTGAGCTAGACTCGAACGGGAACTGGTGCACGACAACAGGCCTTGCTGCACTCTTGGTTACAACACTCCTGGGGGATATGCTTAGGATAATTTTTATTTTCTTTAAAAATAATTATGAAGGGTTTGTTAGTATATACTTCCTCAAAGAAAACATTTTTATGATTATGAATTATATCCATAAATAGTTCAATTTATGTTAGGTGTTTTATAAGAATGGAATTATGTATTTTGATTCATTGACTGATCTAGTTTATTCCATTGTTTAGAAATGGTGCTAGTGGAAGAAATGGAAACCATATCAATGCATGCACTCTATGTAGGGATTTCCCTCCAGCTCAAGATAATTATAGTGGAGCTGGTGATACAACTGGTTCTGATCAGCTTATCACCATACTGGGAAAACTCACTCAGGTTATGAATAACCTTACCCGTAAGGAGCACCCTGATCCATAGCATGGAGGATCAATGTTAGATCCCTTCATGAGGAAACAACCACCAACATTAAATGGGAGTAAAAATCCATTGGTAGCAGAGAAATGGATAAGTTCCCTAGAGAAAATATTTCAGGCTTTGGGGAGTAGTGAAAGAGAAAAAGTTATCGTGGTAGTTTACCGCCTCACGGGAGATGCTGATCAATGGTGTTCATTGATTCAAAACATGAAGGAAGATGATGAAGTATCAAATATGTAATTAAGGGATTTCAAAGATATGTTTTTAGAAAAATACTTTCCTCGTGACCATCGAGCAGATATGGAAAGGAAATTTCTGAGTCTGAGACAAAAGGAGGATGAGAATGTCGCAATGTATGAGGCTAACTTTACAAGGATAGAAAGGTATGATGGAGATTATATTGATCGTTTCATTGATGGGTTAAAACCATTTCTCCATCGAGCATTAGTGTCACAATCCATCTCATCGTACGAAGACATTGTCTCATGTGCTATCAAGATAGAAAAGGAATTCTCTAAGTCTTATGAATTCAAAGCAAAGCAAGAGAAGAAGAGATCTACTAATCAATCTGGGAATGTAAATAAGGGGAATAAGGGAAAAGTTGAATATTCATCTTGCAGTAAATGCTGGAAGAAACACCCTGGTACTTACTTGAAGGGAATGAGAGTCTGATACAAGTGTGGTGAAAAAGGCCACCAAGCTCGTGATTGCAAGGGGAAGAAGGAAGCTACCAATATCCAACGCTACAATTACAGGGAGATGGGACATTATGAAAATGAATGTCCTAAGAGTCAGGGTAACTTAGCTCAAAAAAGCCCAAGGGATCAAGGCCATGCTTATGCTATCACTACTGCTGAGGTAAAAGCTCTGAAAGACGTGGTGGCAGGTAATTTAATGGTTTCCTCAAGTTTAGCAAATGCATTATTTGATTCTAGATCATCGCATTGTTTCATATCTTCCCATTTTTCTAAGAAAATTAGATATTTACAATTTGATTTAACAAGGTAGTTTTCAGTTAAAACTCATAAGGGAAGTATCATTGCAACAAAGTTTTGTGAATTATTCCCCATTAGGGCACATAAATGTTCTTTATCCGCTGATCTCATCATCATACCTATGATTTTGTTTGATATAATCCTCAGTATGGATTGGATTTCAGACCATGATGCGAAGATTTATTGTAAGAAGAAGGAGGTTACAATTTTTGATGATGATGATAATGAACACCTTATCTTTAGAGGAGAATAGTCACCACCTAATTCTTATCTAGATCCACCCCCAGTTGCTCAACTAAATTCAATTATTGGGGAGGAAGATAATCAAATGACTGTGGGTGAGGAAAGGAATGTTCAAATAGAGGATGTACCTATTGTGAGAGAATATGTTGATGTGTTTCTAGAAGATTTACCTGGATATCCTCCAGAACGAGAAGTTGAGTTTTCCATTGATTTAATTCCTGGATCAAGGCCTATATCGAAGAACCCTTTTAGAATGGTCACTATGGAAATAGTTGAACTAAAGAAACAACTAGAGGAATTGAGTAATAAAGGATTTATTCACCCTAGTGTTTCTCTATGGGGAGACCCTGTTCTTTTTGTTAAAAAGAAAGATGGATCTATGAGGTTATGTATCGACTACAGGGAGATCAATGCTATAACAATGAAAAACAAGTATCCCCTACCTCACATTGATGATTTATTTGACCAACTGCATGGATCTAAATACTTTTCAAAGATTGAACTTCACTTTGGATACCATCGGTTGTGTGTGAAGAAGGAATAGATTCTGAAGATAGCATTTCAAACCAGGTACGGGCATTACGAGTTTACAGTAATGCCTTTTGGGCTGACTAATGTGACCTCTGTATTCATGGATCTAATGAATAGAGTTTTCTAGGAATATCTAGATGTATTTTTGGTGGTATTTATTGATGATTTCTTGGTATACTCCAAAATCTATGAAGATCATGAAAATCACTTGTGCATTATCCTGAAGACTCTGAGAAGACATGAATTTTATGGAAAGTTTAGTAAGTGTGAATTCTGGCTTCAGGAGATTTCTTTTCTTGGCCATATTATCTCTAAAGATGGAATCTCTATTGATCCTTCTAATACCAAGGCAATCCAAGAATGGCCTACACCGACGAGTATAACTGAGGTACGCCGTGTTATTGGTTTAGCAGGTTATTATCGACATTTTGTCCAGAATTTTGCCTGATTGGATAACCCATTAACAAATATCACATGTAAAGGGGTTAAATTTTTTGGAAAAAAGTGTGTGTATAATGTTTTATAGAACTAAAGAGAATATTATTCAATACTCCTATATTGACTCTACCATCGGGGAATGATGGGTTCATTATTTATAGTGATGCATCAAAGAAAGGACATGGTTGTGTCCTTATGTAGAATGATAGGGTTATTGCCTATGAATCATGACATTGAAAATTCATGAGGAAAAATATCCTACTCATGATCTTGAGTTAACATCTGTGATCATTTCTTTGAAGATATGGAGACACTACCTCTATGGCGAAAAATGTGAGATTTATATTGATCATAAGAGTTTGAAGTATATTTTCTCACAAAAAGAACTCAACATGAGGCAAGGGAGATGGCTTGAAATACTCAAGGATTATGATTGAACGATACACTACCACCCATGGAAGGAAAATAAGGTGGAAGATGCTTTGAGCAGAAAATATCATAGAGTTTTGAACATGATGATAATTGAAAGGGATCCTATTTTCATGGATCTAGTAATGTCGGATATGGGAATCACCATGTATGGTGAAACATCAATTGTTTTTCAAATGGTTGCCAAACCATCTTTACTAGAAAATATTAAGAGTTCTGAAACCAATGATGAAGAATTTCAAAAGAAGATTAAAGTAGTGAATGATGGGAGATTGAGTGACTTTGTGTATGAAGATGGAATTTTAAAATTCAGGGAGAGACATTGTGTTCCTAATATACCTGATCTAAAAATGGAATTGTTGGACGATGCTCATAGTTCCAATTTCTCTATACATCCTGGGAGCACCAAAATGTATAGAGATTTGAAGGAACATTTTTGGTGGGACAACATGAAGAGGGAGATTGCTAATTTTGTGTCAAGATGTATGGTTTTTCATCAAGTTAAAGCTAGAAGGAAACAGCTTGGTGGAGTATTGCAACCTCTTCCCATACCTGAGTGGAAATGGGATAATATTACGATAGACTTAGTCATGGGGATACCAAAGAATCCTAGAAGGAATGATGCAGTATGGGTGATTGTTGATCGTCTTACCATGTCAGCACATTTTCCTGCTATAAGAGAAGATTTACAACTCGAACATTTAGCAAGACTATATATTAATGAAGTTGTGAGACTTCATGGAGTTCCCCTATCGATTGTTTCTCATCATTATCCCCGTTTTACTTCAATATTCTAGAAATGTCTTCAGAAACCCCTGGATACTGAACTTCATTTGAGCACAGCCTGCCACCCTCAAACATATGGACAATCAGAATGGACTATTCAAACCTTAGAAGACAAGTTGAGATCCTGCTCACATGACTTTTAGGGTATGTGGGATCAATATTTACCTATGGTATAATTTTCCTATAACAATATCTTCCATTTGAGTATTCAAATGGCACCATATGAAGCGTTATATAGAAAGAGATGTCCCACACCAACCTGTTGGGATGACTTTGGTGAATGAAAACCAATAGGCCCAGAACTGGTGGAGGAAACGATGGAGAAGGTGAAGGTAATCCAAAACCACATAAAAGTAGCTCAAAGTAGGTAGAAGAGCTATGTTGACAACCAAAGGAAGGATTTGGAATTTCAAGTAGGATATCATGTTTTCTTGAAGGTATCTCCATGGAAGGGAGTTATATGTTTCGGAAAAAAAGGTCAATTGAGTCCCAGGTACATAGGACCTTTCGAAATTATATAACGAATTGGGGCTGTAGCTTACCGTTTGGCAATGCCGCCATGTCTCTCCAAAGTTCACGATGTGTTCCACGTATCACTGTTGAGAAAATACATGCCTGACCCAACACATGTACTCACTTATGAGGAATTAGAACTGGAACCCAATCTGTCTTATTGCGAAGAGCATGTTAAGATTCTTGATACAAGAGAGCAAGTGCTAAGAAATCGGACAACTCATCTGGTAAAAGTTCTATAGAGAAACCATAAGATCGGAGCGGCAACGTGGAAACCCGAGGAACATATGATGAAGAAACACCTGATCCTTTTCATGTGGTTGTATTCTAGAAATTTTGAGGACGAAATTATTTGGAGGGGAGAATGTAACACCCCATGCTTCCACGGTAAGATTCACTTTGAATAATATAGTAGCGTGTGTTGTACGAAACTTTTAGATTCTAACACATTGTGACCAATCAGACTAGCCATTATGAATAGTAATACCCACTTTTTGAAATTTTATAAATTTTATCTCTCAAAATGGACTTCATTTTTGGATTCGGAATATCGAAATTATCCTAGGGTGATATTTTGGTACTTTTGGAATAACTTTTACATTTTTGATGAATAGTGAAAATTAGTAAATTTTAATTAAAAACAACTTTTTTAATAGAAATAATTAATAGTGATAAATTATGAATTTGAGTGGTTTTAATGTATATTTATAATATATTTTTACCATTTAATACAATGTTGGTCATTGGACATAATTTCACAATTAAACCGGACATAAACAAGTGTCAATCTTTTGATAGTTATTATTTCTTAAAAATAATCCTTTTTGTTCAGCCAACCCCTGCACAAATACTACCTAAACTTCCCTCACTTCGATTTAGAGTCCTTAGTTTGATAATAAATCCATCCTAAGTAGCTCTTTGGATCAAATCAAAAGGAAGAACCCGAAGAAGAGGTAATTTTTTCACCACCATCTTTCAAGTTCCTTTCTTCTTCAACTTGTTCTTTCTTTGTTATTACCATTATAAAATAATAACTTCAGTATCCTCAATATACTATGATGTTATTATAAATATGTTACAACCATATTCAGTATTCTATCCATCCTTTGAATGACATGTCACCATACATGCATACGTACGGCTTACCGTCTCCAGGTCATGGTGTAATTGTTATTCAAAACATTATTATTTGGATGGGTATAATAATGATTTTTAATTGATTTAAATAATAAATATAACATTATAATTATTCTTTATATATGATATACCATCCAATTATTTATTATTTTAATATCAAAATAATGATAGTGTCGCTCGAGCGTACGTATGGACTACCGTCTCCACGAACGCGATGAGATTCATTCCATGTCGTATCCATTCAAGTCTAATTATCATTTGATGATTAAAAATAATTTTAAAGGACTTGATATCATTCAGAATATGAATAAGATACAACCTATACATAAAAAACATGGCTTATGTAACAAAACATATAAAAGAAAACAAGTAAGTTAACACATGAAATGATGATAATACTAAGATATTATTAACAGAGCAATGGTAAAAGATCATATATGATATCATATTAATGTATATGATTCTTGTATAATTTAATAACAATTATTTCAAAATTATACCGGAGGTTAATATACCCTCATCTAAGGAAAAGTACAAGGTAAGGGTTTATTTCACAATCACTTCATTATCCGACGTTGTTTATACGTAATTATCTACTGGGACCTCTTTATCATCCACATTCATGTTTCTTTGAAATGTTTTTCAAAACACTCTTACTATTTTAAAAAATATGGGTTCAAGTCATTTATACCCTTGTTTGAGTTTTTATTAGAGGTTTATAAAGGAATATTTTCATCGTTTTCCAAACAACGTCCTTTTTAACCTTTTCGACAGAATTAAGGTAAGAATGTCTTTTTAACTTATACGGTAGATGTGGCTATTTTCCACCGCTATAAAGTCGTAGAATCTTCTCTTAAAAGATTATAAGAATATTTTCAAAATAAAAGTTTTATTTTTATAATTATGTGAATTTTAAATGATTTCTAAAAATAGATATTTCTATCAAATAGTTTTGATTTAATCTATGTCAACATTATTTAATGGATTTTAAGCTTATTTGATGTTTATTTATTATGATACAAAACTTCCATATTGTATTGAAGATTTTGTGATATGTTTGACTTTGGATGTGTTATTTTTATACCATTCGTGGTTTATGGAGAAATTATCGACATTTCGTATACTAGTTTTAATATGAATGTTTATGTTCTGTTTAAACGTGTTCATATAAGGAATGCATTGGACTTAATAAGTGACGGATGGAGCCCGCGATAGATCCTCGATGCATCGGTAGGTCTCATGAGACAAACCAGTGTCTGGGAACAAGTCCTTGACCAAATCTTATTTGTAGTCTTGGCACCAGACCTTGACTATGTGGTTATGATAGTCTGGAATTAGGCATTCCATCATTATGAAAGTGGTTATTGATATTGCATGTGATTATTAGACTAGTATAATATCCATGTGAATAATTAAATGGAATTATTGCATTTTATTTCTGCCCTATTATGATGAAGTTCAAGATTAAAAGGCTTTTGTTTTAGTTGTACATTGCCTTACATATTTATGTTTATTTACGAAAGTTTCCACTATATTGTTATCCTTACTGGGCATCGGAGCTCACCCCTTTCTATGTTTTACTTTTCCCAGTATGTGAAGAAGTATTTTATGAATGACATGCAGTGATAGTATGAGGGGATATGAGTGTGGACTATGGGGACTATGTTGTTGTAGTTTCCATTTTATGATGTAATGCAAACTTTATGAATGTATCTAGTTATTACAAGGCTACTAAACTAATCGGTCTTTTGAGACATGATCTTTTGTGATAATTCCAATGTTATGTAATAATGAACCAACTCTGGGTAACTCGGGTCGAGGCGTTACAACTTCCACCTAAGTGGTATGGTGTGCAAGGATCACCGGGAAGATGTCAAAGGGGACACGGGGAGGACCTCCGTGCTGGGTGCTGGTACGGGTGGGATCCCCGCTGGAACTGATGGGAGCATGGGTAGGACCTCCATGTCTGGTTCCCTTGGTGACGTCAGTGTGAGGCAGGTCCCCATACTTATCGGACCGAACATGGGTAGGACCTCCATGCTAGGTGTGGGTGATGTGAAGATGATCTCCACCCATCTAGTTGACAGGACGAATAGGACCTTCTTCAGCTGCTACAAGGATGTGAGGAAGGTCCACACATCACTAGCATGTCTAAACACTAGGGAATTGGCGTGTCTCTCTTTTCTATCTTATTATAGGGCTTCTCGAGGGTGCGAAAGCCCGAGGAATCCAAAGTCGAGTGTGGGGAATCCTATGCCATAGGCATGTATATGAGGTTTTCCTCAGCTTCCTATGTTTAACACGGGGTATGCCGCAAGTTTAATGTCCAGCGGAGACGGATCGGGCTGATCATAACACTAGATAGAGTGGATCATATTGAAGAACCCCCTTGACGGAACACCGATATTGAGGCCAGCATGTGGGCAGCTTCCCGAATGAAATGGAGGGGAATGGGGTGGCATGATCTCATCGATATGTGGAGGCCCGGGTAAGATTCAGGATGGGTGATGGAATGTTGAATGGAGTTGAGGAGGAATGAGATAGGATTGTCATGAAGATGATGATAGTGATGGGCTTGAGCCTCGAATATACCTTCTACATATCCCTGTGGCAGGGAATCAAAGTCTGCATAGTTTGGTCGGTGAGAACTGATGTGAAAGGGGGTCAAAGCGACCAACGAGTGGTGGGATTGAACCTCAGGGAGGCTTCCTACGTACCATGCCTTGACATGGATCAAAGCCCATGTATTTCATAATTGATGTGTGAGGATTACACTCTAGGATGCCCAAGGTGGTGGGTGAACCGACGTGAATGAGGTCGGAGCGACCGAGTGGTGGGCTTGAACCTCAGGGGGGGCTTCCTACGTACCATGCCTTGACATGGATCAAAGACCACGTAGTTCAGAATGGATTTCAGTGAACCGATGTGAAGAAGGACCTTGGTCTAATGGTTGTTGGACTTGAATGTCGGGGAGGATTCCTACATACCATGCCTTGACACGGATCAAAGTCCCAGTAGTGAGGGTGAGCACGTGTCGGTGAACCAACGTGAAAACGGACCTTGGTCCACATGGGTGGTTGGCTTGAACCTCATGGAGGCTTCCTACATACCATGCCTTGACATGGATCAATGTCCCTGTAGTTCGGGTGGGCGCCAGTGAACTGACTAGAAGATGGACTGGGGGTCCAATGGGTGTTGGGCTTGAACCTCGTGGAGGCTTCCTACGTACCATGCGTTTGCATAGATCAAAGTCCACGTAGTTTGGGTGGGTCACAATGGCTTACCACTGGATTTCAATGTAGTTTAACGTCATGCAGGATGGGGGAATTTGGGGCTTACACCCTGAGGCGGCCCAAGGTGTGTCATGGTTAGTGATCACTCTAAGCCCACAAGAGTCATGCTCTGTGTGAGAAACAAAATGTTGCAGGGACCCGATGATCACGTCGCGAAGGGTGCGTCCGTGGGAAGCGAAGAGGGGCTTATGCGTTGGGCGGCCCATGGTGCTGGGACTTACTCTAGGATGGAGGCATGAGGGCGACAAAGCGCAGAGGGAGAGGGATTTGGCACCCAGGAAGAGAGGATGGGGGAATTTTCCTTATCATGTCCTCCGCTGGCCTTGGGGACCGAAGATGAAAGGACGGAGTAGGGGGATCTTGCACCTACAAGAACGGATAGGGGATTACACCAAGGTGGATGCCCTTCCCCACAGACAAATGCCACTCCAAAAAGGATTATATCATCCCTTTTGGATACTAGGGGGAGTGGAGAATTCCCATGGTGGGGGAACCTCGTGTGAGAGCCACATGGCGATGTCACAGTTTAATGTCGTGTGTTGAGAACGAGGGTTCTTGGCATTTTAACGCCCTGTAACTCGGACGAGGTGGGTATAATCCACACCCCTAGGACTTACATAACCGGAACCCTGTGCTCCTTGTGGGAGGGAAGGTACCGGTAACATCGTGGTGAAGGGGGGTTGCATAGCGAACCATCGAGGGGTCCACTTCAGTATGGCTATGCAAAGAATCAATACCCATTAGCGCTCCTATGTGAATAAGTGTTAGGTGAAGCAACGCCATGGGAGGTATCGTCCATGGGACTTTGAAGTCACAGCATGAAAACCTTGAGGGTCATACGAGAGAAAGAATTTCCAAGCAGAGGGGTCCATAGGTAGGGGCCTTGTGGAGCTCGGTTTCTCTGCATGGTGGAGGGAACTTGCGAAGGGGTGTGCTTCGAAAAGTGGGGTGCCTTAGCCTTGTCATGGGGGCAGAGGTGAAAATGGGAGGTGCTTCTTGAAGTGGAAAGGAATTCGCAGAGCACTGCCTCACGGAGCACAGGTGCTACGTGAATCAAAGTGTCATGAAGCAATGTGCTTCACGAAGTACAGTGACCCTGCCTTGGAATTTGGATCACATGTACATGAGGGGTGTTTCACGAAGCATAAATCCTCCGCAATGACCCGGGTCCCCTTGAGGATCCTCTTCCTTCGCGAAATCCCTTAGGCTTTGGAAAAGGCATCCCTCTTGGAAGAGGGGATAAAAACGAGACAATTCATATCCACTTCGCAAAGCAAAAGTACCTCGTGTAGCTAATGACTCATAGAGAAAGGGGTGATTCACGATTCGGGAGCTAGGAAGTTGAAAGGTTAGATTGTCTGTCTTTTGGGCTCGGGGGGAGTCCAGTATTTATAGGGAAGAGGCGTCGCAGAGTAGAACTGATGCGGCACGAAGAGGGGCTTAGGTTCTTCGTGGCGGGTCGTGAACGTCAAGGGCATCCACGGAGGGTACCGCCTCCTTTGCTTCGCGATGGGCTCAGGAACGTCAGCGGCGTTCGCGGAGTGTGTCGCCTCCTTTGCTTCGCAGCGGGCTCACGAACATTAGCATCATTCATGGAGCATCCCACCTTATTTGGTTTGCGGCAGGCTCGCGAACCTCATCGGCTTTCATGGAGCGTCCCGCCTTCTTGACTTCGTGGCGGCCGCGTTGCTTGGGGGGACTCTGTGAAGTGGTTTCACGAGGCCGATCGTAGGGATTCTTTCTCTTTTTTCTTTTCTTCCAACATTTTGGCGCAAACAGTGGCCCACACAACCAATGTGGATTCTTCCCTTCAGTGATATTCCATATTACGTTGTACATCCTAGCTAGCATCCAGATCCCCAAATTGATCTGTTCCCCCATCGCCACCATGGACGTCGTGATAAACATGCTCAGCCATACACCCAGGTTTGTATCCCTTAATGGTATTATCCAACTGTAAATGATCAGGTACATGAACAAAACCAACCAAACCACCAGTTTCTAATAATTACTAACATTAAACCCCCATGATTTTCACTAGTTGTCCTCTAAGAGCTGCTAGTATGAGTTATCTTTGATAAATTAGGCCAATTCTGGGCAAGTGGAAGGCCTCATAGGAAACTTTTCTTCTAAATGGTAATTCATGAACCTCATGAACCACAACTTAAAATGGGCATCCATCACTGACTTTTTTCATGTCCTAGAACTTGGTCCATTAATGACTTTGCCTATAATAGAATCTGCTCTGGGTCCTCCCATGTATTCGCGTCAGGGAGGAACTTGTCATACATCGCCCCTAGGATTGGAATCCTAGAGACTTTGTGATGTTTCCAAAGGGTGATACTGATCTCCCCATAGTGAAAATGAAAAGGGTTTCTCCTCGATGACCTCATGCTCAATAACACTAGCATCAGTTTCTTCGGCTGGTAGATGTAGAATTGGGAGGTCCATGCCGCTTCATATAGGCCCACTCGCATCAGCTCCACCCCAAACTCCTCATTGGAATAATATACCCAGTAATCCAATGCCCAATCATCTGTAAAACTGCCACCCTAGTGCAGATCCCACTCATCAATCTACCCCTTCTCCAGGCTCTCGAAAACTACCTTCAGAATGCGGCAGTACTACGGCGGGAGATACATATGGCATCAACACCTTCTCATCAACATTGTTAGCATGGTTATATAAGAAGTCTGCATTGATAGGTGTATGATCCTCCTAAGTATGACCGTCAACCATGATGCACCACTAGAACATGCACAACGTGCCCATCCCTACTAGCTTCCAGAATGAGAAAATCATCCCTCAAACCATATCCATATAGAGGAAGCACATGGGGTAGTTATTATGGCAGTCTGAAAATATCTCCAATAGGGATTCATGGTCTGAATGGCTCCACACACATTTCTTGATTCCTAGTTTATCATCAATATCTTCCCTCAAGGAAGAATCTACAAGGACCCATTGGTAGTTCCTATTAATCCATTTCATCTCAAAATTGTATAATATTTTTTCCTGGATCATAGAGCTCATTCGCGGATCTCGATCACAGTGACAGTTCACAGAGCCCTGCCATGGACATCACATGCACAAGCTACAGAGTCAGAAGACTTTTTGTGTGCTATAGAGAAAAAAAGGACATGATTTGAAATGAGCGGTCACAGAGTGTGATGAACTTCATGAATTGAGAGGCCAGGAATGAATCAAGGAGATATGTAAGAAACAAATAGGGTTATCCATCCCCTATTTATAGGCAACAACCTCCGAGCTTTGTGATGCTCCTGGTCGTGGCGAGCATCATGGCATTCTCAACCTGCACATCACATATCCGCATCGAGACCCTGCTTCATGGTCTAGCTTTATGATTACCCAAAAAATATTTGTGGATGTACCCTCATACTTTGACCCTTGTTTTCTCCCCATCTCCAAGTATGAGGGGGAATTTATTGGTGAAAAAATGTGTTCAGTGTAAAAATAAACAACGATCACACCAATGCCAAAGGGTATGCTTCATAAAGCACCTTCGCAGATTCCCTCAGCACCGCACCCAGCACAAATCCATGAAGAACTCTCCAATCTCCACAGAGTAAAGAAAAATAAGGCTATATAGTTAAGACACAATTGAAGAAATTCTTTTCACCATGGAGGGAACCAGGTCGCCTATACGATCCCATGGAAATTGAAGGAAGACTCTGTGATCATTATAGAGGGATTGGAGGAGGCCTCTGCACCATGGAGGGGATAACGTTCGACTCCGTAGTTATGTCAAACTTTATGAAAACCTCTTCTGATTGAAAAGCACTGTGTGGCTTCACAACAAGCTGTAAGAGCTTTGAGACGCCTCTCACCTATAAAAACCATGCTTCCTTCTGACCCATTGGATGGATACCTCGACCATTCTCATTCTCAGCTCTCAAATCACGAAGCACCTTCTTCTCTACGAATCATTGTGAGAATGATCTATTTAAGTTATTTGAGCATTGCGATGTGCCTTTTCCTTAGATATAATTCATCCACTCTTCAGGCTGTGATTCCCTTCGTGAATCCCATGGGCCATCACAAAGGAAGGATCTTCCTAAGGGAACCCAAGGCTTCTCAAATCACTCATGATTCATGAAGTACCTTCTATACACATGTGGAGCCCATGCTAAGGCAAGGTCACTCTGATTTGTGAAGTACATTTCTCTGTAATTCCGCGTTTTGCAAGGTATCCATAATCTATGAAGTCATACTCCTTGAAAGCACATAAAAGTCAAAAAGCACTCATTTTATTGCTATATAAATCATGCCTAGGCTAGGACACCCCACTTTGTGAAGAATACCCCTTTGTATCATATCTCCACCCCATAGAGCACCGAAGCTTTGCATGTTTCCTACCTGTGACCCCTTTTGCTTCAAAATCACTTATCTCATATGAACATCCACGCTTTTAAGACATGATTTCAGGTTCCCTTGGGTGGTATGTCATATGGAATTTCTTAGCCACATGCTTCTTCGCATAGGCACTCTAACAACTATTTCTTATTCGCACAGCCACTCTAATGTAAGCCCCTCAATGGATCAATCTGTAACCCTATCTTCCCGTGGAATTGTTGACGCCTTACCATCCCCAAGTGAGGGTAGGTATCAGTTATTTATTTCCTAGGGATGAGGATGTAATCTTCATCATCCATGTTGTAATATATTAAAATTCCATTAACAATCATCCTCAGTACATGATGTTAATCTATGGCCACACCCCCTGAAATATACATGGGGTGCTCCATCTCAGATATTTTCCATGCCCACTAGTCTCCATGGGGGTGAGATATTATTCACTTGGAATGATATCCTCTTTTAATGGAATGAAATATGTCTATAGGTAAGTGCACCCATCAGGGTGTATGCCCCTAGCCTTTCAAACTGTAGGTAGCATCCTTTCTCCTCCTCTCTTCTTCCGTGTGTGAAGACCAGAGGAGAGATGCGAATAGGGAACTTGAAACCCAATCCCTCTTACTTTGGAATTTATCACCATTGGGACCCTATAATGGAGTATGTTCAAACCTCCATCTCCTGAGGCCGCTAAACACACGTAATCCCCCCTCTATTCCTCATAGATGCACCTTTCGCGATGTGATCATCTGGTCTCTACTACCCTTTGTTTCTCACACTGATCATGAGTCGCGTAGGATTAGAGTAAGAATTTACCACGGAAACATTATCGGGACACCGTAGTGTGTAAGTCCCAAGATCCCATACCAAACTACGTGGAATTTTTTCTTTTATCTGCCATCTAAGAATGGTACGTATGAATCCTTCTTGAGGTTCAATCCCAACTCCATCGTCATCTACGCAATAGTTCTATCTCACTCCCCCTCCACTTCATTACACCCTCCATCATCCATCATGATTATTACCTTGGCCAACACATCTCAGTGAGATCATGCCTTCCACCCGGGCAGCTAACCATGAATAATCCCCATACACAGTCCACAACCATCCAAAAAAGAGTGTCCCTCTTGCGATGGGATGCTACCCATGCGTGAGCCCCAACATGTCTCTGGGTCATTGTCCTTTGTGTACACCCCGATTCATCACCCCTTCAAAGTACTTGGGTTTTGATCACTATCTTCTACAGATGGTAGGGAGAAAAACTTTTTGAACTTCAATACTTGCCAACTAAACACTTGATTCCCCTTAAAGGGACCCAATAATCCTCAAATTTGTCTTCCTTGGACAATTTAATCCACTCATCCAAAAAAAACCCCTAGGTGCTCCCTCTTGGGGATGCACCCATATGATCCAGTACCATAAGTGTTATGATTAGTCTGATCCATCTCTGCTAGATGTTAAACCCATGGAATACCATGTTCCAAACATGGGAAGATGAGGAAAACCTCAGGGACATTACCATGACATATAATTACCTACACTCTACATGGGATTCCTTAGGCATCAGAACCCCTGAGATTCCCTATCATAAGAGGAAGGAACCTAGATGCATCAGTGTTTCAGCATCCATACATGCGAGAGATTTCCAACCTAACTACTCCCCCATTTGATGGTTGATTACTTGACTTGAGATCATATAATATCCTGACAGAAAGAGTGTAAATAACTGAATTACAAGAAGATATGGAACCAGGGGAGAGTTTCATGAACAACGCCTTAATATTTAAGGGAAACCCAAACTATTCGATGAATTATGAGGAGGAATCCACTAAAAGACAAATTGACATCCCATCATCCAATTTATATCAAGTCTAATTCATCCTTGAATAAGTGATAGATTCCACCCACCTTTGGAAAGCAATAATGCGGGGAAATAGCACATCTCATCCACCACGCGCGTATATGTCCCCCGTCAAAACCGTTGGAAACAACTATGCATCGCATACATCCTCTATAATGAGAGGGTATATAGGGACCTTCGCTTCACCACAACCCAACTTACAAGGGAGTCCTAGCTCCTAACCAACTGGAGAATACTCAATTTCTATTAAATAGTGTGGCCCATACCTCAATCCAATGAGGGTTCTCTAACACCAAAATAGGTATCGAACAAAACATGGGGAGAGGTCCACCCTCATAATTTAACTCAATAGTGGAGGGTTCCCTAACCATAATATTGGTCCCACTCCCTGTCGCTACTCAAATATGATGGAGTATTAATATTTACATGAGGACCCACACCCTGGTACGATAGGGTATTACCACTGAAAGGACAGATTCTCCAATTCATGGTATGATAGGGGAGTACCACTCTACAATTATGATCACTATGGTGGACCTGCACCTAGACATAATAGGTTATTACTAACCTCACACAATGGGATCTTCTCCCTAGTACAATATGGGAGTACCAACTCTTACAGAACAACAATTTTTCGATACCCACACCCTATGATGACAATGGAGTTACATCTATATGGATATAGGACATGTAACCTAACATGCTCGGGGAGGACCCACTATCTATATGTCACATATGGAAGACCCACGCACTATAATAATATGGGAACCAAATACAAGGATAAAGGACCCAAACCCTAGTCCAATAGGGGATCACATACTCTATATGGCCAAAGTGTATTGAGGGTCTACACCCTTTCCTGATAGGGGAGTGTTGTCTCCAACAACATGAACTATATGGGGAACCCACACCCTAGTCTGACATGGGAGTATCATCTCTGAGACAACCACCACATGGGTAGATAACCCACACCAATGACACGGGGAGTCCCATCCCTACCAAATAAGATAGGTAAGGGAGACCCATGTTGTGTTTCCAGTGATAGTCACAATATATATCTCTTAGAAACAAACTCGTCTATATCATTAGTCAGGAACCATTAAATGGAGTGGCACACTTATCATACCATGCATCACAAAACTATCATGGGTAGGGGAAATGCCCTTATACAATAGGGGAGAACCTCTCTACCATCCAAAAGAGTCTGTGGAACCCACATCCTAAGGTAATAGGTAAGGTTATCGACCCCAATGTCATCCTAGTGATCCGCCTTGATCACCACCCAATTTTAATAACTAGGTCTACATTATTGACCTTGAATAATGAGACATAGTATATCACAGAACACTACAATGGCTAGGATCACATTCTACAAGAAAAAATGCTTCAAATAGGCTACTAAAAACATGAATTTGATCCCCAGAGAAAGAGATATATAATCTAGAAGATATAAATAAAATCTAAAGTACATAGTGTGTAATGGGGTCCCTATGGTGTGTGTACTAACCCATGAACCTAGTTTGGCCTTTATCTTTATGGATTTTCTATCATTATAGGCCCATATGTGGTTTACAACCTATACATAGTGTTTCCTTCCTCACCTAGTCCCCATGCCATGTTCTTCATCCATCTGGCTCAGCCATCCATGTCTCTCACATGGTGTGAACTCCTTGATACCTGGAATGTCTATGATAAAAGGACACTTGGTCAGGTAATTTTCTCATGACCATTTCTGGAACCTCATTCTCATTTACTTTGGATGTGGTGTTATACACTTCCATGCACCAATATAGGGCTACCCTGGCCATTTACTCTAGCCACATGACATGGGGTTACTACATGATGTGTAACCATGATTCATGATGTGTAGTTCCCAAAAATCATCTTCCTTGAATTTGAAGAACATACAATATTTCCTACTAGATTACACAACATGTACACGGGAAATCTAAAACGAGTATCCCTATATGACCCCATATTCGACCTGATTTCTCCAAAAACATATGGATCAACCTATAGGTTTGTTTATAAATAAAAATAGGGGTTAAAAACAATAAAAATCATAAAAAGGGATTTGAAAATAAAACTCAAATACAACATCCTTGATGGTGAAATTCCGAATATTTAGTGTAGAATGATGCTTGGATTGTGATACACCTCGATCAGATGATAATTAGATCCAATAATAGAGATAGATAGCACCTCATATCTTCGATTCAGCCTTGGACCACAATCCCTCCATTTGGGGAGAGGAGATGGGTTCTCCAATCCTCAATTTGTTTGCACAAAATGAGGTTTGGGGAAGATTTTGGGTAATTATGAATTAAATTTCAATTAATTAATTATCTCACCACTCGATGCTCACCCAAATAGCCCTCAATTGTGCACTCAGTAGAGATAACATTATGTCATGCCTATGGAAAACACGATGTTCTGAACTCAACTGCAGTCTCCAAATTACAATTTGGGAATCCTATAAAGAGTTATTCCATGTTTTCAAGAGATACAATGTCTACGTGAAAAAATATATTTAATATTATTAGTATCACTGCATCGAGGTTCTATGGCCCCTATAATGTCGTATCGACTCAATGCCTAGATTCAGAAATATTAATAGAAATATTTTGATGTATTACAAGTCAATACTCGATTAATTACACTACACCAACAATTCATATTCCCAAATGCCTCTTAAATTGTCCCTATTCTCCCAAAACAACCCAAAACAAGAGCTATCATAAAGGAGATCAAAACATAGTTCAATAAATACATGAAAGAAGGAAATATGATGTCACAACCTCCCCATGATAAAAACCTTCTTTCAATAGTAATGATATAAGGAGGATTCCATGTAAAAGTGTTGAGGACACTACTCTTTCAACAGTGCCACAAGCTCCCATGTCCCATAAGAATCAGAACCATGATTCAATATAATACAGACAAAATTTATCATCCTCTCTTGAAGAACCCTTGCCTCGGAATCAAAAATCGTGATTTCATACTTATTCATGGACAAATATGGAAACCAATAAATATCCTCCTAGCTAACAACATGAGATTGTTAGGAAAGATACATTCAATTCATTGATAAATGGAACACATTATGTATTGATCTCAAATGTTGTGGAATAATTACATGGTAAGACACTTAACCCATAATTTCAACAACTTAAAAAGGTACCAGAGACCATGGAGAATGTTTACCCTATTTTCCTAGATATCGATGTCCCAAATGATGTGATAATATTAAAAATAACTAGCCAGCTACTAAAAACTCTAACAGCTACCTATGACAGTTAGAAAAGGATTTGTATAGGATTTGTCCCGTCAACATTATGTAATGAATAAAATAAATTATCACCATAGTTTCACAGACCAAACTCACCCCAACTAATGTGAAATTACCAATATCCATCCAATACAATGGTGATTTAAAAATACAACTATATAAGGCCTCAAACGTATCCATATGAATAGTATACCTATAATAGTTTTTATATGAAAACTCAACCAGTCCTAGACGGACACCCCATGCTCCATCAAAATCAAGAACACAAGAAGAAAACTATTCTAATACAATCTGTATAGCTCATTTTGTATGGACATCCATCTACATATGATATTCCATTTTCTACCATATCTGATATCCCAGTGCCTCTTAAAGGACACTCAAATAGTATTAAGTTTTACATGGATCCCTATCAGACACTATAGAAAAAGGGACGTGATGTAATATGATTACCACAAACACGTAGATACTTTCTATGTCCTTAACATTGGGAGGGTCTAAAATGGGTACGATCTGATCCAAATTTATTCATTTGATCGATCACAACACATATCACCATATTTTTCATGGGGTTCTAAAACAACCAAACCATAATGTATATAGAGATCTCATACCACATCCTAGTCATCACTCTAAGTAACTAAAGAATACCAATAGGTCTTTGGTTATTATATTTGGTTTAATGAAAATTATAACAACAAGAAAAAATTTTAGTGACATCTTGTATCATACCTATCCACCATAAGCATTGATGGAAATCATAAAAAATTATTGTTGTTATAGGGTGAATCGACCACTATGAATTATGATATTCCCCCATTGTAGCCTTTTTAATGGGGAGAGGAATAAAAAACTTATTCTAAAAGAATAGGATTCCATCATAATAGAATGACCACTTACCAAAGATCTCTCCTCCATAAATAGATTCCTAAATTCCATGGAATTCATCGTCAATATAATGCTCATAGACAACCATCTTGAGAATATGGGAGGTCAAATGAACACATTAATGAACAATATCATATACTTATCCCTAGAAACCTAAATGAAACTGTTTTATAAAATCCATCATATTCCACTTTTCTTATTATTCATTCCTGAAATGGATCAGATGTTTCCTACTAAAATCATCAGTAATGACATCCCCCTTCCCAAGGGTTTATGAAATGATGTAATAAAATTAATGAAGTTACACCACCCTACACCTCTACCAATGGTTATATTTTTACTAAGAGAAGATATAGCTCAGCATCATGTCATCATAAAACATTATTAAACCTTCAATTAATAGGTAATTAGACCAAATTTAAGGATAATGCATCACAACATTGAGTTTGAGATCGTGGGTAAGATAATTATTCTCTTGCAGAATAAGATTTCTAGAGATATAGGTTACCATCTAATTACCCTAGATAATAATATACCCCAAACTAAAAATAACTGCCTCAAAAAAGACCACGGAGCCCTGCTAATCCTCTAGAAGTGTCAACACTGGCGTAGAAGCTGATTACATTTCAACTCAACCAAATAACACTTACATATTTTTCCTAGGAAAACATTACCACATTCCAAGAGAGGATGGTCATCAGAAGAAAAAACATTGATAAATCCTTTACAAACTATTCATTATACCCTGCTAAACACAAGAATCATTGAATTTCAAAAATATTATGTGTTTTCTCCCTTGTCATAATAGGTTTCATCTACATAGGATTAGATGAAATTCCATGCTCATTGACCACATTTTCCATGAACTTCACTTCCCAAATCCATAAAGAATATTTCGAAAGAATGTTGTAGACATAATTATTTATCCACATATTTAAAACTACTCTCAGATGTTACAAAATATCCTCCTAATATTGGGAGTGGAAAAGGATTTTACCCACAAATAACAACATGAACATATAAGTATATTTATGGAAATGAATTTTTATCAACACCATTAAGATTTCAGGATCACTAGGCATACCAAATGGCATGAAAAGATAATCAAAATTGACATACCTAATACATAAGGAGGTATTTTGAATATTTGATTCTTTTTCTATCAACTAGTGATATCCATATCAAAAATCAAACATCATGAACGACATATCTAGTTTCAACTTATCGAACAGATCATCAATCCATGGTAAGTTATACTTTTTATTCATTATAACTATGTTTATTTTCTAGTAATTAACACATCATAGAGTGGTTCCATCACCATTATTAGAAAGGAGACTAGGAAACACCCATTGGGACACAATAATGAAAATAAATCTTTTCCCTAAGAGGAAATCCAACAAACTCATCAACTCATTCATTTTAGCTAGTTCCATATGGTATGAATGAATAAATACTAGTAGAGTACCTAGAACTAAATAGATGGAGAAGACTACAACTCTTACCAATGTAAGACAACATAAATTATTAGGAAACATGTTGGGAAAATCCATGATTACAAGAGGGTGATCATCACTCTAAGATTATTGATCCAAGAAAATAGAAAAAACTAACTCTAACCAACCCAAATCAACTTTAATATCCCAGAATTACCATGTATTGTTTTCTAAATTATATGTAATTATTTTGAGACCACACGCTTTGACAACACATGATTTTGAGGCTCGGGTGATCCCAGAATTGAATTTTGATCTTTTTTAAGTACATTTAGGTAAAATTGAAAGTGGTTTTTTAATAATTTAAACTAGTGCTCGGATCACAAATATGAGAAAATCATTGAAGTTGGAATGCTGGGATTCACTTAGAAAGAACCTACCATCTACTGGAAATGGTCGGATGGAAAATATAGTTTTTGAACTAATTGGATAATAATTAAATATCATTTTAAAATATTTTATTTTCTTCCCCCATCTTTGAGCGGCAAAAGGAGACGCTATGGTGTGGTGATGAGGCACATTAAATGAATCTCATTTATTGATAATAAATTGAGCGCAATAGAGGATAGTTTCTCCCATAATCAAGCACGCTACATACGTAAACCCTGTGGTTGGATGAGACCTAAAGAATACTAACAAGCGACCCTGTGTGGATCAGATACCATGGCCCAGTGGGAAGTAGCTTCTGTGTGACCCAGTAGGCCCACAATGGGTAGTGACTTCTGTATAACCTGGAAGACCCATGGTACTCGAAAGGAGAAGTACCTCAGTATGACCAAGGTGGGAAGCATCTTCTTCGTGACCCAACATACCCATGGTTGGAAATGGATTTTGTTTAACCTCACATACCCGTGGTAATCATCATGGATGAGTACCACACCAATCCTTGTTTAGTGGGAAGAAACTTATTTGTGACTCGATAGGTCCACTGTACTCATTAAGTAGGAGTTCTCCTGTAGCCCATGGTTTTTGATTTTATGACTAATGGTCTTAACCTCCTACTCTAGAATACACCTTGTGTGATTTGTCTTGGTTCATGATCATTATTGGTGATCATTCTTTGTGGTTTGGTTCGGGATTTCATTGTGGTCTTTCATTGTTTTTTTGGGAACCCCACTTTGTATTTTGTCCCTCACCACTACACAGGATTCACCCACATTTGTTGTGTCTACTAAAGATGACATCATCCTTGATGGAGGACTTGGTGGCCTAGGACCCCGTGGTGCCCAGTGAGACCATGTAGGTGAGGCGTACTTCTACAGATTCCTGATGCAGCTCTATAATTACCCATCAGGTGGGTATTCTAGTGGATGGATTTTAAATTTTTTCCTTGCACATTCCTATTTTCAGATAATCTTTTTTTGGGTTTGTATTGTGTCGCATTTGACCTCTAGTTTGTACTTTTACTCAGTGGTGGTTTAGTGGAATTCATATTTACTCTTCCACCTTTGGGATGTGGTTGTGGGTGCTTGTATCAAGGAACTTAGGAAAATGCATCCCAATTATAGGTTTATGCCTCTGGCACTAGTCTCCAACCCCTGACCTTCGAGAGGTGGGCTTGGGGTATGTCACTACGTGGGCCTTGGGGGACATGTCAGGACAAAGTGGAATCTGATCTTGTCAGTTCTTCCTCAAAGACAGAGAGTCTATTTTTGTGTTTTTTGGGAAATAGTTTTGAATGATTCAAGTATGATAATCAAATTTAGGGAGTCCGGTGTTGGTGTGGCAGAATACATATCCATACACCATGACCCTAAATTATGCTTTTTGGCTTTATACATGAAAAAAATAGTTGTCTAAGTGTCTCATTATGATCCTCTTGAGAAAGAGTAAGATAATCAGGTATAATTTTCATATTGTGGTATGTATTGATCTATTTCAAGATGCCTCCACATAGACAGCCAGCTAGGATTCCGTTACGTGATCATTTGGGTAGCCTACCTAGCGATGAGGTGATAGTTCAGGGACCAGTTCTAGAGAAGTCTCTACCAAGAGGCACACCGATGTTTCCAAAACCCATTGATCATGTGTTACTGTTGGCTTTACCAGTAGATGATGTACACAAAAACATATCCATGAATGAGTTTTAGTGAAAGATACCTTCCATGTTCAAGTGAGGAATAGAACCTTAGGTCGTTGTGGATTTGTTGGTGGAAGTGATGCAAGTCTTATGCTTTGTGAGGACACCACTTGACCAGATGTAGATCTTATCCCATGATCCCTCTTTTGGGATTTCCATTGAGATGGTGAATCTTTACCATCTAGATGAATGATGAGGTAAACCTCACCTAAACAGACTTTGGGCGGCTTTTCTGGGAGGATTTTTCCCCTGTCATTGTACTTTGTGCGCATTCATGAGCTACATAACCAACAACAGGGACGCATGTCTGTGGTTGAGTACTATGTGATGTTTACATACCACTGTTTATACTCCAGAGACACGGTAAAAGACCCTTTATTCAGGGGCTAGCCCATTGAGCCGGGAATCAGATGGAAGATTAGGGAATCCATGGTGTCTCTTAGCATCACCAATCAAGAAAGAGTGCTAGAACAAGCACTTCTTGTTGAGGGATTCCTAGAAGAGAAGGCACGGACAGCTGGAGCCACCAACAGACCTCAAGCGGGAAGACTCATTAGTGGTGACCAATAGGTAGTAAAAGTGGGTACCTGAGTGGGTTAGATATTTTATGGGATTACTCAAGGACTCAGGGTCGATGGTGCAGGGATCCTATAGAAGAGGGTGTCAGCAGAGAACCAAGATGTGCTTCACATGTGGCGGGCAAGGACACATGGCTCGTGATTACCTGAATAGCCTCACAGACCATCAGCAGGAGGTCGGAAAACCACCAACGTGGAGTAAAAGGTTAAAGCTAGGAGTTCTATAGGGCGGCGAATGTGCTAGGTGGAGGCCGAGTAGCTGATGGTGGATGACGGTTCGAGGTGCTACCACCACCACCCCCTGGTGGTCGACTACCTGCTCATGGAGCCAGTAGATATGGGTGTGGCCAACATAAGGAGATAGAGGCCTACAACCACGGTGCTCCCGAGATAATTATAGGTACAATTTGTGTCTCCTCCTCCTTATTTACAGTTCTTATACACATAGGTTCCCATCACACATTCCCTTCTATTGACCTCATTTAAGGCTCAGAGATTCCAATGGAGTCTTCATCTCGATCCTTATGATTACAGACTCTTATGTGAGGTAATTTGATGATTATACACTGTTTTTGGTAGTGTGATCTCATTCTTGGAGGAGAGAGATTCAGATGGGATCTCATAGTTGTGGCATCGAGGACTTATGACGCCATCATGGGGAAGGGACTAGGTTTTCCTTCACTGATGAGAAGGGAAATATTTCTGCACATGATGGAATTTCTCGAAGGAGGGTGCAACCAATTTCTCAGCAGTTGGCTAGCCTCTCCCTTAGTGTGGTGGAAGATATGAGTCTAATCATTCTTGTAGTGGTGGAAAAGTATGAGTATTTCTATACAAAGGATGTTTCCAGACTACCTCCTCAAACGGAGGTAGATTTCTCCATCAATCTCTACCCAGGGATGGAACTGATATCTACTCCAAAATATCATATGTCTCCTCCAAATCTTCATGAATTGATGTTATAAATGGAGGAATTACAGGAGAATAGCTTCGTGAGACACATTGTTTCACCATGGGCAACCCCAGTTTTGTTTTCCAAGAAGGAAGATGGGATCCTGAGGCTGTGTGTGGACTTCCAAAGCATGAACTAGGTGACCATGAAGAATAAGTATCCACTTCCAATAATTGATGACCTCTTTGATCAGTTTAAGGGAGAAAAATAGTTCTTGAAGATAGACCTCAGGTCAGGATATCCTCAGCTTCTGGTAAAAGATGAAAACATTTAGAAGACAGCCTTTAGATGTCGGTTTGGCCACTATGAGTTCATGGTGATTTCCTTTGGAATGACCAATTCAACAACAGTGTTCATGGGAATCATTAATAGTATCTTCTAGTTATAACTCAATCATTCTCTATTTTTCTTCATTGATGACATCATGGTGTACTCGGTGTTGATGGAAGATAATTCTAAACACCTCTAGATAGTCTTGGATACACTATAAGAGCACCAAATTTACAGTATGCTCTAAAAGTTCCAGTTCTAGATTTAGGAGGTCCACTTTCTGGGACACTTCATCTCAGAGGAGGGAGTTGTATTTGATCCGGTGAACATAGAGGTGATGCTTTCTTGGGTTCCATCTAGGAGTGTAAATAAGGAGCGGAGTACATCAGGGATTGGTGGATACTACCAGAGGATAATGCCTGAAATTTCCTAACTAAACCATTATCATCCTTTACACAGAAGTTACAACCCTTTGTGGGGATGGAAAATTTCCACAAAAGTTACCTGGAGCTGAGGTAGAGACTGACGAGTGCCCCCATCTTGAGACTACTAGAAGAGGGTGTTGGGAAATGTAGTTTTTTGAGACACATAAGGGATCGTACTGGGTTTTGTTTTGATGTAGGAGAAAGTAGTGATCACCTATGGCTAATGAAAATTGAGGGAACATGAGAAAAAATACAAGACCCATGACCTGGAGTTAGCAGTAGTGGTCTTCTACTTGAATATATGGTGTAACTACTTGATGTGTGAGAGGTTTAACATCCAATATGACCACAAGAGTCTCAAATAAATATTCTCATATAAGGACTTAATCTTGAGAAAGCAGTGATGACAGGAGTTCCTCCAAGTCTATGGATTTCATATAGTCTATACTCCTAGGAAGCAGAACATTGTGGCAGACACACTCAGTATGAAGTTAGGCTTACAGGTGTTGATTGAGGTGATGAAGCAGTTATTCATGGTACAGATATCCTTTTAGGATGATGATGGAGCATCTTACCTTCAATCAATGACTTTCACTCCCCCACTCTTACAATGTGCTCGGGAGGCACAACATCTGTACATTGACTACAAGGCACGATGTGCTCAGTTTTCCTCAGGACAAGCTCCTGATGAATTTTCAATAGGTGGGGATCACATCATCCTATTCAATGGATACACTATAGTACTAGTGATGTTAGGAGAGGAGGATTTTCAGGAGTTCCATATGTCCCCTTTGGTGGTTCATCCTAATATGGTGAATATTTACTTGGACCTCCGACGTCAGTACCGGTGTCTAGGGATGATGAAAACTGTGTCAGAGTTTTCTTCAGGATGCCTCACTAGTTAGCGTGTGAAGGCAGCATCAGGTCCCTATTGGCTTGTAACATCCACTTGAGGTACCATAATAAGGGTGGGATGTTATCTCCATGGACTTCATTATGGTGTTACCAAACAATTCTAGAGGACACAATCCTATCTGGGTGATCATTGAGCGACTCAACAAGTCATCTCACTTCCTACCATCCAGGAGTAGGGACCAGTACACGTCTTGGGACGCCTCTATTTCTATGAGATAGTGCAGCTTCACAGGTTTCATTTTATGATCATCTCAAACACTGGTGCATGCTTTACATCCAGGTTGTGGAAGGCATTGTAGGAGACTTTCGGGACTCAACTACACTTGAACACCGCCTTTGACCCTCGGAGAGATGGTCAGATGGAGCAGACTCAATAGGATTTGGAGGACATGTTGTGGTATTACGTCCTTGATTTTGGTCATAGTTTCAAGGACCACATGCCACTGGTGGAGTTTTCATAGAACAAAAACTATCACTCCACCACTAAAAGGGATCTGTTTGAGGCCTTGTGTAGGTTGAAATGTAGATCACCACTATACTGGACATACATAGGGGAGTCTATACTCATGGGTCCTGAGTTGGTATGGGAAACCACCGAGAAGGTGCATATCATCCAGGAGGAGTTGAGGACTACATAGAGAATGCATAAATCATATGATGATATGATATAGAGACCCTTGGAGTTTTATGTGGGAGCCCATGTGTTCCTTTGGGTCTCACCTTGATGGGGATTTCAGAGATTTTGATGGGGTGAAAAGTTATCTTCTACGTTCATCAGACCATTCTAGATTTGCATTAGAGTTAGCTGGGTGGTGTACTATATAGCTACCCCCCACCCAAATTCACTAGGTGCATGATGATTTTCATGTTTCGCAGCTGAGGAGGTACATGTACGATCCATCACACGTCATCGATTGGGGAGAACTGGACTTTGATGATGGGGCGGAATTTTTGCAGTTTCTAGTGGAGATTGAGGATCAACAGGAGCGATTCCTTCTTGTACGGTAAATTCCATAGGTGCACATTTGGTGGAATCATTGAAACCTCCATGAGATCATCTTAGAGTTTGAGTATTAGCTTCTTTCTTAGTAAGACCATTTGTTTGATTAGCCTTTGTTTTGGATTTTGGGGATGAAAAGATCTATGGTGGGGAGAATATAATATCCCTGAATTTCCTAGTAATTTGTTTTCAATTATATGAAATAATTTTGAAACTACATGATTTGAATGGACATGATTCTGAGGATCGGTGATACCAAAATGGAATTTTGATCATTTTTATGTTTGTATAAGTTAATGTGAAAGCGGGTTTTTCTAACATTTAAACCAGGGCTCAGATAAAAAATCTGAAGGAACCGTTGAACATGGAACATCGAGATTATCCTATAAAGGAACTAACATCGACCAGAAGGGGATGGATGGAAAACATAGTTTTTGGAATTTTCAGAAAATAATATAAAAAAATTTAAAGTTATTTTATTTTCTTCTCCCACCATTGAGCGTTAGATAGCGATGCTATGGTACGTCGATGAGGTGCGTTAAATGAACCTCGTTAATGGATCATTCTTTTGCATCATAACAAAGAATTAATTTAAGTTTAATGATGTGATTTTGTACTGTAATAGAAATGTTGCGACATGTTTTAATTTAATGGGTTAACACGTTTGAGAGTTGAGAATTAAACTATGGAAATTTTCTAACAAACTGATGGAAAGGATTCCCTCCAAAAATGAATGATGAACTCCAGAAGGATCTATTGCGATGTCTACACTTTATAAAGAATGATATTGGGATACGATGAATGCATATGAATCTTGAATCCTCAAGGATGGAGCAATTAAATGGAGAACATCGATCAAGGTAAGTGTATTTCCATTCCATGTTTTCCCCATTATAGCTCTAAAATGGCGAACAAATATCAACCCATGAACAAGTAGATCTGCAGATTGTTCATTGGTGTGGGAGGGTGTACTTCATGGGTTTTCTACAGTGGGATTAAATTATTGTTGAATGAACATCATCCCCAAACTTCCCCTATTTTAAAACACAAACACAGAGGGCATGAACTGACACAAACAAGGTGTGAGACCCTCCCATTGTACGTTCATCATGGAAGAGCATTTAAAATGGGTTAAAAGTGGAATTAAGAGGCCTTATCAGGTATGGAGACACCCCACGATGGCCAGAGGCTAAGTCGGTGTGAATAAAAAACCACTGGTGCGGACCCGATGGCCCTCTGATGGACCTTCATAATCACTGGCACTGGCAGCGGCATACAGTAATGGCATACCAGAGTTGGATACCGCATCCGACTCTATCCACAACATAATGGGAAGAGCCACCAAGATGGATTCAGTCCCTCGATCACGATGGTGGAGTGCCCTGTCACAGGGGGCCACAGATATCAGTGGCATGTTGTTAATGACTGCTTGCGGTAAATCCTATTGGCATTGTAGCAGTATGCATCGGTCACTAGAGTGCGGTGGAGAAGGCAGCATCGCAGGGTGAAGGGAAGCCAAACCCAGATTCGATCCACATATCAGTTTGGAGGACAGGGTAGGGCATGACCTGGACCCACTACAATGGGCTGGACAATCCCTAGTGTGCCTTAGCCGCCCCATCATGCTGGGTAGGACCCACAACCCAACAGGCCTGTCCCATGCCGAGTCCGGGTCGGGATGGCATACCCGGGTTGGGTCGGGTAGGCCCTTCTATGGCGTACTAGACACAAAACAAACCATCCCCTTTTTGAAAAAAACAAAAATATCTTTCAAATTTCTGTCTGATTGATAAACCATTTTATGAGTTGGAACCCCGATGATGAGGCAGATCTTTTGGAATAATTTATAGAAGATTTCATAGAATTTGAATTTTGACAAATGTCTTGAGGGGCAGTTCTCCTGAAATCAAGCGCACTACGTGTGGAAACCCTGTGATTGGATGAGACATAAAGTGTTCTGAAAATCAACCCTATGTGGATAGAATACTATGTACTAGTGGGAAGATTTTTCTGTGTGACCCGATAGGCTGATAGTGGGGAGCATCATTTGTGTGACTCATCAGTCCCATGGTACTCGACAGGAGCAGTACCTCAGTATGACCAATGTGGGAAGCGGCTTCTGTGTCACACAGCATGGCCCCGGTGGTGAGAGACTTCTATGTGACCGATCATACCCATGGTAATCATTAGGGATGAATACCACAGTAGTCCTAGGATAGTGGAAGCACAATCTGTGTGACCCATCAGGCCCACTGCAGTCATTGAGGAGATGTTCTCCAGCAACCCATGGTGTTATACTTCATGAATGAAGTTCATAGTTTTCTACTGTAGAATATATGTGGTGTGAGATGTCTTGCTTCATGATCATGAGTTGTGATCATGATTTGTGGTTTGGTTATGGATTTCTTTATGGTCTGTCCTTGTTTGTTTGGGGTCCCTACTGAGTATTTTGATACTCACCCCTAAATGGGATTCAACCACATGTGTTAGGTCTGTTGAAGAATATTTCACCATAATGGAGGACGTGGTGGGCCAGGACCTGGAAGTGCCATGTGAGACAAGGTAGACGGGACATACTTCTACAGCTTCCCAGAGCTACTCTGTACTTTCCCATTAGGTGGGATTTCCAAAAGATGACTTTTAGAGTTTTCCTTTTACATTCTTGTTTTTAGTGTTTCTTTTATTGGGGTTGTATTCTTTCCCATTTAACCTAATGTTTGTAATTTTACTCAGTGGTTTTTTACTGTCCTGTATGATTACATTTTTAACTTTGGGACACGGCTGTGTGTTCGTACATATAGGTACTCAGGAAAAGGCCTCCCACTTGATTGTTGAAACCTAAAGCTCTATTTTCAAACCCCTGGCCATCTGGAGGAAGTCTGGGGGTATATCACGACATGGGCCCCGGGGGACGGGTCATGAAATCAATAAAATTGGGTCTATCTCTACTAAACACCAGGTCATATTCTCCCTGAAACACACGACACACCCCATCCGATGAAGTAAAAGAGACCTATAAACTCTAATTTTCATTTCAGACTATATTGATAATGATCCAATCCATCTAGATAATGATGTTAAGTGGATTCATGTCATGAACTAAAAACATTTAGGAAATATCAATTTTGTTAAAGGGAATACATAAGAAGGAGAATAGAGTCCCTTGTCTCTCTCCAATCCGAGGGGTGTGTTAATATCCATCATACAAGACAAAATATTTTTATATATATTTAGAAGAATCAAAATAAAAGTTTATATAAAAGATAGATACTAAGTAGTATAATATAATGGAGTAACTAATGAGGAAGCTACAATAGTGGTACCTCTCACATTCACTAAAACAATGTCATCTTCCCCTAGCGACTATATCATAGTGTGAAGAAGCTTTATTATAGATTTCTATAGATAGAACCCATTTTATATCAAATAATCTTTTTACAACAAAATAATTTCTGTAACCGATGGTCCCATGCAGCTAAATTGAGTAGAAAAATATGGTAGAACATATATAGAAGTCCTGAGTGACCACATGAACTCAAATATTGTTTTCTTTAGGGAATCCTATTTTCAAATGACAAACCATTCCACATCAGAAGAAAGTAAAATGGAATATTAAAATAACTATATGAGGTCTAGAAGACACATTCAATTATATCCACCATGTGGCTCATCCCATTTACTATTTCCTTTAAAGGAACTCGTTGAACATCCATAATGAGAAAAGTCATTCTCATCAACCTTGATTTTCTATCCAAATAATTCTCAAACATCAACACCCTATCTAGTAATTTAACATATGGAGTTTGATTTAGCAAGGAATCCTATGAATAGATATCTATAATTAAACCTATCTTGAACCATAGAGCCTTTATCAATTCTTTCAGAATAGACTCAGTTGAAAACTACACAAGATCAACAATGTGGTTTGTATAATGCGTCATAGTCCAGCCGGCCTGCTGGAGGTTGAAAAGCTTCCTAGAATTAGCTAGTACAATAAATTATAGATATAATGAATTAGTTCAAATAAATATAAATATATTTCACTATGAACCCTCATTCATATTTATTATTACCATTGAATTCATCCATCTCCTTTGAAGACCTTCCTAAATAAATAAATACAATTTCACCTTAATCAGATCATGAGTCTATGAGAAATCAGAAAGGAACTATATCATGTTAATCCAATCCACATTATCTTGAGGATCATTAGTTCATCGTAATATCGGTGTATTCTTTCATAAAAACTGTATAGAAATTTTTTTAGATTTATCCATTTGAGGTTTCATAACTGCTTACTTAAGAGGAACAAGTATATATGCCAATCTCATAGTATGTATAGAACACACAACATTCTAAAAAATATTATAGTCCATGATGTCATCCAGTTGTGGTGGTTCACAATAGTATCTCTCATGGGCCTATTAAACATCTTCTGAGATCATGATTCTATATTACATCGATAGAAAAAAATGAATACAATAGAAAGGATACACTGATCAACAACCCAAACAAGAGATATGGTAATATCAATTCCATCAAGATGAAAATTATGATTGATATTTCATCAAAATCGAACAATATTTAGGTCAAATTCAATAATTAAATCAAAAAATTCTTCAAATTCACTTTTCCCAAACACACACGGTGACTTAAGTCTAATAATGGTGAGATATAGTGTGTAAATCCCTTGTAACTACCCCATAATACACATCAAGACATCCCAATCCTGATACATACATCAAGGAATGATGATCAACTCACTCCCATGACACATCATTTTCATGAACTATCCGAGATACCCTGGTACCCTAATACCAAAGCTTGCTCCAATGTTTATCGAAGGGTGTTCCGAATACCGAAGAGTTGGAAGTTGACACCTATCACTATATAATGTCATGGAGGGAATATTGTTTCTAAAAAATAGTCTAATGTAACATATTAAAAGATTGTATTCTAAATTATCCAAAAGGGTTAAGCAATAGTAACAAATTGGTAAAACAACACCTAAGAGATTGAAAAACATTCCAACTGAAACATAATAAAAATATGATAACTCCAACCATATATATAAGCATTCAAGATTCAATTTAACAAGTGGGAAATCATAGTACCTGTCACATTCTCCAATCAATAGTTCAATTTATGAAGAAAATCCACCAGATCCAATTGTTTCTTTCCAATTATTTATACCTAGATTGAGAAATTCCAAAAACACTTTAATTCAATGGTATAGAGTGAGAAATTAACCCCATTAGGGTCTCACCATGTTTTCCATAATATATACCTAAAAAAATTGTCCATTCATTCATTCAATTTGAATAAAAATAAGGAATGGAATTATATTTTCAGTATTTAAACAAAAAATTTATTTCATTCAATTTGATGGAAGATACATAAAAATATATTTCAAAACATCATAAATAAAGATTCGATATAAATCAATTTATATATGTAAGACCCTAGTTTTTGTAAAGGTATATTTTTGTTCTGTTTTAGGATGAGCCCTTTGTTTTTGGGGCTTTAAAATGTTTCCTGAAAGTGTGAGAGGCCTTTGGGGTGTTCCGGGGGCTCGGGGCACAGAAGAAAGGAAATTTGGGAAAGATGGGCCAAGGCGCACGGCCTGTGCACTGCCAGGTAAACCGTGCAACCTGCCCACACTACTGGAAATTCGGGCTATATCCACGGTTCTAAACCGTGGATATAGTCCCTCAAACCGTGGCTATAGGTAATAGCCACGGTTCCTAAAACTGTGTCTAAGTTTGGCGTGGCTATAGGCCTAGACCTATAGCCACGGTTCCAAACCGTGGCTTTAACACTATAGCCACGGTTGAAACCGTGGCTATACTAAAGGCCGGACAGACTTAATTGCCACGGTTTATAACCGTGGAATTATGTCTATAGCCACGGTTAATAACCGTGGTAATAAACCAATAGCCACAGTTTAAACCGTGGCTTTAGGGTGTCCAAATCCATAAAAAAATACCCCCCAACCCCCTCGACACCCCCCGGACACCCCCTCGACATCCCCTGGACACCCCCCTGGACACCCCCCTGTCAGTCCCCCCTGCCACCCCCTGCCAGTCTCCCCTTGCCACCCCCCTGCCAGTCCCCCTGCCCCCTGCCACCCCCTGCTAGTCCATCCTGCCCCTGCTAGTCCCCCCTGCCACCCCCTGCTTGTCCCCCCTGCCAGCCCCCCCTGCCCCATGCTTGTCCCCCTACCAGCCCCCCTGCTTGTCCCCCCGCCAGCCCCCCCCCCCCCCCTGCCCCCTGCTTGTCCCCCTGCATGCCCCCCTACTTGTCCCCCTTCCCCCTGCTTGTCCCCCTGCCAGCCCCCCATGCCCATGCTTGTCCCTCTGCCAGCCCCCCTGCCCCTGCTAGTCGCCCCCCCCCCCCCGTCACCCCCCCCTACCCCCAGCCAGTACCCCCCCCTGCCTGGACACCCCTCCCCCTGCCTAGACACCCCTCCCCCCTGCTTGCCCCCCCTTGCCACCCCCTGCCAGTCCCCCCTGCCCCCTGCCACCCCTGCTAGTCCCCCTGCCCCCTACTAGTCCCCCCTGCCCCCTGCTAGTCCCCCCCTGCCACCCCCTACTTGTCCCCCTGCCAGCCCCCCTGCCCCATGCTTGTCCCCCTACCAGCCCCCCCCCCCTACTTGTCCCCCTGCCAGCCCCCCCCCCCCCCCCCTGCCCCCTGCTTGTCCCCCTGTCAGCCCCCACCCCTGCCCCATGCTTGTCCCCCTGCCAGCCCCCATGCCCACTGCTTGTCCCCCTGCCCCCTGCTAGTCCCCCTGCCCCCTGCTAGGCACCCTGCCCCTGCTAGGCCCCCTGCTAGGCCCCCTGTCAGTCCCATGCTAGTCCCCCTGCCCCCTGATCTGATAACCAAGTTTATCTTATCTGATAACCAAAACAACTTCAGCATTTCCAGATTCAGGTTTAACAGGTACCAATTCACCAATTCTGACATGTTTAGCAGCATGATATAAGACAGGAACAGACTGAACTACATCAGATTTACAGACCATGTTTATCACCCCTCCCCCCTACTAGACACCCCCCCTGCCTAGACAGCACCCCCCCCCACCCTCCCTGGACAGCACCCCCCTACCTCCCCCCCTGGACACTGGACTCCCCCTGCATATTTACCCCTGTTGGACACTGGACCCCTGCTGGACACTGGACCACTACTCCCCCCCACCCCTACCAGCCCCCTTGTACCCCTGCTGGACACAGGACTCCCCCTTGGAAACTAGTTCTTAGGATTCCCAAATCATATTTACCCCTATTGGACACTGGACTCCCCCCTGGACACTGGACTCCCCCTGCATATTTACCCCTGCTGGACACTGGACCCCTGCTGGACACTGGCCCCATACTATAGGTTCTTAGTAGGACCACCCCATACTATAGGTTCTTAGTAGGACTTGGGAAACACTTGAAACAAAATTCAGAAGTAGCTATATATAAGTAATCTAGGAAAACATACATATAATCAGTCTAGAAAATAAAACAGAATAAACTATAAAATGTTTATGGAAATAAAATAAAACATATTTGAAATTGGAAAACATTACCAGAAAAACTGTTTATCAACTAAACAAACTGCTTGGTGAAATCATGGTCACACATGCTCATCTTCAGATAAAATATGCTTTCATTTCATGTAGTACTGCATTAAACAAAACATTGGAATTATGATTTGAAATAGAGTTACCAGATTTTATAGCACCATGCTCACTATCTATAGGTGGTTAAATAGTTATACCTGGTGCCTGTGAAGTATCTGAGGGATGTTTTATGATATTTTCCAGATCTGGAAAGCACTACATTTTCTCTATAGAGACATTCATAACCTGCATGGGCTTAGGTTTCTGGACAGCCCTCTTGCACCCCCTTGCAACCCCCTGGACAGCCCCCTGGAACACCCCCTGCTGGACAGCCCCTCCCCCCTGCTGGACAGCCCCTCCCCCTGCCTGGACACCCCTCCCCCCTGCTGGACAGCCCTCCCCCCTGCCAGACACCCCTCCCCCTGCCGGATAGCGCGTGACAGCCCGCCCCCCTGCCTGACATCCCGCACCCCTGCCGGATAGCCCGCCCCCCTGCGAGACAGCCCGTCCCCCTGCTGGACAGCCTCGCCCCCTGCCTGGACACCCCTCCCCCTGCTGGACAGCCCTCCCCCCTGCTGTACATCCCCCCACCATCCCCCAACCCACCCCCCCCCCCACTAGCCCCCAGATGCACCATCCCCCTGCACCCCCCCCCCCCCCCGCAGCCCCCTACCCCCCCCCCCCCCAGCCCCCTGCCCCCACCAGCCCCCTACCAGTCCCCTCCTGCACCCTGCCAGTCCCCTGCTATTCCCCCTACCCCTGGACACCACCTGGACCCCCTAAAATAAGTGAGTTGGAACAGGAATTTAGATGAGGGCTTCAAATGTTAAGGGGTCTGGTTTAATTGGTTATAATTGGGTGAGGTTTGGAATGGTTTTAAAGTGGGATTCCTGGTGGAAAATGTGGGGTTGGTGGCTTAGAAGTTGAGAGGTGGGTAGGCCTGATTGGTGGTCAAGTTGTGGATGGGTTGCCTAAGTGGTTTGAAAAATGGCGGGGGACTGGGAAGGAGTTCATAGTGGATAAATTGAAGTGGGAGCTTGTAATTGTAGTAGGGCTTGAGTTTGGATTTTTTAGTGACAGTGGAAATGGCCCTGGAATAGCTGGTTTGATTTTGGTGGGTTGGCAATGGGATTTTTATAGTGCATTGAAAAATAGTCACTAACAGGGCTTGGTTTGGTGTGAAATTCAGTCAAACGGTTGTGGGAACCATCATGGAAGAAACAACCAAATACAGGGCCAAATCACGACTTGACCGCGGCGTGACCGCGGAGTGACCGCCGGAGGGTGTCGTCCTGGAGGAGTAACCACCGCAGGGTGTCATCCTGGAGCAGGGCCAAATCACGGTGTGACCGCGGCGTGACCACGGCGTGACTGCCGCAGGGTGTCATCCTGGAGGAGTAACCGCTGCAGGGTGTCGTCCTAGAGCAGGGCCAAATCACGGCGTGACCACGGCGTGACTGCGGCGTGACCGCGACGTGACCGCGGCATTACCGCGGCGTGACCGCCGCAGGTTGTCGTCCTGGAGCAGGGCCAAATCACAGCGTGACCGCGGCGTGACCGCAGTGTGACCACAACGTGTTGGCCCGGTCCAGCGACATCCGCGGGGCAACATCTTCCACTTAGTTTCAAATAGGATGATATGGATGGCATGAGAGGATGTTTTCTCAGACTATTTAAATAAATGAATGCTAATCTGTGATGAATAGGGGATTGGATGACCCCTGATATACCTAATTCGGTGAGGTTTGGAGATCTAGAAATGTGTAGGAATACCTAGAGGAATAAAATATTCCAGACAATTCCAAACCAATGTTTTCAGTTGAATTGGGACTTTGTACCACCTACTATGCACGTTTTGTGGAAAGATGGATGAGAGGCAGCGCTGAGAGGAGATATAGTTTAGGAATGAGGAAATACGAAAAATTATAGAGCTAACCATTCAATGTTTCTCTAAGGAGGAGTAACCGCCGCAGGGTGTCGTCCTGGAGCAGGGCCAAATCATGGCGTGACCGCGGTGTGACCGCGGCGTGATAGCCCCCCCCCCCCCCCCCTCATACCCTGGACACCCCTGCCAGTCCCCCCCAGACCGTGGACACCCCTCCCCCCTTGCTGGACAACCCCTCCCCCTGCCTAGACACCCCTCCCCCCTGCGGGACAGCCCCTCCCCCCTACTGGACAGCCCTCCCCCCTGCCGGACACCCCTCCCCCTGCCCGATAGCCCGTGACAGGCCGCCCCCTGCATGACAGCCCGCCCCCCTGCCGGACAGCCCGCCCCCCTGCCGGACGGCCCGCCCCCCTGCTGGACAACCCCGCCCCCTGCCTGGACACCCCTCCCCCCTGCTGGACAGCCCTCCCCCCTGCTGGACATCCCTCCCCCCTGCTGGACATCCCTCCCCCCCCAAAAGCCCCCAACCCCAACCCCCTACCCCCACCACCCCCCCCCCCCAAAATTTCAAATAGCCTCCTTGCAGCATGTACCCTGCTACTTTTCTCTTCACTAGAGGGAAGACCTTGAAGAATCATGGTGGCATCAGTGTCTTTTAGGGTTTCAAGGTCCTTATAGGGTTCATCGCCTCGTATAGACACCACCAATTGTGTCCCTGAGACAAATTATATATATATATATATATCATTGATTTTATCCCTTTAATGCATCATTTAAGGAAGGGAAAATCAGTTCTTACAGCATCTGCATCATCTACTGGAGGAAGCTCTCTTAAAAGGATTGAATCCACAGTTTCCACATCCTAAATCATCACAGGCTTTCATTTTTTCAAAAAACCAGTAGAAAATATATTTATTAACTTGTATAAATGGTACTCTTGAAAATATTTTTGAACAAATTTTCTAATACATTTTTGGAAAATAAAAATACAAAATATTTGCACATACCGAATTCACCCTTATGACCCCCCTAATTTTCCCCATTCAATAATGAAATAGAAACTTACCTTGAATGGCATGCCAACAACAACCTTTGCTGCTAAAGACTTGTAAATAAGAGCCGACATCTTTCACAATTAATGACGGAATACCAGTAAAAACGAGGAGCAAGAAATCAACATACAAGATGGATAAATTCTCATTTAACCAGAAAAAAAAATCAGATGGTGGTGAGAGATAATTTGAACATTCATGAAGGTCTCATACGGCTACTGTTTTCCTTAATCACCAGAATTTAACTAGAATACATACTACCCCCAGCTCCACTCCCCGCCCCTAGAGTAAAAGGGAAGGGGGGGAAAACTTAATAACTGTGTTTGGTGTTGAAAAACATTTTCTATTTTCATTTTTCAAACAAGTATTAAAAACATGTTAGAAAATATTTTGGATAATAGGGAAAAACAAGGGCACGCGGAATTTAATTCTCCTTGCATTTTCATTTTATGATAAACATAAAAACATGATTTTTCTCTAGTTTCAATCCAGTGGCCAACTATCACCTTCAATTGTTCCAACGAAACAGACATTATAACAGAGCCATCACGGTGAAGCACACCCCTATAATCCACCTCTTCACCCTGCAAAGAATTTTGTAGAATCTTTAGTATCACAGGAGGAATGACTCATTAATTGGAGTAATGGTATGGAGAAACTGCCCCCTGCCCCCTACCCCCCTCCCCCCTGCCCCCCTCCATCCTGCACCCTACCCCCTGCCCCTGCCCCCCTCCACCCAGCCCCTTAGCCTGCACAAGACCCCCTGCACCCCCCTGCACCCTCCCTGCCCCCTACCCCCCGCCACCCTCCCCCCTGTCCCTGCCTTCTGCCCCCTTCCCCCCTGCCCCCCTCCTCCCTGCCCCCCTGCACCCCTCCACCCTGCCCCCCCCCCCCCCTGCACCCCTCCACCCTGCCCCCCCTGCACCCCTCCACAGAATTGAAGAGGATAAGTTTAGAAGATGAACCTTTCATCCATATGGATTATACCTGGTGCCTGTGAAGTATCTGTGGGATGTTTTCTAATATTTTCCATATCTGGACAGCACTGCATTTTCTCTATAGAGACATTCATAACCTACATGGTCTTAGGTTCCTGTACAGCCCTCTTGCACCCCCTTACAGCCCCCTAGACAACCCCCTTGAACACCCCCTGCACCCCCCCTGCACCCCACTGGACAGCCCCCATGCCCCAACTAACAGCCCCACTGGACACCCCCTGTGAAGTATTTGTGGTTTGTTTGATGCTAACTATACAGGTTAGTAGTCATTCTCATTACCAATAAGATATGGTAAATATTAATGATATTGATAAAAAACAATGTAATCGGATGCATGGAAGTCGTCATACATTACCAATCCAAAAATACAATTTACATCAAAAGTGAGTCTCAATATCAGTATCATCAGAATCATGATAACCCTCATCCACACCTCCTACAGAAACACCATGACCACCTCTCACACCACCAACATCATCATCGGCATCGGCATCTGCATCCGAACCGGCACCAGCACCGGGTCCAGCACTAGGTCCGGCTCCGGCTCCAATAAACGAATCTACATTAGCAGAACACATCGACATCAAAAATTCATCAATCGTTGCAGCTGCTTCTGGTGGAAGTGTAGAAGAAAGGGCAAACATAAACTTCATCATATTTTCAGTTATCGCCTGTTCTGATTTTTGACTTGCTTCTTTGATTGCGGAATTCATTTGTTCCACTGTGAAAAAACCAGAACCTGTACTCGATGAAACGTTAGTAGAACAGTATCGAGATGGTACAATCTTCTTCCCAGGTCGACAACGCACTCTACCCTGCTGCTCATCTCCTAATACCTGATGTAGATGATCGTTTGGGCCCAAATTGTCAGGTTCTTTTTCTGCCAATGCCTCTAAATCATTCTTTTGATTGATATATAACATAAATTAAAATGATAAAATAATATAAGGAATTAAATTCAGTAAAAATCAAAGAAATTGAAATATACTTACAATCGCCTTCTCGGTGTTGGGATTTGGCATAGTACCATCTTTCTTTTTCTAGCTTGTACAAAACAAAGTTGTGCGAGGAACGCGACCCTCAATATTCGATGCATTTTTCTGAAAAAAACAAAGAAATAAATCAATCTTAGAAGTTAAGAAAATTGAACAAAACAAAGATAAATATTTTAAATGTCAAATTACCTGCGTCTTCTCATGATCTGGTAATGAAGTGTGTCCGCGAGTATAAATGTGTTTCATTGCACTCTTGTTTTTTTATTTATATTTGATTTCTCCTATAAACAAATAATTATATAAATTCATTAACATAAATAAAACATGTAATTTAAAATCGTTTTTAAATAAATAAATGAATATATATATAATTTTAACAAACACCTTAAACAAAGAACTCTTCCAATAGTTGATCATATCTTTATATTGTGATATTGGGCAATCTTGAATCACCGGTACTTCTTAAATATCTGTACCAACTCTCTTTTTCCACCCAGGATATAAATCATACTTGTAGGCTTGCCACATTTCACCTAAATCCATTATCCTTGCAGCCTTTGCATTTTGTCCATCGGGAAAATTATATCGAAGCTGCAATGGACATAATATTTGTTAAGAAAATATTATAAATTTATATATATATAAAAGGTGATTAACATTACTTACCCAAATCTCTGCCCAGGCTTTGTCCTTTATTTTTTGTCCAACTGCATTCCAACTTATCGGTTGAACCGGAATGATATTGTTGTGTCTAGCAAGTGTTCCCATAAAACATTTAAATTTCATGCTATTTTTATTAATTATAGCATTTTCTTCATTGTAATCAACTATGATTTGCGTGTTTCGATTCCAAACCTCACGCATTTTTGTGCGGCCTTGTCGTCTGGTAGAGGATGGAGCTAATCATGAAACCAAAATAAAAGAAAATAATATATATGAATTTATCATTAATCAGTAACAGTAATGTTTAAACAAATACCAATAGATGGGGGATCTGCTGACCCCTGAAGTGCTGCATCTAGAGGGGGGCAGCCTCCATGGTAGGTGAGATATCTACAGGAGTACTATGTATAGTAGATGCAAAGTTTATTGATGGAGGCAGAAAACCCGATGGATAACCCTGTACAGATGAGGGTGGATATGGATATGGATATGGCGGTGGAATATATGGGGGCACAGTACCCTGTACAGTGGATGGTGGGAATGGAAACTGAGGGATGGGAGTCTAAGAACTACCATACGATGTGGGTGCGGGCAAAAAGGGATACAGAAAAGGTGGGTATGGATAATATGGAGGTGGAATAATGGGGGATGGCCTCCTGGTGTCTCAAGTGGCGTAGTAGTAGGCTGACCTGTAGAATCAGTACCCCCCGCCACAATATCATCCTCAGTGGCATAATCCAAGCATCTCCTCAACGATGCAGTCTAAAATAACATAGATGATAAAATAAAATGAACGATGACAAGATAAATAATATGAATGACCATAATATTCAAACATAATTTGTACTTACATTGTTTCCAGGAGGAGACCTATGTTGTTTGTTTCTCAGTATTCTTCTACTCCTTCTAGTATCATCATAATCAGACATTTTGACCTGGAAATTTAAAAAAATATTCTCAAATAAATAGAAATAATGCAAAATGATAAATAATACAATTGTATCATAAAAAAATGAGATACATTTTCATGTGTGATATTTATATTGATAAAATATCAAGACTTTTCTATGTTCAAGATTTACTAGAGAAGCGGTTAAACATAAATTGGTGAGGCTATTAATAGTTTTATATTCGATAATGGTATAAAATATACTAGTTATTTTGATATCATGTATGAACATTAAAAAAACACATACAATATTGCGATAATATCAGGTAAATACTTACAAATGTGTCAACGCTATGTGGGGTCTGTGACAATTTCTGGTTCACAATCTGTTCTAACAATTGCATCATCCGTATCATCAAATGCAACATTTGAATAAATACCAACAGGTTCATCCACAACATCATTGTCATCCATGCCTTCTTCAAAAATATGTCTAGGAATAACATCAACAATAACACCAAATTGTGGTTGTAACGGGTCACTTACGTAAAACACATGTTTAGCTTGTGACGCAAGAATATAAGGTTCATCAGTACGAAGCTAGCGGTTCATATCAATCACTCTAAATCCACAATTATCAATATGAATTCCTTGTCGTGTCATTGAATCAAACCACTTGCATTTCATCATTGCGACACGACCATGTGCATAGTAATCTAATAAAATGATTCTTTCAACAACACCGTAATATGATATATTTTCTGATCAAGGCTTCCTGTCCGATGCACTCGCATAACAATATGTTGTGCTGGTTATCGTGACACCGTCATGCTAGGTTGCCATTTTTTTTGTACAACTATTTATAACGAATTTATATCCATTGACAACCATTTACTTACAATCACGCGCCACATCGTTTGGACCAAAGGACAATGCTTTTATTTCATCTGATACTCCAATCATTGGTAGAGTTAAAACCTAAAAGATACCAACATGTAATATTAAACAGAGACATGTGATTATGTTATGAGAAGAAGAAAAAGAAATCTATTACCTTTGACTTTAACCAGGCAGCAAATTCTTTGCTGTGCAACAGTTCCTTCCTCTTAATAGACAGAGAGCGATGTCTCTTTTTTATAATTTCAAACTGTTCTCTACAGATATGAAATCATTAAAATGTCACAAGATATAACGAAATCACACAATGAAAAAAATACATATTTATTAGTTTACTTACTTCATATAATCATCAATCACACCACAGTTGAATAATACTGTGCGATGTGCCATTTCCCACTCTTCCCTGCTTAAAGTACACAACGAGTACGATCCAGATATCCCCCCTATTTGGGCATTAAAGGAAATGCAGGCTCAATGGGATCATATTGCTCATCTTCAGTTATCATTAGTCGATTAGACATCGTGGTGACGTTAGCTAAGTATGATGAACAGAAATCCATGCATTCTTGTGCTAAATAGCATTTCACAATAGAGCCTTCAGGATGATATTTATTTCTCACATTAGATTTCAATGTAAACATCATTCTTTCGATAGGATACATCCACCGACTCGAAACAGGACCACCAAAGAGAACTTCTGTGGGAAGATGCATAGTCAAATGTAACATAATTGTGAAAAAAGATGGTGGGAAAATTTTCTCCAAGTCGCAAAGAATAATCGGTGCATCTCTCTGCAATTTCTGAACAAAACACCTGCTCAATCTTTTGGCACAAAGATCTCAATAAAATTGACATAACTTAATCACCGCAACTCTAACATTATGTGAAAGTAAATGATGAATGGAAATGGGAATCAAATCATGTAACAAGACATGGTAATCATGGGTTTTAAGAGATATGAGTTTCACATCTTGTGTATTCACCCTTTTCGAAATATTACTTGAATAACCATCCGGAACCTTCAAACTTTCCAAGACTTGAAGAAATTGTTTTTTCTCCACATTTGTCATCGAATAACAGGCAACAGGGACTTTCCACTTATTTTGACCAATTAACTCAGGATGAAGTCTTGCTCTTATACCCCAATCCATCAAATCATGACGACACCACAAATCGTCTTTTGTTTTGCCTTTGAAATTTAAAATAGTAGCAAGTAACATCTCACAAATGTTTTTCTCGATATGCATTACATCCAAACAATGACATAATAAATTCGATGACCAATACAGCAACTCAAAGAATATACTTTTCTTTCTCCAATTGTTGTTGGAATTCAAATTAGAATGCTTTCACTTTCTGATATTTGATTGACTTTTTCCAAGAACATAATTCAAATCATCAAGTTCTTTAACAATATCAGTCCCTGACATTCGTTGAGGTGTCTCATCTGTCTCGATGGAATTATCGAACTGTCTCCGATTTTTCCTGTATGGATGATCCATTGGTAGAAAATGTCGATGCCCTATGAAGCTGAAAGTTCGTCGAAACTTTAATCTTCGGAAACGTGTATTTTTTATACAAATAGGACAAGATAATTTCTCTTTAGTACTCCAACCAGACATCATTCCGTAGGCAGGGAAATCATTTATCGTCCATAATAAAGCTGCACGAAACATAAAGTACTCCTTTCTGAATGCATCATACGCTTGTGCACCAACAATCCAAAGATCATTTAACTCCTCTATTAATGGCTGCAAGTATATATCAATATCATTTCCAGGATCACTGGGTCCAGATATCAATATACTCAGGATAGTGCATGGCTTCTTCATACACATCCATGAAGGAAAGTTATAAATGTGAATGAAAAGAGGCCATGTACTGTGTGCAGTATGAATTTGGCGAAATGGGTTGAAACCATCACAGGATAATCCCAATCTAACATTTCATGGGTCGGCTGCAAAATCAGGATGTAACCTATCAAATTTCTTCCAAGCCAACCCATCTGCACGATGCACTATTTCATAGTTATCCTTATTTCTTTCATCTGCATGCCATCTCATATTCTTTTCCATTTGTTCTGACATAATTTTTTTTTGAATTTTGTGAATTAAAGGGAAGTGACACATCACTTTTTGTGGTATGAGAGATTGAGATCCATCTTTATTAGTCTTCCACCTTGATGTGTCACACTGTTTTCACTGACTCAAGTATGCATTCTCCTTCCAGAACAAACAACAGTCTTTGAGACAAGAATGAATCTTACTAGATGAAAATCCAAATTTGTCAACCAACATTGATGCCATGTAATCATTTTCTAGAAAACATGCATCATCAGGCAGTAAATCCTTAATAAATGTAAGGACATAGTCGACCGCAGTATTACTAAATCCATACATTGTTTTCCCATGACATAATCGCATTAAAAACTCAAGTTTGCTCATTTTTTCACATGCTTGATATACTGGGGTATTTGCATCTTCCATCAACTTTATAACACTCTCAACATCATCATCCTGATTAATAGATGAGAACTGTGTTCCAGTATTCATTTCCTCTTGCACTGGTCTACATGAAGAGCTAGCTTCAGAAACAAAAGGAAACCGATCAGAAATCAAATTTTTGATACCAATCTTTTCTGCTGAATCAATGGCATTCAACACTTGAGCTTTTTCTCCATTGTTATACCACACATGATAATTTTTTTGGAAACCACTTTTAGTGATATGGTAACTCACTTCCTCACGTGTTAACCAAGGTCTTCCAACACAATCAAAACACGGGCATCGAATCAACCCGCCATCTGAATCATTAGTGAATGCAAAGTCCAAAAAATATTGTAACTCCTTCTGAAATTCATCAGTGATCCGATCAATGTTGTAAATCCAGTATCTATCCATTCTGAGGCAGATAAAGATACATTAGATAAATAATCTAGAAAATGACTCAACATTATATTTATTGTTTCAAAAGATATTAAGTAATCATCAATATTGACTTTTTATAACTCAACCACCATTATCTAAAGTATTGTTTTTCCCTTCCAATGAAAAAGATATTAATCAATGCTATAACAGGGTTCCAGGCCCTATCTTTTATGGATGGATACTCCAGGTACAATCAGACATGGATGACCCCCAAGGATGTAGAGTCTCCCATAATTATGGTTCCATAGGGGGATTTCTACTTTTAATTGATTCTCATGGGATAGAATAAGGCATAATCCACATATCAACTGTCCATGAACCACATCTTCAAGCCAATTATCATGAAATTTGTGGAATTCTACTAGGATTATTTGGTGGAAAAATCCTACCATATTTGGACCATCTCAAGGATCTTGAGAAATTGTTTATCTTCATATATTACATACACTTTAAGATAAAATTCCTGAAGTTCACATTCAGGGTTACCTCTATTAGGTTTCTCCACTTTACTACAAGATATATGGTCATCGAGATTGACCCAGAGATGATCAAGTCCACCAATCAGATTCCTCCCCCATGGAATCTCTAAGAGTTGTGGGGCCTCCAAGGTCTATTCACCTATATAAACTGATTTAATGTGAATCTAGTTGGATAGTGTAATATCCTCTAGTGTCCAATGAATAAAGTACCTATTAAAAAATTGGATGAGGAGTTCCATATCGATTATTGATAACATTAAGCATTATCTTTTACAACTGTCAGTTTTGATTTCTTCCATTTTACGAAAGACATTTTTCATTTATGGGACTTCCTTGGAATGATCCCTTATAACCCATCTAACCCAAAAAAACAAAGAGGTAATAGAAAATTGTTTATAATATCATAGTCAGATGATCCTCGATATATAGAATAGATACTCCCCTATAGATAAGAGTTTCCTCGCAATAGTTTTTATAGTGTATAAGTTGTGATATTATATATAGAATCATGATACTCCCCTGAATGTTGATTTCCCAAATGAGGATACCCTCTTAGTGGATCATGTCAAAGAGTATTAGAAAACATATTTTGATGGAGATTTTCAAAGATCGACTGAAATAATGCTTAATAATTCCAATCTTAATTGTGTAGGCCAGGTGGTTTTCTTTATCACACCAACACAAGAAGTCCAATCATACTTTTTCCTATTTTTATAAGGTTTCACTGATGATGAGCCGAATTATTAGGCTCTCATTACTGGTCATAAGTTATTAGATGATATTTATTTCCCCCAAATGGATATGAAGGGAGAATCCAAGTTATCCCTCAAATATATTAATGGTGACCGCATTGTTATGATGAAAGAGCTCATGTCCCTACTGGATCACACCCACCAACTAATGGTACAATTCCCTTCTATGATGGAGGTGAATAAAATTCCCATGTTATAGAATGGTTGAGCTGAACACTTGAAAAGTTTAGCCACATTCTTATATGATCCTGAAAATGATGATTTGATCATCCATGTGGCCTATCCAAGGGTCATTGTCCCCATTCCATTTGAGATGATAATAACAAGAACCTAAACCAATATGTGAGTCATTCTCTGGCCTTTTCTACCCCTTAAAAAAACAATCCATAGGTGTTGTCGGATTATTTTTTTCGCAACATACACCAAAATATATGGAAAACTCTTCATCACTTGAGAGAAAAATTATTACCCTATGATGAGTATCCAAGTCATGTTAAGGTAACAGAAGGGATACAATGCCAAATTGACATGGTAGATCTTCTAGCTACACAAAATCCATAGAAATAATGTGGAGTCCTTAAATGTGAATGCTTTATCCAAGTCATGTTAAGGTAACTGAAGGGATACAATGCCAAATTGACACGGTAGATCTTCTAGCTACAAAAAATCCATAGAAATAATGTGGAGTCCTTCAATGTGGATGCTTTAGTGTGTTAAAAAGCATGAGACGGTTGATTGTGGATGCCTGATCTTGTGTTCATATCAATGGATTGGGTGGACACCAAGAGATACCTTTCACCATGATCCCCAACCAGTTTATCCCACCAGAATTGGTATCATGAAATGCGATAGCTTTAGGATAGATTCAATAAAATAATTCTACCCACAATCGACGATATTCCCAACAAAATAAAGGCTCGACCGACTATCACTCGCATCGGGAAAGAAGAGGGTAGGATATTGAGGGACTTTTGTTTAAAGTATCTGAAAATGTCAAGCCAGGCTCCCTATTAGGTAATTTTAGTTGTCATTTGGAGAAAATTTCTAAAATAGAACAACCATATTTGGAAGTTGGTGATTCAGGTAAAAACAAATGATGCACACAGACCATGTTAAGAAAAAACTCCAAAGAATATTAAGGGAAGAAACAATAATAACATCCATAATAGATGGAGAGAAACATGATCCAGTAGGGTTGGGGAATTTCAAACCCAACATTCGAGGTCAATAAACCAGGTCCAAAATGTTGTGAAAGTGGAATGAAAAAAACCCACCCTCATGGATAAGGGATTTTTTCACATTAGTAACATCTAAATTAGTGAAATCATACTTCTACCGATCTGGGGAAAAACTAAAAAATAAATCTCCCACTAGTTCATCATTTTTGGTGATCTAGTACCCTCACTATGAATGCATACAACTGAACTGTCTGGATTTTTCCTTCAGATTACCTTCTTCTAAATGGATCTTATATAAATAGTGAAAATGTGTAAAATACGTTTTAGAGGGTATATAAAAGGTATGTATCTCAAATATATTGAGATAATGTCTGCAATGGATTAGGCATTAGTGAATGCCAGTAATATTTCCCAAGTGACCCTATAATACACGAGGCCAATTTGGAGGAGGAATTAGAGGAGGGAGTTTCAATAAAAATTATGGTACACACTTAAATTATAGAAGTAGGTGTGTATAACTAGAACGAGATACTATTTTTGAATCTAGGTGTTCCCTCAACCACTACGCCCTTACCTCCACAAAAGGCATCAAATAAGGAAAAGGGTAAGGTTAATATTCTTCCTCACCTTATTCCTAAAGAGGTTGAACCCATTTTAATTGAAGACATATTTTATAAACAAGAGTAAGAGGTGAAATAATTTGGGAGACCATATGAATAACTTCTTCAAGAAATCCTTCTTATTGGATGTGTTCTACAAGAAGATCCTCATATCAAACTCATAGTTGGAATACCTCAACAAATAGGGCTCAATATATCGACCAAAGTGGATTTGTAACATCTTCAAAATATGGAATACCAACCATAAATATTCTTGGATTCAATAGTAGAAGATCATGAATTACCTCCATTTTATGTACAACTAGAACAGGACTAGACACATCCTTATTAGCATTCCCTTATAGGGTACCCATGGTAGAATCCAGCTATGCCGCCACTTATGGCCCTACCAGCATCTACACCTATTCAAGATTTGAACCATCTAGAAATACTTGAGGGATCATGAACACTATCGAGTCAAAAATGGATTGATTAGAATTCATGGAGGAATGGAACGTGATAATAAAATTAGAGAATATGCTTTACCTCAAATGGGTATATTTGAATCTTCCCCCTATAAACATTAGGAACCCAACATTTCAATTTGTAATGGAATAGGAAAATGGTAGAAACATTTGATTCATTTCGTCTCTCATTATGACACCAAAATGGGGAAACCTAAAAAATAGGTTGCAGTGGAACTGAAGTGATAAAAAATGGAATGATAAAGATACCAGAAATGAGGTCGTCGGGAGGAGGAGAGTTCGTCGGAGGAGGAGATTCTGTCGGGAGCAGGGGGTTGCGGTCGTCCGGAGGAGGGGAGTCCGTCGGGAGGAGGGGAGTCCGTCGGGGGAGGAGGGGAGTCCGTCGGGGGAGGCGCGGTCGTCCGGGGAGGAGAGGTCGTCGGGAGGAGGGGAGTGCGTCGGGGGAGGAGGGGAGTCCGTCGGCGTCGAGGGAGGCGTTTTCGTCCGAGGAGGGGGGAGGCGCGGTCGTCCGGGGAGGGGAGTGCGTCGGGGGAGGGGAGTGAGTCGGGGAGGGTTCCGTAGGAGTGAGTCCGGCGAGGGGGGAGGCGCGGCGAGGAGGCGTCGGGGAGGAGGGCGCGACGACGGGGAGGGCACAGCGAGGAGGGCGCGGCGAGGAGGGTGCGGTGAGGAGGGCACGGCGCGGAGGAGGTGTCGGCATGGAGGCGTCGGGGAGGGGGAGGGCGCGGTGAGGAGGAGGAATTGCGAGGGGGAGGGGAAGAGCCCGATGGGTTTGGGGAAAAAAATGGGGCAGCTGGATATAGCCACGGATGGAATAATTAACCGTGGAAGTATAAAAGATATAGCCACAGACCTATAAAACCGTGGCTATAGGTCCGTGGCTATAGCTCAGATTTGTAGTAGTGCCAGGATAAACCGTGTGACCCTTCCTCCTCCAGACAAAAGCATGTGCATAGTCTGCGCATGGTTTTTCAAACCGTGTGGCTAAATCGTACAACTCCTCCTCCTCTTGACAGTGGCATGCACACGGTTTGCGCATGGTTTTCCAAACCGTGCGGACAAACTGTGTGACCACTTAAATTTGGGAAAAATTTCCAGTTTTCCACTCCAGGCTTTTAAACCCACTCGGGATTTCCCCTCATTTCCTCCCTCTCCACCCTAGGTACGAACCAAATCTCCCAAAGGCTTCAAGAGACTGATCTCCTTCGATTCTAAAGCGTTTTGGTGCCGTTGGTTATGGATAGAAGCTCCGGGTAAGGCTAATCCCATCCCTGGTTCTCTTTTTGGTTTAGGGTTTGTATATTCTCTCCCTCTCATTCCGAAGCTCTAAAACCCTAAATCTTGGGTGATTTTTAGGTTTAAGATCCAAAGGTTGGTTGGATCGAGGTCTAAGGACTCTATTGAGAGTGCGTTCAACCACACGTTTGATGTAGGTGGTCTACAAAGCTATATCCCATTGTTATTTGGATATTTGTGCATGTTTAGTTGTGTTCTTGTTTTACTTTGGTTATGTTTTGAATAACCTAGTCATGTTTGGTAATAATGGTGTTTAAAATGGTAAATGGGAACCCTCACGATCCCCGTGGAATTTGTTGGGATAGACTTGACCTAATTGGGGCCATCCATGGGATGTGCCCTCTTTTCTTGGATTTGGGGATTGATATTAAACAAGTGACCTTGTGTAATGAATTGTAGAGCCCTTGATAAATATGTTGGCATGATTGGTTGAACCTGGGATATAAGTTAGGTGATTCACCTAGACTTGGCAATAACCTAAGGGTTAAAGTGGAATGGGTTAAATGGTTGATTCATGGGAATGATGAATGGGTTAAATGGGTTAACGTTTAAACCAATTAAAGACCATAATGGGACAAATTATGGGTTTAATGTTGAATTCTTAGTAAGATAGGCATAACACTTGGGAATTTGGTGAATGGTTAAATAATGTGAAATGGTAATGTATTAATGGGATAATGCATGATGTGGATTCCCATGTAGGTTGTTGTGAATAGTTTTTTCCAAAGGGAAATGGTTTGGATGGTTGATGGTTACTTATATAAAAGCATGTGCACAAGGATTCGTAGAGTGGGGTATGACATGAGGGTCTACTCCCATGGGTCGAGTGGAGACTGAGGTTCTAAACTCCACCCTAAATGCATGGTTAAGGAAAGGGGACTGAGGGACTATTCTTCTAATGGTTGCATCCACCTGGACGGAGGCTTTGAGGTGAGGTTATGGTTTCTATGAGGGGTTAGTCCTAGTGAGATAGGATAACAATGTGTTTACCCTCTTACAATAGATTTTTGTCCTTAGACCCATGTAACATAATTAATATGATTAACCCATGTATTTCTGATGAAATGGTATGTGATGATAATTGGTAATAAATGAATGGTAATGGAAGTGGCAATGGCTTTGGTTCTGAACTGGTTAGTAGCACCGTAATTAATTACTTGGAAATTATCATTCATATTCCTTTTTCATGCACTACCTCTTTATATTGGATATTTTTAAACACAGTTCGTTGTGGCCTACTGAGTTGTACTCACACCCAGCTCGGCCCACCATTGGGTACCCGACCAGACTTCATGTTTTTAGGTCATGAGAAGGGAAAAGGTCCTTTCTAGATAGTGAGTGGACATGGTTAGCACTTGGTGGAGGATCCAGATTTGGAGTCGGAACCATTTTGGGTATTTTGGCCATTGTCTTTATTTTGGGCTTGTTCACTTCTGCACTTGTAGTATGACTTGGCATATTTACTGTTGGAAATGTTTTTATACATGTTCCTTGTTTATTGGTTATTGTTTCTACTATTTGGTTTATTATGTTGTGGAATACTCTCATAAAAAAGGGGGTATAGTCTCCCCACTTGACTACATAGACCCCCGCTGCTAGTCGACAGCCTTTGGCATACGGGGAGGTGTGATTAAGGTCTTGTAACCACCCGGCTAGGAGCAACGGTTTAGTGGCTTCCATGTCCGGGACTTTACACATTGGTATCAGAGGATGTCTTTCTTATGCTTCTATGAGGTCTTGTTATTTGGGATGGGTAGCTAAGGTTTAAGACGTTTCAGGCGTTGGTAATAAGCTTGTGCTTGGGAGTAGCTAACCCAAGTATGAGAGAAAAACCCAAGCCAACCTGGGTGGGAATTGTTGTTCTTGGTTGTGTGTTGTTACAATTGAGGGTATTTCACCTTTTGGGGATGCACATGTGGTTTGATGTCACTGTTTTATGATATTTGGCTCGTGGCCTAAACGACACGAGTATTTGCATTCATGCAACATTTTAGGCACCTAGGGAGATATGTGATATGCATTGCATTAGGCACACACACGGGGTGGGCGTGTGAGGCAGGAAAGTAGGGTGCATCATGCATATCATGAAACCAAGAAATAATGAGAAGAATGAAATGAAACAAGTGGGTAAATGATGTTTAATGAAATAATAGGGTTTGAAACAAATTGGAAATTTTTTTGGGTTAGTGTATTAAAATGGATTGTTGTAGCTAGTAAAGAGATTTTGATGAAGTCGTGAAATTTTATGGTATGCATGCTAAATCTCATGCTTGGAATTATAGATAAATGCCACCACGACGTCAGTTACCAGTTGGGAAACTAGAGGATGTTGCTGAGAACACTCCTCCAGTAGAGGAGCAAGAAAATGTGGCGATCAATGAAGATAGAGAAGAACAGTTCTGAGAGAACTTGGATCTCCTTATGCAGATGATGGATCGGGACCCATGGTGGGTTTCATTGAGTATGTTTGAGCTGACCAGGGAGTCCCAACTGCAGCACCCTCCTACATTCACCGGAGAGGGTGGGGAAGATGCAATGGAGTTCTGGTTAGAGTCTGCCCAGATGATACTAGATCATATAGAGACACCTGTCAAAAAGTGGGTGAAGCTGGCCGCTTATATGTTGTGAGGCCAGGCGAGGCGTTGGTGGGACATTCCAGCTCAAATCGAGCAGGCTGAGGGAATTTCATGGAAAGTTTTTCAGGAAAAGTTTCTGGAGCATTTCTACCCAGAGACTTTGCGGCATGATTGGGCTACAGAGTTTATGATCTTGAATTAGGGATCGCTATCAGTGATAGACTATGCCAGTCACTTCACTTATTTGACACGTTTTGTCCCAGTGTTAGAAGGGGATGAGGCAACAGTAGCAAGGCATTTCCAGTATGGGATGAGACATGAGATCAGGTCTCAAGTAAACATCTTCCACTTGAAGAGGTTTGCAGAGGTAGTAGATCAGGCATTGATCTCGGAAGGAAACCTGAAGAGAGATTCTTTTAGTGGGATTGTGGTGTAAGTGGGACAGAGGAGCAGTGTAGCTTCCGAAGGTCGAAAAAGATGCCATGAGAGCTCAGAACATGGTGCAAGTGTGCAAAGTGGCTGGAAGAGAGGGTCATCCTCTCACAGTGGAAATCAGGTGTTCTGCTATCAGTGCAGTAGGCTGGGGCATATGCATTGTTAGTGTCTTCGACCTCTAGTTGAGTTTCTTTAATGCGGTAGGATGGGGCATGTGCATAGGTTCTGCAGGAACCCTCGGCAGGCGGGTGAGCATGATGGTGAAAAGTAGGTTCCGGGTATGGGAAAGGGACAAGTTGCCCCGTATCAGGCAGGCAGTTGGAGCTCCACGGGTCATACTGGCAGGGGCAGTGGATGTGGAACACTAGAGCAGGATCACTCATGCCAGAAAGGTAGTGCAGCGTAGGGAATTCAGGATGGGGCCCATGGTATAGGGGAAAGTCAGCTTCAGGGAGTTCAGTTTGCACCTGGTGATGGCGAGGCTGGACCATCGACTGTTCGAGGTACGATCCTTGTAGCTTTTACTTTTTCTAGTGCCTTGTTTGACACAGGTTCCACAAATTATTTTATCTCTGCTCAACTGGTGGTAGCGCTAGGTTTACCTGTGGAGAGGGTTTGTGGGGTTATGTCAATTGACACTCTGTTGGGGGTGCGGGTAGAGGATATCAAGCAATGCATGGGGTGTGCCCTGGAAGTTTTTGGGCATCGTTTTATATGAGATTTGTTCATTATCTAGATGTAAGGGATTGACCTAATCTTGGGAATTGATTGGTAAGTGTTATATCGGGCACACATAGACTGTTATCATCACAGGGTATCGTTCAAGTCACTTGATGGTGATGATTATGTCCACCGTGGAAAATGGGATGTTCGAGCAGGGCGTGTAGGACCAATTGGTCAGTGGCTGAGTGGCCTCACGGCTCGAATGGCATGTATCACGCTTAATGATAATGAAAGAAGAGAACAGTCTATTTTTCCTCCCATGGTGGAGCAGTTTTAGGATTTTTTTTCCCTGAGGATTTTTCAGGGTTACCACCTGAGAGCGATGTCAAGTTCACGATCGAGTTGCTACCGGGAGCGGAGCCAGTTTCTATTCTACCATACCAAATGGCTCCGTCAAAACTCTAGGAACTAACAGTTCAGCTTGAGGAGTTGGATCGTAAGGGGTTTATCCATCCTTGTACGTCTCCTTGGGGATCTCTCGTGCTTTTTACAAAGAAGGCCGATGGGTCGTTGAGGCTGTGTGTTGACTATCGAAAGTTTAATTAAATGACAGTGAAAAATAGGTACCCTCATCCTAGAATTGATGACTTGGTTTATCAGTTGATGGGTGCATCGGTGTTTTATAAGATTGATCTGAGTTCGGGTTATCACCAGTTGAGGGTGAGGTCTTCTGACGTACCGCAGATAGCATTTCGGAGTCGGTACGGGTTGTTAGAGTTTGTGGTAATGTCGTTCGGCTTGACTAATGCACCGTCGGTGTTTATGGCTTTGAGGAAATGGATCTTTCACCCCTATCTAGATCGGTTCGTGGTTTTCTTTATTGATGATAACTTAGTGTAATTGAAAACTCACGATGATCATGCCCAACATCTTGCCATTGTCTTGGGTACGCTAAGAGAGCATCAACTATACGCCAAGCTATCGAAGTGTCAATTTTGGATATGTGAGGTTCATTTTCTGGGTCACCTCTTCTTGGAGGAAGGTGTGTCAGTGGATCCATAGAAAGTGTGGGCAATTGTATCTTGGGGGAATCCCAAGAGTGTTTCTGATGTTTGGAGTTATCTAGGTTTGGCAGGGTATTACCGGAGGTTCATTCTGGATTTCTCTCGCTTGGTAGAACCACTCTCGGGCTTGACCAAGAAGGGAATCAGGTTCGAGTGGTTCGAGGCTTGTGAGAACGCCTTCCAAGAGTTGAAGACGTGGTTGAAGACCGCACCTATCTTGATCTTACCTGAGCGGGGTAAGAAGTATGCCGTGTTTTGTGATGCATCCAGGATCGGACATGGGGCTGTGTTATTGCAAGGTGAGCAGGTTGTGGCTTATGGGTCAAGGTAGTTGAGATCCCATTAGTAGAATTATCCCACTCATGAACTTGAGTTGGTTGTAGTAGTGTACGACTTGAAGTGCTGGATGCACTATATGTTGGGAGAATGGTTTACCATGTTTACCGACCATAATAGTTTAAAGTACATATTCTCACAGTGGGATCTGAATCTTCGGCAATGAAGATGGGTTGAATATCTCTAGTCTTTTGACTTTGAGTTGGTGTACACGCCAAGAAAGGGAAACAGTGTTGCTGATGCTCTTAGTAGGAAGGTTCTGAATCAGGTGGTTCCGGAGTCCAACACCGAGTGGAGGGTGATGGATTTGTTTGCATAAATGCACCTGGAGGTGTGAGATGAGAGTGGTCAGGTCACTCTTGCTTCCTTAGCGATGTAGTCGATGATTTTGAGTCAATTTAAGGAAGGTCAGCTTGATGATCCTGAGTCTTTGATCATGAAGGAAAACCTTAAAGGTGGGGAGAAACCTTCTGGTTGGGCCATCAGTGTGGACGGTGTTGTTCATGTTCATGATCGTGTGGTTGTGCCAAAGTGCGTGCGAGAAGAGTTGATGAGAGAGTTACATGCATCAAAGTGGGTAGTGCATTCTAGTTTGAAAAAGATGTACCGTGATCTCTGAAGGCAGTTTTGGTGGGCTGGAATGAAAAATGAAGTAGTGAGATTTGTCGCACGGTGTCTTACCTGTCAGTAGGTGAAGGCTGAGCATCAATCCCCATGTAGTTTGTTGTGTCTATTTCCCATTACGGAATGGAAGTGGGATGATGTAACAATGTATTTTGTCGTGGATCTTTCGATAATTCCACGGAAGAATGATGTAATCTGGGTGGTTGTGGATCAGTTAACGAAAGTGGCTCATTTCTTACCGATTCAGGAGACCTTTACAGTCGACTAGTTGGGCGAGCTGTATGTTCAAGAGATAGTGCGGTTACATGGGGTGCCACAGAACATAGTTTTGGACTGAGATCCTCATTTTACATCGCGTTTCTGGAAAGGGTTGCAGAAGGCACTTAGTACACATGATTTTTTTATTACGGCTTTTCACCCGCAGACGGACGGGCAATCGGAACGTACGATCCAAGTGTTGGAAGACATGTTAAGAGCTTGTGTCTTGTACTTTGTTGGTTCTTGGGATAGGCATATATAATTATTTGAGTTTTCCTACAACAACAATTGTCAGGCTACGATTTAGATAGCACCGTTTGAGGCACTTTACGGAAGGCCATGTAGATATCCGTTGTGTTGGATAGAGGCTGGTGAATTTGAGTTGTTGGGGCCAAGTCTTGTGCAGGATACTTCAGAGAGAGTTCAGTTGATCAGGAGGTGAATGGCTATGGCTTAGAGTAGGTAGAAGTTGTATGATGATCAGAGGCATATACCTCTTGAGTTTGGGGTGGGTGATAAAGTGTTCCTTCAGGTGTCTCCAAGGTTAGGTCACTGTCGGATTCGAAAGCAGGGTAAGTTGGTGCCCAAGTAAGTGGGACCTTTTGAGATCATTGAACGGATCGGACCAGTGGCTTACTGATTGGCTCTTCCACAGCAGGTATGGTGGGATGAATGATGTGTTTCACATGTCGCAGCTTCGACGGTATCACCCTGACCCATCTCATGTGGTTTATGTTGAGGGTGTGGAGCTTGAGGATGATGCATCCTTTGAGGAGCATCTGGTTCATGTGGTGGATCATGGTGAAAAGGTCTTGTGAGGCTAGTTTGTACCATTAGTGCGAGTACTATGGAATCATGTGAAATTTTAAGAAGAAAATTGGGAGTGGGAATCAGATATGCGGGATCAGTGGCCCAAACCCTTCTCTTCGGTGGATGAACGAGGCTTGGAAACTCGGCTCAGTGATGAGCCGTTATAAGGTGGGGAGGTTGTAGGACCTCGGTTTTTGGAATGGTATGTTTTTTTTGTGTTTTGGGTTTAACCCTTTGTTTTTGGGGAATTAAAATGTTTGCTGAAAGTGTGAGAGGCCTTAGGGGTGTTCCGAGGGCTTGGGGCACAGAAGAAAGGAAATTTAGACAAGACAGGCCAAGGCACATGGCCTGCACACGGCTAGGTAAACCGTGCGGCCTGCCCATGCTAAACCGTGAGACCCTTCCTCCTCCGGACAGAAGCATGCGCACGGTTTGTGCACAGTTTATCAAACCATGTGGCTAAATCGTGCAACTCCTCCTCCTGACAGTGTCATGTGTACGGTTTGCACACGGTTTTCCAAACCATAGGGACAAACCGTGGGGCCACTTAAAGTTGGAAAAAATTCAAAGTTTGCCACTCTGAGCTTTTAAACCCACTTGGGATTTCCTCTCATTTCCTCCCTCTCCACTCCAGCTACGAACCAAATCTCCCAAAGGCTCCAAGAGACTGATCTCCTTCGATTCTAAAGAGTTTTTGGTGCCGTTTGTTGCAGATCGAAGCTCCGGGTAAGGCTAATCCCATCCTTGGTTCTCTTTTTGGTTTAGGGTTTGTATCTCCTATCCCTCTCATTCTAAAGCTCTAAAACCCTAACTCTTGGGTGATTTTTAGGTTGAATCTCTGAAGGTTGGTCGGATTGAGGTCTAATGTTTCGATTGAGAGTGTGTTCAACCGCGGTTTCGAGGTAGGTGGTCTATAAAGCTATATACCATTGTTATTTGGATATTTGTGCATGTTTAGTTGTGTTCTTGTTTTCCTTTGGTTATGTTTTGAATAATCTAGGCATGTTTGGTAATAATGGTGTTTAAAATGGTAAATGGAAACCCTCACGATCCCCGTGGGATGTGTTGGGATAAACATGACCTAATTGGGGCCATCCATGGGATGTGCCAGCTTTTCCCAGATTTGGGGATTGATATTAAACAAGTGACCTTGTGAAATGAATTGTAGAACCCATGATAAATATTTTGGCATGATTGGTTGAACTTGGGATAGAATTTAGGTGATGAACCTAGACTTGGAAATAACGTAATGGTTGAAGTGGAATGGGTTAAATGGTTGATTCATGTTTATGATGAACGGGTTAAATGGGTTAACGCATAAACCGATTAAAGACCATAATGGGATAGATTATGGGTTTAATGTTGAATGCTTAGTGATATAGGCATAACACATGGGAATTGGGTGAATGTTTAAATAATGTGAAATGGTAATTTGTTAATGGGTTAAGGCATGATGTGGATTCCCATGTGGGTTGTTGTGAATGGTGTTTTCCAAAGGGCAATGGTTTGGATGGTTGATGGTTACTTATATAAAAGTATGTGCACATGGATTAGTAGAGTGGGGTGTGACATGAGGGTCTACACCCATGGGTCGAGTGAAGACCAAGGTTCTAAACTCCACCCTAAATGCACTGGTTAGGAAAGGGGATTGAGGGTATCTTCTCTTAATGGTTTCATCCACCTAAACTGAGGATTCGAGGTGATTTTATGGTTGCTATGAGGGGTTGGACCTAGTGATAGAGAATAACAATGTGTTTACCCTCTTTCATGTGATTGTTGGCCTTAGACCCATGTAACATAATGAATATGATTAACCCATGGAAGTGTGATGAAATGGTAAGTGATGATAATTGGTAATAAATGAATGGTAATGGAAGTGGAAATGTCTTTGGTTCTGAACTGGTTAGTATCACCTTAATTAATTACTTTGAAATTATCATTCATATTCCATTTTCTTGCACTACCTTTTTATACTGGATATTTTGTAGACATCGTTGGTGTCGGCCTACTGAGTTGTACTCACACCCTACTCGGGCTGCTGTTGGGTAACCGATAAGACTTCATGTTTACAGGTCAGGATAAGGGAAAAGGTCCTTTCTAGATAGTCAGTGGACATGGGTAGTACTTGGTGGAGGATCCAAACTTGGAGTTGGGACCATTTTGGGGATTTTGGTCGTTGTCTTTATTTTGGGATTGTTCACTTTTTCACTTTTAGTATGAATTGGCATATTTACTGTTGGAAATTTTTATTATACACGTTCCTTGTTTGTTTGTTATTGTTTCCTCTATTTGGTTTATTCTGTTGTGGATTACTCTGATAAAAAGGGGGTATAGTCTCCCCACTTGACTATATAGACCCCAGCTGCTAGTCGGAAACCTTTGGAATACAGGGAGGTGTGGTTAAGGTCATGTAAGCAACCGACTCAGAGCACCAGTTTAGTGGCTTCCGTGTCGGGGAAATTAAAATATAAATCAGTTGGCATAAATAAGGAAGTTCAATAAGTAAAAAACATGTGCAGTCACATCATTAAAGAAAGAACCATGAAAAAGAGCTCCAGAGTACATTAGTTTATTTTTAATCAGATCCCCACACTTCCCGAAAAATCAATATTTATATATATATGTGTGAACACTCAAATAAATACCCCCATTTGGGGAGCCACTATGGTCAATCAAACTACACCCCATTAGGGGATTCACTATGGGAAATCAAGATTTTTAGGGTTAAGTTATTATTTTAATTATAATTCTATTTCTAGGGGGTCAATATTATAAAGTTCTTTTCCTATTTACCTATTGACTACCAAGTACTAAATTTTCTTCAAGAATCCTTCAATGAATCCAATCAAATTAGAAATTAATAATTGTAATTTATTTCAAAATTCAATTTCCCCAATATCAATTTTCGAAATACCTTTCTTGTTTCAAAACCAAATCATACGATTTTTTCATTTCATACATTTCAAATAATAATACAATTTAATACATTTAATTGAGATCAACATCAAATATTATGATCAAAATATTTTCCAAATAACACCATCATTTTTAAAAATTTCAACCCACAATTCCAATTCCAATGAAATATAGGTTTTTTTAAATTTTCATATAGATTTAAAATCTGATATAGAATCCTATTAACCTTTTTTGTAAATCACATAAAAACTATTTCAAAATATATCATGAAATATATGTTTAAAATTTATTATAAAAGACTAATAAAAGCACTTGCATTTAAAAAAGGGATCACAATGTTCAAAACCTGCAATGAGGAATTGCGATGAAGAACGGCGGTGCCAATGACCTTGGAACACAACCTATAATCAAGGTCCAATGAAACTATGTTTACATCTATCAATTGAAGGATGATATGTCAAAATATTAGTACATGATAGAGAGAGACTTACAGAAACCAAATGATAGGATATCCACATTCCATGAGGAGATTAAACGAGATCAATTTGACTTTAATCTACTAAGAAAAAGTGTATAGAGAAGTCCAAATTACCACATGAGAGCCTCCACAACCAAGTAATTTGAGTAAGGGTTGAATGTGGAGATTTTTAATATTTAAAGGTGGGTTTAGGATTTATTATTAAATTTTTTAGGCATTAAAATCCCATAATAATGGTTTTCTTGTTAGTGTCTCATAGTTATAAAAATGGTGCACCCAAAAATTGCACCCCTTACTATCTAAGGTCCATGGTTTCTCTATAGTAGGGGAACAATTTGGTTAACATTGAACCAACCATGAATATTCCATCAACCTGAGGCTAGATTTTTTGGAAGGTTTGGATGAATGGTTAGGGAATTCCCTGAAACCCCTCCAGAGTACCATAAAAGGTAACATAATTAGGCGGTCCAAATATAATAGTCTTCCCTAATCAGGTACCAAAGACGCATTGTTCTGATGGCCTCATAAAATGTCCAATTTCTACTAGAACATCCCCAAAATAACACTTAACTCAATGGAGATCAAAAAAAGAGTCATGGAATATTTGAAATAAGTTAATATGATATCACAACCTCCCCAAAATAAATACATTTTGTCCCTACAAATAATTTAAAAAATATTTTGTATCAAAGAAGACATGCCATTGATCTCTCAATAGTGCATCATCCTCCAATGTCTCATTATAATTATAACCAAGAATCCATATCACACAGGACAATGGTATCATCCTCCCATGAATAAAGTTTTTCACAAAATCAATAACCCTAAATATAATATCAATATTAGTTAAATTAGGCTCAACCTTAGGATCCACATAACTCAAGACATGAGATGATCCAGAATGATACTTACAAAGCTATGATACATGGAAAAATTATGTATATACTTCAATTGTGTGTGAAGTGATAAATAGTATTCCACATTCCCATAATACTCGATAACCAAAAAAGTTCCGGAAAATTTTGGTGCAACATTATCCGGTTTTCCAAGCCATCAATGAACCTAAAGGTGTAAAAATGTAAATAACAAATGGAAACCCACTAGAAACTCAAATGGACACCTATGATGAAAAGAATAATTTTTTTACAGTTTCTATGACTTCAACATTCTCTGATAAATAAAATTAATCATTACAATGGGTTCTTAGAAAAAACATAGCCCAACAAAAGAACTATCACCAGTATCCAAACAACACAATAGATATTAACAAGTCCTTCCATAAAACGCCTTAAATAGATTGATATGAATCTTAGACCCATGTGATTAATTATAATAAAACACAACCAGCCACAAATAGACATCCCATGATCCACCAAAATTGATAATGAACCCATGTAACGTCTCCTCAATAATCCATATAGCATGTATGGACATCCTTCTTTGGATGATATGTTGTGCTCAAACATACCTAAAATCCCAATTGATCCTAGAGGTCTCTTCAATAGAAGGAATTAAAATGGAGATCCCTATCATAGTCTATAGTAGAAAGGACACCATACAATAAGAAAACCACAAGCACATAGAGACATACAAAGTATTCAACATTGGTTCTATCAGAAATGGGTAATAAGTGAGATGATTTAATCATCTGATCAATGAAAACCGGTGTTGAATTATGTTTCTGATGAGTATGATAAAACCCATCCATATAGTACATAGATATCTCATACCCCTTACAAGTCAGCACTAGAAGTGAAATAAGAAAACATGGATGTCACTAATACTCAAACATGACCTACTAACAAGTATAACAATGAGAAGCAATGTCCAAATTTATTATCTCATACCTAGAAAACATAATCATTGTCACATATCATAAAAACATTCTAATGTTATTGGGCACACTACCTAATGGGAGTAATGGAAATCCCCCATTACATCTTTTATAGTGGGAAAAGGCACAACAAACCAATTCCAAAACCATTGGATTCCCTTTGAAGAAAACAAACACTCCCCAATAGCCACCCCTCTATAAATAGATTCCTAGATTCTATAAAATTTATCATCATGTTGCTTCTCCTAAAGCATAATATCAATAAGATCTTTGTCAACAGAACACTTTCTATAAAAAACTTGATTTATTCTTCCTAGACTACTAAATGAAACTAAGAAAAAAATATCCATTAATTCTCACTCTTCTAATGATTATTCCATGGAATGGGTTAGAAGATTCTTTTTCAATGCATCAGCAAAAACATTCCCCCCATCCAAATTTTTTTGGTAATATCTAAATAAAAAAATTTAGATGCTCCACCCAATTCCTCTATCAAAGGATAAAATATTTTTTTAGAGGAGATATAAATAAGGCTTGTATCTTAATAGAACATGATAAACTATTCTCTAAATTTGTAATGACTAAAATATTTTAATATCACGCATCACAGCTATGATTTTATTTTCATTGGTCAAATGATTATTCTCATGTTCCCAAATCTCTCTGGGGTCATAGGTTACAACAAGATTACCATACATAAGACCACAAACCAAAACTAAACTTGATACATCATAAAAGACCACATAGACCTACCTAGCCTCTAGAATAGTCAATAATGGAACATAAGTCAAAAGACTTTTCAACTCAAGAAAATAATTTTTAATTTTTTTCCCAATGAAACTTCTCCCAATCCCATCCGAGAGTTCTCATCAAAGAATCCAAAATTGATAAATCCATTATAAACTGGTTATAATACCCCTATAGAAATAAAAATATCATAATTTTAGAATCATTATGTGGTTACATTCATGTCATAAGAACATCTACCTTCTCATAAAGAACTCAAATTCCTTGTCCATTGACAATTTTTCCCAACATCATCACTTCCCAAATCCAAAAATCAGATTCTGATACAGCATCATAGATTCAAATATTTTTCAACATTTCCAAAACTACTCTTAGTTAATGTACATCATCCTTATTAAACTAATAGTAGATAATTTTGTCCTCTATGAAGACCACCATGAACATATCATGATATTCATGGAAAAGTTGTTCCATAAATTCCATAAAAATGAAGCGGAAATGGTTAGACTATATTCAATGACAAGATACTAATAGTGGCCATACCTAGTCCAAAAATTGGTCTTCTAAAAGTCAAGTTATTTTATTCTCAACTGATAATAACCAAATCATAAATCAAACATCATGAACCATTTCTCTGATTTCAAAAGATTGAATATCTCATCATTTAATTAAAATGAATACTTTTTCATAATAGTAACTAGATTTAGTTTTCGATAATCAATATATTGGAATTATTTTCAATCATCTTTCTCATCTAATAGAATAGGAACCACCCATGGTGGAACAAACAGGTGAATAAATATTTTCCGCAAGAGTTTATTGAACTATGTATACAACCCTTTTAGATTTTATGTTTCTATATGTTAATAAGTAATAGAAACTGGTTGATTACCTGAAACTAAATCAATTGGGAACTCCACGTCTATTACTGGTTGAAGACCAAAAAAATTAGAAATAAACAGGTCAATAAACTTGAAGATGACTATAGGGAGATCCTCACTTTATGATTCTCCCTATAGGTAAAAAATAAAACACATATATTACCCAACCCAACTCTAGATAAGCATGTTATTATCTACATGAACTCTAGTCCCATTCCCCTTAAAATACATATAACACCCAAATAGGTGATGTAATGGATATCCATTGATTGTAATAATCATGAATTATTAGCAATGAAGAAATCATTCCTGATAATAAAATTAAGAAGTTTCTTGTTGATAATAATAAAATTCAATGAAATACCAATCTATAATAAAGAGAAGATAGAAATTCAACAATAGACACCCTTACCTATCTTTTTTCTGAGGGGTGTAGCAATATCCATCACATCATATGAAGTCCCCATATGAAGATTCAGAAAATTAAAAATACATTTCTATATAAACTACTGACATGCCTCAGTATCAATTAAAATAGTAACTAAAGTATAATCTCCAGTGACAGTACCTATAATGGTGGTTGGAAGTGTATAAGATTCCTCTAGATACTCATCCACTATTTGAGGGCCCTTTATTCTAGATTCTTGTAGCTAGATCCGCTTATATCTCAAAATATTTCATTTCACCATTAAAATTTTATGAACTGATGAGATAGTTCCATTTCTTGGATTTGAAAACATAATGAAGTATATATATAGGTGGGCAGAGTGACAAAAAAATCTATAGATATTCAGTTCCATAGAGAAATACCATTTTGAATGACCAACCTTTCCATTCTATAAGAGACCCTAAGGGCGTCTTCCATTAGTTATAGGAGGTCTGGAAAACACCTGCTATCAAAATCCTCCACAAATATCATCACCTTATCCCTTTCTATTATAGGAAGTCAGATAACTACTATAATGAGAAAAAGAAACTCACATCAACCCTAACATTCCATCCAAATAAATATCAACCATAAAAACCCCATCCAATACCTCTCATATGACGTTTTATTCAGTAAGAAAACCTATGAATCAATATTTGAAAAAATAACCATATCAAAATATCAATCCCTTATCTTATTATTTGATACAATATCACTTGAAAAATTCAAATCCTCAGAATAGTTCTTTGCATACTATGTTATGGTCCTATCATAAAAATAAAGGTTGAAAACTCTACATTCTTAGATAGTTCCATATATTTTGGAAAGAAAATGATAGTGAAAAGAACTGGAAATACATTACACTCCAAAACCTCACACTTCCTTATTGTTTTCATAAAAACCCACCATCTCTAATTAGGGATTTCCAACCTAATGGTATTCTATTTATCCTTATTTAGATAAGGTATCACTATGAAATAAAAAAGGAACTTTATATTGTTCAACCAATCCCCATACTATTGAGGGTCATTAGTTCCTTGGAAATTAGGTGGCTTATATCATAGAATCAATTGATTGTGATTCAAAGATTCATCTCTTCGATGTTCCACATAGGATATTAAAAGGAAATAGGTATAGGTGTATCTCCCAGTACATGGATATCATGCACAATAATCTCAACAACATTCAGTTACACTAGATGATCCACTCATATTGGCTCACTAGAACCTTCCAACTTTGAAATATTCAATGTTTTTCTCAGTTTTATGAGGCTTAAAACATTAATAGAATACATAGAAGACATCATAATTGATACAAATGAAAAAAAATTGAAAAATATATACAGGAATATAAATTCCATCAAGGAAAAAGTTATGATTTGAATTACATAAATCAAAAATCAGAGGTATAGAATAAAATATAAAAATGTACAAATATTTTAGAAAATAAACTTTTCAAAAGGACTCATTATGACTTGAGGCTTGTTACAAAGAGATATATCAAGGAAATCACTCGCAACAGTATCCTATGTCCCAAAAAGAAATACCAACTTCATAATGACATATACTAAATATTCTCAACTAGAAATTATAACACAAATTTTTCATGAACCTTCCTAGATTCCCTAGTACTGTGATACCTGAGATGGATTTATCATTCATCGAAAGGGAACCCTTCATCCCCACATGTTGGAAACTAGAACCTGACATCATACAATATCAAGGAAGGAATGATGTTTCTAGAAAATATTGAATGGTAAAATATTAGAATAAATTATTCAGAACATTCCAAAATGGGAAGGTACAGGAAAAAAATATTTAAAACAGTACCCAATAGAAATAAAAACATTCCAAAGTTATCATTATCCTAAAATGAAAATATCATTATAACAAGAAAATTTCTCAAATATCTTTTTTAAAACATGCAGAACAACTACACTTGTAAAAATTACCACTCAATGGTCTAAAGGATTAAGAGAATCCACAACCTCTAAGAGGGTCTTTCCCTTTACTCAGACCAGGCATTATAAATTCTAAAAATTTCTGAATTCAATTCTAGGGTTTGATGTATATATTTTAATGGTGTTTCACTAGTATTTCTATAATCACTGCCATAATAATTAAACTATTATTCTATAAATTATAATGAAACAAGGCATAGAGTTTCATTTTAATTTTTTAAACTGAAACATGAATTCATTTAAATATAATGTTGATATATCAAAACATCTTTAAAAAATTCTTAAATGAAGAGATTATATAAAAATTTTATATGAAACAATTATCATCAATAGTGTAGTTAAATAAATCAATGACATTTATAATCAAATAATGTAAAGACATAACCATGAAAAAGAGCCCTATGATATATTGGATTATTGTTAATTGAATCCTCACACTTCACAAAAATTAACATGTTTATTGAAATGTCTGAAAAATCAAATAAACACCCTAATCAATGAGCCACTATGGACCATTAAACTACACCCCATTAGGGGAGTGACAATGGGAAATCAAGTTGATCATGGTTCAATTAGTGTTATCATCATAATTCTATTTATTGTCAATCAATACACTAGAGATATTTTCCATTTTACCTACTAAATACCAAGGTATACCTCATATTCAACAGTCAATCAATCAATAAAATTTTAAATTAATCATTTTAAATAATTCCAAAATTTAAATTTCAAAATTTCAATTCTCAAAACTCCTTTCTCGTTTCCAAACCAAATCATATGTTTTCATAATTTTATGCAATTTAAAATCATATTTCAATTTATTTAATTTAAAAAGGATAATAATAAAACCCTTTCATCCAAATAATTTAAAAATAAATCCATAATTTTTTAATATTTTAACCGAAAATTTAAATTCCATTGAACTTGTGGTTTTCCCTCTTTCCATACCCTTTTAAAATCAAATATATAATCCTCAAATCCTTGTTATTATGTCATTTGAAAAATATACCCCATTAAATCATGAAACATAGGTTTTCAATTTAATGGAAATTACCTATAGACCAACCTACCATTAAATCAAAGGATCCTAATGTACCACAGTCGCTACAGGGAACACAAATGAAGAATGAAGTTGCATAGGATTTTGAAAAAAAACTATGAATCAGGATCCAATAAAATGGATTTTATATCCATAAATTACATTTTGATCTACCAAAATATAACAAGATGATATATATATATATATCAATATAAACTACTTGATAATATATATATACTTACCTAGAAGAGATCAAATGAGAAAAATGCCTCATCGATCCACCAAAGAAATGGGTTTGGAGGGGAACAAAATTCCTCTTGATGAATACCACAAAAATGAAAAATGAGATAGTTTTGAGTGGAAGGATTGGTTATCATTAAAATTTGGTTTACAATTATTAAATAAAATTTTTGGGTCATTAAAAACCTATATGAATTTTTTTTCTTGGTATGACTAAATAGAGAGACAAACTATGTGCCCTAACAATGCGACTGAACTACCTCGAGTGCACAGTATCTACATGGTGGGTACATGTTATCAGTGTACACCATAAGTATTCTTAAAATGTCAAAAATTTGGTGCCATTAATGGATTTTAAGGTAATAGTTATGATATCAAATTATGTCAATGTATTGGTGGATCGTATTATACAGGTAACATTATGTGTCATACTACTAGTACCCCTCAGAAGGTCTATCACCACCTTGTGTTACATCTTCAATTCCAATTTTAGTAATCCTATGGATCCAAATTTGTTATATTGGTGAGAGAATTAATTTGTCCTCATACATTAACAACTATAAATGTATTTTCTAACATTTTTAATTTATATAATGATTCATTTGGGGATTCAGTCTATTTGATAATTATGATTATTTGGTGAAATTTATTTATATTTGATGATTATTTTTGGAAATATATATAAAAATTCCAATGGGATTGAATTTTTTTATTGAATAGAGGTATATATTTTTCAAAAATATAGATTGGAAGAGGTAAATGAGTTTTGTACTGATTAATATTATATAGTAAAGTATGTTGGTCTCATTGTATCTCAAAATTTTAAAGTTACTAATAATGGAAAATGGATCTTTGGTTTTAAAGTAATTAAACTCAAAATTGTGAAGAGTTGTAAGAACCTTTATACATTTTGAACAATGTAGATGAGGTTAAATTATATATGTCATAATGTATTATTATTTGAAACTAACAATGTCATTAAATAATTAAATGTTATTTATGAAAGAATCTAAAAACACATTCATTCATGTTTCAAGGAGAATGTCACACTGATTTATCTTCATATAAAAATTAAAAATGATAATATGGGGGACAATGTGCTAATGGTATTAAATATTATGCTTTATATAATAGTGGATACATTATTTGATCAAAAAAATAAGATAAAATTAGTGAAATTCAATTTTTTTAGTAATAGCCATCAGTAATGAATTGAATTTTTGAAGGGAAAAAGATAGAAATCGATTTCTGCAACATAAAATTAATTTTAGTTTTTGAGGATATATAATTGATTGATTATAAAAAATTTCGAGTTTTAGTTTTTAAATAAAACTAGGTTTATAGTATCAATGGTGTGAAATCTGACTATTATAGATTTACACTAACAGATTTGAAATCATTTTTCAATAAATTGGAGCAATTTATCTTGGACATGCATGAAAATAAGATATCTTATCTTATTGGAAAATCAAAGGATTTGGGGTCCATCATTTTACATTGAAAAATAATTATTTGTGTGTTGGGGATAATTTTGTAGTTGGGGACTTATGTGACTTTTCTTCATCTATTAAACAATTACCAAATGATAACAATGATTATAATGTATACATAGTTCACACTATTTGAAATGATCTTCTTGGGGAAATATGGGAAGGGAATCTATCACACTCCTCACTATTCCGTTATATTTCTATCATATTTATCTTAAAGCATAAGCAAGTAAAAAATCAATTTTTCACGTGAATTTTTAAATTTATTGATTTTTATCCTTTATATTTTTATTTATCTATTCAAGTTAAATATTTTTTGGTTGAATCATGAAACCATTAATTTTTTTTTCAAAATAAGACATTTAAAAACAATTAATTTTAACATTTATATTATTATTTAAATATTTGGTTTATCTGAATAATTTTATAATTAATTTATATATTTATCATTTTAAATTAATCATTTTTTGATAACAAGAATGTAATAATTTTTATAATATACACATGTAAGGAAACATATTTTTAATATGGTATTTTTGTGTTCATTGTTTTTTGATATTCACATATCATATGTTTTATTAGTTAACAAAATAGATATAATTTTATTTTTATTGTAATTATAAGTTTTTTACTTCTAATTATAATAAATATATATTTTCTTTTTAATGCAACACTAGGTATTGTTATATTCTTATATTTATATGAATAATAGGAATGAAAAGAAACACTTATTTGGGTATGTTTATTTTGGTATATACGAATATGTCTATAATAATTAAATTACGTAATAAAATTAAACTTGTGTTGTTAAAAATTATTTGAATCACTACTAGTGAACCACATATAGTGGAGTATTCTTGTTCTTAAATAATAACGAAGATTCCTGGAGTTTGTAGATATGGGAATGTATTATTACCAAAACATTTACATGTTAGTGGGGAGAAGAATATATGAATTTAATTTCATGATGTGAATATCCCAAGTGACTCATATGAAAATAATTTGAAGATTAAAATATCCAATTAAATCCATTTAATATTTTCAATTTATTTCCTAGTAAGAGGAGTGTCAACAAGATGGTGAAAAATCGTTTTTTGGAGCTTGTAATTTTAAAATTTCTCAACTGATTAATTCATAATAAAAATATTATAATATTCCATAATTTACATGGTTAATATTTAATAAATTCCACTTCAGATGAAATTTTACTTTCAATAAGTGAATGAAATTTTGAATATGAAGCTATATTTTATAGTATTTGAATTGAAATATTTTAAAACAAAATTTAATAATTATTATGTTTTTCTGAATAGATCGGAAGAAAACTCATGTCTCATGTATGGGTTTTTAAATGCAGAGACGTGGGAGAAATTTTTCACTAGCCGATATGAGGAATGCTTTCCTGAATGATAATTATATTATATAAAATAAATTTTAAAAATTAATGTTTATTACCTGATAGATTATTCATTTAGACTTTTGTAATAATCCTCCATAAAAACCCATAATGAGATACAATTATATAATGTATTATAAATTAATTTGTGATGTGGTGGGTAAAATTTATTGGAGTAAAAAATTATTCTAGATAATCTTGATATATTAAGAGATAAATCAATTAGTGTCTCTAATGAGGTTCAGTTCATCCTTCCATCCTACACACTCATCGTGAATAATGGAAAATATAATGGTTGAATTTTTTTTAAAAATTTCTTATAGATCCATCAAGATAATCATATGACTATATTAGAATAAATTAATTTTATTATTTCATTAATATTAGTATTTTACAAATTCATTTCAATAATATTGTATTTTAATATATCATTTATGGAGACCCTTTAGAAATATGAGACTTAGTGGACTTTTATATCAAAATGTATAAGTAAAATTTGGGCCAACACTTTAGAAATGTAATAATACACAATCAGTGTATGGGAATATGAGGTGGGTGTTAGAAGTAGAAAAGATATTGGTCATCCAAACATGGTATCAATGGTAGTAGAATGCAAAAGAGAAGTAGATTCTGTAATGTTTTATCGATATGATATTAATTTATTGATAGAGGAATTTATTAAATCACTAATACATAATATTTTTTTTAAATCAATAGATAGATTTTTCTTTCAGGACATGCCTACCAGGATCCTCCACCTCCTAATTTATAAGTGACATTATACTGTGAGTTTCAGGTTATGGATTTCCATGTAACTATTCTAGTATATGGAGACATATATAGTTTGGGGGTTAATATAAACCGTTAGTATATGAATTCATATCATTTAAGAGTAGGGGGGAAATATTTTATTGATCTAACTATTATAGTTCCATTACCTACCAAGGAAGTGGGAAAGTATCGAAATAGTCAAGGTCATTTTGTACACAAGCCATCAAGAAATCTTCATCACCTAACATATGAGGTATTTATTTATTTACATTTAATTTCATTTTACATGAAATTTTTTCTTATATTTATAGTATATAGTAGTATATATGATTAGGTAAATTAGTTTAAATGAAATAAAATCTTCAAGAACCTCCCCCCTTTAGATTCTTCTATTGATTTTAATGGGATAAAAAATTATCTCTTAAATATTCAATAATTGTTTCATTTTTTATATTTTTTATGGCCAATAATTTATCTGGGTGATACTATATATTAATAATATTTAAAATTATTTCATGGATCTAGTTATTGGTGATTTACTAAAATTCCCATATGATTTTTCCCCTCTATGTAAATCTTTATTTTTATTTTTGTTTCTTTAAATAAATATAATTTATAGAGACTAAATTTATTACTTTTCTAATTATATATCACTAATATATTTTTATCTAAAATGATAGATTTTTTTTATTATGGATCAAGAATAAAATTCCATGGTAAGGTAAATATTTAATGGAAATGTTGTAGTTTTTTATATGTGAATTAAAAGAGAATATTGAGATTCGGTGTTGGTTTATTCTATTCCATGATAGGTAAGAAGGAAAATATAGTTCTAAATAATTATTCATTTTAATATAATTAATGATGAAATTTTATATTGTTGTGTTCATGTGACTATATTAGTATTCTACCTACAATAATGTTGGGAAAATCAGTTTCTCATCACTATGAAGAGTTTCTGAATGTTTTAAAAAAACAATGAATTATAAGCTCGTATTAAATTATAATAGTTATTTATTATTGTTATTTTTATTTAATAAGTTTTTTAAAATTTATATATTTATATTAATTTCATATAAATAATATAATGATGTATGTATATCAATAATGAATCCATATAAAATTAATTATATTGAAATATAGGTCGACAAATTTTGTTTTATTTAACACTAGTTTTTTATTATAAATATACAATGGTTCATATTTTTAATGTGTTTATTCATAACTATATGGTTATATAATCCATTCTCTCCACTTACCCATGGTTATTCCATAGTCATGATGCCCCCCACACCGTATGAAGGGGTGGATTTTCCTAAACCTTCTACGAATTAGCAATAAAGATTTTCACATCTGTAAAATACAATTTTATTCTGGTAATTTCAATCAACATCAATTTTAATAATGGTTATATCCCTCTATAATGACTCACTATATCTATCAATGTCTTTCTTAATGTTCACAAAAACTTTCAAACTTATTGATCCAACTCGGGTTTCTCCATCTAGGTCTCAATGGACTTTGGATGATTCTTTTGATATGTCGGTCATAGATTTTTTGGGTTTTAAGGTATGGGAAATTGTGTCTCTTTTTTATAAGAATCATTTAATTATCCATTTTTCTTAATCAAAGGAATTTATTCTTTTTTTTCCTAGGGCTTCATGCAACTATAATGAAAGAATTTCGATATATTTTTTGTGGTTATAAAAATTCTATATTAAATGGGATTCTCCTACTACATCATTTTGGGTATGTTTCCCTAAACATGTGTTACCTTTTCAAAATCAATCAATTATATTCTTTCTAGGGAATACATTTCACTAGTTTGAATGTTAATAAAGTAGAAAAAAATCAGGTTTTCATCTGGTTTCCCCCCTCATATATGTTAAAGTTGATGTATCCAAGCCACTGGTGGGGTGGATTTTGAATGAATTTGGGGAAGAGTTTTGATGAAAATAACATGTTGTTTTTGTATCATGGTCTAATTATTGAACATCTTGAAAATTTCTTGGTCAAATGACTCTGACCTATTTCCCAGGATGTAAAGAGGGGCTGATGGTTTTTGACTCGATGACCCAACTGGAGAAGGTATCTTCCATATTAGTGGATTGTATGAGTGATTGTAGTTCATTTATGAAAAATTATATTCTGAAGGATCCAAAATCCAAGAATTATAATCCCATGGATGATGAAAACTTCAATAATTTGAAGAATTATTTGGTCAACCCCTCTCCAGTAGTACAAGATCCTTGTGGGTCTTTGGGAAAAGAGGAGGCATGTGATCCACTTGTCCAAGAACCAGATGTGGAAATAATCCTGAAATAATCCAGATGGATCCCATAATGGATCCCATATAGGGTCCAGGTGGTATGGTAGTTTAAATAATCTGGATGTGGTGATTCATATGACAAGAGAGGGAGTTTAAATGGTTTTTATAGGATACATGAACATAGTGAAAGTTCTATATGGAAGGATGAAAGTTTTTAATGGGTTCATCCCAAGAATGGTCATGACTATCATAAATTCAAGTAACTCTTTTGATGGTTATGGAACTAAATATCTATTTCTTTTTCAAAGAGATATTGAATGAGTATATACCTCTATTAATGGTTAGGTACTATCATGAAAAGATTCAATTGAAATGGATTCTCTCCATTTTTTGAGTTAGGGTAGAGGGATGTCATGGTAGGGTTTTTAAATCCGAGGATGAAGAATGGGAGGAAATGAATCCTAGACTTGAGGAGATAAAATTGGGAAAAGGTGATTAAATCAAAAGAGGGTAAATATTTTGCATACCTCCCAAAACCCATGGATACATTATCTATATTGATGTTGATGCCTTAAGAGATGGATCCTTTTTATGAGGAAGAACATAATGTTTATGTTTTAAAAGAACAAGTATTACCAGGTGGTATTATGGAAGATACTAAACTAATAATGAGAGACTATATAGTGGTAGATATTACCAATAGTGAGTCCACCACTAGGATGGACAATTAAAAATGAACGGAATTTTAGGTGGCTATATATAAGGGGAAAACATTGGATATTATCAACCATTTGGTGGAAAAAATGTTGGAGTATACCTTTCTAATTAAGAACCCTATTGAGGTTCCAAACCGAATGTCTGATATGTTGATTCTAGGGGACAATACTATGGATAATTTTTATTTCATCAACAATAAAGATCTCATTATATAATTTTTATTTAATTAAAGGAAGATAAATGTGGAGGAGATTATACAAATGTTGGATATGAATGCTTATCGGTGTGAAGACTACATCAAGGATGACTGGAATAAAAGGAAAATGCACTTTAATGGATATTATATATTGAAAATTATTATAATAGGATCAAAATTGATTTTAATTATTCATATATATAATTTGGATCATGAATATTTTGGTGCTTATATTTTTGAGGTTTTTGACTTTATCCTTAAAAAAATTTGAAAATAATAAAACGATAATTTCCATTCAATCATAAGTAAAGTTTCATTGAGAAGAATTATTTATTGAATATGGTTATTATGCTTTAAGAATAAATATTGATGTATCATGAACATAACAATGAAATATTTTCAAATTGTTAGTTACATTACATCTCCTACAATTAACAATAATATGTTGTATTTTTATTTTTAATGCATTTATTATTTTTAGAGTATTTTTAAGATGTTCCATAACATATAGATAAATAATTAGACCAATATTAACATATATCATATTTTTTTAACATAATAATGATTATTAATCATAAGAAATTACGTGAATGTCATAAGAATCAAATATGATAAAAAATGATAGATGAATACCTAACTCTTTTCACCTATGGATAAGACTAAATCCATGAATAATAAATAATCTAATGAATCATATTTTACAAAAAAAACTAAATTATACTTGTGAAAATAATGACTAACGATCACAACCCTAGAATCACAGTATAAGGTACTAGCCTTAAACATTACATAATCTTGAGTTTATATAAAGAATTTACATTTTCTCCAATTTAGGATCATTTCAAGTTTAGAGTTTTAGAGAATTAGTCCATTGTTATTACATTACATATCAAATTTTAAAAATTATACACTTTTAATCTATCAAACTTTTTGTTAGAAATATAAAATCCCTTAAATAAAACAATAATTATTTTCTGGATAAAAATATTCTTGAATTGTTCCTTTCACTTACCCTTCCTTATACCCTATGATTTTTTTTCAAAATAATGGGATGAGCATAAAAATATCAATGTGGGTTATAAAATATGGAAAGAAAAAATTTGACCATGAATACATAAAAATAAATAAAATCATGATTTTCACTCATAAAACATATTCATATTAATATATCTCAATAAAAAAATAATATTTATGAATAAATCATATAATTCTTAAATCATAAATGTAACTTGTTTCATCCATAATATACTTAAACTGTAGATTTAACAACTATATAGGGTGTATCCTTCATGGTTAATTTTGGAATACCCATCACAGTATATTTGCTAAATATCCTAAGAGAAACCATAATGATTACCTCTATCATGTTACCCAATGCATTGGATATTAATCTCGAGCTCACCCACCCTTGGTGTATCATGAAAGCATCCGTATATGTAAATAATGTCGAAGAACCATAACATAATCAGAACACATAAAAAAAGAAGAAAATGAAGATAACATTTCCAAATTACAATAACAATTTTCATTTAAATACATTGACACAAACATAGATTTATAAAAATCATTTTCAATAACAAAATAGGTAAAAAGATTATATGGTATTTATTTTTCATTTTAAAAATAGAATGACTTTTTAAGGAAGAAAAATATCAAATAATGCTTGCGGTGGCAGAAAGGTCGTTGTCGCTGTGTATGTTAAAAAAACATTCCTTTTTGTGTTTAGTAAAAAGACTTCGTAAAAATAATATTCCTTTCTAAAACCATTGAATTAAATTAAAAAAATGGTTATAATTATATATCGTATAAAATAAGGTCGTGTATAAACCAAAATATGCATCAAGGAATGGAGATTGAGAGGAAGTCCCTTACCTTGAGTCTGACATGTCTCGTTCATTAATTATCTTCCAGAATAATAACATAGTTTAATTTCTACTTGATTTAGAACCTTTTTAAAGTCAATTATTTCTTTTTATATCACTTATTACCACGTTATAAAAATTACATAATTATTTATGTTAATATAGGTCATCTTGTCTATTTTCAATACTGAATCTAAAATGATCTTGTTTTGATATAAATTGTTAATGTATTCAAAATTTATTCATATCTAGAATTAAATAAATATCATATATATCTAGTATATATGTATTTATAACCGTCCATGAAATTTTGAGATATGAAATGAAATGCACCATTCATGGAGACAGTGGGTCGTACGTAAGTAGGAATGCTACTTTCATTTATTATTCATATTAAAAGAATAATTTTACAATTATATAAATGTATATTATAATAACATTAAGATATATATGTTTTTAATTTTAAAAAACTTCATTAATTTCATCCATTATAAGTTCTATGTAAGGAATGACCAAGTTATATCTCTTTTAGGGGTAGTAGACCGCACTTCCTCAAATTAAATTATCTTATATACACATTATGGAAAGCATAAAGGTATGTTGTAAATAAATAATACATAAGAAAAGAGAAAATATAAATATAATATATATCATATATAAATATAGCTCCATTATAATTTCAACCATGAGAGGTGGTTGGGGAAAAATTGAACAATCATCATTTCCTGAGGCTGTAGTTCGCCGTACACAGAAACAGTATGCTCGAATCCGTAGATGGTGGAGTTTGTAATTGTAGATCGCATCCTTATACCAAAAACATCATAGAATATTGGGTATACTAGTATTTTTATGTAATTAATTAATAATAAGATAATTGGTAGTGATGAATTAAAATAAAAGAACATAACTTGAGAGAATACATTACCTCTAAATCGGATAACTTCTTTTGATTTGAGCCAAAGTCTTTATTGAATTCCCTTCTAACCTAGGTAAGGCCTCTAGGAGGAATAGTGAGATTTGTTTAGATTATTTGGGTAGAATAGGTATGATAAAAGGGGCTTGGTAGGTTTGAGTATGTGGTTAGAGTTATTGGCCTTTTATAAGATGTAGGAGGGGAACATTAGGAAAGTCGAGAAATATTATTTTATAATAAATTTAATTTCGATTAAAAAAACTCCAAAACTCATTTAATTAAAATATAATATGATTTTGGTTTGAATACACATAATCTAATTATTTTTTTAAAATTCTTGAATATTTTTTTATCCTTATCTTTTTTAAAACTTATTTTATCATTTTTAATTTTACCTTGATAACATGTTATTTACATATTATGGGATAATATAATTACCATATCATGTCAAATGACCAAAAAATTATTTATTACATATTGGGACTTATCCTAAAAATATTTCTGAATATTTTATTTTTTTGGAATTTAATATCATTTAATAAACTATTTTATGTTTTAAGTTGTGATTTATGTCAATTTTGGACACTATTAATAAATGATTTTTTTACAAAATCATAACAACCTCATTACAAAAAACCAAAGATATTAAATCAAAGATAATATTTCAATATTATCCATAAAAGTTGTTGATGGAATCACAATAATCAAATTACATTTATTTTAATATTTATAGTATAACTTATTTGAATCCTTTTTAATGAAGCAATCCCCAAATTGTCATTATGTCACAATTAAATTTATTTATTTAATATATAAAAATTATAAATAAAATACCATGATATAAAAAATATTTTTAGACTTTTTATGAATATTTATAGTTGAAGCGATCAATTATAGAGTCCCTTATAAGAAAATTAGTAAAGGATACATGTTTACGTTATATTTTTCATTACTTTATATTAATTCTTATAAAATATCATTTTCACACCCATGTGGCTCTATGTGGTCCCAAAATCTACCCAAGGATTCCAATGGTTATAATTTTCTCATCCAATAAGATTATTACATGTGTTAGGGTATTTGAATATTATTATAATATTATTTTTTAACCCTCATTTACCAGATTTACCCTTTAAACATGGTATATAAAATAATTACATAAGTTATTATTCTTAATGTACAAAAATAAAAGGTACTTATTTACCAAATTTGGACCTTATGATTCCAAATATAAAATAAATTTTTCCAAATTCATAACGTATAATTTTTAGAAATTAATTTAAAATTAAATCCCATTGAAAAAACCAAAATGCTGGTTTTTATGAAATAAAATCTGTCAAAAGATTAGCATGTGTTTATATCCGATTTAAAAGTGAAATTGCATCCAATGAACAAAATTGTAATCAATGATAAAAATATATAATATTTATACTTTGAAACCATTAAATAATATGATTTAACGATATAAATAATCTTGATGGAAAAATATTTTTTCAATTAAAATTTAACGTCTTTTTACTTTTCATAATAACATGATATTGATCAGAAAAATATCAAAAATTAATCCAAAGTAAATTTTTATGTCCCACCTCTAAATAAGATGTTTAAATTTTCAAATATAACATATAATGGTTTTCAAAAACTCTACATAAAATCGTTTTTCCATCGAAAGGTGGTAAAACAACATTTTTTTTAAAAATATTTCTTTTATCCAAAAAAATGATTTTTTTCTAAAATTATATCAAGAAAACATATAATGAGAATTTAAAAGATTAAATTAAATAAACTAAATATATTTTTCATTATATAAAAATCTACAAAGAGTGATATGATTTTATAAAGACAATTATTCTCTTCTAAAAGTGTTTTCATAAAAAACAATTCCATTATATTCAATTGGTTTTTATTTTCATTTCTAATAAATTTGGTAACAAATGAATCATTTTTTTAACATTTTTAAACCATATTTCAAAATTTAGTTGATACTATTCATTCTCTCCATTCCAATGGATATGTTATAATGGTAATTTTTAAATAATAATATTTACTTTTTCCTTTATGCTCGATGCAGCGTATCATGTATGATATTGAACATTGTGTTTCATTTTCTTTAAAAATGAGATGTTACATCATCCCGACTTTTGTTAATTGTGTCCTAACTATTTTTATATTTTTCTTGGTATGTTAATTGAAAATACCATATCCAAAACTAACACTTATAGACAAATAGATAATGATAGATAACTTTATCATAAAATGTTAAGAACCACAATACCCTAAATTTTTGGTTAGGTAAAAGTTTGTTAATAAAATAAATCATATAACATTTTTTATTCAAGATACTTTTTATAGATTTGAATAATTGTATTACTACCTAGACTAAGATCATAAGGAAACAAACTTAGTTTTTAATTAGAGTTTCATTATTTAAAAAATATCTAACAAAAACTCATCTTCTATCGAAATGATGAGTATTCAAGATGACTCTGTCACACATGAAGCACTAAAATGAACATCTAAAGAATCTCATAATCCTCTAGATATTATCAATCTATTCATTCTATCTTGAAACATGAACCAAAACCAAAATGGTTAGTACAAGATTAAATAATCCCCAAAAGGATAATCTTCAATATGAAAAAGACTACACTAAATATACAAAATTAAATAGTAATATCCAAGTTCTAAATTGGATATTCAACAAACATAAGTCCTTATAATTCCTCAAAATAATCCAACTAATATAGAAACCCATAACATAAAAGGATTTGATCATCATAACATTTATCCCCAAATAACATAGACTACTCTTCAATTCTCATACATAAAGTAATTAACCTAATCACATGTTCTCCAAGATATGTTAGTAATTTCCATAAATAACCCAAAATCATCATATGTCCACAATAGAAACATAAATTCTTTCAAAATAAAATTCATCCATTACTCCACAAATGAAATCTCATGGTATTCTATTATCCTAAGGAATAAATTGTTCCCTAATGAACGAACGTATTCCAAAATAACATAAATCACTTAATCCACATGGTGTTTACAATAATAAGGATATCTATTTGATAAATCATATGTTCCAGAAATCAACTTCTTCTAGACCCATAAAATCCGTTAAACTAAAGAGAATAAGTCATACTAACCATGGGATTCTCGTAGGCCAGTGGTTGGTGATAAATCTCAGTTGCACTTTGGTTGCGGGTTCGATTCCCCTAGGTCTGCCTAATGCGATGGGTTGTCACATGGTCTGTTTGTTATCCATTTTCAAAAACTATATAATTTTTTAACATTCAAAAAAATTAGGTAAATTCCTCAAAAATAACCACAACATATTTTAACCTTAATGATTATCTCTTACCTCACATTTTTCATCCAAAAAAGTAATAACCCATAATTGACTCAAATTAGAGGATCATATAAACCCTAATGGTTCTTGATAAATATATCCACGAAAAAAATATAGTTCTTCCTAAATTAACATTTTTATATAAAAAACAAAAGGGTTACAAAAACTATAAGTCTTCAAAATTAAACCCATCATTAATAAAATTAAACATATCATCATATGTAGATCCAATATAACTCTTAAATTACTAAAATGTAGACATGTTAATCATCAAACATTCTTCATGATCATTTATCCATGTATTTTTCATATTATTCTTTTATACTTATTTTCTAAAAAACATGAATAATGTCCTAAGATTTAAATAATGTCAAAAATTGAGATAAGAAATAATCCATACCTTTCATAGGTCATTTTTAAATTCCTCATATTTAGTAGAAATTTAATTATGCATTGGTAAACATATATTTGTATGGTGTTACTAATCCCATTCCCAAACCATATTCTTAGGACATCTATTTGCGTAATTACCATGAAAAACACATTTCAAACATTCAATTTATCCCTTGGAAATAACTAAATTCCCTTTCCTAGATCCAACTGAATACCCCCTTTTTACATGGAAGGTTGTTGATTTATCACCTTCATTGACACATCTATAAGATCTTCGTGTCAATTGGAAACATTTTCCTAGGCGTTTCTTTCTGTATCCTTGAAACATTGTTTTTTGAATATACATACCTTTATGATTATTACCTAAATGTCCATATGGATACTTTTATCACATATATGATGAATTAGGTAAATCACCAAGGTTTTAGTGGTAAATATTGAATCAAGATAGTTGGTTATGAATAACCACAAGAGTTATCATTGAAACTCCAATTTCATTCGGTTTCTTATTCAGAAAAGAACAACAGTTTCCTTCACATCCATTGTTACATTGGTTCCTACTAGATCCATCCATTTACTAAAACCAAAATGGTAAATGTGAGTATATTACTCAAATCATCATATTCTATCTTATGGGGAGGGTAAACATTAAGATATACTTATTCATTTTATGTTAAACTCATTCAATTTTTCCAAAAATAACTATTACTAATTGAATATGTTAACCATTATGGTCATGACCCTTATGCTTAAATATCACGCTAATCTATAAAGGTATCTAAATAGGCCTCTGATACCAACTATAAAACCCCATCGTTAAACAATAAATAATAATTATTTTCTATCTTGTATTTTATTTCTTTCACATTAAGGATATTTTTAGGTTCAGAGATTTAGATAATTAGACCATTACAAATGCATTACATCTCAAATTTTATAATGTAGACACTACTACACTATTCAATTATTTTTCATTAATATAAAATTCCTTAAAAAAAGAATTCTATTCTTGATAAAAGTATTCAAGAATTATTCCTTTCTCTTACCCTTCCTTGAACCCTGTGAAAAATATTTCAATGAAATGGGATGAGCATAAAAGGCTCACTAATGGTTATGAAATAATGGAATAAAACAAAAGTCTATCAATGCATAAAAAATAGTGAAATCATGATTTTCACTAATAAAACAGAATATATTTAATATACCTCATCAAAAAATAATATTTATGAATTGATCATAGAAATACTAAATCATAAATGTAACTTGTGGAATCCATAACGTACTTACATTGTAGCTTTCACAGCTACATTGGGAGTAAACTTCATTTTTTACTTTTGGAATACCCATAACAGAAAATTCATTAAATCTATTTCGAGAAACTAGAAAGATTACCTATGTTACATTACCCAATGCGTCGGAGATCTATCACAATCTCACCCACCCTGGGTTTATCACAGACCAACTGTATAAGTAAATTATGCCCAAGAACTATAACATAATCATAACACATAAACAAGAATATATGAAAGATAAAATTTCCACATTACAAACACAATATATCATTTCAAGATATTGAAAAATTGACTACTTTATAAAAACCATTTTCAATAACAAAATATGTAAAATTATTTTATGGTACTTATTCTCCTTTTAAAAACATTATGTCGTGTTAAGGAAGCCAAATATTAAATAATGCTTGCAACGGTGGGAAGGTCGTTGTCGTTGTGTACATTAAAAAAAATTCATTCTGCTTTTTTGAAAAACACTTTGTATAAAAAATACTCCATTTAAAAACCATTGAATTAAATTTTAAAAAAGGATATAATTATACCCCATATAAAATAAAGACTTGTATAAACCAAATTATGCATCGATTAATGGAGATTGAGATGAAGTCCCTTAGCCTGAGTCTGACTTGTCTCATTCATTCTTTAGATTAATAAATAATAAAATTAGGTTAATTTAAAAAAAATTAGAACATTTTTCAAGTTTATTATTCCTTTTTTATCAGTTATTACTATAAGGCCCCGGCCTTAAACCTCACTTAATATTGAATTAAATGAATAATTCACATTGAGGATCTTTTTAGGTTTAGAGTTTTAGAGAATTAGGACATAAATATTACATCTCAAAATATTACAAAGTATAAACTTCTACTAAGTTTCCATAAAATAAAAACTCTTAAAAAGAAACATGTCTAGTTCCATGTTTTAGGTAGCATGACTTTCTCTTGATCCCATCCTTGACCCTATTCCACGTTAAGTCCCGTAAAAAACATTTCAAAAACATGGGATGAGCATAAAAATCTCAGTAAGGGATACACAAAGAATGAAAACTATTAGTTTCTCAAAACAACAAGTAAACCATGTATACTTTATCAAAGTAATACTTTTCACCTTTTCGAAGTAGTAAAAACTCTTCACTGAATAAAAGTTCATTACTTACCCTTTTGTAACCAAAAGATTACCATAAAACCCATATAAAGATCACATAACATATAAAGGTGACTTGGGACATAAACATACTTAAGTGGAATAACCATAAGGTCGACTTCCACACATATCACTTAATGGAATATCCATTCGGCCAACTTCCATACATACATAATGGAATATCCATACGGCTGACTTCCATACCCAATGCATTGGAGGTTATAATGTAACCACCCGTCCTAGTATTCACGGAACCACCCATCATATGGTTTATCACGTAACCACCCATAAAATGTCCAAGTACCATTATAAAATTATAACACATAAAACCAACTTAAAGGAATGATAACATTTCCACATTTCAATCACAATATATCATTTAAATATATTGACATAATAGAATCATTTATCAAAACAATTTTCAATACCAAAATACAAAAAAACAGTATATGGTATTTATTTTATTTTAAAAACATTACGGCTTGTTGAGGAAGCCAAAGATCAAATAATACTCACGGTGGCGGAAAAGGTCATTGTCACCACGTACGTAAAAAGAAACATTCCATTTTGTTGTTTAGTAAAACGCTTCGTAGAAAAAAGATTCCTTTTGAATAAACGTAAAAGTCAAAGGGGTTTATACACTGTATAAAAGAAGGTTGTGTATAAAACAAAATATGCCTCAATGAATGGGGATTGAGAGGAAGTCCCTTAGAAAGACGGTATCCTTGGTTTAAGGATAAAACAATTACATAATTATGTGTGAAAAACGAATACACCCAATAAAAGTGGATATTAAGTGTAAAACAATCAGAGGATATTCACACATATTCATAGAATGACATATTCAAGGAGTACAATATTATCCCAAATAATCAAATTTTTGTTAAGAAGTTCCCTTGCAAAAATATGACAGCCTAACGGCGTCACTACAAAATTCAAAAAATGATTTGATGAGAGATAAAAAGGGGATCTCATAACATGGACATAAAATTTACATCAATATGGATATAAGAGAACATATCCCAACATAACAATATGTAAATTAAAAGACCCAACAAAATAAGTCTTTTAAACAGAGGAGGGTGAAAGGTTCCCTTACCAACATGGGTATCTTTCGAGACATGCACCCCGTGAAAGAAGGACAATACAACATTGATGTAAATACTCATAAATGAAATTATTATACACAATGAGTAAAATAATGTGAAGTACATACACCACTCAAAGGAAATTGTGGAAAATGTAGCATAAATCTCATGGGAATAAGAGTGAGATGAAAAATCCCTTACGAAAACTCAGCAGCCTAACGACGCCACTTAAAACTTCCAAAAATGGATTTATGAGATCAAATAGGGTCTCCCATAATATGAAAATAAAAAGTAAATTATGAGGAATATAAAAGAACATCCCCAAACATAAGATATATGGGATTAAAATAAATGACATAAATTAGAGTACTTAAAAAGAAATAGAGAGGTTGGATCCCTTACGAAAATTCGGCAGCCTAACGGTGCCACTCAAAACTTCCAAAATGGATTGATGAGAGAAAATAGGGTCTCTCACCATATGAACATAAAAAGTAAAGTATGAGTAATATAAAAAACATCCCAATAACAAGAAAGATGAGCTTTATTAGGAATGACATAAAAGAGTGTACTTAAAAAGAAAGAGAGGAGTAAGATCCCTTACCTCGGGTCCGACTTGACTCGATCATTCTTTAATGTCCTGAATAATACAATTTGGTCAATTTATAATTTATTAAGGACCTCCTTTAAATATTATTATTCAGTTCGTATCAAATATTTTAATGTTATAAAAATTGGTTAATAAAGTGAGTTTGTATCAGACGTTTTTGTCGATGTTCAGTACATGAGTAAAAATTGAACTTGTTGGAAAAGAATTTTCCATGTAGTTATAGGTATATCATCTCCAGAATAGTATTTATGTTTTAAATATCATAAATATCAAGTATATATTAGTTTTATACTATTACATAGCATTTGGAGAAAAAAAAATTAAAAGCACCGTTCATGGAGACGGTAGGCCGTACAAACGCATGAACGCTACTTTCATTTTTTTTCCATATTAATGGAATTAAAAAAAATGAGAGATATATATATTATAATTCCAGAATGATACCCATAATCTAGATGTAATATATTATATATATATCCATTATATATATATGTACTTATAATAGTATATAACATTTGGAGAAAAGAAATGAAATGCACCGTTCATGGAGACGGTAAGCCGTACGTACGCATGAACGCTACTTTCATTTATTTTTTTTGTATTAAAATGAATGAAATAATAAAGATATAAAGGTATATTATAATTCCAGTGGGATAACATATGTAATACCATTAATTATATCCTTTATACGTCCCACATATGGAATTAACGAATCAAATCACTTTGAGGGGGCGGTAGTCCGCACTTCCTAAAATGAAGATATCGCGTTTACCCATAATGGAAACCATAAAGGTATGCCATAAATGAAAAATACATAAGATTAAGGAAAACATAAAAATATTATATATCATATATAAATATAGTGAAATCTTAATGGCCACCTTTGAAGGTTTTAAAAGAATGTTGAACAATCATCGTTTCGGGAGGCAGAAATTCGCCATCCACAGAAACAGTATGTTCTTTAACCATTAGATTTAAGTGTGTGTAAGTGTATCTAGAATAATTATTATAACAACATCCTATTATATTGAAGATACTGGAGTTTTTACAAAAGAAAAGAATAAAAAGAGTTTAGGGGTTGGAGAAGCAAAATAAAACAAAAGGACTCAAGTGAAGACATTACCTTAAAATCGGGTAACTCCCTTTGGTTTGAGCTCAAAGGCTTCCTTGGGAAGAATTCTGCCAAAATTGAGGCTTCAAAGAGTAATATAGTGATGTGGAGAGACAAAATTGGCAGGGGTTGGCCGAGCCAATGGCTTTTGAAGTGTGGGTAAGGAGGTAGAGGTGGGGGCCTTTTATAAGAGGAGAGGAGGGGCACTTTTGGAATGTAAGGAAATGTTACTTTATTTGAAAATGAGTTTCAGATTTAAAGGGTCCCACATTGATATAATTCAAGGATAATGTGATAAGGTTTCGAAATACACCCATCCAATCGGTTTTGGACATGTGTAGATCTTAGATTTTACATTATCTTTCCATTTTATTTAAATCGTTAAATAATGAATTCATCGCTACATCATCATGATGTCATAAATAATTTAATTTATTTAATGTCTAAAAATTATAAAAAAAAATAATATGATGTAGGAAATATTTTTATATTTCCATTTATTATTTATAGTAAAAAATATGACTTGTATAACCCCATGTAAAATGTTTTTTAGTAAAACATCTCATGTTGGTGTCATTTTTACTTTAACATTAAATAAAAAGATATTTATGTCATTTTCCAACCAAAGTGGATCCATGGGGTCCCCAAGTTGACCCATGGATTTTCTTGGTCTTCCATGACACATAAAATGAGGGTAGGACATGTGTCTAGGTCATTTAATTTTATTAAAACATTATTCTTACCTTAAACTACACTAATTACCTCTAATCGTGATTAAAAACTTAATAAGTTACTATTCAACAAAAAATTATTTTAATCCCATTGAACCACATTTTACTTATTAATGACAACCATGTATGTTTGATTTTTGAAATTTAAAACACAATTATGGAAAAATTTCTTTTAAACGGAAAATCAGTTTTTTATAAGTACCACTTAGTGGTTTCACTATTCATCAAAAATTGAAGTTTTTCAGAAAATTACCAAAAATTTACCCTAAGCTATATTTGATATTCCGAATTCAAAAATTATGTCTATTTTAAAAAATTCAAAACATATAAGTTGCATTAATTAATTTAATAATTAATTCCCCCTGTCAAAACAAATAGCGTGTTTTTATGAAACAAACTGTATCAAAGATTGACACTAGTTTAAGTCCGATTTCAAAGTGAAATTAATTCCAACGAAAAATATTGGATTAAATGGTAAAAATATATTCTAATTTCACTTTAAAACCAATTCAAAAGATAATATATTCATATAAATAAATTATATTAAAAAGAGGGTTTGAATTAAAATACAACATTTTTCACTATTCATTAAAAATTGAACTTTTTCAGAAAAATACCAAAAATTTACACAAAGTAAATTTTGATGTCCCGATTCTAAAGAAGAATTTTATTTTGTCAAATATAACACACAAAATTGTCAAATAGTGGATTAAAAGCGGTTCGCCATCAAAAGGCGGTTAATCGACCTTTTAAAGAATATTAGAATGTTTACGCTTAAAAACTGGATACATTTGCATTTTTAATCCTCTAAAATTTATTGTAAAGAGTAAAAATATTTGAAAAACATATATAATAATTTTGTAGTTAGTTTTGTTCATTCCCGCCATTACAAAGGCTAGGCATTAACTACTATTTAAAATAATATTATTTTATTATTAGAGTGCAACGTAAGATTCCCAAGAAACTCATTGTTGCGTGTTGGGTACGCCATCGAGCATAGCGTCCCCTTTAAAGTCATATTAATATTTTATTCACAAATATGGATAAATGTGAAAATGTCATAATCTTTATTTACCTGGGGTGTTACATCCTTCCCCCCTTTTGGGAATTGCGTCCTAACAATTTTAAAATTGGGCTCGAAAACATCCTTGAAAGTCCCACATCGGAACAAGAGTCAGTAAAACAATCACTTTAAAAATAAAGGGAGAGAAGTACAGAGGTCACCCGAGTTAACCCATACTATGATTCCAAGTAGGAAAATATTGATATGGAAGAAAAAAAAGGGTCATGTTCTGATGGAGAGTGATATTAAACATGTCTAGGAGAAAGTTAACCATAAGAAAATCACAAACTTGTGATGGGTTATACGGTATTCGATTCCCCATTAGGAAAAGTTAATAGAAAACATTTTTGTTTTAAGTTACTTTTTATTAAGGAATTTATTCATAAGGAAACATAATCACTTATCATGTTGACTTTCAACTTTTACTAGATTCCTTAATCAAACACATATTTTCTCCAAAAGACGAGTATTTAGGAAGACTTTTTCGCATTAAGAGTACTATAATCAATTTCTACAGAATCACCTAATCCACAATAGAGAAATATATAATTCCCATGTCTTTATACTCTAACCAAAACCAAAACCAAAAAGGTTAGTACAAGATCTGATAATTCAAAAAAGGATAACCCTTTATAAAAAGAAAAATATATTCTTAATCTCTAAAATTTGTCCAACAAAACCCAAAGTTCAACGAGGTCTATTCGATAAAAAAAATTGTCCATAAAATACTTCAAAGTAAACCAAATTAATATTGAAACCAAAATATTTGAAGTATTTAGTCACATAGTCTTCCAAGTTAAATCGTAACATTTATCTCCAAACAACATCAGTTGCTCTTAATGTCTCCTATTGAAAAGTAATTAACCTAATCACATATCCTCCATGATAGGTTAATAAATTTCCATAGATAACCCAAAATCAACTTACTCTTAATTCATAAAATCATCTAACTAAAAAGAATCAGTCAAACTAACCAGGGACTTCACGTAGTCCAGTGGTAGGTGATAAATACCAGTCGCACTTTGGTTGTGGGTTCGATTCCCGCAGCTTTGTCCGATGCGATGGGTTTTCACACGGTCTGCGTGTTGTCCTTTTTCCAAAACTATATAATTCTCAAATTATTCCCAAAAAGAGATAAAATCATCAAAAATAACCATAACATAATTTAACCTCAATTTAATCTCATGCCTTTCACTTCCATCATAACATATAGTAACCCATAATTACCTCAAAAGTAAGGATCATATAAACCCAAATGGTTCTTTATAACTATGTCCACAAAAGAACAGATTACTATTCTTTGAATAAAATTTTCATATATCAAACATCAGTGTTACACATACTATAAAAAGTCTTCTAATGTACCCCATCATCAAAAGACACTTAATACTCTTAAGAATTTCACCATAACTCTTGAAGCCCTTATATGTTGAGTTCTTACTCATTCAACATTCTTCATGATCCATTAACCATTCATTTCCAACTTATTCTAAAATACTTCTTTCCTACAATCAAAATCATGAATCATATCCTAATATTCCAAAATAGAAAACAAAAGTTAAGAAATAATCCATACCTTTTATTGGTCATTTTTAGTTTCATCGTCCTCAATCGGAATGGCATTAGGTATTGGTAAACGAGTATTTGTATGATCTTGGTGATTCCATTCACGAAACTTCTTCATAGGACATGTGTTTTCATAATTACCATGCACACCACATTTAAAACATTCAATTGATCCCTCAGAAAGAACTTCTTTCCCTTTCCTCGAGTCAACTGGATGCTTCCTTTCTCCATGGTAGTTTCTTTCTTTATGACCTTCATTTCCACATCTGTATCACATTTCTGTCCCTTTGAAACATTTTCCTAAGTGTTTCTTTCCACATCTATGACACATAGGTTTTTGAACACACTTACCTTTATGATTATTTCCTATAGTTCTGTAGGGATTTGTTTCTCACATATATGATTCCTTATAGAAATCATCAAGGTTTAGGTGGTCAATCATGACTCCAGATAGTTGGTTGAGGATAAACACAAGAGTTCTCATTGCAGCTTCCATATCATTCAGTTCATCGCTCAGAAAACTGTCACAGTTTCCTTCACATCCACCGTTACCTTGGTGCCTGCTAGATCCAGCCATTTACTAAAACCAAAAAGGTCAGTGTGAGTATATCAACCAAACCATCATGTACTGAAGATGAATATAAACACTAAGATATACTTACTCATTCACTTTATCTAAAACTAGGACTGTTTATGAAATCCTAACCATTATGGTCATGTCACTTATTCTTAAAGAATACCCTAACCTCTAAAGTTATCTAAACCGACATTTGATACCAACTATAAAGCCCCGGCCTTAAACCTTACTTAATATTGAATTAAATGAATAATTCACGTTGAGGATATTTTCAGGTTTAGAGTTTTAGAGAATTAGTACATAACTATTACATCTCAAAAGATTACAAAGTAGAAACATCTACTAAGTTTCAATAAAATAAAAACTCTTAAAAAGAAACATGACTAGTTCCATGTTTTAGGTAGCATGACTTTCCCTTGATCCCATCCTTGACCCTATTCCACATTATGTCCTGTAAAAAACATTTCAAAAACTTGGGATGAGCATAAAAAGCTCAGTAAGGGATACACAAAGAATGAAAACTGTTAGTTTCTCAAAAAAAATGTAAACCATGTATAATTTATCAAAGTAATACTTTTCACCTTTTCGAAGTATTAAAAACTCTCCACTGAATAAAAGTTTATTACTTACCCTTCTGTAACCAAAAGATTACCATAAACCCCATATAAAGATCACATAACATATAATGGTGACTTGGGACATAAACATACTTAAGTGGAATAACCATAAGGTCGACTTCCACACATATCACTTAATGGAATAGTCATTCGGCCAACTTCCATACATACTTAATGGAATAGTCATACGGTCGACTTCCATACCCAATGCATTGGAGGTTATAACGTTACCACCAGTCCTGGTATTCACGGCACCACCCGTCATATGGTTTATCACGTAACCACCCTTAAAATGTCCAAGTACCATTATAAAATTATAACACATAAAACCAACTTAAAGGAATGATAACTTTTCCACATTTCAATCACAATATATCATTTAAATATATTGACATAATAGAATCCTTTATCAAAACCATTTTCAATACCAAAATACAAAAAAACAGTATATGGTATTTATTTATTTTTTAAAACATTACGGCTTGTTGAGGAAGCCAAAGATCCAATAATACTCGCGGCGGCGGAAATAGTCATTGTCACCGCATACGTAAAAAAAAACATTCCTTTTTGTCGTTTAGTAAAACGCTTCGTAGAAAAAAGAATCCTTTTGAATAAACGTAAAAGTCAAAGGGGTTTATACACCATATAAAAGAAAGTTGTGTATAAAACAAAATATGCCTCAATGAATGGAGATTGAGATGAATTCCCTTACAAAGACGGTATCCTTGGTTTAAGGATAAATCAATTACATAATTATCTGTGAAAAACGAATACACCCAACATAAGTGGATATTAAGTGAAAAAAAATCAGAGGTTATTCACACATATTCATAGAATGAAATATTCAAGGAGTACAAGATTATCCCAAAGAATCAAATTTGGGTTAAGATGTTCCCATGCAAAAATATGACAGCCTAATGACGTCACTACAAAATTCAGAAAATGAGTTGATGAGAGATAAAAAGGGGATCTCATCAGTTGGACATAAAATTTACATCAATAAGGATATAAGAGAACATATCCCAACATAACAATATGTAAATTAAAAGACCCAACAAAAGAAGTCTTTTAAAAAGAGGAGGGTGAAAGGTTCCCTTACCGACATGGGTATCTTTCGAGACATTCACCCCGTGAAAGAAGGACAATACAACATTGATGTAAATTATCATAAATGAAAGTATTATACACAATGAGTAAAATAATGGGAAGTACATACACCACTCAAAGGAAATTTTGGAAAATGTAGCATTAATCTCACGGGAATAAGAGTGAGATGAAAAATCCCTTACGAAAACTCAACAGCCTAATGACGCCACTTAAAACGTCCAAAAATGGATTTATGAGATCAAATAGGGTCTCCCATAATATGAAAATAAAAATTAAAGTATAAGGAATATAAAATAACATCCCCAAACATAAGATATATGGGCTTAAAAGAAATGACATAAATAAGAGTACTTAAAAAGAAATAGAGAGGTTTGATCCCTTACGAAAATTCAGCAGCCTAACGGCGCCACTCAAAACTTCCAAAATGGATTGATGAGAGAAAATAGGGTCTATAACCATATGAACATAAAAATTACAGTATGAGTAATATAAAAGAACATCCCAATAACAAGAAAGATGAGCTTTAGAAGGAATGACATAAAAGAGTGTACTTAAAAAGAAAGAGAGGAGTAAGATCCCTTACCTCGGGTCCGACTTGACTCGATCGTTCTTTAACATCCTGAATAATAAAATTTGGTCAATTTATAATTGCTTAAGGACCTCTTTTAAATATTATTATTCAGTTCATATCACATATTATAATGTTATAATAATTGGTTAATAAAGTGAGTTCATATCAGACGTTTTTGTTGATGTTCAGTACATGAGTAAAAATTGAACTTGTTGGAAAATAATTTTCCATGTAGTTATAGGTACATCATCTCCAGAATAGTATTTATTTTTTAAATATCATATATATCCATTATATATTCGTTTTATACTATTCCATTTCATTTGGAGATAAAAAAAATTAAAATCACCGTTCATGGAGACGGTAGGCCGTACGTACGCATGAACGCTACTTTCATTTTTTTGCCATATTAATGGAATTAAAACAAAATGAGAGATATATATATTATAATTACAGAATGATACCCATAATTTAGATGTAATATATTAAATATATATCCATTATATATATGTACTTATAATAGTACATAACATTTGGAGATAAGAAATGAAATGCACCGTTCATGGAGACGGTAAGCCGTACGTACGCATAAACGCTACTTTCATTTCTTTTTTTTGTATTAAATTGAATGAAATAATAAATATATAGAGATATATTATAATTCCAGTGGGATAAAATATTTAATACCATTAATTCTATCCTTTTTACATCCCACATATGGCATTAACGAATCAAATCACTTTGAGGGGGCGGTAGTCCGCACTTCCTAAAATGAAGATATCGCGTTTACCCATAATGGAAACCATAAAGGTATGACATAAATGAAAAATACAGAATCTTAAGGAAAACATAAACATATTATATATCATATATATATATAGTGACATCTTAATGTCCACCTTTGAGGGTGTTAAAATAATGTTGAATAATCATCGTTTCGGGAGGCAGAAATTCGCCATCCATGGAAACAGTATGTTCTTTAACCATTATATTTAAGTGTGTGTAAGCGTAGCTCGAATCCTTCTTATAACAACATCATAGTATATTTAAGATACTTGAGTTTTTACAAAAGAAAAGAATAAAAAGAGTTTAGGGGGTTGGAGAAGAAAAATAAAACAAAAGGACTCAAGTGAAGACATTACCTTAAAATCGGGTAACTCCCTTTGGTTTGTGCTCAAAGGCTTCCTTGGGAAGACTTGTGCCAAAGGTGAGGATTAAATGAGTAAGATAGTGATTTGGAGAGACAAAATTGTCAGGGGTTGTCTGATCCAATGGCTTTGGATGTGTGGGTAAGGAGGTAGAGGTGGGTGCCTTTTATAAGAGGAGAGGAGGGCACTTTTGGAAACTAAAGAAATGTTACTTTATTTGAAAATGATTTTCAGATTTAAAGGGTCCCGCATTGATATAATTCGATGATAAGGTGATAAGGTTTCTAAATCCACCCATCCAATAGGTTTTTTACATTTTTAGGTCTTATATTTTACATTATCTTTCCATTTTATTTAAATCGTTAAATAATGTGGTCATCGCTGCATCATCATGATGTCATACATAATTTAATTTATTTAATGTCTAAAAATTATAAAAAAAATACTATGATGTATGAAATATTTTTATCTTTCCATTTTTTATTTATATTCAAAAATCTGACTTGTATAACCCCATGTAAAAATTGTTTTAGTAAAACATTTCATGTTGGTGTCATTTTTACATTAACATTAAATAAAAAGATATTTATGTCATTTTCAAACCAAAGTGGCTCCATGGGGTCCCCAAGTTTACCCATGGATTTTCTTGGTCGCCCATGACACATCCAATGTGGTTAGGACATGTGTCTAGGTCATTTCATAATATTAAAACATTATTCTTACCTTAAACTACACTAATTAACTCTAATCGCGATTAAAAACTTAATAAGTTACTATTCACCAAAAAATTATTTTAATCCCATTGAACCACATTTTACTTCTTAATGAAAACCATGTATGTCGGATTTTTGAAATTAAAAACACAATGATGGAAAAATTTCATTTAAACGGAAAATCCGTTTTTTATAAGTACCACTTAGTGGTTTCACTATTCATCAAAAATTGAGGTTTTTCAGAAAATTACCAAAAATTCACCCTAAGATATATTTGATATTCCGAATTAAAAAATGATGTCTATTTTACAAAATTAAAAACATATAAGTTGCATTAATTAATTTAATAATTAATTCCCACTGTCAAAACAAATAGCGTGTTTTTATGAAACAAAATGTATCCAAAGATTGACACTAGTTTAAGTCCGATTTAAAAGCGAAATTAATTCCAAAAACCACTATTGGATTAAATGGTAAAAATATATTATAATTTAACTTTAAAATCAATTCAAAAGATAATATAATCATATAAATAAATTAGATTAAAAATAGGTTTTGAATTAAAATACAACATTTTTCACTATTCATTAAAAATTGAACTTTTTCGGAAAAATACCAAAAATTTACACAAAGTAAATTTTGATGTCCCGATTCTAAATAAGAATTTTATTTTGTCAAATATAACACCCAAAATTGTCAAAAAGTGGATTTAAAAGAGGTTCGCCATCAAAAGGCGGTTAATCGACCTTTTAAAGAATATTAGAATGTTTACGCTTAAAAACTGGATTCATTTGCATTTTTAATCCTCTAAAATTTATTGTAAAGAGTAAAAATATTTGACAAACATATATAACCATTTTGTAGTTAGTTCTGTTCATTCCCGCCATTACAACAGCTAGGCGTTAACTACTATTTAAAATAATATTATTTTATTATTAGAGTGCAACGTAGGATTCTCAAGAAACTCGTTGTTGCGTTTTGGGTACGCCATCAAGCATAGTGTCCCCTTTAAAGTCATATTAATATTTTATTCACAAATATGGATAAATGTGAAAATTTCATACTCTTTATTTACCTGGGGTGTTATAATTACCACATTATAAAAATTACATAATTATATAAGTTAATATTGATTTTTTTGTCGAAATTCAGTACTTGAGTCTAAAATGAACTTGTATTAATATAAATTTTCCACGTATTAAAAATTAAACCATCACTAATATGATATAAATATCATATATATCCAATATATATGTATTTATAATAGTCCCTGACATTTTTTAAAATGAAATAAAGTGCACCGTTCATGGAGACGGTAGGCCGTTCATACTCATGAGCGCTACATTCATTTATTTATCATATTATAAGAATAATATTAAAATTATATAAATGTAAATTATAATACCAATATTATATCTATGATATTCATGTTAAATAATTTCATTAATTTAATCCATTATAAATTCCATGTATGTCATTAATGAGTCATGTCACTTTGAGGGGGTGGTAGTCCGCACTTCCTCAAATAAAATTATCATATTTACACATTATAGAAAGCATAAAGTTATGATATATATAAATAATAGAAAATAATAAAGACAATATAAATATAATATATATCATATATAAATATAGTTCCATCATAATGTCCACCATGAGAGGTGGTTGCGGAAAATTGAACAATCATCATTTCGTGAGGCAGCAATTCGTCATATACAGAAACAATATGTTCATATATATTATATAGAGGTGTGTGTAAGTGTATTTTGAATTATTATCCTAACAATATCCCAGTATATTTAGGATACTGGTGTTGTTATTTAATAAAATAATAGGAAGATAATAGGGTTGTATAAGGAAAATAAAATAAAAGAACTTGAGAGAAGATGTTACATCTAAATCGGGTAACTTATAATGATTTGATCCAAAAGGCTTTAATGAATTGTATTTTTCCCAATTTAAGGCCTCTAAGAGGAATGTAGGGAATTTGTGAGATTATTTTGCTTGAATTATAGACATGAAAAGGGGACTGATATGTCTGATTAACTGGGTATAGGTGGTGTCCTTATACAAGATGGACGATGGTCACTTTTCGAATATTTAGAAATATTATTTTATTATAAATTCAACTTTGATTAAAACATGAAAAAAAAATTAATTCATATATAAGAAGATTTTTTTCAAATACCCATCATACAATAATTTTTAGACAAGTTTTGAATGTTTTTTATCCTTATAATTTTAATTTAGCCTTTATTTTACCGTTTTTAATCTTACCGTGAAAACATGTTCTTTAATCATTGTTGGTTAATGTAATTACCATATCATGTAACATGACTCAAAAAAGTTATTTATGACATATTTGGACTTAAAAAATACATTTTTACAAATCTAATATTTTTATGAATTTAATATCATTTAATAAACTAATTTATTTTTTATGTTATGAATTATGTCATTTTTGGACACTATTCATATCTGACTTTTTTATAAATTTATAACAACCTGATTCGTTAGAACATATGTCATTAAAAAAAGATAAAATGTTAATATCATCTAGAAAACACTTGTATTGCATTAAAAAAATAATATTACATTTATTTTAAAAAATTTAATATCATTTATTTGAATCTTTATTTAATGAAGTTATCAATGTATCATCATTGTATAATAATTTAATTTTTCATTTAATGACTAATAATTATAAAAAAAATGCCACGATATAGAAAATCATATAATATTTGTAATGAATATTTATTATCTACAGATCTATCATATAACCCCATATAAATTTTTTTTAGTAAAAGATACATGTTTATGTAATATTTTTCTTAGCTTTAAATTTTTTCTTATAAAATGTCATTTTCACACCCAAGTGGCTCTATGGGGATCCAAAATAATCCCAAGGAATCCCATTTCAGAAAAATCTCATCCAATAGGATTTTTACACGTGTTAGGGTAGTTTAATATTATTAATATTTAATTTTAAACCCTTATTTAATATATTTTCCCTTTAACCATGGTAAATAAAATAATTACTGATGTTACTATTCATAATGTTCAAAAAGAAAAGTTATCTATTTACCCAAATTGGAAATTATGATTCTGAATATGAAATCCAATCTTCCAAATTTGAAACATAGAATTTGTGGAAATTAATTTGAACTTAAATCCCATAGTAATAACCAAAAAGTGTGTTTTTAAGAATTAAATTCAATCAAAATATTGACATGTATTTATATCAAATTTAAATGTGAAATTAATTCTAATGACCAAAATTGTAATAAATGATAAAAATATATTCTATTTATTCTTTAAAACCATTGAATAATATTACTTAACAATAAAAATATTTGGGATGGGAAAAGTAGTATTCAATTAATATTTAGCATATTTTTACTATTCAACAAAACATGATAGTTATCCGAAAAATATGAAATAATTATCCAAAGTAAATATTGATTAACCTTATCTAAAGAAGAGGTTTATTTTTTCAAATATAACATATAATGGTTTTATAAAACTAAATTCAAAAAGGGTTTTCCATCAAAAGGTGGTAAAACTGCATTTTTAGGAAAATACTTCTTTTATTATAAAAATTGAATTTGTTCTCATATTATATCTAAAAACATATAAAATGAATTTAAAAAATTAAATTCAATATATAAAATATTTTTTTCTTTTTATAAAAAAGGTGATATGATTTTATAAACAAAATTATTCTCTTTAAAAAAGGTTTTCATAAAAACAAACCCTTTATATTCAATTTGTTTTTAGTTTAATTTCTAATAAAATTGGTTACCAATGAATAATTATTTTAATATTTTCAAACCATATTTCAAAATTCAATTAATAAAATTAATTCCAACCCTTCCAATTTCTAGGTTATAATGGGGATATTTAAATAATAATATTTAGTTGCACCTTAATGCACGATGAACTGTATCATAAATTCTAATATAGTGTTTATATTTTTTAAACATGGGATGTAACACCCAGATATTCATAAAATATGGGGGACCTACTCCTTGGTATATATCCTATCATAGATTATGTCCATATATTATCACTTTTGTAACATTCCCCCAATAGTAATAAAAAGTGGAGGAAGTATATAATTAAATATTATATCATCCCCAACCAATTTCAAATAAATTTTGACTGAACTAGGTTCCATATACCACAGGTGTTCCTTACAGTGTTTCATAGACTAGTGACCAACAATGAGGGTCTGTGTATAAATCTTGGAAAAAATACCCACTTTAGTATAGATATACATAAATCAAAATGATATAAATACTAATAAACTGTTATAATAATTTAAAAGATAATAAATTAAGACACCAAAGCTCAATTCCAATCATAGAAAATATTTTAACCCATGCTCTATAGAAATGAAATATAGATTAATGTTACATGAAAAAAACACAAGTAAGGTCACATAAAAAATGACCATGTATGGGTTGTCCAAAATAAAAAACAAAAGGCAATATAAAACAATTTATTGAGTCAATGCTAAATACCATGTCATGAATCTATTATGGATCATCCTATACATCCATCCAATGATGGGACCTTTCCATTATCAGTAAATTATACCATGAGTTCTTCTTGGATACCAAAGCACCCAAATAAAATCTGAGTACAACTTATTAGGCCACCACTAATAATTTCTCTAAAATAATGATTATATTATTGTGTTTTTATAGTTTGATATAATAAAAATTCAATATTCGGTTATAATATATCTAAATATTACTTAATTGATATGTGTTCAACCAAACCACCTTGTTGTGACCATAAATTCAATGGAAATTGTTAGGGTTTCTCTGAACATATTCCATGAATACTAATTGGGAATCACATCCAAATTCATATCAATTGAGTCGATCATCCAATCAACGAATAATAATCCACACAAGTTAAACATTCCTAGGGTAAGATTCATATTTGTGAAAATAAAATTCTAGTGGAAATGATATATATGTTGTAATAATATCCAAGATCAACTACACCCATATTAGCATCACCTACGAACTATAGAATCTATAGTTTTAATAACCTAACCATTAATGGAAACTTATTAGTGTTGATAATATCCTTAATTTTAGGCCACATCATTGGTGATGGGATTATGTCCCTTAGAGAACTATTCTCATATGGGCATCTCATTCTGTTAAATAGAAGTATAATACTATGGGTAGTACGTCCCATTTAATGGGTAAATAAAATAATATGGAATGGGATCCCATCTCTTTAATTATAAGGGAAATATGTAAGACCATTCTATGAATATAAGTTACTACATATGAAAATAGAATACATGGATTTCTTTAAAATAAATACCCAATATTTTGAATATTTTCCCTTACTATAACCAACACAAGGTATGTAAGCATTTCATCCCTTCTAAATTCATTCAGTTTCATAAAGGGAATATCATCTAACATAAATAAATAATAACACATTATTTCATGACCACCATCAATAAAATTGTAACATAATAATTCACTTTATGGTTATCTTTCCATCCATCAAACAATTAATCATTTTATAGGTGAGTTTACACATTCTTAACCCATATTATTAATTGTTGACATTAAATAACATATTTAATTTCAATAAGTTAAATGGTAAAGGAATACACACTCTATATCATATTCAATTACTCCAAATGGTATTTTGGGTAACAATGAATTTTCACATGGGTCATTCCTCAAAATAAAATCTCTCAATTATGAACCTCTCTTATATTAAAATATGCTATGGTAACATAATCAGGGTCCATCATATCGTAACAAAACTCATTCAATCCCCTAAAAATTCTAGAGAACAAGGTTCCCTCACTTTATCTTTGGACCATGACTATCGGTGGTTAATCTATAAGGCATTGTGAATAATGCATCCATCAAGTCCTTAGTCAAACGTACTCAACTCATACATGACAAGGTTAATATATCAATTAGTTTTTAGTTCATTAAAAATGAATTGTGAGACCTCATACCAAACATCAAATTAATCCATAATAAAAAATTATGAATAGTTAAGAACACCTACCATATTAGAGTAAACCCTATTAATTTTTTATAATAAGCCGATTCAACTTAAAATGGATGAAATTGAGAAATTTATCAAAATCACAGAAAATAGGCATAACCAGCTACACTAACCTGGATATAAATCACTCATGAAACTCCCTATTTGAAGACCCATATATTATATGCCACACCTCCCTATATTCCAAAAGCTATAAACTATTTGTGATATTTTATAACCAATAGGGGGAGACTATACTCTTCGTACCAAGAAATATAATAAAAGGTAAATAAAATATCAATATTCTAAATCATAGTAAGCATAAAGAAATAAAAAAGGTAAATAATTAATATCAGAAAAATAGTAATATGATCTAACATAAATGGAGCTTAAACTTTGAATATGGAATAACATACACTAATATATCCTAATTGGTTAATCATATAAAAAAAGAAAAGGAAACTGAAACAAAACAAAATGGAGACTCAATTATAAGACTTATGTGCTTCCTATGACTAGTTTCATAAATCCTTATCGTGATACCTAGCCAAAATTCGATAATTACGTGATAATTTATATCAAAACATAAGGTCTACATGGGCACTCGGTTGATCATGAAGCATGTGAGAATAAATCTTAATAGGGTATAACCAAGGGATCACCATATAATCCATTATATATAGTGAATATATATATATAAATATAATATGAAATAATGTAACCTGAAATCAATCGTGTCAAGACATCATGTTCTAATCAGGATACCACAATGTCTGACCACACTATCTTTGATAATGTTGGAAGTGGTGTTTTCAAAAAACGCAAAGCTAACCACATACCCGATAATCATGGTAGGTACCTACATATAAATTTTATAATCTAGGAAATCACTAAGGTTAGGGTCTTGTGACAAACCCTGATCTTGTATCCAGTAACATATCACCACCCTCTCACTCAGTGTGAGGTTTAATATCTTCTGTTGTTCAATGTCTCAAAACACATCCCCCTTAGTGAGGGTTAGGTCTCATACCATATCATGTCTTTTACCCTCTTATGCATGGCTCAATATCATATCATGGTCACCACACCCTCATTCATGGAATGTAATTATACCACTACATAACTACTACACTAAAACTTTGGTAAATGGATTATATGATTTCATGAACACTACCATCTTTCTCATAGTAAGGTCATATATCATCTCATGAACACCACCCTCCCACTAAGGGTATAGTCCCCTACTGGGTCTCATATCACATCACAGACCCCCACCATCTTATAAAGCATTTGTGAAACTCTCTATTATACCACATTGTAAGATATTAAATAATGAAAAAATATGAATATTGTTGAAAATCCCATAGCCCATCCCTAAACTAGATGTACTCACATCACAACCTAACAATAAATTTGAGGGTATCATATAAAACACACATTACTATCCTAACAAACATTCACATACATTAACAATCTACTTGAACTATAAATAACAACACTCAAAAAGGTCCTAGGAAGCTACATTATACATTATTCACCTGCCCAACCGAATGGTCACCCCTAGAAATAATGATTAAAATATTATCACCCAAACCCTAAGTATCCATATAAGGTCTTAATAAAAGAGTTAAATCAATTTTTTTCCTATCAAAGTATATGTACCCTACCACACCATGTGGATTCTAACTAGATACCATGTTCCCTTTACCAATACTCCCCTGAATACTACCAAATATACCACTTATTCACCTAGTGTAATGTGACCTAGAAAAAACATTACTAAAATAAAACATTCCTTTCATGAATTTGAAAATTTATCTAACAAATAGTCACATAACCCAAATATTTAATGGTTTATAGCCTTAGTAATAATATACATAAGAATAATAATATGTAATATTTTATCCATAATCTAACTCCTTTAAACACCATTCTTTATTTTCAAAAAATTATACTTATTTTCAGAAATTATTGAAAAGAAAACATAATAAACGGTTGCGATGAAATTATAAAGAATGAAAAACATAATAACATTCTCTCAAGGGTTCAATGATACTAATATGAGAGAAAAGAGATAGGGGATAAATTTTTAATCAAAAAACAATATGGAATAAAATGATTTTTCAAACATGACCTAAGGACATGTAGTAACAAATGACAAAATATATTTCATGGAAAAAGTGTGAGGAATCATAACATATTTAAAAAGAATTGAGGAGAATAATAATAGGAATATTGAAATGTTAATGCCATTGAATCAGATTATAAAAATTAATCATGGAAGAAACATAACAAAATAAAAAGTTTTAAACCAAGATTTATATATCATTTTCACACAAAAACATGTCAATAAAGTTTCCTGAATTGCATTCACATAGAAAAACATATGAAAAAATATTCTTTAATATCATTAAAAAAACATTTCATCATATCAGGTAATATAAAGACATGAAAATTACCTAGTAGTGAGATATAGGACACCAAGATTCATCTTACATACATATGAGTTCCACATAAAAATAAACAATCAACACATCATGAAGAACCCAAGGAAAAAAAATTGGTTGTATAGACCATTCGAAAATATAATATAGCATAAACATAAAAAATCATAGGATATGAAAATATATTTGCGAAAAAGGAATAATAACATAGTATAAAATATAAGGTGATTAAAAAATATCTACATGAAGAACAAGTCCTATAGTGTAAATATATGTGTAAATATGATAGCTTTGAAAAAACCATTTAAAACTTTAATGTAAAAATCACTTTCAATTTTTTTTATGGGATAGATAAGTGTTTTGAAAACATTATTATAAATAGTAATAAATAAAATATTATTTAATGGTATAAAATATATTAAAATGTGGAATATAAGACAGAAAAATTTATTTTAAAAGGATTGAAACCGATTTTTTAAAATATTTTAAAATACATATTTTTTAGTCAAATATATAAATCATTAACAATAATATTGTTTTAAAATTAATAATGTAATACATAATTATCATTAGGGACAAAAATATTTTAATTTTCCTCTAAGGTAAGGGGAATATTAGTGTGAGGTGAAATTATGGATTTTTTGAAAATTCTATTATTATATTTGGGAATTATTCTTAATAATTTTATATTTTTTTAATGAAGCAATGGATTCACAAAGGATGAAAACAATTTTTTGAAACTTTAATTCCACATAAAGAAGATATAAATATAGTATATAATATCATCAGAGGTCATATTAATTAAAAAAATATTGATTAAAATATATGTGGATTTATTATAACTAAATGAAAATATTTGATTCAAGAGAACCCCTTACAATCTTAAAAGAATATTGAAAAATCAAGTAGTGGTTTTAAAAGAAAGACATCTACATAAAATGATCATATAAATGGATTTTTGGTGAATAAATAAATTTTCCCATCAAAATGGAAACAATTAGTATAGTAAAAGATTAATTATGATCGTATGGATTCATATTCATAGTGAAATTAAAAATCCTTAAATAAATGAAGTTCATGAATTCAATGTGAATGGAGAGAATCAAAGAGTGATTATAAAATCATGATGGATCGAAAAATGTTCTTATGAATTTATTTTAATGATAGATAATGGTAATATTTCATCATTGGGAGATATTTTTAAATGAAAATAATGGATTATGAAAACATGGGACTATAGTACTGTTAAAATAAAAAGGACTTATCAAAAAGTGCCTCAATCAAAAGGAGGAGAAAACCCATACCTTTAAAATTACCTTCCTATTGAAAGGGAGGAATCCATATAACCTTAGGAACTCCTTCGATGGTATATAGAGGGGTATTTTGAAGAAAAATTAACAACAAAATCATTTTTGGTTGGTAGGTATGATAGAATTTGTTGGATTCCCCTCTTTTTTTAGTTGAAATAGAGTGGCATTTTCATGGAAACTAATGTTAGTTAAGAGAAAATAATGGAATGACAAGGGTTCTAGGAGAGTGAGGTGTGTTATATGGAGAAAAGGTATATGAGAAATCTGGGTATAAATTTTATAACTAAATTGTATTTATAGAACTATTAAGTGACCTTTCAATTTTTAAAAACTCAATACAAATTATTTTATAAATTTACCGATAATAATATTGATTAAAAATTAATCACGTTAATTATTCTATAAAAAAAGTATAAGATGCCCATCCTTACCCTATTTTTATATTATAAATCTGAATTTGGGATCCATGAATCCAAATTCAATTTATATATATGATTAAATAAGCCTTTATATTAAAACATGTAATTTTTTGAAAATATTATTTTTTATAGAAAAATGCCATTTTAATCATTAAGTGATCTTAATATTACTTGACGTTGACTACCAATTAGATGATTTTTAATTAATTTTATATGAAAATTTAAATCTCATTTTATAACATTTGTTTAAAATATGTCCATTTAATTTTATAAAAATACCTAATATTTAGAAAGGTATAATTCTTTAAAAAAATAATTGTAATTTTATCATGGTTTCTAATTTTTACATAAGGTTTCTTAATTTTTATACTAAAAAATAATTTTTTCATTATTAGATAATTTAGTCTCATTAGTTATTAATTTCAAATAAATTTTATTATTTTAATCTTCTAAAAGTGATAAAATTTAATTTTAAAATACATAATTTATAATGTATTTAAAATGATTATTTGAAAAATATAACGAATGTTCTATAATGTAAAATATGGATTTTTAAATTAATACCAAAATTATTAAAATTATAAATTCACTTATAAATAATCTATTTTATCCCTATAAAAATACTTCATTAATTTATAATTCATTTTTATTTATTAATAATATCATAAAATTCATGTCACTTTTAAAAATGGTATTTTGGTGTATTCATCTAAAATTAATTTTTTAAATAATATAAAAAATTCATGATAAAATAATTTGGAAAGTCAAAATAATAAAAGAATTATTTACCTAATCATGATTAAATTATTTATAAATATATTTAAAAAAAATTAAAATAGAAATAAAAAATGTTTTTTGGAAAAAGAAAATGACATTTTTGACTAATAATTGTTCACAATATTAATTCATGTGAATTTATAGTTTAAAATATTTTTATATGGTAGTTAATATATAATAATATTATATATTTTTGAAATTAAAAATATTAAGATAAAATAAGAAATACCAAACAATATGTTACATTGAAAAAAGGAAATATTAACTATATACTAGATATTAACTAACATATACTATTAAAACTAATTAAAAATATTTTAAGATTTAATTTTACAATTTTATTGATAAAAAGTAATGGATTCAATTTTATATAGAGATCATATCATTTTTCAATAATAATATTAATATCCATACACAAATCATATATATATATATACGTATTTTTAATATTTTAATATCATATTTTTAATTCATTATAAGGTATATTATTTTAAATATACTACATAAAAAAATTTAATAATAATAACTATTGGATACACATCCAAGGACCATATCTATGAAGACTATATTTTTGAAAACTCTATTGGGAAAAATAATATTTACAAGGACTATATTTTCCATGATTATATTTTCAATAGACATATTTATAATGTCAAGATTTAATTCATATATATAAATATACCTATTAAGGAATCATTTCTTACTAATCTCACTTCAAAAGGAATAGTTATTATCTCATATAATAGTTTTTTCAAAATTATTTCTTCTTCCATAGTGAAATTCCCCATTATCAGTTTATTGGGCTATCGGTGATCCTCAAGGATGAATACAATAAAAGGTATTTCATTGTCATGAATTATTTATTCCATTCAATACATTATCCAGTATTTATTTATGAACATTTAATGAATGTGTTTTAACCATGGTGAATGATAAAAAATTTGTGAAAAGCATGGTTTTTTGTTTTTTGTTATAAATTTTCACTTATGAATGAATAATGAATTGATATTTTTATAAATTGTATTCCATATTACCTAATAAATTTTAAATACACTAAATTAAAAATATTATTTATAATTATACGCATTTGGATTAAAAATTGAATAATCTTCATAAATATCGAGACATCAAATCCCTCCACCACCATGTTTAATAAATATTTTCTTTGAAATTTTAATTTTCATCCACTACAAGATGAATCTAAGGGATCCATGAGAAACTAAAACAATATCATCTACTAATATATACATCACATTATCATTTGTTGGAAAAGGAATATAATTATCACAAAAATGATTCATATGATTTTGTAGGGACATTACATTCATAATTTCATTTTCGTAATCTCATTTGCAATAAAATTATTTACCCAGAATTGTTGTGATAATGTCTAATAGAATCAAATTAAATTATCTCATTAATGTTAAGCCTCAATATTGATATGTCTTCTCTAATTATACCTTTATTTAATTAAACGATACATTCATTTCAATTATTTTATTCTATATTCATCTTATAACCCTCTTAGTTCATCCTGGGATACTTATTTGGATTATCATACACTTCTCAACGTAATCCATTTTATTAACTACAAAATTAATCACTCTTAGTTTTTCATAAAGTGCATGAAATCAACTAAATAATGTCACCTAGAAGTCTCAAAATAGATTTTTAGTTCGAAATCTCTTTTGCGCATCAAAATAATTTTAACTCAATACCTAACATTACCCCTTCTAGGTAATCACCCTTTGGGAGATGTGTACCAAAGATAAAATCCACTTGTTGTATCCAAAAATGGGAATTAATTTCTTGGGGAATTCCAAAATCTATACATTATCAATACATTGATATGGTATCATATAATTTAACACATCCACAATACTTTTCCCAAGGTATTTTTCTGATGTTCACAAAACTATCTTCAAAAAACAACTAAACCCTACTGAGATACCATAAACTATTTCCCAAAATAAAAAAAAATTAATTAATAAATTAAATTCATTATTTAGATAATATAATTTAAAAATATTCAAAAAACTTATGGAATAAATCCATCATTGTTAGGGAGATTTTCTACATATTCATCTTAATCTACAATATTTTCACTGTAATTCAAATTATCTAGACTCCCTTTTTTGAAATTACACAAATTATATTTATATTCATATACTTATCAAAGCTAGACATATGAAAGGGGTTTTCTCAAATTCTCATTAAGAGAAGATATATCAAAAATTTCTTCATGGGTTTGACCATAATTATATGAGAAAACATAGCCATTGGAGAAATTTATTATTATAAAGAACATGAAATAATGTGAATTTTTTATAAGTCATGATTGAAGTACTTGTAATCTAAAAACAAAAAGTATATACCGAGTTAAAAGTGTGTGTAATTATGAGACATTAAACCTGAGTCAAGGAGAATAATAATGTGCATATAGAAAATGGAATCTCATTGAATCATTGTATGACAATGAATTATGGAACACACATAATCATAAATAATCTTATGAAAATAAACTACCCATATAGTGGACCATATTTTTCATACATATATTTTTTGTATTAATAGCTAAATCTTAGTTACATAACATTTTGATCTATTCTAAAATCATTTAGGTTCAGTATATTTAGAAACATGGAGTCATAAACAACTTGTTCAAAAAATATCTACCTTATCTTACCGTTATTTATTCGTAACTAGAACCAATCTTTGAAATGTCATAATTAATACCATTCATCGTAACATAGGGAATGGAATGATGCTTAGTATGGTAAATTAAGGGAGATATCAATGACCACATAATAATAACATGATCATAAGTGAAAATAATGTGATTTTAATGTTGGAAAACTACACCCAGTATATCAATGTTAATAATCTTAAGTAATAGAAAAATACCTATAGTTCATAATTAATGAATCATAAAGAAATAAAATAAAATTAATAATGAGATATAAATATATTCATAAGATATGTAATTGTGGAATACACATACACTACTAAAAAAATGATCTATTACCACACATCTCTTGCAATAGTTCACTAAATATCTATAAAAAGGAAATCTAATTCCATTGTAAAATAAAACTATGGCCATATAGATCCATCACATTCCTGATCCATCCCCCCATTATTCCCACTTCCCTTTTGAAATTGAGAACCCCCTTCCATTTTTATGATCGAGATTCTCCAAGATCCCCTGTATATCTCTATTAGCCATCACTCATGATCAGTATAGCCAGACATCACAAAAATCTCCCAGCATGTTCCCATGATCACCCCTTAGCATCCTTCAAAGATCTGCTCATGGTTGGTGCTTCAAATCTTTGAGTTTCATCCCCCCATCCTCCATATAATCAAACTTCCGGTCCTTGCCTCCAAGTCTCATGAAAAACCTGATTGAGTTCCTACTCTCATGACATTGACTCACACAAAGGATCCAAACCCACTCCCTTCTCTCAGGACATCAACTCATGAAAAGGAACCATAACCTCTCTAGATCTATCATGGAAACCAAAATCAATCCCTATTCATGAGGAAGAACCCTTTCGTCCTAGGGAACAGAACTTCTGGCTACCTTTGGTCATGATTCACCCATTCCTTCAGGTGAGAAAATTTATTCCATCCCCTTAAATAAAATGAATAAAAATTATATTTCACCTCTAGTTTGTGGATTTATATTTAGTGATCCCTTAGATTGGAATATAGAGGTTGATTCCAAGTATTAATCACATCATTTATTCCCCACATTTTCCTTCTTAAAAAATACCAACTTCTCTAAATGTGAAATATTAAGCCTAATTTGGTCATCATTCCAAAAATTTTGGCAACATAATAGTCATCTTAAAATTGGAAAGATCCCTTTTATTCTTCCCGTTCAACACTATTTCATTTTTTATTTCATAAAAAAATTATAAACTTATTCCCAATGCATAATTTATTTTTGGTTTTTCTGAATTTAGTATACTAGATATATTCAAAAAAAAATATGATTTGTATGAATTTTTTATATGTATTATATGGAAGAAGAATATTCAATACAATAACATTACATATTAATTTATTAAAATATATATATTTTAACAATTACCCAATTTATAATGCCTCATCATCTATAATTTATTCAGTTGAGACAAAAATTAAAAAAAATGAGGACATATTTTTTAATCTCCCCATTAAATTAATCATACTAATTTGTTTTATACTAAGACATTACATATTAACTAGTTTTAATATAATTATCATGTTACATCCCTTATCACACAATAAGTTGTTCCCATATTATATATTCATGTTTATAATTTTTAAATTCTCACATACAATAATTTAATTTAGAAAACCAACCAAATTAGAACTATTAAAAATATATCAAAACAATTAGTTCTTCTAAAATAAATAATCTATTTATTTCATGTTCAACTAATTTATATATTAGGTACTTGGGGGTAAAATTAAATTAAACACACATACACCACACACACAAGTCATAAATGCAGGTCTTATCCCCCCACCCCCAAGAGATAGCCCACCCATCAATCCTTATTTATTCTATACATCGCCTGAAGGACTACTGGGCATGAATCCCATTACATGGACCAATGATCCAAAATATAGCTCATAGGTCCAGTGTAGCATCATGCCTACATCATGCCTATGTCACCATATTCCTTCATCACCGCCATCCAATGACATGCCTGCATCACCACCTGCAAACAGAAATTCACCCCCACCAAGATTTCAATCTGGGTCTGATGCACAATCATGGGGAACCACTACCACTGAGGCACACCCCAACTAAAAATGTTCAACTATTTTGATTAATGAGAGTCTTACTTAAAACTATTCTACTATTGTAACACCTATATCAATTGATTATTATTTTTATATAGTTTAACTTTTAATTATTTCTTGTTTATGAGAAAATTTCGAATGTTTTTTTGATCCTTCATGTCTATCGGTTTAGATTGATACTCATTCTATTTTATTATGTATCAATAGTTTTTCTTTTAAATATTTCTCCTTATATTGTTCTTCATGATATTTCTCTCATTATTATGAGATTATTGTTCTACCATGGTATTATAGGAAGGTTTTTATTATGTTTTAACATGGTTTTGAGGTATTATTGAATAGTTTTGTGACATACTTAGTGGAAATAAACTAGATTATGACTCAGGTAAGTCCATCTATATGTTTTTTTTTACATTTAGAGATTATTTTATTGTGATAATGTCTAGAATATCCTTAAATTTGGGCAACACGTATCACCTTTAATCTTGTCGGGGGATGGCCTATTGACACACCTTATTGTGGTTTCTAAAAAGTTTTAAATGTGATGGTGGTTACTAAATGGGGGGAGGAGTGAATTAGTGATTTCAATATTTTTAGTAACATGTATTCCCATATGGTAATTCAGCTGTATTATCATCAAAAAATTAATATTGAATAGAAATTTAGAACAAATAATCTTTGATAACAAGGTTTTCCTCCCTATGGAAGACTAAATTCTTGGAACATAGTAGTTCTTAACCCACTAACCCAGAACTATACATTTATTAATATGTTATATCTAATAATAAAGGTATGATCTAGAACCTAATACATGTTACTAAAACCAAATAGTGATTTATAAATTTATTCTTGTTAAATATACACAATATGAAACATTTTAAGGTGAATAAATATTAAAAAAATGATATTCATTAAACTCAATAGACTATCATTTTATTCCTCTTATGTCAAAAATTTTCAATGAATTCATTAAATTCTAAAAATATAATGACCCATAAAAAACAATTTTCATCCCACTCATTTTAGTTTTCATTTCCTTTCTTAATATTTACAAGATATATGAAAATTATTTCCTCATTTTGTATCACTTTAGGTCCTAAAATCACACCCTATGTATAATTTATAATAATGATTGTATTGTGATATATTTAATTTAATAAAATCATTTGAAATATTTATATCCCTATCACATCATCTACATTTTTCTCAAAGGTATTAAAAACTAAATTTTAAATCAAAATTCAATTTATGTAATTGATAAAAAAAAGTGTTCATCAATTTTTTCATTAATTTAATCCCCCGAAATTATTCTCATTCCCAGAAGTAGGAAGATGCATATTATACCAAAAAAGAATTATGGACTTTTACACCACAACACCAAGAATATCCCTAAAATATTTTTCATTTGTAATTTTTTTCATTATGGAATCTAGTGTTTTCTTGTTCATAGGATGGTGCTGATAGGTTTCAAAAAATCCTTATTTTTTTTCTATTTCCCTATATACCATAGATCGGTATTTAAATTTTCTAAAAAAATATCCTTCCATGTATGTTAAGATTATGAATTATCATGTTTACTTTTTTTGTCTAAATATATACACATTTCCCCCTAAAATCAAGAGAGATCAAGAATACTAAGATGAGTTGTCTCTAGTAATTTTAATTTGTGATTCACAAACATGAATATCGTAGTTGATATTTTTTTACAATATTCACCGATACCACCAATAGCTTTTTTGATTCTATATTTTATATTCTCTTTCACCTCTTTTTAGAAACAATTCACAACATCAAGCTATCGTACACATTATGCACACTAGACTAAACTCATCTTTTGAAACTACTATATCATCAATGGTAATGGACATTTTTCTCTCCAATGGAAGGAAAACATCACAGTTGAGTGACATGTGGTGTATAGATATACATAGATTAATGGAATGTGTATTTTTTCTCCAAATTGATCAATATATTATGGATCATTGATAACATATGATATGTTATATAATTAATTAAAATTTTCTATGTCTATTTTTACTCAATTTCATAAAAATATATTATAAAAGAATTAAAATGATATATATAGATATACCCAATGAAGGAAATCAACATATGAATATATGAGTTTGATTGTAGCTAATATAGAATCTTTTATAGCATGATATAAGTGTTTTTTTCTATTGGATACCATTTTTATAAAATTATTGATTGGGGAATTCTAAAATTTTGAAATTCTATAACATCATACAGTGTTATAAAACATGACAGAGAAATAGTATACAATTTGGTAAATTGTTTTCTCACAATGTTTGATGGTCTTTATATGAAAATTGTTTCCAAAAGTGTCAGAATCATTTCACAGTTATTTTCAATTATTGGAATGAAACATATGATTAATACCTAAAAGTGGTATATTATTGTAAATATGCATCAATGTATAATGCATGATGTATTAAAAACCATCCTGATGTGTTTTGTGTTATCTAGGGAGTCATGAAAACACTCCCTGGTGTATGCATTGAATAAAACTCAATATCATATGGAAAAATCCTTTATTAACAATAAAGTTATTTTGTCTTGGGATTTACATATCAATATTAAAATTCATTGAACATTTTTGGTTTTGGAGTCATGTATCATTTATCATGTACAGTTTTAAACACTAATCACATAAATAAACAAAGCTGATATCTCTCACTTCGTTTTTCATTATTTTCTAATAGGTGGTTTCTTAAAATGGGTCTGTTTCTATCCACAACCATTGAAGGAAGTGTGTTCAACATTATATTCGTATAAGGTTTCATCCATTTTTATTCATTGGAGCAATTTTAATTAGATGTTTTTTTATTATTGTGCCCTTATATTTTTATAGTGTTTTTTGGATCTCATTGAGGTGGATTCAAGCCGATGTGGCTAAAGACGATATACATGTGTATATATACATAGGAATTTACATATATAAGTTCCTTTTTTATATATATCAACTCATGTCAGTATGAATATATATATATATTATGACTAGGTGTTCTTATATATATTTATATAATGCATACATATGTAAGTAAAAATGGGTTTATACAAGTATAAACATATATTGAAGGACCTCCTTTTTCATATTTTGGAAAGAAAATTAATAATTAGTTTTTAAATATCAATATATATATGTGAATGTACATATGTTTAGAGGTGAGAAAAAGGTAATATTTATGTTTTCATCGAGAAAAGTACCGAGCATTGTGGTTGAGGTAGGTTCCCTAATACTAACCCTTTGATTTTAATTACATTGTTGTTTTAATATTTTAAAAACATGTTTTAATTATTATATACTATGTATGTGGTATAAAAATTGGTTGTGGATCTTTGAAATTTCTGTTTAAAATTTTTTGCATGATTTTTCTAAAACTTAAATGTGGACTAGTTTCTAGTTCTTTATCTGAACCTATTAATTTTTATCTGAACTAATTTTATTTCAATTAATATAAGGTTACTTCTGTTCACTTTCATCAACAACATGATAGGGGATATTTTTATCCCAATATACATCATTCCTTATTATTAATGGATTCTCATCAACCCAAATATAAAAATCCACATTGTCTTCCCTTAAATTTTATATAAGAGAAATAATTGGACTATGCACATAAAAAATTCCTTCTACTTGAACCTCAACCACTTTATTTCTATCGTATTAAATAGACTCATTCATCATCTCATGATGGGACTGGAAATCCATTCTTCCTCACTGAATGTCCTGTAAGAACCATCTTCTGCAACTACAAGATCCCAAATCATAACATTTATAGTCGGATTCCATTCAGAAGAAGACTCATTATCCCCATAATATATGAATTCATCAACAGGTGAGGCAAGCCTCTCTATTATTTCTACTATAAGAAATTCATGGACTAAATTATCGTCTCTATGATGATTCCCCTTAGCATCTATAAGGATTTAATCATCATCTTATCGCACAAATTCCTTCTTTATAATAACCACAAGCATAGTCAATGATGAATTTAAGATGAATATATAGATTCTAATATTATTAACGAAAAATATGAAACTTTGATTACATTTTATTAGATGATTTGAATAAATATATATAGTTTCAAAGAGAAGGATAACACCCGAACATAATGATAGATTATTACTTTTAATGATCTATTCAGGAAATGAAACTTGTGTCTCATCATATATATCTATATTATGGATTAAATTATCCTCTCCCATTATAAAATAATAGAAATAAACTTCTTGAACAATACATTAACAAAACCTCGTACCCTTTGAGAAATACCTTCCAATATTAACATAATAATGACCATATATACTATTTCTAGTCCCTTTCAAAGAATATTCATGATTGTATGGGATCTAAATTCATTTAATATAACATAATATAGAACTAATACATCTTTTTTATCTATATTAGGAATAAACATGAATCTATCTTCATGTGTTAATATGAAATTTTCATCCAACCGAATAGTAAAAAATCATGTTACCTTTTCTTTAGAGCTGATAGTATCCTCCTTTTTAGAAACAATAAACAACATATTTTCAATATAATCTAAAATATAAAGGAAATATTTTTTTCATTTCATCAAACACAAAAAATCATCCTTGAAAATTTAGAACATTATTTAGTAACATCACTGTGAATTTGAACTCTATAAAATTGACTACCTTACGAAGAATAATTCACCAATTAGTACATAAGTAATTAGTTTTATTTTAACATCTTGAATCAACTTCATCAGTTCTATTTTATTTACCCGTACTCAGATGAAGGTTTAATATTTTAGTAATTGAGTAATAATGTTAAAAGGGTTTAGAATTGAGTGATAAAAATAATGAACTATGGTATTTCCTCACAGTAGATCCTCTAATTTCATGAAATGAAATATCATTCTAGAATAAATAAAATCATCCTTAAATAGTTATATTCAAGAAAGATGAGCTCTTAATAGAGAAAGATTAAATAACCATTAATAATTGTCTAGATTGGGGAATCATTTAGTGTAATAGTGGGAATGAAGTAATAATTATCCAATGTGTTGATTGATGTGTTGGTTTATTGATGGTATCACTAACATTAAATAGTGAATCATATAGTTTTTGTAATATACCTTTGGGTTCTAACACCTATATTAGTAGTAATAAAATGACGGTATTAAGAGTGGGAAATTAGTTCTTCTCTTTTGAATAAAATGGGGATGTTCTATAGTCTATTTAATAACCATGGATGAGGATGTAATTAGTCTATTTTAATAGGTATTCTATTAAAATAGATCATAAGGAATAAATTGTGATAGATTACCATGTATGTTGTGGGATATATCAACCATTCACTTTACTATGGAATATATATCAAATCATGGAATATAATGTTTAGTCTATATTTATTAGTGAGTGGTAGGTTATATTGTTATTTTTAATGTCTTCTATCATAGGATAGAATGTTCTCGATATATATTAGGCAAGATATAGGAAAATTGGATATTCGTGATACTAGTAGAGACTATGGATTGGGTACTATATTCCATTTTATATTTTTATTATGATCTTAATCATATTGTTATATAAAAGTATTTTTAGATGGTTCCAATATTATCATGGTTATCCACATACATGGAACCCAATTATTAAAATAAGGACATACAATATATGTGGAACCCAACAATCCAATATTATGTTGTGTCTCGTTGTTAGATTATAGTTTAGATAAAATGGTGGTGTAACCAATACTCTATGCTAGTCCATAAATTATATACATCATTTTTATTATACTGAATCCTTTCTATAAAAATGATTCAAGAGTCAAATACTGTAATTATAATTCAATTCTAGTATACAGATTAGATAGACATGTTTATTAAAAATTCTCAATTCTACTCCAATTCTTAGACTGACTCATTGTGTCCCACATAATTGATACTATTATATAAATAGGTTAAACTATTATTTTAACATTTAACCCTTTTAGTCTATCTTATGTTATTGATTAAATAGTTACACATTACCACTAATTATAGAACATGGTAGGGTTGAGATTCAATGTAGTCAGGTTAGTACATGATAACATGAAATAAACATTTTAATTATAATGTTAAAACATTATTTTTCTTCATAATAATACAATAGTATGTTTTTTTTATATTAGGGGCAATATATTTTTTAGACTAATATGATTTATCTCACATTTTTCATGTGAACCTTAATAAATATGTGAACAATATATTGTAATTGAAAGTCCAGCTAATTAGACAAGTTCCATAAAATCAATGTCTTGCAACTATGTTATATATAATTATACCCCATAACATCAACCAAGGGTAGTGAATAATGTGAAATGGTTCATAATTTCCAACCACACCAAAATAATTATAAGTAAGAGTTCACACTATAATAGCACCTTGTGGAACCCTACATGATTGTGCCATGATAAATCATGGTGTTGTGTAATAGGTCATTCTATAATTCTATAGATGAAATTATTTTAAACAATTAATGGATGTAGAAACAAAATAGAATTATATAATATACAATGGTGTCACATCATAACAATTGAAATGGATTTAAATTCATCACCTAAACCATATTTTCATCATGATATCCATCTCTTATCTCTGATATTGTTCCTCCTCAAATACACCCAATTCTCACACAAAACAATTACTAAGACCTTGAGTCACCACTTATCCCTTCCAAACTTTACTTTTGTTTATTAATATCCTTTATTGAAACTATTATCATCCATATATTTCTTAATATCCCAACCAACACCCCAAAAAATCCCATGTATTTCATTAAACCATTAAAATTATTCCAAAACACAAAAAATAGATATCCCTATTACAAACCCCTATCTAATCCCCCACTCTATCCGCTCTCCATGGACCGTAGAAAAAATTAAACCACCCTTCCAGTTGAAAATAACCAACACCTCCAACAAACCAAGAAGCAACTAGTTAAACACACAATGTAGTTCAAGAACAATCCAACCCACCACCATATAATCCATCCAATTGAACAATGTCTATCCCTATGGTATACTCACAATAATATCTATACTAATAATTAAACCCCTTAATGATCCTTCAGTGAGGCTTTACAATAATTCATCTTCTATCATTCCTTATTCTTCACAGACCTCATTCATTGATATAGGCTTGGGAATCCACATATGTTAAGTATGAAAATGAATAAAACATTAGATATTTTTATGCAGTAAATTGATATGGAAAAAAAATATTATGGTGTAACTATAGTGTGAAGATTTAAAAAGAATCTCAGCCAAAAAAATCAACATTATGTGATATTATATAATGATATTGTGAATTTTAGTGGTGTTGTTCACTGTTACAAAATTCATGAGATGGAGGATATGAGTTCATAAAGATGTTTTTAAGAGTTTTTTATGTATTGTAGAGGATATATCCACAATTTATACTATGGAAGTATACCATAATATCCATGGTTGAACAATGATGTTTCATATCTACAATCATGGATTAATCCTTGGAAATAAATGTTTATGTTAATGGTTTAATCCATGGAACAAGACCCCAATATCCAGGGTTAAATGGTTGTGGTGGGCTTCAACAACAAGGGTTTAACGTTGGCTATACCAATCCATTTACATGGTTTAACTGATGGTTATATATGGACCCTATTACAATAGATATATTCCCATATATTGATCAAAATATGTTCATAAGCTATAACCATAGGTTTAGAGCCAACTTTCATGGTTTCAAACAATGACTATATAATAATTTTATAGTTTTTATTAAAATAAAAAATCATTTACATAGTATTAAAGTCTCATTTACATAGATATATTAGTGGAATTTATTCACTACCAAGGCCATCATAATAGTCATGTTTCACTCCCAATACTATCATAGTGGATAGTTTCCCTTATTAAACTAGGTTCACAATGTATTCCTATCCGTTTTATCTCATGAGATAAACCTAATTACCTAATTCATTGGAGGGAGTAATAGGTCCCACAACTCACATAATAAAAATCATAGATATGTTTTTTACATTATCCTAAATCATTAATCCTATCAGAAACCATTAATATAAATAGGTTTAATTAAAATTTAATCATATCATAACACACAGAAATGGATATGGTTTCATAAACATATTTTAATCATAAATAGGATCCATCCAGAGAAAAATAATAGTTCTATACATATATAATATCCCTAGGAAATCTTATGTGGAAAAAAAGTATGCCATCATAAATGTAAAATTATTTTCAAATATCATAGGGAATAATACATGATTAAAATATCGTTAACATTTTGAAATCAATTATTTATTCTTTTTAAAAATTATGCACATATAAATGAAAATTTTTCATTGAAAAGAACCTTGTAAAAATTTAATAGAAACTTCATATAGAATATTAATCATTATGGTGGGAGAATTATTTCACGATATATGAGTTAAAAAACATTCCTTACATACTTCTCAAGGAAAAGTTAAAATGTACCCTGTTTGGAAACAAAAAGAAGAATCCTTTCAAAATGTTTTTTAAAAAGTAAAACATGGATAAAAATTTACTTAATCATTAATAGGATAATGGTAAAAAATGATAACATTTTTATAATACATTGATTTGGAAGTGAATTACTCTCAATTGTATACTTAAACATAAACAACCTAGAATACTAACAAGCTTGTGAGGTAAAACCCTTACCTCGAGTTCACCTTGATTTGAAAGAACTCAAATATATTGTATAATTAATTTTGATTTTCTATGAAAACATAAAAGAGTAATTTTATTAAATTTTATATCCCACATGATTCCATTATATAATTTTAGCACACAATTCTTTCAATAATTTCTTATTAAAATAGTTATTTCTACGGGTCAACTATTTCATTTATAAGGAGTATTTCAGTATTTTACCTCCGTTCCTTGTGCTTTTATCTAGGTTTCATCATCTATAGAATATTTATAATGATATATATATCATATATATTCAATATAATCATATTTATAGTCATATATAGGATTTATAGATATAAAAATGGATTACATCGTTTTGGTAGATGGTAGGTCATATGTACGCATGACCATTGTTTTCATTTTTTAATAGATGTACTGAAAAAATGTAATGACTAATTCAACATTATATGATAATTAATCAATAATATATATCATATATATTAATATATTTTTTTCTAATTACCACCCAATTAAAACATAAATGAAAAATGAATCCCATCACTTTATGGAGGAGGTAGTCCAAATATACATAGAGCGACGATATCAATTCCCAAAAGATTGGATGGTAAAAAGAGAGACATGATATTATTATTATAGAATTATGATTGATTCATTAATTTAATATATAATCATTGAAAAAATGTTAATAATCATCCAAAAAAATGGTGATTAAGAAATAGTTACATCACTATGTGGATATAGAAACTTGTACATACGCATGAGTGAAACATTCACTTCTTGATTGATGGTGAAGATTTTTTATAATGGTTTTTCATAATAAAGGTAAAATTATAGAATATTTTGGATACAAAAGTTATTATTTTATGAGATAAAACATATATTTTTCTGAAATAAATAATATTATAAATCAAATTGATCGTTAAGAGTGATTACCGCTCCTTTGGAATGACTCCCTCAGATCCCTTCTAAAGGGTTCAAGGGTTGGTATTTTGGGAATAAAATAGAAAATATAATGTAGATACATATAATTATAAGTAAAATTGGTTGATATTTTTTATCTATAATGCTCAATGAGGTGTCAAGAAGTGAGGGATGAGGTTCCCTTTTATAATTAATGTGAGGGGAACTATTGGTATTTCTCAATAATTTAAAATATAATAAATTCATTCCCAATCCAAACACCACCAAATGGATATGTATTCAAATATAATGTATTATTGGGATTTAATTCCGTATGACAATATAATTTATGACATTTTTAGGTCAATTTAAACCTTATCATTTTGATTAACCCTTAGTTAACAAATTTTAATTTTAACTGTTTTAACTCATTTTTAAATATTTAAATTCTTTAATTTTTTCTTAAAAGTGAAACTTTTCCCATAAAGGGAAAATTTATAAATTTTTAGTGTATATAAAAACCAAATAATCATATTTTTTTATTTCAATAATTTTTAGTCAATTTAATAACAAATTATTTTGAAAAAATATCATTGTTATCAATTTTGACCGATTTTACTAATTCATTTTGAAATAAATCCAGAAACCGGAAGAATTTAAATTTGGTTTTTTTAAAATCCTGAAGGGTGTTATAAATCTATAAAATTTACTGGAAAAATTAACAGATTAATAATATAACAACGTTAATATTATTAAAATCATTTCTTATATTTTTTTTATTAAATAGAGAGATATTACATCGGTGTTTCATAGGAAATTAAGGTCATCACGTAATTAATAAAAATTTAAAATAAATTTATATCATGAAAACGCATTTATTAGCCTAAAAATAAACACTTTTATTCATTCATTACTTAATTTTTTCATTCTATATAAAGGTAATGGATATTAAAAATGTTTTATTTTGTAACATTATTGGATTTTAATAATATATAAGTCATTTCCATGGATATATTCTCATTAAAAAACTAAGTTTCTAGTGAAATGTGTTAAGGGTTGAACTTAATTTACCCAATAATAATTTTGAATAATATTTTTAGAAGTGTCAATTTTAAAAAAAATTAACCTAATTTCCCCTTTAACGTGGTGATAAATTTTACCAAAATTACTATTAATACTTACCAAAACTAAATGGGGCCTATTTATCATATTCTACAGTCCTGATGATAAATATTTAATTTATTTTATTTAAATAAATACCTATAATTTTAGAATTTAATTTTTTAACTATGTTCCCAAAATGATAACAACCATAATACCCTAAATTTGTGGTTGGGTGAAATTTGGTTGATAAAAAAAGTATATAATTTTTTTTATTCAAGATCCTTTTTATAGATTTGAATAATTTTATAACTACTTGAACTAAGATCTTAAGGAAACAAACTTACTTATCAATTAGAGTTTCATTCTTTATTAAATATCTACCAAAAACTCATATATTATCCAAACGATGAGTATTCAAGATTATTTTGTCACACATGAAGTGATAGAATCAACTTCTAAAGAATCACATAATCCTCCAGAGATTAAATATCTATTCATGCTGTCTTGAAACATGATCCAAAACCAAAATGGTTAGTACACGATAAAATAATCCTTGAAAGGATAATCTTTAATATGAAAAATACTACATTGACTCTCTAAAATTAAATAGTAATACCCATGTTCTACATTGACTATTAAACAAAAATAAGTCCTTATAATTCCACAAAATAATCCAACTAATATAGAAACCCATAACATAGAAGGATTTGGTCGTTATAACATTTATCTCCAAATAACATTGACTACTCTTAAAGTCTCAAACATAAAAGTAATTAACCTAATCACATGTTCTCCAAGTTATGTTATTCATTTCAACAAATAACCCAAAATAACCATATGTCCACAATAGAAAGATAAATTCTTTCAAAATAAAATTCATCGATTACTCCAAAAATGAAATCCCATGGTATTCTATTATCCTAATGAATATAGTGTTCCCAAATGAACGAACGTCTTCCAAAATAACAAAAATCACTTAACCCCCAGGTTTTCTTCCAATAATAAGGATATCTATTTGATAAAGCATATGTTCCCAAAATAAACTTATCCTAGACCCATAAAATCAGTTAAAAAAGAGAATAAGTCATACTAACCAAGGGCTTCTCGTAGGCCAGTGGTTGATGATAAATCTCAGTTACACTTTGGTTATGGGTTCGATTCCCACTGCTTTGTCCAACGTGATGGGTTGTCACATGGTCTATTTTTTGTCCATTTTTAAAATGTAAATAATTTTTTAACATTCCATCAAAAATAGGTAAATTAATCAAAATTAACCATATCATGGTTTAACTGCAATGGTTATCTATTACCTCTCATTTTTCATCCAAAAAAGTAATAACCCATAAATGACTCAAATTCAAGGATCATATAAACCCTAATGGTTCTTGATAACTATATCCACAAAATAAAAGATAATTCTTCCTCAATTAACATGTTTATATAAAAAACATAATGGTCACAAATACTAGAAGTCTTCCAATGTAATCCCATCAATAATAAAATTAAATATATCATCATCCGTATATCCAATATAACTCTTTAATTACTAAAATGTATATATCTTAATCATCAAACATTCTTCATGATACTTTATCCTTGTTTTTACATATTATTATTTTATACTTATTTTCTAAAAAAATTATTCATAAAGTAATAATATTTTAATAATGTCAAAAAATGATCTAAAAAATAATACATACCTTTCATAGGTCATTTTTTACTTTCCTCATCATCAATAAGAATGGAATTAGGTAGTGGTAAACATATATTTGTTTGGTCTCAATAATCGCATTCTCAAACCTTTTTCTTAGGACATCTATTTGCGTAATTACCATGAAAAACACATTTAAAAAATTCAATTTATCCCTGAGAAATAACTACATTCCCTTTCCTAGAGCCAACTAAACACCACATTTTTACATGGAAGGTTATAGATTTAACACCTTCATTTCCACATCTATAACATATTTGTGTCAATTTGAATCATTTTCCTAGATGTTTCCTTCCATATCCTTGAAACATTTTTTTTTGAATATACATACATTTATTATTATTACCTAAACATCCATAGGGATACTTTTCTCACATATATGATGCCTTAGGAAAATCACCAAGGTTTGAGTGGTCACTAATGAATCGAGATAGTTGGTTATGAATAACCACACGATTTCTTATTACAACTCCCATTTCATCCAGTTTCTTATTCAGAAAAGCACCACAGTTTCCTTCACATCCATTGTTACATTGGTGCATGCTAGAACCATCCATTTACTAAAACCAAAAAGTTCAGTGTGAGTATATTAGTAAAATCATCATATTATATCTTATGAGGAGGGGAAACAATAAGATATATTTTTTCATTTTATCTTAAACTCATTCAATTTTTCCAAAAATAACTATGAATCATTGAATATTATTACCATTATGGTCATGAAACATATGATTAAATAACACTCTAACCTATAAAGGTATCTAAATAGGCCTCCGATACCAACTATAAGGCCCCATCGTTAAACATTAAATAATAATTATTTTTTATCTTGGATTTTCATTCTTTCACATTAAGGATCTTTTCAGGTTTAGAGATTTAGAGAATTAGACCATTACAAATACATTACACCTCAAATTTTCGAATGTAGACACTTCTAATCTCTTCAAAAAAATTTCATAAATATAAAATTCCTCAAATAAAACAGGAATTCTATTCTTGATAAAAATATTATTGAATTATTCATTTCTCTTACCCTTCCTTGTACCCTATGAAAAATATTTCAAAAACAAGGGATGAGCCAAAAAAGCTCAGTAAGGGTTATCAAATAAGGAAAGAAAACAACAATCTATCTTTACATAAAAATCAGTGAAATCATGATTTTCACTAATAAAATAGAATATATTTAATATACCTCATAAAAAAATAATATTTATGAATAGAACATAGAAATCATAAATCATAAAGGTAACTTGTGGAATCTGTAACATACTTACATTGTAGCTTTCAGATATACATTGGGAGTAACCTTCATCTTTACTTTTGGAATACCCATAATACTAAATTCATTAAATCTATTTAGGTAAACTGTAAATATTACCTATGTTACATTACCCAATGTGTTGGAGATCTATCTCGAGTTCACCCACCCTAGGATTATCACAGACCACCCGTATATATAAATAATGCCCAATAACTATAACATAATCATAACACATAAAACAAGAATATATGAAAGATATAATTTCCACATTTCCAGGACAATATATCATTTTAATATATTGAAAAAGTCACTGCTTTGTAAAAACCATTTTCAATAAAAAATATGTAAAATGATTTTATGGTACTTTTATTTCTTTTAAAACATTACGACTTGATAAGGAATCCAAATATTAAATAATGCTCGCAACGGTGGAAAGGTCATTGTCGCCATGTACTTTAAAAAAATGATTCTGTTGTTTTGTAAAACACTTTGTATAAAAAATAAATCATTTAAAACCCATTTTATTAAATTAAAATAAAAGGGGTATATTTATACCCCATATAAAATAAAGACTTGTATAAACCAAAATATGCATCAATTAATGAATATTGAGATGAAGTCCCTTTTCTTGAGTCTGACTTGTCTCATTAATTATTTATATTAATAAATAATAAAATTAGGTTAATTTAAACTTTTTTCAGAACATTTTTCAAGTATATTATTCCTTTTTTATCAATTATTACCACATTATAAAAAGTACATAATTATATAAGTTAATATTGATGGTTTTGTTGATATTCAATACTTGAGTCTAAAATGAACTTGTTTTGATATAAATTTCTGATGTATTCAAAATTAAATCATCTATAATAAGATATAAATATCATATATATACAATATATATGTATTTATAATAGTCCGTGATATTTTGAAATATGAAATGAAATGCACCGTTCATGGAGACGGTAGGCCGTACATACTCATGAGTGCTACATTCATTTATTTTTCATATTAGAAGAATAATATTCAAATGATATAAATGTAAATTATAATACCAATATTATATATATGATATTCATGTTACATAATTTCATTAATTTCATCCATTATAAATTCCATGCATGGCATTAACGAGTCATGTCACTTTGAGGTGGCGGTAGTCCGAACTTCCTCAAATAAAATTATCGTATTTACACATTATAGAAAGAATAAATTTATGATATATATAAATAAAATATAATAATAGAGACAATATAAATATAAAATATATTATATATAAATATAATTCCATCATAATGGCCACCATGAGAGGTGGTTGGGGAAAATTGAACAATCATCATTTCGTGAGGAAGCAGTTCGTCGTATACAGAAACAATATGTTCGTATCTATTATATAGAGGTGTGTGTATGTGTAGTTTGAATCTGAATCATAAAAAAATCCTAGTATACTATAGAAACTGGTGTTGTTATTTAATAAAATAATAGGAATATAATATGGGTGTAGAAGGAAAATAAAATAAAAGAACATGAGAGAAGATGTTATATCTAAATCAGGTAACTTCAAATGATTTGATCCAAAAGGATTTAATATATTTCCTTTTGCCCAAGTTAAGGCCTCTAAGAGGAATGGAGGGAAGTTGGGAGATTATATGGGTTGAATTGTAGACATGAAAATGGGATTGATAGGTGTTAGTAAGTGGGTAGAGTTGGTGTCCATATATAAGATGGACGATGGGCACTTTTGGAATGCATAGAAATATTATTTTATTATAAATTCAAATTGGATTAAAAATGAAAAAAAAACATATTTAATTAATATATAAGATGATTTTTTTTTCAAATACCCATCATCCAATAATTTTTAGACAAGTCTTGGATTTTTTTTATCCTTATCATTTTGGTTTAGCCCTTATTTTACCCTTTTCAATCTTACTATGAAAACATGTTATTTTCTCATTGTGGGATAATGTAATTACCAAATCATGTCACATGAATCAAAAAAGTTATTTATGAAATTTTGGGACTTTAAAACCCATTTTTACAAATCTATTTTTTTATTAATTTAATATCATTTAATAAACTATTTTATGATTTTTTTCAATTTTGGACACTATTCATACTTGACTTTTTTATAAATTCATAACAACCTGATTCATTAGAAAAAAAGAAATTAAAAAATATGAAATGTTAATATCATCTAGAAAATTATTTTATTGCATTAAATTAAAAAAATTAAATTTATTTTTAAATTTTAAATACCATTTATTTGAATCCTTTATTAATGAAGTTATCAATGTATCATCATTGTGTAATAATTAATTTTATCATTGAATGATTAAATATAATAAAACAAATGTACCAATATAGAAAATCTTATTATATTTATATTGACTATTTATTATCTAACAGATCTATTATATAACCCCATATAAAAAAAATTTTAGTAAAAGATACATGTTTATGTTATATTTTTCTTAACTTTAAATTTTTTCTTATCAAATGTCATTTTCACACCCAAGTGGCTCCATGGGGACCCAAAATAATCCCAAGGATTCCCATTTCAGACAAATATCATCCAATTGGATTTGGACACGTGTTAGGGTACTTTAATATTATTATAATATTATTTTAAACCCATATTTACCATATTTCCCCTTTAAGCATGGTAAATAAAATAATTACTAATGTTATTATTCATAATGTTCAAAAAGAAAAGTTATCTATTTACCCAATTTGGAAATTATGATTCTGAATATGAAATCCAATTTTCCAAATTCAAAACATAGAATTTGAGGAAATTACTTTAAAATTAAATCCCATTGTCAGAACCAAAAATTGTTTTTTAAGAAGTATTTTCAATCCAAAGATTGACAAGTGTTTATATCAAATTTAAAAGTGAAAATAATTCCAATGACCAAAATTAGAATAAATGATAAAAATATATTCTATTTATTCTATCAAACTATTGAATAAAATTGTTTAACCATATAAATTATTTGGATGGAAAAAAGTAGTCTTCAATTAATATTTAGCATATTTTTACTATTCATCAAAACATGATAGTTATCCGAAAAATATAAAAAAATAAACCAAAGTAAATTTTGATGATCCTTATCTAAATAAGAGGTTTATTTTGTCAAATAGAACATATAATGGTTTTATAAAACTTAATCCAGAAAGGGTTTTCCATCTAAATGTTGTAAAAGAGCATTTTTAGAAAAATACTTCTTTTATATTAAAATTTAATTTATTCTCATATTATATCTAAAAACATATAATAGGAATTTTAAATTTTAAATTTAATATATAAAATATATTTTTCATTTTATAAAAAAGGTGATATGATTTTATAAACACAGATATTCTCTTAAGAAAAGGATTTTATTAAAACACATCCTTTATATTCAATTTGTTTTTATTTGAATTTCTAATAAAATTGGTAACAAATGAATAATTACTTTAACATTTGTAAACCATATTTAAAAATTCAATTAATAAAATTCATTCCCACACTTCCAATTTCTAGGTTATAATGGTATTATTTAAATAATAATATTCAGTTGTACATTAAAGCTCGATACAATGTATCATGTATGCTAATATAGTGTTTCTATTTTTTAAACACAGGATGTAACACCCATATATTCATAAAATATGGGGGACCTACTCCTTGGCATATATATCCTATCATAGATTATGCCTATATCTTATCACATTTTTAACATTCCCCAATAGTAATAAAAGGGGGGGAAAGTAAATAATTAAACATTATATCATCCCCAACCAATTTCACATAAATTTTGACTGAACTAGGTTCCATATACGAGAGGTTTTACTTCCAGTGTTTCATAGACTAGTGACCAATAATGACGGTCTGTGTATAAATCATGGAGACAATACCCACATTAGTATAGATATACATAAATCAAAATGATATAAATAATAATAAAATATAATTATAAATTAAAAGATAATAAATCAAGACACCAACGCTAAATTCCAATCATAGAAAATATTTTAACCCATGCTATATAGAAATGAAATATAAATTAATGTTACATGAAAAAAACATAAGTAAGATCACATAGAAACTGACCATGTATGGGTTGTCCAAAATAAAAAAAAAAGCGCAATATAAAACTATGTGTTGAGTCAATACTTGATACCATGTCCTGAATCTATTATAGCTCTTCCTATCTATCCATCCAATTATGGGACATTTTCATTATCAGTACATTATACAATGAGTTCTTCATGGATACCAAAGCAACCAAGTAGAATCATAATACAACTTATTAGACCACCACCAACAATTTCTCTAAAATAATGATTATATTATTGTGCCTTTATAGTATGATATAACCAAAATTCAATATCTAGTTATAGTATATATAAAAATTATCTCATTGATATGGGTTCTACCAAAGCACCTTGTTGCAACCATACATTCAATGGAAAGTGTTAGGGTTTCTCTGAACATATGACATGAATACTAATTGGGCATCACATCCCAAGTCAAATCAAGTGAGTCAACCATTCTATCAACGAATAATAATCCACACAAGTTAACCTATCCTAGGATAAGATTCATATTTTTGCACATAAAATTCTAGTGGAAATGATATATATGTGGGAATAATATCCAAGAACAACTACAACCAAATTAGCATCACCTACTAACTCCTGAATCTATAGATTTAATATCATCCCCATAAATGGAAACTTATTAGTGGTAGAAATATCCTTAATTTAATTCCAGATCATTGTGTATGGGATTATGTCCCTTAGAAAACTATTCTCATAAGGGCATCACATTCCGTTAAATGGAAGAATCACACTATCAGTAGTACGTCCCATTATAATGGGTAAATAAAAAAATATGGAATGGGATCCCATCTCTTTAATTATAAGGGAAATTTGGATGTCCAATCTATGAATATAACGAAATACATATGAAAATGTAATACATGGATATATTTAAAATAAATACCCAATATTTTAAATATTTTTTCTTATTATAACCAACACAAGGTATGTTTGAATTTCATCCATTCTAAATTCATTCAGTTTTGTAAAGGGAATGTCATCCAACATAAATAAATAAGAACCCATTATTTCATGACCACCATCAATAAAATTGTAAAATTATAATTCACTTTATGTTTATCATTCCATCCATAAAACAATTAATCATTTTTAGGTGAGTTTACACATTCATAACCAATATTAATAATCATTTTCATTAAATAACATATTTAATTTCAATAAGTTCGATGGTAAAGGAATATAAACTCCATATCTTAGTCAATTACTCCAAATGGTATTTAGGGTAACAATGAATTTTCAAATGGGTCATTCCTTAAAATAAAATCTCTCAATTATGAACCACTCTTATATTAAAATATGCTAAGGTAACATAATCAGGGTCCATCATATCATAACATAACTCATTCAATCCCCTAAACATTATTGAGAATATGGTTCTCTCACTTTATCTTTGGACCACGACCATCGGTGGTTAATCCATTAAGGCGTTGTGAATAAGGCGTCCATCAAGTCCATAGTCAATCGTACTCAACACATACATTCCAAGGTTAATATATCAATTTGTTTTTAGTTTATTAAAAATGAATTGTGATACCTCATACTAAACATCTAATGAATCCATAATAAAAAATGGTAATATTTATGACCACCTGCCACATTATATTAAACCCTTTTAATAGATTGTAATAAGCCAATTCAACTTAAAATGGAAGAAATTGAGAAATTTATCAAAATCCCAAAAAAATGCATAACTAGCTACACTAACCTGGATATAAATCACTCAAGAAACACCCTATCTGAAGACCTATATATTATAAGGAACACCTCCCTATATGCTAATAGCTATAGACTAGTTGTGATATTTTATAACCAACATGGGGAGACTATACTCTTGGAACCGCGAAGTATAATAAAAGGTAAATTAAATATCAATATTCTGAATCAGAGTAAGCATAAAGAAATATAAAAAAGGTAAATCATTAATATATGAAAAATAGTAATATGATCTTACATAAATGGACATTATACTCAGAATATTGAATAATATACACAAATATATCCTAATTGGAGAATCATATACAAAAAAGAAAAGGAAACTGAGACAAAACAAAATGGAGACTCAATTATAAGACTTATGTACCTCCTCTGACTAGTTTCATAAATCTTTATCGTTATACCTAGCCTAAATTATCTAATTAAGTTATAATGTAAATCAAAACATAAGGCCTCCATGGGCACTGGGGTGATCATGAAGCATGTGAGAATAACTCTTAGTAGGGTATAAGCAAGGTATCATCATATAATCCATTATATATAGTGAATTTATGTATAGAAAAATATAATATGAAATAATATAACATGAAATCAATCATTTCAAGACCTAATGTTCTAATCAGGATACCATGATGTCTGAACACACAATATTTGGCTAATGTTGGATGTGGTGATTTCAAATAACACAAATCTAACCACATACCCTATTAATCATGGTAGGTACCTACATATAAATCATATCATCTAGACAATCACTAAGGGTAGGGTCTTGTGACAATCCCTAATCTTGTATCCAGTAACATATCACCACCCTCTCACTAAGTGTGAGATTTAATATCTTGTGTTGTTCAATGTCTCAAACCACTTCCCTCTTACTGAGGGTTAGGTATCATACCATATCATGTCCTATACCCTCATACTATGGATATGGTTCAATATCATATCATGTTCATCACACCCTCATTCATGGTATGTAATTATACCACAACATAACTACTAAACATTAACTTTGGTAAATGGATTATATGATTTTGTGAACACCACTATCATTCTCATAGTTAGGTCTTATATCATCTCATGAACACCACCCTCTCACTAAGGGTATGGTCCCCTACTGGGTCTCATATCACATCACATACCCCCCACAATCTTATAAAGAGTTTGTGAACCTCTATATTTTACCCAATTGTAAGATATTGAAAAATGAAAAAATAGGAATATTGATGAAAATCCCATATCTCATCCCTCAACTAGATACACTCACATCACCACCTAACAATAAATTTAAGGGTATCATATAAAACACACATTACAATCCAAAAAAACATTCACGTCCTTTAACAATGTACTTAATCTATAAATAACAACACTCAAAATGGTTTTAGGAAGCTACACTATACATTATTTCCATGGTCAACCGATGGGTTACACCTAGAAATAATGAAGAAAATCTTATCACACAAACCCTAAGAATTCTTATAAGGTCTTAATAAAAGCGGTAAATCATGTTTTTTCGTATCAAAGTATATGTACCCAACCACACAATTAGGATTATTACTAGATACCATGTTCCCTTTCCCGATACTCCCCTCAAGACTACCAATGATCCCTATTATTCACCTAGTTTCAAGTGACCTAGAAAAAACATTACTAAAATAAAACACTCCTTTCATGAATTTGATAATTTCTCTAACAAATAGTCACATAACCAAAATATTGAGTGGTTTATATCCTTAGTAATAATATACATAAGAATAATAATCTGTAATATTTTATCCATAATCTAACTCCTTTAAACACAATTCTCTATTTTCAAAAAATCATATATATTTTCAGAAGTTATTGAATGGAAAACATAATAAATGGGTGAGATGAAATTATAAATAATGAAAAACATAAGAACATTTTCTCAAGGGTTATATGATACAAATATGAATGAAACGAGATAGTGGATAAATTTTTACTCAAAAAATTAACATGGAACAAAATGATTTTTCAAACATGACCGAAGGACATGTAGTCACAAATGAAAAAAAATATTTATAGAAAAAGTGTGAGGAATCATAAAATATTATAAATGACTTGAGGGGGATAATTATAGGAATAATGAAATGTAAATTTCACTGAATTAGAATATAAAAAAGAGTCATGGAACAAACATAACAAAATATAATGTTTCAAACCACGATTACTAAATCATTTTCACACAAAAACATGTCAACATAGTTTCCTATATTGCATTCACATAGAAAAACATCTGAAAAAATATTAATTAATATCATTCACACAACATTTAATCATATCATGTAATATAGAGACATGAACATTACATTGGAGTGAGATATAGGACCCCAATATTCATCATACATACATATGAGTTCCACATAAAAACAAACAATCAACACATAATGAAGAACACAAGGAAAACAATTGGCTGCATAGACCTCTCCCAAATATCATAGAACATAATCATAAAAAATCATAGGATATGAAAATATATATATATGAAAAAGGAATAATAACATAGTAAAAACTATAAGGTGATTAAAAAATCTCTTCATGAAGAATAATTTCTATAGTGTAAATATATGTGTAAATATGATAGCTTTCACAAATCATTCAAAATGTTAAAGTAAAAATTACATTCATATTTTTTTATGGGATAGATAAGTGTTTTGAAAACATTATTATAAATAGTTATAAATAAAATATTTTTGAATGATATAAAATATATAAAAAAGTGTAATAGAGGAAAAAAATATTTATTTTAAAAGGATGGAAACCCAATTTTTAAAATATTTTTAAATACCTTTTTTAATGCAAATATATAAATCATTAACAATAATATTGATTTAAAATTAATAATGGATTGCATAATTATCATTAGGGACAAAAAACGTAATTTTCCTCTAAGGAAAGGGGAATATTAGTGTGTGGTAAAAATATGGATTTGTTGAAAATTATACTAATATATTGGGGAATTATTCTTAACAACATTATATTTTTTAATGGAATCAATGGATTCACAAAGGATGAAAACATCGCTGTGAAACATTAATTACACATAAAGAAGAAATAAATATAGTATAGAATATCATCATAGGTCATATTAATTAAAAAAAATATTGATTAAAATATATGTGGATTTATTAAGACTAAATAAAAATATTTGATTCAATAGAACCCCTTACAACCTCAAAACAATACATCGAAAATCAAGTAGTGGTTTCAACAGAAAGAAAGCTACATAAAAGGAATATACAAATGGATTTTTGGTAAATAAATACATTTTCCCATCAAAATGGAAATAAATATTATAGTAAAAGATTAATCATGATCGTATGGATTTATATTCATAGGGAAATAGAAAATCATTAATTAAATGAAGTGCGTGAATTCAAAGTGAATGGAGAGAATCAAAGAGTGATTTTGAAATTATGATGGATTGAAAAATGTTCTTATGAATTGATTTTAATGATAGAGAATGGTAATATGTCATCACAGTGAAATATATTTATGCAAAATAATGGATTATGAAAACATGGGACTATAATACTGTTAAAATAAAAAGTACTTATCAAAAAGTGCCTCAATCAAAAGGAGGAGAAAACTCATACCTTTAAAAGTACCCTTTTATAAAAAGAGAGGATTCCATATAACCTTAGGAACTCCTTAGGAGGTATATAGAGAGGTATTTTAAAGAAAAATTAAAAATAAAATCATTTTTTGTTGGTAGGTGTGATAGAATTTGTTGGATTCCACTCTTTTTTTAGTTGAAATAGAGTGGCATTTTTATGGAAACTAATGTTTTGTAAGAGAAAATAATGGTATCACAAGGGTTTTAGGAGAGTTAGGTATGTTATAAGGAGAAAAGGTATATGAGAAATGTCGGTATAAATTTTATAACTAAAATGTATTTCTAGAAGTATTAAGTGACCTTTCAATTTTCAAAAATTCAATACACATTATTTTATAATTTTACCCAGATTAATATTGGTTAAAAATTAACCATGTTAATTATTCTATAACAAAAAATATAAGATGACTATCCTTATCCTATTTTTATATTATAAATCAGATTTTGGGATCCATGAATCCAAGTTAAATTTATATGTATGATTAAATAAGAATTTATATTAAATCATGTACTGTGTTGAAAATTTTATTTTTTATAGAAAAATGCAGTTCTAATACTTAAGTGCTCTTAATATTATTTGAATTTGACTACCAATTAGATGAGTTTTAATTAATTTTATATAAAAATATAAATCTCATATTATAATATTAGTTTAAAATATATCCATTTAATTTTATAAAAATGCATAATATTTAAAAAGGTATATTTATTTAAAAAGTAATTATTATTTTATCATGGTATCTAATTTTTACATAAGGTAACTTAATTGTTATACTAAAAAATAATTTTTTCCTTATTATATAATTTAAGCTCAGTTGCTATAAATTTCAAATAAATTTTATTATTTTTATATTCTAAAAGTGCTAATATTTAATTTTAAAATAATTAATTTATAATGTATTTAAAATGATTATTTGAAAAATATAACGCATGTTCTAGAATGTTAAATATGGATTTTTAAATTAAAACCAAAATTATTAAAATTATAAATTCACTTATAAATGGCCTATTTTTTCCCTATAAAAATATATCACTAATTTATAATTCGTTCTTATTTATTAATAATATTATAAAATTCATGTCACTTTTAAAAATGGTATTTTGGAGTATTCACCTAAAATTAATTTTTTTAAAAATATCAGAAATTCTTGATAAAATAATTTTAAAAGTCACAATAAAATTTTAATATTTTTTACCTAATCGTGATTAAATTATTTATAAATATATTTTTAAAAAAAATTAGAATATAAATAAAAAATGATTTTTGGAAAAATGAAATTTTTGACTAATAACTATTCATAATATTATTTCATATTAATTTAGAATTGGAAATATTTTAATATGGTAGTTCATATATAATAATATTTTATATATTTTATATTAAAAATATTATGATAAAATAAGAAATACAAAACAATATGTTACATTGAAAAAAGAAAAAATAATTGGATAATAGATGTTAACTAACAAATACCTTTAAAACTAATTAAAATATTTTAATATTTAATTTTCCAATATTATTGATAAAAAGTAATGAATTCAATTTTATATAGAGATCATATGATTTTTTAATAATAACATTAATATCCGTACACAACTCATATATATATACACATATTTTTAATATTTTCATATCATATTTTTAATTCATTATGAGGTATAATATTTCAAATATACTACATAAAAAAATTCTATTAATAATAACAATTGGATACACATCCAAGGACCATATCTATGAAGACTATATTTTTGAAAACTGTATTTGGAACAATAATATTTAAAATGACTATATTTTCCAAGATCATATTTTCAATGGACATATTTACAATGTCCATATTTAATTCATATATATATATACACTTATTAAAGAATAATTTTATACTAATCTCACTTCGAAAGGAATAGTTATTATCTCATATAATAGTTTTTTCAAAATTATTTCTTCTTTTATAGTGATATTCCTCATTATAATATTATTGGGTTATTGGTGATCCTCAAGGATGAATACAATACAAGGGATTTCATTGTCATGAATTATTTATTTCTTTGAATATATTATCCCATATTTATTTATGAACATTTAATGCATGTTTTTTAACTATGGTTAATGATAAAACAATTTTTGAAAAGCCTGGTTTTTTTTCTTTTGTAATAAATTTTCACTTATGAATAAATAATGAATTGATATTTTTATATATTGTATTCCATATTACATAATAAATTTTAAATACACTAAATAAAAAATATTATTTATAATTATAAAAATTTTGTTTAAAAATTGAATAATCTTCATAAATGTCGAGACATCACATCCACAACCCCCTAATTTAATAAATATTTTTGATGTAATTTTAATTTTTATTCACTAAAACATGAATCTTTGGGATCCATGAGAAACTAAAAAAATATAATCTACTAATATATACATCACATTATCCTTGGTTAGAAAATGAATATATTTATCCCAGAAATTTTTCATATTAGTTTTTAGGGACATAACTTTCATAATTTCATTTTCATGATCTCATTTACAATTAAATTATATAACCAAAAATGTTGTGATAATGTCAAATATAATCAATTTAAATTATCTCAATAATGTTAAGCCTTAATATTGATATGTCTTTTTTAAATACACATTTATTTCATTATACGATACATTTATTTCATTTATTTTATACTAGATTCATCTTATAACCCTATTTGTTCATCATAGGATACTTATTTGGATTATCTTACACTTCTCAACATAATCCATTAAATTAACTAGAAAATCAATCATTCTCAGTTTTTCATAAAGTGCATGTAATCAACTAAATAAAATCGCATACGAGTTTCAAAAAAGGTTTCTAGTTTGACATCTTTTTTGTGCATTAGAATAATGTTGAGTCAACACCTAACAATACCACTTTTGGGTAATCACCCTTTGGGAGATGTGTATAAAAGATTAAATCTACTTGTTGTATCCACAAATGGGAATTAATTTCTAGGAGAATTCCAAAATATATAAATTAGAAACATATTGAGATGGTATCATATACTTTAATACATCCACAATACTTTTCCATCGGTATTTGTATAATGTTCACAAAAACTATCTTCAAAAAATTACTAATACCTACTGAGATACCATAGACTATTTCCCAAAATAAAAAAAATTAATTAATAAATTTACTTCATTATTTAGATAATATGTTTTATAAATATTAACACAACCTATTGACTAAATCCTTTAGTGCTAGGGAGATTTTATACCTATACATCTTAATCTATTATATTTTCACTGTAATTCAAATTATCTAGACTCCCTTTTAGAATTAAGAAAAATTATAATTATATTCATATCTTAGAAAAGGAAGACATATGAAAGGGGTTTTCTCAAATTCTCATTAAGAGAAAATATATCCAAAATTTCATCAAGGTTTTGACCTTAATTATATGATAAAACATATCCATTGTAAAAATTTATTATTATAATGAACATGAAATAATGTGAATTTTTTATAAGTCATGATTGAAGTACTTGTGACCTAAAAAACACGTATATACCGATTTAAAAGATTGTTGAATTATGAGACATTAATCATGAGTCAAGGAGAATAATAATGACCACATAGAAAATTGAATGTCATTGAATCATTGTATGACATTGAATTATGGAACACACATAATCATAAATAAACTTCTGAAAATAAACTACCCATATAGTAGACCATACTTTTCATACATATAATTTTTGTATTAATAGCTAAATTATAGTTACATAATATTTTGATCCATTCTAGAATCATTTAGGATCAGTATATTTGGAAACATGGAGTTATAAACAACTGGTTCATAAAATATCTACCTTATCTTCCAATTATTTATTCATAACTAGAACCACTCTTTGAAATGTCATACTTAATACCATTCATCCTGACATAGGGAATGGAATGATTCTTAGTAAGGGAAATTAAGGGAGATATCAATGATCACATAAGAATAACATGATCATAAGGGAAAATAATGTGATTTTAATGTTTGAAAACCACAACCAGTATATCAATGATAATAATCTTATGTAATAGAAAAAATACTTATAGTTAATAATTAATGAATCTTAAATAAATAAAATAAAATTAATAATGAGATCTAAATATATTCATAAGATATAGAATTGTGTCTTACACATACACAAATAAAAAATTGATCTATTACCACACAACTATTGTAATAGTTCACTAAAACTCTGGAAATAGGAAATCTAATTCCATTGTAAAATAAAACTATGGACATATAGATCCATAACCTTCAAGATCTATTCACCCACAATTCCCACTTCCCTTGTGAAATTGATAACCCCCTTCCCTTTTTATGATCGAGATCCCGCCCAGGCCCCCCATAGATCTCTATTAGCCATCACTCATGATCAATATAGCCAGGCTTCACAGAAATCTCCCAGTATGTTCCCATGATCAACCCTAGTATCCTTCACAGATATTCTCATGGTTGGTGTTTCCGCTCTATGAGATTGATCTCCCTAACCTCCATATAATCAAACATCACTTCCTTCCATCTAAGTCTCATGAAAAACATTATTGAGTTTCTACTCTCATGACGTTGACTCACACCAAGGAGACAAACCTACTCCCTTCTCTCAGGACATCAACTCATTAAAAGGTAAACTAACCTCTCTTGATCTATCATGGAAACCCAAATCACTCTCTATTCTCTAGGAATAACCCTTTTATCCATGGTAACATACCTTCAGGCAACCTTCGGTCATGATTCACCCATTCCTTCTGGTGAGCACATTTATTCCTTCCATTTAAATAAAATGAATAAAAATTATATTTGACCTCAAGTTTGTGGATTTTTTTAGTGATCTATTAGATTGGAATTTAGAGGTTGATACCAAGTAGGTATCTCATCATTTCTTCCTCACATTTTCCTTCTTCACAAATACCAACTTCTTCAAATGTGAAATATTAAGGCTAATTTGGTCTTCATTCCAAAAAATTTGGTTCCATGGTAGTCATATTACTATTTGAAAAATCCCTTTTATTCTTTCCTTTTCACACTATTTCATTTTTCATTTCATAAAAAAATTATAAACTTATTCCCAATGAATAATTTATTTTTGGTTTTTTCATATTTTGTATACTCCATATAAGAAAACAAAATATGATTTGTATGAATTTTTCATATGTATTAAATGAATGATTCATATTCACTACAGAAATATTACGTATTTATTTATAAATATATATATCTTTGAATAGTTACCCAAATCATAATGTATCATCATCTATAATTTATTCATTTGTGACAAAAATTAAAAAAAATGTGGAAATATTCATTAATATTGATATTAAATTAATCATACTAATTTGTTTTTTACTAAGACATTATATGTTAAATAATTTGACTATCATTATCATGTTACATCCCTTATCACACAAAAAGTTGTTTCCATATTATATATTCATGTATATAATTTTTAAATTCTCACATATAATAATTTAATTTAGAAAACCTACCAAATTAAAATTATTAAAAATGGATCAAAACAACTAGTTTATCTAAAATATATAAACTATTTATTTCATGTTTAACTATTTTTTATATTAGGTTCATGGGGGTAAAATTAAATTAAACACACATACACCACACACACAAGTCATAAAGGTAGGTCATATCCCCCCACCCCCAAGAGATAGCCCACCCATGAAGCCTTATTTATTTAATACATGGCCCAAAGGACTAGTGGGAATGAATCCCATTACATGGCCTAATGATCCAAAAAATGGCTCATAGACCCATTGCAGCATTATGCCTACATCACTTTCTACCTGCATCATAGCCAGCCTATGTCATGCCTACAACACCGCCTCCAAACAGAAATTTGATCCCACCAAGATTTCAATATGGGTCTAATGCACAATCCTGGGGAACCACTACCACTGAGGCACACCCCACATGATAATGTTCAACTATTTTGTTTAATGAGAGTCTTACTTCAACCACTTATACTAGTGTAACACCTATATCATTTGATAATTATTTTTATAGAATTTAACTTTTAATTATTTCTTGTCTATGAGAAAATTCTGAATGTTATTTTGATCCTTTGGGTCTATCGGTTTAGGTTGATAATCATTCTATTTTATTATTTATCTATAGTTTCACTTTTAACTATTTCTCCATATATTGTTCTTTATGATTTTTCTCTCAATATTATGAGATTATTGTTCTACCATGGTATTATAGGAAGGTTATTATTATGTTAACATGGTTTTTAGGTATTATTGAATAGTTTTGGGGCTTACTTAGTGGAAATAAAATAGATTATGACTCAGGTAAGTCCATATATATGTTTTTATTACATTTAGAGTTTATTTTATTGTGATAATGTCTCGAATATCCTTATATTTGGGAAACATGTATCACCAATATTCTTGTCAGGGGTAGCCTATTGACACACCTTATAGTGGTTTCTAAAAAGTTTTGAATGTGATGGTAATTACTAAATTGGTGGAGGGGTGAATTAGTGATTTAAACATTTTTAGTAACATGTATTCCCATATGGTAATTCATCTATATTTTCATCAAAAAAATAATATTCAATAGAAATTTAAAACAAAAAATTTTTGATAACAAGGTTTTCCTCCCTATGGAAGACTAAATTCATGGTACATGGTGGTTCTTATCCCACTAACCCAGAACTATAAATTTATTAATATTTTATATCTACTAATAAAGGTATTATTTTGAACATTATACATGTTACTGAAACCAACTAGTGATTTATAAATTCATTCATGTTAAATATACACAATATGAAACATTTTAAGATGAATAAATAATAAAAAACGAGATTCATTAAACTCAATAGATCAGTACATTATTCCTCTTATGTCAAAAATTTTCCATGTATTCATTAAATACTAAAAATATAATAAACCATAGAAAATTAATTTTCAAACCACTCATTTTATTTCTTCATTTCCTCCCTTAATATTGGAAAGATATATGAATATTATTTCGTCATTTTGTATCACTTTAGGTTCCTAAAATCACACCATACATATAATTTATAATTATGATCGTATTGGGATATGATTAATTTAATATAATAATTTGAAATATTTCTACCCCTACCACATCATCTAAAGTTTTATCATAGGTATTAAAAACTAAATTTCATCTCAAAATTCATTTTATGCTATTGATGCATAAAATTTTTCATCAATTTTTTTTCTTAATTTAACCCCCCTAAAGTATTCTCTTACTTAAGAGTAAGAATATGAATATTATACCGAAAAACCATTATGGACTTCTACACCACAACACCAAGAGTATCCCTAAAATATTTTTCTTTTGTAATTTTTTTCATTATAGAATTCGGTGTCTCCTTGTTCTTAGGATGGTGTTGATAGGTTTCAAAAAGACCTTATTTTTTTCTATTTCCTTATATATCATAGATCGATATTGAAATTTTCAAAAAACAAATATCCTTCCATGTATGTTAAGATTATGAATTATCATGTGTACATTCTTGGTTTAAATATATTCACATTCCCCCCAAAAAATCAAGAGAGATCAAGACTACTAAGATGAGTTTTCTCTAGTAATTTTAATTCAAGATTAAAAAACATGAATATCAGAGTGGATATATATTTTTACAATATTTACCTATACCACCAATGGATTTTTTGATTCTATATTTTCTATTCTATTTCACCCCTTTTTAGAAAAAATTCACAACTTCAAACCATCAAACACATTATGCACACTAGATTAAACTCATCATTTGAAACTACTATCTCATCAATGGTAATGAACATTTTTCTCTCCAATTGAAGGAAAATATCATAGTTGAGTTACATGTGGTGTATAGATATACTTAGATTAATGGAATGTGTATTTTTAATCCAAATTGATCAATATAATATGGATCATTAATAAGATATGAGATAATATATAAATAATTAAAATTTTCTTTGTCTATTTTTTACTCATTTTCATAAAAATATATTATAAAATAATTCAAATGATATATATATAGATATACCCAATTAAGGACATTAACATTTGAATATATGAGTTTGATTGTAACCAATATATAATCTTTTATATCATGATATATGTGTTTATTTCTATTGGAAACTATTTTCCTAAAATTATTGATTTGGGAATTATAAAATTTTGAAATTCTATAACATCTTACAGTGTTATAGAACATGACAGAGAAATAGTATACAATTTGGTAAACTATTTTCTCATAATGTTTGATGGTTTTTATATGAAAATTGTTTCCAAAAGTGTCAGTATAATTTCACAATTATTTTAAATTATTTGAATAAAACATATGATGAATACCTGAAAGTGGTATATTTGTAAATATGCATCAATGTATAATGCATGATGTATTAAAATCCATCATGATGTGTTTTTTGTTATCTAGGGATTCATGAAAACACTCCATTATATATGTATTGAATAAAACTAAATATCAAATAGAAAAAATCCTTTATTATTGATCAAGTTATTTAGTATTTGGATTTAAGTATCAGTAGGAAAATTCCTTGATTATTGTTGGTTTTGGAGTCATGTATAATTTATCATGTACATTTGACACACTAATTACATATATAAATAAATTAAATATCTCTCACTTCATTTTTACATTATTTTCTAAGAGGTGGTTTCGTAAAATGGGTCTGGTTCTCTCTACAACCATTGAAGGAAGTGTGTTCGACATTAGATCCGCATAATGTTTCTTCCATTTTTATTGTTTGGAGAAATTTTAATTAGATGTTTTATTATTATTGTGCCATTATATTTTTATAGTGTGTTTTAGATCTCATTGAGGTGGATTCAAGCCGCTTTGGTTAAAGACGAGATAAATGTGTATACATACATAGGAATGTACATATATAAGTTCCATCTTTATATATATCAACTCATGTCAGTATGAATATATATATTACAAATAGGTGTTCTTAGATATATATATATATAATGCATATATATTTATGTGTAAAGAGGTTTATACAAGTATAAACATATATTGAAGGACCTCCTTGTTCATATTTGGGTATGAATATTAATAATTTGTTTCTAAATATCAATATATATGTGAAAGTACATATGTTTGGAGGTGGTAAAAAGGTAATATTTATGTTCTCATTAGGAAAATTACCGAGAATTGTGGTTGAGGTGGGATCCCTATGCATAACCCTTTAATTTGAATTCCATAGTTTTTTTAATATTTTAAAAAAACGTTTTCATTATTATATACTGTGTATGTGGTATAAATATTGGTTGTGGCTCTTTGAAATTTTCTTTTCAAATGTTTTACATGATTTTTCTAAGCCTTAAATGTGGAAAAGTTTCTTGCTCAGTATTTGAACCTATTCATTTATATCTGAACTAATTTTATTTTTATTAATATAAGGTTCATTCTGTTCACTTTCATCAACAACTGGATAGGGGATATTTTCATCCCAATCTACATCATTACTAATTATTAATGGATTCTCATCAACCAAAACCTAAAAATCCACATTGTCCTCCCATAAATTTTATACAAGGGAAATAATTAGACTATGCACATAAAAAATTCCTTCTACTTGAACCTCAACCACTTTATTTCTATCGTATTAAATAGACTCATTCATCATCTCCTAATGAGACTAGGTATCCATTCTTCCTCACTGAGCGTCTTGTAAACATATTCTTCTGCAACTACAAGATCTCAAATCATAACATTTATAGTAGTATTCCCTTCACGTGAAGACTCATTATCCCCATAATATCTGAATTCATCAACAGGTGAGGCAAGAATCTCTACTATTTCAAATATAGAAAATGCATGGACTAAATGATCATCTCTACGATGCTTCCCCATAGAATCTATAAGGATTTCATCATCATCTTCTCCCTCATATTCCTTCTTTATAATAACCACTAGAATAGTAAATGTTGAATTTAATATGAATATATAGATTCTAAGATTATTGACTAAAAAGGTGAAACTATGATTACACTTTATTAGATGATTTGAATCAATATCTACCATTTAAAATAGAAGGATAGTACCCGACCATAATGATAGAATTTTACTTTTACTAATCTATGCGGAAAATGAAACTGGTGTATCATCATATATATATATTATTGTTTACATTATCCTATCTCATTATAAAATAATAAAAATACACTTATTGAAGAATACATTAACAAAACCCCCTACCCTTTGAGAAATACCTTCCAATATTAACATAATAAGGACCTTTTATACTATTTCTAGGCCCTTTCAAAGAATCTCAAGGATTGTATGGGATCCTAATTCATTTAGTATAAAATAATTTAGAACTAATACATCATAATTATCTATATTTGGAATAAACATGAATCTCTCTTCATGTGGTAATATGAAAATTTCAGCCAAGTGAATGATAGAAAATCAAGTTACCCTATCTTTAGAGCTGATAGTATCCCCATTTTTAGAAACAATAAACCACATATTTTCAATATAATCTAAAATATGAAGGAAATAATTTTTTTATTTTCATCATACACAAAAAAATCATCCTAGAAAATTTAGAACATTCTTCATTAACATCACTATGAATTTGAACTCTATAAAATTGACTACCTTACGAGGAAGAATTCACCAATTAGTACATAAGTAATTAGCTTTATTTGAACATCTTGAATCACCTTCATCGATTCTATTAGATTTACCCATACTCGGATGAAGGTTTAATATTTTAGTGAACGAGTAATAGTGTTAAAAGGGTTTATAATTGAGTGATAAAAATAATGAACTATGGTATTTCCTCATAGTCTGTCCTTTAATTTCATGAAATTAAATATCCTTATCTAATAAATAAAATAATCATTAAATAATTATATTCTAGAAAGATGAGCTTCTAATATAGAAATATTAAATAACCATTAAGGAATGACTACTTAGTGGAATCATTTTGTGTAATAGAGGGAATTAATTAATAATTATCCAATGTGTGGGTTGATGTGTTGGTTTGTTGATAGGATCCCTAAAATTCACTAGTTAATGATATAGTTTTGTTAATATACCTTCGGGTTCTAACCACCATATAAGTAGTAATAAAATGATGGTATTAAGAGTGGGAAATTAGTAGTTCTCTTCCAAATAAAATTGGAATGTTCTATAGTCTATTTAATAACCATGGTTGAGGTTGAAATTAGTATATTTTAATAGGTATTCTATTTAAATTGATAATAAGGAATAAATTGTGATAGATTACTATGTATATTGTGGGATATATCAACTATTCACTTTACTATGGCATATATATCAGATCATGGAACATAATGGTTAGTCTATATTGATTATTGAGTGATAGGTTATATTATCATTATTAATTTATGCCATCATAGGATGGAATGTGCTCGATATATGTTAGTTAAGATATAGGAAAATTGGATATTCTTGATACTAGTAGAGACCTTGGATTGGGTACTATATTACATTTGATATTTTGATTATGATCTTAATCGTGTTGTTATATAATAGTATTTTTAGATAGTTCCAATATTATTGTGGTGATCCACATAAATGGAACCCAATTAAAACAATAAGGTGATAAAATATATGTGGAACCCAATAAACCTATATTATGTTGTGTCTCGTTATTAGTTTATAGTTCAGATAAAATGGTGGTGTAAATAATATTCCATGCTAGTCCATCAATTATATACACCATTTTTATTATACTGAATCCTTTCTATAAAAATGATTCAAGAGACAAATATTTTAATTATAATTCAATTCCAGTATATAGATTTGATAGACATGTTTATTAAAAATACTCAATTATAGTCTAATTATTAGACTGACAGATTGTGTCCCACTGAATTCATACTATTACATAAATAGATTAAACTATCATTTTAACGTTAAACCCTTTTAGTATATCATATGTTCTTGATTAAATAGTTACACATAACCATTAATGATAGAACATAGTAGGGTTGAGATTCAATGTTGTTATATTAGTAAATGATAACATGAAATAATGTTTTTAATTATCATGTTAAAACATTATTTTTCTTCACAATAATACAATAGAATGTTTTGTTTTATATTAGTGGGAATATTTTTTGAATCCTAATATGATTTATCTCATATTTTTAGGTGAACCTTAATCAATATGTGAACCATATATTATAATTGAAAGTCCAGCTAATTAGACGAGTTCATTAGAATCAATGTCTTGCAACTATGTTATATATAATTAGACCCCATAATATCAACCAAGGGTAGTGAATAATGGAAAATGTTTCATAATTTGCAACCACACCAAAATAATTATAAGTAAGAATTCACTCTGTAATAGAACCTTTTGGAACCCTATATGATTATGCCATGATAAATCATGGTGTTATGTTGTAGTTCATCTATAATTCTATAGAGGAAATTATTTTAAACAATTCATGGATGTAGAAGAAAAATAAAATTATATTATATAGAGTGGTGTCACATCATAACAATTGAAATTGATTTAAATTCATCACATAAACCCTATTTTCATCATGAGAACCATATCTTATCCCTAATATTGTTCCACCTAAAATACACCCAATTCTCACACAAAACCATTACTAAGACCTTGATTCACCATGTAACCCCTCAAAACTCTACTTTTATTTATTCATATCCTTATTTGAATCTATTATCATCCATATATTTCTTAATATCCCAACAAACACCCCAAAAAAATCATATATATTTCTTTAAACCATTAAAACTATTCCAAAACACAAAAAAATAGATAGCCATATTCCAAACCCCTATCTAATCCCCCACTAAATATGCTCTCCACACACCATTGAAAAAATTAAACCACCCTTACAATTGAAAATAACCAACACCTCCAACAAACCAAGAAGCTACTGGTTAAACACAAAATTCAGTTCAAGAACAAGCATACCCAACCACCATATAATCCACCCAATTGAACATAGTCTAGCCCCCAGTATTCTCACAGCAATATCTATACTGATAATTAAACCCCATAATGATCTTTGAGTGAGGTTTTACAATAATTAACCCTCTATCATTCCTTATGCTTCACATACCTCATTCATTGAGATGGGATTGGGAATACACATATGTTAAGCATGAAAATGAATAAAACTTTAGATGTTTGTTTATGCTGTAAATTGATATGGAAAAAAAATATCATGGTGTAACTATAGTTTGAATCTTTAAAATGAATCTCTCCCAAAAAAATCAACTTTAAGTGATATTATATAATCATATTGTGAAGTTTAGTAGTATTTTTCACTGTTATAAAATTCATGAGATGGAGGATATGAGTTCATGAAGATATTTTCAAGAGTTTTTCATGTATTGTGGAGGATATATCCACAATTTAGACTATGGAAATTTACCATAATATCCATGTTTGAACTTTGATGATGAATATATACTATCATGGTTTAATCCTTGGAAATAAATGATTGTTTTCATGGTTTAAACCATGGAACAAGACCCCAATATCTAGGGTTAAACCATTGTAGTGGGATTCAACAACTAGGGTCTAATGTTGGCTATACCAATATATTTCCATGGTTTAATAGATTGTCATAGATGGACCCTATTACAATAGAAATAGGCCCATAGTTTGATCAAACTATGTTCTTAAACTACAACCATAGGTTTAGGGCCTACATCCATGGTTTCAAACAATGGAAATAGAATAATTTTGTAGTTTTGATTAAAATAAAAAATCATTTTCTTAGTATTAAAGTTTCATTTACATAGATATAGTAGTGGAATTTATTCACTCCCAAGGCCATCATAAGAGTCATATTTCACTCCCAATACTATCATAGTGGATAGTTTCCCTTCTTAAACTAGGTTCACTATGTATTCCTGTCTAGTTTATCTCATGAGATAAACCTAATTACCCAATTCATTGGAGGGAGTAATAGGTCCCACCCCTCACATAATGAAAATCATAAATATGTTTTTTAAATTATCATAAATCATTAATCCTATCATAACCCATGAATATAAATGGGTTTCATGAACATTTAATCATATCATAACACATAGATATGGATATGGTTTCATAAACATAGTTTCATCATAAACTCAATCCATCCAGAGAAAAATAAAAATTCTATACTTATATAATTTCCCGAGTAAATCTTATGTGACAAAAAAGTATGCCATCATATATGTAAAATTATTTTCAAATATTATAGGGAATTATACATGATGAAAAAATCCTTTCCATTTTAAAATCAATTATTTATTCTTTTTAAAAATTATTCACATATAAATAAACAATTTTTTATTTTGAATAGAACCTTGTAAAAATTTAATGGAAGCTTCATATAAAGTATTAATCATTATGGTGGGAGAATTGTTTCATGATGTATGAGTTAAAAAACATTCCTTCCATACTTTTCAAGGAAAATTCACAATGTTCCTTATTTGGAAACAACCAGAATAATCCATTCAAAATGTTCTTTAAAAAGTAAAACATGGATAAAAATTAACCTAATCAGTAATGGGATAATGATAAAAATGATAATATTTTTATAATATAATGAATTTTAAGTGAATTACTCTCCGTTGGATAATTTTTTTGAAAGTTAGTGTTCTCGTCAATGACCAAAACACCAAAATTTATTGACAAAAAAAGATATTACATAAGTCTAAAATATAGAATTTTGTTAACATACATAACCTAGAGAGGAAGTAACTCAGGAGGAAGATCATCCTTCCAAATCATAGCATGATAAACACCCGTATTGTAAATCCCATCAGCAATCATGTTAGCTTCACTGTAGGTGTGAGTGGTGATGAAGTTGATCTCAGAAAGTGAGTTGAAACAATCAATCTAGAGAGTAGTGAGCGGCCAGGCAAGATGAATGGTACCACTCCAGATGTCCTGGATAATGGTAGTGGAGTCACTCTTGATCCAGATGTTGTTCTAGTTGCAGCGTCTTACAAAAGTGATAGTATGGATAACACTCAACATCTCTACTTCAAGCGTTGAAGTAGTGCCACAAAATCCATAAAAGCTTCCAAGAGTGTTATCCAGATGATTCCTAAAAATAGCACCATAACCCGTTGTTCCAAGTCTTCCTTTTGAGGCACCATCGACGTTAACTTTAATCCATCTTGGGGGAGGACGAAGCCATAAAACTTCAAAGTCAGACTTCATACAAGGATATTTCCCATTCAGTTCAATCCGATGTAGGATCCCAAAATCACAAACCGATTAGCTACATTGATCCTTTTTGAAATGATGTCGCCTCACAGATGGACATGAGGATTTTAATTTTACCTGTGTTAAGCTAGAATTATTTATTATGAAAAATAAAATCGTTTCAACCATACAAAATTACATAAACAAGCTCTGACATAGCTACAAGGAGAATATTTTTGATCTGTTGGGAGTCAGAAATGTCTGTGCACCTTTGAATCTTCAATGTAATAGAAATATCCCGAAACCATCTGCACTCAAATATGTCAGAAATATAATGCCAGAGAGCAGTTCCCATATAAAAAGAAAGGAAAATATGATTAATATCCTCTATATTTTGATTACACATTCGACATTTGGAGCAAATATTAATCCCAATGGTTTGTAAGAAATCATCTGTGGGGATTCTATAATGATATCTGCTCCAAATTAATGTGAATCATGAAGGTTTAAGCCAGGGTTTATAAAAGTTTTTAATCCAGGAAAGATTTTTGTTTTCATTGATAAACATATTATTGTAGTAGTTTTTAGAATCAAGCATTACATTGTGAGAGGCTTCACAAATTAGGAAATCATTAGTGTTAGTGAAGGGGTAGATCTCAACAATTTGTTTCATTTCATCAGGAAATTCATGGTTAAGAATTCTCATGACATTCTTTAGGGTATAATTATTGAGAAAGGTAGGGTGGTTATTGGACACCAAGAAGAACAATAAGCATCAGTCCAATTGTCAAACCAAAATCTTAAGTTAGAGTCCTTACTATCCATCCATCTGGAATTAGCCATAATAGAATTGAAAGTGTTTTTAATAGCAGGACAAATAGAGGAAGTAAGAAAGTGTCCCTGATTGTTTATGAGTTTATTGAGAAATATAGCCCTAAGAAAACTCATAGAGGGAGATTCATTATGAATTAGATTCCAGGTAAGCTTTGCTTGGAGAGATTCATTGAACTTAGCAAGATTCATAATACCAACACCTCATTTATCAATTGGTTTATAGCAGGTAGCCCAGGGGATAGTAACCAATTTCCGCTCCAAGGTACTACCAGTCCAAACAATGTTTTTAATGGAAACATTGATGGTTTTTAACATACCGTTCAGCCATTTATAAATCATCATAGAGTAGACCAATTTGGAAACAATAGTGGATTTAACCCGAAATATTCTCCCAGCCATTGAAAGATTTGAGCCCTTCCAGGAGGAAAGTTTTCTAAGCATTTGATCAATGATAGGAATGAAATAGTCCACTTTTGGTCTACCCAGAAAATAGGAACACCAAGGTATGTGAAGGGTAGATAACCCTCTTTTACCCCTAAGAAATTAGAAATGTTGAGTTTTCTACTAGGGAAAAAGTCTTTACCGAAATATATGTATGATTTATTCCAATTGATGTGTTGACCAGACACTTCTTGGTAATGGATGAGGATATTTTTAAGATTATTGATATTCTTTTCGTCTCCTTGAATAAAGATAATTATATCATCCGCATAAATAAGGTGGGAGGGGGTGGTCAAGTTTCTAGAAACCATGATAGGTTCGATATTTTGATTTTCTAAAGATTGGATGAGCAACCTACTGAGGTAGTCTTCAGAAATAGGGAAAAGAATAGCCGAAAGAGGGTCACCTTGTCTAACACCCTTAGAAAATTTAAAATAACCTCTAGGTGAATCATTAATGAGAATGAAAATATGAGTTGAACTGAAAATCATTTTAACCCTATTAATGAAATTTTCATTAAAGTAAAACTGCCTAAGGACCTTAAACATGAAGTTCCACTTAACAGTATCAAAAGTATTAATAATATCTATCTTAATAGAAACATTACCACCTCTAGTTTTCTTATTTAAAAGGTTAGTGGACTCAGTGGAAAGACAAATACATTCTTGGATGGATCTTCCCTTGATGAATCCAAATTGTTTCCAAGAGAAAATTCTATTGCTAATCACCGTAATTCTGTTGGTAATCAATTTATTAATGATCTTGAAGAGAGATTTTATGAGATAAATGGGTCTTAAGCTGTGAATTTCATATAAATTATCATTTTTAGTGATAAGGAAAAGAAAATGAGCATTAAGGACATGAGGAAGAGTTCTATTATTAAAGAATGTTTTCACTATTCAACAAACATCATCCTGAATAACATCCCAGTTCTTTTGGTAAAATCCATTATTAAAGTCACCCGATCCACAAGCACTGTCCTCTTTTAGGAAAATTATTGTTTCTTTGATTTTATGATCTAGAGGGGTGCTATTATGTAACAGGTTATCCTCATAATTAACCAAAGACAAAATAACATCTAGCCTAATATCCCTATCAATATCAGTTCCATTAAAGATATTATGAAAGTGAGAGACAACATGGTTGACGATTCTTTCCTTAGAATCAAGAATCTATTCCCCATATCTAAGGTAGGAAAGGGGCATATAATCTTTCCTCACTCTATGAATGGAATAATATAATTTAGTATTCATGTCCCCATCATTCATCCATTTGGCATTAAAGATATTATTTTTAATATTATCCTTAAAATTAAGTAAATTGATAAGCTTAGAGGAAATATTAGTTTCATGATGAATATCCTGAGAAAAGTTAGAAGAGGAATTCTTGTTTTGAAATTGAGTAAGTTTCTTTCCCAAAGAGTTGGTATTGTTATCAATTTCATTATATTTTTCTTTGCACTAGTTTTTTTGGACTTGTTTCATAATTTACAATTTCACTAGACACGCAAAAGGATCATTTTGATCGTGAATATTAGCCAAAGTGCTTTTAATGTTATCCCTACAATCAGGGTCAGAAGACCAAGCAGCATTAAATCTGAAAGGAGCCTTGTGATTACTTGGGTTATGTGAAAAACTAACCAAAATAGGGTGGTGATCAGAGGCAATCTTTTCTAGGGTAATACTGGAGATATTATCCCATTTATCAAGCACATGGTCATTAGTAAATTCCCTATCAAGTTTTTTAGCTACTATCCTATTTTAATGTTTAAAAAACCAAGTAAATTTAGAACCCATTAAGTTAATTTCTATAATGTTATTTAGTTCAATACAAGATCTAAATTACCTAGAGTAGATGGAGTCATGAAGAGGGCCAACTTTTTCACTAAGAGCTAGAATAGCATTGAAGTCCCCGACTAAAAACAAAGGTTTATGGACTGTGATACACAGCTGGTAGATATCATTTCAAAGATCTCATTTATCTTGATATCTATTGTAGGCATAAACAAAGGTAGTGAAGATATGAGCATTTTCAAATATGTAATCACATGTAGTGGACTAGTTAGTAATATTGTAGATATAAAAATTTTGAATAGAGGAATGAGAAAAAATCCATAAAGATTCATAAGATATCCCATTATTTCAAAACCCTATGAAGGAATAACCAAATGGGGAAGCATGCTGAAATCTAGAGGCCCAATTTATTTTAGGTTCAACAATAGTAAAGATTCTAGGGGTATGGGTGGTGGTAAGTATCATAAGAACATTAAAAGTGTCAAGGTTAGCAATCCATTGAGAGTTATAATATAAAATATTCCTTTACACCTTTTGTGTTGGGGATGTCCCCCCTTTTTTGTGACTGCAGCCTTTGATCTGGTTGAAACCCCAGATGTAGACTCCTTTGATGTAATATTCTGTTTACTCTGCAAATCCATATGTGTTTCCAAAGGGGATTGATGCTCCTTATTTAAATCCTTCATGTTAGAAGCTTGGGAAACTAGACTGTCAGGATAATGAACATGAGTAGAATTGTTCATCTCTACAGATTCTAATTGGGAGGTGTCACTACCTTCCTTCCTCAAATCCCTACTGGAAGGTGAAGCCAAGAGGGAAGCCTTATAATGCTGGTCCCCCATTTTTGTTGATGTCTACAGTATTAGCAGATTGATGAAAAACTGTGTCATCAGTAGGGATAAGAGAATTTTGTGAGGGATGTTCAGGGGAAGATGCATGTGTCTCCTACATTTTAAAACCTAATTCAGTAGGACCCGAGTTTGTATCCTATAGATTAGGGAGAAAAGGGGCGGGAGTTTCATGGGGAAGGTCATCAAAATCAGCGTCATGCAGAGGGTGTGAAAAAATGTCTCGGATTTTCTCTTCAATATAATTTTTATGTCCTGTTAATTTTTTTTTAAATCCTCTTCCTAAACCATGACAGCCCATGACTTACCTTTGTCAGAGTCTAAACATCCAAAGGTGTCACGACCCGTCCTCGGGGCCCGTGTCGTGACTACCCCAAGCCCGCCTTCCATAGGCCAGGGGCTGGCGACTAGCACCAAGGCGTAATTCCGGGTTAAAAGGGAATGAATTGCCTTTGTAAAGTAAAAAAACGCCATAGAGCAAGCAAGCAAGAGTAAATAATAAGTAAAAACTACGTACAAAAGTAAGTGCGGAAAAGTAAGTGGTCCAGAATACAAACCCAAACTGAAAGTAAAGTACAACTGAAAAGGGAGTACAACAACTGAAAAGTAATGCTGCAACGTCGAGCCGTCCACTGCAAGTCCCACCTGAAGGGTGGATATAGATAGCCTCCACAGCTCCTCGGGTCCAGTCGTCCGCTCCGTGTACGTCCCATCTAGTGGTCCACCTCCTGGTACCGACCTGCTCCGCAAGCCCCAACCACAATCCGCGATGTTCGTCGTCTGCAACCAACACAACATAGTGCGGGCATAGCCCGTGAAGGGGTGAGTATAAGATACTCAATAGGGACCTCGAGACCCCCAAAGGTCTCCCAGAATCCACAAAGGATAATCCAAAAAGGAAAGATACAATCACGAAGTAAAATCTGACAATACTTAGGTATATGCCCATACATATACCAAAGTCATCAATTCCAGTTCGGCTCCAGCATCCGAGCCCAAGTACAACCCAGTCCACACAGGAAAACACAACTCACATCCACACAGGAAGCATAAAGTAATCTACATAGGATATCAAGTAAATATTATCGAAGATAATGATTGAAAGTAAAGACTCAACTCACACAGGTATACTTCTTCGTATGACGATAGAGATGATCAGTTGTAGCCCCAGATTCATCTAAGTCATCGGACCTACACAGGATCGATAGGTAACTAAACACCGCCATGACCCACAAAGGATTGATATGTAACTAACCCCCACTATGACCTACAAAGGATCGATAGGTAACTAACCCCCGTAATGACCCACAAAGGATCGATAGGTAACTAACCCCCGTAATGACCCACACAGGATCGGACCCACACAGGATCTGTAGGTGTTGGCCCACACAGGACTGCTGAGCGCTGACCCACATAGGACTTGACCCACATAGGATCGGTAGCACTGATCCACGTAGGATCGTTGAGTGTTGTAGTCATCGTCGTCAAATCCACGATGGATTTCTGTACAGTCGTCATCGTCGTCGCAGTCACAGCCAGCTCTGGGGTTCCCGCACACAACAAGCTCATTCAGGAGGGTCCGCTCCCTGAGAAGAAGGGCTGATACATCAACTGACACATATTCTGGAGTTGATGTATCCAAAAGTTCCGAATCGTCAGGAAGAACTCAACGTGACAGACGGCGCGTCGATCGGACGCCCGGTCTGAGAGTTATTGGCATTTTCGTTCTAGGGGTCTGGTTGGTTTTTAAGGAAAAACCAACCTGATCATACTCTGAATACATCCAAACCTCAAGAGGAGTAAGCCAAAAGGTCCATCTTACTTAGAGGAATCTATCAAAGTCGACGGCACGTCAATCGGACGTCTGGAGCTCAAGTTATGAGCATTTCCGCTCCGAGGGCCCGGTTGGTTTCATGTACGAACCAACCCGGGCGAACCCAAAGTACTCCGAAACCTTGATTGTAATATATCAAAACGACCGTCTCATTTCAAGGATCGCATAACCACTGACGGTGCGTCGATCAGAGGTCAGAAGCCCTAGTTATGGGCAAAAGACTGTGAGAGGTCCGGAAGTGGGGGTTTTGGGCCCATACCGACCCGAACCGAGACCCCCTGGGTCGGGCCGAACTGGGTCGACCCGACCCGGGTCCGGGTCTGGCCTGCTTGGGCGCAGCCCGGCCTGGCTGGGGGCAGCCCGGCCCGGCCTAGGTGCGGCGCGGCCTGGCCTGGGCGGCCCGGCCCGGCGCGCTGGCCAGGGCCCGGTGGCTCGGCCATTTCGGCCGAGCAGATGGGGGGAGCGCCTGCCCCCCTGTTTGGTAACCACGGCCCCCATGATGGGGGGCCGCTCTTGTCCGGCCAGTTGGGTGTTACGAACCCCCGGATCTTCCTCTGACCGGCCGGCCCGCTCCGGCCAGCCGGCTGTTGCCGCCATGGGACCGGCGCTGGCCGGTCCCCCTGCTCCGACGCCAGCGGCCTGGAACCGGCCGCCGGTCCTTGCTCTGCCGCGCCCTCAGCCGCGGCCTTGGTTCGTCCGGCGCGGCGCGATGGCGCCGCGCCCCTCCGCTCCGGCCACGGTGCCTTCGGGGTTCTCCAGCGCAGCACGACGGCGCTGCGACCTTGTTCGATTTCACGGCGCGGCGCGATGGCGCCGCGCATTCCTTTCCGCATGACCCTGCGCGGTGCGATGGCACCGCGCCATTCCCATTCCAAACCACCACAAGGTAGACAAGAGAATTAATGGAGGATGTTTGGTCGTTGTTTGTGCGGTTCGGCCCCCTCCCGTTAATTGATAGCAAGCGGTCTAATTTGCACGAGGAATGATGACGGAAGATTTCACGAAAAATATCAACAATAAACCCCTACCTCGTCGAATTTGTTGAGCGAGGGTTCGTCATGGAAATAACCATCATGGAAGAAGGCGTCGTGGAAGGAACTTCGTTGGCGTCACGGTACACGGCGTCGCGTAGTCGATCTCTGAGGATTCAGCGTTCTTCATCGGAGATCGATGTGTTCTTCACGTTCTCCGCGTTCTTCAATGATGAAGAACATTAAGAGCTTTTCTTTTTCTCTCAATGACTCCCCACAACAAGTTCCAGCCAAAATAAAATAAGTACCTCACTTATTTTATTAACATGACTTAAGTATTTGAATTTCAAATATTCAAAATAAACTCACCAATTTAATTAACATAAGTTATCAAATTAATGGTGAGTTAAAGGAGTTAGGGAATATGAAGGGGTGGGGTTCGTGTGGGCCCACCACCCTCATAACCTCTCATCGGAAGTTGTGTGGTTACCCAACTCCGGAAAAGGTGTTACTAAGCAATTACCGGTACTGCAAATCCATCGGTTCCCTTGGAATTCGATTCCCAACACCGGTTCAAAAGTTATAAAAACTCGCTCGTTCGTTCACTGAACGTACCCAAGCTAAACTGCGAATAGAAATTCCGGGCACACCGGGCATCAGAATCAAGTGCCTTCAGAAACCGCGTTCTTGTAAAATCCCAAAGAAAATTAAGAAAAAAAATTTCCCTTGAATTTTACTGGTCTTTTCATTAATCTCACCTCAGGGCTTTATGTCCCCGTAAATATACATCAAAAACTAGGGGAACAAATGTGGGTAATGTGCATGCATCTGAGCCTCCCTCTCCCAAGTACTCTCCTAGAGGTTCCCGTGCTGCCATCTGATGTGCACTAGAGGAATCGACCGTCCATGTAGGAACTGCTCATGTTGATCCTCTATCTCCACTGGGACCTTCATAAAAGTCGCCCCATCATCTATGTGCAGCTCCCCGTGGTCAATGATATGCGCCGAGTCATGCACGTATATCCTCAGCTTGGATACATGGAAAACGTCGTGCACCTAGTGCAATTGATGTGGTAGAGCCAGGTGATAAGCCACCTCGCCAATCCTGCTGAGGACCTGGAAGGGTCCGATGATGCGTGGAGATAACTTTCGGCCTTGGCCAAATCTCTGTAATGCGTGTCGAGGTGAGACCGAAAAAAAGATGTGGTCACCATCCTCGAAATCCAGTGGCCTCCGCCTCCTATCATCATAAGACTTATGTCAGCTTTGAGCTGTCCTCATCCGCTCCTGGATGACCTGGACCTTCTCCGTCGTAGCTTGGACCATCTCTGGTCTCACAAGTGCTGACTCCCCAGGGTCTGTCCAGCACAGCGGTGATCTGCAAGGTCGGCCGTACAACTCCTCATATGGTGCCATCCCGATGGTGGATTGGTAGCTGTTGTTGTATGCGAACTCCACCAAGGGAAGGTGGTCCTCCCAGCTACGGACCAAGTTGAGGACACATGCATGGAGCATGACCTCGAGAATCTTAATGGTCCTCTCCGTCTGACCATCTGCCTGGGGGTGAAAGGCGGGGCTCAGACGTAGATGCATCCCGAACGCCTCCTGCAACCCCTTCCAAAGTCGGGAAGTGAAGAGAGAATCTCGATCGGAGACGATAGATTATGGAACACCATGAAGCCGTAGAATCTCCTGAACGTAGAGACGTCCGAAGCTCTCCACTGAGCCCTGCTCTCTGATGGGTAAGAAGTGGACCGACTTGGTGAGTTGGTCTACAATCACTCAAATGGAGTCGTGACCTCTGGAAGTGCATGGAAGTCATGTCACGAAGTCCATAGATATGTCATCCCACTTCCACTCCAGGACCTCCAAGGGCTGCACTAAGCCTGCAGGTACCTGGTTCTCTGCCCTCACCTGCTGGCAGGTGAGGCATCAAGAAACAATCTCTGCCATAAACTTCTTCATGCCCGGCCACCATTTCTGATGTCTGAGATCATGGTACATCTTCACCACTCCAGGATGTACCGCCAAAGGGGAGGTGTGAAACTCTCTCAGTACCTCCTCCCGTAATGCAATTGGTACCAAGGTACGTCCTCTGAAAAGAACATCATGCTCTCCCCCTAAAGAGAAACCATTAGGTTCTTGTCCTGAGGATATCTGTGCACATCGTGTCTCACAGTTGGCGTCCCCATGTTGTGCCTCTCTAACCCGCTGCAGTAGTGGAGGAGTGACTGTGAGTGACTGAAGAAAGGCTTCTCAATCGCTATCCATGAAGGATATATACAAAGCGACTAGATGCTCTATCGCCTCCTGATTAGTCACTGAAAGTGGCTAATATTAATTGTTAATATCTTTAAATTCATTATTCCAAAGTCCATAAACATTTTTTTTAGTGCATTAAATAAATAGAACTTCATTTCTCATCAAAAATGCAATTCATGTTTAAAATGAAAATTTGGGCCCAATTATTCATTTGTTTGTTGAAAATATTATATTCATTTTCTGAATTTGAAATTTCGGAATATGATTTATCACTTTGTTTAGAAAATTTTATCTTTTAGGTCCGATGGATGAATCCCAAAGGAATATGGATAATTTTGCACCTGAAGCCAGAAACTTGCTGGAAAAAGCATAATGGGCCTAAGGCCCATCAAACAAATGTGGGGCCCAGAAATCAAGCCCAATGAATCTAAAATTTATACAGTAGAAAGATAAAAATATTTGGATCATTTTATTCAACTGTGGACGGAGCTAATTCTGATGTTATCATGATGATAAAGGGATCTGAAGTTGAGATTTAAATGGTGGACATGACATTAATGCTCAAAACTCCGTCCCACCATTTCGACTATAACATCCAAACGGCAGGGAGAAATTTCCTGAAATGTTTACAGATCATATAGGACAGATTGATGAAGATATTTCTCTTCTACAGCCCCTCTGGATTCGGCTTTATTCAATTTCGAATTCACACGTCAATGTGGTGGACGAATCTGGACAGTTTTCCGGGTCAAATTCGAAAGATCAATTTCCTTTTGATTATTCACCCTCCATTTGACTGAATTAATTGTTGGGGGGTGAATTAATTGTTGGGGGATGTACCTAAGGCACCTAATATGCCTATATAAGAAGCTAGTGGTGAAGGGAATGGGGTGGAATTTTTTCTTATCATCTTGGATGCTTTGTTTCATTGTAATGTTTTGCTGTCCATTTGATGTTGTAATCGTTCTTCATTCTCATGTAAGTTATTTGAATCGCATTAGTTATCAATAAAAGTTCTTCATTTCCTATTTTTCTTTTCTTCTTCTTATCACTTTTATACTGTTGCTTTAAGGTGTGAATTTATTCACACCAGCACTTGTGAATTTATTCACACAACGGTGGAGTGATCATTTCATTGTTTTATTTTTCTTCTCCAATTCCGCTTCTTTAAGTCGACTTCCCGCTTCCATTTATTTAATAGCATAAATGGAGGGCTAAACCCTTATGGTTTGGTCCTAGGGAGTTGCATGGGGAAGAATGGATGTTATTTTATGATCTAAAATTCTTTAATCAATTCATTAATTTAATATTTTCATTTGATGATTAATTTCTTCTTCATCTTCGCCAACTTTAACAATAACACATTTCGAGTGCTAGTACGATCCAATTCCTTGGAGTGATCATTAAATTGATCCTCTAAGTGCATTGGTGATTAGCCTTGGAATTGTGTAGGGATTAAATTGGTGAATGATGTTGATGAATTATATCATTTTGTGGATACGTCTTGAATTAGTGAAACGAACGTTATAAGATAATAAATACATCCAATCTAACCCTAGTAACAACTTAGGATCAAATCATCTCCATTAATTGTTTTAGACTAAGTAAGTGTATGTTTTAATTTATTTTCTTTAAATTAAATCAGTAGTTATTCAAATAAAATCAATCCAAATAGCTGGCCACTCCATAGCCAAATCCTTCCAAAATCAGAGTGTCTCTCGGTTTCTTCTTCGGTCCCTGTGGATTCGACCCCTACCTGTACTACAACGACCGCATACCTGTAGGGTAAATTTGGGCGCAGCTAAATTTTGGCGCCGTTTCCGGGGACCCATGTAAGTACCTTAGACACTCATATTCTTTTCTCACCCCAAATTCTCTATTCTCACCCATATTTCTCTTATCTTTTCCCCTTTCTATTTTCGTGTGCCCAAAAAAAATCCAAATCCAAATTTCATTCAAATCCAATGGAGTATCATCAACAATATCCCTTCACAAACTCAAGATTTAATCAGTTTGAAAATCAACAATGGGAATCCCCTCAGATAGAAAATTACATTGATCAACACTTGAATGATTACCCCACACCCGATAACATGAACAGTCAATGGAATGATGAATGTTTAAAAGATCAATTTCCATACCTATCAAGAATGATTAAAAAGATGAATAATGACGAATTCCATGATGTCAAAACATCTATCAATCCTAATCCTGAAACAATACTTCAAAAATTGTGTGAACAAATAGAAAAAATTAATTCATAGGTATCAAGTTTTAGACAAGAACTTCAAATCATTAAAACTTTTGTGGACCCCATTCCCACTCAAACCATCCCTTACTCAATATTGATAGAAGAATCTTGTAACACACAAACCCCTCATGCCTTTATTGAAGAACCAACCATTGTATTTGGGATAGTTGAAGATAATAAAGGTATAGTTGATGGGTGCTTAAATCAAGAGGAAATTAATTTTATGGATTCACAAGGGGAAAATTTGTCTTCATGGATTGAGTGTTCAGAATATTACTCCAATAACAATTTTTTAGAATCACCAATCATTGAACCATTGGGAGATATAATGAATATTTTGTATATACCCAATCATGAAATTCAAATGGAAAATTTTGGGGATGAATCATCTTTTCAAAAGGAACCAATTCTTTCAAATGTTTTTAAAGAAGACACCATTTTTTATTCAAATTATCATTCTTCTTTAGGAAAATTCAATGAAACTGAAATCAACATTATAATCCTTCCTTCCCCACTCAAGAATCCCTCTATTTATGAAAACCTATACCACTCAATTATCATCCATTTTCATCAAGAATCTCACAAAGTAGGAATGAACCTTGAAATATTAGGAAATACTCAAAATGAAACTCAATCAACCATTACCGAAATTCCTTGGACTTTCACACTCATTGTTAAGCATGGGATTTCACATGAAAAAAATTCTAAAAAAAGCATAATCTGAATCTTGTTGAGTTGGATAAAAATGGGGTCCTAAAAATGTTGAAAGGTGGAATTGGATAAGTTGGGGGGTTCAAGTCGAGCTAACGACGTTAAACAAAAGCGCTTCATGGGAGGCAACCAATGGTTTTCATGTTTTCTAATCATTTTGAATCATTTTCTTTTTCATATAATAAATTAACATAAGTTGTTGACCTGTTCTTCTTTTATGAGTAAGGATGGGTATGGAAGGGGAGCTCCATATTCATCTGTGTCACGTGGTGTAATCTCTGAGTAATACCTTACCCAGAAAATATAAAGAAGACAATGTATCATCAGTTTATTTTGTTTTGTTTTATTTTTATGTTTTTATAGGTTAAAAAAAGGACATGTCATAAGCCATAAGGAAAATCCATTCACCACCATCCAAGCCACTGAGACTCAAATCCAGGATTGAAGGGAGACTATGGCATGTGCTATTATCATCAACAACCAGGTGACTTCATTCCATGATTTTCATTTTAAATTTCTTCTTTGAACTCCTCTCCTACCCCGTTCTAACTTTTCTTTTCTTTAAACACTGGGGACAGTGTCATTCTAAGTTGGGGGAGATAAAAAATGATTTTTTTTGAATAAGAACATGCATGAAAAGAAAAATTCCATTAACCTTGAACATGATAACACACATTGCAAACTCTAAAATTGGATATCAAATAATTTTGTATGCCTTGATTCTGATTTTAATGCAAGTTTAAGTTCATGAGCATAGTTTTTGGAAAGTGAGGTTGTCCGATGTGATTTTTCAAAGTTTACATTTTCATCCTCTTAATAAAAATGCCACAATGCACGTCTACTGGATATTGGGTGTAAATTTGAGTTCTTGGGTCCCTTTCATTATAGCATAGGGTTCTGGGGTCACTTTTAGTTTAATTTGAGTATCCAAAACAAAAAAAACAAAAAAAACAAAAAAAAACAAAAAAAAATGACCACATAGAGCAATGTTTTGTCCAAATGCGTGGCGTCCGACACTTGGGGATCGTGACTCCATAGTTTTCTTTCCCAGAGTTAGGCTTTATATCTCTATTTTAGAGCATGAAATTGACAAAATGTGTGGCGTCCGGAACTTGGGGATCGTGACTCCATAGTTGTCTTGCCCAGAGTTAGTTTTTTCATATCTATTGTGGTTAAAAAAATAAAATAAAATAAAATAAAAAAAAGGATACTCATCTTAAGGTTTAATGTGATTCCCACCTAGCGCTTCCATTTTTTCCCCTTGAACAATAAAATGGGACCCATATCTTTTATGATGCACAACACTTTATCATGCTTAATTGGAATTGGATGAAATGTGGCAATGAATTTGAACAAAGGAATGGGCTTGGCTTGGGATATGCTTATGGACCTAGCTTGTTTTAAATGATTTTGATGGGTTCCATAATTTTTTTTGGTATGAGGTCTTTTGGGTGAGCAATTTGTATTAAAATGTTTTTGGAAAAGGGGATTTCAATTTAATATTTGTAATTTATTTTGCTCGGGACTAGCAAAACTCAAGATGGAGGGTGTGATTAGTCACTGAAAGTGGATAATATTAATTGTTAATATCTTTAAATTCATTGTTCCAAAGTCCATAAACATTGTTTTTAGTGCATTAAATAAATAGAACTTCATTTCTCCTCAAAAATGCAATTCATGTTTAAAATGAAAATTTGGGCCCAATTATTCATTTGTTTGTTGACAATATTATATTAATTTTATGAATTTTAAATTTCTTGATATGATTGATCACTTTGTTTAGAAAATTTTATCTTTTAGGTCCGATGGATGAATCCCAAAGGAATATGGAGAATTTTGCGCCTGAAGCCAGAAACTTGCTGGAAAAAGCATAATGGGCCTAAGGCCCATCAAACAAATGTGGGGCCCAGAAATCAAGCCCAATGAATCTCCAATTTATACAGTAGAAAGATAAAAATATGAGGATCATTTTATTCAACTGTGGCCGGAGCTAATTCTGATGTTATCATGATGATAAAGGGATCTGAAGTTGAGATTTAAATGGTGGACATGACATTAATGCTCAAATATCCGTCCCACCATTTCGACTATAACATCCAAACGGCTGAGCTAAATTTCCTGAAATTTATACAGATCATAGAGGACAGATGTATGAAGATATTTCTCTTCTACAGCCCCTCCGGATTCGGCTTTATTCGATTTCGAATTCACACGTCAATATGGTGGACGAATCTGGACAGTTTTCCGGGTCAAATTCGAAACATCAATTTCCTTTTGATTATTCACCCTCCATTTGACTGAATTAATTGTTGGGGGGTGAATTAATTGTTGGGGGATGTACCTAAGGCTCCTAATATGCCTATATAAGGAGCTAGTGGTGAAGGGAATGGGGTGGAATTTTTTCTTATCATCTTGGATGCTTTGTTTCATTGTAATGTTTTGTTGTCCATTTGATGTTGTAATCGTTCTTCATTCTCATGTAAGTTATTTGAATCACATTAGTTCTCAATAAAAGTTCTTCATTTCCACTTTCTTTTCTTCTTCTTATCACTTTGATACTGTTGCTTTAAGGTGTGAATTTATTGACACCAGCACTTGTGAATTTATTCACACAACGGTGGAGTGATCGTTTCATTGTTTTATTTTTCTTCTCCAATTCCGCTTCTTTAAGTCGACTTCCCGCTTCCATTTATTTAATAGCATAAATGGAGGGCTAAACCCTTATGGGTTGGTCCTAGGGAGTTTCATGGGGAAGATTGGATGTTATTTTAAGATCTAAAATTCTGTAATCAATTCATTAATTTAATATTTCCATTTGATGATTAATTTATTCTTCATCTTCACCAACTTTAACAATAACACATTTCGAGTGCTAGTACGATCCAATTCCTTGGAGTGATAATTAAATTGATCCTCTAAGTGCATTGGTGATTAGCCTTGGAATTGTGTAGGGATTAAATTGGTGAATGATGTTGAGGAATTATATCATTTTGTGGATATGTCTTGAATTAGTGAAACGAACGTTATAAGATAATAAATACATCCAATCTAACCCTAGTAACAACTTAGGATCAAGTCATCTCCATTAATTGTTTTAGACTAAGTAAGTGTATGTTTTAATTTATTTTCTTTAAATTAAATCAGTAGTTATTCAAATAAAATCAATCCAAATAGCTGGCCACTCCATAGCCAAATCCTTCCAAAATCAGAGTGTCTCTCGGTTTCTTCTTCGGTCCCTGTGGATTCGACCCCTACCTGTACTACAACGACCGCATACCTGTAGGGTAAATTTGGGCGCAGCCACCTCCCCAAGTAGCTGAATTTCTGTCCTCCTACTGAGGGCATAGGCTACTATGTTTCCCATTCTAGAAGTATAGACTATCTCAAAGTCATAGTCCTGGAGGAACTCGAGCCATCGCCGTTGTCTCGGGTTCAGTTCCTTCTGCGAGAAGATGTACCTGAGACTCTGGTGGTCAGAATAGACTGTAAATCACTCACCCATCAGATAGTGTCACCACATATTCAGAGCGAAGACCACTGCTGCTAACTCCAGGTCATTGTTAGCGTAGTTCTGCTCATGCTACTTCAACTGACGTGATCTATAGGCAATCACGGCCCGCTCCTGCATCAGGACACATCTGAGTCCAGTCCCTGATGCATCGCAGTAAACCACGTACCCAACTCCCTCCTCCGTAAGCCTCAAGATAGGAACGCTGGTCAATATCTGTCTTAGCTCCTGGAAGCTCGGTTGACATCTGTCTGACCACAAAAAGGGTTTCCCCTTCTTCATTAAAGCTGAGAGTGTTTCCGCAACTCTGGAGAAGTCTGGCACAAATCTATGGTAATATCCAGCTAGACCCCAGAAACTCCGCACCTCTGTCACGCTCCTGGGTGGCTCCCAAGCTAGCACTGCCTTGATCTTCGCAGGATCCACCTCAACTCCCGCCTCAGAGATGACATGTCCCAAGAAGTGGACCTCATATATCCAGAACTAACACTTCGAGAGCTTTCCATAATGCTGGTGCTCTTGGAGTGTGTCTAGTATAACCCGTAAGTGGTAGGTGTTCTCCTCCTCAATGGTTGAGTATATCAAAATGTCGTCGATAAAGACCATGACAAATCAATCGAGGTATGGCCGAAAGATCTTGTTCATGAGGCCCATGAACACAGTTGGAGCATTGGTCACACCGAAGGGCATAACCAAGAACTCATAGTGGCCATACCGACATCTGAAGGTCGTCTTCTACACGTCCTCATCCCGAACTCTGAGATGATTATAGCATGACCTGAGGTCTATCTTTGAGAACCATCGTGCTCCCTTGAGCTGATCGAAGAGGTCATCAATCCTCGGTAGCGGATACCTATTCCTCACTGTCACCTGGTTCGGTCGATGATAGTCGACACAAAGTCGCAAGCTCTCATCCGCCTTCTTGGCGAACAATATCGGGGAAGCCCAGGGTGAAACACTAGGTCGGATGAATCCCTTTCCCTGCAAGTCCTCCAACTGTACTCATAGCTCACGAATCTCAGCGGGGTCCATCTGATATGATGGAGTGGATATCGGGGTTGTCTCAGGGTATAGGTCAATATAAAAGTCTACCTCTCTGCGAGGAGGTTGTCTTGGAACGTCGTCGGGGAAAACGTCCGCATAATGATCCACCACTGCAGGAAAACCTGGACTCTGCATGTCAACTTCTCCTAAGATGAGGCTATCCAACTAATGAGTGATGGGTTTTCCTCTCCTCTGCGAGAGTCCATCATGTGCTGCGAAGGCTCCCTTCTCGCCGGTGAAGGTGAACCTGCTCCTGTCGGTGCGTACACATCGCACCTTGCGCCTAATACAGTCTATCTGAGCATGGACTGTAGATAACCAATCCATGCCCAAGATGACGTCATAAGGCCTTGACGCCGCTACAAGAGATCCCAGCTAAAGCTCTCACCTCCTAGAGTAAGCTCACACTGCCGGCATCAGTGCGTAATCGTCGAGTCTGCTCCCATAGGAGTATCTAGCCGTAAGGATTGAGCCAACGGATCTGTCGGAATCTCCGATCTCCGAACAAGGGAAGCGGTTATGAAAGAATGACTCTCTCATGTGTCTATAAGAACTGTAGCAAGGGTGGAATAGACACAGATAGTACCTTGAATAATCTCGGGCGCACCGTGGTCGTAGGCCTCCGCTGCCTGAAGTTGTGCTGGTCTCTGCCCGCCGGCTCCCTGGAGTCGGGGTGGACCTCTTGGTAGTGGTGGTGGTAGAGCCTGAAAGCGTCACCCACCACCTGCTGCTTGGCCAGCTCCTCTGCCTCGTCCTCCTTCTCCCTGCGGACCGCCACGGTCGACCCTCTGCCTCTTCTTGGGTGGTCCCCCAACCGTCTGCTGCCCCTCGGTACGGCGGGTCGGGCAGTCACGAGCCATGTGGCCCTGCCCGCCGCATGCATAGCACCATCTGCCTCTCAAAAGACTAGCTCCGCGCTGAGTTCCCCGCACCTCTGAGCCAGTGTCCTGAGGTCGTCTACCTGAGGGTCTGGTCTTCCTGGACCCATTATTCATCCGTCGACTGCCTGCTGTAGAAGACTCTGCTACGTGCTTCCCTACGGTTGGTCTCGCTGCGGATGTAGGCTCAGCAAGGAAGCTCTCGATGAGAAGGGCTCGCTCCAGTACCCCAGCCTGTGTCAGAATGCTGAGGGAGATCATCAATGCCCTGATCTCGTGCCTCAATCCATGCTCAAAGGTCTGGGCCCGGAAGAATGAGTCTCGTACCATATCCGTCGAGTAGCGCGAGATATCGGTAAATCTCGCCGAGTACTGGGCGACCATCGAGTTGCCCTGTCGCAGCTATAAAAGATCCTGGATGCACACCGCACGGAGGGTGGCTGGGACGAACTCCAAGAGGAAGAGGCTCTCAAAGTCCTTCTAGAGGAGTGATTCCTCGTCGTGCACATGGAGCATCAAGCTCCACCATCTGTCTACTGCCGCGTGAAGGAGGCACGCTGCGAGGATCACCATGAGGTCTACTAGTGTCCTCACTAACCTGAAAACTCATACAACTGCCTCCAGCCAATCCTCGGCTGGCTGAGGGTCTGTCTCCCCGCAGAACCTGTGCGGTCGCTGATGCTAAAACTGGCGTAGTGCAATAAGGTGACATGCATCATCAGCGGCTAGGGCTGGAAGCATCGGTGGCTCGGCGGGTAGAGGTACTGTCGGTGCCTCTATTGTCAAAGGGCCCTGTACCGAGGGCTCGTCGCTCAGTGGGATGCTGACACGCACAACGCTTGGAACCCTAGCTGGTTTCCATCGTGGGGCCATCCTAAAAAGAAACAGGTGTGTCACGGTCAAACAATATACGTGGTGAGCTGACACAAATTAATCACAAAGAAAACTTGAAACACAGATGCAATCAATGTTTTCGTGCATTATGTCGGAAATCAGAAGTCGGGTCCTGGTGTATGGATAAGTCGGTCGCTGCACCAACACTGGACTCCCTGGACTATTAACCACGCTCAATACTCTTAACACTATTGCTTCACATAGAAAAAAGATCAGAGTCCTGAGTTCTGCAGTAGAACCGAACTCCTCTAATACCAATTTGTCACGACCCGTCCTCGGGGCCCGTGCCCTGACTACCCCAAGCCCGCCTTCCATAGGCCAGGGGCTGGCGACTAGCACCAAGGTGTAATTCCCGGTAAAAAAGGAAGGCATTGCCTTTGTAAAGTAAACAAACACCACAGAGAAAGCAAGCAGAAGTAAATACTAAGTAAAAACTTGGTACAACAGTAAGTGCGGAAAAGTAAGTGGTCCAGAATACAAACCCAAACTGAATGTAAATTACAACTGAAAAGGGAGTACAACAACTGAAAAGTAAAGCCGCAACGTCGAGTCGTCCACTGGAATTCCCACCTGAAGGGTGGGTACAGATATCCTCCACAGCTCCCTAGGTCCAGCCGTCCGCTCTGTGTACGTCCCGTCCTGTGGTCCACCTCTAGGTACCGACCTGCTCCGCAAGCCCCAACCACAATCAACGCGGTCCGTCGTCTGCAACCAACACAATGTAGTGCGGGTATAGCCCGTGAAGGGGTGAGTATATGCTACTCAGTAGGTACCCCGAGACCCTCGAAGGTCTCCCAGAATCTAGAAAGGATAATCCACAAAGTAAAGATACAATCACGAAGTAACATCCGACACTACTTAGGTATATGACCATACATATACCTAAGTCATCAATTCCAGTTTGGCTCCAGCATCCGAGCCCAAGTACAACCCAGTCCACACAGGAAAACACAACTCACATCCACAAAAGAAGCATAAAGTAATCCACAGAGGATATCAAGTCAATCTTATCGAAGATAAATATTGAAAGTCAAGACTCATCTCACACAGGTATACTTCTTCGTATGACGATAGAGACAATCAGTTATAGCCACTAATTCATCTAAGATGTCGGACCCACACAGGATCGATAGGTAACTAACCCCCGCCATGACCCACAAAGGATCGATAGGTAACTAACCCCCCCTGCAATGACTCACAAAGGATTGATAGCTAACGAACCCCCGCAATGTCCCACACAGGATCGGACCCACACCGGATCTGTAGGCGTTGTCCCACATAGGACCACTGAGCGCTGACCCACACAGAATCTGACCCATACAGGATCGGTAGAACTGATCCACGTAGGATCGCTGAGTTCTGTAGTCGTCGTCGTCGAATCCATGAAGGATTTATGAAGAATCATCATCGTCGTAGCACTCACAGCCAGCTCTAGGGTTCCCGCACACAGAAAGCTCGTCCGGGAGGGTCCGGTCCATGAGCCAAAGGGCTGATACATCAACTGACACATAGTCCAAAGCTGATGTATCCAAAAGTTATGTATCGTCAGCAGAAACTCAACGAGATAGACAGTGCGTCGATCGAACGCCCGGTCTGAGAGTTATTGGCTTTTTCGTTCGAGGGGCCCGGTTGGTTTTTAAGTCAAAAGCAACCTGAACATACTCCAAATCCATCCAAACCTCGAGTAGAGTAATCCAAAAGGTCCGTCTTACTTAGATGAATCCATCAAAGTCGACGACAAGTCAATCGGACATCTGGAGCTCAAGTTATGAGCGTTTTCGCTCCGAGGGCCCGGTTGGTTTCGTGTACGAACCAACCCATCCGAACCCAAAGTACTACGAAACATTGATTGTAATATATCAAAACGACCGTCTCGTTTCAAGGATCACATCGCCGCTGACGTTGCATCAATCAGAGGTTCGCAGCCCTAGTTATGGGAAAAAGACCGTGAGAGGTCCGGAAGTGGGGGTTTTGGGCCCAGACCGACCCGACCCGAGACCCCCTGGGTCGGCCTGAACTGTGTCGACCCGACCCGGGTCCGGGTCCGGCCCACTTGGGCGTGGCCCGGCCCGGCTGGGGGCGGCCCGGCCTGGCCTGGGTGCGGCCCGGCCCGGCCTGGGAGGCCCGGACCGGCCTGGCGCGCTGGCCAGGGCCAGGTGGCTCGGCCGTTTCGGGCGAGCGGATGGCGGGGGGGGGGGGGGGGGGCGCCTTCCCCTGTGTTTGGTAACTGTGGCCCCCATGATGGTGGGCCGCTCTTGTCTGGCCAGCCGGGTGTTATGAACCCCCGGCTCTTCCTCTTACCATTCGGCCCGCTCCGGCCGGCCGGCTGTTGCCACCACAGGACCGGCGCTGGCCGGTCCCCCTGCTCCGACGCTGGCAGCCTGGAACCGACCGACGGTCCTTGCTCCACCGCGGCCTAAGTCGCGGCCTTGGTTCATCCAGCGCGGCGCTGCACCCCTCCGCCGCGGCCCCTATCCGGCCACGGTGCCTTCGGGGTTCTCTGGCGCGGCGCGACGGCATGGCGACCTTGATCGATTTCAAGGCGCGGTGCGACGGCGCCGCGCATTCCTTGCCGCATGACCCCGCGCGGTGTGACAGCACCACGCCATTCCTGTTCCAAACCACCACAAGGTAGACAAGAGAATTAAGGGAGGAGGGTCAGCCATTGTTTGTGTGGTTCGACCCCCTCCCGTTAATTGATAGAAAGCGGTATAATTTGCACGAGAAACGATGAAAGAAGATTTCACAAAAAACATCAACAATAAACCCCTACCTCGTCAAATTTGTTGAGCGAGGGTTCGTCGCGGAAATAACTATCACGGGACAAGGCGTCGCAAAAGGAACGTCGTTGGCATCGTGTTACAGGGCTGTTTCGGTGCGGATGTGCGTCGGGTTTCTGTTCCGACGCTGTTCCGCCAGGACGCGTTCGCGCGTGCACCCATCGACCCGAGGGGATGGGCGCGCGGCTTGTGGCCCCGCAGTCCCGCTTTCCAAGGGCGGGCGGCATTCATCCCTTATTCAGGGGCGTCTGCTTCTTGATCGAAACCGGGATGATGGAATGTCGGCTCCTCCTTCCGTGGACGTCTCCTCGGAACTCGTTGCCTAATCCGGGTCTCCCTCATAGATTTAAGAATGTTCGTGAATCTCGTTCCCGGCGCCATATCTTCATGGACACCGGTTAATTACGCTGCTTCCGCCCAGACGCTCCAAGGAGTCTGGTCGGGGTAGCAACCTGCGGTGAGGAGACCGGGTGGCTCTGGGTGTTGGGGGCGTGTCTTAACACTGCGACTCTGCATGTCTGCCTTCCGTCCCTAATAGGGCTTCTCGAAGGCGTGATGGCCTGAGGCATCCCGCGCTAGGTGCGGGGAACTGTGTTACCTGAGGTTTTCCTCAGCTTCCCATGTTTAACACGGGGTATGCCGCGAGTTTAACGTCCAGCGGGGACGGCATCAGACTGATCAACACGAGAAGTGGATCAGATGACAGAACCCCTTGCGGGGAACCTCCGACGCTGGGGCCATCACATGGGTGGCTTCCCGAGTGAAGTGGAGTGGAATGAAGTGGCATGACCCCACCGGGATGTGGCGTCCTGGGTAAGGATCAGGATGGATGATGGAGTGAAGAGCTTGGACCCCGTAGGGGCTTCCTACGTACCGCGCGTTGGCGCGGATCAAAGTCAGCGTAGTTCGAATATACAGTTTAACGTCATGTTGGACGTCGGAAAGCCGACTCACGAAGAGGTCGAGGCCGCTGGGCGGAGGATTGAATTGAACCACCTCGCACAGAGGGGGATGGAACGGCCGGGTGGATCACAGTTTCACGTCATGCTGGACGCTGAAAGGAGAAATAGGAAAAGGGGCAGTGGGGGATCACAATGGAGATACACATGTGCAGTCTCCCACAATGGCGGATTCATAGGTGAATCGACGCAAGTGTGAACCCGGGAGGGGTCCACTGATGGACGAACCGACGTGAATATGACCGGGACGACCAGGTGGTGGGCTTGAACCTCGGAGAGGCTTCCTACGTACCCTGTTTAGGAGACAGGGATCAAATTCCACGTAGTTCGTTCGGTTTGTAGCACTCTACCCCCGTGGGCGAAGGCCACTCCAATCCCGACATCCCTGTAGAGACGAGAGGGTGGGGGCCACATCCAAACCGGGAGGACCCTGCGTGCGGGGCACGGGATCGGGTGATGCGGACGGTTTAACGTCTTCCCGGACGAAGTACAGTTTAACGTCATGTGTTGAGGACGAAGCGGACGGTTTAACGTCTTGTCGGACGAAGTACAGTTTAACGTCGTGTGTTGAGGACGAAGGTGCTTGGCAGTTTAACGTCTTGTTGCGCGGACGAGGATGCTTGGCAGTTTAACGTCTTGTCGCGCGGACGACGATGCTTGGCAGTTTAACGTCTTGTCGCGCGGACGAAGATGCTTGGCAGTTTAACGTCTTGTCGCGCGGACGAAGATGCTTGGAAGTTTAACGTCTTGTCGCGCGGACGAAGATGCTTGGCAGTTTAACGTCTTGTCGCGTGGACGAAGATGGTGCCGCCGATGGGTCCGTGTCACTTCGCGCGAGCCTGGAGGGCCGCACGGGAAGACAACGCACGGTGCGGGCACCCGGGATGAAGATCATCGGGCGCCACGCAGGCGGGTACCCCCAGGGGGTCAAAGGGGGCGACCCTGGCGGTTTGCGCGAAAAAGAGGAGTTGGAGCTCAATACCGCGGGTCAGTGCGCAAATGGGCGGGCTGGCGCGCAATTGGGCCAGCACTTTGCGCGCGGAAGATAGAGATTGCGCGCACCGGGCTTCGGATAGCGCGCGGGGGCAACAGCTCATTCTTTAATCGAATGGCCACTTTAAAAAAGGGGGTGTGCGCAATCGGGCCGGATTGCGCGCACCCCGGGGGCAATTGCGTGCAAGAGGCTTCTTTTGCGCGCGAATGCCTTTGGGTGAAGAATTTATTCAAAGGAAAGGAGCCAAAGGGATTGCGCGCGAAGGCGAACCCCGAGGCTTTCTTGCGCGAAAGAAAGGAGGTTACCTGAAGATCGGCATTTCGCGCGGAAGGGGTTGGATTGCACGCACGAGAGACCTTTCGAATTCCGGCAACCTTCAAAACGTCGGGGGTCGCCTTATATTTATAGGCAACCCCGGGCACGGAATCCGGTTCGCGGGCGCGGAATTCCCTTCGCGGGCGCGGAATCGGGCCCGGCGCGCAAGGGAGTCGCGCGGGCAACGGGCGCGCAAAATTGCGCGCCGGCCCAGCGCATTGCGCGCATCCCGGGAGGTTTGCACGCGGCACTCCAACTTTGCGCGCGGCTCTCCAAAATTCCGTGCAAGGCTTCCGGGCCCTCCGAAACGGGCTTCCGACTCCAAATATGACCTCGCTTCCCACATCCGGAGCTTCGTTTGGGAACAACGGACTTTTTCCAGCGTCTACAAAAGCCCCCCCTCGGAATCTGATCGGCGAGAGGTCGCAACGATCGGGTTCCGAGGGAGACGCCGGAATGCCGAAGTCCTGGGTGGCGCGGGACTGTGGCGCGCAAAAAGGGGCGTCGGGCGCGAAATTCTCTGGTGCGGTCGCGCAAAGCGCTTTCCGCGCAGCGCGGACACCCGGCCTCGCCTATAAATAGGGGACCTGGGTCCCCCGCACCGTACACCGGCCTTCCGCGCGACAAGCATTCGAGCTCTCGTGCGCGAAATTGCCCTTTCTGGCGCGGAATTCACCCGTTCGTCGCGCAAAACTTTCCGGATTTCGGCCTGTCATTGCGCGAATACCCGGGGTTTTACGCGACAGACTTCCCGATTGTGCGTCGTCCACTAGGATTGCGCGCCAACTCCCAAACTTCTCTGCCAGCCTCGTCCGATTCCGCACGCTTAATCCCTTAACCCGCACGACTCCCGGAGCTTCTGAGATGGCCGCGAATCAAGGGAATGAGGGGGATGCCGCCACTCGCAGAGCTGAGATGGCGATGAACGAGGAGGTCTACGGAGCCAAGGAGATTGTTTCCAACAATCAATCCTTGTTCGACTTGCTGACGCCGGCCCAGAAGACATATCCGCTGTCGGACAACCTGCCGCTCTGGAACTTTGGCATCCTAGATGAGGTTCCGGTGCCAGGGTTCGAGGTTGATGCGCCACGGACCTGGGTGACTCGGGAGGACGAGCTTCCCCGCTATAACATCACCAACAATGGGCATCCTGCCAGGGAGACTAGGCACTTAGATGTCTATGTCCTGAACCCGAGGATGCGAACCATCGTCGGAAGTGAGCCTACTGCGGAGAACTCTCCAGCCCTCTACTCGAGCACATATCGCCAGAGTGTCACTGACGACACCAAGGGCTGGCTGAAGGACTGGGACTTGCGGTCTGGGGGAAATTTCACCAGTGAGTGGGCCTGGGCGTTCTGGGTACGCCACACTTGCGATCACTTTGCGGAGGAGCTGCGGTACATCGGCCTGTTTGAGGCGGTGTGGACATCACAGTTCCACTTCTACCAGCAGTCCGAGCTCGGGCCGGAACTGTTCACCCGCTGGTCCCCGGATACCAACACCTTCCATCTTCACCATGGGGAGGTTAGCATCGGCCTCTGGGACATCCACTGCATCGGAGGTATCCCGCTGGAGGGTTACCAATACGATGAGTTCCTGCCTCCGAAGAACATCTGGGAAGACAGGTCACAGACTCCCATTCTGACATGGCATCTGCTTGACCTGGCTACGCAGCGGCTCGAGATCAAGGTCTTCCACAAGGACATAGCCTACAAGGAGTGGTTCGGCCAGTTCTTGGAGCATGACCCGGCGGTCAAGATGCCAGGCAGGGGGAAGCGGTGCCCGACTGCGGCTCAGAGGAGCCGGAACGGGTCGTACTGGCGGGTCCGGGAGACGGGCGACTACCGCTCAGGGGGTACCGCGTCATCGAGGCCCGAGACCCAAATGTCCGGTACGCGGCGTTCCTGGCCGCATTTTTGAGTGGGTGGCTCCTGCCAGTGCGGGACGCGAGAATGGGTGTCCGCCCGGCGACACTGGCGATGGCGGGCGCCATGGCTGCCAACAAAAGATACAACCTCGGGGTCCCGGTGCTGGCTAAGCTGTACGCCATCCTGGGACGCATCTCGCGAGGGGGGTCGCCACGAAGGATCTGTGGGCCCTTCCAATTCTTCCACGGCTGGGTGGCTGCTCACCTTGATGGGTACACGTTTCCAAACGCCGTCATTCCTCCGGGCAACGGCCTGCGACCCTCCCTGCTGAACATCGCGGGGGTCGCTCCGATGACCCTAAATGAGGAGGGCGTGAGGATTCGGATTGGAAATCACGCCAATTTCAACTTCAGCCCGTTCCCCACTCCCGTTGTCCAAATGATCGACAATGGGCAGGGTCCGCTGGAGCAGCACGAATACTTCCTGAACATGCGGGGCGGGGTGCTCGTGGCTCGGATCGACGGGAAGGTGATCTGCGAGCCTTATGTGCCAACCCGGTTCGTCAGGCAGTTCGGGTGCCTTCAACGGATGCTGAAGAGGGTATTCACTGCTGTCCGGGAGGAGACGAACCCTGGCGTCCTTCGCCAGATGTGGCTGATGTTCGCCGCCTTTGGCTCTGGCGACGTCATCACTCTCCCTCCTACCGGGGTCGACGCAGGCTTGGCAACCGAGTACGCCGAACACTGGGCCATCGCGTACCCCGAGGGGCTTCTACGGAAGCCAGTTCGGCGGCTCGAGGTCACCCGTGCGGAGACCGGGCGTCAAGGAAGGAGGCGAGGCGCCGCCACACGGGGGAGAACGGAGGCGCGCCAAGCAGCGGAGCCGGCGCGAGCAGGGAATTCGGCGGCGGGCACATCGCAGGCTGCCGCTACGACCTCGGCGCCCAGAGAGGGGGCACGTGTGGTGGTCGAAGAGCGGCCCGGGAAGCAGGTAAGGCGTCTGCTCGAACCCTCCAACGATGCAGTCTTCCCGGCGCTGTGGTCGGCCTGGATGACCCTGCGGCAGTCGCTGGGGACCGAAATCATCTGGCAGAAGATAACCAGCGAAGGAATCCATCTGCCAGAGGTCGGGCGCCTCCAGGTCGCCGACAGGGTGAACTTCCACCGGCGGTATGCGTATCTGACGGCCATGGACGAGTACGCGCGCCAACGTGGTCAACGTGCGGAGCCGTCCCTTCTGGTGAAGGTGATTCTCGGTCTAGAGCCTGCTCCAGAACAGATGCCGCCGAAGGAAGATGACAGTAACGACGACTCCGAGGAAGAGGAGGAGACGGGGGAGGATGAATGCTCGGAGGGAAGATCCCATCAGGGGAGCCCGCGGGAGAGCGGCGAGGTGGCCGTCTCTGGCAATATTGACATCACTGAGCTTCTCGAGGTCCGCTTCTATCCCTACTCAACCTGATTCATCCATTCTCTTATGCAGCTTCTAACCCATTTCTTCACCTTCCTCAGGAGTGCATGGATGTTGGTCAGGCATCCTCAGTAGGAGTAGGAGAGGTGCCAGCAGGACAAGGCGGGGGCCAGACGCCCATCATCGAATTGACAAGCGCTGAGGGGTCCCCTGCTGCAATTGCTCCTGCGGCGGCCGGGATAGCGGAAGATGACGCTTTGGATTCCCGTAAGTCTCCTTACCTTACTGTCGGTGCTTGTTGTTGACGATCCGTGACTAACCACGGCACGCCCTGCGCAGTGATCTCAACACTGGAGGCTCGTCGGGCTGCCGAACCCGGGCCATCCACGAGTGGACCGGTGGAAGACATGCCGCCTGCTCCAGAATAGACTTCTCACACCGAGCCGGCCCCACCAACTGCTGATCAGGGGGCAGCGGACGCCGACGGTGCTACCATCGGAGAGAGGTCGGGGGCTGACGAGGGTGTCAACGCCGCTGGGGCGGGAGAAGAAGGTCGCCCAGATGTTGGGGAACCTATCCCCCGTGAGGACACCCCAGGGGCGGACCCTGTAGCAGACCTGCTGGCTGCCTTCCCTGCCTACCGGCCTGCCGACCCCGAGGAGATGGACGACTCGGACGCGGAGGCAGTCGAGGAGAGCCGGATAACGCGACGCAGGGGGTGGAAGTGCATCCAGCGCTTCCTCAAGCGAGACCCATCGGAGTGGCTGGGGCGCATGGGATCGCTTCAAACCTGGATGCGCTTCCTGTGTGCCGGGGGAGCTGATGTTCAACGCCTCCATCTGACGGTCCGTGATTTCATGGCCGAAAAGATGCGCGAGAGCCGCCGGCGTGCCGACGTCGCACAATTTCGGGACATGTCGGAGAGCACGCGGGCACTCCTCGTGGCGGAGCAGGAAGTCCGGCGTCTCGAAGGGAAGGCGGCAGAGAAGGAGGCCTTCGTTGCAACGTGCACTGAGCTTGTGGAGCAACTAGCGGCCCAGCTGGTTGATGCCCAGGTACAGCTGACGGAGGCGGGCCAACAGATGGTCACACTTCAAGTCGAGCGGGAGCGTGCACAGGCCAGGATCGACGAACTGCGTGCTGCGACCGCCGACGAGGAGAGGGCACGCAGAGAGCGAGAAGCAGCCCTGGAGGCCGCCAGCCAAAGGGTAGCGGCGTTAGAAAGACTTAACCAGCACGCTAATCCCTTGGGGCTTTGTTTTTTTTCCACTCCCAGAACATTTGCTTCCGCTACTCAATATTTCGATCCATTTGTATGAACCAATATATTTATCTGCATCTTTTGGCTTAACATGCTCAACCACAAATTGTCTTGCGGGAGCGTTAACCAAGCTTCAGGCATCCGTAATTGGGCCTAGATTTCTAAAGAAAAGATGGAGATCATCCCTAGGAAAGGAGACCTCAGACCTAATCAATGTATCATCCTCCCAACTTGTTCCGACACATGAGAGGGACAACTCTAGGGGCGTTAATATTTTATCCGAACATAGGGAAATGAGAAAGGGTGAATCGCAGGTCCTGAATTCAGAAATCCACGACGGTCGGCCTTCCAGGAAATGCCCAAGACGGCAAGCGGAGAATGGATCAATCGACCATACTACTGCAATAGACGGACTGAAGGTCATATTTGCAGGAGGCGGATCACATGTCATCATCGATGCCGCTTTGGGGGTTCCTTCAGACACAAGGGTGGAAATCCAGATCAACAGGGCATGCGAAGCGTGGGGCGAAGTGATGATTTGTTCAGACAGAATCCAACGCTCTCAAAATTGCGCCACCGTGGGGAAAGTGTATTAGGCGGATGCACTAATCTGGCCGTGAATCACCTCAATTCTCAGACAGAACCTCTTTGACGAGGAAACTGTCGCTTCCCATCATTGCAATGGGGCATCCCGAGCTGAATCGGGGAAAATATCACAATCGCACCACTCTACCAGAAGCCAGGCCAGACGGCCGGCAACAAGGAGGGGCGGGACTTAGCGATCCCTGAGGCTGGACCTGAGTCGAGATGCCCGGGCGTTCCTACGTACTCCATCAGGCTGGAGATCAAGCCACACGTAGTTCTGAAAGTGCAGTTTTAACGTCATGCGGGATGTAGAACCCCGTTTGGGGAGATCTTAGTTTAAGGTCATAGAGCTTGGACCAAAGGGGAAGATCTTAGTTTAAGGTCTTAGAGCTCGGACCATAAGAACCTCAAAGCACGCCACATCGTGGTCCCATCCCCTGGATATGCAAAGATGCACTGAGGGATAGTGTCAAGAGTGTCGGGGTTTCGCCTGGTCAGAATGGGGGGTGGAAAACGTAATGTGAATCATGCGGCCATTCACTCAAGGACTGGGGGCACCGGCGTAACGATATAGGAGTACTGCCGACCGTGGCGGAAAAGCAGCATCCATATCGCACTGACCGTTGATGAAATGAGGCAGCAAACGAGCATCAACCGCTCAAGCGCAGGATTCATATCGATTTGCTGCCCGAGGCCCTTGGGGGCACCAGCCCGAGTCGGTGGGAGAGCTCTGAGACATTGTGTCCAGACCGATCACGGGGGCTCCACCCAGGGCGTAGGCGATGGGTCCAAATGAAAGGGAGCACGAAGCCTGAAAAGTGGAAGGAACCTGACCAAGCTGAACCTGGCCCTCCTGGCAATAAACCAGAGTACTCTTGACACCGGTGGACCACTGCAAGGGGTCGAGGGACACGCCTTGAGGGTGACCTGAAGGCGGCGGATTCCCCAGAGAAGGGGGAATCTCTAAGAGGTGGGGGGCTGGACCCGAAGTTTCAAACATCCGGGAGTTCCTACGTATCCCATAAGGATGGGAATCAAGCCACACCTAGTTCTTGAAGCGCGGCGCAACACAATCGGGCACCAGCGCGGGGAGGGGTGCGGGTCTGGCCCTCGCACCCAGAAGAAGCGGAATTTGATATTTATTGTTTGTCCTTAAAGATGAATGGTTATTCTTTGTGCAGCGACATGCCTGTGATTAGGAAATCTCTAGCGTCGCCACAATAATCAAGCCATGAAAGGCATTGATAAATGGCGTGGTTATTAACCAGCGCCCAACGTGAGTGTCCTCTGAGGAGAACATCACGATGCAGTGCCGTTTCTCGTCGGGCGGCCAAGACGATCACAGTTTACGGTCGTGTGGTAGGACCGGACAACACAGTTTAAGGTCGTGTGGTTCGGACCATGGAGGAACCCGCTTATTGCGATATGGCGGACTCAGCGGAGGTGGGAACATACCAAGCCCTATGGTCACGCACGATTCCAGGAGAAGAATCCTGGGATAGGGGCCTGCGTATGTCCATCACCCGAGGGGCAGAGATGCTAGCCTCCAGCTATACTGGGCCCAGAACACGATTGTTCGGGCGACTCCTTCCTCCTTATGGGGACGAGGGTCCAGCTACACATGGCCCTTAGGGAGGACATCAACATATATCCTTGGTGCTCAGATCGTGGGAGCCTCGAAAGACACCATTACCCTGGTTGGCCTGCCTAACGTGTAAAGGTGTACTGAAGGTCAGTATGAAGAGAGTGTCGAGATTCCACTACAACGCACAAAGGCGGAGTGTGATGAGGACTGCGCAACCAATGTTCAGAGCCTGAAAGAGCCGACATGGCGATCAAGGATGTCGCTGACCATATTCGCAACACAACATCCGATCGCGTCAGCCTAGGACGGGGCAAGCAAACGAGCATCCACCGCTCAAGCGCAGGATTCATATCGATTTGCGGCCCAGGACCCGCCGGTAAATCGACCCGGAGCGGTAGGAGAGCACTGAGGCATCGTACCCAAACCGCTAACGAGGATCCCTTTGAGTGAAGGCTCGAACAAGAGGAAGCGCGAGGCCCGAAAAGCAACACAGGACTTGTCGGGATTGAATCCGACGCCACGGGTCATAGACCTGAGTACCCAAAAAATGTTAACAGATCACCGGAAAGGGTCGGAGGACTCACCCTGAGAGCAACCAAAAGACAGCAGATCCCCGTGATCAACCAAGAGACGGGGCTGGACCTGAGACACAAGCGTCCAGGCGGTCCTACGTATCCCATAAGGATGGGAATCAAGCCGCACGTAGTTCTTGAAAGGCAGTTTAACGTCATGCAGGACGATGAGGGGTGTGAGGTAGTCCCACACACGGGGGAGGCGTACGGCGCGGCCAGTAGACCAACGTGAATGAGGACATAATCCCCCGCTCACGCCATACGCATCGCACAAAAAAGAGGGGAACTTGGGCCAGAGGCCCAACGCGGGATAGAGACTCCCGGGAAATGGGGCTGGGCCTGAAACATGAATGTTCAGGCGGTCCTACGTATCCCATAAGGATGGGAATCAAGCCGTACGTAGTTCTTGAAGTGCAGTTTAACGTCATGCAGGATGAAAAGAGAAAGGGGGAGCAGAAGGCATCCCCAAACGTGGGGGGCGTACAGCGTGGCGAGCAAACCGACGTGAATGAGGGCATAGCCCCGCGTTCACACCATACGCCGCACACCCGGAGGCAACTGGGCCAAGGGCCCGAGATGGGATGGAAATTCCCGAAGGATGGGGCTGGGCCTGAAACATGAATGTTCAGGCGGTCCTACGTATCCCATAAGGATGGGAATCAAGCCGTACGTAGTTCTTGAAGTGCATTTTAACGTCATGCGGGACGGATGCTGAACAGTTTAACGTCTTGTAGCTCGGACGTGGTGCAGTTTAGCGTCATGCAGGACGAATGCAGTTTAACGTCGTGCGGGACGAACTGCAGTTTAACGTCATGCGGGACGAAGTACAGTTTAACGTCGTGTTGGACGAAGATGCTTGGCAGTTTAACGTCTTGCCGCGCGGACGAAGTTCACTCAGGCAAAGTACTGCTTGAGGAACCTAGCGTTGGTGGGAGGAGTGACACGCTCACCATCCATAGTTGCTAGGGAGTACGCGCCATTGGGATAGACTTTATGGACGACAAGAGGTCCCTCCCACTTGGGCTCCAACTTGGGTGGCTTCCTGCCGGGGATCATTGGCGCTCATAGGGCCAGCACTAGGTCACCCTGCAGGAAGGAGCGGAGGCGAACCTTCTTATTGAAAGCTCAATCCATTCTGCTTTGATGTCTCTCCAAGTTGTGCAAAGCGCGAAGCCTATTCTCATCCAGTGCTTCCAGCTCGACTAGACGGGCTTCAACAGCTCTGTCCGGTGCTTGTTGGTCGTAGACCGCAGTGCGCAAGGACGGTAATTGGATCTCGATGGGCAGGACGACCTCAGCTCCATACACCAGGGAATAAGGGGTCATCTGGGTGGAATTGCGAGTCGTCGTCCGATAAGCCCAGAGGGCGTTGGGGAGCTTGTCCGGCCAACTCTTCTTGTTCTGACCAACCATCTTTTGCATAATGTTAGAGAGGGTCTTGTTAAACGCCTAAATCTGTCCATTCGCCTGCGCATGATAGTGAGATGTGTGGTTCGAGCGAATGTTGTACTTGGCGTACAAATTCTTCAACTCGGCTGCTCGGAAATTGGCTCCGTTATCCGTGAGGATAGCGTGAGGCACTCCAAATCGATGAATGATGTTGGAGGTCACGAAGTCAGCGATCGAACAGGATTTGACCTCTCTGAGCGGAATCGCCTCTGCCCATTTGGAGAAGAAGTCTGTGGCGGTCATAATGAACCGGCACTGGCGAGCCGTCGCCGGCGGGTAAGGTCCCACAACGTCCATCCCCCAGACTGCAAAGGGCCAAGAATACCTGGTGGTATGGAGAGGCTCCGGTGGCCGATGCACAAAGTTTGCATGAACCTGGCACGCATGGCACCTCCTGGCATACTCGATGCAGTCATGGATCATGGAGGGCCAGAAGTATCCCAACCTCCGAATCTGGTGGGACAGCTTTGGCCCAGTCTGATGGGCACCGCATGAACCAGCATGAACCTCTTGCATGACTCGTGGGACTTCAACTCCATGAAGGCAACGGAGGAGAACACCATCAAATCCGCGTCTATAGAGGATCTGCTCCAGGCCGGGACTGCTCTGGAGGACAAACTGCGATGCGCGACGTCGAACTCGCTCGCGCTCGGCCCGATCCGATGGGAGAATGCCATGTTGGAGGTACTCAACCAAAGGCGTCTTCCAATCAGGGGCTGGTTCAACTGCCATATCTGGGGTACTCGGGGCTCCAGGCATAGGGGCAACCGTGGTGAGATTACTTACCGACGGGCCGCGATCTCCCTCCGGGATAACGGGAGCGATGAGCCTGCGGTGTGTCACGCGGACGATCAGGTTATCCTGTTCAGGCTCTGCAAGTGACGCAGCATGGCTGGCCAAAGCATCTGCTCGACCGTTCTGCGACCGGGGAATATGGACAATTTCTGGCCGAGAAGGGAACTGGGCCATCAGAAGGAGGGTGCACTCCAGCAACGGCACAAGTTCCGGATTCCTGACAACATAGTCGCCATTGATCTGCTTAACGACCAGCTCAGAGTCCCCTTTCACACACAGATGGGGCACGTCGATCTCGAGAGCTAACTCGAGGCCGGTGATGAGGGCATGGTATTCTGCCTCATTGTTGGTACAGCCCTCTGACAACAGGAAAGAGTATGGCAGCACGGCTTGCTCCGGGGTAATGAAGACGATACCCAAGCCCACTCTATTGAGCTTAGGATTATCGATCCTTCTACCGATGGGGCTCCGGGAGGCACCGTCAAAGTGCATCTGCCAGCACGGATCGGCATGATCGACCGAGAGAATGGCCTCATCAGGAAAGCCTAGATCCAGCGGCTGATCCGCAGAGGTCGGGTGAGCAGCCAGAAAGTCTGCCAATGCTTTCCATTTGATGGCCTTCTGATACACATACCTGATGTCGAACTGCTGGAGAATCACAGCCCACCGCGCTAGACGGCCAGTCAACATAGGCCGGCTCAGGATATATTTCAACGGGTCTACCCGAGAAACCAACTGTACCTCATGGTGCTGCAAGTAGTGCAGTAATTTCTGTACGGCAAATACGAGCGCCAGGCAGCTCTTCTCAATGGGGGAATACCTGACTTCCGCATCGAGGATCATTCGACTGAGGTAATAGAGGCTATTCTCCATTCCCTCGTTGTTCTTCTGGGCGAGAAGGGCACCCAGGGACCGTTCCAGGGCGGTCACATAAAGGACCAGCAGCTTCCCGGATACAGGCGGCATCAGAACCGGAGGTTGAAGCAGATACTGCTTGATTTCCTCGAAAGCGGTCTGACACTCTTTATCCCATACATAGGTGGAACCATTCTTCATGAGCCGAGAAAAGGGCTTACACTTGCTGGCCAGATTCGCGATGAATCGGCGTATATAGGCTAAGTGGCCTTGGAACCCTTGCAGTTCCCGGATGTTACCTGGGGGAGGCATCTGGCTAATCGCCCTGATCTTCTCTGGGTCGATCTCAATACCCCGGTATCTTACCACAAATCCAAGGAACTTTCCGGAGGTTACCCCGAAGGCACACTTCAACGGGTTCATCTTCAGGCAGCGAGACCGGAGGAAGCCGAACACTTTCTCAAGATCTTTGAGATGGTCCTGATGCTGGCGCGATTTGACCACCAAGTCGTCGACGTAGCATTCCACCAGTGTGTCGAGGATTGGCTTGAATATGCGGTGCATCGCCCGTTGGTAGGTGGCACCTGCATTCTTCAGGCCGAAGGGCATGACCTGGTAACAAAAGATACCTTGGGGGCCCTGATGGCAGTGAACTCCTCATCCTCAGGGGCCATCCAGATTTGGTTGTATCCGGAGTATCCATCCATGAAGGAGAGGGCTTGGAACCCTTTCATGGCGTCAATCAACAGCTCTGTCACCGGAAGGGGAAAATCATCCTTCAGAAAGTGGCGGTTGAGATCGCGGAAGTCGATGCAGACTCTGATATGCCCGTTCTTCTTCCTGACCGGCACAATGTTGGCCAGCCATTTGGGGTACTGAACTTCCCTCACGAAGTTGGATTTGATAAGCTTGTCAACTTCGGCCTCAACCATGGCACTGTGGAATGGGTGCATCTTCCTGGGAGGCTGCTTGAACCCGCGATGGTTCACCGGGAGACCAAGGCGGTGGACGGCTACCTGAGGATCTAGCCCCGACATCTCGTCATAGCCCCAAGCGAACACATCACGGTGCTGCCTGAGGAAGTCCACGTACTGCTGCCGCTCCTCAGAGGGCATGGCGGCACTGACCAATGTGGGTCTTGGATCTGCTTCGGTTCCAAGATTCACCTGTACTAACTCATCGACCGTGGCGGAGACGCCCTCCTCAAAGGCTGGGGGTGCATCTTCCACGTCCTCTCCACTCGGGGAGGGATCTTCCACGGGAGAGACTGCGTTGAAAACTGTATTGGGGCTACCAGATCCTGCTGGGCCACAGGTGCTGGCACGGGCCGTTGCGGTCATCTCATCAGGAGACTCACAGGCCGTCGAGACCATGGCTACGTCCAACTGTTGGATCGGGAGGATGTAAGCATCATCCAAACTTGCCCAGGGATCACTTGCAACAGCGACAGGCTCAACCTCACCTGCCAGGATCTGCTTATCCTTTCTCTTGTAATAGTCCGCGTCCAGATAGCGGGCTTCACATGAGGCAAAAGGGGAGGCATCTCCCTGAAGCACGCCTACTCGACCATTGAGGGAGTATTTAAGGCATTGGTGGTATGATGAGGGAACCGCCGCATGAAGGTGGAGCCATGGCCTGCCCATCAATGCATTGTACGCAGTGTCTTGAGAGACTACCATGAATTCGGTGTTGACAACCAAGTCACCGAACTAGGTCTTCAAGCGTATCTTGCCGACCGGGGTTTGCTCGGTGCGGTCGTACCCCTGGATCCTGAGGTCGGAGGGGATCAAGTCATCCTCAGACAACCCCAATCTCCGGAGCGTCCGAGTCAGAATCAGGTTAATCCCGGACCCCGTGTCGACAAGACAGCGCCGGACTTCAAGGCCATTGAACTGGCCAGTAACATACAGCGGACGAATGTGCCCCTGTATAGGAGGGTCTTCATCCTTACCAGAGAACGAGATAACTGCCTGACATTCGGCGTCCTTAATCGTTTCGGCGTGAAAGGCCTCTGCAGCCGCAACCTCTGTCTCAAACTGGAGGGGGCTCTTCAGGGCTTCAGCGAGTGCCTCGCGCATCTCAGATGACATGTGCAGAGCCTCAAGGATGGAGAGCCTTGCTGGGATGTCGTCCAAGTGCTTCAGGACATCATACTTTTTGGCCAAGCGCGAGCCCCTGGTTGCGGGAGGTTGCTCTGCGGTTGGAGGCATGACGGGCCTTGCTGATTGGACCGGCGGCCGACTGGTGCTTGGCGCATCCCGCTGTTCATTGGTTGAAGCCCGGGAAGTAGTCACCGTACTGGGGTCAGGAGGCCGGGATGGACTTGTGGCAGGGCGGAGCTGATCGCGACGCGGCTGAGGCGGTTCTGCCTGGTCCCACACCACAAACAGTGGCGGAGGCGAATCCGTCATCCCCGGATAGGGGGGCTGCACACGCTGAGCTCGGTTTTGAGCCTGCTGCCTAGTCTAAGTGGCGTGCACGTCCTGGCTGGAGGTACCAACTTCTGTGCCCCAGCGACTCCTGTTGTTGCGGTTCCTCCGACGGTGGCGACGACCGGGGACACTCGGGAGGTCCACCTGGTGTTCTTCAACGTCGGGAACCGAAAAGGGATTTACCAGCTCGACGGTATTAACCGAAGCGTACCCAATACTGTCATCGGACGAATCATCCATCACCAGGAGGATCCGAGGAGGGATCCCCATATCCGGGGGCATGAAATCGCCGAGAGTGCGGGATAGTGGCGGAACTGGCGGGGCGCTCTCTTCCTTCCTGCGCCGCCGCCGTTTGCTCTTCTCGGAAGAGGCAGGCTGGGATGATGATGCCGAAGCAGCACCCGCAGATTCTGGGGGCTCATGCTGATTCAAGCGCGCACGGATGATTCCATGGGTGCGAATGATCGTCTTGCGGGCCATCCAGTTTTTATACTTCTGGGATCCGCGGTCGGAGACCAGCTGCCATTTGTCCTCATTGCCGCTATCGTCATCTGATCCCACGAACATGCCCGCCACTTGTGCTGGAGCTGGGCCCAACCTGATTACATTGTTGTTAATCTGGTCTTGGAGCCAGTCCTTAAACACGTAGCACTGCCGGATGGTGTGCCCCAGGGCCCGATGGTAAGGGCAGTAGCGGGGGTTATCCGTGAGATGTGCCTCCTCTGGCCTCCAACACTCAGGAAGTCGCACAATCCTCTGCTCTAGGGCGCTCCGGAAATAACCGGGGACCTGATCCTCGTGAAATGAGTAAGTCAGGTATCGCGGGCCCCTGGGATCGTGGTCTTGACGAGGGGCTGGAGGGGCCTGCCGAGGAGGTGGACCTTGATTATCTCACCTGGGTTGTGGCTGTACATTACGCGGAGGGGCCAGCCGGTTCTGAGGCTGCCGCTGCTGGGCCGGGAACTGAGCCCGTGGAGGCGGATTCCTGTGAGGCTGTGGAGCTGGCCTCGCCGGCAGCAGCTCCAACGGCCTGGGGGCCTCTATCTGGGCAACAGCAGCGGGCTCAGACCTGCTGGCTCTCCTTGCAGGAATCATAGGAGGCAGCGGGTGTGCCTGACTGGCCTGTTGCAGGGCTTCCTCAAGACGTTGAGCTTTGTCTGAGAAGTCCCTGAACCCTCCAGGGTAATTCTGAGTGATCAAGGAAGGGACCAGCTCGGTCTTGACGTTCCCGACGCACATTGTCAGCAACTGCTCCTGAGCCAATGGCATGTCAAGGGAATACGTGAGACCCTTCCATCGGGCGACGAAATCCGTGACTCGCTCATCAGGCCTCTGTTTGCACTTGAAGAGGTCTGCGATACTCAACTTCCGGGTCGTGGAACTGAACTGGTAGAGGAATTGTCTACGAAGTTCCTCCCAGCTAGTTATCGACCCGACGGGGAGCTGGCTGTACCAGTCAAATGCTGGCCCTTCCAGTGTCTGGACAAAGCAGCGAAGCTTAGCGGCCTCCTACTGCGCCGGAGTTCCCAACATAGGCCCGCACCTCGAGTTGAAATGGGCCAAATGCTGTGGCGGATCTCCAGTCCCGTTGAAGGGGGCGAAAGTGGGATTCCCGAATCCCGGAGGTGCCGGCATGTCATCCACCCATGCTGGGTATGGCTTGCCGTCCGGTGGGATCGCCACTTGCCGAGTCTCCAAGGCTTCCAAGCGGGCGATGAGTGCCGCCATCGGATCGTCCGGACATGGGTTCCAGTCCTGGCGAGGATCTCTAACCACGAGCGCATTGCATGGCCCTTCAATCGGGTCGTCGACCGGGTCGTCGAACTCGGCGGCTCGTGGGATGGCGGGCGGAGCGGCCCTTGGGCAGCGGGAGGAATCCGAGCGGGGTCTCTCAGGTAGTCACGCCGCTCGGGAGGGTGCGGTGAAACATACCGCGCCCTCTTGCCATAGGCAATGGCCTCTCCCCTGTCGTCAAACACGGCATAATCACGGTTGCCCGGGAGAGCCTCATCGAGGGGTGGTTGTTCCTGTCCCTGCTGTCCTGGCCTAGGATCACCGTAGTCAGGCCGCTGCTCTGCAGCGCGCTCGGCGAGGAGCTGGTCAACTAGCTTCTTCTGCTCGGCGATCTGTTGACGTAGCATATCCTTCTCAGGATCCTCATCCACCCTCTGTGTGGAGGCAGATGGGTCGGCGGGCTTCATAGCCCCGCCGTGCTCTTTACCTTTGCTGACGTTTCGGCTCAACGTCAGTGCTTCAGTGGGTGTGGGGAGACCCAGGAGGTTCCTCTGGTGACGAGTAACTCTCGCCGATGGATCCAACAATGGCTTGTCTTCGGGGGGAGAGCCCCCGTCGAGAATTTCCAAGCCGTTCCCCTCCCCCGACAGGTCAGCCATATTGACCGTTTTTGTCCCTGGGGATGTACCCTCAGGGCCACCCAGTGAATCGGGCTGTCGGCGAATCGCACTGAAGTGTAGGGCAGCATACTGCCCCCATCCACGGATATACACGTGGGGAGTGGCTCCCTCGATAACCTTGCGGAGTACTTGAAAACACTCAACGCGTCGTTGTTGGAGGGCCTCGTGGTGCCCAAATGACCCGGGGTGCCGAACCGCGGGGAGCGTGGCCAGGTCAATTTGATGGAACTGCTCACCAATATCCTCCAGGTGCACTTGACTCCCGGGATATGGCATTTGTAGGCGGTGAAGATGCGAGTGAGTCTCCCGGAGAGTTCGGCGGAAGCATTCGAACTCATCCGGGGTGAGCGATTCGGGTGCATCAAAGTTCGGTCCTACGACTGGCCAAAACTTCTCAGGGAAGTGGCCCTCTGCAAGGACGGTCCAGAAGCTCCAAGACTCAAACTCGGGACCCAGGTCTCCTTGGTCCTCTTCAACGACTGGGAATGGACGGGGAACCGGCAGTGGTGCCGAGGCGGGCCGACGGGCTGGCCGGCGGTGAATACGGCGAGCAGGCCGATTGACCTCCATATCCCGGGCCACCCTCTGAGGGTGGCGGTGCCCCAGCTACCACATCACGATAGGAAGGGACGGCAAGTGAACATCCTGCCGTAGCGTCGGTGCTCGCCGAGGGTGCACTAGATCATGGTTCGACCGTCGGTCCCCAGAAAAAGTCTCCGGCTTCTCCGATCGAGGCAGAAGGTGCTTCCGGAGGGGCTGGTACCAACCGCAAGCTTGATCCTTGGGGGTCTACCAGGCCCTCGCTACTCCGGATATACCTTCGGAGAGAAGCGGGGATCATATCGATCTCGCTCTCGGGAAGTACGAGGCTGACGTGCCGCATTCCTACCCCTGCCCCAAACTGGCGGGATCGGGGGGAGGGCTCCGTCGCCGAATCATACTCCGCCTCTGTATCAGAGAAACGAACCGGTCGGATCTCTGTCCGGAATTCCGTAACATTCTTCCCTCGGCGTCGACGCCTCGCCTTCCTGCCCCTGGGTGGTTCTTCGGGGCATGGATGATCTCTATCCTGGCGTCCTCCAGCCGCACTGGTGCTGGGGCCAAGAGGACTGGAAACCAAGGTGCGAGGAGCACCGGGACAGATATCAAAGGGGACGCGGGGAGAGATGATTCCGGGCAGGCCTCCGGGCCGGGATCGAAAGGTGGGGTGACCCATGCCTCTTGGATCGGCCACGCGGAGTAGACCCTGTTGGTGAATAGCGCTACCGCGAGGTGTTCCGCGGTTGCTATTTCCTGTACCAGCAACCGGGAGAGTCAACCCAACCTGCCTTTGGGGCGGTCGGGGCCTCAATCCAGGTCGGGCATAGAAGTGCCCCTGCTCAGGATGCGCAGGGGCCTGGTGACTGGAACCAGCAGTGGCTTGAGCCAACGCGGCCGCTGTCGCTAGGGCCCCAAGGTGGGCATCCTTTTCCGCTCGTGCCCGACGTTGGCGTCGGGACAAATGAGTCAGGATGAGCGGTGCGGGCAGGTGGAGAGTCCGTTCTTCGACTTGAGGGGCCTGGCGGCGGTGTCGTCGTGGCCTGACAGGAGCCCTTATCGCGGATCCCTGGAACGAATCTCGGATAGGGTGGTCCCGGACATCTTCCACCTCATCCGCATAGGGGAAGGAGTTGTCGGAGCGCTCCGGGGATAAGCTCCCGAAGCGGTTGGACGTCGAGGTAGGCAGCGGTGCCTCCCTGCGCGGCCCTCGGGGGCGGCGTTGGTGGCGAGGTGCAGCTTCCTCGAGGTCTAGGCGAGCCATGTCCCTGGTGGGGATGACTCCCTCTTCCTCATATCTCTGCACCAAGTTGTTGATCACCCTTCTCTGGATGACCTCCGAGGTGGAGAGAGGGCGTGGTTTCCCCGCAGCTGCGGCTGCTGGGACGGCTGTGGAACGGGTGGGACCGCGCGGAGTAGTCGCGTCGGTGTTTCCCCTACCCCTGCGCCAGTGGGCGGGTGGCGATCGGGCACTGGATTGGGCAACTTGATTCCTGAAAGCAGGGTGAAAAACCCATTAACACTGACAGGAAAAGGAATCGACAACCAACCATTAGTGCCGCGACGCCTTCCGTGGGGGGAACCCAGGCAATCGACGTCGTGAGACGGAGTGCCCGATTTCCCTTCCCCAGCCCCTGGCGGGTTTCGTGCTCCGGTGTTGAATGCTCGGTCGAGCAGCATGCTGGTCTTCCAACACCTCTGAAATCCATCGGTCTTCGTATTGAGGAGAAGAGATTCACGTCGGGTTCACCATTTTTCGGTTTCGGTGCGGATGTGCGTCAGGTTTCTGTTCCGACGCTGTTCCGCCAGGACGCGTTCGCGCGTGCACCCGTCGACCCGAGGGGATGGGCGCGCGGCTTGTGGCCCCGCAGTCCCTCTTTCCAAGGGTGGGCGGCATTCGTCCCTTATTCAGGGGCGTCTTCTCCTTGATCGAAACTGGGATGATGGGATGTCGGCTCCTCCTTCCGTGGACGTCTCCTCGGAACTCGTTGCCTAATCCGGGTCTCCCTCATAGATTTAAGAATGTTCGTGAATCTCGTTCCCGGCGCCATATCTTCATGGACACCGGTTAATTACGCTGCTTTCGCCCAGACGCTCCAAGGAGTCTGGTCGGGGCAGCAACCTGCGGTGAGGAGACCGTGTGGCTCTGGGTGTTGGGGGCGTGTCTTAACACTGCGACTCTGCATGTCTGCCTTCCGTCCCTAATAGGGCTTCTCGAAGGCGTGATGGCCTGAGGCATCCCGCGCTAGGTGCGGGGAACTGTGTTACCTGAGGTTTTCCTTAGCTTCCCATGTTTAACACGGGGTATGCCGCGAGTTTAACGTCTAGCGGGGACGGCATCGGACTGATCAACACGAGAAGTGGATCAGATGACAGAACCCCTTGCGGGGAACCTCCGACGCTGGGGCCAGCACATGGGCGGCTTCCTGAGTGAAGTGGAGTGGAATGAAGTGGCATGACCCCACCGGGATGTGGCGGCCCGGGTAAGGATCAGGATGGATGATGGAGTGAAGAGCTTGGACCCCGTAGGGGCTTCCTACGTACCGCGGGTTGGCGCGGATCAAAGTCAGCGTAGTTCGAATATACAGTTTAACGTCATGCTGGACGTCGGCAAGCCGAATCACGAAGAGGTCGAGGCCGCCGGGCGGAGGATTGAACCGAACCACCTCGCACAGAGGGGGATGGAACGGCCGGGTGGATCACAGTTTCACGTCATGCTGGACGCTGAAAGGAGAAATAGGAAAAGGGGCAGTGGGGGAGCACAATGGAGATACACATGTGCAGTCTCCCACAATGGCGGATTCATAGGTGAATCGACGCAAGTGTGAACCCGGGAGGGGTCCACTGATGGACAAACCGACGTGAATACGACCGGGACGACCAGGTGGTGGGATTGAACCTCGGAGAGGCTTCCTACGTACCCTGTTTAGGAGACAGGGATCAAAGTCCACGTAGTTCGTTCGGTTTGTAGCACTCTACCCCCGTGGTCGAAGGCCACTCCAATCCCGACATCCCTGCAGAGACGAGCGGGTGGGGGCCACATCCAAACCGGGAGGACCCTGCGTGCGGGGCACAGGATCGGGTGATGCGGACGGTTTAACGTCCTCCCGGACGAAGTACAGTTTAACGTCATGTGTTGAGGACGAAGCGGACGGTTTAACGTCTTGCCGGACGAAGTACAGTTTAACGTCGTGTGTTGAGGACGAAGGTTCTTGGCAGTTTAACGTCTTGTCGCGCGGACGAGGATGCTTGGCAGTTTAACGTCTTGTCGCGCGGACGAAGATGCTTGGCAGTTTAACGTCTTGTCGCGCGGACGAAGGTGCTTGGCAGTTTAACGTCTTGTCGCGCGGACGAAGGTGCTTGGCAGTTTAACATCTTGTCGCGCGGACGAAGATGCTTGGCAGTTTAACGTCTTGTCGCGCGGACGAAGATGCTTGGCAGTTTAACGTCTTGTCGCCCGGACGAAGATGCTTGGCAGTTTAACGTCTTGTCGCGCGGACGAAGATGGTGCCGCCGATGGGTCTGTGTCAATTCGCGCGAGCCTGGAGGGCCGCACGGGAAGACAACGCACGGTGCGGGCACCCGGGATGAAGATCATCGGGCGCCACGCAGGCGGGTACCCTCAGGGGGTCAAAGGGGGCGACCCTGGCGGTTTGCGCGCAAAAGAGGAGTTGGTGCGCAATACCGCGGGTCGGCGTGCAAATGGGCGGGCTGGCGCGCAATTGGGCCAGCACTTTGCGCGCGGAAGATAGAGATTGCGTGCACCGGGCTTCGGATAGCGCGCGGGGGCAACGACTCATTCTTTAATCGAATGTACACTTTAAAAAAGGGGGTGCACGCAATCGGGCCGGATTGCGCGCACCCCGGGGGCAATTGCGCGCAAGAGGCTTCTTTTGCGCGCGAATGCCTTTGGGTGAAGAATTTATTCAAAGGAAAGGAGCCAAAGGGATTGCGCGCGAAGGCGAACCCCGAGGCTTTCTTGCGCGAAAGAAAGGAGGTTACCTGAAGATCGGCATTTCGCGCGGAAGGGGTTGGATTGCGTGCACGAGAGACCTTTCGAATTCCGGCAACCTTCAAAACGTCGGGGGTCGCCTTATATTTATAGGCAACCCCGGGCGTGGAATCCGGTTCGCGGGCGCGGAATTCCCTTCGCGGGCGCGGAATCGGGCCCGACGCGCAAGGGAGTCGCGCGGGCAACGGGCGCGCAAAATTGCGCGCCGGCCCAGCGCATTGCGCGCATCCCGGGAGGTTTGCGCGCGGCACTCCAACTTTGCGCGCGGCTCTCCAAAATTCCGTGCAAGGCTTCCGGGCCCTCCGAAACGGGCTTCCGACTCCAAATATGACCTCGCTTCCCGCATCCGGAGCTTCGTTTGGGAACAACGGACTTTTCCGGCGTCTACAAGGGCGTCGCGTCATCGATCTCCGAGGATTCAGCGTTCTTCATCAGAGATCAATGTGTTCTTCGCATTCTTCGCGTTCTTCGATGATGATGAAGAACTTCAAGAGCTTTTCCTTTTCTCCCAAATACTCCACACAACAAGTTCCAACCACAATAAAATAAGTACCTCACTTATTTTATTAACATGACTTAAGTATTTGAATTTCAAATATTCATAATAAATTCACCTATTTAATTAACATAAGTTATCAAATTAATGGTGAGTTGAATGAGTTAGGGAATATGAAGGGGTGGGGTTCGTGTGGGCCTCACAACCCTCATAACCTCTCATGGGAAGTTGGGTGGTTACCCAACATCCACCCAAAGGTTTAAACAACTTAGTAAAAATAAAAATTGTAGCTTAATTTCTATTTTATCTTCCACAATTTTTTAACAACTTCTCCGTGTAAACGCAACTCCAGAAAAGGTGTTCCTAAGAAATAACTGGTGCTACGAATCCATCGGTGCCCTTCGAATTCGATTCTGAGCACTGGTTCAAAAGTTAGAAAAACCCTCTCATTCGTTCACTGAACGTACCCGAGCTAAACTTCGGATAGAAATTCCGGGCACACCAGGCTTCCGAATCAAGTGTCGTCAGAAACCGCGTTCTTGTAAAATCCCAAGGAAAATTAAGAAAAAAAATTTCCCTTGAATTTTACGGGTCTTTACAAAAGGAATTGGACTTTACAACCCATTTTTCCTCTACCTTTTTTGAAGTTTCAGGTTACTCTAAATTGGACTCTTTCACTCTTCTATTTCCTTTGGATTCAGTCCATCCAGAATTTCTTAGTTGTCGAGGCTGTTTGTGGACATTACAGCAACTGTGAATGGAATTCCCAACAAGCATATAGAACTCACAATATGGAGGGAGCCTCTCGAATTCCAACTTCACAATTGTTTTGTAATCCTTAGCAGAGAAGGTAACATATTGAGGAGGTTTTGTTTCCAAATTAACCTCAATAAAGACTATATCATACAAACCAAGGTCACCATTAAGAGTCATATGGTCAATTTTCAGAGGAGTACCAATGAAAGTAGCAACGTCATTAAGGATTTAGGGGTGCCAAAAAACTAGTTCAGATTAAAAAACCTAAATCAAACATGTGCAGTGATATTTCTGTGCAGGTTAGGATTAAATAAAAAGTCCCATTATGAGAGTCTAAGGAGACTTGGTTTCAGGTTTACGTTACCCACATTCCATACTCAGTCCAAATCAAATTGTGAAGCGAAAAAAATATGGAAGTAAACTTTCATGATTGGAACAAGTTTCCAGTTATTGAAACCCCAGAAAGCCCTAATTCTTACTTTCAAATCAGCAAAGGACCTTGGTTTATCCCCCTTAAGAAATGCGACATGACCCATAACAGAGAACTTACATAGATGAGTTCATTGTTAGATCATGGTTGGGTCTGCTTCCATGAAAAATCCACCATTCTCCAATTTCTTGATCCTGCTAGATTTCGTTAATGGTGATTTGGATAGCTCAGATCCCGTAATAACTTCCATGATGGAGATACCCTTAACTCTTGAATTTTTCACTTGAGACGTTTCATTGAATTCTAAATTATCTATTTCTTTCAAGTGAAGATCCCATATAAGATCCATAGTCGCCATTGCGAGCGCATATCGAGTGAGAGGAACTAATACTGTTTGAGATTCAGAGAGCTAGGGTTTTGAGATAGTGTCGTCATGAGAGCCGAGCACAGCATTTCCGCCTCAACAAAGTATTATTATTTCAATTCATTATTGATTCACTCTCCATTGGATACTTAAACATAAACAACCTCAAATACTAACGAGCTTGTGATATAAAACTATTACCTCAAGTTCACCTTGATTTGAAAGAACTCAAATATATAGTATAATTAGTTTTGATATAGTATGAAAACATAAAAGAGTAATTTTAATAAATTTTATATCACATCTGATACCATTATATCATTTTGACACACACTTCTTTCAATAATTCCTTATTAAAATTGTTATTTCTATGTGTCAACTATTTCATTTATAAGAATTATTTCAGTATATTATCTCTATTCCTTGTGCATCTATTTGGGTTCCATCATCTCTAGAATATTTATAATGATATATATATAATATATATTCAATATAATCATATTTATAGTCATTTATAATATTTATAGATATAAAAATGGATTACATCGTTCGGTAGACGGTAGGTCATATGTACGTATTACGATTGTTTTCATTTTTTAATAGATGTAAGGAAAAAAATGTGATGATTAATTCAACATTATATGATAATTAATACGTAATATATATCATATATATAAATATAATTTTTCCTCATTACCACCAAAGTGAAATATAAATGAAAAATGAATCACATCACTTAAATGAGGAGGTAGTCCAAATATACAAATGAGTGGTGAAATCATTTCCCAAAAGATTGGATGGTAAGAAGAGAGACATGATATTATTATTACATAATTACGATTGATTCATTAATTTAATATATAATCATTGAACCAATCCTAATAATATTCCCAAAAATATGGTGATTATGAAATAATTACATCACTATGTGGAGATAGTAAGATGTACATACGCATGAGTAAAACTTTCACTTCTTGATTGATGGTAAATATGTTTATAATGGTTTTTTAATAATGAAGATAAAATTTTAAAATATTTTGGATACTAAAGTTATTATTTTAAGAGATAAAATATATATATTTCTGAAATAAATAATATTATAAATCAAATTGATCAGTAAGAGTGATTACCTCTCCTTTGGAATGACTCCCTCAGATCTCCTAAAAAAGGTTCAAGGGTTGGTCTTTTGGGAATAAATAGAAAATATCATGTAGATACATATATTTATCAATGAAATTTGTTGATATTTTTGAATCTATAATGCTCAATGTGGTGTCAAGAAGTGAGGGATGAGGTTCTCTTTTATAATTAATGTGAGGGGAACTATTGGAATTTCTAAAATACTTAAAATATAATAAATTAATTCTTAATCCAAACACCACCAAATGGATATGTATTCAAATATAATGTTTTATTAGGTTTTAATTCCTTATAACAATAGAATTTATGACATTTTTTGGTTAATTTAAACATTATCATTTAGATTAACCCTTATTTGACAAATTTTAATTTTAACTATTGTAACTCATTTTTAAATATTTAAATGCTTTAATTTTTCATAAAAGGTGAAAATTTTCCCATAAATGGAAAATTTTTAAATTTTTAGTATATATAATAACCTAATAATCCTATTTTAATATTTCAATGATTTTTAATCAATTCAATAACATATTATTTTCAAAAAATATCCTTATTATCAATTTTGACCGATTTCAATAATTCGTTTTCAAATACATCAAGAAACCGGAAGATTTTGAATTTGGTTTTTTTAAATAATGAAGTGTGTTATAAATTAGTAAAATTCATTTTTAAAATAATAAAATTATAAATATAACAACGTTAATATTATTAAAATCATTTCTTATATTTGTTTATTAAATGGAGAGATATTACATCAGTGTTTCTTAAGAAATTAAGGTCATCACATAAATAATAATAATTAAAAATAAATTTATATCATGAAAACACATTTATTAGCCTAAAAATAAACACTTGCATTCATTCATTACTAAATTTTTTCATTCTCTGTACATGTAATGGATATTAAAAAGTTTCGTTTTGTAACATTCTTGGATTTTAATAATATATAATCCATTTCCATGGATATGTTCTCATTAAAAAAACTAATGTTCTAGTGAAATGTGTTAAGAGTTGACCATAATTTATCCAATAATAATTTTGAATAATATTTATTTCCTTCCCACTTTTTTTAGAAAAAATTAACATAATTTCCCCTTTAATGTGGTGTTAAATTTTACAACAATTACTATTAATACTTACCAAAACTAAATGGGGCCTATTTATCAATATCTACAATCATAATTATAAATATTTAATTCTTTTTATTTAAATAAATACATATAAATTTTAGAATTTAATTTTTAACTGAGTTCCCAAAATTCAATATAACTCACTTTTTAGAAAAAAAACAAAACATTTTTAAGCATAAAAATAGATATATACTTATCCTATGGCTATAAAAATATTTATTGATTATTTAAAACATTTTTTCCAGCAAATAATATATTTATATATTTCATTAAAATCATTCACCAATATTTATAAACAAAATTTATTAACAAAAATATGTTCCAAGCAAAAAAAACAATATTTTCATAAAACCATCACTTTTATTTTGAAATATTTTTTTATTCTAATCATTTAAGAACTAATGAAATAATATTATAAAATCTTAGATCGTATATTTTCTCAAAATTTAGTTATTATTATACATTTATATCAATTTATTGAGTAGGAAATAATGGACACATAATGTTTCACGGTTCATATAAAATTGGAATTGCATGTAATGTATGATAGCAAAGAAAATGAATTATTTATACTAAAATATTGAATAAAAATATCAGGGTGCTATATTCTAATACCTTTGAAATTAATTTCACCCTAAAAGTCCATCAGTCAATTAAAAAAATAAGGATACCACTACTTAAACACATCCTTGTGTTCCCATTTAGCTTCCTCAAATTAGTGGTTTCACCACCAAACATTCACCAGGTAAATGATATTGTTTCATATAACATTATCTTTATGTTCTAGAATCTCTACCAAGTTCTCTTTACAATAGTTATATTTCTCCAACAGTATTACATATGTGTTAGTAACTTTGAAGGATTTGGTATGGAATTCTAAAGGATATATATGGGGAATACATCATGAACATGTGAGTTATTCAGTGGACGTTCCAATCGATAAGCTATAGTCCCTATATGATCAAAAATTTGAAAATGAATGATTAACCTATGCTTTAACATTACCTTATTTCCAAATAACCTCACCATAGTCTATGTATTTGTTGATATTAAGACCTTTTTAATAACTTCAGACACCAACTCTTTTAGATGATTGTCAGTCTAACTATTTTTGTGGAATATGATTTTCTTTTATGTTTATTTGAAAGCCTATATCATCTTCATCCATTTTCTTAGCTAGATCAGAACCTATTGGATTCCTTTATCAAACTTCATTCTATTATTTTGTAGTTTTTCACTTCATATTATAGATTAATTTATAAGGATCAATCTAAATGATAGATTGAAAGATCATGTTGTAGGAAAATTACACCAAAGGAATGTGTTGATACCATCCACCATTGAAATCCTTATAGAAATATCTAAACATTTATTTTTTAGGTCAAATGTTTCTATTAAATTGATCATTTATTAAGGGATGATAAGAAGTGATAAAAAAATTGAACTGTTACCATATCCTATGGAAGTGTTCCAAAAAAACTCAATGTAACCCTCAGATCCTGATGAGATACAATTGATAGTGGAAACCCATAAAATCTTACCATTTACTTAATTTATATCCGATTAATTTGATCAAGAGTTAAATATTATCTATTATAAATTAATTGTGTTGATTTTGTAATATAATCAACTATAACCCATTTAGTATTATAACCATTATTTGTCTCATGTGGTCGGATGTGAAAATCCATGGTTAAGTTTTCTAATTTCCAATATGATGTGGCTAATGGTTGTAAAAATCCCCAGCAATATTATCTATCAACTTTAATGTATTGAAATACCATCTACAAATAAACATAATCTACAGTATATCTCTTCAATCCATCCCACCATAACTACACTTTCAAATCCCTATATAATTCATAGTTCTAGGATGAATAGAGAATGAATATTTGTGACCTAAATACATCACCTCCTTCTTAAAAATAGGGTAATGAATGGACACATAGATAGTTCATGAACATTATTATTTGATAATAATCTAATTTGATATCTGGAATAATTATCATCTTATTTTTTAGATCCAAATATTCTTTTTTCCTCCTCAATAGTATTCATATGGATTGATAGTTCAACATTCATTTGAGATACATAATATTTCTACCCTTCTTTAAAAATATCATGATCCAACCATTGAATATCCAAAAATATCATATCTTTGTGGTTTTTCTCATAGATATCCTTGAATGATCCTTATTAATTAGAGCATATTCCCCTAATTATCATACCCATAGTGGTATTGTATTTTGAAATCCTAAAATTTAATCAATTCCAACCAACATCTATTGCTCATAATTATATACTTCTAAAAATATTCATTAATTCTTTTATTAGAATACATTTCACACTTACCTATATATAGATAATGCATCTATATCAGTATATAAATACTTACTATAAATAACTCAGAATGATGAGTTGGGTAATCATTCACCTAGACATAAATTTTTATTAGCCATAACATATAATAATTTCACTATACATGAGTAGGAATACCAATCCATTCTTTGATACGTCACTACAAATTACTTCCCTTCTCCACTACATGGTAGTGTATGAATGGGTGCACTAAATAGAATTTTAACAAGTTCCATTAAATTTTCCCCACATTCATCTATCCAAATAAACTTATATCCCATGCTCGTTAACACTATGATTGGATTAGATATCAATGAAAAATTAACAAAATAACATAGATAATAAGTATCCAACCCAAGAAAACTACTAATCATAGTAAAAATTATCATTCTTGGACAATTATGAAAAACTTTTGACTTTGAAGGAACTAAACAAATATCCTCAAATTATATTATAAGACTCAATAATGAATATTTATAAACCAAAAATTCACACTTGGTAAATTTTTCATAAATATTATCCTTCCTCGGTATCTTCATTACAATATTAAAGTAATCTTCATTGTCATCCTTATTCTTCAAATATACAAGAATATAATATATAAAGACTTCAATAATCAGATATATGTGATCAATAAAGATTAAATTCATTGAATACATTAATATAGTTTGTGAATTAGTAAGACCAAATGGATTCAATATAAACACATAGGGTCCATAACATATATGGAATGTTGTATTGGGTATATCATCATTCTTGTACCATAATTGATGATATCAATATTGAGGATCAGTAATGGAAAAGTATCAAGCACTTTTTTGTTGGTCAAACAAGTCATCAATATGGGGTAGAGGATAATTGTGGTTGATGCTGATCTTGTTCGGTTCTTGATAATCAATGTGGAGTCACGTTTATCTACAATTCTTTAAAAAATAGATTAGGTACACCCAAAGGTGGTGCACATAACTGAATTAATCGAATGTTGAGATTCTATTAGGGTTACTTGATTAATTATTGGGGTAATATCTGAGATATTCTATATAAACTTATGGTAAGTGTGATGGATGAATGTATAAGTAATACTTAAAACTCTACTCCATGATTCATGGAAGGATAGAAAATTATTCCAAAAAGACATTAGAAAACTCCCACAAAATAGGAATCTCTTTGATGTTGATTTTATCCCCAACCATCTGAGATAGTCTCCCCATCCATATCAGAATCGTGTCCCATAAAATGTTTGTAATTTCCATTGGAAGTTCAATTTTTTCATGACAGTAATAGGTAATCAATATCTGGTTTAGAATATCAATTATAAAATGAATTCCATGATAATTGATATGGGATTTTAATAAATCAATCCAATCAATTCCCAAAATAACATCAAATTGAATTAGAGGAATAATGACATGATTTTTACAAACACATTCCCACAACCATCAACTGTAAAATAATCACAGTCTTGGGGTATGATTTTTTCCCATTATGGGTTTTATTGATATCTCTATAAATTTCATTTAAATATTTGAGTCTGCAATACATGATATTTCTCTTGAAATATATAGATCTATAAAATAGTGCTCAAATAGTGTGATTCAATATTTTATCTAACATATTACCCCCTCAACTTCAATAATCTATTTTTAAGAAAATACTAAAACCTAAATTGATAATATATACATTGAGAATATTTTATCAGAGTAATAAATCATGGTAAATAATTCATATGATGTACAAATCATGACACCTTCTTTAAATTTATGTAAATAATAAAAATCCATTCCCAAAATAACAACAAATTAAACTTGATGAAAAATTAAACAATTTGTAGAATAAACATTATGGGAAACTTCTACCAGATAATAATAATAGAATTGGGATATGATAACCATTCCATCAAGGGTTTTTGATCATAACTCTACATAAAATATTTTAATATATGAATTTTCATTCCTTGAAAATATTCCTTATATATATAAATTCATATAACTTAGCCCTAATTGGGTACTTTGACATTTGAATAAAAATATTACCACCTGAAATTAATATTTCTATTTTCAATCCCATACCAAAACCAAAATGGTTGGAATGAAAATCATAAATCTTAGATCAAAGTTATAATTCATGTAAACAAATATACAAAATTTATAAGTCAGTTCACCTTCTTTCAATCTATGAGACTAAAGTTTTAACAAATTTTATTCATTTTCATTATCAAAACATTATGATTTTATCTAATACATAGTATTATCCTTAGACATATCACTATGGAACTTAAAATGATTTATCATCCTTGTTTCCAAAAGTTAAGTATACATTATTCTTATATAAACTACGTAATCCCATACATTTCATAAATAGATTTTACATTTTAACAAATTAATATTCATCAACAAACATTTCTATCCATGCCATAAATATTTTTTTGTGTATATTTGGAAATGTGTAATCATAAAAAATTTATTAATAAAATATATAAATTGTCACCCACTTAATTCTTCATAAATACCACCCATCTTAGACATATCGTACTTAATATCTTTCTTCATAACCTGGGGAAAGGAAATAGAATAACTGGGTGAGCTTACATGCCCAGTAATGGAAACTATGGAAGATATCAATGATCGCATAAGTATAACATGAGAATAAGGGTATAAAAATATGACATTAACATTTCAAAACCATAAACTATATATCAAAGATCTTAATAATAAGTCATGTAATAAATCTTGGTAGTTTATAAGACATGAATAATAATGGAATCAAATAATATGAACTATGAGATCATAATATAGGTGCAAGTCATGTAATTATGTCACACATGTAAGCATAGAAAAATTTTCATTAATATTAAAGACTCGTTGTGAATAATTTCATAGTGGAATTGGTTCACTCCTTATTTAATATTTTTTATAATAATTTACTCCCAATGAAATAATAGTGGATGCAGTCCCTTATGGAACTGGGTTCCTTCCCCACTCTAGACTTGTTTATCTCCTGAGATTTCAATCATTAACCAGTTAATTGGAGGGAAATATAGGTTCCAACCATCACATTATTAAAATCACAAATATGTGTGTCACGTAAATATAAATCATTCATCATAACAAAACCCAGGGAAAAAATGGTTTTCATAAACTTTTCTCATACCATAACACATGGAAAAGAAATGGGGTTCCTAAAGGCGTTTCATTTTAAACATAAAGCATATAGTAGAAAAATAAGAACTATTTTATTGGATTATAAACCCATTACAACATAATTTACATCAAATTTTTCATATCATTGATGTAAATTTCATTTGAAATATCACTTAGACTAACTTTTTAATGAAAATTGCTTTACATTTTAAAATCACATCATTATCTAGCAACAAAGTTATGAACTTATAATGGAAACTATGTTATTTCATAATAAACATGTAATGTTTTATATGAAGAATCAATGAAATCATTATTTAATATTGTGGAAAAATTTATTCATTTCATATAAGATAAAATATTCTTTCCATATTTTTGTCGAAAAAGTTACAATGTAACTCATTTGGAATATTTCAAGAAGATTCATTTTAAGCAATTTTATAAAAAATCATACATGGGTAAAAATAGCTTCAAAAAATCATATTATTATGGTAAAAATATTTATATAACATTTTTATAAAAAATTTATATGGAATATAAATATTCCACAATGGAGAGTTAAACATCAACAATCACTAATATTGAAGATATTATGAAATAAGACCTTTACCTCATGTTCAAAAGGTTTTCAAATCACTCTAACAGCCAATATAATAGATAAAGACATATTGTGACTATATAATAGAGTAATGGTAATTATTATAATATCATATATGATCCCATTATAAAATTTCAACACCCCTTTTCCCAATAAGTCCTTATTTAAATTGATATTTCTTGGTTTTAAATATTTCTTGTATCATGAGTTTATCATTTTAGTAATTATGATCCATGTAAAATTATACTTTTTCCATAATCCCTAGAATATTTATTGTGACATCCTATTACTCTTCTGATATGTATGTTTCTATCCTTATTCTGGTTTTCATTTTAAATTGTCTTGATATGGTCTTGAAGGAAATATGAATTTACGAATAATGGTGAAGTCAAAGAATTCTTGGAAATTCTTGCATGAAATCTACTAGTTTGAGGCATTATGGAGATTTAGACACCATGAAATATGGTTACATGATGTGTAAACTAAAGATGAAAATAAATCCATTTTAATCAAAAAGTGATGGGATTTTGGAGATTATGAGGCTTATCAATTACACAATGTGTAATTGGGTTACTGGTTTTGTAAACTCTAGAGGGTGGTTTTAAAATATGCATCACAAATGAAATATTCCTTTTTTCCATCCTCTATAATTCATTTTTCTCATCCTAAAGCCTTCCCTATTCTATTTTGGAATCCTCTAACCACTCCATGAAATTTTTTTTTCAACGACTGGTCATTTTTCCTATCGTTTTTTTATGGGTGTGTGTTCTCCATGTATATTCATATATCTATCTATTCTTTCCATGGAGTTTCATGTACCATATTGAGTTTGATGTATATTTAACTAAGTTTTTGAATCTTGTTTCTACAATAACTTCCTACATCATTTGTATCTTCATTCTTGTTGGTGGGTTTTGTTATAGGTAGTGTGTTTCTGTTAGAAAGGTAGGTAGTTCCATCTTGATTCCTAATACATATTTTCCAAAAATTTATTTTTTAATTGCAATTGTTTTAACTAAATTTTATTTTATGGATTTTATTAAAATGTATTTCAATTGATTTATAGGATAAAATCCAATTTTATTAAATGGGGTTTTTTAAAATCATTTTTTGGCATGAAATTGGGAAACCACTAATTCTAGTAAATAGGGGTGTGTTTATGGAAATTGGTAAAATTGAAATATTTTATATAAAATTTTAAACGTTAATTAATTTAAATTTATGAAAACCCACAATTCTGGTGAATTTGGGGTTTATTATGAAATTAATGGAAATTATTTGTAAATTAAATTGTTAAGTTTCATTGTGAGACTAGATTGAGAAATTGCATGAATTTGATTCAAATCCTTATTTTTAAAAAATTAAATAAAAATGGTTTTATAGAAACCATATGGTTTTATCATGGAGAAAAGGCATTTTTTCTATTAATAACTCAATATATTTTTAATGGAATGGCATATTTTAAATGGAGAATGGGATTAATTATATTTTATGCAGTCTTGAAATAAATTTCCCATCATTGTTTGGTTCATTATCACATGAAATCCTTAGTTAGTTAGTATGTTATTTTGATGGGAATTTATGACATAAAATATTGTAAAACAATATATCCGCACATCACATCCCTTAGTTGATGGTGATGATTCCTCTTTGGCATGAGTTCAAAGGGGTGTATGTGCATATGTTTTGTTCATTATGAGTGTGGGAGCCTTACTGATTAGATCTTTTATACCTTATATGGAATATGACCATTAATATCTCTTGTTTTTGTTTAAAATGAATATGTTACAATATTGTAAACAATTTTCAATCCCTTCATATTTATATAAATTGTTTTATATTAAAGGGCTTGTTTAAGAATCATTGGTAAAAGTGACTTTTTTTGTAAATAAACCCTTGATTAAAGGAAAATTACATATTTTGAAATGTATTTACCTCATTTAAATTGTGAATCATGAATTTCTATGAATTTATATCTTTTGAAAAGTAAATCGTGAATTTTTAAAACTATGCTTTTTCTATTCTAATCCTTTTTTTTAAATTGAAAAAAAAATCATAGTTATTTTAATATTAGTATATGTTATGGAATATTTTGGTCAAATTCTACAAGAATTTATATCACACCCAACTTGTTCCATTGGGTTTTTGAAGATTATCTCATTCTATGTTCATGTAAGGGAAATGGATCACCTGGTGGTGGTTCTAGTTATCGAACCATAGACATGGTGAATTGCATCTATGTTGAGAATTGGGTTGATTTCATATTTTCTTGTACCATGTTCTGAAACATTCGCTTGTTTAATCTCTTATGCCTTCTAGTATATTAATCCTAGTGGATTTTCGTTTGATAATCATACTGTCTTTATTATTTTTCTTTTGTAGTTTTAGTGGAAAATGGTTCCACGTTTAGTTTTTATATTCCCATGTGCTTGTCACCAACCCATGGGAATTGGGAATTCCCTTCAGGCTATGTCAAGGTCGGCTCAGATATTAGGTTACTAGGGTACCCAGGTTGGATTGAAAAAAATTGTTATTAGTGGAAGGTTGTTCTTTTCTCTTCAATTTTGATTGTATTTCTGAAATCTTGTCAGGACTTAAGTATTGGTGGTGATTGAGTGCATGTCCATCCCTCACTGCAATAAACATTAGGCATCCAGGGGTGGTTATGGAAATTTTTCTTATGGATTAGTTCTTGTATTTTCCCTATTTTGACTTTGATAGTTCAGAATCTAAATATTTTTCATTCTATATTTTGGGATTAATTTCCCTTGTTGCCATGTATGAGCATGGTTTTGATGTATTCTATACTGTCTGATGATGTTTTTTTGAATCATCCCACTAAGAAGATGTTTGAATCCAATCCAGTAGTAGGCTACTATTGAAACTCATCTAAAAAACCCAATTGTAGATTTGAATCTACTAAAGGTTTTCATGAACACAATCAAAACTCAAGGATAATAACCACCAAAAATTCTCATTCAGTCCCTAGTTGTGAAACCTCATAGGTACATTCTAAATATTTTTTCTAAATATTTCCTTTACTAGAATCAAGAAATCATCAATGGATCTAATGATCCTCAGGATTATCAGAAGTTGATGTGTTTAATAGATCATTTGTTTGGGTTCCTGGATACACCCAATGAAATCAAGGTAACATGTTCCACCTTCATGCTATAAGGACTAAGTAAGAGATGGTGGGAAACTCTGGTAACGATGAAGAAGGATGGAGATATAGAGTGGAAACAAATCAAGGTTCTTTCCCAAAAAATATCATTTTTCAATGTTGTTGTAAATGAATACCATGTTTTCCCAACTAGAGAAAGCTGACAGGTCCGTGAAAGATTATGAAAAATGCATAGATGATCTCATATGTTTTCCACTAAATATTGTATCGACTAAGAGGATTAAGTCTTGAAGGATAGAGTTGTGACTTTTTCTTGCTATTTTTTCTGAGGTTTGGTTTTTGAATCTCCCTTCTTATGATGCTGTGTTGGATAGAGTGAATATACTTGAAATGGATGTGTCTTGTAAGTTGGGGTTATCTGGAGATTCATTTATTCCTAGTTGAAGTGTGAGTTCCTTCAGTTTCAAGTAAAATCATAATGATTATCGTTGAATCTCTCTGCAAAAGATCATTCTAGTCCTCCTACAATACTTGACATAGGTCATACGGCTTGCAACCAGTGTGGAAAGGGAGTACATTTGAAGAGGATCTACACTAAGGTACCCAAGAACTACAACTCTTGCGGATATTGGGGTAATTGTAGCGATTCTTCCGTATTTCATCCACTCCACATAGAATAATATGATCATCATCTCCTCCTAAAACTACACTAAAATAAAATGATTTATTTGTTAATGGGATCTATCCATATTATTCTGAAACGAAGCTTCATCCCACATTGCAGGAGACTCTAGGGGAAGTGGATGCAGGTATAGAAACTGTGACAGTTACCATTATTATACCTTCATCATTCTTGAATACTCTATTTGATATTATTTCATCTCATTTGATTATTTCAACCCATATTATTAATCTTCTAAATTTTCTATGGGTCTTTTATCTCATGAAACTGATATGACTACACCCATTGGTATGAAGAGAGATTGGGGTCTTCATTATCCAACCTGTATCTTCTCTCCATAAATTTTCTATCTTTCTTGGAGTTTCCTTGTTCATGGAATGAAATGCCTAAATTAATATTCAGGATGTATTTTATCATTTCCAATAAATCTCTTAATGATTTTTATCTTTCACAGGTTTCCTTTACTACACCATGTGGTGTGTTCCATTTCATTCAAGGATAAAGGGACCCATGGTCGAGCAGGGTCGGACCTTCTAATATAATGATTGGAAAAGTGATATCAGTTTTTTCCATTGATCTGGAGTGTGATTAATTGAGTTGTGATCTCCCTCGGGTTTTCATTGTGTTTCCTAACCTGTTTCTTTTTTACATATCTAATTTAACACCTATGATGTAGGGTGAGTTTTCCATTGACATTACTCTAATTACTCAACCTATTTCTATTCCTTCTTATTACATAGAACCTGCAGAAATGAAATAGTTGAAGTCCTAATAGAATGATCATCTTTATACAGTCTTTATATACCTATGTGTGTCACCCCGAGTGGAAACTATTCTATTTTCCAAGAAAGATAGTGGATCACACCTCCTTTATTTCTATTATCCAATGATCAATAAAGTAACCATAAAGAATAAATATATTTTTCCATGTATTGATGATCTTTTTTATAAATTTAATGAAGAGTTATGGTTTTCAATGATTGGCCTTAAGTCTGGTTACCATCAGTTAAGGATAAAATAGTTTTACATTCATAAAACCATCATTGAGATTTGGTATCACCATTATGAGTCTCTTGTCATGACTTTTGATCTAACCAAGGCTCATGAAATTTTCATGACTTGGATTAAAAGGATTATCCATGTGTATCTAGATACCTTCGTGGTATCCTTTTTTACAACATACTCTTTTACTCTAATTCCACATAGTATCATGTGCATTATCTGATAATATTTATGAGTTTTATGAGATAATACTAATATTATTCAAATAATTATAATGTGGATTCCAAAATCTTGAAGTGAAATTCTAAAAAAACATGGTATCAAAAATGGGAAATCTGTTGATCCTATGAAGGTGAAGGCTGTAGTGATATGGGAACAACTGCATAATGTTTTTATAATTCATAACTTCTTGGGATTAGCTAGATATAATCACTAGTTTCTTAAAGACTTATTGAAGATGGAATCTCAAATGAATACACTAAATATTAAGGGTTTAATGTTTTCTTGGGGTGATAAATATCAATGTTCTTTTATTGAGTTGAAATAAAATTTGACTATTATGCTGTTGTTGACTCTTCCTGAGGCCAGGTATGGTTTTGTTGTTTTTTTGTGATGCAATAAGTTCAAGATTGTGCTTCATTATTATGAAAGTTGGTCATGTTGTTTTCTGTGGTTCTCATCAGCTTAGGCCTCATGAGAATAATTATGTTACCCATAACCTTGACCTTACAACTGTGATGCACATACCTTACAATTGTCAGTATTACCATTTTAGATATATGTTTACAATGTTTTTAGACCACAAGATATTGAGTTGTATCTTATATGAAATATATTTGAATATCCACCATAAACAATTTTTGGATTACCAGCAGTATATTGATTTCAATATCACATATACCCCCATGGAAGGGGAATGTTTTTTTAGATTCCTTGAGTATGAATCTTCTAATCGATTGAGTATAAGAATCTTTAAAACAGTGGAATTTGATGGATCTCTTTTCATAATTTCATATTGGAGTTCAAGAGAATAGGGACGAAGTTTCATAGGCTGGTGTCATGTTTACATCAACTCATCAAAAACTTATTCTATAGGAACATAATATTTCTGATGAGTTTCACTACGTTTGAGACTCTCTTTATCGTGGGGATACATTTTCCATGTGTTCTTTATCCAAAGAGGGCATTATTTTCTATTAGAATCATTTATTGGTACCATATACAAAAAGGAAATTTTTAATAGGGTATTTCCATATTTCTTAGTGGGAAGTGCACCTAGGAACCATAAAGATGATCTATGACATTTTGTGGCAGTTTTGGTGGCCATGTATGAGATGGGGAATTATTGAGTTTGTTTCTCATTGTTATACATCTCAGAAGGTGAAGTTTGATCACCAGAAACCTCTAGGTTTACTTCATCCAGATCAAGTCCCTACTTGGACATGGGATGAGATCTCTATAGACTTTTTGATGGGTTTCCTTGTACCTAGAGAAATCAGAATAAAATATGGGGTGTGATGAATAGTCTGACATAATTTTCTCACTTATTACCCATTAGTTATACATCCAAAGTTATGGATTTGGGAAATATCTATTTGAATAAGATTTTTCATATGTATAGAGTTCCATATAATATTGTCTCTGATAGGGATCCACTGTTCACTTCTAAATTTTGGAGACTCCTTCAAGATGCACTTAGATCTCATGTCTATTTATGTACGTCAAACCACCCATAGACAGATGGCTAGACCTCAAGAGTTATGAAAATCATTAAGTATATAGACCACCCTTGTGTGCTAGACGTTTCTGGGGCATAGGATGATCAAATGGGGTTGGCAGAGTTTACTTATAACAATAGTTACTAGTCCGAAATTAGGATGTCTTTTTTTTGAGGCATTGTATAGCCGGACTTGTAAATATCCATATATTTTGTTAGAGATTGGTTAAGGTTCATTGTTTGTACTGAGTTTGGTCCAAGTGATGATAGTAATTTTCTAGTTATGTTTTCATAAGATTTTTATGATACATAACAGATATAACTCTTGTTTTGATCATCATCATGGACCTTTTGAGTTCTCATTGGGTTACTATATTTTCTTGAAAGTTTCACCTCGGTTGGGTAATTGATGGATTGGATGGAAAGGTATGCTTGATAACCTTTTTGGGACCATTAGAGGCTGTTGATTAGGTGGAAAAATTTACATTCCATTTTCACTACCACCAATGATGATGTCGATACATAATTTGTTCCATGTACCTCTCCTATGAAAGTATATATCTAATCCAGCTCATTTTTTAGAGGGGGTGGTATTGAAGTTGAACATGGTTTATTCATGACTAAACAACCAGTTAGGATATTTGATTCTAAAACCAAGGGGATTCTTTAGAGGATCATACCTTCAGTTCATATCCTAAGAAATCACAATTATGAATATCATTCGATTTGGGAGGGGAGGCACTAATGAGAGAGCAGTGTCCTTATCATTTTTCTTCGAAGCTTCTTCATGGATCATCTGGGGACAAAATGGTTTTTTTGTAGAGGTTGTAATAACATGTTACTCGTCTTACACATATGTTTCCATAATTTTAATGGTTTTCCATTATAATTATGTATGTAAGGCTAAGAATTATATGGTATGATAACAGTAATGGTGAAGTTATATATTTGATGGTATTTCTAGCATGAAATCTGTTAGTTTTGAAGTCTACGAGAGATTTACATGTCAGGTAATATGGATAAATGATGTATAAATCATAAATGAAAATAAATCGATTTAGTATAAAATTGATATTGGTTTTTTTATGATTATGACACTTATCAATTACATGATTTTATTTGGGTTACAAGTCATGTAATGTCCCGAGGGACATTTTTTAATAGGAAACCTGGAAAAAAATTATATTTAATTTCACTATAATTCATTTCTCTCAACCTATATCCTTCCCTAGGAAATAATTGGAGCCTCCACCCCTCTAGGACTTTTCATTCATCGATTGATAACTTTTTTTATCATTGTGTGTCTTTCTGGGTATGCCTTGTCCATGTATCTCCATATCGTTTTCTATTATTTCCTTGTATATTTGATGGATCACCTTGAGTTTGATGGATCTAATCTCTTTTTTTAATATTATTTCTATTATGAGTTCCTTGATCTCTTGTGACTTGGTTCTTGTTGGTGGGGTTCATTTGTGCATTTTGTTTATGTGAGAAAGGTAGGTTGTTCCATCTTGATTCCCAATTAATATTAACCCAAAATTTCTGTTCGTAATTTTTTTTAACGAAATGAAATTTTTGTATTTTTGAGTAAAATGAGTTTCAATTTATTTATTGTAAAAACCCCAATTCCACTAAATTGGGGTTTCTAATGGGGTTTTTTGGGTGAAATTGGAAAACTATTAATTCTTGTGAATTAGGGTGTGTTTATGGAAATAGGTAAAATTTATATTTTTTAAGTTAAATTTTGAATTGAATTTGATGGAATGTTTTGAAAACCCTCAATTCCCTTGAATTGGGAGTTTTCTGTTAAATTAGTTAAATTTATTTGTAACAAAAATTGATGAATTTATTTTGAGATTGGACTCTGAAATTGCATAAATTGGTTTCAAATTATTTTTTTCCAAAATGGATTAAAATCTTTTGAAATTAACTTTAGGGTTTTATCTTTTTTAAAAGGTGTATATTTTATTAAAAATTCTTATGGTTATCTTAAATGGAAAATTGACATATTTGAAATTAAGAATGGGATTATTTTTATTTTAAGTAGTATTTAAATTAATTTCTCCTCCTTTTTTGTATTTCAGATCTTGCAAGCCTTAGTCAATTAGTGAGCTATATGGTTAGAAAATTATGATATATAGAATTATTACACATCAAATCTGCACATAACAATACTTATACTATGTCTATGAGTCCTCTTTATCCTAAGTTCAAAGGGGTGTATATGTGTATTTTACGTTCACCATGAGTGTAGGATCCTTATCAACTATAAAATTCAGAACTTATTAGTCATATGACCATGTGACTCACTTGTTTTTATTTCAAATAAATATGTGCCAATGCTATAAAATATTTTCCATTTTTTTTATTTATATAAACTCTTTTATATAAAATTCAGTATTTAATCCAATTTGTGAAATGATCCTTTTGTGTAAATCATGCTTGGATTAAAAGAAAATTAAATCTTTGGAAATTTACATCTATCATAAGAAATGTGAATCATGACTTTATAAATAATTTATATCTTCTGAGAATTAAAGCAGGAATTATTATCATTATCCTTTTGATATGCTGAACCAGTTTGATTTAAAATTGAAATAACTTTCATAGTTAATATAATATTGGAATCTATTATAGAATATTTTGGTAAAATCTTATAGGTCATAGGATCACAAACTACTTAAGGATTAATGTGTTTCTATATTATCTCTTTCTAGGTTCTATCAAGGGAATGAGGCCTCTTAGTAGTGGTTCTAGTTGTTGAACCATGGGCTTAGTGAATTGCATCTGAGTTGGGACGGGGGTAGTTTTTTTTTCTTATACATGGTTGTGGTACATGGGATTATTTAGTTCCATTTAACTTCTGTAACATTACTCCAAATGGATTTTATTTTGATATTCATACTATGTTTCTTCTTTTAATTTTGTAATATTATTTTAAAAAACATTTCCACATTAATTTTTAATGATGTCGAGTTTTAGTCAATGACCCATGGGGATCGAGAACACCCTTTAGACTATGTTAGAGTCGATTCTATTATCGGGTTTCCTATGTACCCAGGTTGCTTCATGACATTTATCATCATCTAAATAAAAAATTTGTTCATTAATAAAATATTAATATCCATCCATAAATGTTGTTGATATAAAAATGATTTACACTATTCCTGCACATGGTAGGTCGTATGCACACATGAATGTTATTTATATTTTTTAACTAATAGAATTAGATAATGGAAAATATTAATTAAAAATAATTGGATCATTATTATATCACATGTAATCATAAATACTTATTCAATTCCATCGATGTAATATATTAATGAAAAAATAATCACATTAATAAATGGAGGTGGTTGTCTAAATCAATGCACGAGCAATGTTATCGTTTTATAGAGAATTGGATGTTATGAATGTAGAAATGTTATTATAATTCCATAATTATAGTTGTTTCATTTATATTATATATAAATATAAAACCCATCATAATTCCCATCAATAATATATGGTGATGAAACTAGAATGGTATCACTACGGGGAGATGATAAGTTACACATACACATGACGGATATTTTAACTTCTCATTTGATGGGAAATAGGCTGTATAATTATGTTTTCAAATTCATAAAAAATTATTATATTTAGTATAATTATTTAATAATTTTATGATACATACCATAGATTTAGTGGAAGTGAAGAAGAGTATAATAGATAGTGATCATTAAGGTAGATTACATCTATTTTGGAATGACTCATTTTGATATCCTCTAACATAATCTTGAATATGTCTCTTTGGAAGACCATAAAAACCTAGAATGTGTCTATGGAAGTTTATAAGGAATATTTGAATATTTTTGTCTATCTATAAGGCTCAATTTGGTGTGAAAAAGTAACGGAGTAGGTTCCCTTATTAAATTGAGGTTAAGGGTACTTTTTGAACTTCTCAAAAGATTAAATAATAATAAATTCATTCTCAAAAAAATCCTACAAAAGGAAATGGATTAAAAGATAAGGTATGATAGGTTTAATACCACCAACCAATATAATTTTCATATGTTCTTATTTAATTTTATAAATTATCATTTTTATTAACCCTTAGTTAGCTAGTTTCAATTTTAACAACAATAACACAATTTTCAATATTAAATAGTTTTAATTTTTACATATAAGGTCGCAATTTGTAAATAAATGGAAAATTTATGATATTTTAAAAAATATTGTTAACACCTATTCTTAATTTAGTATTTTTATTATAGAAATAATAATTTATTAAAATATTATTTCTATAAAATATCGTTAATATCAATTTGGACACAATTCATTTAATATAATTTTAAATCCATAATGAAAACGGGTACATTATAATATAATTATTTAAACACACATTATTATATACTATAGTTCTATTAATTCATGGGTAACATTACAAAATTCAAATTATATCACTATTATTATTTTTAAAATTATTTATTATTTGTTTTTACTAAATGGAAACAAACCATATTGGTGTTGCCTTTACAATTGAGGGCACTAAATAATTACTAAAAATTTAAAAAAACTCTCAATAATAGAAATATATAAAAATAAAAATAAAAACATCTATTCATTCATAACATAATTTTTTCCTTGTGTTAATACATAAAGGATATTAAAAACAAATAGAATAACAATTTGTAACATTCTTTGATTAAAATATTATATGTGCAATAGTCATGTATAATTTTCCATTTAAATACCAAATTTGATTCCTAAGGTTATAAGGGTAAAATTAATTATATAAAATAATATTTGGATGAATAATTATTTCCTTATCAAGTATTTTTAATCCAAATTTACTAGATTTACCATTTATTGAGGGGAAAACTTTCATCATGATTACAATTAATTTTGACAAAAATAGAGGTGTCTATTTATTAAATCTGAACAACATGATTATAATTATGTAATTCATATTATATAATTAAATACATATAAATGGTATTAAGTAATTTTAATTTGAGGGCATATAATATGGTATTAATTTATTTTCAGAAAAAATTACACTTTTAGATATAAAACTCAATATTTTTTATCCTATACATAAAAAATATTAATTGATTTATTGAAAAATTTAAAAAATTATATAATATATTAATTTCATTAAAATCATACTAAAATAGTTATTAATTTAGTATCTTAATGAAAATCCATTTCACACATAACAACAATTTTTTCAGAAAAAACATCACTTTTATTTTCAAAACAATTGTTTTAATTTTTTATAATTTGATAAATAATCAATACATTTTATAAACATGTAGATAATATATTTTCCTAATGTATTTATTAATATTCATACCTAACTATCCAATAACTTTATGATAAAGTATAGATAGTTTAATATTTTTTTATAAACTCATTGGTTGTAACCCAATCTATCATAAATATCAGATTATTTAAAGAGAAATATTTCATAAAACATCTTGAGGTGTTACATGGAATATCATAAATATGTGAAAAAAAATCATATAAAATATTATTCACACAAAAAAAATTCAACTATGCTTTCCACATATCATTTAGACAACAAACCTTTTAACAAAGTTACACGCTTCTCATTCAAATAGCATTTCTTCTTCTCTGGTCATGTCAAATCCAAACCAATGATTTTTTTTAAAGTATTATACTCCAATCATAAATAATTTTTATGTTCTATTCTTATAAACTAACCAATATTCATATCATAATTATTTCATAGAATACATTGGTTTTCTCAATCATCTCTAAAACATCACTTCCTATAAACTTAAGAAATCCTAAGAAATCAAAAATATCATTTTCAAAATGTAATCTTATCAAATTAACATATTTAAGGGGGGAAAATCATTACTTTATGAGTGGTAAAACTTTTTATTTTGAAAAACAATGAAATCTATTTTTTTAATATTTTAAAATACCTTCATCTGAAAGCACAAATCCTAAAATCGATCATAAGAAATTTGATTTAAAATAAACAAGGTTTTATCTGAGAAACTTTTGTGAAAAAACTTTAGATTACACTAGAGAAAGGTAACATAGTTGAGATAAAAACACAAATATGGAAAAAATTACATCAAAGGGAATTGTAATTATTTATAAAAACATCAAATCGTTCAATCAAACAAGGTATTTTTTAAGGATATATACTTCAGTATGAAACATTATTTCAAATAAAATAAGATATTAATTAGAAATAACATCATAATGTGGTAGTGGAATTATTAATTAAAAATTAAAATCAATGTGTGATTATGGCTCATGAAATCTCCTTACAACATGAAAATATTAGATATAAATTAAAAGGGTGATTTTTGAAACAACACATTTATACAAAAGTATTATAGAAAATTATTAATTAGAGCTAAATATAGTATCCCATCAAAAGGTAATAATTAGGATAGTAAATTATTGGTTATGGGTATGTGGAAGTATTATCACATGGAAGTAAAAAATGCTAATAAAAAAGGAAATAATTTGATTAAATTGAAGAGGGAGAAAATCCTTAAGTGATTTCAACAAGAGGAAAACTATATTAAATGGAATAATCAATGGGATTAATGAGATATATGGGTAATAATTCATCATTAGGGAATCATTTGAAAAAAATTATTTATTGTGAACCCATGGATTATTAATCATATGAAAATAAAAATGTATTACCAATAAATGGTACTTTACTCAAATGGAGGATGAAAACCGTTACCTCGATAAGTATGGTCTTAAATCATGGTTTGAATACTTAGATACTTAGAAAACAACTAGGGTTATCTTCAGAGAGGGAGAGTAGAGGGAAATTCATGATCAATACCTTTTTGGTGGATAAGTAAGATATAATATGTGGGAGTGAGTTAGATAGAAACAATTTAGGTAAGACAATTGTGAATAAATATGACAGCTAACAAGACTTTCTAAAAGGTTTAAGAGACCATTTAATTTTTAAAAATAAGATTTAATATATTTATCCTTTTTCCCTTATTAATGTTGATGAAATATCAGTCATGGTGGTTGTTTTGTTAGTAAAGATATAATATTACACTACATACCCCTTATTTATTTGATGAATATGAATTTGGGAACCATTTTGAAAAATTTAACATATAATTATGATAAAATAAACTATTGTACTAAAATATATATTGTGATGAAACCATTTTTTGTAGTAAAATGTCATTTTATTCATTAAGAGTGATTAATTTGGTTTAAAATTATTTCCATCTATAAGAGAATTAATTTATTATTATATGGGTTTCAACATCTTATTATAGTATTAATTAAAAAAAATCCACTTAACTTAATAAAAATATGCAATATTTTTGAAGGTTTCATTATTTGAAAAAAAATTGTTTTACCATGGTAACTAATTTTAACCTAAAGTAACTTAGTATTTATGAATAAGAATAAAGTGGTACTTATTTGAAAATTTAGACCAATAGTTTCAAAATTTAAAAAACATTTTATTCTATGAATATTCTAAAAGTGATGAAAATTGATTATATAATATAAAATGTATAATTAATTTAAACAAATTTGTTGAAAAATATAACATAATTTAAAAACTGTGAAATGTTGATCTGTAAGCTAAAAAATAATTAAAATTATAAATATAATTATAAATCACGTATTTGGCCCTAAAATATTTTATTGAATTAAAATGTATACTTATATAATTACAATTTGATATAATTCAAGTGATTTGTAAAGATGATATTTTGTAGTACTCAAATAAAAATACATTTTTAAGAAAAATATAAAAAATCATGAAAATATAATTTTGACATTATAAATCCAAAAATGAATTTAGATTCATCTAATTATGTCTCTAATGTTTAAATTGATTTTTTTAATGTAAACTATATTATATAAATAAAAACTAATTTGATTGGAAAAAGGGAAATATTTAAACATCAAATATTCTTAATATTATTACGCTTCATTTTCTTTTCTGGAATATGTTACTATGTAAATTTTTATATAACAATATTTTGAATGTGTATAATTTCATCAATTAGATAAAATTTTAAATACATAAAAATGGTTCTTTGAAACTAAAATATATTAATTTTTTATTAAATACACTTTAAAATATATAATAAAAATTAATTATTTATATTCTAAATTTTATCTTTAATATCCTTTTGATATTAATATATTAAATTGACATATATATATCATATAATATTTTAATAATATTATTAATATTTCTATCTACCTATATATAAAAATATATAATATTTTAATATAATAATTTTATATTATTCAATGTTATAGTATTTTAAAATTACTACTTAAAAATACATAACATTAGTATACCAGTTTGATATGCATCTAATGAACATATATTTAATGACCATATTTTCAACCACCATATTCTCAATGACAAAATTTTCAAAATCCATATTTCTTTCTTATATATATAGACATACAAATTCTGTCGGCCATTCCACTCTCACTTCACAAGGCATAGTTATTGTCTCACATTATATATTTTTCATAATTATTTTTCCTTTCATTTCCACATTCCAACTTATTGGTGTTGTTTCACTATTTTTATCCCTCATGGTTAAGGATGTTATAGTGGATTTCCTAGAAATTATAATTTTATTTATTTTTATCCATTATCCCCTATTAATATATACATTTTAATGGTTTCTTATCTAAGGTGAGTGATAATCAATACATTGAAAATGTGGTGTTATGTTTTTTTGTTGTAAAATTACACTTATGAATGAATAATGCATTGTTAGTTTTATATATTTTTTGGTTTATTTAATAGTCAATTTCAAATAAAATAACTACAAAAAATGTGGTTTATAATTATAAACATATTCTTTATAGAAGATATACACATCCAAATAACCTGAGGTATTACATTGTGCATAAATTATTTAACACAAATAATTCCCCACAAAGATTCCCTCAAGTATCCCATTCCCACTCAATGTTCTAATCATAATGCATAGGGAAAACCATAAAAAATAGTGAACATATACCCTCATTAAATTCACTATATTCTTCCAAGAACCCTAAAAATATGTTATTTTGTCTTTCACACACTAAAATTAGATAACTCTGAATAAGGGTTGATTAACAAAAAAGATACACTCATTAAAAAATATTTCAAAAAGCAAACTCATGTATTTTAAGGGTTCCATGTCATTCTAAAAGACTTATTATGATATTATCAAGGCCTAATATAATAGATTGATTTCATAAGGGGGACTCACATTGAATCACCAAAACAAGATCACTAGGGCTCACCCCATTCCATACAGAAATAATCTCCTAAAGAATATATCTTATAGTTCCTTTGAGCCATTCTAGATATTGAACCCCTTCGTGGAGTATCCAAATAGAACCACTCAATCCCCCATCCCACTCCCAACACAATTGATTCACTATTACATGGACTAAACAAATATTATTCCACCATGTTAAAATAACATGGCCCCTTTGTAGAATTCTGAACCCAAACCTGAGTCACATGGATTTAATGAACATAGAAAAAAGAATATGACATAGTATAAAAGTGACCACATTCCTCTAAAATGGATTTATAAACCCCAGAAAATTATCAAAATCACCATCCCTTCTCATATTGTTCCCCTCCATAATCTTGATCCTCTATCCCATCTATCATTGTATCATGAATTAAGTATAAAAATTTATTATATATTATTAAATAAAATAAAATAAGTCGAAATCACTAAAATATCATTGATCAACATCTCATGCAAATAAAACTAAATTAAAACATACCATCAACCAATAGAATTATCCAAGTATAACTTGAAGAAGTACCTATCTTTTGGTACTCAATTGGACACCAAATTCAAGCCAATTTTTGTGAAATAACTAGAAAATTCACTAAATGGAAATCCTATTTAATAACAGATATATATTGTTTGAATATATCCTATTTAGAAGTATACAATTCATGACGACATGAAACCCCAATATATAGGGATGATTCCTCTTTAACATACTAGAATAATCATCCAAATCAATGGTCAATAAATCAAAAATTAAATAGAACAAGTGTGAAGAACATTATAAGATGAAGGGGAAAGAGGGAAAATCGGTTTGACATAAAAACAAACACAGTCCATCAAAGTATCTTGAGAACTTGGGGAGGAGAGGGTTAGTGATTGGATCCCCTTAGTGGTTTATCCTACTAAATTAAAATACCCAAGTGGATCAAAAAAGGTTCTTGTAAAAGGAAACTTTATCCATAATTGAAAAATGGCCACCTAGACCTAGTGTGTACCCAGTAAATAGGAATTGAGTACATAGTGCTCCCTCAGAAACCCAGTTAACACCAACATTTAAGTTATGGTATTTCGTTCTTTCAAAACCCCTACCCAAACCACCATGAAACTAGTGGCACACTACTAGGTACTTCATGACAACTGTAAAAAAATCATATCATAACATGTCCTCCATTTTCTCTAAACTCTTAATCTTCCACCTAGACATTCTAAAACACTGGAAACACATTCAAAAACATCCCTTTATATTTTTTCAAATCTCATAATCCACATTTCGATACCATATATCAAAAATACCCTACTAAAAATTAGAAAATTCAAAAAAAATTATCATTACAAATTCATAATGACATTAGTTGTTACAATCTAACCTCCATACGGATTATTATATATAAGAAAAATATATGATGAACACCTAACCCTTGATTTAATAATCAATGCATAATGAGACCAAATGTTCTAGATTACATATAAAAATTTCCCCTCTCCACTGATGTATGATCTAACCACATAGTAATTTCTCTAAAACACCCAACCTAAAACCTTACACACTATAGTCAGTATATAAATGATGTAAGATATTCCAAAAATAATTTTTCTTAATCTCAATCACACAAAAAAAACACATACTATCTACCCAATAAATCAACTTCCTCAAGACATACATAATCAAGAAACCATAAACATGCATAATACACATCCCAATGGAACCTCTAGGACAAGGTCATTGAACAAAATTTGATCCACTTGACTCTATAAAATGTACATCCCAATTACTCGCTAAAAACACTAATAGAATCCACTAGTGTTGATATCCCATTAATATTGTTTTGTTTTAGGAACCACTTATGGATTTTCACTCCTTGATAACTAACATCCTGAAATTCATTAGTCAAAAATAATCACATGCAATTTCTCACTCCAAAATCATCCATTTTCCACCTGATGTGTGGGTCACACTCTAAAAATTGGCTTGTTTCATCCCATTGATGGGTTATCAAAACCTCTATCTATAATGACCCATACTTTACATACATTGTTATTACTTCAGAATTGAAGCACACTTATTACAACATATAACAAAACCAAGAAAGGACCTTATAGGTATAGTTTCTTTAGAAACTGGGAAACATAAACAACTGGTTCATAAAGCATCTACTTTGCCTCCCATTTATTTCATCATATCTAGAGTACCTTTTGGAATATTCTACTTAATAACTTTCTTCCTGACCTGGGGAAATAAAACATACATAAGGGTGAGCTCAAATTCTTAGTAAGGATAAACAAAAGAAGTATCAATCACATCATATTCATAAGAATATAACATTTTGAAAATCTTAACCTGCAAAAGGGAGCATAATTTCATAACATGGGATAAATCGTAGTAGTGAAATTAAATCCCGATAATCATAACTTAAAACATGAAACTTTGTTCCATACACACATAATCATAGAGAATCATATCTTATTAGTCAAGACTCATTGCCAAGACTATCTTAGTGGACAAAGTCCATTTCTGAACCGAGTCACCCTCGTTTCAGTCATGTTTCACTGAACCGGTATAACCTACCGTTCCAGCCATGTTTATCTCATGAGATATAAAATCTCTAACCAATGCATTGGAGGGAGATATAGGTCTCACCCATCTCATAATGAATCCATTCTTATGTGTGCCACAAAAATCATAAATCATACATCATTGCATAACCCATGTAATAAAAATGGAATTCTTAAACATCATGACATCATAAAACAATTCATATAAGATAAATGAATTCATAAAAATAATTCCATCACAACATAATCAAATCAATATAATTATAGGTATAGAATCAGAACCCTACATTATCTTATATGGAAAATAATTTTGATAAAACACTTGAACTCCATTCTTGAGGAAAATATCCTTTCTACTTCAAAAACATTTTTTCCTTTCTTAACATGTCATACAATTTTAAAATAAAAGAAGTTGATTAAAAATAAACTTGAAAACTTGTAAAGGAAGCTTCTTGTAAATAATGTTTTAAAAATCCATTCATGCCGTATAAGTTAAAAGAAAACATTCTTCTCGTACTTTTTTCGGAAAAGTCAAAAAGTACCTCGTATGAAATACGACAAAAGATTCCTTTCATATCATTCACTAAAAACTCACCGTAGGGTAAATTTGGATATAAACTATTGTAGAAGGATATAAATATTACATATTGAGGAAACATGGATGTGGATGATAAAATACACCCCAGTAAATTCCAAAGTATAAACAATCTCGGATAAAAATGAGATTGTGATATTTCCCTTACCTTAGGTCTGATATGCTTTGTACGTGTCCGAACCTCCTGTATAATGATTTAAATAATGTTATTGACTTATTAAAGAATCATACTTATTTTTATGATATCATATATGGTCATATTCTAAGCTTCTTAGTAGTAATATTTCATTGCTACTTGTTATTCGGGTGTTTATAACTTTTTGTTCTTATGCGTGTTTTGTCAAATAAATTATTATTCTTCTCTTTAGGTTATAGATACCTAATATCCAGAATTTTATTAGTGTAATATATATCATATTAATTCATTAAATTCATTTATATAATCATTTTGAAATGAAGATCATGTAGAACGAGTCACATCACATCGTGGAGACGGTATTCCATACGTACACACGAGTGATGATATCATTCCTATGATCATGGAATTGTATTGGAGTGTAGGTATACTATTTCAGAATTAGTATCACTTTATAATAGTCATATATAGTCATTATTTACACCATTATACCCATCCAAGTAAGGTGGTGGTGGAAAATAGATTACACCACGGCGTGGAGACGGTATTCCGTACATAGGCACGCGCGGCGATTTCTTTTTCCGTAGGATGGATAGATGGTGAAATAGGGTTGTTTCATACTAATAATAACATATAAGTATATTAGTGATACTTATGTTATTACTTCATAATGAAACAACTAAATAAGAAGAAGTGGAATAAGAAATAAAATGAAAGAATCGGTAACGGACATTACCTCTTCTTTGAAGTGCTTCTTTGAGACCTCCTTTTAGGGTACTAAAATAGGTCTTTGAAAAGACCAGAACCTCTAGGATGTCTCTAGGGAAGTGTATAGGAGAAAGTGGTAGTGTTTGGCCGAGCTTTAAGGCTCAATGTGGTGTGAGGAAGAGAGGGAGGAGGTTCCCTTTTATAAGGGAGGAGAGGGGCTTCTTTGGAAAAACTAAAAATATTATTTTATTATAAAGTCAAGTTCGGTTTTAAATAGATACAAATTGATTTATTTAGAAGCTAAGGTGGGTATGGGTAGAAATAATCTCATCCAATAGAATTTAGACAAGTTTAGGTTCCTATTTTAACCTTATCATGTAGATTTAACATTAAGTTAAATAATTTTACTTTTACCGTGTCTTCTTGTGTTCTTATACTATAAGGTTAATAAACTTACTATAAGCAGCCAAAAGAACCCCAAGTTGTTTATTATTAATATATATAACCTTATCTAAGTAAATTTGCCGAACCTTGTATTTTTAGGAATAAAATAACAATTACTAATATAATATTTGTTTTAAAAACTATTTTATGTCAATTTTGACACTATTTAGTTATTAATTTTTTTGAAAATCATAACAGAATGATTAGTTCGAAAAACGTTAATTAAATCAATACTAACATGTCATATTAATCTGTAAAATTAATGTAATTCATAAAAAGTGTCAAATTACATTTATTTTGGTGTTTATAACATCAATTATGTCAATATTTCATTAATAAGATAATTACTGCATCATCTTTGTGTCATAAATAAGATAAATTATTTAATATCTAAAAATTACAAATAAAATACCATTAAGTAGGAAATATTTTTATATTTCTAATGAATATTTATAGTCTAATTTATCTTATGTATAACCCCATATTAAAAATTATTTACTTATTAAACGTTGATTTTAACTATTTTAACCCTTCTTTAAATAAATTAATAATAAATGTCCTAATCTAATCCAAGTGGGCCTAAATGGTCATATTTTATTCCTAAGGTTGTTTTTGGTCTAATTACACTTGTCCAATAGAATTAGGACATGTTTTATGGTAATAATAATATCATTTGTACCCTTAATTACCCTATGTACTTTTAACCGTGGTAAAAAGAAGTAAAAAGTTACTATTCACCAAAAAATTATTTTCATCTCATTGAACCACATTTTACTTACTGACATCAACCGTGTCTCTCGGATTTTCGAAATTTCACTCACAGAAGCGGTAAAATTAAGTTTTATGAAAAATTCAGTTTTTTAACTACCACTTAGTGGTTTTACTATTCATCAAAAATTGAAAGTTTTCAGAAAAATACCAAAATTTCACCCTATCCTAATTTTGATATTATGAATCCAAAAATGAAGTCCATTTTGAAAAATAAAATTTATACAATTTCAAAAAGTGATTATTACTATTCATAACGACTAGTTTTAATAATATTTTAATAGTATATCGTTGTTTAGTGAAACTCGGTATTGCGTACGACACAAGCTATCGAGGAAGCTCGTGATTTCGTGTAAAGCAAGACAAGCAAGTGTTGTGTGTAGAAAAAGATTCCTTTGATGATTTATATAACATAAAAGTCTCGGGTGTTACATTCTACCTCCCTTAAAATAAATTTCTCCCTTGAAATTCGTCACTTTGTAACAAACAGATGAGGATACCTCTCCCTCATCATATCCTCAAGCTCCCATGTAGCTTCTTCTAATTGGCGGTTCCTCAATAAAACTTTCACCAATCGAGTGGTCTTATTTCATAGAACTTTTTCTCTACGATCCAGAATCTCTATCGGTTGTTCTTCATAAGAAATATCTTGCACCAGCGGTACAACTTCTAAGCTGAGTACATGTGAAGGATCAGGTATGTACTTTCTCAGGAGAGATACATGGAACACATCGTGAACTTGAGAGAGATTCGGTGGAAGCGCCAATCGGTAAGCTACCTTCCCAACACGATCCAGTATTTCGAAAGGACCGATATATCTAGGGCTCAACTTCCCCTTCGTTCCAAATCTTATAACCCTCTTCCAGGGAGATATTCGTAAGAACACTTTATCAACCACTTCAAACTCTAGGTCTTTTCTTCGGTTGTCGGCATAACTTTTCTATCGACTCTGAGCTACTCTTATGTGTTGTTGAATAGATCTGACCTTTTCTGCCATTTCATCAACGAGATCGGGTTCTAATAGCTTTCTTTCCCCAACTTCATCCCAGCAAGTTGGAGTCCTGCATTTCTTTCCATAGAGAGCTTCATAAGGAGCCATCTGAATACTGGAGTGAAAGCTATTATTATAAGAAAATTCCACCAAAGATAGGTGTTTATCCCAACCACCTTTGAAATCCATAGAGCAAGCTCTAAACATATCTTCTAGAGTTTGAATTGTTCTCTCAGACTGACCGTCTGTCTGAGGATGATAAGCAGTGCTAAAACTCAACTCTGTATCCAGAGTATGCTAAAGACTTCGCCAAAACTTCGAGGTAAATCTCGGATCCCGATCAGATATAATAGAAAGTGGTACTCCATGAAATCTTACCACTTCCTTTACATATATCCTGGCAAGCTGATCCAGAGAGAAATCCTCTCTAATAGTAATGAAGTGTGCAGATTTTGTAAGATGATCAACTATGACCCAGATAACATTATTGAATTTGGATGTTTTAGGAAGTCCTGTGACAAAGTTCATAGTGATGTTTTCCCAATTCCATTCGGGTATGGGTAATGGTTGTAACATCCCCTTAGACTTCTGTCTCTTAGCTTTAACTTGTTGACAAACCAAGCATCGAGAGACATATTCAGCAACAATTATTTTCATTCCATCCCACCAGAAGTATTCTTTCAGGTCCCTATACATCTTCGTGCTTCCAGGATGAATAGAGAATGAAGAACTATGAGCCTCATCTAGCAGCTCCTTATTTAATTCGGGGATGGGAGGAACACAAACCTGATTCCTGAACTTTATTATCCCATTACAATCAAGGATGAATTCAGGAACATTTCTCACCTTCTTTTGTAACTTGACATCTTCTTTCTGTGCCTCTTTAATATTCACATGTATAGATGGTTGAACATTCATTTGAGAAAGATACAATTTATCCCCTTTCATTATAATTCCAAGATCCATCCTTTGTAAATCCATAAATATTGGATCTTTTGTGATCCTCATCATGGATAAACTAGCATGGTCTTATCGACTTAATGCATCTGCCACCTTGTTTTCATTCCCAGGGTGGTAATGGATTGAGCAGTCGTAATCCTTAATCAGCTCCAACCATCTTCTTTGGCGAATATTCAGCTCCTTTTGTGTGAAAATATACTTTAAATTTTTATGATCAGTATAAATGTCACACCTTTCTCCATAAAGATAATGCCTCCAAATCTTTAATGCAATGATTACCGCAGCTAACTCCAAATCATGAGTTGGGTAATTTTGATCATGTATTTTCAACTGTCGTGAGGCATAAGCTATCACCATATAATTTTGCATAAGAACACACCCCAATCCCTTCTTGGATGCATCACTGTAGATCACAAACCTTTTTCCACTACAAGGCAGTGTGAGCACAGGTGCACTGGATAACCTTCTTTTCAACTCCTTGAAATTCTCTTCACATTCCTCCGTCCAAACAAACTTAACTCCTTTTCGAGTCAACTTGGTGAGTGGATTAGATAATCGTGAAAAATCTTTCACAAAACGTCGATAATATCCAGCCAAACCAAGAAAACTTAGGATCTAGGTTACTGTTGTTGGTCTCGACCATCTTTCGATAACCTCTGTTTTTGCTGGATCCACAGATATCCCCTCCTTTGAGATTATGTGACCCAAAAATGCAACTTTTTGAAGCCAAAATTCACACTTGGTAAATTTGGCATAAAGCTTCTCCTTTCTTAGGGTCTTCAATATAATTCTCAAGTGATCTTCGTGTTCTTCCTTTCTCTTTGAATAGACAAGAATATCATCTATAAAGACTACCAAAAACTGATCAAGATAGTCTCTAAAGACTCTATTCATTAGATCCATGAAGATAGCAGGGGAATTAGTAAGACCAAATGGCATCACTATAAATTCATAGTGTCCATACCTTGTACGGAAAGCCGTCTTTGATATATCCTCTCGTTTGACCCTTAATTGATGATACCCTGAACGAAGATCAATCTTGGAAAAGTATTGAGATCCGCGTAGTTGGTAAAATAGGTCATCAACACGCGGGAGAGGATATTTGTTCTTGATAGTAATCTTGTTAAGTTCTCTATAATCAATGCAGAGTCTCATTGATCCATATTTCTTATTAACAAACAGAACAGGTGCTCCCCAAGGTGACGCACTAGGGCGTATGAACCCCTTATCAAGATTCTCTTGGAGTTGCTTCTTCAATTCCTGCAACTCAATTGGGGCTATTCTATAAGGTGTCTTTGAAATAGGAAAAGCACCCGGTACGAGTTCTATTGAAAACTCAACTTCACGATTCGGTGGAAGACCCGATAATTCCTCCGGAAAGACATCATCAAACTCCCGTACAATGGGCATATTATTAATCATGAGTTTCTCACCAACCATTTGAGATAAATAACCTTCATTTAGTGGAATCAATACCCATAAAATGGAAGAAATTTCCACTGGAAGGTTCTGTTCATCCTTGAATTGATAGACGATCATAGATTGATCTGGAATATGAAATGTGACTTCCCTTCTTTGGCAATTGATATGAGCTCCATGTAGAGAAAGCCAATACATTCCAAAATCACATCAAATTCCACTATAGGAAGGATCACAAGATTTTCAGGAAGCACTTTCCCACAAACCTTAATCGGAGAAGAATTATAATCTTTTGATGCGACTGTTGTGCCATTAGGTGTTGTCATAGCTAACTCAATATCTAATTGTTGAGGTAATATGGTGATACCCTTAGAAAATTCTTCAGAAATAAAGGAGTGGGTGGATCCAGAATCAAATAAAACATTTGATACTTTAGAATGGATGGTAAGTGTACCTTTCACCACATCGTTATCGTACTCCACATCGCTGATAGAAATTGCATGTGACTTTCCTTTGTCTTTAGCCTTAAGAGTTTGTTGACGTCGACCATCATCATCAACCCTTGGATTAGGTCATTTATTGGCATAATGTCCCATCTCCTTGCACTTGAAGCATTGAAGTGTATTAGGTTCATTCTGTGTATCCCTTCCTTTGTTTGAATCATTACACATCTTCTTCCCATAATCGCGGCATTCAAATGCCCGATGACCTTCCTTTCCACATTTGAAACATTTACTTGTCCCTTTAAGATAACTCCCTCCATGTTTCTTTCCACACTTTGAGAATAAGGGAAAGCTCATCTTCTTTTCAGTGTGCTCTTTAGGTTTTCCTTTGAATTCTGTTTTCCTCTTCTTATCAAGCCCATATGACTAATGGGTTACTCCAATCTCCATCTCAACTTTGAGAGCACATCGAATGATTTCCTCGTATCTATTGAAGTCACTTATGGCTAATGCCCTTCTAAGACTTGGTTTTAAGACACTAAATAATTGATCGATCTTACTCTCAGGTTGGATAATAATACCAGAAGCGTACCTTGCAAGTCTTGTAAAATTTGCTTCATAGGTACCAACAGATTCATCACCCTTTTTCTTCAGTTCAAGAAACTCTTTCTCCATCTTTGTTCAGAGAATACGAGGGAAGTAATTATTGAAAAATAAGTTCTTGAACTCGTCCCATTCCATGGACTCAATTTCATCCCTTTTCCTCGTAGTATTAATAAGATTCCACCATTGATCAGCATCACCTTCCAAACTATACACTGCTAAGATGACTTTATCATGCTTAGAACATGGAAGAACTGAAAATATCTTTTCAGTAGTACTAATCCATTGTTCAGCAACTAATGGATCAGTAGACCCACTGAATGAAGGTGGACGCTGTCTCATGAAGGATTCAATAGAATGTTACTCCTTCCTTTGCTCGTTTGAAGGTCCTGCATGATTCATAGCTTGAGAAAGTTGTGTGAGTATGGCTACAAGATTTTTCATTCTAGCTCCCATAACGTTTGGTTGCTCAGGGGGACAATCATTGCATTGCCCGTCGCATTCCGCATTAACACAATTCCTTCGGGTTCCAGCCATTGACTAAAACCAAGACGAATAGTGTGAGCAACACTAATTATAATAGGAAAACCACATAATCAAGAATAAAATTTCACACTTAAGGTCTTATCCTAGGTTATTCATGGCCATTTCTAAAACACTAAGATTGTGTTCTATGCTTAGACTTATCCTTAGGGTTCTTACTAAGGCTTTCACATCCTAGTTTCCAAAGGTTGACTATACCTTTCCTCTGATACCAACTATAACAACCCATACTTTACATACATTGTCATTACTTCAGAATTGAAGCACACTTATTACAACATATAACAAAACCAAGAAAGGACCGTATAGGTATAGTGTATTTAGAAACTGGGAAACATAAACAACTAGTTCATAAAGCATATAATTTTCCTCCCATTTATTTCATCATATCTAGAGTCCCTTTTTGGAATATTCTACTTAATAACCTTCTTCCTGACCTGGGGAAATAAAACATACAAAATGGTGAGCTCAAATCCTCAGTAAGGATAAAAAAAAGAAGTATCAATCACATCATATTCATAAGAACATAACATTTTGGAAATCTTAACCTGCAAAAGGGAGCATAATTTCATAAAATGGGATAAATCATAGTAGTGAAATGAAATCCCAATAATCATAACTTAAAACATGAAACTTTGTGGCATACACAGATAATCATAGAGAATCATATCTTATTAGTCAAGACTCATTTCCAAGACTATCTTAGTGGACAAAGTCCATTTCTGAACCGAGTCACCCTCGTTTCAGTCCTGTTTCACTGAACCCGTATAACCTACCATTCCAGCCATGTCTATCTCATGAGATATAAAATCATTACCCAATGCATGTCCCACCCATCTCATAATGAAACCATAAATCATACATCATTGTATAACCCATGTAATAAAAATGGAATTCTTAAACATCATGACATCATAAAAAAATTCATATAAGATAAATGAATTCATAAAAATAATTCCATCACAACATAATCAAATCAATGTAATGATAGGGATAGAATCATAACCCTAAATTATCTTAGATGGAAAATAATTTTGATAAAACACTTGAACTCCATTCTTGAGGAAAATATCCTTTCTACTACAAAAACATTTTTTCCTTTCTTAACATGTCATAAAATTTTAAACTAAAAGAAGTTGATTAAAAATAAACTTGAAAACTTTTAAAGTAAGCTTCTTGGAAATAATGTTTTAAAAATCCATTCATTCCGTATAGGTTAAAAGAAAACATTCTTCTCGTACTTTTGTCGGAAAAGTCAAAAAGTACCTCGTATGAAAAATGACAAAAGATTACTTTCATATATTTCACTAAAAACTCACCGAAGGGTAAAATTGGATATAAACTATTGTAGAAGGATATAAATATTACATATTTAGGAAACATGGATGTGGATGATAAAATACACCCCAGTAAATTCCAAAGTATAAACAATCTCGGATAAAAATGAGATTGTGATATTTCCCTTACCTTAGGTCTAATATGCTTTGTACGTGTCCGAACATCCTGTATAATGATTTAAATAATTTTATTGACTTATTAAAGAATAATACTTATTTTTATGATATCATATATGGTCATATTCTTATCTTCTTAGTAGTAATATTTCATTGCAACTTGTTATTCGGGTGTTTATATCTTTTTGTTCTTATGCGTGTTTTGTCAAATAAATTCTTATTATTCTCTTTAGGTTATAGATACCTCATATCCAGAATGGTATTAGGGTAATATATATCATATTAATTCATTCAATTCATTTATATAATCGTTATGAAATGAATATCATGTAGAACGAGTCGCATCACATCGTGGAGACTGTATTCCGTACGTACGCACGAGTGATGATATCATTCCTATGATAATGGAATTGTATTGGAGTGTATGTATACTATTTCAGAATTAGTATCACTTTATAATAGTCATATATAGTCATTATTTACACCATTATACCCATCCAAGTATGGTGGTGGTGGAAAATAGATTACACCACGGCGTGGAGACGGTATTCTGTACGTACGCACGCGCGGTGATTTCTTTTTCCGTAGGATGGATAGATGGTGAAATAGGGTTGTTTCATACTTATAATAACATATAAGTATATGAGTGATACTGATGTTATTACTTCATAATGAAACAACTAAAGAATAATAAGTGGAAGAAGAAATAAAGATGAAAGAATCGGTAACGGACATTACCTCTTCTTTGAAGTGCTTCTCTGAGACCTCCTTTTAGGGTACTAAAATAGGTCTTTGAAGAAGACCAGAACCTCTATGATGTCTCTAGGGAAGTGGAGAGGAGAATGTGGAAGGGGTTGGACGAGCTTGAAGGCTCAATGTGGTGTGAGGAAGAGAGGGAGGAGGTGCCCTTTTATAAGGGAGGAGAGGGTCTCCTTTGGAAAAACTAAAAATATTATTTTATTATAAAGTCAAGTTCGGTTTTAAATAGCTTCAAATTGATTTATTTCTAAGATAAGGTGGGTATGGGTCTAAATACTCTCATAAAATAGAATTTAGACAAGTTTTGGTTCCTATATTAACCTTATCATGTAGATTTAACATTAAGTTAAATAATTTTACTTTTACCGTGTCTTCTTGTGTTCTTATACTATAAGGTTAATAAACTTACTATAAGCAGCCAAACGAACCCCAAGCTATTTATTATTAATATATATAACCTTATCTAAGTCATTTGGCCGAACCTTAGATTTTTAGGAATAAAATAACAATTACTAATATAATAGTTGTTTTAAAAACTATTTTATGTCAATTTTGACACTATTTAGTAATTAATTTTTGTGAAACTCATAACAGAATTATTAGTTCGAAAAAGTTAGTTAAATTAATACTAAAATGTCATAATAATCTAAAAAATTAGTGTAATTCATAAAAAGTGTCAAATTACATTTATTATGGTGTTTATAACATCAATTATGTCAATATTTCATTAATAAGACAATTACTGCATCATCTTTGTGTCATAAATAAATTAAATTATTTAATGTCTAAAAATTACAAATAAAATAGCATTATGTAGGGAATATTTTTAGATTTCTAATTAATATTTATAGTCGAATTTATATTATGTATAACCCCATATTAAAAATGATTTACTTATTAAACTTTGATTTTAACTATTTTAACCCTTCTTTAAATAAATTAATAATAAATGTACTAATCTAATCCAAGTGGGCCTAAATGGTCATATTTTATTCCTAAGGTTGTTTTTGGTCGAATTACACTTGTCCAATAGAATTAGGACATGTGTTAGGGTAATAATAATATCATTTTTACCCTTAATTACCCTATGTACTTTTAACCGTGGTTAAAAAAAGTAAAAAGTTACTATTCACCAAAAAATTATTTTCATCTCTTTGAACAACATTTTACCTACTGACATCAACCGTGTCTCTCGGATTTTCGAAATTCCACTCACAGAAGCGGTAAAAATAAGTTTTATGAAAAAATCAGTTTTTTAACTACCACTTAGTGGTTTCACTATTCATCAAAAATTGAATGTTTTCAGAAAAATACCAAAATTTTACCCTAGGATAATTTCGATATTACGAATCCAAAAATGAAGTCCATTTTGAAAATTAAAATTTATAAAATTTCAAAAAGTGGTTATTACTATTCATAATGGCTAGTTTTAATAATATTTTAATAGTATATCGTTGTTTAGTGAAACTCGGTATTGCGTACGACGAAAGCTATCGAGGAAGCTAGCGATTTCGTGTAAAGCAAGACAAGCAAGTGTTGTGTGTAGAAAAAGATTCCTTTGATGATTTATATAACATAAAAGTCTCGGGTGTTACACTATCCCATGGACGTCAACACACAAGACCACCAACATCCTATATGGGTTTACCTTATATGAGAATCGATCATCAACATGATAACCTTATCCCACGATCCTTGATTCACTATTTGAAAACATAAAATGTCTCTGAATAGAACCTGTTATAATTTTGCGAACATTGGTCATCATATACGAACAAAGAAACACTCCATCTCCAAAATCACACCAACCAAACCCATCGAATCAAACAGAACCCATCACTATAGACCAAAAAACTATCCCAAACTTCAAAATAACATTCAATGTCATACCATATTAACACTAAAATGATCCCAAATACCACCTACATCATCCAATCTCACTCTATATTATACCTTCCATATATATCTTGAAATATTATGACACATCGCACATTGATGTATCACCGTCAATTTTAGAACCATCTTTTTGACCCCCACACTATTTTTAAAACCATCACTTCACCAAGGATTTTTTGGAAATTTACATGATCATATCAATGTATTCTAAGACCCTATAGTATGACTATAGAAAACAAAAAATACACCAACACCACTTTTATCATGAAATCACTCCTGAAAGTTCCAAAGGATTAAAATTTTCATTCTATAATGGTAGTTTCACTAAGGTATTACCCTTTAGAGATGTCTTATGATTACACATGGAGTTACAAAAGAAGTTTCCTACTAGAGTTTTCAAATCAATTACAAGGTAGTCGCCTAATAGGAATTATCAATGAAACATCCACACAACTCCAATATGAAAATAACTCAGAATCACAATGTTGCACAAACCTAAGAAACTAAAAACCTTCAACAACCCAAAACTTGATTTTTAGGCATAGTTATATCTCATTTATACTAAACCAATTATTCCTTTCATGGATCCATAAACCTAATACATAAACAAAAATATCCATACCAATCTAAAATTAAACCCTGGTTTCCCAACTAATACTATAATCTTACTCCACTTTGTCAAATTATAACTGGACAACATTCCCCTCAAGAGGAACCCACAGTTCTCTCATTCCCAACATACACTAGGAAAAATCTACAAAATCAACTCTCAATCCAACAAAGATTTTCCACCACTCCAAAAACATATTAATCAAACCATACACTAAAAAATTAAGGATGCGTACATCATTGAATCTTGAACATATAGTGTAACACCCACAGATTTCATGAGATATATTATTTATAATTTGTTTGAAGTCTGGTGTTATATGGTACACCTAGGTAATATTACTCTATATGCAACACTAGCTTAGCTTGTGATATATGCAACAGTATTCTAGGTTTGTGTTTCTCAAAATTTCATTTTCTTTTGACAGAATTCCTTTCATGCAACACCGACTATAAGTTAACAAATAAATATTACAACATAGTTATTATAATGGAGGGTATGAATAAAATTTACTTCCTTCTAAAAAATTACTTAAATTGAAAAAAGTGATTCAATAAAATACTAAAATCACTCTTTATGGATTCGATATAAGGTTTCAAATTCATCTTTATGTTTTCTATACATTATATAGCAACAAATTCTATTTTTTGTATAAAATATGTATTATTCAGAAAATGTGGTATTATCACCTTTTGCTGGAACATCCATTTTAAATATTGTTTTTGAATATTTTTATATTAAATTTTAAAAAATAAAATTTTTATTTTAATAGTGAATATAAAATTTACTTTGGTTGAATTTTTGATATTTTTTTGATAGGTTTTTTTTTTGATTAATTGGGAAAATACATATTTTTATTAAAAACATTATTTCCTTTTAAAATCATTTCATAAAAAAATTATTTTTTTGATTGGTTTTAAATTTTAATTAGTATTTTTTTCAATTATGTTTTTTGAATATAATTTGATACAAGAATTTTTATAAAATCATTTCCATTTAAAAAGGGTTATTTTTTCAAAAAAACTATTTTTTGTGACATTTTACCATTTTTATGTTAAATTTAATTCTGAAACTTCTAGGTTAAGAATTTTAAAAAATGGATGTCATGTTTGGATTCAGTATTTTGAAATTTGGTTAGTAGGTCCCTTTAAATTTTTTCCAATATGAATAGTAACCAAGCTAAATTGTTTTACCATAGTAAAGGGAAAATTATTTAAATTAGGTTAAAAATAAAATTATAATGTCTATAAAATGACCAAAACAAATGAAAAACATTTATTTGATGAATGTAATTTGTCCCATAACACATAAGGATAGATCTTATGTAATTTAATGGACACATGTCAATGAAAATGACTTTGAAATATTTAAATCCAATAAGGATACAATTTTAATTTTATTTGCCTTCAATATATATTTTATTTCCACATAGGAAAAAACGGGTGGTATCAACGAATATAAGTCATAATTGTTAACATAATAACTATATTTCCATAATATAAATTTAATTTTTATGGTTTGGGGATATTTCAAAGATATTAAGGTATTTATAATATTTTATTCAATGAAAATTTATTGATTTCACAATCAGTTTTTAAATAATAAATCATTTTTGAATAAAATTATACAGAAGCTATATTCGTCAATAAATAATAATCTTAAAGATAAAATGTTTTTATTCGTCATGGTAATTTATTTTTATTTTTAGGAGATAAATAATAACCCTAAACTCTTATAAATGGATAATTTATAAATTATTTAATTGGTGAAAAATCTATAAAATAATAATATTAAAATGATAATAATTACTAAAAAACCAAAAAACATGCACAAATATTGTTTTTCAAGTATATATCGACCATAATCATCTAAGGTCCAATTGAGTGACCACCTGGAGCGCTACAGAAGAGATTCTAACACTTATATTATTTTATTTAAAGTGATGTTGATGTTGTCACCTTCATAATTTAATAAGTATCACTTTTTAAATTTTGGATTTTTCAAAATATAAATTAGGATAAAAATTTTCTAATGAAATATAGTAGATTTATATTCACCACATTATTATATTATTATTTTTTATTTAAAAAATTAGTGCATTAAATAATTATAAAATACAGATATTTTAATAAGTTTATTAAGTGAATTATCAAATTAATGTTATTAAAAATATTAAAATAAATATAATTATGGATAATTAATATATCCAAATGTATTTTATAGATTATATTGACCCCATGGGGATATAATAAAATATATTTTTTTGAGGAAAACATTATATCTATATATTTTAAAAAACAATGAATTAAATAGTAGAAAAATTGACAAAATAGTTTTTTTATCAAAATAATGCTTAAATAAATTATTTAAAAATCAAAAATCATTTTTAAAAATATATAAAAAAATTTATACAACATAAAAAGATATAATTTATTTAATTATGATTTAATTTATATCAATTAAGAAAATAATTCACCATTTTAATCATGAAATAATAGTTACGCTCGTTAAAATAAAATAGGAAAACTAAATGTCAAATTAAAATGATGAGGTTTAAATAAATAGAAAAAAATTGTCTAAAAATCACTGGTTGATGATATTACTACCTTATCTAATCATTTTTTTAAAAATATTTCAATTTGGATGAATTTGAGTGAGGATTTATTTTTTTATAAACTAATATTTTTGAGGTTTCCAAAAGTACCCCTCACCTCAATTGTAAAAGGGGACGTCCATCCTCCCTATTTAAATTCAGATTGATCATTCAAAATAGAACATCCCCTACACATTTCCTTTCTAAACATACTTAATCAAATTTTTTAGGTTATTTTATTCTCTAAATACTAACTTTAGTTCCTTAATGATAATATATAGAGGGAGCTCGTTGAAGAAAATGTAATCTCTGCTACAGATTCTTTCCAATTATTTCGTCGTTTACTTCCTCTTCATGGGTTTTTTCCTATATAAATTAATTACTAAAATAAAAAATGTATAAATATATGTTATTAAGATTATGGAATAGCCACGTTCCCCCTCCTATATTTCCAATTAAAAATTAAATCACGACGAATGCATGTGTACGGATTACCGTCTCCACGCCGTGGTGTATTCTATTTTTTCCCAGCACATGACATGGATGGGTATAATTATTGAAATAAAAAATATATATGATTATTATAAAAATATATTTATTCTAGAATAATATATCTACCATCCACTTTGACACCAATTCATAATCAAAGAAATGATGGCATCGCTTGTGTGTACGTATTGTCTACTGTCACCATGATTCTATGTGATTAATCCTACATGATATCTATTAAATCATCATTATATAAATGTATAGAATAATTTAATATGATATATATTTTGTTAATGTCATTTCGGAATGATATAACTATCACCAAATAAATATTAATATGATTCTATAAAAAGTTTATGTTATCTTTTAAATCATTATACAGGAGGTTCAGATACATTCAAAGGATATTAGACCTAAGGTAATGGATAATTTTGTAACCTCATTATTTGTTGATATTGTTCATACGTATTTATTTACTGGGGTATATTTATCATCCACATACATGTTTCTTAAAAATATAATATTATTTCTATTATGTTAGTATTGTTTAATATCAATTTTCCCCATTGGTGATTTTTTATTGAATGGTATAGAATGAATATTTCCTTCATTTACCATACGAGGTACTTTTTGACTTTTCAGAAAAGAGTATGAGAAGAATTTTTTTTAACTTATACAACATGAATGGATTTTTTTATTTATAATAACTTATTTCCAGGAAACATAATCTACAATATTGCATGTTTATTTTCTAATACGTTCTTTTCTTTTAAAATTTTGATGTATTTTGAGAAAAGAAAACGTTTTTGAAGAAGAAAGAATATTTCCCTCAAAAATTAACTTCAACTATTTTATAAAAAATTTATTCCATCTAAGATGATGATCTTTAAATTGGGTAATGTTTCTATCCCTATTATTAGTATGATTTTATTTTTTAAATAATGTAAGGATATTTGATATGGATTATGTTATGATCAAATGATGTTTATGAAACCCATTTTATTTCTAGTGATAAGATATGATGAATGATTTATGTTTTTGTGGCACATGTAGAATGATTTCATTGTGAGATGGGTGGGACCTATATCTACCTCAAATGTATTGGGTGAAAATTTATATCTCATTAGATATACATATTTTAAAGGGAATGTAAATCCAATTTAGTAATACTGGTTTAAAATGGAAAGTAAATCTGGTTCAGTAATACCGAGCTTGAATGAGGAGTGAACTCAGTTCTGTAATGGAATTTTTCCACTATAATGGTCTTGGCTATGAGACTTGGATAATGTGTAAATGAATTTATATTCATATGTGTTTTTAACAAGTTCAAGTTTTATGTTAATGTTGTGTTATCATGGATAATGTTCCTTTATGATTTATGACTTATGTACTGCCAAGATTTATTTTTTTACTCAAGATTTTGATATTCAAACTATAAGGTCATATTTTTACATTATTATGTTTATGCTTATGACTTTTTCAATTATTGGTCATTTGAGATCAACCTGTTTATGTTTTCTTCCCTGGGGATATTAATAAATGTTTTAGGTAGGAAAGATAAGGCTGAGGATATTTATGGGAGATTTTTAAGATTTTTCACTAATCCATAAAAAGGTGTTCCCTATTTCCAAAGACACTAAACTAATACAGTCTTTTGGAATAAATTTGTTTAATGAATTAACTATTCCGAAAATGAGAGGGTATGGTAGCCGCCATCGGGACCAGGCACCGTGCAGCTTTGTACAGGGCAATGCAAGCCGATCAGCAATGCAAGGTGGATAGCTAAGGAGATCAATGATTCAAGACGCTGGGGAGGGGCAGTTCTAGTGGGCTGGGCCTACGGGTCATGTAATTGGAATGGTATGCCTATGGGCCTTCGGGTCATGTATTGCGGGTCATGTCGGGCCTTGTGCCTTAGGCCTACGGGTCTTGTTCGGGTTCCCCTTCAACCATTAAAAGTGGGATTATCTATAATAAAAAAAAGAAGGCCTATATACTGAAATATTATAAATAATTTACCATACTTATGAGTTTCTAATCTTTGATACGTATTTATCATTCTTTGGTTTTTGGTAATAGTAAATTTCCATAACTACATAGAACAAAGGTAACTATTGAGTGTTACAAATGTGGAAATTATGGGAATTATAAAGATCTATTTCCTAAGTGGAAATATCATGATGAGAATCATTAAGAGGGCACGAGTATTGGTTATAATGGTGAGGATAAAGATATTGTAAACATAAAGTGAATGTATGTGATAATCTTCCAGTATTGTTTACACTGAATGTTAGAATCTTGAGGTTGATAAAAATTATTACATGATTCATTTTTTAGGAAATATGATGATTATGGATCCTGAGTAATAGTTTAAGAATAAATTTAGTCAATTTAGGTGTATATTTTTTGGAATTAAAATATTCTGTTGTATGAATCATGAACAATATAAGTGTTTTCATTATATGTTTTTCATTAAGTATTTTAGAGGATTTTTTGGATAATACTAGGGTTCCAGAAAGACGATTTAAGGGTAAGGTGATATACTTGGCGAACAAATTATTAAGGAAAATATAGCCCTAAATACGTCCCTTATACTAATATAATGATGTTTGGATAATGATATATTGGAATTGAAAAATAAAATTGGATGATGCTAGTTTCTTGAGAGCTAAATACGGATTTGTTTACAAGAGGGTTATGCTACCATGGATGAATTATAAAACTTTTTAGGACTTAATAAATTTACCCAATATATTTTGGACTAAGGTAACATGCATGTTTTCAATAATGATATCTGATAACTCATGTTTTTACCCTAACTCAAGAGAATATATAATGAAGGTGTTCACATTTTTATAATGTGAATAAATAGAGATACGTTATGATATATAGAGAATAAATTATAAGTTGAGTAAGTGAAACATTTTTCAATGGTTTTGGACTTTTATCTTTCAGAAGGGTTGTAAGGCAATAATTTTTTTTAAAACATTATGTTACTTAACAGATGAATTTTGTTAGAATAAAGTATTATCTCACCATATATGGACCTATTCAAGTTTGACTACTTGTGCTGACCTTTTCATTGGGATAAAGACAAATGGAATTATCTATCATTCTATTTATGGATCACATGGTCTTCTAACACTTTAGGAATTAAAAATTCATCAATATTTCTTTGAATATAAGTTGAAGTGTAAATTTTCAGGGTGTGAACAATAGTGATATTTTATTGAATTAAAATAAGTGTTTAATAAAATTATTAAACTCTATGTAAAGGATCTTAAAATAAAAAATGTGACCCTAGTACCTTAATTTTTTATGAATCAAATTTCCCCTTAAATGATCAAAGATTTATAGATTTTTAATTATAAACTTTTTCCTAACCATGTTCTCTAACATGATGGTTAAATGTTTTCTTCCATATCCATTTTTTCACATCCAAATAATGTTCTTCTACATGGAAATCCAATGACGAATTACTTTGGGTAATGATTATGTTTCAAAAACTCATTTTCTAAATGTTGTTTTAGTATTCCATTTTACGATGTAGGTTTCTATGAAAGAAACATTAAAGTAGTAAACCTTTTATAACCCTAACAAATTTTGAGGGTGAAAATAATTTTAAGGGGGTAGAATGAAATGTCTCGATATTTTATGTGGTAGATTCTTTTAAATTTCAATGATGTATTTTCTTTTACACTACACCAAGATCAGCTTTCACTAAACACAACACTAGCATAGTATTCGGTATACGCAACACTATTCTATATTTGTGTTATAAAAAATATCATGTTCTTTTGATATTTTTTATTTCATGAAAGTATGAGCATAAGTAAACAACTAAATATTATAACCTTGTCAGTATAATGGTCGGTATAAAAAGTAATAACTTCCGTATTAAAAACTATTTAAATGAAAATAAGTGATTATATAGAATAATAAAAGTAATATATATGGATTCACTATAATGTTTAAAATTCATCATATATGTTTTCTAGACCTGATATAGAAACAAATTCAATTTTTCAGATAAAAGTAGTATTTTCTAGAAAATCCAGTATTGCCACCTTTTGATGGAGAACCTATTTTAAATATTTGTTTTAAAATTTATTTATATAAAAATTTTCTAAATAACCTTATTATCTGAATTTATAATATAAAAATTTATATTGGTTGAATTTATTATATTTTTCTGATGAGTTTCATTTTTTAATGAATAGTTAAATTATTGGTTTTTATTGAAAACATTATTTTCATTTACATTCATTACAAATTAAAATTATGTTTTGGTTTGGCTATAAATTTTAATTAGTTAATTTTTATCCAATTATGGTTTTTCAAAATAATTTTATACATGAATTTAGTATAAAATCATTTTCCATTTAAAAATGGGTATTATTCTAAAAATGGTTTTTTATGAAACATAATCAGTTTTATTATAAATTTAATTCTACAACTTATGTGTTTTGAATTTTAAAAAATTGATGTCAAATTTTTTATTCATGAGGTCGAAAATTTTTAGGTATTTCCCTTTTAATTTTTACCTATATAAATAGTAATTGTGGTAAATTTTGTTACCACTATAAAGGGTGAATTAGTTAATTTAGGATAAAAATAAAATTATAATGACTATAAAAGGACCAAAAAATGAAAAAACCTTATTTGAGAAATTTAATTTGACCCTTAACACTTCAGGATCTAACTTGTATCACTTAATGAACAATTTCTCAATAAAATGACTTAAATAATATTTAAATCAGGGAACGACGCATGTTTTATTTTCATATCCATTAATATCTATCATGTGTCCACACATGGAAAAACGGGTTGTATCAAGGAATATAAGAGGTACTTTTTATCTTAATAAACATATATACATAATTTAAATTTATTATTGACATTTTGGGGCTATTTGGGAGATATTATGGTAATTATAATATATTATTTAATGAAATTTTATGGATGTCACATTGATGTTTAAAATAATAAATCATTTTAAAATATTTTTATATAGAATCTATATTTAAATACTAATTTGAGAGATAAAATGATTTTATTTTTCATTTTTATTTATTTTTAATCTTTAGGAAATAAATAATTACCTTAAAAGATTATAAATTGATGATGAATTAATTAATTAATTGTTGAAAAATCAATAAAATAATTTTATTAAAATGTATAATAAATATTAAAATATCATAAAACAAGCCCCAATATTATTTTAAAATTATATATCGACCATCATCAGCCAAGGGTCGAGTTAGTGACCATTTGGAGCTATATGGAAGATATTATGACACTTATATTATTTTCTTTAAAGTCTTGATAAAAATTTCACCTTCATAATTTAATTAGTATAATTTGTTAAATGTTTAATTTTTCAGAAGAAAAATTCAACAAAAAATATTATTACGAATTATGGTAGATTTATATTAATCATATTATCTAACTTTTTATTTTTATTCAAAAAATTAGTCTTCTAAATAATTACACAAAACTGATGTTCCAGTAATTTTATTAAACTGGAATATCCAATTATTATTATAAAAAAGATTAAAATAAATATAATTTGTGATAATAAAAATATCAAACAAATTGTCATGATTAACTTTACCCCATGGGGATATTATTAATTATTTTTATCTTTGATTATATCTTCTATTGATGTTTTTAAAAATCAATGAATTTAATAATGAAAAAATTGACATTATTGTATGTTGATCAAAATATTGTTTTATTAAATTATTGAAAAATCATAAAACATTTTTATAATATATATAATTAGTATGATATTTAATAAAATGATCTAAATTACTTATTTATGATTTAATTTAAATAAATTAGTTAAATATTTCACCCTTTTAATATTGATATAATTGTTACCCTGGTTAAAATGAAATAGAATAACTAAGTGTTAAATTAAAATGATAATGTTTAAATGGACAGGAAAACTTGTCTAAAATTTATTGGTTGATTATACCACAACATTATCTCATCTAATATACTAAAATATTAAAATTTTCAGATTTCTATATCAAGTTTTATTTTTTCATAATTAAATATTTTTGAGGTTTCTGAAAGTTCCCCTCACCTCAATTATAAAAGGGCACAACCTTCCCCACAATTTCAATTCAAATGAAGCCTTCAAGCTAAAAAATTTTAACGACCCAATGTTTTTCAACGGAAATTTCCCTTCTTATATTTATGTCATAAAATCACATGAAAACACAACATAATGAAATAATAAGTGCTAAGTGATCTCTAAACCTAAGTTTATCACACTTGTATTGGGAATTTTGAGAATCTGACATACACGGTTATGTTCAAGATGCTTTTTGGAGTTTAATAAAACAAAAATATTTTTTGGGGAAGAGTGACCTACCCTTGTGAATAGTAACATTCCCTTATGAATAGTAATATGACCCTTATTAATAGTAAATCATCTAACATAATAGTAACCTTACCCATTAATAATTAAATAAAATTTAGACATCTTATAAAGTGATAATTTTACCTTGGTAAACGCTTTGTTATTTGGTAAGTCATAAATAATTAATTATAATTAATAAATTAATTTAAAAGAAAATATATTTTCTTAAAATATGTTATTAAATTATAAAATCAATGTTTTAATGTTTTTAGATAATTTTATAAGACCCTATATAATTTTTGAAAGCACTATAAAATCAGTTTTAATTTTAAAAACTGTTTTTAAGTAAATTATGATTTTAATTAAATATTAAATTAATAATATTTATAATTTTTTTTAAAATGGACTTCATTTTTGGATTCTATACATAGAAAAATGGTTAGGTTAATGTTTTTGGATTTTTCTGAGATACTTGAATTTTTTATGAATAGTAAAATACCATAATTTACAAAATAAGCTAAATAAGATAATTATAGAGTCATGTGTGATGTTCTGCTGATGTAAGACCACTTGGTTCGGTATCACATGATAAAATCCCTATTCTTTTTATTCAAGATACACTATTCCTAGTATTAGGGGAAATTAATAAACTAATGGATTTTATATTAAGGAAACCCCTCTCCCCTCCACTATAAAAACCACCCTTCACACCCTCATTTCCTCACACCTCTCAAGCTCCAAGACTTCACTAAACTCTTCCCAAACACCTTTCCTAGAACCTTTCCCATGTTCAAGAGCATCTGGTCTCACTAAAATACCAATATTAGGCCCTTAAGGAGGATGTCAAGAGGAAGATTTAAGAGGTAATTTCTCTCCCTCTTCTCCTTTAATTTCCATTCATGTTCAACTTCATTTCTTGATCTCTCCCCACCTATCCTCATATAAATGGTATTTTAACTCTAGTATTATAAATATAATATAATTTTATGATTCTAATGGGATATTATATCATCCATCCCCCTTTCCCTCTTCCTTTTATTTTATTAAAGGGAATGTTGTTCGTGAGGTGTTAATTTATCACCTTCAGAAAACGACATGTTTTCCTCTTCCATTTCTACTTTCAGATCTGTTCATGAAACCATTTTTATGGTAGAACCAGAATATTTTATATTTATTATCTCCTATTTCATGTTCTGGAACTAAGTTATGAACATATTTCTCGTGATAAAATAAAACAAGTTCTTTATGATTGAAAAAACACTCAAATTAACCCAAATAATGATCATTTAATTCTTTTCTAATGATTCATCCACATGGATATAATATGATTCATTATAAGATGATTTAATATCCTCTAATATAATTAATAAAATGTGATATCAGTTCTTAATGTTTACCCATGTTCTAACCGAACTTCAATTTAAGAATACAAGTGAACCACTCAAGAAAACCATAAAAACAAACATTCCCGAATAATGTTTTTAAGCTCTATAACTCATCCAAAGGCACATAAAATTACTTAATGAAACAATAATGAATAATATTAATGTAAATAATGTTTTTTATTTCTAATTAATGAATATAATGTCATTATAAAGGACATTAAAGAAAATGAAGCATTCTGATACAAGGTAAGGGGAAATTCTCGAACCCAACTATCATCCTTCGGGTTTTATCTATTTCACTCCATTTTTGATATGGTCACTCATTAATGATAATTGTTTTAATCATTATATTTATTTTTCTGGGATATACATGTTTTCTCATGAAGTTTATGTCAATACAAATGTTTTCAAAAAGAACTCTTCTTTTAAGAACTCAACTTTTTTCTCTCATTCATGGTTGATGGTTCTTATATCAAGTATGTTGTTCCCTCTTTCTTTTGGGAACACAAAGATTATGAATATATTCTTATGAGATGAAACCAATTCCTTACCATGGGTTAGTTATGTTCCTTTTTGATATATGTTCTGTGTGGTATGCATGATAATGATAATATTATGAGGTGACGGGTGCGTCCAGAATTATATAGCGCAATATGAATGTTTCAAAGTGACGGGTACACCTGGAATTATATAGCGATCCAATACATTGGGTAATGTGATGAATCTCATGACTAAATTTGAAAGGATGTTTGAACAAGATGTTATCTTGTTTCAAAAGTATGTGTGGTATTTAACCACTAAGACACGATGTTTCATTTTTATGCATTGCCACATTTCAAGTCTTATATTTATGCTTCATATCATGTTCATGATATTTTTCCATGTTCGGATTATGATCATCCCATCCTATATTGTTATTATCTATCCTCTTATTGGGATTATAGCTCACCCCTTATGATTTATAACCTCAAGTGGCTACTTGTACTAAGGATAGGACAAGTGCCAATAAGAATCTAGAGAAGAATAAATTAAATAAATGTTTATGCTTGATGTTGTATTGGTTATGTATGGTCCTAGTTTACTCAAGACACTAAACCTTTAGATCCTCTATTTGTAATACTATTATGATTCTTATCTTTAAAATTATCTAATAGTAAAGTAATAAAAGGTTGGGTTAATATAGTTGGTATCAGAGGCATGGTTTAGTTAATATGGGAATTAGGATTAGTGAACCCATAGGGAAACCTATAGCATGAGACTAAGTACAAATATGCACACAAGAATATTTAACTTGGGATCCCATATGTTATGTTTTTGGTATAAATTGTTTAAATGAATAAGTTATTCATGAATTTTCTTTCTTGTGTTTTGTTCTAACCTTATTTATTTTAGAAAATGGTGGGAACCAGGAGAAATCCGGCCAACAACTCATGTGAGGGCCAATGCAAAAAATGCCCAAACAACATCCCCAATGATTTTGGAGGTGGAGTTCAAAACTTCATGGCGATTCTTACCAAATTATCTCAGGTTATGAATAATAACCATAATAATGGGGAACGTCCTCCTTCACCAAAGAGGGAGCAATTGGCTATCATATGTTTTATGCAGCAACGACCACTGACGTTTTGTGGATATTCTTATCCACTAGTTGCGGAATAGTGGGTCAACTCCATGGAGAAGATCTTTTATGTGATTCATTGTTCTATGATGGAGAAGGTGAATCTTGCTGTTTATCGTCTACAAGGAGAAGCCGATCAATGGTGGGATTTTATTAAGAACACTAAGCCAAGAGAGGAAATTGAAGAAATGGAATGGGAAGACTTTAAGATAATGTTTCTTAATATGTATTTCCCATTAAATCTTAATACAAATATGGAGAGAGAATTCATATAGATCAAGAAAAAAGAAGTAGAATTAGTCACATCCTAAGAAGTGAATTTCACAAGGCTTACAAGGTATGCTTTGGGTTTTGTTATCAACAATGATAGAAAAATTGATAGATTCTTTAGTGGATTAAAACCACACCTTCAAAAGGGTCTTGAAATTCGAGATTTTGGATGTTATAAAGAAGTCGTTCGATGTGCCCTCAAAGTGGATATGGAGTTTGGAGAATGGTCCCATGGCTATGGGGATAAGAAACGAAAGCGGAGTCTCAAGCCAGTGGATCTAATGATAAAGGTAGGAAGAAAACTCAACGACCCACATGCCAAAAATGTGGTATGTTGCACCATGGTAACTGCGTCAAAGGGATGGGGAAGTTCTTCAAGTGTGGGAAAGAAGGACATCATGGTCAAGAGTGTCGAGAAGAAACAAAAAGGAAGGAGAATGTAGCTGATGAAAGGAGAGTACCACTCATGGTTCAATGCTACAACTGTAGGGAGCGAGGGCATTATGAAAACCTGTGCACTAAACCTCGAGCTCTCAAGGGTAATCAGCGTCAGCAGCCACCGAAGACAAAGGAAGAAGGGAATTCTTATGCTATCACTACTACGGAGGTGGATCGTGATAATGAAGTCGTACAAGTTAGACTTCCTATTCACTCAATAATGGAAAAAGTCTTATTTGGTACTGGTTCTATGCATTCCTTTATATCTAGAAATTTTTCTAGAACTGTAGAATCGAAGCCCCGAAACCTTTAAGTATAGATATCTGTAAAAACATCAATTGGTGAAATCATTGCAACCCAAGTGTTTTACTCTTCTCCAGTTGGATTATGTGGGAAGATTCTTTTGGAAAATCTCATAATACTTCCCTTGGTGGAATTCCATGCTATAATGGGAATGGATTGGATCTCGTTATATAGAGAACATATCAACTATCAGGAAAAGGAAATATCTTTTCATATTCCAAACCATCCCATGCTCCTCTACAAATGCAAGGAAAATCATGAACCTCCTTTGAAAAATCCTTCAATGGTTTGGGTGTTGATTCCCTATGAAGAAGCATACCTCACCCAAATGGTTGAGTAGAAGGAAAGTGCCAAACTTTGAGGAAATGCCCATCGTGAGGAAATACAGAGATGTATTTCCCGATGAGTTACCTGGAATTCCCCCAGATCATGAGGTAGAGTTCTCAATTGAACTCATACCTGGAGCTAATCCTATCTCGAATTTTCCCTATATGATAGCTCTTATCGAACTGGAGGAGTTAAAGAAGAAGCTGCAAGAGCATCTGGACAAAGTGTTCATACACCCTAGTGCATCAACTTGGGGTGCGCTAGTGCTCTTTGTGAAGAAGAATTATGGAACAATGCGGATGTGTATAAACTATCGTGAACTTAAAAATATCACCATAAAGAACAAGTATCCTCTCACAAGGATTGATGACTCGTCCGACCAGTTAAGAGGAGATCAATACTTCTCAAAGTTGGATCTTCATTCTGGATATCATCAGGTAAAGGTGAAGAAGGAAGATATTTAGAAGACTGGCTTCCAAACAAGGTATGTGTACTATGAGTTTTTGGTGATGCCCTTTGGACTTACTAATTCCCCTATAATCTTCAAGGATTTGATGAATAGAGTCTTTAGACATTACCTCAAAAAAAATTGGTAGTTTTTATTGATGATAGTCTCATCTACTCCAAGTTTAAGGAGGAACATGAATAACATCTAAGACTGGTGTTGGTTATATTAAGAAAGGAGATGTTGTACGTCAAGTTCAGCAAGTGGGACTTTTAGATGAATCAAGTCACGTTCTTGGGACATGTGATCACATGTGAGGGAATTTCTATGGATACCTCAAAGACAAAGGCGATTGAGGAATGGCCTAGGCCCTCTAGTGTCACATAAATCTGTAGTTTTCTTTGATTAGATGGGTACTACCAACGTTTTGTGAGAAACTTCACAAGATTTTCAATCCCACAAACTAAGATAACAAGGAAAAGGGTAATGTATGTCTGGATGGAAGAATGTGAGGCAAGCTTCAAGGAGCTAAAGAGAAGGCTGGTCACAGCACCTGTACTCACTCTACCAAAAAGTGGAGAATGTTTTGTGATATACAGTGATGCTTCAAAGAAAGTCTTGGGTTGTGTACTCATGAAAAATTATAATGTGATATCCTATGCCTCACGAAAGTTGATGATCCATGAGAAGAACTACCCAACACATGATTTAGAGTTGGAAGCCATGATTTTTTCTTTGAAAATATGGCGTCACTACCTTTATGGCGAGAAGTGTGACATATACACCAACCACAAGAGCCTAAAGTATATATTCACAAAAAAGGAGCTCAACAAGCGGCAAAGGAGACAGTTAGAGCTAATCAAGGATTATGATTTCTATATTCGCTACCATCCTAGAAAGGTGAACAAGTAACTAATGCTCTAAGAAAAAAAGAACCCGCTACTCTATCCATGTTACGGATTGAGAAAGACCGTATCTTTGTCGATATGCAAAGGATGGATTTGGAAATCATAAGGACATGGGATACATCCTACCTTTCCCAAATGATTGTGCAACCATCCATACAAGAGAAGATTAAGGAAGCACAAAGGGATGATGTAAAGATACACAAGAGGGTGAATTCAGAAAAGGAAGGGAAGATGCAAGAGTTCCATATCGACGATGATGGTGTGATTTGGTTTGGAACACGGCTTTGTGTGCCTTCATCACCCGGGATAAAGAAGGAGTTATTGGAAAATGCACATAGCCCAACTTTCTCTATCAATCCTAGGAGAACCATGATGTACTGTGATCTTTGATAACACTTCTGGTGGGATAACATGAAGAAAGAGATTGGAGAATATATATCAACGTGCTTGGTATGTCAGCATGTTAAATCTGATCGAAAAAATTCCAAAGGTATGATGTAGCCATTTCCTATACCCATGTGCAAATGGGAAAATGATACTATGGACTTTTTCATGGGTCTCCCAAAGACGTCGAAGGGAAATAATTCCATATGGGTTGTGGTTGACCAACTCACCAATACATCCCATTTTATCACTATTAGGGAAAATCTCCCACTTGAACAACTTTCAAAGATATATGTGAAGGAAGTGGTGAGACTGCACGGTGTTCCACTCTCAGTTGTCTCTGACCATGATCCAAGGTTCACATCTAAATTATGGAGAATCCTTCAACATGCTTTGAGTATTGAATTAAATTTCAGCATGGACAATCACCTCCAAACTACTGGCCAATCTGAAAGGACTATTCAGATGCTTGAAGATATGCTAATAGCATGCTCTCTATAATTCAAAGGTGGATGGGATCAGAATATCCCATTGGTTCAGTTCTCATACAACAATAGCTTCCAGTCGAGTTTTTAGATGGCTTCGTATGAAGATCTATATGGAAAGTGATGTAGAACTCCAACTTGTTGGGACGAAGTTGGATAAAGAAAGCTACTTGGAACTGATCTTGTTCAAGAGATGAAAGATAAGGTTGAAGTCATCCAGAAACACATCAAAGCTGCCCAAAGTCGGAAAAAGATCTATGCTAAAAACCATCAAAGGGACTTGGAGTTTGACATTAGAGATAAAGTCTTTCTTCAAATATCTCCATGGAAGAGAGTAATGTGATTCGGGAAGAAAGGGAAGCTAAGCCCAAGGTATAATGCCACCTTTGAGATCCTTGACTGCATAGGAGCTGTGGCCTATCGTCTTGCACTTCCACTGAATATGGCTCAAGTTCATGATGTTTTTAATGTATCACTACAGAGTAAGTACATATTATACCCCTCACATGTACTAAACTCATAGGTGGTGCAGCTGGAAGATAATCTCTCCTATGTGGAACATCCAATAAAGATTCTAGATCGGAGAGATAATGTTCTACGAAATAAAACAATCCATCTTGTCATAGTGTTGTGGAGGAACCATAAGTTTGAAGAAGCTACTTGGGAACTAGAGGAGGTGATGAAGGAGAAGTACCCTCACCTGTTTCTGTAAAGAGATTTTTTTGGGGTGAAATTTCTTAAAGGGGGAGAATGTAACGACCCAAATTTTTTCAGGGGAAATTTTCCTTCTTATATTTATGTCATAAAATCACATGAAAACACAACATAATGAAATACTATGTGCTAAGTGACCACTAAACATAAGTTTTTCACTTCTGTATTGGGAATTTTTAGAATCTAACATACACAGTTGTGTTCAAGATGATTTTTAGAGTCTAATAAAACAATAATATTTTTTGGTGAATAGTGACCTACCCTTATGAATTGTAACATACCCTTATGAATAGTAATATGAACCTTATGAATAGTAAATCATCCAACATAAGAGTAACCTTACCCATGAACAATTAAATAAAATTTAGACATCTTAGAAAGTGACAATTTGACCTTAGTAAAGGTTTTGGTATTTTGTAAGTAATAAATAAATAAATAAAATTAATTAATTAATTTAAATGAAAATTTATTTTCTTATAATGTGATCATTAATTATCAAATCAAAGTTTTATAGTTTTTAGATAATTTTATAAGACCCTAGGTAATTTTTGAAATCATTATAAAATCAGCTTTAATTTTAAAAACTGTTTCTTAAGTAAATTATGATTTTAATTAAATATTAAATTAATAATATATAGAAAATTATTTTTAAAAAATTGAATTCATTTTTGTATTCTATATGTACAAAAATGGTTCGGGTAAATTTTTGGGATTTTTCTGAGATACTTGAATTTTTATGAATAGTAAAATACCATAATTTACAAAATAAGCTAAATAATCTAATTATAGAGTCATGTGTGATGTTCTGCTGATGTAAGCCCAGTTGTTTCAGGATCACATGATAAAATTACTATTATTGGTCATTCAAGACTCACTATTCCTTGTCTTAGGGGAAATTACTAATCTAATGAATTTTATTTTAAGGAAACCCCTCTCCCCTCCACTATAAAAATCACCCTTCACACCCCCATTTCCTCACACCTCTCAAGCTTCATGACTTCACTAAACTCTGCCCAAACACCTTCCATATCCCCTATCCCACGTTCAAGAGCTTCTGGTCTCATCAAAAGACCATGTTTAGGCCCTTAAGGTGGATCTCAAGAGGATGATTTAAGAGGTAATTTCTCTCCCTCTTCTCCTTTAATTTCCTTTCAAGTTCAAGTTCATTTCTTGATCTCTCCCAACCTATATTCATCTAAATTGTATTATAACTACATTATTATACAAATACCCGAATTTTATTATGCTACTGGGATATTATATCATCCAAATCCCTTTCCCTCTTCCTTTTATTTTATTAAAGGGAACGTTGTTCATGAGGTGTTAATTTATCACCTTCAAAAAATGACTTGTTTTCTTCTTCAATTTATACTTCCATATCTGGTCAAGAAACCATTTTTTGGTTGCACCAGATTATGTTATATGTATTATACCCTATTTCATGTTCTGTAACTAACTTATGACCATATTCCTAGTGATAAAATAAAACAAGTTCTTTATGATTTAAAAATCACTCAAATTAACCCAAATAATCATTATTTAATTCTTATCTAGTGGTTCATCCACAAGGATATAATATTATTAATTATAAGATCATTAAATATCATGTAATATCATTAATAACATGTAATATAAGTTCTGAATGTTTACCCATGTTCTACTCGATCTTCAATTTAAGAATACAAGTGAACCACTCAAGAAAACCATAAAAATAAACTTTCCTGAATAATGTTTTTAAACTCTATAACTCATCCAAAGGAACATAAAATCACTTAATGAAACCATAATGAACCATATTAACGTAAAAAAGTTTATGGATTTCTAATTAATGAATATAATATCATTATACAAGATATTAAAGAGAAGGAAGCAATCAGATACAAGGTAAGGGGAAATTTTCTAATGAATTTTATGTCAATCCAAATGTTTTCCAAAAGAACTCTTCATTTAAGAACTCAACTTTTACCTCTCATTCATGGTTGATGGTTCTTATATCAAGTATGTTATTCCCACTTTCTTTTGGGAACCAAAAACTTATGAATGTATTATTATGAGATGAAACCCATTCCTTATCATGGGATGGTTATGTTCATTATTGATATATGTTCTCTGTGGCATGCATGATAATGATAATGTTATGAGGTGACGGGTGCACGCGGAATTATATATCACAATATGAATGTTTCAAAGTGACGGGTACGTCTGGAATTATATAGCACTCCAATGCATTGGGTAAAGTGATGAGTCTCATGAGTAAATGTGAAATGATGTGTGAACAAGATTCTAGCTTGGTACACAAGTATGTGTGGTAGTTTACCACTAATACATGATGTTTTATTTTTATGCATTTCCATATTTCAAGTCTTATATTTATTCTTCCTCTCATGTTCATGGTCTTTTTCTATATTTTCATTATGATCAACCCGTACTATATTGTTCTTACATATCCTCTTACTGGGATTCTAGCTCACCCCTTTTGATGTAGATCATCTGGTGGCTACATGTACTAAGGAGAGAACAAGTGGAAATAAGAAGCTAGAGAAGAAGAAATTAAATAAATGTCTATGATAGATGTTTTATTGGTTATGTATGGTCCTAGTTTTCCCAAGACGCTAATCCTTTGGATCCTATATGTGTAGTACTATTATGTTGTTTATCTATAAAATGATGTAATAGTAAATTAAGAAATGGTTGGGTCGCTATAAAATTTCCCTAAAAATTTCCCTTCTCAACTACTTTAGTCATATTCTAGATGTGCTAGTATTCTTATAAGACCAACTCTAGTGCCATTAAGATAAAATTTAGAGGGAGCTCATCTAAGAAGAGGTAATATTCACTACCGATTCTTTGAGATTATTTATTATTATACATCCAATTCATGATTTTTTTACTTTATAAATTAATTAATCTTCTGTATATTGTATTATGAGATGTTATTAGGATTATATAATATCCATATTCCACCTTAAATCTATCCTATGAAAAATTAAATCACCACCCATGCGTACGTATGGCTTACTGTCTCCACACTATGGTGTGATCTATTTTTCACCACCACATGACTTGGATGGGTATAATGATAGAAATAATAAGAATATATGATTATTATGAAAAGTTATTTATTATTTAACTATATATATACCATCAAATATTCTGCCATTTCAAAATTAAAGTAATGATATAATCGCTCGTTCATACATACATCCTACCGTCTCTACGATGCGATGCGATTCATTCTACATGATGCCTATTAAATAACGATTATATAAATATACATAATAAATAAATATGATATATACTATTTTAATATCATTTAGGAATGATATAACAATAACCTAATAAAGAGAACCAAAACTTATTCATAAAAACATTCATAAGAACTTAGAGTAGTTAATACCTTAATAATGTGTAACAATGAAACATTACTAAAAAAAGAAGATAATATAATCATATATGATATCATAAAAAAAAGATGATTCAAAAATAGGTCAATGACATAATTTATCTCATTATAAATGATTTTTCGATACATATGAAGGATAGTAGTCCTATGGTAAGAGATAATTTTTCAATCTCATTATTATTTGATTTTGTTTATACATTAGTATTTACTGAGTATATTTATCATCCAGATCCATGTTTTAAAAATATATCAAATTATTTCTATTATTTTACTACTTTTTAAAGTAAATTTTACCCACTATTGAATTTTTACTAAACATTTTGAAATGAATCATTCTTCCTTTTTCTATACACAATACTTTTTTACTTTTCTGGAAAGAGTACGAGAATAATGTTTTTTGACTTATACAACCTGAATGGATTCATAAGTATTCATAATTAGTTAATAAATGAAACTTCCTCTACATAATTTCTTATTGATTTTTAAATAAATAATTTTTATTTAAAATTGTGAATCATTTTGAGGAAATAAAAAAATTGCAAGATGAAAGTATATTATCCCCAAGAATTAAGTTCAAATGTTTTATAATAAATATTTTCAATTTAAGATGATCCTCTTAAAATGTGGTTATGTTTATATCACAATTATTACAATGATCTTATTGTGTTAGTAATGGAACTATATTTTATATGGATTATTTTATGATGTAATTTTGTTTAAGAAACACATTTTAGTTCATGGGATATTATATAGTGAATGATTTTTGTTTTTGTGGCACATATAAGAATGATTTCATAATGAGATTGGTGGTACCTATATCTCCATCAAATTAATGGGGTAATGATTTATATATCATTATCTTGACATGGATGAAATGAAAAGTAAATCTAGTTCAGTAATATAGTGCTAAAACGGCATGTAAATCCAGTTCAGTAATATAGGGATGGAATGATGAGTGAACTCAGTTTAGTAATGGACTTTTTCCACTATGATGATCTTGGATATAATCCTTGGATAATATGGAAATGATTTTCTATTCTTATTTGTTTTCCAAAATGTCATGTTTTATTCTAATTCTATATTACTATATAAATGATCATTATGGTTTATGCCTTATGTACTGCAATGATTTATTTTACGACTGATGATTTTTATATTTGAAATATATGTTCATGAATTTAAATAAATATGTTTATGTTTTCCTTGTTTTCCCTTACTAATCATTTGAGATCACCCTATTTATGTTTTTCATTCCCCCAGGATATAAATAAAGGTTTTAGGTTGGAAAACTAAAGATAAAGTTACTTATGGGAGATGTTGAAGATTATTCACCAAGCAACAAGAATGTGTTCCGATTCTCTAAATACACTAAACTTTTATTATATTTGGAAGTCTATTTGTGTGTCGTATTATTTATTCCTCAAAAGAAATGTAATTTCCATATACTTAAAGCTTGGGATGTTATATATGGGGCTCATTCTTTTTCCCATTAATAAAAATAGTATTAACCTTCTAATTCTAGATAACCATAATTGTTCGCCCCTATCAGTGTAAACATCATTCTTACACTTAAGGTCCCTCATCGCATTCCATATATTGATCCACATCAAGACCTCAAGCAATAAATTGACCCAATTTTTAGTCTCTCATTAACCAAATCATCTCATTATGGAACTGGGAACTCAAACCCAGAATGAATAATAAGATTTCTCATAGTCTATTCCTAACCAATATTGGGTTTTCATCTATTAATATAAAATCATCAAGGGTCATAATATAAAAACAACCCACAAAAATAATGTTGTTGTCATAATTAATTAATGATCCATCAATATGTTATTTAGAAAAATAAAGTTTGAGATGATGTTGATGCAATAATTGGTCAAGAAGAGTTTCACAAAATTATAAAAACATATCCATTTTACTATTTTATAATTCTATTTTCATATTTTGAAAACCATTTGGCACCAGTAACATGTAATGAAAATTTCCAGATATATTGAAAAACCAAGTATGATGCATGAACTTATTCCCTCTTACAACCCTGAGCTAAGACTAAACAAATAATCATCTAACAATGAATGTCATACTAGAATCAATATAATAAATAATACAGTTCAAAATAATGGAAAAAAATTACTATGTAATATGGACCTTTCATAGACTATGGTTCATTATATCATGTTATAAGATCCATCTTGATCTCTAAAAACATCCTATAGGAAACTTACTATCTCATATAGTAAGAAAATAAAAATAAATCCTTTTATACCACTTTGTTATTCCATAACTCAAACCACTCAAATTGAACCCAAGTCGAAGTGTCACATGAACTCATCATGCCACATTATAATCTAGAAGTTGTAGGATAACAGTGAAATTTTATAACCTACACTATGATACTATACACTTGGTATCATCATTTGTAATTAACATTGAATAAAAAATCAATATTTAACATCAGTGTAATCATAGGGAATTATAGATAAATACCAGCCATAAATATTAGATAAATAAGAATATAATTTAATAGATATGATACCAATGCTCTATATATTGAAAAATAACCCAGATATATCCTAATAGGATGATCAAATAAAAAAATGAAACTACATTAAAACACTAAGGATACACAACAATGAAAACCAGGTCCCTACTCTGACCATTCTCCCAAATATATTCCTTTGATTCATTGAATCTACCTTCTAAATAAATTAAGGTACCCAATTCATGAACTTATTTCATGTCTAGTTATATATTGTCACCCTATCATTAAGGGGAGGTATAATAAAACATTCCTTACAATTTCTGACTCCACTAACCACTCACTATGTGTGAGGAACATTACAGTGTTATGATTATTACCCTCTCACTCAAGTTAGGATATCATTTCACATCCTAGTCATTATTCTCCCACTCGGGATAATATCTCATATTGAATCCTAACATCCCCACTCTCACTTACAATAAGTTCTTATATCATATCATACACACTACCCTATCAATCCTGATAGGTTTCGATATCATTCACGGCCACTACGCTATCTCTCAATGTAGGGTCTCTTACCATATCCCTTATCAAATCACCTACCAATAACTTATCACACATGGAAAGGGATAATAACTTAGTTGTAACATGGAAAAATCATAAATGACATTAAACAACAACATGAAAAAGACTATAGTATAGTCCTTAGATATCTACCCTCATAACCACATATATCTCTTTTCTATAGGGTGGAACATAAAACACACATTGTCATGTTGATCGACATCAACATCCATAACCATGTATTTTATTCGTAGCTATCAAAACTCATAATTTAAATTACTGGTGGGTTTCAGCCAACTCAAAAAACTATCCCTTAAGTTACCCATGTTCTGATGCATATTGTTGGGTACTATATACAATTTAATGGAACATCTATATACTAATTCCACTTACATACTGCCACAAATAGCCACCTATCCAACCATGGAATACCCTTTAGCTCAATTTATCCCCTAAATGTATTCCCTTTAGTTATCGTTACCTACATCAAGTTTGCATCCTTCTCAATCAGAATCCACATACCAAGGAAAGTTTATTTACCCTTTCATCATTCAATATGTCTTGTTATGAAATAAACATGTAGATTTTCTTCAATATTTAACAACATAATTATATATTAAACTTAATTATTAAATCATTCCTTGGATAATATACTGGTTTTCAATATTCCAACCTTTTAACATTAGGAGTTTCATTATCCAACGACTATCTCCATACACTTTGTCACAAAATTACTTAGTCTCGATGAGAACTGGTATATTTTTATATATCCAAGACTTATAATCTTCCAAGTATTTCACTAGGCCTGACCCTATAACACCCTGATATTTTAAATGAAAAACATTATCATTTCTATGATATACAACACACATCACCAAGCATAAATGGACCACTAAATATATAATTTATAAATTACTATTATAACTGAGTCATTGGAGTAATTATAATAAATATAATCATCAAAATTATGAAATATACAAGGTTCATATGAAAAAAATATACATTGATAAATATTTATTAAATAAGGAATTTTTTTCCTTAAATTCATTTTCTACTTAAAAAAAGTTACATTTTCATAATAACAGTTCTTATTTATCTTTATTTATGGATAACATAATTAATTTATCTCGATTTTAGAAATCTAATTTTAAAAAAGGTTATAACTTTGGAAATAATAAAATCAAAATTATCTTATGGTGAATGTTTCGTATTTTTCTAAAAAATACTTGTTTTTCAATGAATAGAGAAAAATATCCATTTATGTAAAATTATCATTTCTTTTCATTAAATCATGTAATTTAAATTCTGAATATATTTTAAATTATTTTAATAAAAAATAAATGTGATATATTTTATTTATAATAATTTAAATAATTTAATTTGAGTCTTCATTTTTTATAATTTTGTAACAAATCCATTTTTATGATTAAAACACATTTTTTTCTAAAAACTTATTTTATGTAAATAAGTTTTTCCTATTTTAGTTAATTAAAATAATAACTAATATGGAATAAATCGAATGAAATTTATGAAATATATATCAATAAATATTAATTTAAATTCATATAATGAAAATCAATAGTAATAAAGTTAATGTAAACCATATTTTCCTTCAAAAATGATTTATCCTGAAAACTATTTTTCATAGCGCTTTGCTAGAAAATCATAAAACAAATTTATTCCTCTTAGAGTTATTGAATTTTTTAAAATTTATTTAATTTACCAAATAATAAAACTAGATAATATTAAATACGGCTACATAGAATTTGGTTATATGGAATAGTAAAAATAGTAAAAAAATCACCATTGAAAAGGGGAAATCATGTTAAACTTGATTAAAACGTAATGATAAGGTGTTATTTTCCATATGAAACCTTGTTTTTACCTTATCACCTTATTCACGGTATTAATTTTTGTATGGGGTATGTTTCCATGAAAGTTAACTTTATGATATTTTATGTAAATAAAGAGTCAAAATGTCACTCTCTAACTTCAAAGAACTAGTATGTGTTCATATAGTGATAAAATAATGTTGTGAATGAATATTAAAGGCTATTTTTATAATAATATAATTTATTTATTTTTTTAAAACAATTATAATTTTATTAATTATGTAGTTACCATAAATTCTTAGATAAAATCGATATTTCATTTAATTTATAAATAGAAAAATAATATAATTGATATTAAAAATATTATAATTATTATAATTTGAGTTATTTATAGTGATAAATTAATTATATATATATATATATTACATATTAATTAGTTTTTAAATGAATATATTCAAATTCCTTCTCTTTCTTGGAGTCTATAATGTAAAATTAAATGAATAGTGAACAAATTGGCATTAATGATATTATATAATTCATAATATTTTCCTACATAATTTAAAATCTAATAAATTATTGTATTTAGATTGGTGAATTTTTATGGTTGATAACATCAACCATATTTTATTTATGATTCATTTTTTTCATTAATGATTAAAATATAAACCATATAAAATTAAAAATATTGATACCTCATTTATGTATAAAATAAGATAACTAAGATTTCAAACACAACAATAAGTTTTAAAACACCACCTAAACATGCCACTTTTTTTAAATGGTATTAAGACCAAAAAATATTGTTTATTAGAATATCATGCCATTTGGGAGAATTTACCTAAATAAAGACCTATTTATATATTAATATTTTAAGAAATTATAAAACTGAACCACCCCTCACTTATAAATGGGATCCAACTATTCTATTCCATTAAAATATAAAAAAACTTGGTTCAGAAAATATCATAAAAAATTTCTTCCTTATATCCATTAACATATCATATATCCATTTTTTATTATAAATTACTTTTGGAAATTATTTGTGTGCAAATAATTAATTTGAAACCAAATAAATAATTTTACCAAAAAATTAAATGATATTTAAAATATTTGGTTTTTCATATTCATTCATTACATTCTAATAGATAGTTGATAACAATCATATTAAATAGTAATAGTACAATGTTGTTTTGAAAAACTAGGTCTTGTGTATAACACAAGTTATCAAATGAATTCTCTATTGTGTGTAATAGAAAATAAAGTTTGTGTAGCATATACTATAATCCATACTCTATGATATATGTAGTTCCATCTTAACTTGTTTTTTATATAATAAAATTGGGAATTGGTATATAATTCAATGAGAGACATTAATAAATTTTAATTTATTAGATAAATAATAATTCATAAAAATATGGGTTGTTACATGTCTTCTCTTTAATCATTTACATTTTCTAATTTTACATTAGCTTTTTTATTTTATTTTTTTGAAACATTTATTTTCAATTTTACATGATTGGGTTTTCCCTAGTGGTTGTATAGGGATTACGGGATGTGTTATTAAACCTATAAACTATTGAGCTATTCGAGCTATAAGGAGGTAACTAAGTCATGGACTTCATAAAATTTTGTATTGTGGAAAAAAAGAATGATGGATTCATGATTACCTATATAGGTATGATGAATTCCAAAAACCAAAAATGAAATGACACAAAATACTCAACATGTATAGGATATCCTATATTTCTAAACCTCTTGGGAAACAATATAATGATGAGATATATTAAATTTTGGGCCCTATAGAATTAAGTTCATGTGAACAAATCATAGAAACACTCTTATAGTGCAATATGGTTGATGAATTGAATATAAAGGAGTGTGAACCCAAAAATAAATATAATGGGGAGATGGATGAAAAATGTAAACCGATATATAAGAATATTTAATTATATTTTGAAAATATCTTTTCATGTCTGGTTGTAGGCAATAAATTCTTGGAAGAAAAATTAAATTATTAAGAAGTGTAGATGAGTGAAGAAATGAAGGAGGAGTGTAGTGAGAAAACATTATTTATATTCATTGATATATTGGAAAATTATGAAGAATGGGACTCCCTCCTACACTTACAAAAATGGAAAATGATAAACATGATGGATCCCATCAATGATATTTTCATATGGAGTGGAAGGCCATCCCATGCTAAAATAAGAATTGTAGAGGTATCTGAAGGGGAAAAGGTTGCTAAAATTACCATATTTAACACAATATTTAAATAGTAACAATCATTTGAAGAAATAGTGAATTACTATAATTGAATGGTATCAATTATTAGTGAGAAAGAACCCTTGAAACCCTTTTAAAAAGAAAACTAATGTGTACCCAGTCAATTAATGGAAAAAGAGTCACCTCTAACTCATGGGAAATATGACATGGTTTTAGATAATCACAACAATAATACATTTCATGAATAAAAAAATAAAAATGTACTATTGAATGAAATTGATTCTACTATGTCTAATAAAACTATAAAGGAATAATCCCCAAAAACATTACAAAATAAGATTATAAAAGCTGATGAACTTCAGAGGTTGACACTAAAAAATTAACAAAAATGCAGGAATATGTGCTTGATTAAGGGTTCTCTATAACCACTGAAATTTAGGAAGACAACGCTTAAGAATAAGTATTTGAGAATGAGGAAGCTTTATAATCTCAAATATATTTCATGGAAAGATAAAATGACTAGTGTTAATAATAGGTACAAGGGATTACTATAATTTTTTCAAATAATAGTGTAATTTTTTATTCTTTTTTACTATCCACATCCTAGTGCTGATTCCAATACAGTTTCAAGAAACCCTCCCATTATAAGAGGAGAAAAATAAGTCTAAATACACAATAATTATGTTCATTCCAAAATCTTAACTATGTAATACTCTTTTATACTCCCATTATGTGACACTAGTGGTACGAGGTCTAGCCAAATGACCTAAAATAAATCACTTCTTAGGGGAAACCCTAGTTGTTAATACTTTATTGGATTCTATTTTCATTTTCATTTCTATTTTTATTTTAGTTTATAATTTTCGTTGAGTATCACATGTTCTTTAAATTATTATTCATTTTCGGGTTTCTTATAAATTATATTTTGATGTTTTTAAATTAAATAATATCTCTCAATCTTCTTGAGAGAGTTGAAGATTCGGATTCATGACTCGGTCTAATAGAGGGGAGTGCAGGAGTTAAATCTAACTCAACTACGGATCGTGCTTTATATATAGATACCATTACTCTTATTATGGTTAATGTTCATCTCGGGATGGGGACTTAAGGTCCTAGTTAGTTTTGAAATGATTCTAACCAGCATAGTTAGATGCCCCAATAATTCTCCCAGTGATTAATTGGTTAAATTTCATAAGTAGATATTCTTTGATGCATATTAAGAAGAACCATATCTTCAAACCAATATCACATATATTAATTCTTTGTTTCCTAATTTAAGACTATTTTGTGTTCATATTGAATTTTTTCACATTATTTAATTTCTTTAGTTAAATTACATTAAAATTTTTCGATTCAATTATGAAGACCTGAATATTAGTTTAGAGATTACTGTTAGGATTCTCAATTTCCTTATAGAATCAAAACCATACTAACACTAAGACATTTTTTAGTAGTTATGGTTATTTCTGGAGAAATATATATGTTTTTATTTTCTATCCACACAAAGGTATTATTGATTCACTCTAACATGTCAAATTTTATGGAACATTTTGAAAATAATTGGATGGATTCAATGGGATTGACCACGAATCAATTAAAAAATATATATGGAATGAATTATTCATTATGAAAATTATAGAGCTATTAGATACCCCCAAATACGGTGAATTGTACACAAATAGATATATTAAAAAAGTTGGATAGACAAGTTGTTAGAATTGTAATCAACAAACACTATATCGGACATATTATGGGTTATAAACCTACATATTTTTGAAAAAAATTGGATTTACCATACTATAAAATAATAAAATTTGTAAGGACCATGCCTAAAAACATTAAAAAATAAGGAGTTTTAAAACATGATTCAGAATTTAAAATTTCAAGGATATTTATGGATTATAGTTTAAGAGAATTGTGTCATAACTTTTACATTGAAATCTTGTATATTATAAATTCAAAACTTCGGATCAGTATCTATTTTTACCTAATATAAAACCTTTAAAAATAAACACTTTTACTTATCATAACATATGTTCCCAATTTTCATATTGACCTCTTCATTTTCCCTACACATCTTTAAAAAACACACTAATTCATAAATAAAACAACTAACTCTTTTAGAAACTAAATAGAAACAATTTTTAGATGAATTATAGAATTATATTCATAACTCATGTAAGAAATAACCTGATCCTAGTTAAAAATTTCACATCCAATACTTATTTTAATCATAAATTTCATTTAATTTCCATTCATGATTTTTTTTGGGGTTTCCAAAGGTTTTTTGGATGAAAGGGTGGGTTTTCATAATTTGGGCCAAACTGTGAGCTAGTTTCCAGATTTAATAACCAATTTTATTTCTTTTATAAATATTCAATATTTTAATATTTTTCATCTATTTAAATTCCTAAATTGCCACCCCTGACCTATTAATGCCACAATTTCAACTTAGACCCCTTATGAATTTATAATAATGGTTGATTTGGGTTTTTATTTAAGAAATTGGGCCAGCATGAAAGCCCATTTCCAAAATTTTTTTAAAATTGTTTATTTAATATCTTATTAAATTTTAACTATTTATTGGTGATTCCAACTCTAACCCAAGACCACTAAACCTTGGTGCACCCCCATTCTCTTATCCTCCTCCTTGGAGCTCATTTTCATCATAGATTAAGTCGAATTATCTTATGCTTCACCAATTCGAGTAGATTTATAATGGTTATTTGTTTCCTTCAGAAATACTTCATTTCTCAATAATTTTTCCCCATTAAATTTCCTAAATGGTCTAATTATCCTTTTTATAACGTCCCTTGAAGGTTTTGTTTGTTGAAAATCCAGATACTGATATATTTGCGGTGATTTATTCAAGATACCTCAAGTAAGTGTGTGTCCTTCAATTTTCTTAGGGTTTCATTCAATGTGCTTAGGGTTTATTCCATTATCCATGAGGTTCCTAATGTCCAGAAATTAGGGTTTAGAAATTAGGGTTTTTTCTTTTGTTTCATTGTCAGAAATTTCTGGTTTTAGGTCTGTTTTACCTTTCTTGAGGTGTGGTGGTTGTGCGTTTGAGTTTTTGCACAAAGGATTCAGGAGTTTTCATTACCTTGGTAGGTGATTACTTTTTTATGAAATATTTGTGTCATATAATTCTATATTTATCATATTTTCAATTTTATCTCATTTTATTTTTGTTGCAAAAATTAGTTTTAGGGGTGTTTGTATTGGAAAGAATTTTAAATTCCAATTTTATGTGAAATTTGGGGTTTTCATAAAAATGGTTCATAATTTTATTTGGGGATGAACTATAATGTTTTTTTTTGGTTTTATAAAAATGTATTAGGGCATAAGATTATGTTTTTAATGTTTATCTCCCCTATTTTCTGCTGGGAAATCTGATTTTGGTGACGTTTGATAAGTGAAGGATTTTTGGGCACCATTTTGGAGCTAAATTGGTTTTTTACATGGATATTTGATGTTATGACTAATGGGGTTTTTTTGTTACACATGTAATAGGTTTATAGAAATATTTTGGGCACTTTTAATTCTGTTTTGGAAAATGTGAGTGTGCACAAAGTGTGAAATGTGGGCTTTTCATGGAATTTTTGGTGAAAAATAATGCGGTTTTTTGAGAAATTTTTTTATGGAAAATCAAAGTGTTTAGTTGTGTTTTTTAAGTGTTATAAAGTTTTTTTACCATATTTTTTATTTTCATGTAAAAATTAGTGGTGTTTTATATTAAAACGGATGTGTGTATCATGCAAAAATTCTTTGGGCACAAAGGGGGAAGCCCAGGTGCTTATTTGGGGAAATTGTGTACAAGTACGGCTAGTGGACCAGATGGGTTTTGTCCCTATTTCACATTGAATTTAGATAAAGACAACTCTAACTAAACTATGTGGATGGTTATTAGGTACCACTTTGTTATTGGTATGTTCTCTAATAGTTTCTCATGCATGAGAATGGATTTTACTATGGTTACTTTACACCGAGTTACAAGGTACTTAGGGCCCGTGATTATCTAGTGCCGAGGGGTGTTCCCAATTTTTTTTCTCATTGATTTTTCATATATTACACTATTTTTGGGTGGGTTAGAAATTATATTATATTATATGACATTCCAATTTAATTTTTTTAACATACTAAATGTTTTATCTCGAAAACTATTTTCAATTTAAAGTTGCATTTCTTGGAATTTAACGCCGCTTTTCTTTTCATATCAAAACTACTTGATTTTTCAACTTTTAGTTCATGATATATGGAATAATTAGGTGGTATCCTATTGGTATTAGGCTCACACCAAACATAAACCCCTTGAGTGTAAGTAGAAATTATCATTCTTTACTCATGTAAGGTGACGGCTTTAGGTGAAGGCGGTTCATGGTGTTAGTTCCCATCCTTGGTGTGGAGTTATGGAAACATCTTGTGGGTGATGACCCCACATCATGTGGAGTCCATGGGGATGTTTTTATTATATTTTTTTGTGTCTTTGGACCTTTTGTATTGCATTTTATCGTATGTATTCCGTTCTTGATTTTTGTATAAACCTTGTTTGGTATGAATTTTTCAGATTTAGTTTAACAAATTTTTTTGATGTTTTATGTAAGAATATCAGGTTAATAATTCAGAATACAAGATAAATGATTCCAGTGAACATGTTCCAGCCTATGGGGATAGGGAATTCCCTTCAAGAATTTCCACATGCTACGTTTGGTGCTAGTATTGGTGGCCACCAGATACAGTTTGTGAAAAAATGGTATCAGAGGAGGCCCATGTTTTTTATGTTATATTTCGATATTGGGATGAGTCGGGATAGACAAGAGCTAAGACTATTAGGGTTCGGGGATTCATCCAATAGTAGGGTTCCTGGACCGCACCTCTTGTAGCAGAACATGAGTCACTTGGGGACATTGGAATTGTCTAATTGACATCACATTCAAGTGAGACGTGTGGGATGCAGGCCACACATGGACATCAGGCAGGGGTGGGGTAGTTGATTTTTTATTACTGGCATGTTTTTATATTATATATATTCTAGGTATTTGATTTAAAATTTTAGAATTTTGGTATTGACAATTGCTTTGTGACTGTTGTATTTTGTAGCAACATGCCTCCCCAGAAAGCTCAAACGCACCCACAGGAAGAAGCTAGAGAGAGTTCTCCAACACCGATCGATCAGAGGCTAGTCGAGGATATGGTCTGAGCTGTCCAAGCTCTAGGAAAAGGATTTTATCCTACTCCTATTCCTGCTATGATAATTGATTAAAGCCTTTTAAAATATAAAGAACGTGAATTTTTGAAAAAACACACTGCCTACCTTCTGAGGCAGCTCAGAACCCGAGAAAGCAGAAGAATTGATCGAGAAGATCGAGCGTATGTTTGATTTCTTGGAAACACCTGAGGAGCTCAGGGTGAAGTGTTTCTCCTTTCAATTAAAGGGTCCTAAAAATAATAGGTGGGATTCAGTGCTTTAGACTAGGAAGAATGAGCAGACACACTATGGAGATTTCATGGTCGTCTTTAATGAACAGAATTTCCCTGAGGTCTTGGCATATGCCAGGTCCTGAGAGTTTATGGACCTTGTTCAGGGGAATATTTATATGATAGAGTATGCCAACCTTTTTCACTAATTTGGTTCAGTATTCCCATTAAATTGTCTCTAATGAACAATTAAAGGCCCATAGGTTCGAGAAATGTTTGCGACCAGAGTTATACTCCCATGTTTTCATGTTTAACCTAAGGACATATGCTGAGGTCGTTGACCGAGAATGTATTGTGAAAATGGACCCTATAGGCAGGCCTAGTTTTTCTGGGATAGTTTCACCTTTGGGAAGTGGTATATCTTCATAGAATAAGAGGAAGCAGGAGGATTATGTGAAAATGGAAGGTGGCGGTTCGGGCAACTCATCCAGGCAGTCTTCATCTGGGGTGTCTGATGCGAGATCAGTCATGTGCCACCAGTGTGGGAAATCGAGGCACATCCAAACTGCATGCCGAATTTCTCCAAATCCTTATTAACAATGTGTAGGTCTGGGTTATTTTTAGTTCTTTTTAGTGGTGTCATGTCCACATCTGAGTGGGGAAGGGTCAGTAGAATCAAGAGGTGTGCCAGCACGGTCTGAGCTGTCGAAGACTAGGGGATCTCGATTTGGTGGTCGGGGTGGTAGGGCTGGATCATCTTCTAAGAAGATCCAGTTTAGGGAATATCCAAAGACTACTGTTCATCTTCATTCAGAGACCGGACAACTCCATGTAGTGGATAGGACACCAGAAGTATCAGAGGAGAAACTATCGACAGTTCAAGGTACCGTTTTGATCACATATTCTATATCTCCTACTCTTTTGGATAATGGTGCCTTTGTTTCATTTATTTCGGTCTGTTTTGTAGACACACACAATTCTATTACCTATTTATTATCTTTTATGATGGATTTGGTGACACAACTAGGAAAGAAGGAGGAGGAGGGTCTCAGGTGCCCATCATATGCACTTTCCATGTCAGGGGTCGAGATGGAGTGGGACCTCTATGTCTTAAATATGTACCTTTTGAGGTCATACATGGGATAGATGGATATTATAGTTCTTAGAACACAACAATTTCTAAATATGGTGAGTGAGTTTCCTAGAAACTGCTGGGAGTCGTCGGGTTTTTTTTGTGGAGAATGTGATCTTCAGTCGGTTCGCACAAGAGCTCTACTCCAAGAGTTGGGATGTCTTATCTTCTAGTTACTGTCACTTTCTCTAGGTTATGATGGTCTTTCCACTGAGGGTTCATTAACACATGTGTTGAATGAGTTTATTATGGTATTCCCAAATGTTTTTTCATTTTTTTCCCAGAGCTGGATGTGGACTTTTCTATTGATATGGCACCGAGAACACATCTGATATCTCTTCCCTCTTATCTCATGTACCCCACCGAGATGATGGAATTAAAGATAAAACTAGATGACTAAGAATCCAAGGGATTAATTCACCAATGCATCTTGCCTTGGGTTTCTCCTTTTTGTTCATGAAAAACGCTGACGGATCCCTCTGGTTGTGCATTGACTACCAAAAGCTGAATAAGGGAACAATTAATAACGAATACCCTTTTCACAGAAGAGATAATTTGTTTAATTAGTTGAAGGGGGAAATGTGGTTCCCAAAAATATACCTGTGTTTGGGATATCATGAGCTAAGGGTGATGGAGTTAGATATCCCAAAGACAGCCTTCTGAAGGAGGTATGACAAATTTGAGTATTTTCTCATCCCTTCAGATTGACCAATGCTCCAATGGTCTTTATGGAACTCATGAATTGGGTGGTCCATCTATATCTAGATTACATCATTATAGAGTTCATGGATAACATTATAGTATACTCTAGCTCTGAGTAGGATTACAAACATCACTTAATTATCGTCTTGGGAACATTATGGTATCACCACCTCTATTCAATATTTTCAGAGTGCACTTTCTAGATCAAGGAAGTGAGATTTCTGGGTCCTATGATCTCTGAGCAGGGGGTTTTACTAGACCCAGAGAAGATTTGTGTGGTTATTTCATGGGATAACCCGAATAATTTGTTCAAGATCAATAGATTACTTGGCCTATATGGTAATTAAAGGTGATACATTCAGGATTTATCTTAGCTTTCTTCACTGATGGCCACACTCACCTAGAATGGGGTGAAGTTTTTATGGGTCCCAGAATGTTGAGAATTGTTCGAGGAGCTACAAAGGTAGTTGAAAACCACCCCAATTCTCATTTTTGCAGAGGCTGGAAAGTGGTTTGTAGTCTATTTTGACTCTTCAAGTATGGGTCTTGGGTGCATGCTTTTGTAGGATGATCATGTGGTGGCGTATGGCTCTCACCAACTTCGACAACATGAAAAGAATTATCTGACCCATGACTTCGAGTTGTCTACAGTGACGAATTCATTGAAAACTTGGCATCACTAAATCTTTGGGTAGAAGTTTGTGGTCTACTCTGATAAAAAAATATTGGCCTATATCTTCTCACAGAAGGACCTCAACTTGAGGCAGTGTCATTGGATCGAGTACTTGAAAGGGTTTGACATTGATATTGTATATACCCCAGGAAAGGGTAATGTGGTGGCTGATGCTTTGAGTAGAAGAGTTCCAGTACATTCTTTGAGGAAGTCCAGTAATGAGTGGACATTAATGGGGCTCTTTTCTCAGATGCACTTGGAGACCAGGGAGCACAATGTTGGTGCATTCTTGGAGAGCATCCAGTTGACTCCTTCTCTGTTGGAGTTGATTCAGTGGGAACTACCTAGTGATGAGCTTTATCAGCGGTCGAAGTAGTTTCTTCATTGTGGGGAGACATCCTCAGATTGTACATCATCTCCTGAGGGAATCTTGTGCTTCAATGCCATTCATTAATGTCGTTATCTCTGCAGAAGGTAGTGATGTAGGACAACCACCGGTGTTAGTTGGTTGTCCATCCATATGCCACCAAGATGTATTATGATGTCTGTCGGTAGTTCTAGTGGCCTGGTATGATATGAGATATAGTAGACACTCTATTGAGATTCTACACATTCCTATAGGTGAAATCCAAGAATCCGCAGCCATTCGGTTTTCTCCATCCATTACCCATTCCTACATGCAAGTGGGATGGGGTCTCCTTGGACTTTGTTTTAATCTATCCTTCTACACCTCGGGGTAGTAATTCCATTTGTGTGGTGATTGATCATCTGACCAAATCATCCAACTTCATTCCAAACAGAGATACAGCTAAAGTGGATGAGTTGGCCCATTGTTATCTTCAGGATGTGGTGAGACTCCATGGAGTACCATCAGCAGTTCTCTTCGATAGAGACCCATGTTTTACTTCTCGGTTCTAGGAAGTCCATCAGAAGTTTTGGGGTCTCATATTAATATGAGCAAGGCATACCATGTAAAGACTAGGAAATTTCAAGGAAATTTTTTTCTTAATTTTCTTTGTAATTTTACAAGAACACAGTTTCTGACGGCGCCTGATTCAGAGGCTCGGTGTGCCCGGAATCATTTTCCGAAGTTTAGCTCGGGTACATTTAGTGAACGAATGAGCGGGAATTCCTATCTTTTGAACCGGTGCTCGGAATCGAATTCTGAGGGAACCGATGGAACCGCAACGCCGGTAATTTCTTAGGAAGACCTGTTCCGGAGTTGCGTTTTCACGAGAGTTGATGATAAAAATTGTGGAAGTTTATTTTATAATTATTCTACAATTTTTATTTTACTCTAAGTGTTTAATCCTTTGGAAGGAATTTGGGTAACTACCCAACCTCCCTTGGGAGGTTATGAGGGTGGTGGGGCCCACACGAACCCCACCCCCTCATATCCTCTAACCCCCTCAACTCACCATTAATATTGTTAACTAAAGTTAATAATATATGACATTAATGGAGTGAGTTTAATGTGAGTCTTTGAAATTCAAACACTTGAATTTCAAAAGCCATGTTGATTTAATAAATTAAGTGTGGCTTAATTTATTTTGGGTTAGTTCCTTTGTTGCTTGGGAGGATTTGGGGAGGCTTGAAGAACATCTTCTTCAACGACGAAGAACGTGAAGAACAAATCGGTCTCCGATGAAGAACACGATCGTTCCACGAAGAACGAAGACGTGCCTTCTTTCCTCTTCACCGCAACAAGTGAGGAGACGTCGCTTCCTCCCCAAATGCACCCTGAAGTCGTCTTCAAATCCTCTTTCCACGACTCTGCTCTTGGAACCGAGGTATGTGGTTTACGTGTTTTCTATACGTGATTCTCTTCCGTCTTTTATCAGCGTCTATTTGGACCGCATGGTATCAGTTAATGGGAGGATGCCGGACCGCACAAACACGGCCGTTCCCCTCCCTTTTTGTTCTTCTTGTTGTTGCGGATCGAATGAAATTGACGTGGTGTCGTCGCACCGCGTGGGATCGAGCGGCAAGTATGCGCGACAACGTCACACCGTGCGGGATCGAGCGGCAAGAATGCGCGACTTCATCACGCCACGCATTCAATTTCTTTTTAAACTCTCGTGCATGGGTTTTTGATTGCAAGGTGTTCGTATAATTTATTTTGGATAAGTTATACCCTCGTCAATGATTAAAATCATGTGTTTATTATTTTCCAATTGATAACACCTAACGCTGAGGACACGGGCCGAACAAACACGGCCCGACAACCCTCCGCAGCTTGTTTATCGATGTGCAGATCAACGGACGACGACGAAGTAGGCCTCTATGGTGTTTGAATCCCTTCTCAGTGAAGGTGGGGTCCCGGGAGGACCGTTGGCGAAGAAGGTAGGAGAAACGGACCACCGGAGCGCGTCCGGTGGTCCGTGGAAGGCGGTGGCGGTGCGCCCCGCCAGCGTGGCGGCACCGGCGACCGGTGGCGGCGGTGCACCGCCGGAAGGCCGGCGGCGGCGGTTTTCCGCCGACTTCAATCAGCGGCGGGGGGGGGGGGGGGGGGGGGATCCGCGCACCCCCGCCCGCGGCTTCCGCGCGGCCGCGCTGGCTGAGCCGCGGCTAGCCGGTCGAGCCGGATCGAGCCGGCCGGGCCGGGCCACGCCGGTCGGGTCGGTCCAGGCCGAGACCCCCCGTTTTAGGACCCTCTTTGGTCGTTTGCCCATATCTTGGGCTACGGACCTCGGAACGACGCACCGTTAGTTGCGTAGAGAACCTTGGAACGAGATGGTCGTTTCGGTATATAGCACTCAAGGATTCGGAATACTTTGGGTTCGGCCGGGTTGGTTCGGATACGAAACCAACCGGGCCCTCGGAGCGGAAACGCTTATATCTTGAGCTCCGGACGTCCGAATGACGTGCCGTCGACTTTGTTGGATTTATCTAAGTAAGACGGATCATTTGGATTACTCCGCTCGAGGGTTGGATGTCGTCGGAGTGCGGTTGGGTTGGTTCGCTCACGAAACCAACCGGGCCCCTGGAACGAAAAAGCCCATAACTCACAGACCGGGCGTCCGATTGACACGCTGTCGGTTGCGTTGAGACCGCTATGACGAGGTGGTCCTTTGAGATACTTCTTAATGGGACTTTTTGATACTTGGAGTATCGACCTGTAGCTCATGGAGCAAACCCTCCCGGAGACGAGCGTACGGTGTACGGAGACCGTGTAGCCGGCTGAGACCTGACGACTACTTGACCGACTCGACTTGGAGTGAGTCGACTAGCCTAGTGGAAAGAGCGCCCGACATTTGGCGATAGACCCATGGCGGACGGAGAGCCTGGTAGTTGGCCGCAGACCCGCGGTACTCGACAGGAGGAGTACCTCTATAGGCTATTAGGTGGAGCGCCTGGTATTTGGCGACAAACCCACAGCGGACGGAGCGCCTGGTAGTTGGCCGCAGACCCGCGGTACTCGATAGAAGGAGTGCCCCAGCAGTCTTAGGTTAGTGAGCAGTACCTCGGAGTCGTGACAGGACCACTGCACCCTTCAGAGACGGAGCTCTTCAGCAGTTACGTTTTCGATAATGAAAATCCTGGTTTGAGCTGAGTCTATGACCTTTGTGTTTCCTCATGATTGAGATGGGTTACTTGATAACTTAGGTATATGTATGGGAATATACCTGGGTAGTGGTTATCCTTTGATTTCATAATCCTTGTGTTTCCTCATTATTGATATGGGCTACTTGATAACTTTGGTATATGTATGGTCATATACCTAAGTAGAGGTTATCTGTGGAGATCTTATTTGTGATTATCCTTGTTGGTTTTAGTGAGACCTTGAGGGTCTCGGGGTCCCTACTAAGTATCGTTATACTCAACCCTGCACGGGCTATGCCCGCACCTCGTTGTGTTGGTTGCAGACGACGGACAGTACTGACAGAGGCTGAGTGTTCGAGGACTGGACGGTACCCGAAGGTGGACTACCCGACGAGTCAGTACCCGGAGGTGGACTTCACAGCGAGACGACACTCGGAGGTGGTTGACAGGCGAGAGCGTTTTGGACGCTATCTTTACCTACCCTTCAGGTAGGATCCGTGGTGGATGATCCAGGAGCTACACCATCTGTACCTACCCTTCAGGTAGGATCCGAGGAGGATGACCCATGAACTGGTTCTGTTCTTCCAGCTGTTGTACTTTGTTCAGTTGTAGTTGTACTTTCATTTAGGTTTGTATTCTGGCCCACTTACCTTTCAGCACTTCTCTTTGTACCTAGTGTTTTGCTTCCGCTTGTACTCTGTGGTGTTTTTTTTACTTTTATAAAGGCAATGCCTTCCCAGTTATCGGGATTTACGCCTTTGGTGCAAGTCACCAGCCCCTGGCCTATAGAAGGTAGGCTTGGGGTAGTCACGGCACGGGCCCCGAGGATGGGTCGTGAAAAATTGGTATCAGAGGAGTCGGTTCTACCACAGAACTTAAAACTCTGATATTTTCTTTCTGTGAAGCAATAGTCTTAAGGGTACCGAGTGTGGTCTTCAGTTCAGGGAGTCCAGTGTTGGTGCGGGCGGTCAACGTATCCATACACCAGGACCCTGACAACTGAATTCCAACTTTGTGCACGAAAACACTGATTGCATTTGTATTTTCATGAAGTTTTATTTAAATATCATCTCAAACCAGGTCAGCTCACCAGGTATAATCGTTTGACCGTGTCACGTTGTTTCTTTCAGGATGCCTCCCCGTGGATGACCAGCTAGAGCCCCGAGATTTTTTCGTACTGACAGCCCGCCGAGTGACGTGGCCTCAGTACATGGCTCTATTCCAGTTGAGGCACCAGCGGTACTACTACCCGTTGGGCCACCGATGCCACCAACCCCAGCAGCAGAGGGTGCATGTCGCTTGAGCGCACTGCACGAGTTCCAGCGCCAGAGGCCACCCAGGTTCAGGGGAGAGACGGACCCGAAGGCGGCTGAGGATTGGCTGGAGGCTGTGGTGAGAGTCTTCAGGCTAGTGGGGACGCCGGCAGACTTCATGGTGATCCTTGCTGCCAGCCTTCTTCAGGAAGCAGCAGGCAGATGGTGGAGCCTGATGCTCCTGATGCATGACGAGGTGACACTTCATTGGGTAGACTTCGAGAGCCTATTCCGGGCAGAGTTTGTACCAGCCACCCTTCGAGCGCTGCATATACAGGAGGTACTTCACTTGTGGCAGGGAAGCATGACAGTGGCATAGTATTCAGCGAGGTTCACAGACCTCTCGTGCTACTCCACAGATATGGTACGGGACCCATTCTTCAGGGCCCGAACCTTCGAGTAGGGGCTCAGTCGAGATATTAGTGCTTCTGTTGTTTCTCACAGCATTCCGATGCAGTCAGGGGTGTTGGAGAGAGCCCTCTTAGTGGAGAGTTTCCTTGCTGAGCAGTCTCCAGCAGCAGGACCCACCACTAGCCGGCTTGCGGCAGAGTCTTCTGCAGCAGGTAGTAGACAGATGAAGCAGAGGTCCAAGAGGACCATACCTACCGGTGGCCGACTGCACGACACAGGTTCAGTTGTGCGGGGAAACTGGGGTGGAGTCAGAGCCAGACGTTCCGAGAGTGGACAGTGTTACTCCTACGGAGGAATTGGTCACATGGCACGTGACTGTCCGACCCGCCAAGCAGATGACCAGCAGTTAAATGAAGAATCTCCCAGCTAGAGGCAGAGGTTCGATCAAGGTAGACCGCAAGGAGAAGGAGACCATGGAAGAGGAGCTGGTCGTGCAGCTGGAGGTGGACGACGCTTCGGGGTGTTGCCACCCCCACCACCAGGAGGCCCACCCCGACCGCAGGGGATAGGAGGACATGGGAGAGCTCAGCTTCAGGAAGCTGAGGCCTATGGTCATGGAGGTCTGGAAGAAGATGGACAGGAGCGGGACTAGCTCCAGACCTGGAGGCTATTGCTCTTGTTGCTTCTAGTTTTGTTGATGTTTTTCTGTAGTTGCTTCGTGTCTTTGTTCTATGAGCTGCAATAATAAAAGGACACTTATCTTTGTGATGTTTTATTTCATGTCCTTTTGTTTGGTTGATACTGAGTGGTCCCAGTTAAAACTGTTGACTTGACCCTCACTTTAGATATTTCTACTGGAGGAGACCTAGTGACCTCACACTGATGCCAACACTGTGACTCGACCCTTGGAGGTGAGAGTGACAGTTGGATCTCTTGGTAGTTACGTCGAGGCCTTACAACGTCATCCATGACATTAATGCATCATTCATGTCAGGATTGACTATATTAGGCAATGAATGTGGTTCATCCAGGGGATGAGACCGGATTTCTCTTATTGTCAAAGAAAAAATCATAGCATCTCTTGTGAGACTAGAGAAGGTCCAGGTCATCCAAGAGCGGATGAGGACAGCACAGGGCCAACAGAATCCTTATGCTGACTGGACTTGGAGGCCTCTAGAGTTCGAGGATGACGATCATGTCCTTATACGGGTCTCACCTCGACGAGGTTTACGGAGATGTGGCCAAGGCGGAAAGTTATCTCCGAGGTTCAACATACCTTTCTAGGTCCTCAGCTGGGTAGGCGGGGTGGTTTACCGCTTGACCCATCCACCGTAGTTGCACCAGGTGCACGACGTCTTCCACGTATCTCAACTGAGTAGATACGTGCACGACCCTTCGCATATCATCGACCATGAAGAGCTGGGCGATGGCGATGGGGTGTCTTTCACGGAGGTTCCATTGGGGATCGAGGATCGACAGGAGCGGATCCTACGAGGATGATCGATTCCTCGGGTACACTTTCTCTGGCAGTACGGGAACCTCTAGGTGAGCACATGGGAGCGTAAGGCTCATGTGCGTGCTCATTACCGTTTTTGTAACCCTAGTTTGTGTTGAAGCTTTACGGGGACGTAAATTCCTGAGGTGGTAGTAATGTAAAGACCCGGAAATTTCAAGGAAAATTTTTTCTTATTTTTATTTGGAACTTTACAAGAACGCAGTTTATGAGAGCACCTGATTCTGAGGCCCGGTGTGCCCGGAATCATTTTCTGAAGTTTAGCTCGGGTACGTTCAGTGAACGAACGAGCGGGAATTCCTATCTATTGAACCGGTGCTCGGAATCAAATTCTGAGGGCACTGATGGAACCGCAACACTGGTAATTTCTTAGGAACACCTGTTCCGGAGTTGCGTTTTCACGAGAGTTGATGATAAAAATTGTGGAAGTTTATTTTATAATTATTCTACAATTTTTATTTTACTCTAAGTGTTTAATCCTTTGGAAGGAAGTTGGGTAACTACCCAACCTCCCTTGGGAGGTTATGAGGGTGGTGGGGCCCACACAAACCCCACCCCTTCATATCCTCTAACCCCCTCAACTCACCATTAATATTTTTAACTTAAGTTAATAACTTATGCCATTAATGGAGTGAGTTTAATGTGAGTCTTTGAAATTCAAACACTTGAAGTTAAAAAGCCATGTTGAGTTAATAAATTAAGTGTGGCTTAATTTATTTTGGGTTAGTTCCTTTGTTGCTTGGGAGGATTTGGGGAGGCTTGAAGAACAACTTCTTCAACGACGAAGAACGTGAAGAACGAATAGGTCTCTGATGAAGAACACCATCCTTCCATGAAGAACAATGACGTGCCTTCCTTCCTCTTCACCGCAACACGTGAGGAGACGCCGCTTCCTCCTCAGACGCACCCTGACATCATCTTCAAATCCTCTTTCCGCGACTCCGCTCTTGGAACCGCAGTAGGGGGTTTACGTGTTTTCTATATGTGATTATCTTCTGTCTTTTATCCACATCTATTTGGACTGCATGATATCATTTAACGGGAGGAGGTCGAACCAGACAAACACGGTCGTTCCCCTCCCTTTTTGTTTTTATTGTTGTTGCGGATCGAATGAAATTGACGCGGTGTCGTTGCACCACACGGGATCGAGCGGCAAGGATGCGCGACAACGTCACGCCGCGCAGGATCGAGTGGCAAGAATGAGTGACTTCATCACGCCGCGCATTCAATTTCTTTTTAAACTCTCGTGCGTGGGTTTTTGATTGCAAGGTGTTCGTATAATTTATTTTGGATAAATTATACCCTCGTAAATGATTAAAATCATGTGTTTATTATTTTCCAATTGATAACACCTAACACCAAGGACGCGGGCCGAACAAACACGGCCCGACAACCCTCCGCGGCTTTTTTATCGATGTGCGGATCAACGGACGACAACGAAACAGGCCGCTATGGCGTTTGAATCCCTTCTTAGTGAAGGTCGGGTCCCGGGAGGACCGTTGGCGAAGACGACAGGAGAAACGGACCACCGGAGCGCGTCCGGTGGTCCGTAGAAGGTGGTGGCGGCGCGCCACGCCGGAACCGGCGACCGGTGGAGGCGGCGCACCGCCGGAAGGCCGGCGGCAGTAGTTTTCCACCGGCTTCAATCAGCGGCGAGGGGGGGGATCCGCGCACCCCCGCCCGTGGCTTCCGCGCGGCCACGATGGCCGAGCCGCGGCTGGCCGGTCGAGCCGAACCGAGCCGGTCAGGCCGGGCCGCACCGGCCGGGCCGGTCCGGGATGGATCGACCCTGTTCGGGCCAACCCAGGGGGGGTCGGGCCGGGTCGGTCCGGGCCCAGACCCCCGTTTTCGGACCCTCTTTGGTCTTTTTCCCATATCTTGGGCTACATACCTCTGAACGACACAACGTAAATTTCGTAGCGATCCTTGGAATGATACGGTTGTTTTGGTATATCGCACTCAAGGTTTTGGAATAATTTGGGTTCGGCCGAGTTGGTTCGGATACGAAACCAATCGGACCCTCAGAGCGGAAACGCTTATATCTTGAGCTCCAGACATCTGAATGATGTGCCGTCGGCTTTGTTGGATTTCTCTAAGTGAGACGGATCATTTGGGTTACTCCACTCGAGGGTTGGATGTCGTCGGAGTGCGGTCAGGTTGGTTCGCTCACGAAACCAACCGGGCTCCTGAAACGAAAAAGCCCATAACTCACAGACCGGGCGTCCGATTGATGCGTCGTATGTTGCATTGAGACCCCTATGACGAGGTGGTTCTTTGAGATACTTCTTCATGGGACTTTTTGATACTTGGAGTATCGAACTGTAGCTCATGGAGCGAACCCTCCCGGAGACGAGCGTACGATGTACGGAGACAGTGTAGCCGGCTGAGACCTGACGGCTGCTTGACCGACTCGACTTGGAGTGAGTCGACTAGCCCAGTGGACGGAGCGCCCAACATTTGGCGACAGACCCGGGTACTCGACAGGAGGATTACCACTGTAGGCTATTAGGGGGAGCGCCCGGTAGTTGGCCACAGACCCGCGGTACTCAACAGGAGGAGTACCTTTGTAGGCTATTAGGGGGAGCGCCCGGTATTTGGCGATAGACCCACAGCGGACGGAGCGCCTGGTAGTTGGCCGCAGACCCGCGGTACTCGATAGGAGGAGTATCTCAGCAGTCTTAGGTTAGTGAGCAGTACCTCGGAGTCGTGACAGGACCACTGCACACTTCAGAGACGGAGCTCTTTAGCAGTTATGTTTTCGATAATGAAAATCCTAGTTTGAGCTGAGTCTATGACCTTTGTGTTTCCTTATGATTGAGATGGGTTACTTGATAACTTGGGTATATGTATGGGCATATACCAGGGTAGTGGTTATCCGTTGATTTCATAATCCTTGTGTTTCCTCATGATTGAGATGGGTTACTTGATAACTTAGGTATATGTATGGGCATATACCTAAGTAGAGGTTATCTGTGGAGATCTTCTTTGTGATTATCCTTGTTGGTTTTAGTGAGACCTTGAGTGTCTCGGGGTCCCTACTGAGTATCGTTATACTCACCCCTGCACGGGATATGCCCGCACCTCGTTGTGTTGGTTGCAGAAGACGGACAGTGCTGACAGAGGCCGGGTGTTCGAGGACTGGATGGTACCCGGAGGTGGACTACACGACGAGTCAGTACCCGGAGGTGGAATTCATGGCGAGACGACACTAGGAGGAGGTTGATGGGCGAGAGCGTTGTGGAGGCTATCTGTACCTACCCTTCAGGTAGGATCTGTGGTAGATGATCTAGGAGTTGTGCCATCTGTACCTACACTTCAGGTAGGATCCGAGGAGGACGACCCAGGAGTCGTTTCCGTTCATCCAGCTATTGTAATTTGTTCAGTTGTAGTTGTACTTTAATTTAGGTTTGTATTCTGGCCCACTTACCTTTCAGCACTTCTCTTTGTACTTAGTGTTTTTCTTCCGCTAGTACTCGGTGGTGTTTTGTTTACTTTTATAAAGGCAATGCCTTCCCAATTATCGGGATTTACGCCTTTGGTACTAGTCACCAGCCCCTGGCCTATGGAAGGCGGGCTTGGGGTAGTCACGGCACGAGCCCCAAGGACGGGTCGTGACATACCATCCTTAGACGGATGGTTAGAGAGATCGAGCGATTCATATTTTGGAGAACATGCTTTTTGCATGTGTCATGGACTTTGGAGGTTCCTGGGATCTCCATTTGGGGATGGTTGAGTTTTCATATAATAACAGTTACCTATTCTCGGTTCGAATGGCTCTTTCTATGGTGATCTATGGTCAGCCTTGTCGGTCCCCCCTATGTTGGGATGAGGTAGGTAAGACCTCACTACTAGAATAGTATGGTGCATGAGACGTCTAAGAAGATCTAGTTGATCAGGTAGTGTTTATTGATAGCTTATAGTCACAATAAATAATATGTTGACCAGAGGCATCGAGACCAAGTGTTTTCTGTGGGTGAAAGGGTATTCTTGAATGGGCCCCTTGACTGGGCCATCGTCGATTGGGGAAGCAACGGAAGATGACCCTATGGTATGTTGGGCCCTTTGAGATCACCGAGCATATTGGAAAGGTGGAATATAGGTTGGATTTACCTTTTCAGTTTACATCCATCCATGTTGTCTTCCATGTCTCCCTGTTGAAGAAATACATCCCGGATCTATCCCATGTGCTGAGTTGGGAAGAACATGAGACAGCGCCTGATTGTCTATTGTTGAGCGGCCATTGAGAATAGTAGTCTCTCAAGAGTATGTGCTTCAAGGAAAGTACATTACATTCGTCTGGGTCCTTTGGAATCTTGGGAATTATACACATGAGACATGGGATCAGATGTCATGGGTCGGGGAAGAGTACCCGTTCTTGTTTTCCAATAAAGCCTCAGGTCGACTTTATGGTGGAGAAAGTCTATCATGGTGGGAATAATTGTCACATTCATGACTTATTTTAAATATAAACATCATTTAATTACCATTATTTCTTTCTTTGGGTTTTCCCTAGTGTTTTTGGAGGAAAGGGTGAGTTTTCATGATTTGGCCCAAACTGTGAGCTCGTTTACATATTAAAAAACCATTTTCTTCTTTTCTAACTATTTCATTTTTTAATATTTTCCACCCATTACAATTCCTAAATGGCATCCCCTAACCTATTAATTCCACCAATTAAATTTTGACCTGTTAGGAATTCATAATAATGGTGGATTTAGGTTTTTAGTTAAGGAATTTGACCAGCCTGAAAATCCATTTCATGTTTTAAAATAATGTTTTTTAATATATAATTCAATTTTAACTATTTTTTATGATTATACCTCTAACCCAAACCCAGTAAACCTAGGATCACCCCCATTATATTCTCCCCATCTTTGGAGCTCATTTTCGTCTTGGATTAAGTCGAATCTTCATAAGCTTTCTCAATTTGAGCAGATTTATAAAGGTATTTTGTTTCCTTTATAACTCCTTCATTTATAACTCATTTCCCCCCATTCAAAATCCAATATGATCTAATTATCCTTGTTAGAACCTCCTTTGAATTTTTGTTTGGTTTAAAATACATCTACAGGTGTATTGGGGTGATTTCTTCATGATCCCTTAAGTTAGTGGGTCTCCTTCAATCTTCTTTCAATTTGCTTAGGGTTTCATTCAATGTTCTTTCTATGTTTTCCATTATAGAAGAGTATCATAATGTATAGAAAGTACGGATCCTAAATTAGGGTTTCATATTGTGTTTTATTGTCTAAAATTCTCGTTTTAGGTCTATTTTACCTTTCTTGAGGTGTGGTGGTGGTGCGTTTGAGTTTTCGCACAAAGGATTCAAGGTTTTTCATTACATTTGTAGGTGATTCCATTGTTATGAAATATTTGTGTGTTATAATGATATATTTATCATATTTTCAATTTTATATCATTTTATTATTACTGAAAAAATTTGTTTTAGATGTGTTTGTATTTCAAATGAATTTTAAATTCCAATTTTATGTGAAATTGGGGGTTTTTCATATAAATGTTTTATAAGTTTATTTGGGGATTCCCAAAAACTACATGGTTTATTTTAATGAAATTTATTAGGGATGAAAATTATGGTTTTAGTGTTTATATCCCTTTTTTTCTGTAGATAAATCTGATTTTGGCGACATTTGATAAGTGAAGGATTTTTAGGCACCATTTTGGTGCTAAAGTGCTGGTTTTACATGGTTGTTTAATTTTATGTCTAATGGGGTTGTTTTATAACTTATGTAATAAGTATATACTAATGTTTTGGGAACTTTTAATTCTATTTTGGTAAATTTTAGTGTGCACATAGAGTTTAATGTGGGGTTTTCAAGGAGTTTTGGGTGCAACATAATGTGGGTTTTTGAGAAATTTTTTATGGAAAAACGAAGTGTTTTGTTGTGTGTTTTAAGTGGTATAAAGTGTGTATAGATACTTTAATATTTGAATTTTACCAGTAGTGGTGTTTTATATTAAAATGGTTTTATGTAGAGAGTTGAAATTTTTTGAGCAGAAAGGGGGAAGCTCGGGTACCTAGGTGGGGCGGATGTGTACTAGTATGGCTAGTGGACCAGATGAGTTTTGTCCATATTTCACTTAGTATTTGGTTAAAGAAAACTATAACTAAACTATATGGATTATTATTGTTGAATAATAGGTTATGGGTATGTTCCCTACTAGTGTCTCATGCATGAGAACTGATTTTACTATGGTTACTTTACACTCAGGTATGAGGTACATGAGGCTCGAGACTGTCAAGTGCCTCGAGGTGTTCCTGATTTTGTTTGTCATTAGATTTTTGTTATTTTTTCTTGTATTTGGGTGCGTATGGAATTATATTACAGTATCAGACATTCCTATTTAATTTTTTTAACATTATGATTGTTTTATCTTGAAAATTGTTTTCAATTTAAAGTTGTGTTTTCGGGAATTTAACACCGGTTTTCTTTACATATCAAAACTGCTTGCAATTTCTCCTTGTATTGCATGAACTTTGAAATCATTGGGTGGTATCCAATTGGGATTAGGATCACACCATACATAAACCCCTTGGGTGTAAGTAGAATTTATCATTCTTGACTCAGCTAAAGGGAAGGATTTGGGTCATGGTGGTTCTGGGTGTTAGTTCCCATCATTGATGCGGAGTTGTCGAGACGACTTGTGTTTGATGACCCCATGCCATGTAGAGTCCTTGGAGATGTTTGTATTCTATTTATTTGTTTCTTTGGACCTTTTGTATTAAAATTTAACTTATGTATTCAATTCTGTATTTTTTTATAAACCTTGTTTGGTATGAATTTTTCAGATTCAGTTTATCAAATGTTTTTTAGGTTTTATGTATACATATTTGGGTAAATCATTCCCAATCAAAGATAAATGATACCTGAGAACATGTTCTAGCCCATGGGGATAGGGAATTCCATTTAGGAATAGCCATAGGTCTGGTTTGGTACTGGTAATATTAGAGACCAGATCTGGTTCTTGAAAAAATCCAAAAGAGAAACCTCCTTAGTTAACTCCCACATTCTTCCATATGAAGACAAGTTACATTACCCAATGCAATGGAGTGCTATAATGGGGATCAACCATTATATAACATGTATCAGTCTCACCCATTCATATAATAATTATCTACATCTACCATTAGTATTTGAAATATCTTGATAAACCTCTCTTCATCTATACTTCTTAAGTACAAAATCTGAAAAAATCATTATTATATTATCTTTTTTCATAATAAAACTCTTGAAAATCTCAATTGAACCAGTGTGGAAAGCTGTTTTGAATAGAAAAATTCAATAAAATTTTAAAAAAAATTGTCAAAACCAAAACAAATATTGAAAAAACAGAAATAATATTTTTATTTAATGAAAAAATAAAATATGTTAATGGTATCCAAATATGAAATAATGGTTATTATGTTGGAAATTACCCTTGATGTCATGTACACTAATAAAAGTAAAAACATTTAATAAAATATATATAAATAGAGTCCTTTTAAAAATAATTAAAATATATCCAAATGGGACAAAAAATATCCTTTGAAATTATTTCATTTCTATATAAATACATCAATAAAATAATTTTGAGAATATGGTCATGGATGAAAAATAATTGAAAATAAATATTTAAAAGTTTTAAGCGGATGTTTTTATGGTAAAGTGTCTCTTACCTCAGGACTCACTCATCATGTACATTCATAATCTTCATAAAAAATAAAATTATGTCATTTTATAAAATCCTTAAGAACCTTTTTTATGTTTATTATTAATTTAAGATTGTTTTTCACCATGTTATATTCAATTACATTATCATTTAAATTCATGTCTAATTTTATTGTTGATATTCTCATCATATGTCCCAAAAACATTGATTTTTCAACTGTGGCCAAGGAGATAATTTTTCCATAATGTCTAGAATAATAAAAATGAACTTATTATAATATATATAAATCAGTAACACATTAAAATCCAATCATTAAATCTGGTTAATAAAAATGAGCTATATAATAACCTTGGAGATGGTAGGTCGTACATACGCATTAGTAACATTTCCATATTTCCATTATCATATTGGAAAGAAAATAATTATTTATATTTTTGAAAAATGGTAATTATATTATAAATGAAATATTATAATATAAATATAAATATATTTTTCATCCTTGTGATATGGTGATGAAAAATATTATATCACTCTGTGGAGGTGGTAGTCCACACAAACGCATGATCAGTGTTGTCATTTTTCAATGAATGGGAATGTAAGAAAATATAATATATATTAACTTTATAGAATTTTAATTATGTTATGTTATGCATTTAAATATATATATATATATATATATATATATATATTAATATTAAATTCATCATTATAACCATTTTTGTGTTCAAGAAATGTAAAATGAATTAAACCAGTTCGTGTGGTCGTAGTCTGCCAAACACATGAATGACTATTTTTATTTCCCCATTTATATAATATAAGATTGTTATATTTTATGAAATTGACATCATAATCTCCTAGTATTCATAATATACCTAGGATAATAACTGATCATGGTTTGATATTATTTTTATTAGTTATAAGACGAGGAAAAACAAAAAATCTTGGACAAAAACTATACAACTCCATTGAACAACCACATTAGGTTTGTACATAAGGGTTATCTAGGATGGGTTTATTATCAAAACATGGACACATGGATATGGAGAGGGATGTAGGGATGTTATTTGGGTATGTATTTTAAAAACAAAAATGTTTTTTAAAATATTAAAGAAATGAGGGGATGACATTCGGTTTTATAAGTAAGGGAATGGGAACTTTTGGAATTATATAATGAATTTAATTAATTTAAATTAATTATAAAAGAAAAATTTATCCAAAATGATATAATTAGAATATAATTTTATTTTGGGTCATAATATTTTTATAAAAATAAAAAATTTACATTATTATATTATTTTTTATTAAAAATATTTTTTTCTTATATAGTGTTAACCCTTTTTAATGATAATAATTTTTTTTACTATTTAAGTGTCAAGATAGTTTCTATAAAGGTTATATTGGTTTTAAAATAAAATGGTAGAAAATTAATTAGAATAAATTCATTTTAAATATAGAATAATCATGTTATATTTTTCTGAAATATTTGGGGAACACACAAATTAATTTATGTTTTATAATATTTAATATTTTTATTTTCATTTGTTATATCATTCTATTAAATGAATATATAATATTTCTAGGTGGCTTATGAATTTATGGTAATTATTTTGTCACTAAAAATTAGTAATAAATTTCTAGGATAATAAAACAAATTTATAATTCAAATAACCATTTAAAACCAAACATATGTTTCTTACCCAAATCACAAAATATTATAGATTTTAATATTATAAAAGTGACATTTCAAGAACTATATTTTATATAAATATTTTAATGGTAAAAATCAACAAAATATGGCCTTAAGAATATATAATATAGATAAATTGATGGAAATGGATGAACACCACACATCCAATATCATAAAGAATGTTTCTAGGGTATTTTTGATTAATTATCATATTAATTGTTTCTGTAATTAAATAATTTACGCTGACTGTGTTGATAGTTAGTTACTATTATTACTATTTAAAATGAAAAAATATAAACTTCATTTATTTACCAAAAATAGAATACATAATTAAAAAAAATAAAATCCATTGCGTGAGATAATGTTTCTATAATTGATATAAATTAATTTTAATTAAAATTCATAAAATTCGATGAACGTTTTTACATTAATTCTTTTTAAACACAAAAATGACCTTATAAAAAATTAATTATAATGTTGATTCTTATTTAATTAATTATATTACATGTAATTAATTATTAACTATGATAATTTAGGGATAATTTCATTTAATAATAATACTTTTAATGTCTTAAAATTAATGTTTTGAAAGAACCTTCTGAAAATGGTATTTTCCATATCCACTAAAAATAATTATTTTCAAAAAAAATCCAAATTATATCCCGAATTTTATTTTGATATTATTTTTTCAAATATTATATTTTTTTAATTAAATACTATTACTAAAAGTAAAATAAATAAATTCAAATATTTTCTTAAAAAAGGAAATAAAAAACTTTTTTTGAAGAAATTTTTTTTTGAATAATAAAATAACTTTATTGAAAATTGGGTGCTTATTTTCAAATAATTAATCAATAAATTTTCATTGAATATGAAATTTATATATTTTTTAAAAGAAATATTCTTATTCACATATCTAAATTAAAAGGATAGTTAATAATGATCCAATTTAAACAATAATATTCTTTTGGTAGTTTATTATCGGTGTTAAATATGTTATCCTCTATTAAACATAGAATTCATTTAAAATATTTGAATTTTAAAACCTCTCCCCATACTAAATTTTTTCCATTAAATATTCACTTCAGTTCAGTAATCAAGGGTTTTAAAATTTTGAAAATTCTTTTCTTGAAAACCTGTATAGTAAAAAGGGTTAATAAAACTTTCTCTTGAAAATAGGGAAATGAAAATTAGAAGGTCCTCTAGAATGAAAAATATATAGGATTTAAAATTTCAAACAATTAGTGGAAAGTAAAAACATCGACATGTAGTGGAGATTAAGGCCAAAATAATGATCGATATTAACAAAAAAAACATAGATCAATAGAAACTGAAATATCAAGATAAATTCAGTGAACAAGAAATCATAAACCAATAAAGTGTGAAAATGAAATTCAATTCATAAAAATAGAGGCAATATGATTAAATTGTTATTTACATCTCCCTTTACAAGATTTTAGGAATTTATTGACCATTTATATTAATAAAATAATAAAATATACTGACCTCACAAGTAAAATTTCATAATTTAATTGATTTATACCCCAACCTCATCTTTTTCTCCAAAAAATTAGTATTTAGATTAATTTTCATGCCTGGATCCCTAAAATAAAATTCTAAGGGATAACATATTTCAATACAATAATAGCATGTTATTCCATATTTTTTATAAAATAACCAAGACCAAAATGGATTGAATAAGTTAATATAATTCCCAAAATAATTAAACCTCCATATGATGAAATGAAATAATAATCTTTAAATCCTAACAAAAACAAAAAAATTCGAACATGGATCATATGATAAATGAATAACCTCTATTTATTTAAAATATTCCCAAAAAAATTGAAACCCTAAAATCATAAGGATTTCATTAAATATTCTTTCAAGATTAATTTTATATTTAACTCTAATCAAAATTTGTCCCTCATATGTTTATATACTAAAAAATGTATATTCCCTAATCATATAATTTAAAAAATAATTTAATCATGTCCATAAAAAACTGAATAAACATAAATCAACATTAAAAACATATATTCCCCAAAAATATACATTATATGTTTATCATGATAGTCTTTTAAACTTAGACATATAGGGTTACTAAAATAGAAAACTTCAAAAATAACATTAATCACTTAATCATCAAATCAATTTTCAATCACATGGTAATCTATACGATAAAACATATGTTACCGAAATAAATTAAATATTTTCTATCAAATTGTTTAAGTAAAAAATAATACAAACTTGTAAATTTCATAGGCCAAGGGTAGGAGTTGTACCCTAGTCACCCTTTGGTCATTGGTTCATTCATAGCGACATTTACATATATAATGGGATTCCACCCAGATTGTCGATTCTGCTTTTACTAAAACTATATTAATAAAATTACTATAAAATTCCCATTAAATTATAAACATTTTCAAAAAGAAACATAATATATCCAACATTAAAGAATGTGTTAACATTAAAATTGTTCTTATACCTTTTTTTTACATCCCCAAAAATGTTACAACATTCAACTAAAATATTCCTTTACATTAATCCAAAGGGTTAAATATACCAAAACCTAATAACATTTCTTCCATAATATCATTAATCACTATAAAATACCAACACTTAAAACCTCATAAGTGGGTATCCATACCCTTGAAAATATAATCATCCTTAAAATTAAAAACCCATCGAAATTTATCTAATCATTTATTCTTATACAAATTATTAGGAACCAACCTCAAAACATTACGCATCCTTGAATTTTAGTCATGTAATCACTTATTTACATTACAAGTATCTCTATATATTATATTTGTATATAATTAGTTCATATCTCTTAAATAACATTCCCATATAATAAAAAGTATACACCTCTACTCATATCCAGTTTTTACCTTATAAAATATTTAAAAATTTACATATTTTATTTTCGTAAAATATCATTTAATTTTTCATTTTGACCTCATCCTTATCCCAAATAATCATTAAAACCATGTGATAACATTTGAAAATCTAGTATGAGAACAAAATCCGGAATAAGGAACAACAAATAAAGAAAATTCTTACTCCATTAAAAATAATTTAAACCCATAATATTCTTGTCTTTATAAAATATTCTTTTATAGTATTAAATAAATAATATCTACAAGAAAATAAAACAATATTATCTTTAAGAAACAATTTAAAACTCCTAGACATAAAATAGAAACCTGTTTTAGGTGACATAGAACATTATATTCATAATCTGTGGATGAAATAACAAGAAACTAGTATAATATATAATTAAATTATACTAGTTGACTACATATTTCTTTTATATAAATATAGTTTACATTACACATTTCATTGGAGAGATATAATGGGGCTCTCCCATCGTAAAAGCAGTATCAAGCTCACTATTTCATATAAAATATATCAAGATCACCCATTCATAAATTTTTTTCATGATCACCTGTTGGTATAAGATATATTCAGTTAACCTTATCTTAATGTATATTTTTCATGTACCATATCAAAAACAAAATGTTTTTAGTCTTTAACATTTCAGCACAAAAAACTCGATAAATTATTTTCAAACTCTATGAAAAATAGTTTACGATATCAAATTTCTCTTTCCTATTAAAATACCATTTTCCAAAAGAAAAATACAAAAAACGGATATAAGGTTTTTATATGAGTAAAACATGATATATTTTAATAAAATAAAAATAATAATTAAATGATATAGTAGTAGGAAAGACCGTTGAAATAATATATTATAAAACAGAACATCTCTTTTCCATTTTTTAAGAAATTTTAAATATTCCATGTAAAATACATAAAAATATTACATTTGAAAACCATTGAATGAAATTAAAAATAGATATAAAATATCTTTTATAGATCCACTAGGTTCATATAAATACATCCATAAAATAATTTTAGGAATATTAACTTAGTAGAAAAATATTTAGTAAATAAATCATTAAAACATTTTAAATGACGGTTTTAAGGTAATGTTCCCCTTAACATGAGTCTGGATAATCGTGTACAATATTTTTCATCCTGAATTATATATTTATTTAAATTATTTACAATATTGAGAACATTTTTCATGTTTAATATTCCTTTAATTTTATTTATTATCAATTAATATTTGATAAATTGATCATTTAAGTTCTTGTTTGACGTTTTAATGATATTAAAATCTTATGTCTTAAATGAATTTTTCCTGTTGAATATTGTCAATGTGGTCATTATTCCACCATCTCTAAAATAATTATAATTACAAAGTTATGATTTTATACAAAAATTATAATTTTAAAACAAATCATGAAAGGTGGTTTTGAAAAAAATAAACTACATTACAATCAAGTAGATGATAGGTCTTATTTACGCATTGGTAACATTTCCATAATTTAGTGATCATGATGAAAAGAAGTTAATAATTATTTTTTCATTATAAAATTTTAATTTTATCATAATTATGATACTATTTTTTTTAAATATACTTATATATAACATCCATGTGATGTGGTGATGAAAAACAAAATGCATCTCTATGTGGATGTGATAATCCACATATACTCGTAAGCCACAATATCATTTTAAATGAATGTAATTGTGATAAAATAAATGATATATTAATTTTATAGAATTATAATTATGTCATTAAATTCATATTTATACATTAAATCCTTCATTATAACCAATAGTGAGAGCCGGTGACATAAAATGAATTATACCAGTCCGCAAGGTGGTAGTTCGTTTTATATAGGAGAAAAGGATTTAATTCCAATTTGAAGTAATATGAGTTGGATATAACTTACGCCATTGACATAATAAAATCATAGTGTGTGTAAGATATTGATATTATTATATCAGCATGTTTAAATGATGTTTTAAGGATGTAGAAAAAGAAATTAATCAAAATTCTTGGTTAAAATGCACACATATTCTTTAAACAACCTCTTTAGGATTATACCTAAAGCCTTCATAGGATATTTATGATCAAACCCAGGCTTATAGGATGTAGGGAGGCATATAAAAAATTATTTTAATATGAATTACTAAAAAATAGATATTTAAGAGCGCCTAAATTTATCAGTGCTAGAAAAACACATTGATAAAGGCTACACATTATCAGTGTTTTTTTCTAGAACTGATAAAAGGTACCCTTTATATGTGATTTTTTTATATTTGATAAAGGATACCTTCAACAAAAAAAAATTATAAGAACGAATAAATGATACCCATTATTAGTACTTTATTTTTAGGACTGATAACTGTATCCATTATCATCACTTTCTAGAACTAATTAAAGTCCTAAATATAATGAAATAATTTAATAAATAAAAAATAAGAAACATTTTATTAAAAAAATTATAAATTTTATTAACTACATAATTATAGACAAAAATGAATATAATGAACATAAAAAATATAAATTATGATTACTAATAAATATTATATAATAAATATATTGATATATGTAAAATAAATATTAAACAAATAATAATTAAAAATAAATCAATTTGATAAAATAATAAAAATTTAATTAATAAAATACTTATTGATAATGAAAATATATTTTATATATTAAATATATATATTTATATATATATATATATGATTTATATTATAAAATTTATTTATGCTTTACATTAAATAATTCATATATTTAGTGAATAATGGTTTATAATTAAAAATTAATATGAATTAAAAAATTTCAGTAATTACATCGGGTAATTAATCCATTATCATATACAATACACACACACAAATATTTATATAATTAATATATTCTTGTATAGAAACACATACACCTAAAATTTATGTAATTTATTCAAATTTTAATATTTATTTTAGAATTTCATTATAACACGATATATTTAATACATCGTGTATTTAATTATTAGGTTTTATTTATTTATATTTACTTTTTATACAGCTATGTATTCGTTCATTTTTAATATTTTTTTGGAATTTAATGAATTTTGATTAATTATTTATATATATTTATTTACTATGTTTTAATATTTTCAATATATATTAATCTTTATTTCAATATATAACTACATTGTTTTAGTGATTTATATTTCATTAATATAACTTAATGATTTTTTGCAATATTGTTAATGTGTACTCCTTTTTAATTATTCAATTCCACTCATTTTTAACTTGCATCCACTTAAGAATAAATATTAATTATTTGCATGAAAAGTATATTTGTAAACAAATACTTATAAATAAATATATTTATAAATGTATATTTACTATATTTATATGTATATATATATTACAAATAATTAAATATTATTTTTAAAATAATTGTTTAAATAAATATATATATATATATCATAAATTTATTTCGAGAATTAATATATTTACTATATTTAAATTTTTATTTAATTATTATATATATATATAACTATATAAATATAAATAATTATTTAAACATAATAATATGTATTATTTTTTTGAAAAATTAATTATAATTATAAGTAAATAATTATATATTTAAATATATATATATTAATAGAAAAATATATTTATATAATTAATATATTTACTATATTTATATTTACATTTTTTTATTTAATACATACAATTATATAATTATATTTACAAACAAAAAATTAATTTATAAATCATTTATCAGTACTAAAGTTTTAGCAGGGGTAAAGATGCCTTCTATTAGTGGTTATTAATTTAGCAGTAATAAAATGGTTCTTTATCATCACTTTGGAAGAATCACTGATAAAAGTGTCTTAGGTTATTTAAGGAAACCTAACTAGTTGTGAAATAATCATAATATCTGTAGCATTCTACAGAATCCATCTGTTTTCTTCACTCCTCCACATTGAATATAGTCTTGAATCAAGGCAGGAAAAATTCTATGGCTCAAATCTAAGACTTTAACGGTTCAATGGCTGAAAAAATTCTATACTCCAATCAATTCTAGGATTTGAAAAGTATCTACATTTTCTCAGATGATTCAAAACCTCAGTCTGAGGTTTGTCTTTGTCTCCTCCTCCAAACTTGGTTATTGCTTGTTTAGGGATATCACTTTATGTTTATTTGTTAAATTTCTATTTTATTCAATACTCTTCACAAATTTCATTTATATAATGAAATTCTAATTGGGGGTTTTAATGATTTTGGGAATTTATTAACCCTTTAAGGTCTTTTCATGCTACCTTGAAGTGTATTAAAAAGTCCACACTATAGTTTGATAAATGACTCCACTTTTAAATTTATCTTCAATACTCATATATACTGAGTCAATAATGTTTCCTTTTGACTTTTCCATTTATTTATGTTTTGAAAATCATGAACATTCTATCTAAAGGAAAATTTCATTTCCCATAATATTTATCTTATTAGCGAAAATTTTCCAACCTAAGGAATTTTCCTTTGTATCTTCGTTTTCATTTTTCATGATTTAGTTTCACTAATTCTAACCATTTTTATTTCTAAGTGTAAAATTATATTTTATTTCTAAAACCTCATAATCAAATAAATAATTAGATATAATGTATTCTATTTTCAGGTTCTTAATTCATATTTCGAATTCTTCTAAATTCAGATTGAGGATTCTTCTGAATTCAGATTCTGAATTCTCTGAAATACGAATTCCAAATTCTTATGAATTCAGAATCAAAATTTTTCTGAATTCAGATTCCAAATTATTTGAAATTCGAATGCCGAATTCTCTAAAATTCATGTTTTGAATTCCTCAGAATTCAGGTTCTGAATTTCTTAGAATTCAGGTTCCGAATTCTTTAGAATTCAGACTCCGAATTCCACATAACTCAGGTTCAGAATTCCATAGAATTTTGACTCTGAATTCTATAGAATTCAAGTTCCAAATTCCTTAGAATTCAGACTCTAAAGTCTATAGAATTATGATTCCTAATTCCATGAAAATAAAAATCTGAATATTCATGTAATATATACTCTGAATGATTCTCCCTTAGATTGCGAATTTTATTTTTTCTTAGACTCTGAAAAATAGAATTGTTTGAGAAACTATATTTTTCTTACTTTTGTTATAGTTATGAAATGATGTCATGCATAATATTTCTAACTCACCATTTCTTGAGTGACACGTGTACAGGTCCGTCTGAAATTCAAGGAAAATATGACAGTTGGATGTGGAAGTCGACCATTGGTGAAATGCCTATAAAAAGGAGCTCATTTTAATGAGCTCAATACTGATCTAGAACTCGAGATATTACATTTTGTTGATGTGATTTATAGAGAGAGATACTCTCTTGATTTTTGAGTACTAAACATCTTGTTCAGCTTGCTTCGTGCGACTTTGATTGTTACTGTGTACCATCAAGGGCTTCTGGGTATAGGAAAACAGAGGTTCTGACTACCTTAAAGGTCTAGGACTTCCTTGATAAGGAAGACAGAGGTGCAGACTACCTTAAAGTTAAAGGGCTTGTGGGGATAGCAAGACAGATTCTGATATTCCTATCAAGGGCTTACCCATGTGTGGGTAAGACATACTTTCATTAAAGTATAAATCAAAGGACTTTTATCCATGGTTGTTGGATACCAAAATCATTGGGTTAAAATATTTCATACTTGTTACTTATATTGTTTCAAGTTTATTTTCCACTTCATTATTATTATTAAGTAAAGTATAATTATCATATACATTCTTGTACATGTATACTCTAATTAGTAAGATTCTACACACTTTAAGGTAGAATCATTCTCCTTGTAAACATTTCTTAAGTTTCATTTCAGGAACCATATATCAGAAATCTGGAAAGTTTGTAGAACTAAGATGGTTTGTGAATTTACCTTGTTTAACTTTTTTAAACATAGTTTTCCACAAGGTTAAAAAGAAATTTTTATAACCAACATTAATTATTCTAAAAGAATTTTTAAAGTATAAAATTCACCCCCTCTTGTATATTGAGTATCTACATCATCATTTCGATCCTTCTATTGGTATCAGAGAAGGTCACTGAAATACATATATTCACATATAAGTTTTCTTTCTCATGTTTTCATTTTTCTATATTTTCCTTGCATAGGATTTTCTATCCTTGTTTACAAACATTTATTATTAACAAGTTTTTGTGGAAAGATGTTTTCATTTAGATGGTAGGAATGATTTTTGGTTCGATTGAAAATCGTAACCCTACTAGACCACTGATATTTGATGGGAATGATTATGAATATTGGAGAGATCATATGAAGAATTTGTTGTTAATACAGGAGTGCATAACTTTTTTATACTTACTAGAGATTACAAGATTCCTGATAAGGAAGTCATAACTTTTACTAATCAAGAAAAGATAGAATATCAACTAAACTACATGGTATGCAATACTTTTTTATGTTCCATGACTAGGAATATATATAGTTATATTTATTCTTGTGAAGTTGAAAATTTTATTAGGAATAAATTGGAGGTTACTCATTTTGGTACATCCAAGGTTATAGAAACTAGAAGAGCTATTATTAGAGAAGAATATCATGGATTTCTATTTCCTTATGTAAAACTAGTATGCAAGGTCCAACAAAGGTTTATGACTATTGTTAATAGTTTAAAATCCATGGGTGAGAAAGGTTTAGATGATGAGGCACTTGTGGAAAAGATTATAGACATCATGACTAATGATTGGGAATCTAAGAGAACAACTATTGATGAGAATAGGTAAGTATCTCATATTACTCTTGATGAGGTTTTTGGAACTCTTATTCAACTTGAGAAAATAATGAAAAGAGATGTTTATTTGAATAAGAATAATGATGACAATGTAATTGTAGCCTTTACAACTACTAATGTCAAGACTCCTTAAAGGGTTACAAGATCCAAGTTGAAGAAGGTTAATGCTTTATCTAAATTATGTGTAAGTAAATATTCTTAGAATGAAATTTCTAATATTGATTGAAACATGAACAAGATAGTTGGAAATAAAGACTTTTAGAATAGATATAAGTAGAAAGAGATAAAGGACAAGAAAGACTATGATGTTTAGCTATTACGAATGGAAAAGAGCAGGGAATATTTGGCCATATTTTCCTATGCTTAAGAGAAAGGATATAAAGGAAAAGCATTTTGAGAGAAATAGAAAGAATTACTAAAAAGCTAAAGCTAAGAATGTTTTGAGAGATAATGACACCTACAGTGCCAGTGGTGGAGACTATTCTGATGAATCCTCAAAGTATGAATCTTCTGGTGAGAAAATTCTTGGTTTACATTCCATGTTACCTATTGAAAATCATTTTTTAATGGCCAAGGTACACAATACTGACTCTAAAACCAAGGTATAATTGAATACTAATTAGAGTGATAATAAATATTATGAATCTTCAGTTGAAGAATCTTCTTCTAATTAAGATAATATTTTACCTACTTATGAATAAGTATCTAGGTTTTCTAAACTTCTTGAGAATGAAAATTCTAAAGACAAGAAAAAAATTGATAAGGAAAATTATAGAATTTCTATTCTTACAAAAGAAATATCATATCTTTCTAATGATATGGATAAGAAAATTTATGATTTTGAAAGTATTTCAAAAACCCATGAGGAAGTTAATTCTTAAAAAGATAAACTTTCTAGGGATCTTTAAAAAGTAATTTATAAGAAAAATCTTTTAATGAATAACTCTAGTGATAGAAATAATTTTTTTAAGGATAAAAACATATTTATTATACTGAAGCCATAAATATTTTCCTTGAGGATGTGTTTTTCAAACATTACCTTAGGAAAGAAAAACTTTGATAAGATGTATTCCCAAATATGAACTCTAAGTAATAATTCTGGATTTGGTTATACTCATTCAAAATCGGTTTTTGGTAATATTTATTTCATTCCTCAAAGTGATCCATTGTATACGAAGTTTCTGTGTGGTGGGAATTGGGAAAAAATTTCCTTAAAAAACTCAGTCATTGGATTTTCGAAAATCTTATTTTTCCATAAAAATGTGGATTCCTAAAATTTGGCTTTCTGATGTTTTCGGATCCAAAAAATTTTGGGTTCTAAAATTCTAACACTCTTATTTTCAGGAAAGTAAAGATAGTACAAACAGCAATACATGGTACATGGATAGTGGATGTTTCTAGAACATGGTTGGTAATAAAAACATCTTTGAAAATATTATCAAGACGAAGGGAGGAAAAGTAACTTTTGGAGATAATGCTCAGGGAAAAATTATTGTTATAGGTAACATTGTTTTTCATGGAAAACATTGATTTCAAATGTTTTATTTGTTAAGGTTCTTAGTCACAACCTTATTAGCATATTTCAGTTTTGTGACGAAGGTTATGTTGTGAATTTTAGTACTGATAAGTGCTTAGTACACAATTCCAAGGAATATTCTATTCTTTATACCCATAGGCAAGAGAATGTTTACACACTAAACATAGAAGACCATCGGAGTCAAGATCTACCTTGTCTTAGTGCAATGTAAGATCATTCCTATTTATGGAATAGAAGTTTAGGACACTGTAAACTTTGGAACCTATGAAAAATATCTATGAAAAGACTAGTTAAGGATCTTCCATAGATTAGATTTGATTTTTTAAAATTTTTTGATCCTTGTCAATATGGAAATAATACTTTATCATGTTTTAAATCAGTCAGTGATGCCTCAAACACTAATTTATTACAGATGGTGTATATGGATCTTTTTAGTCTATCACAAACTGGAAGCATTAGAGGTAAATATTATTTATTTGTCTTAGTTGATGATTACACTAGATTTACATGGGTCTATTTTCAAGTAAAGAAATATGATTCTTTTTTTTATTTCAAAATTTCTATATCCAAAGTTAAAAATGATAAAAAACTTCCATTGATATCTATTCATAGTGATCATAGAGGATAAATTCAAAATTCTTATTTTGAAACTTTTTTTAGTAGAAAATGTATTACTCATAACTTCTCAGCACCAATAACTCTAAAAAAATTGGTGTTATGGAAAGAAGAAACATAATTCTTTAAGAGATAACAAGAACCATGTTGAGTGAATATTAGGTAGCCAAACATTATTGGGATGAAGTAGTAAGAACTACTTGTTATACTATAAATCGTGATTTGATTAGACATTTTCTTAATAAAACTCTTTATGAGTTATGGAATGGTAGAAGACCTAGACTCTCCTACTTCATGGTTTTTGGTTTCAAGGTATTCATTCTGAATACTAAAGATAATCTACACAAATTCACACCAAAATCTGATGAAGGAATTTTCTTAGGCAACTCCACAACCTCTAAGGCTTATAGAGATTTGAATAAAAATACTTGGACTGTTGAAGAAACAGTACATATTAAATTTGATGAAACCAATCCCTTTGTTTTTAAACAACCTCTACCAACATCTTCTGAAGTGTTTTCAAAAACTGATTATCTACCATTGATAGAATATCTTTCTGATGAGGAAATTTTTCAAGAAAATGTTTCTGAATCATTTACCCTAGACAATTTCCTACTATATGTTGATGAACATGTTGTACAAATCCCTAATAAGTAGTTTCTTAAGAATCATCGCAGTGATAGTATCATTGGTAATGATAATCAACCTGTAATGACTAGAAGTTCTTTAAGAAATAAAGTAGAAAATATATCATTCCATTCCCAATTAGAACCAAAAATCCCTAATGAAGCTTTAGGTGATAATGATTGGATAAAATCTATGCAAGATGAGATAAATTAATTCGAATGGAATAAAGTCTGGAACTTGGTTGAAAGACCTAAGGAAACATTTTTTATTGGAGTAAAATGGGTATTCAGAAATAAGTGCGATAAAAATGTAATCATAGTTAGAAATAATGATAGATTGGTAGCTAAAGGCTATTGTCACGACCTGTCCTCGGGGCCCATGCCATGACTACCCCAAGCCCGCCTTCCATAGGCCAGGGGCTGGCGACTAGCACCAAGGCGTAAATCCCAACAAAAAGGGAAGGCATTGCCTTTGAAAAGTAAACAAGCACCACAAAGTAAGAAAGCAGAAAAGTAAACACTATGTAAAAACGGTACAATATGTGATGAAAGTAAATGGGGCGGAAATACAAGCCCAACTGTAAAGTACAACTGAAAGGAAAAATAGCAACTGAAAGGAAAAACTGCAGGGTCGAGCCATCCTCTGGAAGTCCCACTAGAAGGGTGGGTACAGATAGCCTCCACTGCTCCTCGGGTCCACCTGACCGCTCTGAGTACGTCCCGCCCAGTGGTCCACCTCCAGGTACCGTCCTGCTCCGCACGCCTCCACCACGATCAGCGTTGTCCGTCGTCTGCAACCAACACAACGTAGTGCGGGCATAGCCTGTGCAGGGGTGAGTATAAGCTACTCAGTAGGGACCCCGAGACCCCCGAAGGTCTCCTGAAATCCACAAATTATAATCCACAAGGAAAGATACAATCACGAAGTAACATCTGACATGGCTTAGGTATATGCCCATACATATACCTAAGTCATCAATTCCCGTTCGGCTCCGACGTCCGAGCCCAAGAAGAACCCAGTCCACACAAGAAAGAAAAACATATACCCACACAGGATAGAACAACACAATCCAAAAAGGAGAGTAAACAATAAATCCACACAGGATAGCTCAACACAATCCACAAAGGAGAGTAGACAGTGAATCCACACATGATAGCTCAACACAATCCACAAAGGAGAGTAACAGAAGATTCAGCTCACACAGGTATACTTCTTCGGATGAAGATGAAGATGATCACTGATCCATCTAAGTCGTCGGACCCACGAAGGATCGATAGGTAACTAACCCCCACAATGACCCACACAGGATCGGGCCCACACAGGACCTGTAGGCGCTGGCTCACACAGAACCGCTGAGCGCTGACCCACACAGGATCGGACCCACACAGGATCGGGCCCACACAGGACCGGGTCCACACAGGACCTGTAGCACTGATCCACGTAGGATCGCTGAGTGCAGTAGTCGTCGCAGTCCACTGAGGATCTCTGCACAGTTGTCACCGAAGTCCACTGAGGATCTCTGCACGGTCGTCGTCGGAGTCCACAGAGGATCTCTGCACAGTCGTCGCTGTCGAAGAAGCAGTCGCAGCCAGCTCTAGGGTTCCCGCACACAGCAAGCTCATTCGGGAGGGTCCGTTCCACGAGCCGAGAGGCCGATACATCAACTATCACAAAGACCGAAGTTGATGTATCCAAAAGTTCCGTATCGTCAACAGGAACTCAACGTCACATACGGTGCGTCAATCGGACGCCCGGTCTGAGAGTTATTGGCTTTTTCGTCCCAGGGGCCCGGTTGGTTTTTAAGGAAAAACCAACCCGACCGTACTCCACCTGCGTCCAAAACTCTGGCGGAGTATTCCAAAAGATCCGTCTCACTTAGAGGAATTCAACAAAGCTGACGGCACGTCAATCGGACGTTCATAGCTCAAGATATGAGCGTTTCTGCTCCGAGGGCCCGGTTGGTTTCGTGTACGAACCAACCCGGCCGAACACAAAGTACTTCGAAACATTGAGTGCGATATACCGAAACGACCGTCTCGATCCAAGGATCGTGTTTCCGCTGACGGCGGGTCGTTTGGAGGCCCGTAGCTCAAGATACGACCATTTGAACAGAAACCATCTGAAGACGGGGGGTCCGGGCCCGGGCCGACCCGGACCGACCCCCCGTGGGTCGTCCGAACCCCGTCCGACCCGGTCCAACCCGGTCCGACCCGGTCGGACCGGTCTGGCTCGGCCGGCCCGGCCCGACTCGACCGAGCGGCCGAGTGGCCGACGCGGGGGGAGCCGCCGCCCCACGTGACACCCCCTGCGGCACCCGCGGGGTGTCGGCCAGACAACCGGACGCGGCTGAAGCCGTGTCCCGAGTGACGCGGGGGGAGCCGCCGCCCCCGCGTGACACCCGCGGGGTGTCTCCCTGGCGCCGGACGCGGCTTCAGCCGCGTCCCGCGAGCGCCGCCGCCGCGGCCGGTGCCGCTGCGGTCTCGTCCGGCGGCACGCCAGGCGCCGCCGTGCCGGCGACCCGCGCCGCCGCCGGCTTCTGCGGGCCGCCGGAGTCTCTCCGGTGGCCCTTTTTTCTTCCCGTCTGCGCCATTTCTCCTCCCGGGACTCGTTCTTCACTGTGGGATCATCAAACTTACGTTGTGCCACGTTCCGTCGTCGCCCGTCAATCCGCACAAGAACGAAGAACAACGAAGGGTTGACGGGCCGTGTTCGTTTGGCCCGCACCCTCCGCGTTAGATATAAACAACGGGAGAATTTTTATTCTACACGGGAAACAACAATTTTAATAAGTTTAAAATTGTTCACAAATCCGGTTCTTTAACTTTTTAAAGAAACATTTATGGGAATATAAAAAGGGGTAATCCAAAAATAAAATCCCTACCTCGTAGTCGTTGTGTGTGAGCGTTCTTCGCGGAACCCTCGTCGCGGAAGGTGGAGATCGTCGCGTCGTCGCGGAAGGGCGTCGCGTCGTCGCAGAATCTGGAGTTGCGTCGACGAACTCGACGGACCAAGAAACAACAGATTTTAATTATAAATAATTAAATCCGTGTTTCGTTTTAAACCACAAAGAACTTTTAGAAGAAACCTGAAATCACTCACCTCAAACGGTTGGTGATCAGGGATCAGGGCGGGGAAGAACGTCTCGGATTAGAGCGTCGTCGACTTCCGTGGATGTTGGCGTTCTTCGCGTTCTTCGCGTTCTTCGTGAAGGAGAAAGAAGATGCAAGGATTTTGTCAAATCCTCTCAACGTGCAACCTTTCAAAAGACTGGTTGGTCTTATTTTATTATTATGCCAACACACGAAAAAAAGGAAAGTAACGACCCATAAATTCGTTGAATTAATTCAACGAAAGAAACAGCTCATTTAATTTACGAAATAAACCGCCCAATTAAATGGTCCGTTAAAAAATTAAGAAAACGCGTTAGTTGACTTTCATAATGACGGGTTTTCACGGATGCGTTACGTAGCGGAAAGAAACGGTGGGGCTCGTGCGGACCCCACCTCACAAATATCCTACCGAGGGGGTAGGATATTTCCTGGATAGCATCCTATCCGGATCAACCCAGTTTAAGCCACTTTTAAGTGGCTTCAATTGGCTTTCAAGTGGCTTAAGTGAAATAAAATAAAGTTGTCGCAAAATTATTTTATTTCTTAACTTTAAGCCCGAAAATTAAAAACCACACCCAAGCAAACGCAACTCCGGAAGAGGCGTTTCTAAGCGAATACTGGCGCTGCGATTTCATCGGTGCCCTCAGAATTCGATTCCGGGCACCGGTTCAAAAGTTAGAAAAACCCGCTCGTCCGTTCACTGAACGTACCCGAGCCAAACTTCGGAAAATGATTCCGGGCACACCGGGCCTCGAAATCAGGTGCCGTCAGAGACTGCGCTCTTGTAAAATTCCAATGAAAATTAAGAAAAAAATTTCTTTGAAATTTACGGGTCTTTACATTACTCCCACCTCAGGGCTTTACGTCCCCGTAAAGATACATCATAAACTAGGGAAACAAATGTGGGTATTGAGCCCGCATTTGAGCCTCCCGCTCCCATGTGCTCTCCTGGAGGTTCTCATGCTGCCATCTGATGCGCAAAAGAGGAATCGATCGCCCACGTAGGACCTGCTCCTATCGATCCTCTATCTCCACCGGGACCTCCGCAAAAGTCGCCCCATCATCCACGTCTAGCTCCCCGTAGTCAATGATGTGCGTCGGGTCGTGCACGTATCTCCTCAACTGAGATACGTGGAAGACGTCGTGCACCCGGTGCAACTGAGGTGGCAGAGCCAAGCGATAAGACACCTCTCCAACCCTGCTGAGGACCTGGAAGGGTCCGATGAAGCGTGGAGCAAACTTGTCGCCTCGGCCAAATCTCTGCAAACCACGTCGAGGTGAGACCTGCAAGAAGACGTGGTCGCCATCCTCGAACTCTAGTGGTCTCCGCCTCCTGTCAGCATATGACTTCTGTCAGCTCGGTGTTGTCCTCATCCGCTCCTGGATGACCTGGACCTTCTCTGTCGTGGCCCGGACCATCTCTGGTCCCACAAGTGCTGACTCCCCAGGGTCTGTCCAGCACAAAGGAGATCTGCAAGGCCTGTCGTACAATGCCTCGTATGGTGCCATCCCGATGGTGGAGTGGTAGCTGTTGTTGTACGCGAAATCCACCAAGGGTAGGTGGTCCTCCCAGCTACGACCAAAGTCTAGGACACATGCGCAGAGCATGTCCTCGAGAGTCTGAATGGTCCTCTCTGTCTGACCATTCGTCTGAGGGTGAAAGGCGGTGCTCAGACGTAGCCACGTCCCGAACGCCTCCTGCAACCCCTTCCAAAGCCGGGAAGTAAAGCGACTGTCCCGAACGGAGACAATAGTCGATGGCACACCGTGAAGCCGCACAATCTCTTGAACATAGAGACGCCCCAAGCTCTCCACTGATCCCTGCTCTCGGATGGGTAAGAAGTGTGCCGACTTGGTGAGTCGGTCAACAATCACCCAAATGGAGTCGTGACCTCTGGAAGTGCATGGAAGTCCAGTCACGAAGTCCATAGATATACCATCCCACTTCCACTCCGGGACCTCCAAGGGTTGTACCATGCCTACTGGTACCTGATGCTCTGCCTTCACCTGCTGGCAGGTGAGGCACCGTGAAACGAACTCTTCCACAGCCTTCTTCATGCCCGGCCACCATTGTTGTCGCCTGAGATCCTGGTACATCTTCGCCACTCCAGGATGTACCGCCAAAGGAGAAGTGTGAAACTCTCTCAGCACCTCCTCTCGTAAAGCGACTGGTACCAAGGTACGTCCTCTGAAAAGGACATCGTGCTCTGCTCCAAGGGAGAAACCATCAAGTGCCAGTCCCGAGGATATTTGTGCACGCCGCGTCTTATAGTCAGCATCCCCAGGTTGTGCCTCTCTGACCCACTGTAGAAGTGGAGGAGAGACTGTGAAAGACTAAAGGAAGGCTGCTTTGTCTCTATCCACGAAGGATATATGCAAAGCAGCTAGCTGCTCTGTCGCCTCCTCAAGTAGATGGATGTCTGTCCTCCTACTGAGGGCATCGGCTACCATGTTCGCCTTCCCAGGAGTATAGACTATCTCAAAGTCATAGTCCTGGAGGAACTCAAGACATCGCCGCTATCTCAGGTTCAGGTCCTTCTGAGAGAATACGTACCTGGGACTCTGATGGTTAGAAAAGACTGTAAAGCGCTTGCCCATCAGATAGTGCCGCCATGTCTTCAGAGCGAAGACCACTCCTGCCAAATCCAGGTTATGGTTGGCGTAATTCTGCTCATGTGGCCTCAACTGACGTGATCCGTAGGAAATCACGACCCGCTCCTGCATCAGGACACACCCGAGTCCGGTTCCTGATGCATCGCAGTATACTACGTATCCAACTCCCTCCTCAGGCAACCTCAAGATAGGTGCGCTGTTCAACCTCTGCCTCAGCTCCTGGAAGCTCTGCTGACATCTGTCTGACCACACGAAGGCTTTCCCCTTCTTCGTCAATGCTGAGAGTGGGGCCGTAACTCTGGAGAAGTCCGGCACAAATCTCCGATATTATTCGGCTAGGCCCAAGAAACTCCGCACCTCCGTCACGCTCTTGGGTGGCTCCAAAACTAGCATTGCCTTGATCTTCGCGGGATCTACCGCAACTCCCACCTCAGAAATGACGTGCCCCAAGAAGTGGACCTCACGTAACCAGAATTGGAACTTCGAGAGCTTTCCATAAAGCTGGTGCTCTCGGAGTGTGTCTAGTACAACCCGTAGGTGGTAGGAGTGCTCCTCCTCCGTCGTCGAGTACACCAAAATGGCGTCGATGAAGTCCACGAAAAATCGATCGATGTATGGCTGGAAGATCCTATTCATGAGGATCATGAACACTACTGGATCATTGGTTACGCTGAAAGGCATAACCAAGAACTCATAGTGGCCATACCGACACCTGAAGGTCGTCTTCTGCACGTCCTCGTCTCGAACTCTGAGCTGATGATAGCCTGATCTGAGGTCTATCTTCGAGAACCACCGTGGTCCCTTGAGCTGATCGAAGAGGTCATCAATCCTCGGTAGAGGATACTTGTTCCTCACTATCACCTGGTTCAGGCGACGATAATCGACACACAGTCACAAGCTCCCGTCCGCCTTCTTGGAGAACAAAATCGGCAAATCCCAGGGTGAAACACTGGGTTGGATGAACCCCTTGCCCTGAAAGTCCTCCAAATGTACCCATAGCTCTCGAAGCTCAGCGGGGGCCATCCGATATGCAGGAGTGGATATCGGGGCTGTCCTGGGGTACAGATCAATATAAAAGTCTTCCTTTCTGCGAGGAGGTAGCCCTGGAACGTCATCGGGGAAGACGTCCGCATACCGATCCACCACTGTAGGAAAACTAGGACCCCGCAAGTCAACTGCTCCAAGGATGAGGCTAGCCAACTGATGAGTGATGGGCTGTCCTCTCCTCTGCGTGAGTCCATCCTGTGCTGCTAAGGCACCCTTCTCACCGGTGAAGGTGAACCTGCTCCCGTCGGTGCGCACACATCGCACCTTGCGCCTAATGCAGTCAATCTGTGCATGGACCATAGATAACCAATCCATGCCCAAGATGACGTCGTAAGGCCTCGACGCCGCTACAAGAAGATCACAGCTGAAGCTCTCGCCTCTTAGAGTAAGCTCACACTACCGGCACCAGTGTGTAATCGTCGAGTCTGCTCCCGTAGGAGTCTCTAGCCGTAAGGATAGAGCCAACGACTCTGTCGGAATCTCCGAGCTCCGAACAAGGGCAGTGGCTTTGAAAGAGTGACCCGCTCCTGTGTCTATAAGAACTGCAGCAAGGGTGGAATAGACACTGATCGTACCTCGAATCATCTCTGGCGCGCTGTGGTCGTAGGCCTCCGCTGCCTGGAGCGGTGCCTGTCTCTACCCGCCAGCTCCCAGTGGTCGGGGCGGGCCTCCTGGTGGTGGTGGTGGCAGAGCCTCAAAGCGTCTCCCACCACCTACTGCTCGGCCAGCTCCTCTGCCTCGTCCTCCTCCTCCCTGCGGACCACCACGATCGACCCCCTGCCTCTGCCTGGGTGGTCCCTCCACCGTCTGTTGCCCCTCGGTACGACGGGTCGGGCAGTCACGAGCCATGTGGCCCTGCCCGCCGCACTCGTAGCACTGCCTGCCTCTCAGAAGACTGGCTTCGCACTGTGTGCCCCGCACCGCTGAGCCAGTGTCCCGAGGTCATCTTCCGGAAGGCCTGGTCTACCTAGAACCCTTAGTCATCCGTCGGCTACCCGCTGCCGAAGACTCCGCCACATGCCGCCCTGCGGTAGGTCTCGCTGTAGACTCAGCCAGAAAACTCTCGATAAGAAGGGATCGCTCTAGCACTCCTTCCTAGGTTGGGATGATGAGGGAGATCAGTGACGCCCTGATCTCGTGTCTCAATCCCTGCTCGAAGGTCCGGGCTCGGAAGAAGGGGTCTCGTACCATATCTGTCGAGTAGCGAGAAAGATCGGTGAACCACACTGCGTACTGAGCGACCGTCAAGCTGCCCTGCCGCAGCTGAAGAAGCTCCTGAATGCACACCGCACGGAGGGTGGCCGGGACGAACTCTGAGCGGAAGAGGATCTCAAAGTCTGTCCAGATGAGGGAGGACTCATCGTGTACCTGGAGCATCAAGCTCCACCATCGCCCTGCTGCTGCGTGCAGTAGGCTCGCCGTGAGGATCACTATGAGGTCTGCTGGTGTCCTCACTAGCCTGAAAACTCGAACGACCGCCTCCAGCCAGTCCTCGGCTGCCTGGGGGTCCGTCTCCCCACGGAAACTGGGTGGTCGCTGGCGCTGGAACTCGTGCAGAGCTCCGAGGCATCGTGCATCGTCAGCTGCCAGTGCTGGAAGCATCGGGGGCTCGGCGGGTAAAGGTATCGCCGGTGCCTCTGCTGTCAACGGGCCCTGTACCGAGGCCTCGTCACTCGGCGGGCTATCGTCGCGCTCTACACTCGGAACCCTAGCTGGCTGCTGTCGTCGGGCCATCCTGAAAAGGAAACAAGTGCACCACGGTCAGAACAATATACCTGGTGAGCTGACACAAGTAATCACAAAGAAAACTTGAAACACACATGCAATCAATGTTTTCGTGCATTAAGTCGGGAATCAGAAGTCAGGGTCCTGGTGTATGGATACGTCAGCCGCCGCACCAACACTGGACTCCCTGGACTGATAACCACACTCAATACACTAAACACTATTGCTTCACATAGAAGAAAGATCAGAGTCTGCGGTAGAACCGACCGCCTCTGATACCAATTTGTCACGACCCGTCCTCGGGGCCCGTGCCGTGACTACCCCAAGCCCGCCTTCCATAGGCCAGGGGCTGGCGACTAGCACCAAGGCGTAAATCCCAACAAAAAAGGAAGACATTGCCTTTGAAAAGTAAACAAGCACCACAGAGTAAGCAAGAGGAAAAGTAAACACTAAGTAAAAATGGTACAATCTGTGGTGAAAGTAAAAGGGTCCAGAAATACAAGCCCAACTGTAAAGTACAACTGAAAGGAAAAACAACAACTGAATGGAAAAACTGCAGCGTCGAGCCGTCCTCTGGAAGTCCCACCTGAAGGGTGGGTACAGATAGCCTCCACTGCTCCTCGGGTCCACCTGACCGCTCCGAGTACGTCCCGCCCAGTGGTCCACCTCCAGGTACCGTCCTGCTCCGCACGCCTCCACCACGATCAGTGTTGTCCGTCGTCTGCAACCAACACAACGTAGTGCGGGCATAGCCCGTGCAGGGGTGAGTATATGTATGGGCATATACCTTAGTAATCAATTCTCGTTCGGCTCCGACGTCCGAGCCCAAGCACAACCCAGTCCACGCAGGAAAGAAAAACATATACCCACACAGGATAGCAAAACACAATCCAAAAAGGAGAGTAAACAATAAATCCACACAGGATAGCTCAACACAACCCTCAAAGGAGAGTAGACAGTGAATCCACACAGGATAGCTCAACACAATCCACAAAGGAGAGTAACAGAAGATTCAGCTCACACAGGTATACTTCTTCGGATGACGATGAAGATGATCACTGATCCATCTAAGTCGTCGGACCCATGAAGGATCGATAGGTAACTAACCCCCGCAATGACCCACACAGGATCGGGCCCACACAAGACCTGTAGGCGCTGGCTCACACAGAACCGTTGAGCGCTGACCCACACAGGATCGGACCCACATAGGATCGGACCCAAAAAGGACAGGGCCGACACATGACCTGTAGCACTGATCCACGTAGGATCGCTGAGTGCAGTAGTCGTCGCAGTCCATGGACGATCTCTGCACAGTCGTCGCCGCAGTCCACTGAGGATCTTTGCACGGTCGTCGTCGGAGTCCACGGAGGATCTCTGCACAGTCGTCGCTGTCGAAGAAGCAGTCGCAGCCAGCTCTAGGGTTCCCGCACACAGCAAGCTCGTTCGGGAGGGTCCGCTCCACGAGCCGAGAGGATGATACATCAACTGTCACAAAGACCAAAGTTGATGTATCCAAAAGTTCCGTATCGTCAACAGGAACTCAATGTCGCAGACGGCGCGTCAATCGGACGCCCGGTCTGAGAGTTATTGGCTTTTTCGTCCCAGGGGCCCGGTTGGTTTTTAAGGCAAAACCAACCTGACCGTACTCCACCTGCGTCCAACCCTCGGGCGGAGTATTCCAAAAGATCCGTCTCACTTAGAGGAATTCAACAAAGCTGACGGCACGTCAATCGTACATCCGTAGCTCAAGATATGAGCGTTTCCGCTCCGAGGGCCCGGTTGGTTTCGTGTACGAACCAACCCGGCCGAACTCAAAGTACTCCGAAACCTTGAGTGCGATATACCGAAACGACATTCTCGATCCAAGGATCGTGTTTCCGCTGACGGTGGGTCGTTTGGAGGCCCGTAGCTCAAGATACGGGCATTTGAATGGAAACCGTCCGAAGACGGGGGGTTCGGGCCCGGGCTGACCCGGCCCGACCCCCCCTAGGTCGGCCGAACCCGGTCCGACCCGGTCCAACCCGGTCTGACCCGGTCGGACCGGTCGGCTCGGCCGGCCAGGCCTGGCTCGGCCGAGCGGCCGACGCGGGGGGAGCCGCCGCCTCGCGTGACACCCCCGCGGCACCCGCGAGGTGTCGGCCAGACAACCGGACGCGGCTGAAGCCGCCTCCCGAGTAACGCGGGGGGAGCCGCCGCCCCTGCGTGACACCCGCGAGGTGTCTCCCTAGCGCCGGAGGCGGCTTCAGCTGCGTCCCGCGAGCGCCCCTGCCGCGACCGGTGTCGCGGCGGTCTCGTCCGGCGGCGCGCCGGGCACCGCCGTGCCGGCAGAGTCGCTCCGGTGGCCCGTTTTTCTTCCCGTCTGCGCCGTTCCTCCTCCTGGGACTAGTTCTTCACTGCAGGATCATCAAACTTCCATTGCGGAATGTTCCGTCGTTGCTCGTCAATCCGCACAAGAACGAAGAATGGCGGAGGGTTGTCGGGTCGTGTTCGTTTGGCCCGCACCCTCCGCGTTAGATATAAACAACGGGAGAATTTTTATTCCACACAGGAAACAACAATTTTAATAAGTTTAAAATTGTTCACAAATCCGGTTCTTTAACTTTTTAAAGAAACATTTATGGGAATATAAAAAGGGGGTAGTCCAAAAATAAAATCCCTACCTCGTATTGTCGTGCATGAGCGTTCTTCGCGGAATGCTCGTCGCGGAAGGTGGAGATCGTCGCGTCGCCGCGGAAGGGCGTCGCGTCGTCACAGAATTCGGCATTGCGTCGACGAACTCGACGGACCAAGAAACAGCAGGTATTAATTATAAATAATTAAAAACGTGTTTTGTTTTAAACCACAAAGAACTTTTAGAAGAAACCCGAAATCACTCACCTCAAACGGTTGGTGATTGGGGATCGGGGCGGGGAAGAACGTCTCGGATTAGAGCGTCGTCGATTTCCGTGGATGACGGCGTTCTTCGCATTCTTCGCGTTCTTTGCGTTCTTCGCGTTCTTCGCGAAGGAGAAAGAAGATGCAAGGATTTTGTCAAATCCTCTCAACGCGCAAACTTTCAAAAGACTGGTTGGTCTTATTTTATTATTATGCCAACACACGAAAAAAAAGGAAAGTAACGACCCATCAATTCGTTGAATTAATTCAACAAAAGAAACAGCTCATTTAATTTACGAAATAAACCACCCAATTAAATGGTCTCTTAAGAAATTAAGAAAACGCGTCAGTTGAGTTTCATAATGACGGGTTTTCGCAGGTGCGTTACTTAGCGGAAAGAAACGGCGGGGCTCGTGCGGACCCCACCTCACAAATATCCTACCGAGGGGTAGGATATTTCCTGGATAGAATCCTATCCGGATCAACCCAGTTTAAGCCGCTTTTAAGTGGCTTCAAGTGGCTTCCAAGTGGCTTAAGTGAAATAAAATAAAGTTGTCGCAAAATTATTTTATTTCTTAACTTTAAGCCTGAAAATTAAAAACCACACCCGAGCAAATGCAACTCCGGAAGAGGCGTTTCTAAGCGAATACTGGCACTGTGATTTCATCGGTGCCCTCAGAATTCGATTTCGGGCACCTCTTCAAAAGTTATAAAAACCCGCTCGTCCGTTGACAGAACGTACCCGAGCCAAACTTTGGAAAATTATTCCAGGCACACCGGGCCTCGGAATTAGGTGCCGTCAGAGACTGCGCTCTTGTAAAATTCTAAAGAAAATTAAGAAAAAACATTTCCTTGAAATTTACGGGTCTTTACAGCTATAATCAACAAAAAAATAATAGACTATAAAGAAACCTATGCTCATGTAGCTAGAAATGAATCTATTTGTAATCTACTTTTCTTTAAAGCATTCTTTAACATCAAACTTTTTCAAATGGATGTTAAATGAGATTTCCTTAATGGTTATGTTCAAGAGTATGTTTTTGTTGAACAACATCCTAGTTTTGAAGTTACAAAACATCCTGAACATGTTTCCAAAATTAAAAAAGATTTATATGCACTTAAACAAGCTTTTAGAGCTTCGTATGATAGACTTACATGGTTTTTTCTTCAAAATAATTATGTTAAGGGAAATAATGATCCAACCCTTTTTATAAATAAAGATAAGAAAAATATTTTGATTGTTCGGATTTAGGTTGATGAAATTACATTTGGTTCAACTCAGCTGTCTTTAACTTATTGCTTTGCGGATCTAATGAAATATTAGTATGAAATGAGTATGATGGGAGAGTTAACATTCTTCCTTGGTTTTCAATTTTCTCAAAATCCAGAAGGAATCTATATATCCCAACATAAGTATATTAAATATCTTCTTAAAAAGTATGGATATGACAACACTAAGAGTATAAGTACTACCATTGGTACCTAAAATTCACTTGATCTGGATGAAGCTGGGAAACCAGTAGATCAAACATCATTTAGAGGTATGATAGGAAGTCTACTTTACATGATAAGTATTCATCCAGACATAATGTTTTCTGTATTATTATGTGAATGATATCAATCCAATCCTAAGGAATCTCATTTAAAGGTAGTTAAAAGTATTTTTTTTCTATATAAAGGGAACCATGGTTCTAAGACTCTTTTAGATTTTTGGAAATGTTTTTTTATGTTTTTCGGATGCTGACTTTGGTCGATGTAGAATGGATATGAAAAAGTATATCTAGAACTTGTCATTTCTTAGGTGATTCATTAGTTTCTTGGTCATGAATAAAGAAACACTCAGTACCACCTTCCACTATTGAAGCTGAATATGTAGCAGCTGGAAGTTGTTGTGTTCAAGTGATGTGGATGCAACACACACTCCCAGACTATGGTATGAGTGTTACCAAAACATAAATATTATGTGATAATACTAGTTCCATTGGATTAAGTAAAAAACATTAACATCTCTATCCTTCCAAACACATAGATATTAGGCATCACTTTCTTAGGGATCATGCACAAAAGGATATATCATTCTATATTTTATCACAATTCAAGATCAACTTGCTGATATTTTTAAAAAATCATTACTATCCAATAGATTTGAATATATTAAACAGAAGTTAAGAATGATAATCGTAAGGTAATATTCAATATTAACTTCTTGTTGAAACCTATTTCCTTACAATAAGAAATTCTTTTTCATAGGGGGAGTACATTTTCTTATTGATCAAATTTTTTCGTAATAAAAATTTTTTGTAATCAATTTTTCGTAGTCAATTTTTTTTCCATAGTCAAAATTCTTCATAGAAAATATGAATTTTCCTCATTACGAATAACATTCCTAGCACTCTGAAAGGTGTGTCTTCTTTTCAAAGTTTTCATTATCATCTTTTTACTTGTTGGTATTTTTATCTTGTCTAAGAAACTTTTTCAGATTCACTTTTTATTAAAACCAAATGTTTCTCTTAAAACCCTCAAAAGATCGGAAGCTATCAAAATCTTTCTTCAGTTATCATCTCAAATGTCAGATTTGATCAGATTTTTTTCAACCATTGGATCAACCATGGAAGTTGAATCATCACTTCAATAACCTGTACAAAACCCCCATGATGGTTTTCTGACATTGGTTTTTCAAGCTCTTGTGTGCTGAATCTCTTCCTCCATATTATAAGGCGATTCTGAATCTTCAAATGTTTCCTTAGTTCTAGATGTTTTCTAAAGCCTATCCTCAAAATTAAATGTTGACTGTTAAGGAAATATCATAGTGGAAGATATACTGAGAGAGGTTAGTTGATTCGAGATTATTCAACAAACATGATTCTATCATTTCTAATAATATTAAGTTGAATGGTTGGGAGAGCCTTTTCATTTCAAAACCAAAGGCATGAGATCCAAATCTTTTTATAAGGAAAAGGAAATAGTGTGTCTTGGATTGAAAGGAGAGAATACTCTGAAGATATTTCATCTCTCTATGAATTTACAGATACTTGAATTGTGGGTTCAAGGATTTATAATTCCAAGGAAATGGGATAATGATACTCTGAAGAAGAGTGATATCTATATATTGGATTTCTTACTGAAACTCAGAAAGATAAATGTGGTTAAGTATATCATGGTAACGATTGGGGAATATCAAGAATGGGAATCTGAAGTCTTAGATTATTATTTATCTGGTTATTCTTTCAAAGATTTTTGTTCTTTTCCTTCAGTTATTCAAAAACCCATGCAGTTCCAAGCCGATAAAATCCACAGTGATGTTGCTGAGTGATGACACCATGAGGAGAATGAAAATTGGTTTTTCTAGTGAATACAGACTATTCTATGAACTTTATAAATAAGAAATAGAAGCTTTTTCAATTAAACCAGAAGTGGCTGAAACCTCTAAGAGAGGCGGAAGGAAGAGAAATTCTAATGAGCTAGAAGAGAAAGGAAAACCCCATGTGGCCAAGAAAACTTAGTCAGCACCTCCAGAGCCAAAGAAGAAAAAATCATATCCTGATGATGAAGTGGCTAAGTAGAGAGAGGATAAGAAAACTCAGAAGGAAAGGGATCATACATTTGGCTAGGACCCTGCTGAGGTAATAGAATTGAAGGAAAAGGCTACTGATAATCATGAAAAGGAATAAAAATAAATGAAGTAAAGGAAGAAACCGTTGGTGGTATAAGTGGTTCAATCTCTTCTCAAGGCTACTGAAAGAGCCTCTGAGCAAATTCTGGTACTAGAATATTTTTATTAGAATCATTACCAGAGACTCTAGGAAAGAAAATGGTGATTCTGGAATCAATTCATTAAAAAGAAATATTTGATGAAGAAGAAGTGGAAGGGGAAATAGATGAATAAAAAGAGGTCGGAGAAGAAGGGAATGAAACTGATGATATCATAAATCAAGTCCAAGAGTACCATGAAAAGGAAAGTCCATCTGTAGAATTATTGATCCGGAACTTCCCAAGTTGAATCCTCAAAAATTGCTACACCAAGAAAAGATGATAAGGGTGAATAAGAAGTGAATAAGCCAACATATTATTAAAGTAGTAATCATTATTTTATTAATCTGAAAGATCTAGTGGCTGATGTATAGAAAAAAGAAGTTGAGGAAGTTAAGATTGTTCAACTATTTGATAGTGAGCATGAATCTCCCTATTAACAGGATACCATTACGAAAGCTGACAAGGGAAAGTAGGTGGTAGTAGATACACCAAGTAAATCTGCTGTGAAAAAAGAAGATGTTGGTACATCATCAAAGAGAAAAACTAAAATCATATAAAAAGAATCATTACCAACCAAACACATGGATTCAAAATCATCTTCCCTCAAACATAATTCTGTTGTTCCATCTTTGAAAAAACTAGTTGGTATAATTCCTTTATTTCAAATCATAGATTCAATATGCCAATTGATTCATCATACGATAAATCAGAAGTTAGATTCAGTTTCCATGGTGATGGAAAAATGTGTAGCATTAGAGGTAGATTTCAAGACCTTCCTCATTGGTTATGAGGATCATAAAAGATCTTTCATCAAGATTAAATGATGTTCAAAGAAAAAAATCGAAGAAATGATAATATTTGATGAAATCCATGATACTTTCAAGGATTCATTTGATAGAGAATATGGGAAGATCAATGATATTACAAATAGTTTTGAGGAAAAGTTAACCCTAGAATAGAATACTCGGAAGCAATAAGTTAAGGATCTGAATGGAAAGCATAACTATGTAGCCATTAATTGGAAGAGGGAAAGAGATCATATAATGGAGATTGATGAGAATATTGTTAGAAAAAATAACTTTTGAAAGCTCATATAGACATTCTTACAGCTCAGGAAGAGAAAATTCAAGCCTTAGAGAAGAAAAGTGAAGACCAGGGTCAGTTGCTCAAGCGAGCAGAAGAGGATCACAAGGAGATATAGAAGATAAAAACCATTGTGAAAAATCTGATGCTGAAGGAAAAAGAGGGATAATTTCATTTCATTCTGATATTTGTTGTATTTTTCTCATTGTACAAATTCTTGCAACATGATTGAAAATTTTCTTGTTCTTCATACATTTCATTGTTTAGTACTAATGTTTCAGGTACCAATTTTTTCCATTCTCTTTTATTATTTTTTGAAAATCACAAAGGGGGAGAAAGGAATGATAAAAATAATACAAATTAACGAAGATATTTCCCTAAGTAAGGGGGAGCTCATCTAGAGGAATGTTCTTATCAATGATATTTTTCGAATGTAATAAAATAAAAAATCTCATTAAAGAAATCAAGAATATAATCCTTAGTGTTTCCAAAGCCTAAGGGGGATTTAGTTGTATTCACTATGTATTATATATAATGAGAGGTAATTATTTAATTTTCAAGTCCACAAAAGTTCTATGTCCTTAGATTATTTTTAGTAAGGATGATTGTGCTTTCAAAAAAGGGGGAGATTGTTGAGTAAATACGGTTTCCTTAAAACTTTTCCATTTCTTTAGGTTTTGAAAATCACAAACACTCTATCTCAAGGAAAATTTTAGTTCCCATAAGATTTATCTTATTGAAAAAATTTTCCTTCCCAAGGAAATTTTCTCCCTGTCTTTGTTTTCAATGTTCATGACTTTTTTTCACTAAATCTAACACTTTTTATTTATAAGTGTAAAATTCAGTTTCATATATAAAAACTTAGAATCCTGTAAATACATAGATATAAAGTATTTTGTTTTCAGGTTCTGAATTATGATTCTTAATTCTTCTAAATTCATATTCAGAATTCTTCTGAATTCAGATTTCGAATTCTTCTGAATTCAAATTCTGAATTATTCTAAATTCAGATTCTGAATTCTTGGAAATATAGATTCCGAATTTTTCTAAATTTAGATTCTGAATTCTTCTGTATTCAGATTCTGAATTCATTGATATTAACATTCTGAATTCTAAGAAATTCATGTTCTAAATTCCTCAGAATTCAGGTTTCGAATTCCTCAGAATTCAGGTTCTGAATTCTGTAGAATTCTGGTTCTGAATTCCTCAGAATTCTGACTCGGAATTTTGTAGAATTATTTTTCTGAATTCCTTAGAATTCAGACTCCAAAGTCTATAGAATTATTTTTTCAAATTACTTGAAAATTAGAATCTGAATATTCATGTAATATAGACTCTGAATGATTTTCTATTATACTCCAAATTTTATTTTTCCTTAGAATCTGAAAAATATAATTGGTTTAGAAACCATATTTTACTTACCCTTTTTATATTTATGAAATGATGTCGTGCATTATTTTTCTAACTAACCGTTGTTTGAGTGACATGTGAACAGGTCCCACCAAAATTCAAGGAAAAATATGACTGTTGGATGAGGAAGTAGACCATTAGAGAAATGCCTATAAATAGGAGCTCATTGGAATGGGCTCAATACTGATCTAGAACTCTATAGATTACATACTACAAAAGTGATTTTTAGAGAGAGAGACTCTCATGCTTTGTGTGTACTGAACATCTTGTTCATCTTGCTTCATGTGACTCCAATTTTTGATGTGTACCATGGAGGGCTTATGGGAATAGGAAGGAAGAGGTTCCTACTACCGTAATGTTTTAGGACTTCCTTGATAATGAAGACATTGGTTTCCACTACCATGATGTTCGATGGCTTGTGGGGATAGCAAGATAGATTCCGATATTTCTATTGAGGGCTTACCCTGATGTCGGTAAGACAGGCTTTCTTGAATTTATAAATCAATGGACCTTTATCCAAGTTTTTTGGATACCAAACTCTTTGGGTTAAAAGATTTCATACTTGTTACTTATATTGTTTCAATTTTATTTTTCACTACATTTTGATTAATAAGGAATGTATAATTATCTTATACTTTCTTGTACTTGTATACTCTGATTAGTAAGATGCTATACGCTTTAAGGTAGAATAAATTTCTTTGTAAACTTTTCTTAATATTCATTTCTAGAACAATGTATCTAGAATCTAGAAAGTTTGAAGAACTAATAGGTTTTGTGAATTTACCTTGTTTAACTTTGTTGAACATAGTTTTCCTCAAGGTTAAAATAAAAGTTTTATAACCATATTTAAAGGTCTCAAAGGAATTTTAAAAGTATACAATTCACCCCCTCTTGAATGTTGACCATTTACATCATTATTTCGATCCTACAATATATTGGTGAAAATATTAGGGTTGACTTAGGGACCACTAGACATGTTCAATGGTGTTCTCTTCAATCATTTAGATCGATGGATGTGGAAGCTGGGGATATTCTACTCAATCAAGGGATGCCTCCTTCCATTGGACATATGAAATTGTATTACTGGTGTGAATTTTATATTATGAAATAACCGAGACCCCTCTAGGACATTCCTTTGTTAAAATCTAATGTTTAGTGAATTATGTGTGGTAATAGTGTCTTCATTATGGAGTTTTCTAAAAATACAGTTTTCTCGAATGATGCCACACCAAATGGGGGATCACCAAACGGTGACACAGAACGGTGGCTCAATGAACATGTACATTGAATGGATTCTCATCAAATAGTGGCTCACAAAATATTGTATCACTAAATAGTGACACCTAATGGTGTCTCATCCAGTGGTGACATCGAATAGTGGCTCACATAACAGTGTCTCACAGAATAGTGGATCATTGAGCAGTGTCTCAATGAATAGTGACACCAAATGGTGGCTAGACAAATGATGATGTCAAAAGGCAGATCAATGAGCGGTGTCATACTGAACAGTGATACCATGACTCACCTAATGGTGAGTCACTTCCGAGGGTTTTTCAAATTTCCAGTTTCTCTTGTTTCTTCCAGATTTTCTAGCTTCCCCCCTCTTTTGTTTTGTTTGATGTAAATTGAGTTTAATGCCTTGTTTGGGGATTTTTAAAGGTGTTTAAATGGATATTAATTATATCTATAATATCCTAACACTTTGGTAACTTTGAAATAATCCTATCATGTGGTCTTGGACATGATTCTACTTTAATAACATTGAAATTGTTCTTCCATTGATATAGGATCTGGAAATTCAAAGATGGGATCTTCCCTTCCCAGTGTGTCTTAGTACTTTCTTGGTTCACCTAGAGTGTTCCCTTCCTATGGAGTCATGTCTTGTTCTGTATCCATCAATCTTGGTTTCCAGTGACTTTTTCCTTTGAGTTTTTTTCTACTCATGCACCCCCTGTTTTGGCGCAAGGAGGAGTTCTGTTCACATGTTGTTCCAAGTAGGGACTTACTTTATCTCTCGTTAATTTTTTATAAAGTAGGGTGGGTTTATTCTTGTATCATTGTGAATACTACTAAAAATGTTTTAAAAAAGATAATAAGAGGGAATAAATTATGGGGGGGAACAAGATGATGATGAATGTTTGTTTTGTATTTTATCTTTGATTCATGTCGTGAATCATGTGGGTTGTGTTATTTTGAAAATCATAGTTGTTGGTGGTCTTTTCTAATGAACCCATTATACTCTATACTTATTTCTATGTTGAAGGTACTACAAAGATAAAATCTGATTAACCACATAATTCTAGATAAAAAAATGGATTCCCTATGATTAATCTTGTGTTGTGATCACCCATTAATTATGAAAGTATAATTAAATAATAGTGTGGATAAAATATCTATACTCACTACTTAATTATGTTTGGTTGTGTTATGTGTATGGTTTTATTGGGTATTTTTCCTTGTCTAGGTTATAGGATGCTAAGTATTGTTGTGGGTAGATGGGTGGATAGAGGGGTCGGCTACGTGAGTGGGGAATGGTATGTTTGTGAAGTGGGCCTAATGTATTATTGGTGGTTGTTATGGTATTTTTTTTAAGGTTCTGTCATAGGTGTGATGGAATATCTGGTTGAGAGATTGATTGATTGTGGAATGGATGGACTTGTTGTGTAATGAGACTACTTCTGGGTAATGGTTGGTTGTGTGGCTATAGGATTGTGTCAGGATTTCATGTTTATGGGTGTGTTCAGTGTGGTGTTGTTGTGTTGTAGGGATGTCGAGTTTAATAGTGAGAGGATTAATTAGGTGGGATAAGTTTTAAAGATGATGTTGGTTGTGTTGAAATATAAATGGTTGTTAAATGTGGTGGAATAATGAAGTGGGTTTTTTAATTTTTGTTTTGTTATGAGAAGTGTTTAGTGGATTTTACCCTACTGAGAATGGTTTTATATGTCTTCCATATTATTTGTCTATGTAAGGATGAGATAAATAAAAAAATGAATTGATAAATACAAAATGACAATTGGTTAAATGAATTGTCTGGGGGAATACTTCTACATACGGATGTGACCATCGTTTTTGGTGACACATGCGTGTAAGGTTAGATGTAAATGTGGTTTGTGTGGGATGGTTGCTTGTTTGGAATTTTATAGGTTGGGTTGAGTTTTTTTATGTATATTTATAAACTTGTAGTTCATTCTGTTTTCTATACGCATCACACTCATGTTGAGCACCATGTGCCAAACACCCCCATTGCTACGGTGGCGCGTGTCTTCCCCAACATTCTGGTGGGAGGATGGCTGGATGGTTATTAGATCTTCTCAGCTCCCTCTTCAAAGAGTTTAACTAGAAATACTCTTTATGTAGGTTGTAATAGCATGAGTTTTGTTACCAAATCTATGGTACTGGTTGTTTGAGAGGTGGTTTTCCTCAGGTTTCTTCAAGATGAGGCACATGTGTTTTTAGGAAAGGTGTCATGTGTGTGAATCCCAACTATCTGCAAGCAGTATTGTAGTGTGGTTGTGGCCCAGGAATATGTAGATACGATGTGTGTGGTTTTTTCCCAAGTGTGCATGGGTGGGTTGTGATAGTGGGTCATGTGGAAGAGCATGGTAGTGTTATGAAGTCTGTCGTTAGTGATGAAACGTTAACCAGTTGAAAGTGGTTTGGGGTCCCCAAATATCAATTTTATTATACTTTACATTACATGAATTATTTGGTGAGTAATCCTTGGTGAGTTTTCTATGGATAGTTTACCTTGTTTGGTTCTTTTGAGTTTATGTTGTTTTCTCATAGGGGAATTAGTGTGCTTCTCCCACTAGTACATGAGTTACTCTTCTTTTTCCCTAATTTGTATATTGGTATTCTCACCCTATGTATATAAAACTCTCTTCATGTTTCTATGGATATTTCACAAACTGTGATAGACCTTATCAGCACAGATATTGGGGACTGTTGTGGTATTTCTACTTCATTTTATTTTCGTACTAACCTTAGAGTTTTCTTTATATTTTGAATGGTTTTACATTAATCTTGCTTGTTGGATGGATTTTGGTTTATATATTTATATATTTCTTATTTTTTTTAGGGTGACACATCTTATCTCCAGATCTTGGTTAACAAAAAAGGGTAATGCATTCCATTTTGTGATATTTCCATTCCCTTGGGGCTAGTCTCCTCCCCAGGTCCTATTGGAGGTGGGACTCAAGTGGTCATTGTCTCTCATACATCTTGAGGAAGGATGGTATTTGCATCTTGTTAACCCGTACCTCATATTGAAGAAGGTGGGTCATTATAGAAAGGTATCAAAGATTTTGGTTGAGAGATAGGACAGAGCATGGAATTAGGCACATTGAGGATTGCAAGGGATGGTAGGGAAAAGGTGTTAGTTGATCTTGGTACCTAACATAGGCCTTAGAAGACTAACTAGGACATGGTATTATAGCCCCCACTATGATCTGATTCATTGCCATTAAGCTTAATGGACGACCAGGTGAGGCTACACCTATCTTAGGGTAGAGACCCTAGGAATGGTACATAGATCATGATGAATTATGTTCTTCTTTGGGATTTTCATCTCTAAGAAATTAAAATAACCAATCAGTTAAAATGAACCCTTTGTAAATTTCATATTACTCAATATTAAGAGTTCCATTTTTACCTTTAGTTGTGTCACTCGGTCATCATCCATGATTGGCTCAGGCAGTGGAGGCATAGCATTCTAATCCGGCTAATTTTAAAAGGGTTGATCCATTGAAGAAGGATGACTAGTGGTATAAGATGCTTTGTACCTTCTAGTGGAAAACTCTAGGAACGTAACAGGGTGGCGTCTCAGTCATGGAGACCATGAGTTGTCCCAAGGAGATGATGATCACTTCCAACTGGATCCTGGCTCTGGAAGTGTATTGGTTTCTTCTAGTGGTGTGCCAGTTGAGGGGGGCAGTGCATCAGTGGTGGACACTTTACCTCATAGAGATGAAGAATATTGATGTTTTGTGGGTTAACTTTGGGAAGGAGATCCGAGAAAAATTAATTTCATCTACTATGAAGGCCAAGAAGTGGTAGGAGTTACTCTCCTTCCATCATGGGAGTATGTCTGTGATGGAATGTAGGATCATGTTCAATGATCTTTTATGTTATTATAAAGATATATTTATGGATTAGGAGTCTCAGGCGAGGCAGTTAGAGGAGGAACTCCACCCTTCCCATTAGTATGTTCTTACTCCCTTCACCCTGCTAACATACATAGAAGTATTGAATAAGGATGAGGTAGTGAAAGGAATGAACCTACATTGAGGTTTTCTATAGGATGGAGTTCATTAAAGCTCTTTGATGGGGAATGACATCAGCAGAAATTCAATGGCATCACTGCCTTACTAGTTTCTGCCAACAAGGAGCCAACCCCAGCTGTTTCAGGGCCAACCCTCTAGTCCTCACCATTTTCCCACGGGCCTGGGGATGAGGTGTTCTACATGAGGAGGTTCTGGGAACCTCCACTGATAGTGCCCAACTATAGCTCTGCATGGAGGAGGTGGGTAGTTTTAGCACCCTCATCAGTAGTATTTTCCATCCAGGCCATTCCAGTAGTAGGGAAAGCAGGCCCCTACTCCAGTAAGGGCGAATGGTGCAGGAGGAGGCCAACCTCAGGGTGCTCCTCTGTTACCTCGACCAGGGCATGGTCAGGGAGGTATTAAACGTCATATGAGCATACGAAATGGGCATGGTCAATTTCCTGTCACATATGGAGTTTTTCCATTGGTTTCAGTGATCTTTCAAGATACAATTAGTTTTTTCACCAATCTTTCTTGTGATTTTTTTGATTCAGATGATTCTATATCCATTTTTTCACCCTCCCTATCCCATGTGTTGGGACTGAATGTAGAGATACATTTTATGACCCTGGTGTTGATTACACTATTCGGAGGTCCGACTATATTTTTTTATGTTTTTCGGGGACGTAGACTGATGTTGGGGTTGCATCAGTCTAGTGGAGATATATTCCTATTACAGATGATGTCATATGATCATCCTTGGAATCAACTGGTTGTTTTTCTTCATTTATTATTGACTACTTCTGGAGAAGAGTCCTCTATTTAGATGTTAAAGGCCTATGGGTAGCTTTCATTGGCGAGTGGTGTTTTCATGTATATGGTCAACACATGGAGACACTTTTTCCATTATTATATGAGATGTCAATTGGATTGAAGGACATGGATATAGAGGGGATTACTAGGGTCATTGGGGTGTTCTTGGATGTTTTTTCTAAGGAGGTTGTGACTCTACCCCCTCAACGTGACATTGTGTTTTGGATACAGTTGTAGCCTGGTGCTTCCCAGTTTTTGATGGATACTTATTGGATGGTGCCTTATGATCTTAATTATTTATAGATCTAAATTGATAATCTGATAAGGAAGGGTTTCATCCAGACTTTTGTGCCATCATGGGGTGATCCGGTCATGTTTTTGATGAATTTGGATGGTGGTCTGAGGCTGTGTATATGTTTTCGTAGGTTGAATTAGGTAATAACCAAGAACTATTCACCTCCCCCAAGGATTGATGATATTTTCAACTAGATGAGGGGGATCAAGTTGTTTTCCCTAGATCAAACTGTGATCTAGATCTAACTAGGTGAGGGTGAATGAGGGTGACATCATAAAGACTACTCTCAGATGCAGGATTGGGCACTTTGACTTTGTAGATATGAAATTCATTGTAACGAATGCACCAGTTGTGTTCTTTGGTATCACGAACTCTATATTTTATGAGTTACTAGACCGTTTCATCATTGCAATCTTCAATAACATTTAGATCTACTAATGGTCAGAGGAGGAGCATACCGAGAATCTCAGGCATGTCCTTGAGATCCTTTTTCACCACTATATCTATAGAAATTGGTCCGGGTGAACATTTTTGATAATGTTGGTCCACTTATTTAGGATATGGTGTCTCAACAGGGTGTATCAGTGGACCATTCGAAGGTCGAGGTAGTTTTTTCTTGGGAATCACCGAAGAATGTGGTAGAGGATTGTAGTTTTCTCAGTTTGGAAGGCTACTACTATATATTCATACATGATTTCTCTCATTTAGTAGAACCATTGATTGCTCAGACCAGAAATCACCCAGCCTTTTTGTGGAGTGAGCAGTTTGGAGTAGCTTTCACCTATCTGAATGGAATTTTGTTCAGTTCCCCAATGAAATGGTGTCCATATAAAGGGATGATGTTTGAGGTGTTTTGTGATTCTTCCCGTTTGGGATTGGGTTACGTATTGATGTAGTAATGAGAAGTGATCTGATATGGGTCTAGGAAGTTACATTCCAATGAACATACCTATTCCACCCATGAAATGGAACTTACAGTGGTCAGGTTGGTGTTTAAGTTGGTGTGAAATTACCTCATCATAGAGTGGTTTGTGGTCTTCACAGATCCCAAGATCTAGAGGAATATCTTTTCCGAGAAAGACCTGAACTTGAAACTACAAAGTTGGATATATTTTCTAGAGGATTAAAATTTTTAGATCTCTTACACCTATACAAAGGGGAACATTTTGGCTGATTCTTGGAGCAGGAATTTGCCGAAGGAAGTGGTTTAGGAATCTGTGGTATCTTAGAGAGAAATGGAGCAGTTAGATACCTTGCACATAGATGCAGGAATGGATAGAGATAAAGTTTTTCTATTGTAGATGATGGTATAATTATCTCTGATGTAGCAGGTGGAGGAGTCATAGTGGTCAGACTCAGAAGCATAAGTGATGCAAGATAGCATTTACCAAGGAAATGATCTGGACAGAAGGTCATACGATGGTTCAAATCATATGATATTATATGGGAATTTGATTTTCCCAGTGGTGATGAATGAGGGAGTATCCATGAATTCTATATCTCACAACTAGATGTACACCTATGTGTTTCCAATATGTACAAGGTCTTGAGGATATAGTTCTGTTGGCCCGGAATGAAGTGGGTAGTGATGGAGTTTGTGGAAAAGTTCTTGGTGTTACAGCAAGTGGAGGCTAAGCACCATGTTCATGGTGGCCTATTGCAGCCCATGGAAGTCCCCAAGTGGAAGTGGTATGAAATATTTATGGATTTGATCACATTATTACCCATGGATAAGGGATATTGAGATGCAATCCAGGTATTAGTGGATTTGTTGACTAAGTCATGTCACTTCTTAACAATCAAGGAGTCGAACATAGTGGATACCTTAGTGTAGAGATATCTGGATGAGGTGGTGCAGCTGCATGGAGTTCCAAGATCTATTATCTCTGATTTAGATACACATTTTATGTCACATGTCCAGAGGTTAATGTGACATGCCTTTGGTACTGAGTTATTCATCCCCACTTCTTCCACCGTCAAATGTAAGGAAAAATAGACAGTACCATCTAAACATTGGATGGAATGTTGTGGGAATTTTTTCTAGACCTTTTTGGTTCATGGGTGTGACATTTTCCCTTGGTACAATTTTCATACAATAATAGCTATCAATCATCAATTGAAATGGATCTATTAAAATATTTATATGGAAGATGGTGTCATTCACCCTTGTGATGGGTGGATATAGGGGAGGCGGTTGTTCATGGTCTATAAATGGTGTACAGAATGATAGAGAAGGTGTAATATGTTTGAGAGAGGTTGAAGGCAGTACATGACCAAAAAAATATTTATGTTGATCACAAGAGAAGACCCTTATAGTTCGAGGCTAGGTACCATGTATTCTATAAAGATTCCCCTTGACGTGGGAAGCAGAGATTTGGCAGAGGGAGTAATCATTCTCCTTGTATTATCAGACCTTTAGAGGTGTTTTGATGAGTTAGATAGGTGGAATATTAGCTATCATTTCCACCGTAGTTGGGAAGGATCCACAATATCTTCCATGTCTCTCATCTTCTTTGGTATATTTAAGATGACTCCCATGACATTTAGTAGGGTGAGTTGGATATCAAACATGAAGAAACATTTGGGGCGATTCCAATAGAGATCCAGGATCATTGAGAGAAGGTGTTTAATGGGTGTACCTTTACTGTGGTTAATTTGTTTTGGATTCATGGTGTCCTGATGGAGAGTACTTAAGAGCAAGAGGTATAGATTCGTGCATAGTACCTAAAGTAGTTTTGAGTTTGGATTGTGTGCCATGTTTTGATGTGATACAAGACCCTTTTTTCTATGAGATGAGTGATTTCTTTGTTTTCTATTGTGTGGAGATTCCCATAATGTGGGAAAGGTAGGACCTTATACCGAATCAATATGCATTAATGTGTATGTGATTAAACCCATGCTAGTGAGTCAGTGCCGCCCAAATCAGATAGTATCCAGACATAGAGGAAGGAATTCACTAATCCATGCATCTAGACACTGTGACTTTTTTTTGTGGGGTTTTTAACAGAAATAGATTTTTGGGAGGTGTTCTTGGATATCGATGTTTTCACTGCAACTTTGAAAAAATGCAAGGTGGTTTATCCTTAAGTGGTATCTTATGGGGTGGTTGTTCAGTACCCTCCAATTTCTGGGTTTAGTTGTGAATTATTTTGGATATGAATTGTTTAATAGGTATCTAATATAACAAATCAAACCCCTCTTAGAAATTACATTGTGAAAATCAAGTGTCCGCGGAACATAGTGAGCTAACAGTGGCTTAATTTGGGAGTTGTCTAAAAATCTAGTTCTTTCGAACAGTGGCACACCGAACAGTGTCTCACCAGACGATGGATCACCAAACGGTGACAATGAATAGTGTCACACTGAGCAGTGTCTCACAAAATGGTGAGTCATTTCTGACAATATTCCAAATTTTCATTTTCCCCCAATTTCTTCTAGATTTTTAGTTTCTCCCCTCTTATGTTTTATTTGACATAAATTGAGTTTAAAGCCTTGTTTGGTTGTTTGTAAATGTGTTTCAAGTGATATTAATAATATCCATAACATCCTACTACTCTGATAACTTATAAATAATACCATATCATGGTTTTGGCCATGATCTGACATTTATAAATTTGGAAACTGTTATTCATTTGATATAGGATATTTCTATTCAATGTTAGGATCTTCCACTCCCAGTGTGATTGCATTCCCTTTTGGTGCACCATTATTATTACCTTCCCCTACAATCGTGTGTTGTGTCATATCTATCTATTGTGTTTTACGGGGAATTTTTTCTTATTGTTTTCCTACTACTCACGCACCCCCTGTTTTGGTGCAGATATGAGTTTTGGTCACCTGTTGTTCCTAATAGGGATTTCATTCATCTATATAAAATTTTGTATAATTCAGGGTGGGTGTACTCTTATCTCCTTGTGAATACTATAGAAACAATTTTAAAGAAGATAATAAGATGGAATAAGTGAAGGGGGTGGGAGCAAGATGATGATGATTGATTGTTTTGTATTTTATCCTTGATCCATGGATTGAATCATGTGGGTTGTGTACTTTTAAAAATCATGGTTTTTGTTGGTATTTTCTTTTACACCCATGATTCTTTATACTTATTTCTATGTTGTAATGTCTGTAAACATAAAATTTTATTAACCACGTACATCTATTTAAAAAATTGGATGCCCCAGGATTAAATTTATTCTAGGATCAACCAAGAATTATAAATGTAGAATTAAAGAATAGTTTGGTTCAAATATAAATATGATATGTTTAATTTGGTTTGTCTATGTGTTGTGTATGGTTTTGATTTGTTTTTTTCTTGTGAGAGTTGTATTATATAGATTATGGTTATGGTTACATGTGTGGACAGAGGGGTTCGCTACATGAGTGGGGTATGGTATCTTTGTGCAGCAGGGTTGCAGTTCTAGTGGTGGTTGTTGTGGGCTTAGAGTGTGAGGTGGTGTGGAAGTTGTGCTATAATCTTAGTTTGAGAGATTTATTTATTGTGAAATAGATGGACTTGTTGTGCAGTGGGACTAATTCTGGGAAGTTTGGGATTTTTCATGATTTCATGTTTATGGGTGTGCTGAGTGTGGTGTTGTTGTGCAGTGGGGTTTCTAGGTTTGGTTGTTAGAGGATTAATTATGCAGGATAACTTTTAAGGATGATGTTGGTAGTGTCGAAATGTGAATGGGTGTTAAATGGGATGGATGAATGAAGTTGGTTGTTTTTTATTTGTATTTTGTTTCTTTTTTCATTTTAAGAATGGTTGTAGATGTTGTACTTGATAGTTTCTTAGGTAGGAATGAGATATAAAATGAATAAATTGATAAATAAATAACGATAGTTGGTTAAATGAATTGGATAGGGGTATATTTTTACTTACGAATGTGACCATCGATCATGGTGATACGTAAATGCTGGGGTAGTATTGAAGGTGGTTTTTGTGGGATGATTTCTTGTATAGAAACCCATAGGTTGGGATGAGTTTTTATTTACCTATATGTATAAACTTTTAGTTACTTCTGTTTTCTATATGCACCCCCACCCTATTGAGAATCATGTTCCAAACACCCCCATTACTATGGGGGAGGGTGTATTTCCCAAAATCATAGTGGGAGGATAGATGACTATTTATTGGATTTTCTATACTCCCTCTTCTTGGCATTTAATGCACAGGAATCATTGGGTAGGAAGTAATTTCTAGAGGTTTGTTACCAGATCTACTTTACTGGTTGTGTGAGAGGTGGTTTGTTTCTCAGGTGTCTTTGGGATGAGGCCGCAGTGTTTTTGGGTAGGGTGTGGTATGTGTGAAGACCAGGTGTCTCTGGGCAGGATTACATTGTGGTAGTGGCCAATGTGTCTCAAGGAAGGATCTGTGTAGTTTTTGGGCCATGTGTGTGTGGGAGTGTTGTGAAAGTGGGGCTTGTGGAAGAGTATTGTAGCATCAAGATTTTCGTCATTAGGGATGTGTAGTTAACCAATGTTAAGTGTTGTGGGGTACACAAATATTGATGTGTTAATACATTACTTTACTTGACTTATGTTATTTGGTGAGTATTCCTAGGTGATGTTGGGGTGGATAGCATACCTTGTTAGGTGATTTTAAGTTTTTGTTGTTATCTCGCAGTAGCATTAGTATTCTTCTCCCACTTATGCATAACAGACATTAGTTTTTTCTCTATCGAGTATACATGTATGCTCACCATAAGTATATAAAACTCTTTTCAGAGTTCTTGGGAGATTATGTGGACCCTACTAGACCGTACTAGCTCATACATTAAAGATGGTTGCGGTGTCGTTTTTTAGTTTTATTTTGGTACATACCATGGAGTTTTCAATGAATTTTCATCAGTTTTACATTAAGAATGCATGTGGGATGGATTTATGTTTCTTTATATATATCTGTCATGGAGTTTTTTGAGATTGATACATCTTATATCCTGATCATGGTTACTATAAAAAGGGAAATGCCTCCCATTTTGTGAGATTTAAATACCCTTGATGTTGGTCTCCACCCTGAGGCCTATTGGAGGTGAGACTCAGGGGTCATTATCTATCCTTCATCAATAGGAGGGATGGTCTCAGCAACTTGTTATCCCATTAAACATCATGAGGAAGGTAGGTAATGAAATAGTAATGCACTAGTTCCTTAAATGAGATAAATAGTCATAGGTAGTTTGGATAATGATATAGATCATTTCTAAAGAGTGATATTTTTTTGGGATATCACACTAGGAGAAAAAATAATCATATATATGGGAAATCCCCCAAGTATTGATCATTTGTTCGGATAATAATGTGTTCATAATATTATATATAAATTATTTGTGTTATTTTTTTCATCAATTATCAAAATCCCGGAATTGTTTTTCAAAATATATATAAAATACCATAAATATAATAATTTTTTAGGAATAGTGAGTGATGGAAAAAAAATATTTAAGGGAATGACCATGGACATTAACTATGCTAGATGAATGAGTAATATAGATATTATTTTTTTCAACCATAACATGATTGTCATATACTCAACCCCATAATCTAATATATACTTCTTTACCGCATAATCCAACTCATTCTTAACACTTCTTCATAAATTATTAATCCACTCTAGATAATTATATATATATATATATATGACTAAAACATAATACATGCGATCAATTGTAATTATAAATGGGTGAAATTAAATACTTATCACAATGCATTGATCTTTACTTTGAGGGTCCATTTATATAATAGTGAATAGACTCCGGGGGTTGTTTCATTTAAATCTCTAATTTATTTATTTAATTATTAATAATCTCTAAATATTAATTCTTAAAAAAAATATCAATCTAACTAATATTTTAATCATGAAAATATCTCAACCAACCTTTTTATGTTAGTATTTAAATTTCTCATTGTATGATATAACCAATTTTTCACTACCAAAATCAATTTCATCTTTCAAGTACAATTTCCATAAATTTTGACCAAACTCAATTTGGAATATGGTTTGGCTAGTTTTCTATAACTTGGTAGATATATGTCAATCATTGAAACGACAACCCAGTAATTAATACTTCTTATAAATCACCTCATTTACTTCATCACATGTATAATAAACACTCTATATGTTTCACACTATTCCATCTAAAAATTGATCATTCTTTAACATTGAATTTTATTTCCGACATCTTTTAAATGCAACCAATTAATCTTAAGAGATCAACCATTTCTAAAATAATAAGTACCCTTTGAACATGTCAAAAATATTTAACTAGATCCCTTTACATATCACGTTAGTTGAACAACCAATATATAATATGAAATTATTTTTATTTTTTAAATCCTTTTCAGTAAAATAAAAAATAAATCCCACTAAAACTCCATTATTTTTCATATAATACATTTCTAATTATTTCTTTACATTCATATTTGTTTTTATATTGTCTTGGAAACCTTATTACGCCCATTTAATTTTTCACGTGTTCAACAGATTTCATTTAATGGTTTAAATTCATCATCCAATATTATTTATTAAGATTCGACTAACTTCGAAAATATTTTTTTAAGAGTGGATCATCACTCCTTTAACTTAAATCCACAATATTATCCATAATTTCTATAATTTATCTAATTTTGTCTAAAATTAATACTATGTGAAAGAAATCAACATATAACCCATAATGGATATGAAAATAAAATTTTATTATACAGCCTACTTTCTGTCTACTATAAAATAATTCTTCTTTTCAAACATTATAATCCAAATTCATGAATCAATTTATTAACATAGAATTTTTATATGTTTAAAACCATTATCGTTATTAGGTATATTCTATTCCTAAAATAATTTTTTCTATTCCTTATCCAATCATAATAAAATTTTAATCATTAATTTTGCGATGTTTTCAAATATTTGATATACCATTAAAATTAAACGTAATAATTTCTTATATTGTTACATCACTTTTTCCAAAAAAATAGAATTTATGCTATAAAATTCTATATATTGTGGAATAATTATGAGAAATTTTTTTTATGAACTAATTATTTATGGTCAACATGTACTGTTTCAACCCCTTGGAATTGCAAATTACCATCCATGTAACATCCAAAGGTTTTAAAAAAAATTCAAAATCAAGAAATATTTTTTTGGTAGATTTTAATAACTATCCTTTAAAAATAATATTTTTGCTTCTCATATTTGAATTTCAAATAAGCGTTTTATACGATTATTATCAGTAAGTTATTTGGAGTCTGAGGGAACCAACTTGAATTTTGGCAAATAGTAACATACCCTTATTAATATTAATATGAATAATAATATGAATAGTAATATAAACCTAATGAATAGTAAATTGTATTATTATTTTATTTTCTTAAGTCTCTTTGATAATGACATCTTTATAAATTTTTCTAGGTGATATAAAATGAGTTATAGTTTTAAAATTGTTAATTTTTGAATAATGTAAGATTTTACAAAAACAATTAATAATATAAAGAAAATTATTTTCTAAAAATGGGGTTCATTTTTGAATTTTACATGTTGAAAAATGGTTAGGGTGAGTTTTCTAGATTTTACAAAAATTCATGATTTTTTTATGAATAGTAGAATATGATGAATTATGATAAATAAAAAATACCTGCATTACTGCATCATATGTGAAGAAAAGATAATGTAATCACACATGGTTCGAACTCACGTGCACTTATTACTGTTTGGGTTCACATGAATAAAGACTATTCAATTTTTTGAGCAAAAATAATAAAATAGTGATTAAAATAATGTTGAACTCCTCTCCTCCACTATATATACCACCCACTCCCCCCCTCTTCCTCCCACACCCATCATGCCTTGATCCTTTCTTATATTATACCCAATACTCTACCCAAGACCCTTACTCGCATCCATGACCTACAAGTCTCACCAAAAGTCCAAAACAAAAGGCCTTAAGGAGGATCTCAAGGAGAAGAGATCAAGAGGTAAAGATCCTCTTTTATTTTATTTATTTTATTTTCATTTTGTTTTATAATATTTTTCATTCTTAACCACCCCGTGTCTAAGAGTAATGAATGATCCATAATCATATATAGTTTTTATTTTATCATATTTATTGAAAATTCAAAATTATACTTCTTCTCCTCTCCCACTTATTCTAGAAATTTAAACATCGTCTATGATGTGTCGATTTACCAAAATCGTGGATGATATGATATAGATTTCATTTAATTCCTTCATGTATGGTCACTAAACCCGTGTTATGGACTAAAAAGAATATTGTTTATGTATTATATCTTATATAAGGTTCTGGAATCATTTTATACCCATTTAATTAACTTATAAATCAAAATGAGTTCATTAGGATCGAAGAATCACTCAAATGACCTAAACAAATAACAATATTATTTTAACTTATGAATCATTATCATGTCAGAATTCCAAATGATAAATTGTATAATTTATAGTTCTATAAATATTTAAATACCATTCCATTCCAATTCGGGAGTTTCACATCCAATTGACAAAAATATCCATCATGAACCGATCATGGAAACCATGTAAAGAACGTAGCAGAAATAATGTAAATAACAAAATATTTATAATAAATATGTCAAATAATGTTTTAAAATGATCATATAATGTGTTATAAATATGAATATATTTCATTAAGATATTAATAACACTCTTTTAACAATTATATAGGAGTCTTAAATACATTTTAAGTAAGAAGAACCTGAAGTAAGGGAATTTTTAACCTGATTTCCATTCTTTGGGTTAAGCTTCTTCTTCAATATTTATGTGTAATTAAAATTGTTTTTATGATGAATTTTGTTTACATTATGTTTTATAGTGTGTATTTGTAGTGCATACACATATCCATTCCATTCCATTTATTTTCACTCCACTTACATTTGCAAGGGACTTTCCTTTTAAAATCATTTTAAAAGTCTCTTTAATAAAATTAAGAATGATTGTTATATATATATATGGAAGGAGTGGTTCCTCATAATTTCATGATACTTTATTACCGTTATAAATTCCTTGGATGTATTTATTTTGGATTGATCCCATTATAGTTCAACATATGTTGGGTTGATCCCATTATAGCTCAAGATATGACTGATGAGCCCCATTATAGCTCTCCAATGTATTGGGTACTCCAGAGATGGAATTTGACGAAATTGTTTTTCCAAGTTTAAGGGTGATTGTAAGTGTGATATGGTAAATATTTCCCAAGGTAAATAAATTATGTTTCCATGCATGTTAACAAGTTTTTATCAAATGGGTTTTATTGGGTTATTTTTTCCACTTGACAAACAATTTCTTTCATTATTTCACTTTCTGAGATTTTTGTTCTCATCCCAATATTTTAAAATTTTTTCACATGTTATAAGGATTTGTAATAGAAATAATGAATACATGATAAATTTCATTAATATTTTTCAAATAAATTATTTTTTATTTTAATATTCTTATATTTTGAAAAAATAGATATTGTTTTAATAGTATCCCGATGTATGATTATGAGATGCTATATATATGTTATGTACCAATTAAGTAAATATATAAAAAAGAAAATATAACCAATGTTTAATATTTTTTTCATGTCTACAACTCGAGATTATGTAATGATCTAAGGAAGGGTCCTAATAGTTGGTATCTGGGGATGGATTAGATTACTTTAGTGATTATTATGATGTAAAAAGAAATACATAAATGATTTTTTACTATATTGTAATTTTAAGTGTTATAGAATTTATGGATTACTATGTTGTTTTATCTATGTTATGTCTATTCATAAGGGGTATCCATAGAAAAAACATGGAAGCTGATGTAGTAAGTCACCAAGAGGATGATGTTTGTCTGGAACTGCAGCCTGGAATGGTGGGAATTAAAACTGAGCATTTTGTGATAGAAATGGATCAGTTGACTCAATTAATAAATTTTGGTGTTATCCATGATAGATAATAACATGATATTCCCTGAAGAAACATGTATTTTGTGTATACTTTAATGAGGCAACATCTTCCTGCATTAAGTGGAACCACTGATCCAGTGATAACCAAAGTTAGGATCAATGCTCTGGAAAATATATTTGATATCATGGGTTGTTTGGAACATCAAAAGGTAATACCATCCATTTATCATTTATAAGGTGAAGTAAATCAATGGTGATCTCTGGTTATGAATACATGAGATATAGATGATCTTGATAGGCCGGAATGGGATGATTTTAAGAGTATTTTTCTAGAAAAATATTTTACCAAAACTGTAATACTTAGAATGAAGAAACAATTCTTGAAACTAAACCAGAAATATAATAATTATGTGGTAGTATATGAATCCAATTATACAATATTGGCTATGTTTATACCTGATTTTACTCGGTATTTTGATAGTAAAATGATTACATTTTCTCTGGTTTAAACGCATTTTACGAAGAGATTTAGATTCACAATAGTTTAAAATCTATGAGAAATTTGTTAATTGTGCTAAAAAACTGGAGAAGGATTTTTTTACACCTATGAACCTCGTGATGAGAAGAATTAGAAGAAATCATGTTGGCAGGATCAGGGGAAGAATTCATCAAAGAAATATGGCAGTAAAAAAAACAATTTCCCTTCTTTTGAAAATTGTGGGGTAAAGGTATCCTGGTGAATGTCCTGTAAATTGTGGGAAATAATAAAGATGTGGAATTTTTGCACACATTTCTTGTGAGTTCAAGGAAAATTATTCTAAAATTAACAAGAAGCCAGTGGTGAGATGCTTTAACTGAAAGGAATTGGGTCATTTTTCAAATTTTTGTTTGAATCTAGTCACTCAAGCAGGGAATCAGCAAGATTGGAAGCAGCATGGTTTGATAAAATCCTTTGAAAACACTTCATAAGATACTGATCCATCAAATGAGGTGGTATTAGGTACATTTTTTGTTTTTATATATTTCTCAAATGTTTTGTTTGATTCAGGGTCAACACATTTCTTCTATTCTGAGATTCTTTTATAAAAATTGGGAATTCATCTTCATGAAATGAAACCAGATCTCATGGAAAAAACACCTTGAGGAAATATTGCAGTAAAAATAAATTATATGAATCTAACTAACATTTTCTATTGAAGGAGTATTCCTAAAAACATTATTGATTTTCATCTAGTAGAGTTTGATGTTATTCTGGGTATAGACTGGTTTTCTTTTTATCCTGATAAGATAGATTGTAGAGAATCTGAACTTTTTTCCCGAATTATTTTCAATTTGTGTACAAGAATGAACCCATACCATTGATAACATATCAGGAAGCTAAGAAACTGATGAAATATGGAAATTAAAGTTATCTTGATCCAATTTTTGAAGATAATGGAACTATCCAAATTAATTATGTACTGGTTGTAAATGAAAACCTAGATGTTTTTCATGATGATTTTCCTAGAGTTATTCACGATCGAGAGGTTGAGTTTACTATTGAATTAATTCCTAATTTTAAGCCAATTTATACACCCCCTTATTTAATGGACCCAATGGATCTTCTCGAATTAAAAAAGCAGTTGCTATAATTATTAGATAAAGGCTTTATTTGACCTAGCACTTCACCATGGGGTGGTCCTGTCTCGTTAGTTAAGGAGAAAGATGGTTCAATGAGACTTTTCAATGATTATATATCCTTGAATAACATTACTATTAAAAAATATCATTTTCCTCATATCGATGATTTTTTTATCAGCTCTAGGGAGCATAATATTTTTCAAAGGTTGACATGGGGTTGGGGTACCATCAGTTGAATGTAGAGGATGAATACATCCCAAAGACCTATATTATATACTAGATATGGTCATTATGAATTTGTAGTAAGACCTTTTGGGTTAACTACTACACATCCAAAATTCATGGATCTGACAAAAGAATATTTCATGAGTTCTTGGATAAGTTTTATGTTTTGTTTATTAAAGACATTATGTTATATTCTAGAAGTAAAGGGGAGAATGAAAAACATCTAAAGGTTGTTTTTCAAAACATAAAAGAAAATAAACTGTATAGAAAATTCTGCATGTGTGATTCATGATTAAAATAGATTTCAATTCATGGGTATGTTGTAAATAAAGATGGAATAATAGTTGATCCTGCCAAAACAAAAGTGGTTGATGAGTGAAAAATAAGTACAAATTTTATAGAAGTTTTCTTTGATTTGATGGTTATTAAAGACAATTTGTTAAAAATGTTGCATAGTTATCTAGACCGCTAACTATATTACTACTAGAAAGGGGATATTTTCCCACGCATCTATCCCCATGGTTTAGAAAAACCATGGGGATATCTCTTTTTTTATTATCTATTCCCATGGTTTTAATAAAACCTTAGGAAACCTATACACAATTTCCTGGATGCCATCAGGCTCCTCCTCCCCCTTACCCTCGCTTCCATCGCCCTCTTCTTCATCGCTTTCCCGAATCCCGGCCCACTTCTTCTTCCTCACTTCCTTGACTCCCTACCTGTAACACCCCAAGCTTCCATGGTACGCTTCTCTTTGAATAATACAGTAGTATGTGTTGTACGCAACTTTGAGTTCTGACACACCACAACCAATCAAACAAGCGGTTATGAATAGTAATACCCACTTTTTGAAATTTTATACATTTTATCTTTCAAAATGGACTTCATTTTTGGATTCTTAATATCAAAATTAGCTTAGGGTGAATTTTTGGTACTTTTATGATAACTATCATATTTTGATGAATAGTGAAAATTAGTAAATTTTAATTAAAAACAACGTTTTTAATCGAAATAATTAATTGTGATAAATTATGAATTTGAGTGATTTTAAAGTTTAATTAGATTAAATGTTTACCATTTAATCCAATTTTGATCATTAGACATAATTTCACATGTAAACTGTACATAAGCTAGTGCCAATCTTTTGATAGTTATTATTTCTTAAAAACACGCTTTTTGTTTTGACAACGGGAATTAATTTTAAATTAATTTCGGCCACTTCTATGTTTTGAATTTAGAAAAATGGATTCCATATTTATAATCATAAGGCCCAAATTTTGTAAATAGGTAACTTTTATTTTTAGACATTTTGAATAATTACTTCGGCAAATATTTTATTTACCATGGTTAAAGGGTAAATCCGGAAACAATGGGTAAAAAATAATATTATAATAATATTAAATTACCCTAAAATGTTTCCTGACCCTATTGGTTGGTACATTTCCGACCATGGGCATCTTTGGGTCGATTTAGGGACCCCATGGAGCCACTTATAAGTGATAATTACACTTTATATTAATTAAGTTAAAGTAAATTCAAAAATAACATAAGCATATATCCTTTAGAAAAACAATTTTTACATAGGGTTATATATGTTATATTTTTGACTATAAAAATTAATTATAAATATAAAAATATTTCCTACATAATGGTATTTTATTTATAATTTTTAGACATTGAATAATTAAATTTATTTATGACACAATAATGATGCATTATTTTCCTTATTAATGAAAGAATAAAATAATTGGTATTATAAATGTTAAAATAAATATAATTTGAAATTTTTTATGATATCTAAGAATTTTATTAGTTAATATGACATTTTAGGATTGCTTAAATGAATTTGGTTCTAATTAATAAAGTTGATAAGACTTTAACAAAAAATCAATTATTAAATACTGCCAAAATTCACATAAAGGAGTTTTTAAAACAAATATTATATTATAAATTGATATTATATTCCTAAAAATATAAGGTTTGGACAAGAGACTTATATAATTATATTTGGATCATTAATAAACCACTTTGGGTTCTCTTGGAAGTTTATAGTAATTTTATTAACCATATAATATAAAAATACAAAGAGACATGGTAAATGTCAAACTAATTAACTAAGAGTTAAAACTAAAAGATAAGGTTAATAAAGTGACCCAAACCTGTCTAAAACATATTGGTTGAGTTTTTTTCGACCCATAAACACCTTATAATATAACTAAATTAGTTTTGAGCCATTATAAACCTAATATTAATTTATTATAAAATAATATTTCTAGGTTTTCTTAAGGTGCCCCTCACCCCTCATAAAAAGGGAACTCCCCCTTCTCTCTAATTCACACCTTCAAAGCCATTTGGCTCGGCCAACCCCTGCCTAAATATCCTAAAAACTTCCCTAAATTCAACATAGATGCATTATTTTGATCATAAATCCAGCCTAAGGAGTCATTTTGATCAAATCAAAAGGAAGAACCCAGAGAAAAGGTAATGATTTCACCACCCTCTTTCAAGTTCCTTTTTTCTTCCACTTATTCTTTCTTTGTTATTTACATTATAAAATAATAACTCCAGTATTTTATATATACTGTGATGTTATTATAAATATGTTTCAACCATATTCAGTATTCTATCCATCCTTTGAGTGACATGTCACCATACGTGCGTACGTACGGCCTACCGTCTTGACGTCGTGGTGTAATTGTTATTCAATACATTATTATTTAGATGGGTATGATAATGATGTGTAATTGATGTAAATAATAAATATAACATGATAATTATTCTTTATATATGATATACCATCCAATTATATATTATTTTAATATCAAAATAACGATATTATGGCTCATGCGTACGTACGGACTACTGTCTCCATGAACACGATGAGATTTATTCCCCATCGTATCCATTCAAAAATAATTTTCATTTGATTGTTAAAAATAATGTTTAAAAACTTAATGTCATTCTGGATATGAATAAGATACAACCTATACATAACAAACATGGCTTACATAACCAATCATATAAAGGAAAATGAATCAGTTAACACCCGAAACAACGATAATACTAAGATATTACTAACAAAGCAATGTTAAAAGATCATATATGATATCATATTAATGTATATGATTATTGTATAATTTAATAACAATTATTTCACCATTATTCAATATTTCAACCTCCCATCAACCAAGTAAAAGTACAAGGTAATGGTTTATTTCAAAATCTCTTCATTATCTGAGGTTGTTTATACGTAATTATCTACTGATACCTCTTTATCATCCACATCCATGTTTCTTAAAAATGTATTTCTAAACATTCTTACTATTTGATGTACTATGGGTTAAAGTCATTTGTACCATTTTTTGACTTTTTATAAGATATTTATGAATAAATCTTTCCGTCTTTTTCCAAATAAGGTCCTTTTTAACCTTTTCGACAAAATTAAGGTAATAATGTCTTTTTTAACATATACGGTGGGTGAGGCTATTTACCGCCATTATAAAATCGTAGAAGCTTCCCTTACAAGATTATAAGAATATTTTCAATGTTAATGTTTTATTTTATAATTATGTTACTTTTAAATTATTTCAAAAAAAGAGATATTTCTCTCAAAAACTTTTGATTTCATCGATGTCAACACCCTTTGATGGATTTTAAGCTTATTTGAAGTTGATTTATTATGATACAAAACTTCCATATAGTATTTAGGGTTTTGTGATATTATTGATAGTGGATGTGTTATTTTTATACCATTCATGGTTTATGGATAAAGTATTGACATTTCGTATGCTAGTTTTAATACGAATGTTTATGATATGTTTAAACCTGTTCATATGAGGAATGCATTGGACTTAATAAGTGAGGGGTGGAGCCCGCTATAGCTCCTAGATGCATCGGTAGGTCTTATGAGACAAACTAGTGTAATTTAGAAAGGCCTTAAAAAAATCTTATTTGTAGTCTTGGCACAAGGCCTTGACTATCTGGTTATGATAGTCTGGCATTATGAATTCCATCATTATGAAAGTGGTTATTGATATTGCATGTGATTATTCGACTAGTAGAATATCCATGTGAATATGTAAATGGAATTATTTAATTTCATTTCTACCATATTATGATGAAGTTCAAGTTTAAAAGGATTTTTTAGTTATAAATTGCCTTAAATATTTATGTTTATTTATGAAAGTTTTCGCTATATTGTTTTCCTTACATGGCATCTAAGCTCACCCCTTTCTATGTTTTATTTTTCCCAGGATGTGAAGAAGTATTTTATGAATGACCTGCAGGGATAGTATGAGGGGATATGATTGTGGTCTATGGAGACAAGATGTTTTTGTAGTTTTTCACTTTATGATTTAATGTAAACTTTATGAATGCATCTAGTGATTTCAAGGCTACTAAACTAATCGGTCTTTCAAGACTTGATCTTTTGTGATCATGCCAATGTTATGTAATAATGCACAGACTCTGGTTAACTAGGTTCGGGTGTTAAAGTTGGTATCAGAGGAAGTTTAGTAAAAACCTTGGGATCTAGATTTAGATAAACTCTGATTAGATCACATAGACCTAAGATTTACTTTGAGGATTAGTATAGAAGAACTTACTAAAATTTTGGTATTGTAGAGATTTTGTGAGTTTTCAGAGCAATACATCCCTATCTAAATATGAGCAGGTAGAGGCAGCTCTGGAACCGATGTACCTAGTGGTAAAACCCAAAAACACTGCTTTGAGCTAGACTCGAATGGGAACTTGTGCACGACAACAGGCCTTGCTGCACTCCTGGTTACGACACTCCTGGGGGATATGCTTAGGATAATTCTCATTTTATTTAAAAACCATTATGAAGGGTTTGTGATTATATACCTCCTCAAAGAAAACATTTTTATGATTATGGATTATATCTATAAGCTGTTCAATTCATGTTAAGTGTTTTACAGGTTTGGATTTACGTATTGTGATTCATAAACTAATCTAGTGTATGCCATTGTCTAGAAATAGAACCTACTGGAAGAAATGGAAACTGTATCAATTCATGCACTCCATGAAGGGATTTCCCTAATACTCAATATAAATATAGTGGATCTGGTGATGCAATGGTGCTGATCATATAATCACCATACCGGGATAACTCACTCAGTTTATGAATAATAACCTTACCCATATAGAGCACCCTAATCCGCAACGTGGATGATCAATGTTAGATCGCTTCATGAGGAAACAACCACAAAAATTCATTGGGGGTAAAAATCAATTAGTATATGAGAAATGGATAAATTCCTTATAGAAAATATTCCATGCCTTGGGAAGTAGTGAAAGGGAAAAAGTTGTCATGGCAGTTTACCACCTCACTGGATATGATGATCAATGATTGTTATTGATTCAAAACACTATGGAAGATGATAAAGTATCAAATATGGAATTGAGGGAGTTTTAAGAGATTTTATTATAAAAATAATTTCCTCGTGACCATCGAGAAGATATGGAAAGGAAATTTCCGAGTCTGAGGCAACAGGAGGATGAGAATGTCGCAAAGTATGAGGCTAACTTTACAAGGTTAGAGAGGCATGATACAGATTATATATGTAACCCACGAAGTAATATTTATCATTTCTTTTATGGGTTAAAACCATTTCTTCATCGAGCATTAGTATCACAATCCTTCTCATCGTACGAAGATATTGTCCCATGTGCTATCAAGATAGAAAAAGAATTCTCTAAGTCTTACAAATTTAAAGCAAAGTAAGAGATGAAGAGATCTTTTGATCACTCTGGAAATGGAAATAAGGGGAAGAAGGTAAATTTCGATTATCCATCCTGTATTATATGTGTGAAGAAACACCCCGATACTTGCTTGAAGGGAATGTGATTCTGTTACAAGTGTGGTGAAAAAGGCCACCAAACTCGTGATTGTAAGGGGAAGAAAGAAGCTTCTGATGTTCAAAGCTACAATTGTAGGGAGATGGGACATTATCCAAATTAATTTCCTAATCATCAGGGGAACTTAGCTCAAAAAGTCCAAGGGATCAATTCCAAGCTTATGTTGTCACTACTGCTGAGGTTGAAGCTCCAAAAGATGTGGTGGCATGTAATTTAATAGTTTCCTCAAGTTGAGAAAATGAATTATTTGATTTTGGATCATTGCATTGTTTTATATCTTCCTAGTATTATATGGAAATTTTATTTTTCCAATTTAATTTAACATGGGAGTTGTCAGTTAAAACTCTTAAGGGAAGTATCATCGCAATAATGTTTTGTAAATCTGTTCCAATTAGATCATATAAATTTTCTTTATCTGTTGATCTCATCGTCATACCCATGATTGAATTTGATATAATCCTTGGTATGGATTGGATTTCTGACCATGATGTGAAGATTTATTGTAAGAAGAAGGAGGTTACCATTTTTGATGATGATGATAAAGAACACCTTATCTTTATAGAAGAATCATAACCACCTGATTCTTATCTAGATCCACCCCCATTAGCTAAACTAAAATCAATTATTAGGGAGTAAGAGAATGAACTAATTATGGGTGAGGAAAAAAATGTTCAAATAGAGGATGTACCTATTTTGAAGGAATATGTATATATGTTTCCGGAATATTTATTTGGACACACTCTATAATGAGAAATTGAGTTTGACATTGATTTAATTCCTGGTTCAAGGCCTACATCGAAGACCCCTTATACAATGGCCACTGTGGAATTAGTTGAACTAAAGAAAAAACTAGGGGAATTCAGTAATAAGGGATTTATTTTCCCTAGTGTTTATCCATTGGGATCCCCTGTCCTTTTTGTTATGAAGAAAGATGGATCTATGTGGTTATGAATCGACTATAGGGAAATCAATGCTATAACAATAAAGAACAAGTATCTCATACCTCAGATTAATGATTTATTTGACCAACTGTATGAAGCTCAATAATTTTCAAAGATTGACCTTCGATCTGGATACCATCAGTTGTGTGTGAATAAGGTATACATTTGGAAGACAACATTTCAAAACAGGTACGGGCATTATGAGTTTAAAATAATGCCTTTTGGGCTGACTAATGTACCCTATATTTTCATGGATCTAATGAACAGAGTTTTCAAGGAATATCTCGATGATTTTGTTGTGGTATTTATTGATGATATATTGGTATATTCAAAAAGCTACGAAGGTCATGAAAATCACTTGCGCATTATCCTGAAGACACATAGAAGACATGAATTTTATGGGAAGTTTAGGAAGTGTGAATTTTGGCTTCAGGAGATTTCTTTTCTTTTCCATATTTTCTCTAAGGATGGAATATCTATTGATCATTATAAGACAAGAGAAATCCAAGAATGTCCAACACCAATGAGTATAACTGAGGTACGCAGTTTTATTAGTTTAGCAGGTTATTATCAGTTTTTGGTCCAGAATTTTTCCCAATTGGCTAACCCATTAATGAAGCTCACACGTAAAGGGGTTAAATTTGTTTTGACAAAAGAGTGTGAAGAATGTTTTGAAGAACTGAAGAAAGATTAGCCAATGATCCTATATTGACTCTACCATCTGGTAATGATGGTTTCATTATTTATAGTGATGCATCAAATAAAGGACACAGTTGTGTCCTTGTGTAAAATGATAAACATATTGCCTATGAATCACGATAACTGAAAATTCATGAGAAAAAATATCCTACTCATGATCTTGGGTTAGCTGTTGTAATATTTTCTTTGAAGATATGGAGACATTATCTATATGGTGAAAAATGTGAGATATATACCGATCACAAGAGTTTGAAGTAAATTTTCTCAAAGAAAGAACTCGACATGATTCAAAGGTGATGGCTTGAACTACTCATGGATTATGATTCCACGATACACTACCACCCAGGGAAATCAAATAAGGTGGCAGATGCTTTGAGTAGAAAGGATCATGGAGTTTTGAACAAGATGAGAGTTGAAAAGGATCCTATATACATGGATCTAGTAAAGATGGATATGGGAATAACCATGGAAGGTGAAACATCAATGCTTTTTCAAATGGTTGCCAAACCATATTTACTGGAAAGGATAAAGAGTTCTCAGATCGATGATGAAGAGTTTCAAAAGAATATTAAAGCTATGAATGTTGGGAGATTGAGTGACATTGTGTATGAAGATGGAATTTTTAAATTTGGGAAGAGACTTTGTGTTCCTAATATACCTGATCTAAAAAGGGAATTTTTGGATGATGCTCATAGTTCCAATTTCTCTATACACCCCGGGAGCACCAAGATGTATATAGATTTGAAGGAAAAATTTTGGTGGGACAACATGAAGAGGGAGATTTCTGATTTTGTGTTAAGATGTATGGCTTGTCAACAAGTGAAAGTTGGAAGGTAACAGCTTGGTGGAGTCATGGAACCTATTCCCATACCTGAGTGGAAATGGGATAATATCACGATGGACTTTTTCATGGGACTACCAAAGACTCTTAGAAGGAACGATGCAATATGGGTAATTGTTGATCATCTTACCAATTCAATACATTTTCTTTCTATAAGGGAGGATTTACCACTTGAACGTCCAGTAAGACTATATTAATGAAGTTGTGAGACTTCATGGAGTACCCATACTGATTGTTTCTGATCATGATGCACGTTTTACATCAAGATTCTGGAAAAGTCTTCAGAAAGCCCTGGATATTGAACTTCATTTGAGCACTACCTACCACCCCCAAACTAATGGAAAATCATAACGGACTATTCAAACCTTAGAATACATGTTCAGATCAAGCACACTTGACTTTCAAGGTTTTTGGGATCAATATTTACCTCTGGTAGAATTTTCCTATAATAACAGCTTTCATTCAAGTATTTGGATGGCACCAAATGAAGCGTTATACAGAAAGAGATGTCGCACACCAACCTTTTGGGATGATGTTGGTGAAATAAAACTCATAGGCCCAAAACTGGTGGAGGAAACAATGGAAAAGGTGAAGGTAATCCAAAACCACATCAAAACAGATCAATGTAGGCAAAAGTGATTTGCTGAAAACCGAAGGAAGGATTTTGAATTTTAGGTAAGAGATCGAGTTTTTATGAAGGTATCTCCATGGAAGGGAGTTATATGTTTCGGTAATAAAGGTAAATTGAGTCCCAGGTACATAGGACCTTTCGAAATTCTAGAACGAATTGGGGTTGTAGCTTACGGTTTGGCAATGCCAGCAAGTCTCTCCAAAGTTCATGATGTCTTCCACCTATCACTATTGGGAAAATACATGCCTAACCCAACGCATGTACTCACTTATGATTAACTAGAACTGGAACCCGATCTATCTTATTGCGAATAGCCCTTCAGGATTCTTGATACCAGAGAACAAGTGCTGAGAAACTGGACGACTCGTCTAGTAAATGTTCTATGGAGAAACCATAAGATGGAAGAGGCAACGTGGGAACCCGATGAACTAATGATGAAGAACCCCCAGAGTCTTTTCATGTAGTAGTATTCTAGAAATTTCGAGGACAAAATTATTTGAAGGAGGGTAGAATGTAACACCCCAAGCTTCCACGGTACGCTTCTCTTTGAATAATACAGTAGCGTGTGTTGTACGCAACTTCGAGTTCTAACACACCACAACCAATCAAACTAACCATTATGAATAGTAATACAACATTTTTGAAAATTTATACCTTTTATCTTTCAAAATTAACTTCAGTTTTGGATTCGGAATATCGAAATTAGCTTAGGGTGAATTTTTGGTACTTTTCTGATAACTTTCATATTTTGATGAATACTGCAAATTACTAAATTTTAATGAAAAACAACTTTTTTAATCGAAATAATTAATAGTGATAAATTATGAATTTGAGTGATTTTAAAGTATAATAAGATTATATTTTTACCATTTAATCCAATTTTGGTCATTGGAAATAATTTCACATGTAAACTAGACATAAGCAAGGGCCAATTTTTTTATAGTTATTATTTCTTAAAAACACGCTTTTTGTTTTGACAACCGAAATTAATTTTAAATTAATTTATGCTACTTATGTGTTGTTAATTTAGAAAAATGGATTCCATATTTTTAATCAGTAGGTCTAAATTTTTTAAATAGTTAACTTTTATTTTTAGACATTTTGAATAATTACTTCGGTAAATATTTTATTTACGGTGGTTAAAAGATAAATCCGGAAAATAAGGGTAAACAAATAATATTATAATAATATTTAATTACCCTAAAACATGTCCTAACCCAATTAGTAGATACATGTCTGACCATGGTAATCTTTGGATCTATTGTGGGACCTCATGGAGCCACTTGTAAGTGATAATGACATTTTCTATTAATTAAGTTAAAGTAAATACAAAAATGACATATGCATATATCCTTTAGAAAAAAAATTTTTACATAGGTTTATATATGTTATATTTTCGACTATAAATAATCATTATAAAGATACAAATATTTCCTACATAATTTTATTCTATTTATAATTTTTAGATATTGAATAATTAAATTTATTTATGACACAATAATGATGCAGTATTTTCTTTATTAATTAAAGAATCAAATAATTGGTATTATAAATGTTAAAATAAATATAATTTGAAATTTTTGATTACATAAACTAATTTTATTGGTTAACATGACATTTTGGGATTGGTTAAATGAATTTGTTTCGAATTAATAATGTTTTTAAGACTTTAACAAAAATCAATTATTAAATAGTGTCAAAATTGACATAAAGGAGTTTTTAAAACAAATATTATATTATAAATTGATATTATATTCCTAAAAATATAAGGTTAGACAAATAGACTTATATAATTATAGGTGTATCATTAATGAACCACATGGGGTTCTATTTTAAGTTTATAGTAGGTTTATTAACCATATAATATAAAAATACAAAGAGACATGGTAAATGTCAAACTAATTAACAAAGAGTTAAAACTAAAAGATAAGATTAATTAAGTGACCCAAACCTATAAAAAACCTATAGGTTGAGTTTTTCTTTGACCCATAACCACCTTAACCTAGAAATAAATCAGTTTTTATTCATTATAAACCTAATATTAATTTATTATAAAATAATATTTCTATCTTTTCCTAAGGTGCCCCTCACCCCTCTTATAAAAGGGCACTCCCCCTTCTCTCTAATTCACACCATCAAAGCCGTTTGGATCAGCCAAACCCTGCCCAAATATCCTCCCAAATTCCCTAAATTCAACTTAGAGGCATTATTTTAATAAGAAATCCAATCTAAGGAGCCCTTTTTATCAAATCAAAAGAAAGAAAAGGAAGATGAGGTAATGATTTTACCACCCAGTTTCAAGTTCCTTTCTTCTTCCACTTCTTCTTTCTTTGTTATTTCCATTCTAAAATAATATCTCAAGTATCTTCTATATACTGTGATTTTATTATAAGTATGTTAAAACCATATTCAGTATTCTATCCATCCTTTGAATTACATGTCACCATACGTGCATACGTACGACATACCGTTTCCACGTCGTGGTGTAATTGTTATTTAATACATTATTATTTGGATGGGTATGATAATGAAGTGTAATTGATGTAAATAATAAATATAACATGATAATGATTCTATATATATGATATAACATCCAATTATATTTTATTTTAATATCAAAATAATGATACTTTTTATCGTGCGTACGTACGGACTACAGTCTCCACGAACGCGATGAGATTCATTCCCCAACGTATCCATTCCAGAATAATTTTTATTTGATGTTTAAAAATAATGTTTAAAGACCTAATATCATTCTGGATATGAATAAGATACAACATATCCATAAAAAACACGGCTTATAAAACAAATCATATAAAGGAAAATGAATCAGTTAACACCTGAAACAACGATAATACTAAGATATTATTAACAAAGCAATGTTAAAAGATCATATATGATATCATATTCATGTATATGATTCTTGTATAATTTAATAACAATTATTTCACCATTATACAGGAGGTTAACCTACCCTTGAGAAAGTTAAAGTAAATGGTAAGTGTAACACCCCAAGCTTCCACGGTACGCTTCTCTTTGAATAATACAGTAGTGTGTGTTGTACGCAACTTCGAGTTCTAACACACACCACAACCAATCAAACTAGCCGTTATGAATAGTAATACCCACTTTTTGAAATCTTATAAATTTTATGTTTTAAAATGGACTTCATTTTTGGATTCGGAATATCAAAATTAGCTTTGGGTGAATTTTTGGTATTTTTCTGAAAACATTCAATTTTTGATGAATAGTGAAAAAACACTGAGTTATAGTTTAAAACCGAATTTTTATTAAAATAATTATTTATTTTATTTAAATTTAATTAAGGTAAAAATATATACATAATACCTATATATGTTCAATGTAATTCATTGGAATTAGTTTAGAATAATTTTAGATAAATAAAAATTTTATTGGATTTTTCACCGTCTTTTACCCACCTCCTAGGAGAATTTTCAAATTCAAATAAAACTTGATTTTACCGCTTTTGTGAGTGAAATTTCGAAAATCCAAGAGACACAGTTAATATCAAGGAGTAAAATTTGGTTTAATAAGATAAAAATAATTTTTGGTGAATAGTAACTTTTTTCTTTTATTTACCACGGTTAAAAGTAAATAGGGTAATTAAGGCTAAAACTGATATTATTATTACCCTAACACATGTCCTAATTCTATTGGATAAGTATAATTCTACCAAAAACAACCTTAGGAATAAAATATGAACCTATTTGGTCTACTTGGAATAGATTAGGACATTTATTATTATTTAATTAAAAGAATAGTTAAAAATTTAAAATCAAAGTTTATTAACTAAAACATTTTTAATATAGGGTTATAAATAAGGTAAATTTGATTATAAATATTCATTAGAAATATAAAAAGATTTCATACATAATGGTATTTTATTTATAATTTTTTAGACATTAAATAATTTAATTTATTTATGACACAATGGTGATGCAATAATTATATAGTTAATGAAATATTAAAATAATTGATATTATAAATATCCATATAAATGTAATTTGAGACTTTTTATGAATTCCACTAATTTTTTAGTTTACTAAAGCATGTTAGGATTGATTAAATGAATTTATTTTGAATTAATAAAGTGTCAGAACCTTAACAAAAATCAATTATTAAATAGTTTCAAAATTGACATAAAGGAGTATTTAAAACAAATATTATATTATTAATTGATATTTTGTTCCTAAAAATATACGTTTCGGCCAAAAAACTTATGTAATGATAGTTGTATCATTAATGAACCACATGGGGTTATATTGGATGTATATAGTATGTTTATTAACCATATAATATAAAAATACAAAGAGATATGGTAAATGTAAAACTATTTAACTAAGAGTTAAATATAAATGATAATGTTAGTATAGGGACCCAAACCTATGTAAAATCTATTGGTTGGAAGGATTTAGACCCATACCCACCTTATCCTCGAAATAAGTTACTTTGGAGCCATTATAAACCGAATATGAATTTATTATAAAATAATATTTTTAGTTTTTCCTAAGGTGCCCCTCACCCCTATTATAAAAGTGCACTCCCCCTTCTCTCTAATTCACACCTTCAAATCCTTTTTGTCTTAGCCAACCCCTGCCAAAATATTCTCTCAACTTCCCTAACTTCAACCTAGAGTCCTTAGTTTGATCAGAAATCCAACCTAGGGAGACCTTTTGATCAAATCAAAAGGAAGAACCCGAAGAAGAGGTAATGTTTTCACCACCCTCTTTCAAGTTACTTTCTAATTTATCTTAATATTTCTTTGTTATTTCCATTATAAAATAATAACTCCAGTATATTTTATATACTATGATGTTATTATAAATATGGTACAACCATATTCAGTATTCTATCCATCCTTTTAATGACATGTCACCATAGGAGCGTATGTACGACTTACCGTCTCCACATCATGGTGTAATTGTTATTCAAAACATTATTATTTGTATGGGTATGATAATGATGTTTAATTGATGTAAATAATAAATACAACATGATAATGATTCTGTATATATGATATACCATCCAATTATATATTATTTTAATATCAAAAAAATGATATTGTCGCTCGTGCGTACGTACGGACTACCGTCTCCACGAACGCGATGAGATTCATTCCACCATCGTATCCATGAAAGTATAATTCTCATTTGATGATTAAAAATAATGTTTAAGTACTTGATATCATTCTGTATATGAATAATATACAACTTATCCATGACAAACCTGACTTATGTAATAAAACATATAAAATAAAATGAGTAAGTTAACACCCGAGACGACGATAATACTAATATATTATTAACAATGAAATGTTAAAAGATCATATATGATATCATATTAATGTATATGATTCTTTTATAAGTTAATAACAATTATTTCACCATTATACAGGAGTTTAACCTACCCTCAACCAAGTAAAAGTACAAGTTAAGGGTTTATTTCACAATCACTTCATTATCTGAGGTTGTTTATACGTAATTATCTACTAGGACCTCTTTATCATCCACATCCATGTTTCTTAAAAATGTATTTCAAATCATTCTTACTATTTTACAGACTATGGGTTAAAGTCATTTATACCCTTTTTTGACTTTTTATAAGATGTCTATAAAGTAATCTTTTCGCCGTTTTGCAAACAAGTTCCTTTTTAACCTTTTCAACAGAATTAAGGTAAGAATGTCTTTTTTAACTTATACGGAGAGTGCTTCTATTTTATGCCATTATAAAATCTTAGAAGCTTCCCTTATAAGATTATAAGGATATTTTCAAAGTAAATGTTTTATTTTATATTTATGTGACTTTTAAATAATTTCAAAAAAAATATATTTCTCTCAAATAGTTTTGATTTCATCTATGTCAACATCCTTTGATGGATTTTAAGCTTATTTGAAGTTGATTTATTATGATACAAAACTTCCATATTATATTGAAGGTTTTGTGATATGTTTTACTATGGATGTGTTATTTTTATACCATTTATGGTTTATGGAGAAAGTATTGACATTTCGTATGCTAGTTTTAATACGAATGTTTATATTATGTTTAGAACTGTTCATATGAGGAATGCATTGGACTTAATAAGTGACGGGTGGAGCCCGCTATAGCTCCTTGATGCATCGATAGGTCTCATGAGACAAACTAGTGTCCTGGCACAAGGCTTTGACAAAATCTTATTTTTAGACTTTGCATAAGGCCTTGACTATGTGGTTATGATAGTCTGGCATTATGCATTCTACCATTATGAAAGTGGTTATTGATATTGCATGTGATTATTCGACTAGTAGAATATCCATGTGAATAAGTAAATGGAATTATTTTATTTTATTTCCTCCTTATTATGCTTAAGTTCATGTTTAAAAGTCTTTTGTTTTAATTATACATTTCCTTAAATGCCTAAGATTATTTATGAAAGTTTCCACTATATTTTTATCCTTACTGAGCATCTGAGGTCACCCCTTTTTGTGTTTTATTTTTCCTAGGATGAGAAGAAGTATTTTATGACTGACCTGCAGGGATAGTCTGAGAGGATATGAGTGTGGACTATGGAGACTATGTTGTTGTAGTTTTTCAATCTATGATGTAATGTAAGACTTATGAATGTATCTAGTGTTTCCAAGGCTGCTAAACTAATCAGTCTTTAAAGACTTGATCTTTTGTGATCATTCCAATGTTATGTAATAATGCACCGACTCTGGGTTACTGGGGTTTGGGAATTACAGTTGGTATTAGAGGGAGTTTATTACAATCCTTGGAAGCTAGATTTAGATAAACTCTTATTAGCACATAACCATAAGATATACTATGAGGATTGGTATAGAAGAACTTCCTAGAATTTTTGTATTGTAGAAATTTTTTGTGTTTTATAAGAAATACATCCCTGTCTAGATAGGATTAGGTAGAGTCAGCTCTAGCGTAGATGTACCTAGGGGTAAAACCCGAAAACACCGCTTTGAGCTAGACTTGAACGGGAACATGTGCACGACAATGGGCCTTTCTGCACTCTTGGTTACGACACTCCCAGGGGATATGCTTAGTATAATTATCATTTTCCTTACAAACCATTATGAGGGTTTATGAGTATATACTTCCTCAAATGAAACATTTTTTTTATGATTATGGATTATATCCATAAATAGTTCAATTTATGTTAAGTGTTTTACAAGTATGGAATTATATATTTTGATTCATAAACTGATCTAGTTTATTCCATTGTTTAGAAATGGTGCCTAGTGGAAGGAATGGAAACTGTATTAATGCACGCACTCCATGTAGGGATTTCCCTCCTACTCATGATAATTATAGTGGATCTGGTGATGCAACTTGTTCTGATCAGCTAATCATCATACTGGGACAACTCACTCAGGTTATGAATAATAACCTTACCCATTTGTATCACCCTGATCCGCAGCATGGAGGGTCAATGATTGATCTCTTCATGAGGAAACATCCACCAACATTCAATGGGGGTAAAAATCTACATGTAGCTGACCAATGGATAAATTCCTTAGAAAAAATCTTTCATGCCTTAGGGAGTAGCGAAAGAGAAAATGTTGTCATGGCAGTTTATTGCCTCACTGAAGATGCTGATCAATGGTGTTCATTGATTCAAAACACGAAGGAAGATGATGAAGTATAAAATATAGAATGGAGGGAGTTTAAAGATATTTTCTTAGAAAAATACTTTCCTAATGACCATCGAGAGGATATGGAAAGACAATTTCTGAGTCTGAGACAAAAGGATGATGAGAATGTCACAAAGTATGAGGCTAAATTTACAAAGTTAGCAAGGTATGTTGTAGATTATATACGTAACCCAAGAATTAAGATTGATCATTTCTTTGATGGGTTAAAACCTTTTCTCCATTGATCATTAGTCTCACAATCATTCTCTTCGTACGAAGATATTGTTTCATGTGCTACCAAGACAGAAAAAGAATTCTCTAAGTCTAACGGCTTTAAAAAGAAAGAGAATAAGAGATTTGATGATCACTTTGGAAATGGAAATAAGGGGAAGAAGGGAAAAGTTGATTATCCATCCTGTAGTAAATGTGGGAAAAAACACTCCAGTACTTTCTTGAAAGTAATGGGAGTCTGTTACAGGTGTGGTGAAAAAGGCCACTAAGCTCGTGATTGGAAGGGAAAGAAATAAGCTATCGATGTTCAATGCTACAACTATAGGGATATGGGATATTATGAAAATGAATTGCTGAAGCGTCAGGGGAACTTACCTTAGAAAATGCCAAGGGATCAAGTTCAATCTTATTCTATCACTACTGTTAAGGTTGAAGCTCCAAAATATGTGGTGGTAGGTAATTTAATGGTTTCCTCAAGTTTAGCAAATGAATTATTTGATTTTGGATCATAACATTCTTTCATATCTTCCCAGTTTTCTAAGAAAATTAGATATTTCTAATTTGATCTAACAAGGGAGTTGTCAATTAAAACTCCTAAGGGAAGTATCATTGTGAAAAAGTTCTGTGGATCCGTCCCCATTAGGGTATATAAATGTTCTTTATCTACTGATCTCATCGCCATACCTATGATTGAGTTTGATATAATCCTCGGTATGGATTGAATTTCAGACTATGATGTGAAGATTTATTGTAAGAAGAAGTAGGTTATGATTTTTGATGATGATGATAAGGAACACCTTATCTTTAAAGAAGAATCGTCACCACCTAATTCTTATCTAGATCCAACCCCAGTAGTTCAACTAAATTCAATTATTGGGGAGGAAGATAATGAAATAACTTTTGGTAAGGAATGTAATGTTCAAATAGAGGATGTATCTATTGTGAAAGAATATGTAGATTTGTTTCCGGAATCTTTACCTGGACATCCTCCAAAATGAAAAATTGAGTTTTCTATTTATTTAATTCTGGGTTCAAGGCCCATATCGAAGACCCCTTATAGAATGGACAAAATGGAATTAGTTGAACTAAAGAAAAAACTAGTGGAATTTAGTAATAAGGGATTTATTCACCCTAGTGTTTCTCCATGGGGAGACCCTATCCTTTTTGTAAAGAATAAAGATGGATCTATGAGGTTATGTATCGATTATAGGGAAATCAATGCTATAAAAATAAAGAACAAGTATCCCCTACCTCACATTCATGATTTATTCAACCAACTTGATGGAGCTCAATATTTTTCAAATATTGACCTTCGATCTGGATACCATCATTTGTGTGTGAATAAAGAAGATATTCTGAAGACAACAATTCAAACCAGGTACGGTCATTACGAGTTTACAGTAATGCCTTTTGGATTGACTAATGCACCCTCTGTATTCATGGATATAATGAATAGAGTTTTCTAGGAATATATTGATTATTTTTTGGTGGTATTTATTGATGATATCTTGGTATATTTTAAAATCTACAAATATCATGAAAATCACTTGCGCATTATCCTGATGACTCTGAGAAGACATGAATTTTATGGGAAGTTTAGCAAGTGTGAATTCCGGCTTCAGGAGATTTCATTTATTTTCCATATTGTCTCTAAGGATGTAATTTCCATTGATCCTTCTAATACCAAGGCAATCCAAGAATGTCCAGCACCTACGACTACAACTGTGGTACGTAGTTTTATTGGATTAGCAGGTTATTATCGATGTTTCGTCCAGAATTTTTCCCAGTTGGCTAACCCATTAACAAAGATCACATGAAAAGGGGTTAAATTTGTTTGGAAAAAATAGTGTGAAGAATGTTTTGAAGAACTTATGAGAATATTAGTCAATTCCCATATATTGACTCTACCATCGGGGAATGATGGGTTCGTTATTTATAGTGATGCATCAAAGAAAGGACTTGGTTGTGTCTTAATGCAGAATGATAGAGTTATTGCCTATGCATCACGACTGCTGAAAATTCATGAGAAAAACTATCCTAATCATGATCTTGAGTTAGCAGCTGTAATATTTTCTTTGATGATATGGAGACACTATCTATATGGTTAAAAATGTAATATTTATACTGATCACAAGAGTTTGAAGTATATTTTCTCATAGAAAGAAATCAATATGAGGAAAAGGATATGGCTTGAATTACTCAAGGATTATTATTGCACGATACACTACCACCCGAGGAAGGAAAACAATGTAGAAGATGCTTTTAGTAGAAAGGATCATGGAGTTTTTAACAAGATGAGAGTTTAAAGGGATCTTATTTTCATGGATTTAGTAAAGATGGATATGGGAATCACCATGGAAGGTTAAACATCAATAATTTTTCAAATGGTTGTCAAACCATATTTAATAGAAAGGATAAAGAGTTATTAGGCCGATAATGAAGAGTTTAAAAAGAAGATTAAAGTTGTGAATAATGGAAGATTGAGTGACTTTGTGTATGAAGATGGAATTTTGAAATTTGGGAGGAGCCTTTGTGTTCCCGATATACCTCACCTAAAAATGGAATTGTTGGACGATGCTCATAGTTCCAATTTCTCTATACACACCCGGACCACCAAAATGTATAGATATTTTAAAGAAAATTTTTGGCGGGACAACATGAAGAGGGATATTACTGATTTTGTGTCAAGATGTATGTTTTGTCAACAACTGATAGATGGAAGGCAACAGGCTGGTGGAGTATTGCAACCTCTTCCCATACCTGAGTGGAAATGGGATAATATCACGATGGAATTTTTCATGGGACTACCAAAGACTCCTAGAAGGAATGATGTAATATGGGTCATTATTGATCGTTTTACAAATTCAGCACATTTGCTTGCTAACAGGGAAGATTTTCCACATTAACGTCTAACAAGACTATATATTAATGAAGTTGTGAGGCTTCATGGAGTACCCCTATCGATTGTTTCTGATTGTGATCCCCGTTTTGCTTCAAGATTTTGGAAGAGTCTTCAGAAGGCCTTGGGTACTAAACTTCATTTGAGCACTGCCTACCACCCTCAAATAGATGGACAATCAGAACGGACTATTCAACACTTAGAATACATGTTGAGATCTTGCTCACTTGACTTTCAGGGTATGTGGTATCAATATTTACCTCTGGTAGAATTTTCCAATAACAATAACTTCCATTCGAGTATTAATATGGCACCATATGAAGTGTTATATGGAAAAAGATGTCACACACCAACCTTTTGGGATGGAGTTGGTGAAAGAAAACTTTTAGGCCCAGAACTGGTGGAGGAAATGATGGAAAATGTGAACGTAATCCAAAACCAAATCAAAGCAGCTCAAAGTAGGCAGAAGAGCTACGCTGATAACTAAAGGAAGGATTTGGAATTTCAGGTAGGAGATCCTATTTTCGTGTAGGTATCTCCATGGAATGGTGTTATACGTTTCGGTAAGAAGGGAAAATTGAGTCCTAGGTACATCGGACCATTTGAAATTATAGAACAAATTGGGGTTGTAGCTTACCATTTGGAAATGCCACCAAGTATCTCCAAAGTTCCCAATGTGTTCCACGTATCACTATTGAGAAAATATATGCCTGACCCAATTCATGCACTCACCTATGATAAATTTGAACTAGAACCCAATCTATCTTATTACGAAAAGTTTTTCAAGATTCTTGATGCGAGAGAACAAGTGATGAGAAACCAGACGACTCTTCTGGTAAAAGTTCTATGGAGAAACCATAAGATGGAAGAGGCAACGTGGGAACCTGAGGAACTTAGGATGAAGAACCACCCGAGTCATTTCATACAGTAGTATTCTAGAAAGTTCAAGGATTAAATTATTTGAAGGAGGGGAGAATGTAACACCCTAAGCTTCCACGGTATGCTTCTCTTTGAATAATACACTAGCGTGTGTTGTGTGCAACTTCGAGTTCTAACACACACCACAACCAATAAAACTAGCCGTTATGAATATTAATATCCACTTTTTGAAATATTATAAATTTTATCTTTCAAAATGGACTTCATTTTTGGATTCGTAATAGCGAAATTAGGTTCGGGTGAATTTTTTGTATTTTTCTGAAAAAATTCAATTTTTTATGAATAATGAAAAACACTGAGTTATAGTTTAAAACCAAATTTTTATTTAAATAATTATTTATTTTATTTATATTTAAATAATGTCAAAAAAGATACATAATACATATATAAGTTCAATGTAATTAATTGTAGTTAGTTTAGAATAATTTTTGATATATACAAATTTTATTGAACTTTTCACCGTCTTTTACCCACCTCCTAGGAGAATTTACAAATTCACATAAAACTTAATTTTACCACTTCTGTGAGAGGAATTTCCATAATATGAGAGGAAAAGTTAATATCAAAGAGTAAAATGTGGTTCAATAAGATAAAAATAATTTTGGTGAATAGTAACTTTTTTCTTTTATTTACCACGGTTAAAAGTAAATAGGGTAATTAAGGGTTAAACTGATATTATTATTACCCTAACACATGTCCTAATTCTATTGGCTAAGTATAATTCGACCAAAAACAACCTTCGGAATAAAATATAAACCTTTTGGTCCACTTGGATTAGATTAGGACATTTATTATTATTTAATTCAAAGAAGAGTTAAAAGAGTTAAAATCAAAGTTTAATAACTAAAACATTTTTAATATAGGGATATACCTAAGATAAATTCGATTATAAATATTCATTGGAAATATAAAAGGATTTCCAACATAATGGTATTTTATTTATAATTTTTTAGACATTAAATATATTAATTTATTTATGATACAATGGTGATGCAGTAATTACCTAATTAATGAAATATTAAAATAATTGATATTATAAATATACAAATTAATGTAATTTGATACTTTTTATGAATTAAAATAATTTTAAAGGTTAATATTACATGCTTATATTGATTAAATGAATTTATGTCTAATTAATAAAGTTTTTAGAACTTTAAAAAAAAATCAATTATTAAATAGTGTCAAAATTAACAAAAAGGAGTATTTAAAACAAATATTCTATTATTAATTGATATTATATTACTAAAAATCAAAGGTTCAGCCAAAATACTTATGTAATAATATTTTTATCATTAATGAACCACTTGAGGTTCGTTTGGATGTATATAGTATGTTTATTAACCATATAATATAAAAATAAAAAGAGACATGGTAAATGTCAAACTATTTAACTAAGAGTTAAATATAAATTATGAGGTAAATATAGTGACCCAAACCTGTCAAAATCTATTGGTTGAAAGGATTTCGACCCATCCCCACCTTATACTCGAAATAATTCACTTTGGATCCATTATAAACCGAATATAAATTTATTATAAAATAATATTTTAAGTTTTTTCTAAGGTGCCCCTCACCCCTCTTATAAAAGGGAACTCCCCCTTCTCTCTAATTCACACCATCAAATCATTTTGGTTTCAACCAAACCCTGCCCAAATATTTTATCAACTTCCCTCAATTCAACCTAGAGGCATTAGTTTGATCATAAATCCAACCTAAGGAACCCTTTTGATCAAATCAAAAGGAAGAACCCGAAGAAGAGGTAATGTTTTCACAACCCTCTTTCAAGTTCCTTTCTTCTTCAACTTCTTCTTTATTTGTTATTTCCATTCTAAAATAATAACTCCAGTATCTTATATATACTTTGATGTTATTATAAATATGGTACAATCATATTAAGTATTCTATCCATCCTTTTAATGACATGTCATCATACGAGCGTACGTACGGATTACCGTCTCCACGTTGTGGTGTAATTGTTATTCAAAACATTATTATTTTGATGGGTATGATAATGATGTGTAATTGATGTAAATAATAAATATAACATGATAATGATTCTTTATATATGATATAACATCCAATTATATATTATTTTAATATCAAAAGAATGATATTCTCGCTCGTGCATACGTACGGACTACCGTCTCCACAAACGCAATGAGATTCATTCCCCATCGTATCCATGAAAGTATAATTCTCATTTGATGATTTAAAATAATGATTAAGGACTTGATATCATTCTATATATTAATAAGATAAAAGCTATCCATAATAAACACGACTTATGTAACAAAACATATAAAATAAAACGAGTAAGTTAACACCCGAAACGACGATAATACTAAGATATTATTAACAAAGCAATGTTAAAAGATCATATATGATATTATATTAATGTATATGATTATTTTATAATTTAATAATTATTATTTAACCATTATAAATGAGGTTATCCTACCCTCAACCAAGGAAAAGTACAAGGTAAGGGTTTATTTGACAATCACTTCATTATCTGAGGTTGTTTATACGTAATTATCTACTAGGACCTCTTTATCATCCACATCCATGTTTCTTAAAAATGTATTTCAAGTCATTCTTACTATTTTACAGACTATGGTTTAAAGTCATTTATACCGTTTTTTGACTTTTTATAATATTTTTATAAATGAATTTTTCCTTCATTTTCCAAACAAGGTCCTTTTTAATCTTTTTGACAGAATTAAGGTAATAATGTCTTTTTTAACTTATACGGCGGGTGCGGATATTTTTTGCCATTATAAAATCTTAGAATCTTCCCTTACAATATTATAAGGATATTTTCAAAGTCAATTTTTTATTTTATAATTATGTGAATTTTAAATGATTTCAAAAAAATATATATTTCTCTCAAATAGTTTTTATTTCATCTATGTCAACATCCTTTGATGGATTTTAAGCTTTTTTGAAGTTGATTTATTATGATACAAAACTTCAATATTGTATTGAAGGTTTTTTGATATGTTTTACTGTGGATGTGTTATTTTTATACCATTCATGGTTTAGGGAGAAAGTATTGACATTTCGTATGATTGTTTTGATACGAATGTTTGTATTATGTTTAAACCTGTTTATATGAGGAATGCATTGGACTTAATAAGTGATGGGTGGAGCCCGCAATAGCTCCACGATGCATCAGTAGGTCTCATGAGACAAACTAGTTTCTTGGAACAAGGCCTTGACAAAATCTTATTTGAAGTCTTGGCACAAGGCCTTCACTATGAGGTTATGATAGTCTGGCATTATGCATTACATCATTATGAAAGTGGTTATTGATATTTCATGAGATTATTCGACTAGTAGAATATCCATGTGGATAAGTAAATGGAATTATATCATTTTATTTCTGCCATATTATAATTAAGTTTAAGTTTAAAAGGCTTTGGTTTTATTTATACATTGCCTTAAATGTTTAAGCTTATTTATGAAAGTTTCCTCTATATTGTTATCCTTACTGAGCATCTGAGCTCACCCCTTTCTATGTTTTATTTTTCCCAGGATGTGAAGAAGTATTTTATGACTGAACTATAGGGATAGTCTGAGGGGATATGAGTGTGGACAATGGAGAGTATGTTTTTGTAGTTTTTCACTTTATGATGTAATGTAAGACTTATGAATGTATCTAGTGTTTCCAAGGCTACTAAACTAGTCGGTCTTTCGAGACTTGATCTTTTGTGATCATGACAATTTTATGTAATAATGCACAGACTCTGGGTAACTAGGGTCGGAGCGTTGTAGTAAGGGTTTATTTCACAATCTCTTCATTATCCGAGTTGTTTATACGTAATTATCTACTGGGACCTCTTTATCATCCACATCCAAGTTTCTTAAAAATGTATTTCAAAACAATCTTACTATTTTATAGACTATGGGTTAAAGTCATTTATAACCTTTTTTAACTTTTTATAAGATTTTTATAAAGGAATCTTTTCGTCGTTTTCCAAACCAGATCTTTTTTAATCTTTTCAACAAAATTAAGGTAAGAATGTCTTTTTTAACTTATACGGAGGGTGCATCTATTTTCCGCCGTTATAAGAATATTTTCAATGTAAATGTTTTATTTTATAATTATGTGACTTTTAAATGATTTCAAAAAATATATATATTTCTCTCAAATAATTTTTATTTCATCTATGTCAACATCCTTTGATGGATTTTAAGCTCATTCGACGCTGATTTATTATGATACAAAACTTCAATATTTTATTGAAGGTTTTTTGATATGTTAGACTCTGGATGTGTTATTTTTATACCATTCATGGTTTATGTAGAAAGTATTGACATTTCTTATGATTGTTTTGATACGAATGTTTATATTATTTTTAAACATGTTCATATGAGGAATGCATTGGACTTAATAAGTGACGGGTGGAGCTCGCTATAGCTCCATGATGCATCGGTAGGTCTCATGAGACAACTAGTTTCTTGGCACAAGGCCTTCACAAAATCTTATCTGAAGTCTTGGAACAAGGCCTTGACTATGTGGTTATGATAGTCCGACATTATGCATTCCATCATTATGAAAGTGGTTATTGATATTGCATGTGATTATTTGACTAGTAGAATATCCATGTGAATAAGTAAATGGCATTATTTAATTTTATTTCTGCCATTTTATGCTAAAGTTCAAGTTTAAAAGGCTTTTGTTTTAGTTATACATTGCCTTAAATGTTTATGATTATTTGTGAAAGTTTTCGCTATATTATTATCCTTAATGGGCATCTGAGCTCACCCCTTTCTATGTTTAATTTTTCCCAGGATATGAAGAAGTATTTTATGAATGACCTGCAGGGATGGTATGAGGGGATATGAGTGTGGTCTATAAAGACAAGATGTTGTTGTAGTTTTTCACTTTATGATGTAATATAAACTTTATGAATGTATCTAGTGATTCCAAGGCTCCTAAACTAATCGGTCTTTCAAGACTTGATCTTTTGTAATCATGACAATGTTATGTAATAATTCACCAACTCTGTGTAACTGGGGTCGGGGCATTACATGACCCTCTTCTTCTTCATCGATTCCCCGACTTCAGGCCCTCTCCACCCCTCCCCGAACACCACCTCCCAGCCATCCGACCTATGCTGCTCGGCCCTCTCCTCCCCTCGCCGACCTCCGCCTCCTGGACATCCGACCACTGAGTCCTAGCCATCTCCTCCCCTACCCGTCCTCTGCCTCCGCCTCCACTCCCAACCTACCTCTCGGCCTTCGCCTCAGCCTCAACGTCCCGACCTCCACCTCCCAACCCCAATCTCCTACGACGTCCCCCCTCTAGGCTCCCTCTCCTCTCGGAATTTCCCTCCGCCTCAACTTCCCCCAGCTCTGAAAACGTCTCGGCCCGGCCTCCGCCTCCCTGCCCCCAGCTCCAGCATCTAGGTATGAAATTTCTTCTCCTTATTTTCCAGTGGTTGATATCTCTTCCGTTGAGTTGGTTTTTTGAGATATCATCTCTCAAACTTATCCTTATTTCAAAGTAAAGCTTATGACAGACTTCAACATAAGTGTTCGATCAACAAGTGAACCTAGAGTTAGGTTTGGAGTAAAAAGGATATGCTAGGGAGCATTTTTTTCCACTCTTTTTCTATTAGATGAGTGGATGAAGAGGAATTTTTGGTTGTTTGGTCTCATATCTTTTATGCTTTTCAGCCTCTATATTATTTTCTAATGTGTTGAAATATGGTGATTAATGCATTGAAATATATTCCTTTTGAATTTTCATTATTTGTATCCCTAGAATTTATCTCTATTCCAAGAATTTCAGAGTTCTTAAGCATTTTGGTGATGCATTCAAGATATTCTTATAATATGATTAGTATGAAATGACAAGGAAGCAACCCATTCGGGCTAGATTATGTATTTAATCAAGACTATATCAAAAACTCCTAGATTTAATTTATTTTTATATTAATTATGGTACTAGTCTTATCCCTAATATTTGTTATGAAGTTAATACTATGTATTTTCATCACTTTTCCCTTTTGGAGAATCACATGGATTAATGTCTTAAAATTCATATAGTGGTTTGATATATACTTCCATTCCATTTTCCGATGAATTTTGATTGTCCTATAGAGTTTATTACTAATTTGATGCTTGAATTAGAATTATTTGTTGTTGTTCTAGAGCTAAGGATGGAGGCTATTCCACAGCTTTGCGATTTGGGTGGTGGCTTTGGCAGGAGAGAAAGGGGTTGAAAGGAGCCTCCTCAAACCTATTTACTAGTGTTGTAGTGAGGTCACCAACTAATTATGGTGTAGTGAGTCTATATTTTCATTTGGGATAGGGGATCTATTAATCCTCCTTCAGATATATTGTAGGAGTTAATATAGAAAATAAATTTGATATTTGTTGTGAATCCCATGAGGGCATTGAGTAATGGAGGATCCTTTAGGACATCCTAGGTGAAAACTTTCGTCACTCAGGGGGAAGGATCTTTTGGTAGTAGTTCTCCCTCATGGGGTGGGATGAGGGGAGAGATAATATCACTATCCTCTTTTGTAATGAGTTTTTCCTTGTATTAATGATACCACTCTTTTTAGTAGGAGGAGGTCTACATGTAATTCACAAAATAGGGTAGGGATTTGTTCACGGGTATCTAGAATTTCTATTACCGAGTGACCCATCTCTTTATATGAATCCATTCTAACAGACTCTAATATAGGGGGTAGTTATGCCAATAGTGTAAATCCGTAGGCATGGAGTATACAACTTCACAAGTTTCTTTTGAAGGTTTCTTTTGTTCCATATTGTGATGTTTACCCCAAGTCTGCTTTTTCATATAAAATAGAGTGTCAAGGATTTTCAGAAATAATATAAAAATATACTATATTATTTTTAGTCCATGCATTCTATGTTTTTTAAAGTTTCTTATATATCTTAAATAGATTCTCATATTGAGAAACCAAGATAGATATTGAATTTGAAATTTGAATTTTACCATATCCATGGCTTAAGATTAAATTTAATTGGGACTCTTGGGTTTTTTCAGTCATGAGATGATTAAATAAATTATTTAATTATTTAATTAATTAGTTATTATACATAGAAACACATGAATTTATTTATTTAATCCATATTATGAAATCTCCCTAGGGTAAGTTTTTCTATGACCACATGAACCTTATAAGGTGAGGAATAAGAAGATGGAGCAAGGGCTTGGTGGCAATGAAAAATCAGGGAAGAAATGTCAATTTTTTAGTGATGTCGATAAAAAGTACCTTGGTTGTGAAGTAGAATCATGTAAAAATAATTTCACCATCATGGTAAAGAATTTATATATATGGATTTATCCCCGTTTTTTCTTGATTTGAACATGGAATAATTTTCTTTAAATTGAATCAATATTTAGGTAAAAGATGGCCTTTTTGACTTACGATATTTGGTTGAAATTATGATATTGGGATAAATTATATTGAGACTAGAAATTACTTCTTTGTTTATTTATTGTATGAGAATGTAGATGATTCCTGATCATACAGGATCATCATTTCCATTCTTGTGGTTTCTTCTATTTCTCCCACCATTATTTACATGTTCATCACTAACTTTAGATTTCAACTGATGATTCAACTAATATCACATATTGATTTTTTTTCACAATAAAAATAGGTTCCATATATTTGCATTGTCTGTTCTCCATGTAGGATTATAGCATGAGGATGGATTATATGATAAGATAAAATGGGATAGGGGAGTCTGGATTTGGGGTTTCTTCATGAATAAAAATATGCACATCGACAAGATTGTGATATCAATCATCAATCCAGGTAACAAAGGATAGAAACCACTTTACATAGGTGGCATTATCATGTTTAGCATGGCCAAAGGCAATTCAGGGGATATATAAAGAAAAATAAGAGGAAGTGGAAATGAATCGATGACTAGAGTAATGTTTAGATCTTAAAACCCAACTACATGGCGTATAGTTTGAAAGAACACACATCATGTACTTCGGTAGGTACAATAGAAAGGGATTATAGGATATGTTATATACCACACATTGTGTGGTTAAATCATACAACTGGTTTTCCTTATCTAGATATTTCTTTGTGTATAGGGAATATATACCCAGGAAGCCCGGGTAGCCTCACGAATCATGAGGTTTAATACCACATTCCATTTTTCCTTGATAGAACATGATCTGTGAAGATGGAGAACCTTCCAACAATCCCTATGGATCCTACACACCATGTTCACCTCTCCACACATATTATAGTCATATTTCAACTTCCACGTTTTGGGTTTTGTACATGGCCTATCAATTTCCTAAGGGATATATGATGTTTACCTTTGGAGCACATCATATACATATACCAAAACTATATGGTGACCTAGAATCTTCATTTAGGATTATATTTTTACTTATAACCAGTACTTTAAAAGTGACCATACACATTGGACATGATGGTGGAGCTACTTCTGAAGATAGATATGTGGTTTGTGCTGAATCTAGCATGATCGATCATATCAGCATTATAGTAGATAGGCTTATCTATTAATAATTCTTAGTAAATAGAATTTCTTCTTGATGATAAATTTACACCAGGGAATAATTTCATCTCACCATTCCTAGGAAGGGTTAGAAATATTCTCCATGGGTTTGGGGTATAAGATCCTCTACCTATAGATCAAATAGTGTTGGTATTCCCTCTATCATTATGGGGTGTGATATCCTCAATATATGTTTTTTGTATTACCCTTGTCTGAAGAAGAAATGTAATTTGAATAAAAAAACCATCAAATGATAAAAAATGTATAAATAAGGGAAGAAGTTATGGATGTGTAGGGATTATTATCTTTTCCAAATCCTATAGTAATAATATCAATGAGAACATTTACTAGAATTAAGGGGATGGAGAAAGAATTCCTTGAGCATAGACACCCTATTATAAGTGACGTTCCTAAGGAAGATTCAATGGCCTTAGAAGATCAAATCAAAACTGAGAATGAAGGGAGAATATGTAGGTAGTATAATATAAAAGTTTACCTAACTCCAATTGTCGAAGACAGTAATATAAAAAGAACATAAACCTAAGATCTACTCTAAGGGAAAGCTTTCTACAATAGTAAACACATTTAAGGTATTTTATTTGGACCATAGATTAAAATATGGAACTGATCCAAAATATTATTTGGATCTTATTATATACTCTAAGGAATATATAGAGACACTGGCATTTAGAAGAATGGAAGTATTATAACCCATAGCTTACGATGGAGGTATTCCAACCAAATAGATCAAGTAAAATCCAGTTAACTCATCATTCAAAATTAAATGAGGGTATGCCATAAGAATACAAAATAGTAAACAATGAAATTTGATACAGAAGACATTACCTAAATCCCAAGGGAGATTCCACTGGTCTTTTCACATCAATTTCCCTCACTTTCATTTCTTATGAGAACCTGAATCATGGTGTGTGTGTAAAATTTAGTGTTTTATATTAATCAAATAACGTGTATTTCAATTTAAAATTGATTTAAAATTCATTTATTTTACCAAGATGACCTTTTCCTTTTTAAGAGTCTTGTTACGACTTGTTCCACTTTGTATATAGTAGATGTTTCTATGTGAATATTTTATTAAAAAAATACATGAAGTGATTTAGTTTATTTAATTAAACTTCTAGTATATTCATAAAAATATTTGATACCCATGATTGTTTTTTATGAATTATCTAAATGATTTTCATTAATTCTTGGAGAGAAAGTGGTTTTCTTTAAATTTTTATCCCTCTTTGAAATAAAATTTTACCCACGGAAAATATTAAATTACATGAATATGGGACTCGTTTAAAATATTTTGGATGATGGATGAATGTTTTTATCTCTCCCTTGATTTTTAAATGAAAAAACCCATGTTTAAGTGTGTGTTTTAATGTTAAAAGTTGAAATTTTTTTATGTTACACCTAACAGAGGACAAGCTTTTTTATCTATCCCTTAGTTTAACTATAATGACACATACCAATCTATCATAGACAGGAAACCTTTCTTGGCCCATTATGGTTTACCTAGTTGATCATCCCATTATAGGATATTAGTAAGAATTCTATCTCTAATAATGAAAGGGTTGAAATTGGTTATAAAAATAAAGGCACTTGCAATACAAATGTGAATTAACTATTAAGTTTTTATGTTCTAATAGTTTTATTTTCTATAGTACATATCCCTTTTTTAATTATGGTTTACATTGTTGATTAGAAGATAAATTTTATTTTTCTTGTTATAGAATGGATAGAAGTTAGATTTATCATACCGATAGGATTTCAACCACATTTCAAAATAATTTGGATAATTTTTTAGATTTTTCATTTGAAAATGCTTCAGATGGAGGTTGTATAAAATGTTCATCCTATAAATGTGTTGAAATACCATGGTTAAGACAGGAAGAAGATAGAAACCATATAACAAAATTTGGATTTCAAACAAACTATTATGTTTGGAATAACCATGGAGAGACGAGTCAATGTTCTACTGGTCCCAAACAAAATGAAAGAAGTGGCATGGAGAATTTGATATTCGATCGGTTTCCATTTTTTCATTATCACGAGAGTGATAGTATGACAGTGCAAGAAGACAATGATATCAATACACATTAGGAAAATACTGAAGATGATGATGAGAGAGTGAGAAATTTATTGGATGATTCCATAACTCCAGTATATCAGGTATATACTAAAATGAAAAAGTTGGAATTTTTAATGTGGTTATATCATGGGAAAACCATGTATGGAAATTCTAATACTGCTATTGACTACATTATTACATTTTTGAAGTACTTTCTTCCTGATGGTTCAGATATTCCCTCAAATCAATGCAAGTCATGGAAGATAATTAAGCAGCTTTAATTTGATACTAATAATGTTCATGCTTGTCCAAAATATTGCAGTTTATTTTGGGAGAAAACAACCGACCGTAATTACTCTAAATAAATTTTGTACATCTTGATGGAAGACAAATGCATATGGAACACCATATCATGTGTCACAAAAAGTCATGTGGAACTTTCCATTGATTCCGAGACTTCAAAATCTATTCATGTCTGCATAAATCTCAGCCAATATGTGATGGAATGATGCAGAGAGAATTAAAAGTAATAATGATTTGGTTCATCCTACAGAAGGATTAGCATGGGGGATATTTTATGCACAACCTCCTGATTTTGAAGCTGAGGTGCGTAATGTCAGGTTTGGTCAATCCTATGATGGTTTTAATTCATTTGGTCAGATGCTTACTTCTCACAGCACGTGGCCAATTTTTATTCATGCTTATAATCTTCCTCTGTGGATGTGTATGAAAAAATCATTCACTTTATTGAGTATACTGATATTTGTACCTTCTAATCTCGTTAATTATATAGATGTCTACATTCAGCTTTTAATAAGTGAGTTGAAACAACTTTGGTATTTTTGGTGTGCGGACATTCGATGCTTCTTCAAAGAATACGTTTTAGATGTGTGTTGTCCTTCTATGGACCATAAATGATTTCCCTACTTATGCAATGATGTCTTTGTGGAGCACGAAGGAAAAAATATCATGTCCTATTTTTATGAAGAATACATGATCGATAAGACATAAATATCGTTGTAGTTTCAGTTTCTTGGGGCATCGAAGATTCTTTCCAATGGATCATCAATATAGGACAAATATTCAGAGGTTTGATAATACCATTGAGACTAAACAACCAACTCAACCTATGTCTAGAATTAATGTGCTTAATGAATTAAAAGATTTCAGTTTTTCACGAGGTAAAGGTCAGTTGAAATATAAAAATAAGAAGAATGTTGACAGTGAAACTTCTTACAATTTTAAAAAGAGAAGTATTTTTTGAATATCCATATTGGTCTACAAATTTTTTACGTCATTTTTTGACGTAATGCATATTGAAAAAAATATATGTGAAATGTTTCTTTTAATTCTTCTGAATATCAATGGGAAGACTAAAGATGACTTCCGATCCCGTCGAGACATGTTAGATTGGGGGTATTTGACCAAAATTGCATCATGTGTTTATTGATGAAAACAAATGGAAAGTTCTTTGTGCTTCTTATGTGATGACACTGTCAGAGAAAGATTAATTTCTATAAGTATTGAAGAATATCATGGTTCCCAATGGATATTCCAGCAACATATCTAAACTAGTAAATAGAATAGATGTGAAAATAAAATCTCTGAAAACTCATGATTATCACATCCTTCGTCATGAATTTATTCCAATAGAAATTCCACATTTTCTATCCAATAATGTAAGGGTGATAGTGATTCTCTTGTGCCATTTTTTAGAGACCTTTGTTCCAAAAGGTTATCCAAGTCATTCTTGATAAAATGCAGTATGAGGCGCGATTAATTTTATGTGATATGGACATGATTTTTCCTCTATCATTTTTCACGTGAATGTTGCATTTAACGATTCATCTTCCAACTGAAACACTTCTTGGTGGACTAGTTTATTTTCAGTGGATGTATCCTACTGAAAGAAATATGTGCACAATTATATCATATGTTTGAAACATGAATTATCCTGAAGGTTCGATTGTGGGGTGTTATCTGGCTCAAGGATTTATGGATTTTTGTTCAATGTATTTTTCTAATGTCACCACAAGACATAATCGGCCAATGAGAAATGAATATTACCAGTATGGGGAAATTGAACCCTCGTTTCGATATCTTCCCCAAATATGAGGAATTGTAGGGTCGTGTACATTAGCTACATTGATCCTTGAAGAGCGATAGATGGCACATCACACAGTATTGTTTAACTGTGGTTTGTTCTATGACTATATCAAGTAAGTAATTTGGATATTTATATGTTATCTCATATTATGAAATTTCACATATACCTTACACTTTTATTATAATTTTACGTGGGGAACATAAAAATATTATAAGTAGAGTTCATCAATCTTTTCCATTGAGAAGGAGAGAGGATTTTCAAAGCCTAGAGTTTCCTGTTTGGTTGAAATCAAAGGTATTACCATTACTTTAATTAGTTTAAAAAATATATATCCATTTAATTATATTATTCATATATATATTTTAGGTGTTGAGTGTACCTATTGACTCTGTTTCTCAAGAATTCAGAGCTTTGGATTTTGGTCATAATTCTTTGGTTCGTGAATGTAAATATTTAACAATCAATGGGTATAAATTTGTTACAACAGATCAAGCGGTGAAAATGAGAACACAAAATGATGGTGTTATGTTAACTGCTACAATGGATTGTTATGCTAGTTTATCAAATAGTCGGCCTCGATATGAAGATGTGTATTATTATAGGCTAGTTGATAAAATATTATTATTGGATTGCTACTCTCAAGGTAGAGTCACTATGATGAAATGTAAATGGTTTTATTCAATGAGACGTCATGGTACATTTATTGATGACTGTGGATTCAGAGTTATTGATATGAGTCGATGCCTATGTACCGATGAACCATACATTTTGGCATCAATGGCTAAACAAGTGTTTTATGTGAAAGATCATCTAAGACCCGATTATGGTGTCATTAATGATGTAATCCCCAAACATATTTTTCATGGTGATGGTGATGAAATTTCCACCATTGATGTACCCATTGGTGTTGGCCAAAATATTGCATTGGATGATTCAAATTTTCCTATTGTGAGAGTTGATGTTGAACCTGAAGTAGTGGTCGGTAATATATAGAATCAACCATATACATTAACTATTCATTAAGCTTATATTGACATGAGTTTCCTAGGTTAGTATTACTATAATTACATTAATTATGTTTCAGTTTGGAATGAAATGTTTGTTTTCCGTATTTTCTGGTGTCGTTTCACTAAATCAGATTTTCTTCTATAGATTATGCCAAATACTAAAGAAGGTCGAAGGAAGTGACTATTTTATCCCGATCTACCGGGGCGTGAGCATGTGTTGCATTCACTTAAATTAGTGATTATTATAATTGTAATGTTTTTTTCTACATTAAATATAATTTCATGTTAATATTCCTTATCATTTTTTAGGGACATTCAGTTCCACCGAATTTGACTCATAATCCGGTAAGAATGGGTATTAGTGGGGATTATCCTAGACCTAGATTAATCACCCATCATATAAGGACCTGGCCTTATTACATACATAATCTTGAATTTAGTCAATAAAACACTTCCTTTTACATTGAGGATATTTTCAAGTTTAGAGCTTTTGAGAATTAGGAGAATACATTCATAACATTACACATTATTACAGAGTGGATACCATAAAAGCAGCTTCCATTTTTTTCAAAATATAAAACATTAAAACATACAACAAGACTCATTGACAATTATTAAACATTTAACATGGCTTAATTCTTTGTCTTACAGATCCATTAAACTGTGAAAATAATTTAAAAACTTGGTATGAGCACAAAATCTAAGTAAGGGATGGAAAAGAAGGAAAGATCGCATTAGTCCATGAATACTCATAACGTATGAAAGCATTTTCAAAAGACATTCTTGTCACCGATATAAACTTACATTGTGTAACATGAGATTAACACAATATCCAAACAAAACATGAGCACATAAATATAATCATAAATGTATCTTGGGGAATTAGCTACATAATTTTATAACCCTTCTTGGCTACCTTATAATTTGTAACCCTCGCGACTACCTTACTTTGTGTAACCATCACAGTTACACTTGGAGTAATCATACTACGGACCTCAAAATAACTCATACCCAATGATTTGGAGTGAGATATAGGTCCCACCCTTCATCCTAAATAATTCCCATGAACCAAAACATAATCCTACAAAATGAATAATTCCATAAAACATTACTTTGGAATTTCGTAAAACTAAATTTAAAAAGAGTATTTTTAAATAAAATCCCCTTATAAATATCATTCAATTGAAGAGCGACTTAATAGAGTGGATTTAGTATTTATATATACTGAAAATACACATAATAAAACATAATATAACCAGAACCCATCACACAAACAATTTAAATAGCACATAAATAATGAAGTAGAAGGTTAACCCAAAGAATGGAAATCTGGTTAATAATTTCCTTAAAAAAATCATATAATTTAAGTGATAATTAATAGAGTGAATGTAATATGTATATATACTATAAATACAGATAAATCTTGATAATATAAACAATTTTCATCAAACAAACAATTTTAATACCACATAAATAATGAAGTAGAAGGATTACCCAATAAATGGAAATCAGGTTAAGAATTCCCTTAAAACATTATATAATTGAAGTGAGACTTAATAGTGGGAATGGAATACATATATATACTATAAATACACATAAAACATGATAATATAAAAAAATTCATCAAGAAAACTGTTTTATTACCACATAAATAATGAAGTAGAAGGATAACCCAATGAATGGAAATCAGGTTAAGAATCCCCTTAAAAACATCATATAACTAAAATGAGACTTAATAGAGTGAATGGAATATGTATATATACTGTAAATACACATAACTGATGATAATATGAACAATTTTCATCAAAAAAAATTTAATACCACATAAATAATGAAGTAGAAGGATAACCCAAAGAATGGAAATCGGGTTATCAATTCCCTTACCTCGGGTCTATTTTACTTCAAACTTGTTTAAAATTACTGTATAAAGGTTAAAAGAGTGTTATTAGTAGTTTAAAAAAACATTTTAATCTTTATAACATCTTATATTATCATTTCATAACATCATTTCACCCTTTAATTGTTAGTATTTTGTTCCTTGCACTGTTTTTGGGTAAGTTCATAACATGATTTCCATGATTGGTTCATGGTGGATGTTCTTGTCGATTGGAAGTGAAATTCTAGAATTGGAATGGAAAGGTATTTACATATTTCTTGTACCTTTATTTATACCATTTATCATTTTTATTTTTAATATGAGGATGATTCATAATTTAAAACATTAATGATGTTTGTCTAGATCAATTTAGTGGTTCTTTGATAATAACGACCTCATTTCATTTTATAAATTGAAACCATGTTTTTAAAAAAATTATAGAACCATTGATGAGAAATAATACATATAAAATAAATTTTTTACACCATAAAAATGGTTTCATGACCATACATGAAGTATTTAAAGAAAAATGAAATCACATCGTCTATGATGTCGGTAATTCGACACATCATGGACAATGTTATTAATTATTTAAATAAGTGGGAGAGGTGAAGAACAATGATGTTGAATTTTACATTAACATGAGAACATCCAGAATATAAATGATTCTAGAGATTTCATGCCTCTTGTATAAGAGGGGGTGAGGAAACAAGAAAAAGGAATCGTGAAATAAAAGAAAACTTGAGAAATTTCTCAAGAAAATTCAGCAGCCTAACAACATCTCTTAAAATTTCATAAAAAATTATTTTGATGAGAGAAAGTGAATATCTCATCACTCATACATAATATGGACAGTAAGGGGGGATATGGAATTAAATATCCCAACATAATCCAAATTTAAAGGAAAATAATAACATAAAATGAATGAAAAGAAAGAAAATAAAAGAGGATGTTTACCTCTTGATCTCTTCTCCTTGAGATCCTTCTTAAGGGCTTTGGTTTTGGTATTTTGGTGAGACCAGTAGCTCTAGGACGTGGGGAAGAGCCTTGGTAATAGTATTGGGCAGAACATAGGCATGGCTCAAGGCTTGAGAGGTGTGGGAAGAATATGTGAGTGAGGGTGGTATTTATAATGGAGGGGAGGGGGTATTTTTTATTATTTTAATCATTATTATAATATTGTTTCCCAGGATTATGAATATTCTTTGTTCATGTGACCTAAAATAGTAATAATTTCATGTGAGTTCAAACCAAGTTGTTTTGAATCACTTATGATGTCACAAATAGTGTATTTTACTGATAATTTGATTATACGGTATTTTATCATATTTCACTATTCACCGAAAAATCAATAATTTCAGAAAAAAAACTCAAAAATTTACCCTAACCATTTTTCAATGTGTAGAAATAAAAAATGAAGTCCATATTTTGAAAATAATTTTCTAAAAATTATTAATTTAATTCTTAAATAAAAGCATACTTAATCCAAAAATTAACAATTCTAATTCTATAACTACTTCTATATCATGATGAAAAATTAACCAAGATGTTATTATCTTAAAGCCTTAAGAAAGTAAAATAATAATAAAATTTAATATTCATTAGGGTCATATTACTATTTATAAGGGTATGTTACCATTCACCAAACAGAATAATTTAGTTCCAATAGACTCCAAATAACATACTGAACACAATTGTAGATGACAGTTTCTTGAAATTCAAAACATTGAAGTGGAAAATTTATGTTTTAAAGGATAGTTAAAAATATCAACTTAAAACAATTTTACATTCATTTCTATTTATTTTTATAAAAACTTGCGGTGTTACACGTCATACCTGTTTCCACACTGACCTACCATTGGACACCCCTTCCACCACACCTCTCCATCCTCTTGAGTCTTCAGGGATGTTTTTATCCATGCCTCCATCATAATCTCAGCTACCCTCTTATACACAATCCATGACTACACCACCTCCATAGATGTTTCCACCTTTAACATATCCATATCTGATGATGTATCCCCCATCCTACTACCCATATGCTACCGTGCCTACACCACCTCAAATTCCTACCATCCAGCTAGCATCTGATGAGTCTGTTCCATTATCTTCCACTCTAGTACATGAAGGTTACCTAGAGCATGCAATAGAATAGACACTTCCTGTAGAGGATGTTGAGTTAGGAAAGCCTAGAGATCCATCACAGTCTATTGAGCAATCTTCAGACAGTTTTTTGATTATAACTGTTTAAAATTATATCGCTTTATTTTTGCCATTTTGTGTCGTGACTTAATTCTTCTTTCCCCCATATTTTTCTTATTTAGTGGGATATTCTTCTAGGAGACATGGGCACACTCGGATGAAGGAAGTTTGGAATCGCCAGAAATAGATAATGGTGGATTACAATCGACAAAATCAGATGGTAGGTCCAACTGCAACGCAGTGTAGAATTTTCATGGACACTTTGGCCCAGTATCACGATATCATTCTGGTGGAACCGGTGTCATGGATACGTATCATTAAAGAGATTAAGGACAAAGAATGGGAGAAAATATGGTTAAGAAAATTATATAAATTCATATCTATATTAATGGTGTATTTAAATGAAATAACATTTTCATTGCAGATTCAGTTTAACTTTACTGAAAAAGAAGCTCCTAATACATCAAGGTTGATGGATGTTGGGGAGTTCATGCACTCATACAAGCATGAGTTGTAAGTTGGTATGAAGATAAGGGTTGGTACTGACTTAGAGAGGGTACCCATATTCCCCGACTGTCCAAAAAGTCAACATGAAAAAATGATTGCACATTGGAAGACTTATAAGTTTAAGGTAATTTAAATATTTAATGGTTAAAATACAAAATTTAACTCTTATTACTTGTATTGGAAATTTTTTTAGGAAGTGTCACATAAAAACATAAATAATAAGGATTCAATTACATATTTGCACACATTGGGGCGCATTACAATGCCCGGTCATGAAAAGCACCAGGTACTTTAACCGAGTATTGTGATGTTATACAGGTTGTTCTACTGAAAATATTATTGAATAGACATAGGACAGATATATGAATTTCTCATATATGGTAACAATCTAGATTTGTGCATTTCTCATTTGCAGAAAGCTAAATTGGGCATTGAAGTTCCTGTACCTCGTGCCAAATTATTTTTCTCCTGTAGAAATAAAAAGGATAGAAGTGCAGTAAATGCACAGACCCAAGATAAAATTGTAAGGTTTTTTATTTTTATTGTAAATATTTATATGAAATTCATAATTTAATATGTTTATAATTTCAACAGTCTGCCTTGGAGGCCCTCGATGGTAAGGAAGATGAAAACATCAGGCCACATGATCATTTAAGTCAGGTATTAGGTGAGGAGGACCTGGGTAGAGTACGATGTTGACCAGGTAAATACATAGTTCCCTCTATGTATTGGTCATCATCGGGCTCCCCTAAAGCCTCTCAGACCTCTGAGCTGGAAATCGATCATGCTGAAGCAGTTGAGGCAAAGAAAATAGTTTTAGAGGAGCGTGAAAGAAGTAAGCTGATGACTTAAAATTTCATGAAAGTTATGGAAGTTTTGAGTCAGTCACTTCCATCAGCGGTTGTTGCTAATTTTGAATCATATATGGCGTCAATGCGCTCTTTAAATGATGTATCAGGTGATTCCAATGGGGGTCATAGTGGCAACGAAGGTGGTGGCAATAGAGCTGTTGGTGGTGAGGATGTTGTTGATACTGCTGTTGGTGATGAGGCTGCTGACAATTTTTCTGATGATGATGATGATGTTGATTATGATTGGAATGGACATGGGTATGGGGATATTGGTTATGGGGGGGATATCAATCCCCTCCATTTTTGACTTAGTTGGGAGAATTATGTATGTACTTTAATAACTTGAATTGAATTTTTGTATGGATGAGAATGGTTAATTTGTTTTCTTCTGAAAAGTTCTGCATAAATTTTCGCATGCATTTACATAAAGCTAACATTAGAATCCTTAATCATGCATATGGGTAAGAGATTCCCTTACAAACATATAATACATAGCTCTAAATGATATCCCATATAGTGACATTATATTCCATTTATTATCTCTTTATTTTTCATAAATTATTGAATTGAATTGTCTAAATTAATGTAGGTAAAAAAGGAATATATTCCTCAGTTGTTATTTCAAAAAAATTCATTTTTTAAAATATGAATTTGTTCAATTGATTGAACTAGTTTGGTTTTTTGATATCCCAAGTCCCGAAATAATTTGTTAAATGCCAGACATTGTTTTGGGTTTATTGGTAGATTTGTAAGAAGGGTGCAGGAGAGGAGGGGGCTGGGTTCAGGGGTGGGGATGGGTGTAGGGGGTGGGGATAGGTGTAGGGGGAGGGTTGGGCGGGGGGGGGGGGGGGGTGGGTTGGGTGCAGGGGAAGGGGGTGTTGGGTGCAGGGGGTGGGGATGGGTGCTTGAGGGGGGGGGGGGGGGGGTGCTGGGGGGGGCTGGGTGTTGGGGGGGCTGGGTGTTGGGGGGGCTGGGGTGCTGGGGGGTGATGCTGGGTGGAGGGGGGGAGGGGGCTGGGTGTTGGGGGGATGGAGGCTGGGGTGTCGGGGGTGGGGATGGGTGCATGGGGGTGGGGCTGGGTGCAGGGGGGATGGGTGATGGGGGGTGGGGCTGGGTGCTGGGGGGAGGGGGGGAGGGGTCTAGGTGCAGGGGGGGCTTGGTGTTTTTTGGCAATGCAACTCAGTGTTCATGGAAATTTTATAAGCTCATGTATGATTGAAGCATTGAATGTGTTTGGTTTCATGACGTTATTTTCAGTTGGGTTTCAGGTATGGGAATCCATGGATCCTGTCTTTCCTAAAGGTATATTTCACTTAGGTGTGTTTTTTACATGTGTTTTCAAAGAATTATCATGGTTTTTTTCTATCTATGATTGTATTTAGTAAGCTATGTGTGTATATTGTTTAAAATACAATGATTATTACATTCAAACTGCTCATAGCACAATAAAAAAACACTTTTCAATTTGTATTCAAATGAAAGTGTATTCATAATGAACTCTACAACAAGTTTAAAACCATGGAAATGAATTATTCATGCAGTTTAAACTATGGAAATGAATTATTCATGTACATGTGCAGGGAAACAAGAAGACAAGGGTGTGCTGATATCAACATATATGACTATTTCATGCATGATTTTCTTAGAAATGGAAAAGATGACCCTGAATTTAATTTCCACATAATGATGACTGAAAGTGGCTTTACCCTAGGTAGTATTACTAGTAAAATACTATAAAATGTCTCAAAAAACTGAATCAAATTATAGTGGTGTCAGAGTTCCTTCTGCTTCTTCTTTCTGTGGGTCCAAAAACTAAATTTTCTTTTTTTTACTTCGTTGATTGCTAATTACTTCAATGAATGAAGGTTGGATGAGGCTCTCATGGATTAATTGGAATTTAATTCATTTCTATAGGATACTATTGTCAAGCCTGCAATTTCAACTAAGCCATCCCACACTGGTGCTTAAAACATCATTGTTTCTTCTGATAAGAAATTGAATCCCAACTGCAGCTCTGATTCGTCAAGCTCTTTTGAAAGTGATTCCAAAGGAGTGAGCATTTATAAACTATGAATAGGAGTGTTCTATGGTTCTGATTTCTTGGTATACTTCTAAAAAACCAATAAAAATCTTCATTTTTTTGTTTCATTCATTTTTTAGGATTATTAAACTATGTTCTATTTTAGAATCCACCTACTAAAGCTTCTCCTACTTTGAATGGTCAGTCTACTCTCTAAAAAAGTCATTTTTTTGCAGCCAAGGTTTCTGAGAGTGATTCCTCCAGTTTATCTAAAGTTATTATGATGAAGAGTTGAGGGTTATTATTAATTCTCAGGCATTATATAAATAGTTCCAGTGGTTTTTAGTTTGATATATTTTATATAATATTTGAAATTATGGTCACTAATTGTGAATTTAAATTTTTTGTGTAGGAAAAATTACGTATGAAATCACATGGAACTGTGATAAAAAGTAAATTGTAAAGTCTTCATGAAACAAAAGCGGAGTCCCGTGATGAATAAGATACAAATAGCTTTGATGATGATTCTTATAAACCAGTGAGTATGGATAATTTTATCTTTATCTATAATAATATTTCATTTAAAGAAATCATTCTCATAATTATTGTGCTTGTATGACATGGATGTTTAAGGTGCGTTTTTTAAGAGAGCATAAACATTAGGCATTTATTACCTCTATATTATTTAATATTTGAATTTATATAACATAAAACATATAATAATTTTCCCAATCCTATTATGAAGGTTCTGTTATTTTTAGTAGCAGCATTAAATGCAAGGAAATTGATGATCAATCCCAATATTCTAATATTTGACACCATCAAAAACAGGTTCGAATACATATTTACATTATCATCACTAGAATAAGACTAGTAATGGTTAAGTATCATACCTTACATTAGAATTAATTCTACTGTAACCTTTATATTAAGAGTTCTTACACTATCATCCCATACTAACAACAATGTTTACACTGGAAAAGTTTACATATTTACACATTTGGCTTCATTAGTAGTAACATTACACTAGCATTTCTTATAGAAGTAGTAGTCACACTAGAAATGTTTATGCTAACATCATTATAGTAGCAGTGCTTACATTATTAGTTCTTAGCCTAGCAATGCTTACACTGGAATTGTTCATAGAAACATTACTTGTACAAACACCTTTTCATAATGGATATGTCTGGGAAATACAAGGGTGACAAATCTGGGAAACATAGGATGAATATTGTTGAAGCTCAATCTGTAATGAGATGATCTGCACACTCATTGGTGTTGGGGAAGATGAGACAGGTATGTTTTAGTTGAGTTTTTATTTTGTTTTCTTTATCGCATCGGCAACTTAGGACTTTTACCGATTTCTACAGACAGAGGGTACTTATATTATGCGAAGGGGGATATAAAGGCATTGGATGTGGGTACGTGGTTTTCTTTACAGGGGAGGGAGATCGGGGTAGTTGAGGGATTCATAGTGTGTTTCATTTTTTGTCTGCTTTTACTGTGTTTCTTCTGTTTATTTTCTTTTCCATTGTCATGGATGCTCAACATACGGATGGGTCATGCTGAAATTTTATTTATTTTCGGATGTTGTTTTAATAAATTTTTTGTGGAGGTGATTAATCCCTTGTTCGTTACACCAAACACATATCAATATCTCCAAATCATGAATGTCATTTCATTATAAAATTCTTATATGCATACCTTCATCCTTAGTCCTCTTCCAAGACTTCTTCTTTATGTTAACACATAAAATTCACTCTTCATATATAAATTTTCAACACATCTTCACGCAATAGATCATCATGCCATTATTCTTCACAATGCCCATGCCTCTTTAATCAAACATACCTAATTTTATAATAAAACCCCTCCAATAGAGGGGCTCTATCTTCTATACCAAATAATAGTGATGATTAACTCTCTGATAGTATTTTATAGGTCTTGTGATCATTGTTGAGACTAACTAACAACAATTTCTATCAGCGGGGTGACGATCGGAATGTTGACACACCTCCTCCCACTCCCTTCGCTCCTGGACGGAAGATACCGCCCTGCAGATGTAGCTGGACTAGGCCAACACGTTGTGGTTACGTAGCGGTCACGCTGCGGTCATTCCATAGTCATGTCGCGGTCACGCCATGGTAATGGCGTGATTTGGCCCTGCTCCAGGAAGAAACCCCTCGACGGTTCGCAGTCATGTTAGAATTCAATTTATGATACCTACATAGAGATTTAGATACATTACCCACCCATATTTAATGGGGAGCAAGGCCCTCGGGTAGGAAATCTCTTGATTGAGTCTCTCATGAAAATATTTAGTCACCTATATACAACATTGGAGATGAGGGTGAAGCTTACTACTTGTATTCTACAAGGACCATCTAAGTGCTCGAGGGGCGTCATAGTAAATGTTGGACAATAAGAAGACATGAGAATACTTTTATAATGATATTTGTTTTTGGAAAATTGTCCTTCAGAGTTTGATATTTTTATGATCCTGATGATCAGATGAGTGTTTTAACCCTTTTAGAGAAAATGCTTCTACATTATCTTTTTTTCCTGTGTGAGAACAGTAAACAACACACACCTCATATAGTGTAGTTGGAGCTTTCTACAACAATGGGGAATCTGATGGATGATGAGCTCTGTGATATTATTCCATGAGTCTTGTGATCAATGTTGAGACTGACTAATCATAATTTCTGTCAGCTGGGCGATGACCGGAATGTTGCCCCGCCTCCTCCTTCTCCCTTCTCTCCTGCCCAGAAGATTCTACCCCACAGATGTCGCTGGACAGGGCCAACTTATCACGGTCATGCTGCAATAACACTGCGGTCATGCCATGGTCACATTGTGGTCCTGCCGCAGTCACGCCACAGCCACACCGCGGTAATATCGTGACTTAGCCCTGCTCCAAGACGACACCCTGCGGTCGTTCTCAGTCCTGTCATAATTCGATGTATGATACCTAGATATAGTTTTAGATACATTACCCACCAATAGTTAATGGGTATGGAGTCCCTCAGGTAGAAAATCTCTTGATTGAGTCTCTTATGAAAATATTTAGTCACTTGTAGACAACAATGGAGATGAGGGTGAAGCTTGCTACTTGTATTCTACAAGGACCATCTAAGTGCTCGAGGAACATCATAGTAAATGTTGGACAATAAGAAGACTTGAAAATACTTTTATAATGATAATTTTATTTGGAAAAGTGTCCTTCATAGTTTGATATTTTATGATCCCGATGATCGGATGAGTGTTTTGACCCTTGTAGAGAAAATGATTCAACATTATCTTTTCTTCTATGTGAGAACAGAAATCAACACACACCTCATATAGTGTAGTTGGAGATTTCTAAAACAATGGGAAATCTGATAGATGATCAGCTTTGTGATACTATTTCATGAGTCTTGTGATCAATGTTGAGACTCACTAATCACAATTTATGTTGGCAGGGCGACGACCAAAATGTTGTTTCGCCTCCTCCCACTCCCTTCGCTCCTGACCAGAAGATGCTGCCCTGCGGATGCCGTTAGACCGTGCCAACACGTCGTGGTCAGGACGCGGTCAGGTCACGGTCATCGCGGTCATGCCGCGGGCATGCCACGGTAACGTCGCGACAACCTGCAATCCAGCCCACACCATCCACCATGCCATCCACCACACCAACTCCCACCCCCAGCCTCCTACAAATCACTCATACCAGCCCTCTTCCACCTGAAAAACAGCCCCAGCCACCAGTTTTAGCCCACACTGACCCCCTACCATGCCCCCGCCGCCTGCCTTCCCGCCCGCACCATCCACTCCATCCTGCACCATCCACTGCACAAGCCCCCAGAACCTCTTTTTATCCATCGGTGGAATAATAATGCTGGTGAATTTCATTCTTAACTCCATTACGATTCATGTGTTATTGGTCCTAATGGATTCGAAAGTGGTGTTGAGGAATATTGAAAAGATAATGACTTCTTTCACATTGTATTCTCATGGGGGGGGGAAGATTTTCTGAGGGATGTGTGGATGAGGATGGCCAAACTAGTGGTAGATGGTGGTATCAACTTATGTAGTGTCGAGGGATCAATGTACATTCTGCAAGCTAAGTTTTCTTGGCAGATCTTGAAGGTCATTCGCTATGGGAAAATTTCATATCTATCATAGTATTGACTTGACCTAGTGGATCTAGGGGGAAAGTCTCATGGATGTGTAACGAGTTGAATGGGAATATTCTGGTTATCAAGAAGCACTCTTGGTGGATTGTGTAATGAGGAAATGTAAACATCTGGGGGTGTTCAGGGGGTGAAAGGGGGTTGTCCAGGGGGGAATGGGGGTGTTCAAGGGGGTTGTCTAGGGGGCATGGGGGTTCAGGGGGTGTCCATACCTTCAGAGCATTTCAAAAATAAAACTCCTCTTTATTGTATCAAATTCCTTTGATATATCAAGATTTAAAGTAAAGTTCCCATGTTTAGCATTTATTTTCATGATGTTAACACATTCAAAGGCAGTTCTGAATATTCCTAACAAGGATAAAGCCAAACTAATTTTAAGAGATAAACCCATGATCAATGGGACCTAACCTCATAGAAATAATTTTTCTAATGATTTTTGAAAAAGGTATTCTCAATACCAATAGGTCTGAAATCCTTTACATCCACAACATTTTCCTTCTTTGGGATCAGAGCAATAAAATTGGAGTTCATTCCATAGGACATTGAGGCGTGGTTAAAGAACTCCCTCATAGCGTTAAGGTGCTCATCACGAACTATTTCCTGGTAGAACATAAATAATATCGCAATACTGTATTCTTCATTTAAGACTCCAAATACTATGGAATCTATATTACCAAAAATCATCATTCAAAACATCGCTGGCATGAGACCCAAAAACATGATTCATGCAACCATATGAACCATGCAAGAGTTGAATTCACATGCTTCATGTTTTTCCTCATGAATATTGCCTGTTAGCCAGATAGTCCACACCTATAGCCATTGTTCCTATTATATAACAGCTTCATGGATGCTTTTGACTCCCTATGAAATGATATTTAGGAAGGCTATTGAATTGTTGTGTAACCTCAGCCTACTAAACCAGTTAAAAATTTCTTTATCATTCATGTATTCTAAATCAGTTCTAGATTTCAGTTATTAAGATCAATTCTAGCTTTAATATATCAGCCACCTCTTTAATTCAACTAGTGAACATGATCCACATCCAATTTCCAACCTGTATCAACTTTCATCAATGCTCCAAACACATGTCAACATCTCCAAATCATGAATGTCATTTCATTTTGAAATTCTTCCACGAATATCTTCACCCTCGGTCCTCTTCAAATACTTCTTATTTATGTTAACACATCGAATTCACTCTTTATATATATATTTTCAACACATCTTCAATACATCTTCAATACATCTTCATGCAATAGATCTTCATGCCATTATTCATGACAAGGGGGGAGGGGGGTTTTCCAGGGGGAAGGGAGGGGCTGTAGGGGGAGTGGGGAAGGGTGTCCAGGGGGTTTGTCTAGTGGGGAATGGAGGGGTAATAGGGGGAGTGGGGAGTGGTGTCCAGGGTGGTGTATAGGGGTAGTTCAGGGGGTGTCCAATGTAACTAGACATTCCTTTCAAGCTGATCATAACCTTGAAAGAATGATCAACCACCTCTCTCTAAGCTTTCACCTTGAAAAAAAATACCTGAGAATAAATTTCTATCCATATTCCCATCTCAAACTTCTGATATTTCATCTACTAATTTGAAAAATATAGGGTGTGTACTACACTAGTTCAACAAAATAATTGGTATACTCTATCACTGGTCACCCACCTTTGGAAAGATAAATATACTCCTGGAATTTAGAATAAGCTAGGGTCTCAGGACACTTATGCTCTTTTAAAATGATCTTGAAATATTTCAACATATCTCTAAGGTCATCCTAGTTTGAACCACTAAGTCCCAACGTCTTCAATTAGGACCCTCTAATAAGAACGAAACACATTTTACTCTGACAGCCTCAGGATTGTCATCAATTTCAAACATTATCACTATCTTCTCAAGACACTCATCTTCTTCATATGGTTAAGAATTACCTTAGAAGGTGTGATTTATTTTCTGGAGAAACTCCAAAGCATTTTACTTTACAGGAACTGGTTCTGCTTCCCTAAACATAGAAGGACCAAAACCCGCTCCCTGTCCAAAAACTTGAATAGACCGTACCAAAACATACACTAATCTCTGATCAATTGTTGAGGTAGAACACTCTCTATCATCTTCCCACGATTTCACAAGAAGTCTCATGGGTTTCAGGGGGAGGGGGTTGTCCAGGAGGGGGGGTCCAGTGGGGGTGTCCAGGGTTGAAGGTGGGTCTAGTGGAAGGTGTCCGGGGGGGGGGGTCTTGTGGGGGTGTCTAGGGTCCAAGGGGGCTCCAATCAGGGGGTGTCTGGGGGGTCCAGTGGGAGGGGGGATTTCAAGGAGGGGGGGGGTCTAGTGGGGGTGTCCAGGGTCCAAGGGTGGTTCGAGGGGGGGGGGGTCCAATGGTGGTGGGGGTCTAGTGGGGGTGTCTAGGGTCATGGGGAGTCCAGTGGGGTGGGTCCAAGGGGGGTACAAGGGGAGGGGGATGTAGGTCCGGGGGGGTCTTCCAGGGGGAATGGAGGGGCTGGGACTATAGATCCTATGTGTGGGGGGGGGGTTCTGTCCAGGGGTGCTGCAGGTTTGGGGGGTTGCAGGGGAGTCTGTCTAGGGAGGAGGGGGGCTGCAGGTCTCGGGGGAGGGGGTATGCAGGTCCAGTTGCAGGGGGGGTGTAGGTCCAGGGGGTCTGTCTAGGGGGGAAGGGAGGGGTTGCATGTCTAGTGGGGGTGCAGGGAAGGGGAGGTCTGTCCAGGGGGGTTGTAGGGGGGTCTGTCCAGGAGGGGCTGCGGGTCTTGGGGGGTCTGTCCAGGGGGAAAGGAGGGGCTGCAGGGGGGTTTGTCTAGGGGGAAGGTAGGGGATACAAGGGGTGGTTTTTCTAAGGGGGAATAGAGGGGTTGTAGTTCCAGTGGGGGTGTCTAGTTGGGGATGCTGGGGGGTATCTATTTATACCCACAGTTTGTTGAACCATGGGTATGTTTTCTGTGAAAAAACTATGTATACCCACAGTTTACTTAACAGTGGGTATATAATTTGGGCTGTAAAAATGTATAACTATGGTTATGTAAACTTTGGGTATATATTTATACCTACAGTTCACTAGAATTGTGGGTAATATGAGATTTCAGTGGGATATACCCACATTTTCTACAGAACTATGGGTATAGGGCTATCCCAACACCAAGGGAGCCCACCGTTCATGAAACTGTGGGTATAACATATACCCACGGTTTCATGGGCTATACCCTTAGTTTGAAACTGTGGGTATAGGGAAATTTTACAGAATTGACACAAAAAGGGGTTAAATTTGTTTGGATAGAAGAATGTGGTGAGTTTTTTTTTTCAGGAAATGAAGAAGTGATGTGTTAATGATCCAGTTTTGGCCTTACCTTATCGAAATGGTGAGCTTTTTTATCTACAATTATGCTTCATTAAAGGGACCTGGTTGTGCTTTGATGAAGAATAATCAGTTAATTGATTATGATTTAGGAAAACTAACACCCCATGAGTTAAATTATCACACACATGATTTGGGATTGGTATTTTTGGTTTTTTCTATGAAAATTTATAGGCATTATCTATACATAGCCAAATGTCTAATATATAATGACCATAAAAGATTGAATTATATATACATGAAAAATGAATTAAACATGAGGTAGATAATAGGTATTTAACTGATAAATGATTATTATTGAGCAATCAATTATTATCCAGAAAAAAAAAATCAAATTCGTAGATTCCTTGAGTCAAAAACATTATGAAACATTAACCATGGTACATTTGAAATGTTATCCTTTAGTAAATTATTTCATAAACTTTTTCTTGGAAGATGTTTGTGTAGGAAATTTCTGCGTTTTTTTTCAGGTTTGAATGTATTCATCGTTATCTGATAAAATTATTGGAGAACAGAAGAAAGATTGTGGCTATAAAAAGGGTAGAATTTGTTAAAGTTGGTAAGTTTATAGAATTTAACATTGATAATGATTGTTTTTTATGATTTGGAAAATTGGTGTGTGTTCCATGTAGTTCCCAGTTGAATAAATATTTTTTGTGTGATTCCTATAGTTTTCCATTTTCTGTTCATCCTAGTTGTACTATATTGAACAGAGACCTTCGGGATTATTACTAGTGGGATGGAATGAAAAGGGATATTGCTAATTTTACCTTGAAATGCATGACTGGTCAAGAGTTCAATGTAGAGTGGCAGTTACCAATGGGGATGATTCATAATTTGTCAGTTCTAGACTGTAAATGGGAGATAATATCCATGGAAATTATTGTGGGACTACTGATGACATCTCGAGATAAAAATGCAATCTGGGTTATTGTTGACCGACTGACTAAATTTAGACATTTTATTTTGATTTGAGATAGATTGTCTATGGATCATCTTTCTCAATTATACCTTAAAGATATTATCAGGTTACATGGAGTGCCTCTTTATATTTTGGCAGACTAAGATCCAAGGTTCACTGATAATTTTTGGAAGATCCTTCAAAAGTCATTGGGCACATAATTAAATTTTAGTACATCTTTTCAACCTCAATCTGATGGGATTTCAGAATGAATGATTCAGACTTTGGAGGATATTCTTCAATCTTGTTCAATGGAATTCCAAGTAATTTGTGATCAGCATCATTATTTAAATGAGTTTTCTTATATTAAAATTTTTTATTCTAGTATAAAAATTGCACCTTTAAAAGCATTGAATGGGAAGAGGTGTCAAACTTCATAGATTTTGGATAAAGTTGGGGAAATTATGTGTATGGGACCTGAATTAGTAGAGGAATTTACCGAGAATGTGATGATGATCCAATAACACATTAGGATAGCTCAGAACAAGGAGAAAATTTATGTAGACAACCGGAGGAAAGTCTTTTCTTTTGAGGTAGGTAATAATGTTTTTCATAGAATCTCACCATGGAAACGAGTTATTCATTTTGGTAAAAAAGGGAAGTTGAGCCCATGGTTAATTGGACCTTTTGAAATCCTAGAGAAAGTTGGATCAGTTTCCTACCGAGTAGCATTTCATATGAGTATATTATAGGTACACAATGTTTTTCAAGTTTTGATATTGAGAAAGTATGTTCCAGATTCATCTCATGTCTGGAACCTAGAAGCAATTTTGCTGGAATAGAACCTTTCCTATAAAGATAAACCTGTTTTGATTCTTGATATAAAGGAACAGGTTTTGTGTAATAAGTAAATACAACAGGTAAATGTTTTTTTAGAGAAACCACATGTTTGAAGAAACAGCCTAGGAATCTGAAAATTCTATGAGGGAAACATACCCCACTTGTTTAATAAGTAAATAAATAGTGATGATAAAATATCTAGAAAGTGGGGATAATGTAACACCCCTAGTTTTTGGAAATAATTTTAAATTCATGATTTTTTTTTTAATTAGATAGTTATTACTATCTTTTAAACATAATTTTTTCCTCATTCATGATTTTAATTTCAAAAAATGGTCATCTATGGTTGTGATCAATAAGTTATTTGGTGTCTAACAGAACCAACATGAATTTTGGTGAATAGTAACATACCCTTATGAATAGTAATATTAACCTAAAGAATATTAAATTGTATTACTATTTTATTTTCATATGGCTTTAAGAAAATGACATCTTGATTAATTTTTTAATGTGATATACAATGAGTTATAGTTTTAAACTAATTAATTTTTGAATAAAGTTGATTTTATTTATAAATAAAATTAATATTAATTAGAAAATTATTTTCATAAAATGGAGATCATTTTTAAAATCTACATGTCCATAAATGGTTAGGGTGATTTTTTTGGATTTTTCAGAAATTCTTGATTCTTTGATGATTAGTAATATACGATAAATTACGATAAATGAAAAAGAAATTCTTTAATGCATCATAGGATATTCAAGGATGATGTAATCACATGTTTTTTGAACTTAAATTCACTTATACTATTTGGGGTCACAAGAATAAACACTACTCATTTTCTTGAGTAAAAACAATAAAATAATGATTAAAATAATGTAAAACTCCTCATCTCCTCCACTAGAAATACCACCCACTCCCTCCTCTTCCTCCCACACTGATCAAGCCTTGAACCTTGCCTATGTTCTTCACAATAATCCTCCAAATACTCTTCCCCATGTCCAGGACCTTCTGGTCTCACCAAAATACTGAAACCAAAGACGTTAAGGAGGATACCAAGGAGATGAGATCAATAGGTAAACATCCTGTTTAATTTTATTTCTTTTATTTTCATTTTATTTCATATTCTTCTTCTTTCCTCACCACCCTTTATTCAAGTAGATTGAGTGATACATAATCTTATATATATTTTTTATTTTATCATTTTTATGGAAGATTCACCATTATAATTCTTCTCTTCTCCCACTTATTCTATAAATTAAAACATCATCCATGATGTGCCGATTTACCATCATCGTAGATGATGTGATTTCAATTTTCTTAAAGTCGTTAAAGGATGGTCATGAAACCATTTTTATGGTTTAAGAAATTTATAATTTGTGCATTATATCTTATATATGGTTCTAGAATCATTTTTACATATTTTATTAACTTATAAAACAAAATGAGTTTATTCTGGTCGAAGAATATCTAAAATGACCTAAAAAATATCAATAATATTTTAACTTATGAATCATCCTAATGTCAGAATTCATAATGATAAATGGTATATTTTATGGTTCTGGAAATATGTAAATACCATTCTATTCACTACTATAAAACTGGGCTTTGGATCCCCCTTACCTATAGCGACCGCCATTTGCGGTCGCAAGGTTTTGCCAAAAAAAAGGGGGGCTTCGGCGCACCCCCCCCCCCCAGAACCCTCCCCCTCCCTCCTCACCTCGCCGCGTGCCCTCCCCCAACACTGCACGCCCTCCCCCATCGTAGAGCTCCCTCCCCTATCTTCGTGCACCCTCCCTCGCCGCCCTCCCCCATCGCCCTCCCTCGCTGACATCCCTCGCCGCACTCCCCCTTCGTCGCGTGCCCTCCCTCACTGCCCTCCACCCTCTTCCCTCATCGGTCTCTGCCCTCCGTCATCTGCCCTACCCTACGACCACCCTATGCCCTGGCCACCATCTACACTGGCCTTCCTCCGCCTCTGCCCTCCGGCTCTGGCCACCCTCTGCCCTGATCTCGGTCCCCTCCGGCCTCCCTCTGCCCTCTGGCCTCCCGCCACCCGCCTCCGGCCACCACCCCCTCCGGCCTCCGACCCCTCTACCCTCCGACCTCCACCCTCAGCCCTCTTCCCCCTCGGCCCTCCCCCCCCCCCCACACACAAACAGCGAAATCCCCCACCCCTACACCCCGGACACCCCACCCCGCACCCCGCCAAGCCTCGTCCCCTCCATCTTCGTCCCCTCCCTCGCTGCACCATTGTCACATGTCCCCTTCCTCACTATCCTCTCCCTTGCCGCACCATCACCGCCCTGTCCCCTCCCTCCCCACACGGCCGCTACTCGTCCCATCACCATTGTCGCCCATCCACTCTCGCTCCCCCTGTCCTCGGTCCCCTCCATCGTCATCCCACCATCGTTGCACCATCGCCACCTCACCGCCTCCTCTCCTCCGGCTCCCTGTCTCCTCCGCCGCCCGTCCCCACCCTCGCTGCACCGCCTCTGGCTCTGGCTCTCCTCCACTGCCTCTCCTCTCCCTCGCCGCACCGCCTTAGGCTCCCCTCCCTTCCAGTTTTTTAGCTAAATCCGGTATGACATGGGCTTTCACTTACATTATAATTTTATAAATGGTTCAGAAACAATTAATTATTGTCGGTGTATCTTTTCTTTGCGGTATTTTTTCATTTGGTTCATGTGCTGCTTGAATTTTTATTAATTCAATTTGAAATTTGGCTATGCATTGATTGGTTTTGTACATAATTTGTATATCTGTTTTGTTAAATTTTTATTTTTTAAATTCATTCACAACTAATTATTCAATCCCTTTTTCTTTGACTAACAACTGTACAAGTTTGATTTTTTTTAAAACAATCCAATTTATAATTTTGACACTTTTGGATAGTCCCCTTACTAATGTTTTCCATGACTGCAGGAATGTTAGGGGAAGAGGCATAAAACGACCCATAATTTACATACATTGTTAATACTTCAAAATTTAAGCACACTTATTACAACATATAAGAAAACCATGAGAGGACCATATAGGTATAGTGTCTTTAGAAACTGGGAAACATAAACGTCTGGTTCATAAAGCGTCAACATTGTCTCTCATTTATTTCATCATATCTAGAGTACCTTTTGGCATATCCTACTTAATATACTTCTTCCTGACCTGGGGGAAAGAAAACATACAAAAGGGTGAGATCAAATGCTCAGTAAGGGTAAAAAAAGAAAAATCAATCACATCATATTCATAAGAACATAACAATTTAGAAATCTTACCCTGCAAAAGATATCATAATTTCATAACATGGGATAAATCATGGCAATGAAATGTAATCACAATAATCATAACTTAAAACATGAAGCTTTGTGGCATACACACATAATCATAGAAAATCATTTCTTATTAGTCAACACTCATTACCAAGACTATCTTAGTAGACAACGTCCTTTTCTGAACTGAGTTCACTCCTCGTTTCAGTCATGTTTCACTGAACTGGTTTAACCTGTAATTCCAGCCATGTCTATCTCATGAGATTTAAATATTTACCCAATGCATTTGAGGGAGATATAGGTCTCACCCATCTCATAATGATACCATTCTTATGTGTGCCACAAAATCATAAACCACACATCATAGCATAACCCATGTAATAAAAATGGGATTCTTAAACATCACGTCATCATAACATAATCCATAAAAGGATATTGTAAAAATAATTCCATCATAACATAATCAAATAAATTTAAAAATAGTGATATAAACAGAACCCTATATTATCTTAGATGCAAAATAATTTTGATAAAACACTTGAACTCCATTCTTGAGGAAAATATCCTTTTTACTTAAAAAACATTTCCCTTTCTTAACATGTCATATAATTTTGAACTAAAAGAAGTTGATTAAAAATAAACTTGAAAACTTTTAAAGGAATCTTCATGGAAATAATTCTCTAAAAATACATTAATGCTGTATAAGTTAAAAAAACATTCTTCTCGTACCTTGGGCCGGAAAAGTCAAAAATTACCTCGTACGAAAAACGACAAAAGATTCCTTTCATATATTTTACTAAAAACTCACCGAAGGGTAATATTGGATTTAAACAATTGTATGTGGATGGAAATAATATTACATATTGAGGAAACATGGATGTGGATGATAAAATACACCCCAGTAAATACCAAAGTATAAACAATCTCAGATAAAAATGAGATTCTGATATTTTCCCTTACCTTAGGTCTGATTTGCTTCGTAAGTGTCTAAACCTCCTGTATAATGATTTAAATAATGTCATTTCCTTATTCCAGAATCATACTCATTGTTATTATATCATATATGTCCATATTCTTAGCTTCTTATTAGTAATATTTCATTGCTACTTGTTATTCGGGTGTTTATTACTTCTTGTTCTTATGCATGTTTTGTCGAATAAATTCTTATTATTCTCTTTAGGTTATAGATACCTCATTCATAGAATGGTATTAGTGTAATATATATCATATTCATTCATTCAATTCTTTTATGTAATCATTATGCAATGAAGATCATGTAGAACGAGTCGCATCACATCGTGGAGACGGTATTCCGTACGTACGCATGAGCGATGATATCGTTCCCATGATCGTGGAATTGTATTCGAGTGTATGGATAATATTTCAGAATCAATATCACTTTAAAATAATCATATATAGTTATTATTTACACCATTATACCCATCCAAGTAAGGTGGTGGTGGAAATAGATTACACCACGGTGTGGAGAAGGTATTTCGTACGTACGCATGCGCGGTGATTTCGTTTTCCATAGGATGGATAGATGGTGAAATAGGGTTGTTACATAATAACATATCAGTATATGAGTGATACTTATGTTATTACTTCATAATGAAAAAACTAAAGAAGAATAAGTGGAAGAAGAAATTAAGTTGAAAGAATCGGTAACGGACATTACCTCTTCTTTGAAGCGCCTCTTTGAGACCTCCTCTTAGGGCACTAAAATTGGTCTTTGAAGAATACCAAGACCTCTAGGATGTTTCTAGGGAAGTGGAGAAGATAATTTGGCCGGGTTTGGCCGAGCCTGAAGGCTCAAAGTGGTGTGAGGAAGAGAGGGAGGAGGTGCCCTTTTATAAGGGAGGAGAGGGGTGCCTTAGGAAAAACTAAAAATATTATTTTATTATAAAGTCATATTCGGTTTTTAATAGATCCAAATTGATTTATTTAGAATCTAAGTTGGGTATGGGTCGAAATCCTCTCATCCAATAGAATTTAGAAAAGTATAGGGTTCTATTTTAACCTTATCATTTAGATTTAACTTTAAGTTAAATAATTTTACTTTTACCATGTCTTTTTGTTTTCTTACACGATAAGGTTCATAAACATACTATAAAAAGCCAAACGAACCCCAAGTTGTTTATTATTAATTAATAAAACGTTATCTAAGTCATTTGGAAGATCATTATATTTTTAGGAATAAAATAACAATTAATAATATAATATTTTTTAAAAAAACTATTTTATGTCAATTTTGACACTATTTGGTAATTTATTTTTGTGAAAATCATAACAAAACTATTAGTTATAAAAATGTTAATTAAATAAATTCTAACATGTCATATTAACCTATAAAATTATTTTAATTCATAAAAAGTCTCATATTAAATTTATTTGGGTATTTATAACATCAATTATGTCAATATTTCATTAATAAGCTAATTGCTGCATCATCATTGTGTCATAAATAAATTAAATTATTTAATGTCTAAAAATTAAAAATAAATTACCATTATGTAGGAAATCGTTTTAGATTTCTAATGAATATTTATAGTTGAATTTATCTTATGTATAACCCTATATTAAAAATGTTTTATTTATAAATCTTTGATTTTAACTATTTTAACTATTCTTTAAATAAATTAATATTAAATGTCCTAATCTAATCCATGTGGGCCTAAATGGTCATATTGTATTCCTAAGGTTGTTTTTTGTCGAATTACACTTATCCAATAGAATTAGGACATGTTTTAGGGTAATATAAATATCATTTTTACTCTAAATTACCCTATTTACTTTTAACCGTGGTAAATAAAAGTAAAAAGTTACTATTCACCAAAAATTATTTTCATCTCATTGAACCACATTTTACTTACTGACATCAACCGTGTCTCTCGGATTTTTGAAATTCCACTCACAGAAGCGGTAAAATTAAGTTTTATGTAAATTTGCAAATTCTCCTAGGAGGTGGGTAAAAGACGGTGAAAAGTTCAATAAAATTTTTATATATCTAAAATTATTATAAAATTACTCCAATGAATTACATTGAACTTATATAGGTATTATGTATCAATTTTGACCTAAAATAAATTTAAATAAAATAAATAATTATTTAAATAAAAAGTCGGTTTTTAAATAGTAACCCAGTGTTTTCACTATTCATCAAAAATTGAAAGTTTCCAGAAAAATACCAAAATTTCAACCTAGGCTAATTTCAACATTCCGAATCCAAAAATGAAGTCCATTTTGAAAAATAAAATTTAAAAAATTTCAAAAAGAGGTTATTACTATTCATAACCGCTAGTTTTAATAATAATTTAATAGCATATCGTTGTTTAGTGAAACTCGGTATTGCGTACGACGCAAGTTATCAAGGAAGGTCGTGATTGCGTGTAAAACAAGACAAGCTAGTGTTGTGTGTAGTGAAAGATTACTTTGATGATTTATATAAAATAAAAAAATATTTCTTATAAAAGTCTCGGGTGTCACATTCTACCCCCCTTAAAATGAATTTCACCCTCGAAATTCGTCACTTGTAACAAACAGATGAGGATACCTCTCCCTCAACATATCCTCAAGCTCCCATGTATCTTCTTATAATTGGTAGTTCCTCCATAAAACTTTCACCAAGCGAGTGGTCTTGTTCCGTAGGACTTTTTTCACTACGATCGAGAATCTCTATCGGTTGTTCTTCATAAGAAAGATCTTGTTCCAGTGGTACAACTTCTGAGCTGAGTATATGTGAAGGATCAGGTATGCACTTTCTCAGGAGAGATACATGGAACACATCGTGAACTTGAGAGAGATTCGGTGGAAGCGCCAATCGGTAAGCTACCTTCCCAACACGATCCAGTATTTCGAAAGGACCGATATACCTAGGGCTCAGCTCTCCCTTCTTTCCAAATCTCATTACTCTCTTCCAATGAGATATTTGTAAGAACACTTTATCACCCACTTCAAACTCTAAGTCTTTTCTTCGGTTGTCGGCAAAGCTTTTTTGTTGACTCTGAGGTGCTCTTATGTGTTGTTGAATAGATCGGACCTTTTCTGCCATCTCATCAACAAGATCAGGTCCTAATAGCTTTCTTTCCCCAACTTCATCCAAGCAAGTTGGAGTCCTGCATTTCTTTCCATAGAGAGCTTCATAAGGATCCATCTGAATAATGGATTTAAAGCTATTATTATAAGAAAATTCCACCAAAGGTAGGTATTGATCCCAACCACCTTTGAAATCCATAGAGAAAGCTCTCAACATATCTTCTAGATTTTGAATTTTCCTCTCACACTAACCGTCTGTCTGAGGATGATAAGCAGTGCTGAAACTCAACTCTATATCCAGAGTATGCTGAAGACTTCTCCAAAACTTTGAGGTAAACCTCGGATCCCGATCAGATATAATAGAAAGTGGTACTCCATGTAATCTTACCACTTCCTTTACATATATCCTGGCAAGCTGATCCAGAGAGAAATCCTCTCTAATAGAAATGAAGTGTGGAGACTTTGTAAGACGATCAATTATGAACCAGATAGCATTATTTCCTTTTGATTTTTTAGGAAGTCCGGTGACAAAGTACATAGTGATGTTTTCCCATTTCCATTCGGGTATGGGTAATGGTTGTAACATTCCCTTCGACTTCTGTCTCTCGGCTTTTACTTGCTTACAAACCAAGCATCGAGAGACATACTCAGTAACATCTCTTTTCATTCCATCCCACTAGAAGTACTCTTTCAGTTCCCTACACATATTCGTGCTTCCAGTATGAATAGAGAATGAAGAACTATGAGCCTCATCTAGGAGCACCTTCTTTAATTCTGGGATGGTAGGAACAAAAACCCGATTCCTAAATTTTATTATCCCATCAGAATCAAGGTTGAATTCAGGAACATTTCTCACCTTCTTTTGTAATTCTACATCTTCTTTTTGTGCCTCTTTAATCTTCACATGTATATATGGTTGAACATTCATTTGAGAAAGAAATGATTTTCCCCCTTATATTATAATTCCAAGATCCATCTTTTGTAAATCCATAAATATTGGATCTTTTGTTATCCTCATTATGGATAAGCTAGCATGGTCTTGTTGACTTAATGCATCTACCACCTTGTTTGATTTCCCAGGGTGGTAATGAATTGAGCAATCGTAATCCTTAATCAGCTCCAACCATCTTCTTTGGTGCATATTCAGCTCCTTTTGTGTGAAAATATACTTTAAACTTTTATGATCAGTATAAATATCACACCTTTATCCATAAAGATAATGCATCCAAATCTTTAATGCAAAGATTACCACAGCTAACTCCAAATCATGAGTTGGGTAATTTTGCTCATGGATTTTCAACTGTCGTGAGGCATAAGCTATCACCATATGGTTTTGCATAAGAACACACCCCGACCCCTTCTTGGATGCATCACTTTAGATCACAAACCTTTCTCCACTACAAGGAAGTGGGAGTATAGGTGCACTGGATAACCTTCTTTTCAACTCCTTGAAATTCTCTTCACATTCCTCCGTCCAAACAAACTTAACTCCTTTTCGAGTCAACTTGGTGTGTGGGTTAGATAACCTTGAAAAATCTTTAACAAAACGTCGGTAATATCCAGCCAAACCAAGAAAACTTTGGATCTCAGTTACTATTGTTGGTCTCGAACATCTTTTGATAACCTATGTTTTTGCTGGATCCACAGATATCCCCTCTTTTGAGATTATGTGCCCAAAAATTAAAATTTTTGAAGCCAAAATTCAAACATGATAAATTTTGCATAAAGCTTCTCCTTTCTCAGGGTCTTCAATATAATTCTAAAGTGATCTTCATGTTCTTCCTTTATCTTTGAATAGAAAATAATATAGTCTACAAAGAATACCAAAAACTGATCAAGATAGTCTCTAAAGACTCTATTCATCAGATCCATGGAGATAGCAGGGGCATTAGTAAGACCAAATGGCATCACTATAAATTCATAGTGTCCATAACTTGTACGGAAAGCTGTCTTTGGTATATCCTCCCTTTTGACCCTTAATTGATGATACCCTGAACGAAGATCAATCTTGTAAAAGTATTGAGCTCCACATAGTTGGTCAAATAAGTCATCAATGTGCAGGAGAGTGTATTTGTTCTTGGTCGTGATCTTGTTAAGTTCTCAATAATCAATGCAGAGTCTCATTGATCCATCTTTCTTCTTAACAAATAGAATAGGTTCTCCCCAAGGTGACGCACTAGGGTATATGAATCCTTTATCAATATTCTCTTGGAGTTGCTTCTTCAATTCCTAAAACTCAATTGGGGCCATTCTATAAGGTGTCTTTGAAATAGGCAAAGCACCCGGTATGAGTTCTATTGAAAACTCAACTTCACAATTTGGTTGAAGACCCAAAAATTCCTCCGGAAAGACATCTTCAAACTCCCATAAATGGGAATATTCTTAATTGTGAGTTTCTCGCCAACTATTTGAGATAAATAACCTTCATTTAGTGGAATCAAAACCCATACGATGGAAGAAATTTCCACTGGAAGGTTATGTTCATCCTTGAATCTATAGACGATCATAAATTAATCTGGAATATGAAATTTAGCAACCCGAAGCTTGATGTACATGGACAATACATTAGCTTTGCAGAATACTTAGTACATAACAAAAATAGACACACAAGGACCGTAATAGTTTAGTGTCTTTGGAAACTCGGAATATAATCTTCTAATAATGTTGAAAGATCTTCAACATATCCCATAAAATTATTCCCATTTTTGTTTCCTTACCTAAAACCTTTCTTTATTTCTTGGGGAAAATAAAACATAAAAAGGGTGAGCTCAAATGCTCAGTATGGGAAAACATAGAGAACATAAATCAATCCATAAGCATTTTAAAGCAAAAACTTGAACATGAAATCTAAACATTAAAACCTTGAGAAAAGACATAAATCGTGGAAGTACATAAGGCATATATCATAATGGAACATCAATCATGATAAAATATAATGGGAATAAAACATGAAATTCTGGCAACCATTAAGAATATGTCATGATTTCCATAGTAGCCAAGGCATTGCTGACAAGACTACCTTAGTGGACAAAGTCCCTTTCTTAATCGAGTTCACTCCTCGTTTCAGTCCTGTAACACTGAACTGGATTAACTTACCATTCCAGCCATGTCTATCTCATGAGATATAAATCTTTACCCAATGAATTGGAGGGAGATATAGGTCCTACCCATCTCATAATGAAATCATTCTTACTTGTTCCACAAAATAAACATACATCATTCATAATAACCCAATAAATAAAATGGGTTTCATAAACATCATCCCATCATCACATAATCCATATGAAAGAAATGGATATCATTTCATAATAAGAAAAGTGAAACCATGTAAATTATAGAGGCATTATACTTTAAACATACACATATGAAATAATGTCTTCTTATATGAAAAATGGTTTTGATAAAACACTTGAAATTAATTCTTGAGGAAAATATCCTTTCTTCTTTAAAATCATTTTCTTTTCACAAAATGTCATGCATTTTTAAAAGAAAGAGATTTTGTTGGAAATAGTTATGAAATCTTTTGGAGGAAGATTCATGAAAATAAGGCTTTATAAAACCGTAAAAATTCCTTTCATGCCGTATACGTTAAAAAAACATTCTTCTCGTACTTTTGTCGGAAAAGTCAAAAAGTACCTTGTAGGGTAAATAAAAGAAAGATTACTTCCATACCATGGGATAAAAGTCAAATGGGTAAAAAGGACTTTAAACATACATGAATACACTTTTATAAAACATGTACATGGATGATAGCAACAACCCCAGTAAATACTTATAAATAAGCAATCTCGGATAAAAATGAGATTTGCACAATTATCCCTTACCTTAGGTCTGATATGCTTCGTACGTATCCAAACCTCCTGTATAATGATTTAAATAATTTCATTGACTTATTACAGAATCATATTCATTCTTATGATATCATATATGTTTCACTTATGACTTTATATTACCTGTTCTTTTGTAAATTCCATGTTAAAGCACCGTTTTGGGTAAAATCATTTCATTTATCGTATGTGTTTCGACTTGTCGTTCTTGATATTAATACTTATATCCTGATTTACATAATTCCAGAATGTAAAACATGATTTATATAAAATATATATTCATAATATACATATATATATTTTTGATCGATAAAAGGAATGAAATACACCGTTCATGGAGACGATAGGCCGTACGTACGCATGAACGCTGTTTTCGTTTCCTTATTGAAATGAATGAAACTAAATAGATGTCATACATATATATATACATAAATCCAGTAGCATTATTATTTAATATATTTCATTATTACTTATTATATATACTTTATAATCATTTAAGAATGGTTAATCATTGAGAATGAATCTCATCGCGTCGTGGAGACGGTATTCCGTACGTACGCATGAGCGATGATATCATTCCCATGATTATTGAATAGAATTTTAGTGGATGGTATAATATATAAGAATCAGTATTATGTTATAATAACCATATATAGTTATTCTTTACACCATTATACCCATCCATGTAAGGTGTTGGTGGAAAAACAGATTTCACCACGGCGTGGAGACGGTATTCCGTACGTACGCACGAGCGGTGATTTCATTTTCCGTAGGATGGATAGATTGTGAAATAGGCTTGTTTCATACTTATAATAACATATAATTATATGAGTTATACTGATGTTATTACTTCATAATGAAACAACTAAATAAGAATAAGTGGAAGAAGAAATAAAGTTGAAAGAATCGGTAATGGACATTACCTCTTCTTTGAAGCGCCTCTTTGAGACATCCTCTTAGGGCACCAAAATTGGTCTTTGAGGAATACCAGGACCTCTAGGATGTTCCTAGGGAAGTGGAGAAGATAATTTTTCAGGTTTTGGCCTATCTTGAAGGCTCAATGTGGTGTGAGGAAGAGAGGGAGGAGGTGCCCTTTTATAAGGGAGGAGAGGGGCACCTTTGGAATAACTAAAAATATTATTTTATGATAAAGTCATATTCAGTTTTTAATATCTCCAAATTGAGTTATATCTAAGATAATGTGGAGATAGGTCGAAATACTCTCATCCAATATAATTTGGACAAGTTTTGTTTACTATTTTAACCTTATCATTTAGATTTAACTTTAAGTTAGATAATTTTACTTTTACCGTGTCTTTTTGTGTTCTTACACTATAAGGTTAATAAACTTACTATAACAAGCCAAACAAACCCCAAGTTGTTTATTATTAATATATATAACCTTATATAAGTCATTTGGACGAACATTATATTTTTAGGAATAAAATAACAATTAATAATATAATATTTTTTTAAAAAACTATTTTATGTCAATTTTGACACTATTTAGTAATTGATTTTTGTGAAAATCATAACAGAATGATTAGTTCGAAAAAAGTTAATTAAATCAATAATAACAAGTCATATTAACCTATAAAATTAGTTTAATTCATAAAAAGTCTCAAATTACATTTATTTGGGTATTTATAACATCAATTATGTCAATATTTTATTAATAAGATAATTACTGCATCATCTTTGTGTCATAAATAAATTAGATTATATAATGTCTAAAAATTTCAAATAAAATATCATTATGTAGTAAATCCTTTTATATTTCTAATTAATATTTATAGTCGAATTTATCTCATGTATAACCCTTTATTAAAAATTATTTACATATTAAAATTTGATTTTAACTATTTTAACCCTTCTTTAAATAAATTAATAATAAATGTCCTAATCTATTCCAAGTGGGCCTAAATGGTCATATGTTATTCCTAAGGTTTTTTTTGGTCGAATTACACTTATACAATAGAATTAGGACATGCGTTAGGGTAATAATAATATCATTTTTACTCTTAATTACCCTATTTACTTTTAACCGTGGTAAATAAAAGTAAAAAGTTACTATTCACCAAAAATTATTTTCATCTCATTGAACCACATTTTACTTACTGACATAAACCGTGTCTCTCGGATTTTTGAAATTCCACTCACAGAAGCGGTAAAATTAAGTTTTATGTAAATTTTCAAATTCTCCTAGGAGGTGGGTAAAAGACGGTGAAAAGTTCAATAAAATTTTTATATATCTAAAATTATTATAAAATTACTCCAACTAATTACATTGAACTTATATAGGTATTATGTATCAATTTTGACCTAAAATAAATTTAAATAAAATAATTATTTATTTAAATAAAAATACGGTTTTTAAATAGTAACCTAGTGTTTTCACTATTCATCAAAAATTGAAAGTTTTTAGAAAAATACCAAAATTTTACCCTAGGATAATTTCGATATTCCGAATCCAAAAACGAAGTCCATTTTGAAAAATAAAATTTACAAAATTTCAAAAAGTGGTTATTACTATTCATAACGGCTATTTTTAATAATATTTTAATAGCATATCATTGTTTAGTGAAACTCGGTATTGCGTACAACACACGCTATCGAGGAAGGTCGTGATTGCATGTAATGCAGCCAAGTTAGGGTTGCGTATTGTGAAAGACTCCTTTGTTGTAGCGTACAACACAAGACATGAATAAAATTAAAAAGAATATTTTTCATGAAATCTCGGGGTGTTACATTCTACCCCCCTTAAAATGAATTTCGCCCTCGAAATTCGTCGGGGTTATAAATGGTTTATTTATCGAAAGTTTCTTTAATAAAAACCCACATCGTAAAAAGGAATACCAAAACCAATCTTTAAAAACTAAAGTATGAAACATAATGGTTACCCAAATTAACTAATCACTGGGTTTCCAGATAGGAGAACATAGGTTAAAATATGGATATGGAAGAGAAACCTAACAATCATGTTCTGATGGAGAGTGGTAGAAAACATGGCTATGAAAAATCCAATAATCACAAAGCCATAGATTTGTGATGATCTAAGGTACCATCTGATTCATCGGATATAAGGGAACTAGGACAACATTTTTGGTTTTCAATATCATTTCCCTAAAGTTGAAAAATTTGAATTAGAAGAAATACTTGCTTGATTTTGGTATAATCTCACTGTTGTTCATGCTTTGAACAATTTCCACTTAATTTCTTAAAGAAATGAAGTTGAATTTGTTATTCGTGAAGTGTTAACAAGTCATGTGATAGAATGATGGGTCATTCCATCTGTTTCAAACAAAAGGTTATCAAAAGTTATCAAATATACCTAAGTCCATCTATGGTGAGGTTAATCATATACGATTCCAAAAATGAACTTATACTATATATATCATACCGCTTAATAAAATAAAACTAGTTTCTACTAACCAGGTACTTTTTGTAGGACAGTGGTAGGCGATAAAGGCCTGTCGCACTTCAGTTGTGGGTTTGATTCCCACAGCCTTGTCTGACGTGATGGGTTGTCGCCCGTCCTGCAGGTTGTCCATTTTTCTAAAACTACATTACTATAACATCCCATCAATAATATCTATAAAAGTTCTTATCTAAAATACTTCGGTCCAAGATCATTATTACTTGAAATGTCACATAACAATCACGTGAATCCCATCATTTATCCCCCATATATCATAAGATATATCATGTCTGTCAAATTACAAACATGTGAATACCTTAATCATGTATTCTCTTGATGAATGAAAACCCATTTAACCTTAGTGAAAACATGAGTTCTATCAAAAGTTAACTCCTTCCACAAACCAAAACCCCAAAATTCTACATACTCAAACCATGATATAACTATCTCCTTATATCAGTCATGAGCTCATGAATACTGTCAAACATTTCATTTTCTCCTTATCCCTTCATTATGCACATATCATATTATTTCCAAAAATATCTCAATCACTTTCCATGGTTACCGGTACCATAAAATTATTTAAAACCACAATAGATCAATACATAAATATTCCAATATTCCATGATACTATATACAACATTATTTTGGAATCCCATTACATAAACACTTAATCATTCCACAACATCGTTTTCATATTCAACATCGCCAATAGTGATCGCATGCGACTTCCCTTTGTCCTTTGCCTTAAGTGGTTGCTCATGTCGATCATCACTAACCCTTGGATTAGGGCATTTATTACCATAATTCCCCATTTCCTTGTACTTGAAGCATTGAAGTGTTGGTGGTGCATTCTCTGCAGTCTTTTCTTTATTCACATCATTAGAAACCCTTTTTCCATTACTTCGACACTCAGCTACTCGATGACCTTCTTTTCCAAACTTAAAACATTTTCTAGTCCCTTTAAGACAATCTCCACCATACTTCTTTCCACACTTTGAGTTTAAGTAAACATTCATCTTCTTTTCACCATTATTTTGAGATTTCTCCTTGAACTCAATCTTTCGTTTCTTGTCAAAACTATGATATGGATAAGTAACACAAAATTCCATTTATACCTTGATAGCACAACGCACAATTTCTTCATAGCTACTGAAGTCTCTTATAGCTAATGCCCTTAGAAGATTTGGTTTTAAGCCACTGAAGAATCGATCAACTTTACTTTCAGGTTGGATTATAAATCCAGATACATACCTTGAAAGCCTTGTAAAATTCACTTCGTATACACCAATAGATTCATCATCCTTTTGTTTTAGTTCAAGAAACTCCTTCTCCATCTTTGTTCGAAGAATACGAGGGAAGTACTTATTGGAAAATAAGTTATTGAACTCGTCCAATTCCATGGTCTCAATTTCATCTCTTGGCCTCATATTCTTGATAAGATTCCACCATTGATCAGATTCACCTTCCAAACGATATACTGCTAAGATGACTTTATCATGTTCAGAACATTGAAGAATTGAAAATATCTTTTCAGTGGTACTCATCCATTGTTCAGCAACAAGTGGATCAGAAGACCCACAGAAAGAAGGTGGACGTTGCCTCATGAAGGACTCAATAGAATATTGTTCTCTTCTCTGCTCATTTGGAAGTCCAGAATGATTCATAGCTTGTGTAAGTATATCAATAAGATTTTGCACTCCATCTCCCATAACATTTGTTTGTTCATTAGGACAATCATTGCATTGTCCATTTTATTGATCAACACGGTTCCTTCGGGTTCTAGCCATCGTCTAAAACCCAAAAAGAATAGTGTGAGAGGAAAAAATAATGCTAGGGAAAACAACATAATAAAGGGGGAGTACCTTCAATATCTAACATCTTAGGTTTAATTCTAAGATCGTTACCGTACTTATAGGACTATAACCTATACTTATACTTAACCTTAGGGACATCCCTAGACATACCTTAGAAATATCTCTAGGGATTTCACTAAAGTTCTCGCATCCTAGTTTCCAAAGGTTGACTAAACCTTTCCTCTGATACCAACTGTAGCGACCTGAAGCTTGACGTACATGGACAATACATTAATTTTGCGGAACACTTAGTAGATAACAAAAATATACACACAAGGACCGTAATAGTTTAGTGTCTTTGGAAACTCGGAATATAATCTTCTAATCATGTTGAAAGATCTTCAACATCTCCCATAACATTCTTCCCATTTTTGATTCCTTACCTAAAACCTTTCTTTATTTCCTAGGGAAAATAAAACATAAAAAGGGTGAGCTCAAATTCTCATTAATGGCAAACATAGAGAACATAAATCAATACATAAACATTTGAAAGCAAAAACATGAACATGAAAACTAGACATTAAAACCTTGAGCAAAGACATAAATCGTGGAAGTACGTAAGACATATATCATAATGGAACATCAATCATGATAAAATATAATGGGAATAAAACATGAAATTTTTTAAACCATTCAGCACATGTCATGATTTCCATAGTAGCCATGACATTGCTGCCAAGACCATCTTAGTGGACAAAGTCCCTTTCTGAATCGAGTTCACTCCTCGTTTCAGTCCTGTAACACTGAACCGGATTAACTTACCATTCCAACAATGTCTATCTCATGAGATATAAATCTTTACCCAATGCATTGGAGGGAGATATAGGTCCCACCCATATCATAATGAAATCATTCTTACTTGTGCCACAAAATAAACATACATCATTCATAATAACCCAATAAATAAAATAGGTTTCATAAACATCATCCCATCATCACATAATCAATATTAAAGAAATGGATATCATTTCATAATAAGAAAAGTGCAACCATGTAAATTATAGAGACATTATACTTGAAACATACACATATGAAATAATGTCTTCTTCGATGAAAAATGGTTTTGATAAAACACTTGAAATTAATTCTTGAGGAAAATATCCTTTCTTATTTAAAATCATTTTCTTTTCACAAAATTTCATGAATTTTTAAAAGAAAGAGATTTTTTTGGAAATAGTTTTGAAATATTTTGGAGGAATCTTCATGAAAATAAGGCTTTATAAAACCGTAAAAATTCCTTTCATGCCGTATATGTTAAAAAACATTTTTCTCGTACTTTTGTCGGAAAAGTCAAAAAGTACCTTGTAGGGTAAATAAAAGAAAGATTCCTTCCATACCATGGGGTAAATTTCAAATGGGTAAAAAGGAATTTAAACATACATGAATACACTTTTATAAAACATGGACATGGATGATAGTAACAACCCTAGTAAATACTTACAAATAAGAAATCTCGGATAAAAATGAGATTTGCTCAATTATCCCTTACCTTAGGTCCGATATGCTTCGTACGTATCCGAAAATCATGTATAATTATTTAAATAATTTCATTGACTTATTACAGAATCATATTCATTGTTATGATATCATATATGTTTCACTTATGACTTTATATTACCTGTTCTTTCGTAAATTCCATGTTAAAGCAGCATTTTGGGTAAAATCATTTCATTTATCGTATGTGTTTCGACTTGTTGTTCTTGATATTAATACTTATATCCTGATTTACATAATTTCAGAATGTAAAAAATGATTTATATATAATATATATTCATTATATACATATATATATTATAGATCGATAAAAGGAATGAAATACACCGTTCATGGAGACGGTAGGCCGTACGTACGCATGAATGTTGTTTTCGTTTCCTTATTGAATTGAATGAAACTAAATAGATGACATACATATATAAATACATAAATCCAGTAGCATTATTATTTAATATATTTAATTATTACTTATTATATATACTTTATAATCATTTATGAATGGTTAATCATTGAGAATGAATCTCATCACGTCTTGGAGACGGTATTCCATACGTACGCACGAGCGGTGATTTTGTTTTCCGTAGGATGGATAGATGGTGAAATAGGGTTGTTTAATACTTACAATAACATATAAGTATATTATATATACTGATGTTATTACTTCATAATGAAACAACTAAAGAAGAATAAGTGGAAGAAGAAATAAAGTTGAAAGAATCGGTAATGGACATTACCTCTTCTTTGAAGCGCCTCTTTGAGACCTCCTCTTAGGTCACCAAAATTGGTCTTTGAGGAAGACCAAGACATCTAGGATGTTTATAGTGAAGTGTAGAAGATAATTTTTCAGGTTTTGGAATAGATGGAAGGCTCAATGTGGTGTGAGGAAGAGAGGGAGGAGGTGCCCTTTTATAAGGGAGGAGAGGGGCAGCTCTGGAATAACAAAAAATATTATTTTATTATAAAGTCATATTCGGTTTTTAATATCTCCAAATTGAGTTATTTATAAGATAATCTGGGGATGGGTCGAAATCCTCTCATCCAATATAATTTGGACAAGTTTAGTTTACTATTTTAACCTTATCATTTAGATTTAACTTTAAGTTAGATAATTTTACTTTTACCGTGTATTTTTGTGTTCTTACACTATAAGGTTAATAAACTTACTATAAAAATCCAAAAGAACCCCATGTTTTTTTTATTATTAATATATATAACCTTATCTAACTCATTTGGCCGAACATTAGATTTTTAGGAATAAAATAACAATTAATAATATAATATTTATTTTAAAAACTATTTTATGTCAATTTTGACACTATTTAGTAATTGATTTTTTTGAAAATCATAACAGAATTATTAGTTCGAAAAAAGTTAATTAAATCAATAATAACATGTCATATTAACAAATAAAATTAGTAGAATTCATAAAAAGTCTCAAATTACATTTATTTGTGAATTTATAACATCAATTATGTCAATATTTTATTAATAAGATAATTACTACATCATCATTTTTTCATAAATAAATTAAATTATATAATGTCTAAAAGTTACAAATAAAATACCATTATGTAGGAAATTTTTTTATCTCTCTAATTAATATTTATAGTCCAATTTATCTCTTGTATAACCCTATATTAAAAATTATTTACTTTATAAACTTTGATTTTAACTATTTTAACCCTTCATTAAATAAATTAATAATAAATGTCCTAATCTAATGAAAGTGGGCCTAAATGGTCATATTTTATTCCTAAGGTTGTTTTTGGTCGAATTACACTTATCCAATAGAATTAGGACATTTTTTAGGGTAATAATAATATCATTTTTACTCTTAATTACCCTATTTACTTTTAACCGTGGTAAATAAAAGTAAAACGTTTCTATTCACCAAAAATTATTTTCATCTCATTGAACCACATTTTACTTACTGACATCAACCATGCCTCTCGGATTTTTGAAATTCCACTCACAGAAGAGGTAAAATTATTTTTTATGTAAATTTGAAAATTCTCCTGGGAGGTGGGTAAAAGACGGTGAAAAGTTCAATAAAATTTTTATATATCTAAAATTATTATAAAATTACTCCAATGAATTACATTGAACTTATATAGGTATTATGTATCAATTTTTACCTAAAATAAATTTAAATAAAATAAATAATTATTTAAATAAAAAGTCGGTTTTTAAATAGTATCCCAGTGTTTTCACTATTCATCAAAAATTGAAAGTTTTTAGAAAAATACCAAAATTTCACCCTAGGCTAATTTCGATATTCCAAATCCAAAAATGAAGTCCATTTTGGAAAATAAAATTTACAAAATTTCAAAAATTGGTTATTTCTATTCATAACGGCTAATTTTAATAATATTTTAATAGCATATCGTTGTTTAGTGAAACTTGGTATTGCGTACAACACACGCTATTGAGGAATGTCGTGATTTCGTGTAATGCAGCCAAGTTAGGGTTGCGTTTTGTGCAAGACTCCTTTGTTTTAGCGTACAACACAAGACATAAATAAAATTAAAAGGAATATTTTTCATAAAATCTCAGGGTGTTACGTGAAATGTGACTTCCCTTCTTTGGAAATTGATATGAACTCCATATAAAGAAAGTCAATCCATTCCAAGAATCACATCAAATTCCACTATAGGAAGGATCACAAGATTTCCAGGAAGCACTTTCCCACAAACTTCAATCGGAGAAGAATTATAAACTTTTGATGCGACTGTTGTGCCATTAGGGGTTGTCACAGATAACTCAACATCTAATTGTTGAGGTAATACGATGATACCCTTAGAAAATTCTTTATAAATAATAGAGTGGGTGGATCCAGAATCAAATAAAGCATTTTATACTTTAGAGTGGATGGTAAGTGTACCTTTCACCACTTCGTTATTGTACTCCACATCTCTGATAGAAATTGCATGTGACTTTCCTTTATCTTTGGACTTAAGAGTTTTTTGACGTCAATCATCATCAATAACCCTTGGATTAGGGCATTGATTAGAATAATGCCCTATTTCCTTGCACTTGAAACATTTAAGGGTAGTAGGTTCATTCTGCGTATCCCTTCCTTTGTTTGCATCATTAGACATCTTCTTCCCATTATTTCGACATTCAATTTCCCAATGACCTTCTTTTCCACACTTATAACATTTTCTTGTCCCCTTAAGACAATTTCCTCCATGTTTCTTTCCACACTTTGAGCATAAGGGAAAAATCATCTTCTTTTCAGTGCGCTCTTTAGATTTTCCTTTGAATTCCATTTTCCTCTTCTTATCAAACACTTATGACTGATGGGTTACTCCAATCTCCATATCAACCTTGAGATCACATTGAACGATTTCCTCATAGCTATTGAAGTCCCTTATGGATAACTCCCTTCGAAGAATTGGTTTTAATCCACTAAAGAATCGATCGATCTTACTCTCAGGTTGGATAATAATACCAGAAGCATTCCTTGAAAGTCTTGTAAATTTTTCTTTATAGGTACCAACAGATTCATCATCCTTTTTCTTTAGTTCAAGAAACTCCTTCTCCATATTTGTTCGAAGAATACAAGGGAAGTACTTATTGAAAAATAAGTTCTTGAACTCTTCCAACTCCAGGAACTCAATTTCATCTCTTTTCCTCATATTCTTGATAAGATTCCACCATTGATCAGCATCACCTTCCAAACAATACACTGCTAAGATGACTTTATCATGTTCAGAACATTGAAGAACTGAAAATATCATTTCATTAGTACTAATCCATTGTTCATCAACTAATGGATCAGTAGACCCGCTGAATGAAGGTGGACGCTGCCTCATGAAGGATTCAATAGAATTTTTCTCCTTCCATTTCTCGTTTGGAAGTACTTCATGATTAATAGCTTGAGAAAGTTGTGTGAGCATGGATAAAAGATTTTTCATTCCAGCTCCTATAATGTTTGGTTGCTCAGGGGGACAATCATTGCATTGCCCGTCGCATTCTGCATTAACACGGTTCCTTCGGGTTTCAGCCATTGACTAAAACCAAGAAGAATAGTATTAGCAACACTAATTATAATAGGAAAACCACATAATCAAGAATAAAATTTTACACTTAAGGTCTTATCATAGGTTATTCATGGCCATTTCTAAAACACTAAGATTGTGTTCTATGCTTAGACTTATCCTTATGATTCTTACTAACGCTTTCACATCCTAGTTTCCAAAGGTTGACTATACCTTTCCTCTGATACCAACTATAATGACCCATACATTACATACATTGTTATTACTTCAAAATTGAAGCACACTTATTACAACATATAACAAAACCATTAAAGGACCGTATAAGTATAGTGTCTTTAGAAACTGGGAAACATAAACATCTCGTCCATAAAGCGTCTACATTGTCTCCCATTTATTTCATCATATCTAGAGTCCCTTTTGGAAAATCCTACTTAATAATCTTCTTCCTAACCTGGGGGAAATAAAACATACAAAAGGGTGAGCTCAAATGCTCAATAAGGGTAAACAAAATAAAAAACAATCACATCATATTCATAAGAACATAACAATTTGGAAATCTTACACTAAAAAAGAGATCATAATTTCATAGAATGGGATAAATCATGGCAGTGAAATGTAATCACAATAATCATAACTTAAAACATGAATCTTTGTGGAATACACACATAATCATAGAAAATAATTTCTTAGTAGTCAAGACTCATTTCCAAGACTATCTTAGTATACAACGTCCTTTTCTGAACCGAGTTCACTCCTTGTTTTAGTCATGTTTCACTGAACCGGTTTAACCTTCTGTTCCAGCCATGTCTATCTCATGAGATATAAATCTTTACCCAATTCATTGGAGGGATATATAGGTCCCACCCATCTCATAATGATACCATTCTTATGTGTTCCACAAAATCATAAACCATACATCATAGCATAACCCATGTAATAAAAATGGGATTCTTAAACATCACGTCATCATAACATAATTCATAAAAGGATATCGTAAAAATAATTCCATCATAACATAATCAAATCAATTTAAAAATAGGTATAAAATAGAACCCTATATTATCTTAGATGCAAAATAATTCTGTTAAAACACTTGAACTCCATTCTTGAGGAAAATATCCTTTCTACTTCAAAAACATTTTCCTTTATTAACATGTCATATAATTTTGAACTAAAAGAAGTTGATTAAAAATAAACTTGAAAACTTGTAAAGTAATCATCATGGAAATAATTTTCTAAAAATCCATTCATGTCGTATAAGTTAAAAAAACATTCTTCTCGTACCTTGTGCCGGAAAAGTCAAAAAGTACCTCGTACGAAAAACGACAAAAGATTCCTTTCATATCTTTTACTAAAAACTCACTGAAGGGTAATATTGGATTTAAAAAATTTTATGTGGATGGAAATAATATTACATATTGAGGAAACATGGATGTGGATAATAAAATACTCCCCAGTAAATACCAAAGTATAAAAAATCTCGGATAAAAATGAAATTGTGATATTTTCCCTTACATTAGGTCTGATTTGCTTCGTAAGTGTCCGAACCTCCTGTATAATGATTTAAATAATGTCATTTCCTTATTCTAGAATCATACTCATTGTTATGATATCATATATGGCCATATTCTTAGCTTCTTATTTGTAATTTTTCATTGCTACTTGTTATTCGGGTGTTTATTACTTCTTGTTCTTATGCATGTTTTGTCGAATAAATTATTATTATTCTCTTTAGATTATAGATACCTCATTCCCATAATGGTATTAGTGTAATATATATCATATTCATTCATTCAATTCATTTATATAATCATTATGCAATGAAGATCATGTAGAACGAGACGCATCACATCATGGAGACGATATTCCATACGTACGCACGAGCGATGATATCGTTCCCATGATCGTGGAATTGTATTGGAGTGTATGTATACTATTTCAGAATCAATATCACTTTACAATAATCATATATAGTTATTATTTACACCATTATACCCATCCAAGTAAGGTGGTGGTGGAAAATCGATTACACCACGGCGTGGAGACGGTATTTCGTATGTATGCACGTGCGGTGATTTCGTTTTCCATAGGATGGATAGATGGTGAAATAGGGTTGTTTCATAATAAAATATCAGTATATGAGTGATACTGATGTTATTACTTTATAATGAAACAACTAAATAAGAAGAAGAAGTGGAAGAAGAAATAAAGTTGAAAGAATCGGTAACGGACATTACCTCTTCTTTGAATCGCCTCTTTGAGACCTCCTCTTAGGGCACTAAAATTGGTCTTTGAAGATGACCAGGACCTCTAGGATGTTTCTAGGGAAGTGGAGAAGATAATTTTGCAAGGTTTGGCCGAGCTTGAAGGCTCAAAGTGGTGTGAGGAAGAGAGGGAGGAGGTGCCCTTTTATAATGGAGGAGAGGGACACCTTAGGAAAAACTAAAACTATTATTTTATTATAATGTCATATTCAGTTTTTAATAGCTCAAAATTGATTTATTTAGAAGCTAATGTGGGTATGGGTCTAAATCATCTCATCCAATAGAATTTATAAAAGTATAGGGTTCTATTTTAACCTTATCATTTAGATTTAACTTTAAGTTAAATAATTATACTTTTACTGTGACTTTTTTTTCTTACACTATAAGGTTCATAAACATACTATAAAAATCCAAACGAACCCCAAGTTGTTTATTATTAATATATAAAACCTTATCTAATTCATTTGGAAGATACTTATATTTTTAGGAATAAAATAACAATTAATAATATAATATTTGTTTTAAAAACTATTTTATGTCAATTTTGACACTATTTGGAAGTTGATTTTTTTGAAAATCATAACAGAAATATTAGTTCGAAAAAAGTTTATTAAATCAATACTAACATGTCATATTAACCTATAAAATTATTTTAATTCATAAAAAGTCTCATATTACATTTATTTGGGTATTTATAACATCAATTATGTCAATATTTCATTAATAAGCTAATTACTGCATCATCATTGTGTCACAAATAAATTAAATTATTTAATGTATAAAAATTACAAATAAATTACCATTATGTAGGAAATCGCTTTATCTTTCTAATTAATATTTATAGTCGAATTTATCTTATGTATAACCCTATATTAAAAATGTTTTAGTTATAAACCATTGATTTTAACTATTTTAACTATTCTTTAAATAAATTAATATTAAATGTCCTAATCTAATCCAAGTGGGCCTAAATGGTCATATTGTATTCCTAAGGTTGTTTTTGGTCGAATTACACTTATACAATAGAATTAGGACATGTTTTAGGGTAATAATAATATCATTTTTACTCTTAATTACCCTATTTACTTTTAACCGTGGTAAATAAAAGTAAAAACGTTACTATTCACCAAAAATTATTTTCATCTCATTGAACCACATTTTACTTAATGACATCAACCGTGTCTCTCGAATGTTTTAAATTTCACTCACAGAAGCGGTAAAATTATGTTTTATGTAAATTTGCAAATTCTCCTAGTAGGTGGGTAAAAGACGGTGAAAAGTTCAATAAAATTTTTATATATCTAAAATTATTATAAAATTACTCCAATGAATTACATTGAACATATATAGGTATTATGTATCAATTTTTACCTAAAATAAATTTAAATAAAATAAATAATTATTTAAATAAAAAGTCGGTTTTTAAATAGTAACCCAGTGTTTTCACTATTCATCAAAAATTGAAAGTTTCCAGAAAAATACCAAAATTTCACCCTAGGCTAATTTCGATATTCCGAATCCAAAAATGAAGTCCATTTTGAAATATAAAATTTAAAAAATTTCAAAAATTGGTTATTACTATTCATAACGTCTAGTTTTAATAATATTTTAATAGCATATTGTTGTTTAGTGAAACTCGGTATTGCGTATGACGCAAGCTATCAAGGAAGGTCGAGATTGCGTGTAAAGAATGACAAGCTAGTGTTGTGTGTATTGAAATATTCCTTTGATGATTTATATAAAATAAAAACAAAATATTTCTTATAAAAGTCTCAGGTGTTACAAGGCAACAGATCCACATCATCCAGCTGAGGCATCTACGTCTCAGGGTCGAGGTATGTTTGAATGTCATTGTCTCTATATTTTATGTAATTGAAAAACTTATATATATATATATAACATCTGTCAAATTATATAAAAAATTTTTTCAACAGGATCAGACTCAACTGCTTCTTCCTCTCGCAAGAGAGGCCCTGGTCGTGGTATATTATCATGGAATTCTGACACGACATTTGATGTTTCCTTTGATGAGGTATTTCATCCTATGGGATGGAATTCCCCTGTATTTATTCGTCATATGGGTCATATCATACGTGACCCACATCAATTTCCATTGACCACGCATGACTAGGCTTCTATCCCTCGGGACACATTAGATCGTCTTTAGAGGGAGGTTCAGGTAAGAAGACCATTTTACTTTATTCCCTATGTATAAAAAATAATAACATATGTGATTTTTTTTCTTTAATAGAAGAATTTGAAAGTATGTCCTGATGAGTTTCGGCCAGTTTTTATGAGAAAATGTCATAAGATGTGGAAAGACTATAAAGGCAAAGTCAAGAGGGACCACTGAGTACCAAATGTGGGTGCCCCAGACATTCTGGAAAAGGTGCCAAGAGGTGTCCTCCCAGCTCAGTGGCGTGATTTGGTTGCATATTGGTCTACTGAGGGTGTTGCGGTTTGTATATTTATTTTGGTATATATATTTTCAAGAATGTGTGATTTTTTTGAAATTTGAATGAATTGAATGTAGGAGGTGTCAACACGCCATTCTGAGAATCGAGCGTTGCAGGGACCACCTCACAGGCTTGGGACTCATCATGTGTCTCAGATCCAACATGAGGTATTTATTATTCATTTTTTAATTTATTAATCAATATGGTTTTGTGTTTATATTCTATTCATATACAGTTGCGGGAGCAAGGTGCACTGACTGATAAAATGGCAGTGTGGATGAGGACTCGTGATCGCAATGATCCAGAGGCTACAACATTGATAGTAAGTTCTTGTACTCATTACCAATACTTACATAAAATATGTATATTAATATATGTATATATATTGAAATATTACACAGGCTCAATTTGAAGCTGAGTTAGAACATCTACCAGAGGACCAGCGATAACTTCCCATGCGAAGGGATGAGATCTTTCATCGCATTATTGGTCGGGACGGGCATGGATATAGTTTCACCTATGGAATAGAGATTCCTCATTCTGTAGTGTCACGCGCTGCGGTTTTCGGTCCTGTTGTTGCTCAGATGACACAGCAGTTGTCAGATTTCGAGGCATGGTTGCACGCTTCCGAGGAGGTAAATGCGCAATTGATCGCGGAGGTTAGAGCACTGTGGCAATATGTGCGTCTAGGTGATGGTGCAGGGGATCAGACGGCGCATGTTTATACTGTATTTATTTATTTAATTTATATTATTTTTGTTATGAAAATATTCATAATGTTTTTTTGTTGTACGCCCCTGGCCCACATGATGGAGGTATTAGTCATGACCACGCATGACACATCATATTCACGAGGTGTGTTTCAGTTTTTAATGGTGGGGTTGTTATTGATATTTAGGTTGGGTTTCTAGTGATATTTTTGGTGATTTGGGGGTATCATTGTGTTTTGGCCTGATGCAATGTTTGTGTGCACGAATTGAGAAGTAACCATGAAACTGATTAATGATTTGGATATTTTTTTTCATTTGATTCTTCAATGTTTTCAACTGCATATTCTGTAATAGTTGTAAAAAACCATGTGATTCCTAATATAAACCATGAATCTTTTTTTTGATTATTGAGTTGATGTTCACTATTTGTAGCCCCCATCCCACCCCGGGAAGCCCTCTCCACACCCCAGACATCCCTCCCCGCACCCCGGACAGCCCCCCCCCCCCCCCCCCCGCACCCCGGACATCCCTCCCCGCACCTCAGACATCCCTCCCATCACCCCGGACAGCCCCCCTGCACCCCGAACAGCCCTCCCCACACACTGAAAAGCCCCTCCCGGCACCCCGGATTACCCCCCCCCAGCCCGGACAGCCCTCCCCACACCCCGAACAGCCCCCCCCCCCCCCCCCCCCCCCCCGCACCCCCGGACAGGCCCCCCGCACCCCGAACAGCCCTCCCCAAACCCCAGACAGCCCTCCCTACACCCCGGATAGCCCCCCCCCCCCCCATCCCGAAAATCCCTCCCCGCACCCCGGACAGCTCCTCCCCGCACCCCGGACAGCCCCCCAGCACCCTGAACAGCCCCCAGCACCCCGGACAGCCCCCCCCCCCCCCCCCCGCACCTCGAACAGCCCTCCCTGCACCCCTAACAGCCCTCCTCGCACCCGGACAGCCCTCCCCACACCCTGGAGAGCCCGCCCGCACTCCAAAAAGTGCCCCCGCACCCCGGACAGCCCCCCCCCCCCTCATCCCGGATAGCTCCCCAGCACCCCAGACATCCCCCCTACACCCCCAGAGAGCCCCCCCCCCCCCCCCCGCACTCCGGACAGCCCCCCCCCCCCCCCCCCTCGCACCCTGGATAGCCCTCCCCGCACTCCGGACAGGCATCCCCGCACTCCGGACAGCCCTCCCCGCACCCTGGACAGCCCCCACACCCCGGACAACCGGCCCCACACCCCGGACAGCCCCTCCCCGCACCCCAGACAACCCCCCCGCACCCTGGACAGCCGCCACCCCCCCCCCCCCCCCGCACCCCGGGCATCCCTCCCCGCACGCCGGACAGGACGCCCCGCACTCCGGACAGCCCTCCCGCACCCCGGACAGCACCCCCCCTCCCCCCCGCGCACCCCGGACAGCCCCCCCCCCCCCCCCCGCGAACCCCGGACACCCCCCCCCCCCCCGCACCCCGGACAGCCCTCCGCGCACCCCGGACAGCCCCTCCCCGCACCCCGGACAGTACCCCGGACAACCCCCCACCACCCCGGACAGCCCCCCCCCCCCCCCCCCCGCACCCCGGACAGCACCCCCCCCCCACCCCGGACAGCCCACCCCACACCCCGAACAGCCCCCCAGAACCCCGGACATCCCCCCAGCACCCTGGACAGCCCCCCCCCCCCCCCCCCCCCCCCCCGCACCCTAGACAACCCTCCCCACACCCCGTACAACCCTCCACGCACCCCCAACGCGCCCTTTTAACGCGTTTCTGGAGTCATAAAACACCAAAACGGCGTGAAATGGTCGAATTATGATCAAATATGCTCCAAATGACCTGAAACCACACGAAAACAATAGGAATATTATTCGTGACGTGTGGGAGGAGACGGCACGCCCATTGGACGTGCGGTGCGCGCGGTACGACCGATTGTGTCATTTTCAGCAATCCGGCGCGCGCTAAAAGGGTGCCTTGGGGGGTCAAAACCACCCGAACGAATTCATAATGCCTTGAAATCATATGAAAATAGTCATTGTGTGAATTTTTAAATGTTCGGGGAGACGGCACGTCAATCGGAGGGGTCATTTGACCGTGGTGACCGGAAACGCGTTTTCGGAGTCAGAAAAAACCAAAACGGCGTGACACGCTCTAATTCAGAGAAAACGTTCTCTGAATGACCTGAAACCACACGAAAAAAATATTAATATTATTCTTGACATGTAGGAGGAGACGACACGCCCATCTTACGTGTGGTACGCGTGGTACGACCGATTGTGTTATTTTCAGCGGTTCGGTGCGTGCTAAAAGGGCAGTTGGGGGGACAAAACCACCTGAACAACCTCGAAATGCCATGAAATCCCCCGAAAATAACCGTGGTGTGAATTATGAAATGGTCGGATAGACGGAACGTCAATCGGAGGTGTCGTTTGACCATGTTGACCGGAAACGTGTTTCCGGAGTCATAAAACACCAAAACGGCGTGAGACGGTCGAATTCGGAGAAAATGTGCTCCGAATGACCTGAAACCACACAAAAAAATACGAATATTATTCGTGATGTGTAGGAGGAGACAGAATTCCCATCGGACGTGCGGTGCACATGGTACGACCGATTGTGTCGTTTTCAGCAGTTCGGTGCGCGCTAAAAGGGCACGTTGGGGGGCCAAAACAACCCGAACGACCTCGGAATGCCATGAAATCTCACGACAATAGCCGTGGTGTGAATTTTAAAATTTTCAGGTAGACGGTATGTCAATCTGAGGTTTCGTTTGACCGTGGTGACTAGAAACGCATTTCCGGAGTCAGAAAACACCAAAACGGCGTGAGACAGTCGAATTCGGAGCAAACGTGCTCTGAATGACCTGAAACCACAGAAAAAAATAGGAATATTATTTTTGATGTGTAGGAGGATAAGGAATGCCCATCGGACGTGCGGTGTGCGCGGTACAACCGATTGTGTCGTTTTCAGCAGTTCTGTGCGCGCTAAAAGGGCGCGTCGGGGGGTCAAAACCACCCGAACGACCTCGGAATGCCATGAAATCGCATGACAATAGGCGTTGGGTGAATTTTGAAATGGTCGGGTAGACTTCACATCAATAAGAGGTGTTGTTTGACCGCAGTGACTGGAAACACGTTTCTAGAGTCACAAAACACCAAAATTGCGTGAGATGGTCGAATTAGAGCAAAAGTGCTCCGAATGACCTGAAACCACACGAAAACTATAGTAATATTGTTCGTGACCTATAGGAGGAGACGGCAAGCCCATCGTACATGCGGTGCGCGCAGTACGACCGATTGTGTCGTTTTTAGCAGTTTGGCATGCGCTAAAATGGCGCGTTGGGGGGTCAAAACTACCTGAACGAACACTGAATGCCATGAAATCGCACGAAAAAAGATGTGGTGTGAATTGTGAAATGTTCAGGTAGACGGCATGTCAATCGGAGGTGTCGTTTGACCGCGGTGACTGGAAACGCGTTTCCAGAGTCATAAAACACCAAAACTGCATGAGACGGTCAAATTCGGAGCAAACGTGCTCTGAATGACCTGAAATCACGTGAAAAAAATAGGAATATTATACGTGACATGTAGGAGGAGACAACACACCCATCAGACATGCGGCGCGCGGTACGACTGATTGTGTCGTTTTCAGCAGTTCTACATGTGCTAAAAAGGCGCATTGGGGGGTCAAAACCACCCGAATGACCTTAGAATGCCATGAAATCGCACTAAAACAGTCGTGGTGTGAATTGTAAAATGGTTGGGCAGACATCACCTCAATCGGATGTGTTGTTTGACCACGGTGACTAGAAACGCATTTTCAGAGTCATAAAACCCCAAAACTGCATGAGACGGTCGAATTTGGATAAAAAGTTATCCGAATGACTTGAAACCACATGAAAACAATAATAATATTATTCGTGATGTTTAGGAGAAGACGGAACGCCCATCGGACGTGCGGAGTGGACGGTACGACAGATTGTGTCGTTTTTGGCAGTTCAGTGTGCGCTAAAAGGGCGCGTTGGGGGGTCAAAACCACCCGAACGACCTTGTAAATCCATGAAATAAGACTAAAACAGCCGTGGAGTGAATTGTAAAATGTTCAGGTAGACGGAATGTCAATCAGAGGTTTCGTTTGACCGCGGTGACCGAAAACGCATTTCTGGAGTCATAAAACACCAAAACTGCGTGAGATGGTCGAATTCAGAGAAAACATTCTCCTAATGACCTGAAACTACACAAAAAAATAGGAATATTATTTTTGATGTGTAGGAGGATATGGAACACCCATCAGACGTGCGATACGCAGGGTATGAATGATTGGGTCATTTTCAGCAGTTATGCACGCGCTAAAAGGGCGTGTTGGGGGGTCAAAACCACCCGAACAACCTCATAATTCCATTAAATCACACGACAATAGCCGTGGTGTGAATTGTTAAATGTTCGGGTAGATGTCACATCAATCAGAGGTGTCTTTTGACTGCGGTGACTAGAAACATGTTTTCGGAGTCATAAAACACCAAAACTGCGTGAGATGGTCGAATTTGGAGAAAACGCGCTCTGAATGACCTAAAACCACACAAAAACAATAGGGATATTATTTTTGACATGTAGGAGGATACAGAACACCCATAGGATATGTGGTGCGTGCGGTACAACCGATTGTGTCGTTTTCAGCAGTTCGACGCGCGCAAAAATAGCGTGTTGGGGGGTCAAAACCACCCGAACGATCTCAGAATGCCATGAAATCGGACAAAAATAGTTGTGGTGTGAATTATGAAATGTTCAGGTAGACAGAATGTCAATTAGAGGTATTGTTTCACTACGGTGACAGGAAACACATTTTCGAAGTCATAAAACACCAAAACGGCATGAGACGCTCGAATTCATAGAAAACGTGCTCCAAATGACCTGAAACCACACAAAAACAATAGGAATATTATTCGTGACGTGTAGGAGGAGATGACATGCCCATCGGACGTGTGGTGCACACGGTACGATCGATTGTGTCATTTTTAGTAGTTCGGCGCACACTAAAAGGGCGCATTGGGGGGTCAAAACCACCCGGATGACCTTAGAATGACATGAAATTACACAAAATAACCATGGTGTGAATTTTAAAATGGTCGGGCAGATGGCATGTCAATCGGTGGTGTCGTTTGACCGCGGTGACCGGAAACGCGTTTCTGGAGTCATAAAACACCAAAACGGTGTGGCACGGTCGAATTTAGAGCAAACGTGCTCTGAATGACCTGAAACCATACGAAAAAAATAGTAATATTATTCGTGATGTTTAGAAGGAGACAGAACACCCATTGGACATGTGGTGCGCGCGGTACGACCAATTGTGTCGTTTTCAGCAGTTCGGCGCGTGCTAAATGGGCGCATTGGGGGGTTAAACCCACCATAACGACCTCATAATGCCATGAAATTGCACGACAACCACCGTGGTATGATTTTTCAAATGGTTGGGTAGAAGGCACGTCAATAAAAGGTGTCGTTTGACCGCAATGACCAGAAATGCGTTTCTGGAGTCATAAAACACCAAAACTACGTGAGACGGTCGAATTCGGAGAAAACATGCTTCGACTGACCTGAAACCACACGAAAACAATAGGAATATTATTCGTGATGTATAGGAGGATACGGAACACCCATCAGACGTGCAGTGCATGCGGTACGACCAATAGTGTCGTTTTCAGCAGTTCTGTGTGCGCTAAAAGGGCATGTTGGGGGTCAAAACCACCCGAAAGAACTCGGAATGCAATGAAATCACACGAAAACAGCCTTGGTATTAATTTTGAAATGTTCGGGTAGACAGCACATTAATCAGAGGTGTCGTTTGACCACGGTGTTTGGAAACATGTTTTTAGAGTCATAAAACACCAAAACTGCGTGCGACGGTCAAATTTGGAGAAAACGTTCTCCGAATGACCTGAAACCCCACAAAAACAATAGGAATATTATTTGTGACATGTAGTAGGAGACGAAATTCCCATCGGACATGCGGTGCGTGTGGTATGACTGATTGTGTCATTTTCAGCAGTTCGGCGCGCGCCGAAAGGGCGCGTTGGGGGGTCAAAACCACCCGAACGACCTTGGAATGCCATGAAATCACATGAAAGAAGCCGTGGTGTGAATTTTAAAATTTTAGGGTAGACAGAACATCAATTAGAGGTTTCTTTTTACTGTGGTGACCAGAAATGTGTTTCCGGAGTCATAAAACACCAAAATGGTGTGAGACGCTCGAATTCATAGCAAACATGCTCCGAATGACCTGAAACCACACTAAACCAATAGGAATATTATTCTTGACTTGTAGGAGGAGACGACATGCCCATCGTACATGCAATGTGCACGGTACGACTGATTGTGTCGTTTTTAGCAGTTTGGCGCACCCTAAAAGGGCGCATTAGGGGGGTCATAACCACCTAAAAGACCTCGGAATGCCATTAAATCCCACGACAATAGCCGTGGTGGGAATTTTGAAATGTTCGTATAGACAGAATGTTAATCGGAGGTGTCTTTTCACTGCGGTGATTGGAAACGCGTTTCTGGAGTCATAAAAGACCAAAACGGCGTGACACGGTCGAATTCAGAGCAAACGTGCTCCGAATGACCTGAAACCACACGAAAAAAATATGAATATTATTCGTGACGTGTAGGAGGATATGGAACACCCATTGAATGTGTGGTTTGTGCGGTACGACCGACTATGTTGTTTTCAGAAGTTTTGAGCGCACTAAAAGGGCGGGTTGGGGGCTCAAAACCAACCGAACGACCTCATAATGCCATGAAATTGCACGACAACAGCCGTGGTGTGAATTGTGAAATTTTCCCAAATATGGAACATCAATCGGAGGTTTCGTTTGACTGTGGTGAATGGAAATCTATTTCTGGAGTCATAAAACACCAAAATAGCATGAGACGGTCTAATTCGAAGAAAACGTGCTCCGAATGACGGGAAACCACACGAAAACAATAGGAATATTATTCGTGACGTGTAGGAGGAGATGGAATGTCCATCATAAATGCGGTACGCACAGAGAACATTTCTTTTTAGACAACAAAACAATTTCACAAACTGAACCAAATAAGAAAAAATATCCTGAAATGATAGCATTTCTTGAATAAGGGGTTTTTAATTATTATAGCACCATGATTTGATGTCAGATTTAATTTTATTATATGTATATAATAACTGAATAAATATATCTAATTCACATTTGTTTTGTTTAGTTGTTTTTTTTGTCTTATTGTAGGTTTATTGAAGTAGAAGATTGAAATGGATGGACCTGTTCAGATCGTTAAAGCATGTTTATCATTTATTGTTTATGAAGAACTTGATGTTTATGTTGTTTGAAAGTTTTTTCTATTTTTTATGATTTTTACCTTATTTTATCTCTAATTTTGCACCGTGATTTTTTTTTAAAAAAAAATTTCCCCAGCCTAGCGACCGGCATAGGTGGTCGCTATAGGCTGCCTGGAACACACATTAGAGACCGCTAATGGAGGTCACTAATGTTGACCCAGCAATCACATAGTGACCGCCAGGCGGTCGCTGGAGGCTGGAATTTCAGCCACCTAAAGCGACCGCCATTGGCGATCGCTGTTGGCCTGCCTGGGACACACATTAGCGACCGCCAATGGTGTTTTCTAATGTTGACCCATCAATAGAACAGTGACCGTCAGGCGGTCCCTGCCAGCCAGAATTTCAGTCACCTAAAGCGACCGCCATTGGCGGTCGCTGTTGGCCTATTGCGACGAGGCTAAAGCGACCGCCAATGGCGGTCACTGGGCGGTCGCTATAGACCAAATTTTTAGTGGTGATTCCAATTCTAGATTTTCACTTCCCATCGAAAAGAATATCCATCATGAACTGATCATGGAAACCATGTAAATAATTCCCCCGAAACAATGTAAATATCAAAATATTACTAATAAATGTGATTAATAATGTTGTAAAATGATCATATAATTTTTTATAAACATTAATATGTATCATTAAGATATTAATAACACTCTTTTAACCATTATATATAAGGTTTAAACACATTTTATGTAAAAGGAACCCCTACTAAGGGGATTCTTAACCCAATATCGAATCTTTGGGTTAACCTTCTAATTCAATATTTATGAGGTATTAAAATTGTTTGTGTGATTAATTTTTTTTATATTATTTTTTATTATGTGTATTTAAAGTTCATACACATATCCATTCCATTCCATCAATTATCATTCTAATTTTATTTTCAAGGGACCTTCCTTTTAAAATCCTTTAAGAAGTCTCTTTAATAAAATTCAGAATGATTGATTTATATATATATATATATATATATATTCCATGAGTGTTTTATCCAGATTTAAGGATAATTTATTACCATGAAATTTACAATGTACATAGTTATGTTGGTTTTAGACCATTATAGCACAAGATGTGTCAGGTTGAGCCCATTATAGTTCAAGATATGACAGGTGAGCCCCATTATAACTCTCTAATGCATTGGGTACTCCTGAGATGGAATTTGACCAAATGGTTATTCCATGTGTAAGGGTGATTTTAAGAGTGATATGGTAAAAATTTTACAAGAAAACAACTGGATTTTTTCATGCATGATAATGAGTTTTTAAGAATGGGGTTTTATTGGTTTTTATGTTATCACTTGAGTAACAATTTCTTTCTTCCTATTACATAATGAGATTTTTGTGCTCATCCCAATATTTTAAATGATTTTCATAGGTTATGAAGATTTTTATGACAAAGAAGTAAGGTAATTTAAATGACATGAATATTTTTCCAAGAAATTATGTTTTATTTGAAAAGTTTTATATTTTGAAAAAATTGATATTGTTTTAATAGTATCAACATGTATGATAATGAGATATTATGTATGTTTTATGTCTTAATTACCAAAAACACTAAACTAGAAAGATTCATCAATGTGTCAGAATGTATGTTCTTATCTAAAACATAGGATTACATAATGTTTTATGGTCGGGCCCATATAATCCATGTTTATGAAATAACTCTCTATTTATTAAAATGTTTTATCAATATATATTTATATATTCTAATTTATGGAATTATAGTTCATTATTCTTATTTATCATATTTAGGTTTCTTATTGATACTTAATTTTATATATTATATTTTCATTTTTTTAGGAGACTTAATAAATGATTTATGGCTCATTTTAGTATGGGAAGGATTAGTCAAAATTTTAGGATTGAAATTATTAAATGTGGGGTTTCTCCTATAAATATTGAATTCAAAGAGGCCTCATAGATTCATATATCATATCATGTCCCAACCGATTCCCAATGAATCATATAAAATAAAGTGTATTCCCAAAAAATCACACCTTCTATAGTCTATAATTTTATAACCTCTACCAATAGTGTAATTCTCACAAATGGTATGTGTTACATCTTCTAGAAAACACAATGGAATACAAATGTCATCTCCATCAGCCTAAACTCCTGAAGAGTTATTATTGGGATTTTTTTGATTGATAATTATCCCCTATATATTTTTTGGTTATTTTTCTACTTTGAGAAGTAGTCATCCCATGGATAAATACTTTTTGGAGTATTTCCTGTAATGCTGATGCATTTCAATAACAGATGGGGGACAAGTTTAAAAGAAAAAATGTAATGATAACTATTCGGGATATGAGATGATGAGGATAAAAATTTTCTATAACATTCACCTTTAAATTAATTCATAGGATAAAACCTACCATAATGGACTAATTAATTTCTTAAATTAAACTTCCAATTTTCTACCAGGCATACTGAATTGTTTTTAAACAATATAATGTTGGGTTTCCCTTATTATATTTATCTTTATCATTCACCTTTTTTAATGAATATTTTATGTGTATTAGGTTTTTAATTAGGCCAAATGAATATTTAATGAACCAAATAATATTTATATGAATTGAAAATAGACTCATGCTAATCATATGATAAGATTTGAAGATGGAGCTAAATATTTCATCATGTTTTCAATATATCATGCATAAGACCCCTCTCTAATACTTTTCCATTTCTTAAATTGTTGTTATTCCAGAAATATTAGTCCGAAAGAGTGAGAATAACATTTGATTTTTCAATTAAAAAATAATAGTTTTAAATTTTGGAATAAACAAGGGAAAAATTAAATGTTCAAACCAATTGGGATGATACTGTGGTTTATAGATCATTTGATATGAATACCACTGTAAATGATGATGGAGATCAAATGAAAGTAATGAAAATGAAAATTGATTATGACATTATTGACTTACCATAGTTGTTTGAGATTTTAAATAGTTATGATAATAAATCATTGTATAATGATTTTACTAAATATACAACATTATTAGTTGTATTGAACCTATATATTTTGAATGCTAGCAACAGATAGAGCGACACCATATTCATAGAACTACTTGGTATCATGAATGATATGATTCCAAAATAAAATGAACTATCATGTAAAACATATGATAATAAAACAATTATACATTCAATGGTAATGATATCTAAATAATTTATGTGTGTCCAAATGATTGCATATTTTTTATAAAGGACCATGGATCCCCCATAAAATTCACTAATTGTTTCATGGATCGATACAAGAAAAATGAATCCAATACTCTAAAATTTTTATTGTAATTTCCTATCATCCCATAGTTTATAAGACTATATTGATATCATGAAACTAGAATATATTTGACATGGAATTTAGATACAATAATTAAATATTAGAACCTATGACATCTAGAATATTCACCTCAGTGTGGAATAGTTGATTACGACTATCCTGAATTTGAAAATGAGCTGAGAAACATTCATATTGTGTTATTTATAAAATGAATAAATCAATTTGTTACACATATTAGTACTCATAGTACTTGGTCCAACATGTTGGTAAATTATAACTTTCTTCCATGGTTAGGCATGAATCAAAAATACATTATATTGTCATTACTTATATCTAAAACAAAAAATAGGGTAATGATATTGATTTTAATTTTTATCCATTGATTGAAGGCATGAAATTGACGTGGGATACTGGTGTCAAAATGTGTGATGCACATAGAATTGAATTTTTAGGTGTATGTTATGTGAAGAATGAACACACTCAGTTTGGTTGAATCATTCCTTGAAGAATGTGTTTTTAAGACAAAGGAAATTTTTACCTTGATGAAATAAAGATTGATCCCTAAAGATGACATTCGATGAGAATATAGAAAAAGGTACAACACAGTCTCTAATAAAAGGTGATAATAGTGTGATAAAGTAAAATATATTGGTTTTTTTCAGTAAACCATACTTGAAAAATCTTATGAAATAAGGTTGGAAAAAAGATCAACGTTATTTAAATTAAAATATTGGAATTGTTTGTACGTTATAAATTTTCATGATGTCATTCATATAGGAAAAATGATTTTTTTTAGTGTTTTTAAAACATTGCCAAATGTTACGGGAAAATTAATATGGAATAAATGCTAGGTTGTATATGATTGACATTGGTATAAGGAAATATTTAGGACAAGTGAAGGGTAAATGGAATACATTTCCTCCTGGAATAGCTTACACTCTATCCATATAGAAATAATTTCAATTTCATCTTTTCCTTAATAGTGTAAATGTTCTGGATTGGTATTCTTCAAATACCAAGACTGTAAGGTCAATGAAATATTTGAATTTATAGGGAATAAAATCACAAAAATTTCATGTTTTGATGTAATATTTTTTTCATGTTCCTTTCTATTGCATTTTGTGTAAAAATCTAAGGTTTTTCATTAACAAAAAAATACATAGTTTTCAAATACACATGCAATAATGTTATAGACCCAATGAAGTTTACAAGAATGAATATGGATATTTTAGTTATATTTTGAGTATTATATATTTTCTTCCCACCATAATTTTTTGATATAATGTTCCATCTAATGATTTTTGTAGATTAGTTCAGCTGGGTGCTCATGTCCATCAAAGATGGATGTATGCCCTTTGAACTATAAAACATGATTTTGAAAGTGTATGTCATGAATCAATGTCATATACATAGTTTTATCGTATAACGATATATTTTTGAATCAACTGTTGAATTTTCTAGCAGTTACCTATCAGATGGTGACAACATTAGTCTCTAAATGTCTCATCATAGCAGAAGCCTTATGAGAGAATGGATTTATACAAGGGAAGTTTTTACAATTACCCTCATAGAGTGGGAGAAATAACCAAATTTAATTTTTAATAATAGTGAATGAGTTAACCCATGTGTTGAAGACTTCATTGAAATTCATAGAGATTTGAATCCATCAAGGACTGAAGGATGGATATAAAATACACATAATCAATAATTTATTGTTTAGTTCCAGGATCAAATTAATAAGGAGTTATCTAAAATTTGGAATCCAATTTTCAAAAGGCTTTGACCGATAGTCTGGGGATCGATGCAAAATATTATATATTACAATGTTCTTGTAATCAAGTGTTATATGTTCTATTAAAAAGAAAATGATGACCTCAGTACTATCCAAAATAGTGGTGTTATTCTTGTGGTTGAAGTGATGCACATTTATAGTTCCAAGGATAGAAATCCAATATATGAAAATATGTCATATTTTGGAATTATTAAAAAGAAATAAGAATTGGATTATACAACATCTCAAGTGATGATTTTTAGTTCAAAATAGGTTGAGAATTGGAGTGAAATGAAATTTGATGTAATGGGGATAGTGATGGTGAATTTTATTGTTCTTGGGTAAAATAAATAGTCATTCATAAGGGAATCACATGAATTTCAATTATATTATGTCTTTGATCCAATAAAAATTAATTGGTCAATTTTTCTACTGGTGACTAAAAAACTATTGGTTCAGATGAAAATTTAGTCGAGGATGACCCTTTCATTGGGAGATCACAATCAGTTCTTGTTGGTCCCAATGAATAAAAATTCTTGTACATTAGAGTGTACCATAAAAAGTGTATTTGGATTGACAATATAGGATCCAAATTCCTAAAAACATTAAAAAATAAATATATCTCAATTACAATGTTGAAGTTTTTAAAATAAACTTTGTTTTCCTCAAAATATTATAGGTTCTCTACTACATTAACATAATCTACATTAAATGTTTGATTAATCCTGAAGGTAATGTCTTCTGTAGATGAGGATTTAACCTATCCCATGGAAAAATAGATTATATTGAAATAAAACCCTATGGAATATGTAAAGGTAATGTAATGAAATACATTTTATTTTTTAATGAAAAATATAAAATTAAATATAGATTTAATTTTCATTAATCCTTAAAATATTGTTTCATTTACATGATTTATGTCCATATTTCATGAATGTATTCACCAAAACATCCACGAACATATTCTCTCACAAAACCTTTTCACCCCAACCTTGTTTTCATTAATCTTGTTTTTTTTGAGTGCCCTCCATTCCTTTGGAGGAAGAGTAACAATGCTGCCTCTACTCAATCACAAAGGTTATCAATATGTTTTCACATTAAAATAGGTATACATATAAATAACATGTTTTTTAATATTATGATTATTTTATTCATTTTTAGTACTACTAACATAATAATTGTTTTCTTATAAAGGTGGATTATTTTTATAGATTTGGGGGTGGATTGTTCGAATCTGGTCCATCATGTGAGAGATTGATCTTCAAGACTGCAACTATGTTAATTAAAATAAGGAAGTTGGAAAAGAATGTATATAATCATCAGGAAAAGGTGACTTTCTAAAATTTATTTAATTAATTTTTTCATAATTTTATCTAATATGGTTTAGTTAATTTCCTTTATTTTTTATCTAATACTTGTTTTTTTATAGATCTTTTGGGATGTCATATTTTTGTAGTTATTTTATTTTAAAATATTCAATTCTATATATAATTCTTTTAGGCACTAAAACATCCACAAAATGACTAGATCTCAATCGCTTTTCACATTTGAATTGTTGTTGTTGATCATGTTTCTTAATTTTCCCTCCACTACTGTTACAAGAAGAGCCATTACGCTTCCTTTTCTAAATCATTGAGTTAATCTTGATGTTTGTAATGTTAAATAATTTTCCAAATAATTAATTAATTTTTCCATATTTATGTTTTTTTATTTATTTTTAGTATTAATCGTATAATAGTTGTTTTCTTATACAAGTGGATTACTTTTTTCGAGTTGGGGTGGTTTTATTGAAGCTTATCATGCTCATGAGTGATTGGACTTTTGAAAAAAAAAACATAGACAATGACAATATGGGAATGGGACAAGAATGTATAAAAAAATTATGAAATGTTGAATTCACAGTACTTATTTAATTTATTTTTTAATCACTTTATCTACTATTGGTAAGTTATATTATTTATTATTTGTATATAGTACCTTTTTTATTTTTTTTCATAGATATTTTAGAAAATCATGTTTTTCATATATATTTTAGAAAATCATGTTTTTCATCCAACTATCTACAACAATCTAAAAAAGTGATTCTTTCTTCCAATGTTACAAAACATTCCATTTGAAATCTTTGTTGAAATTCCAACACTATATTTCAATGATAAATATGTAGTTTTTTTAGTTTTACAAAGAATGCCAATGGGAATCATTGTAACATTGGATGTTGGTATTGTTTTGAGACTTTGGGATGTTTAGGAATTAACCGAACCTAAATCTAACACACAATGTGACCAGTATGACTCAATGTACTACTTTTTTTTTAAATTGTTATTAATTTTAGTAAAAAAGGAAATTGATATACTAAAAAACAAGAAAACAAATTTTGATTGTTTTTATACATTATAAAATTATCCATAAGTAATTTATGATGTGTAGAAATAACCTCCACCTCAATATGATACAAAATGATCTTAGTATGACTCAAAGTGCCTATTATTAGTTTAAAATTGACATTTTAGTATAAAAATTTTCAACCCTTAAAAATCATTAAAACCATCTTTTATTATCTTGATAATTTTTTACAACAAGTCATAAGTTTTTTGTGACATATAAGAATCTTTATTCTATCAAAATGATACACGATGTGAGCAGTAAGGCTCAAAGAGTGTGTTTCCCATTTAAAATGGAATTTTAGTAAAAATTAAAAGTGACATACAAAGAATTGAACACACATTCAAAAAAAATTTAAACATTTTTAAAAAGAAACATATGTCATTTAGTAAGTTTATGAATCATCCATTCCTCAATCTGATGCATGGTGTGACTGGTATGACTCCATGTTGATCATTTTATTTAAAATTGACATAATTTTTTTAAAAAAAATGAAAATGAGAACCTCAAAACCAAGAATATTAATTTTTATCTTGATATTTTTTACAATGATCTATAAGTCATTTTTTATGAGTAGGAATCAATCTCAACTTAATCCAACCTAGGGTTTCACTAATATGAGTCCAAGTGTGTCTTTTTTATTTAAATTGACATTATTTTTCGTAAAAAAGAAAACTATGATATATGGAGCAGAGAAGACACATCAGAATAGTTTTATACTTTAGTAAAATGGTACATAAGTCATTTTTGATGTGTGGGATTATTCTTCACCGTAATATGATTAATGATGTGCATGATATGACTCAATGAAAACTAAGAAAACACACTTGGATAATCTTTATAATTTAGGAAAATAATTAATAAGTATTTTTTTGAGGATTAATTTTTCACTTGTTAAACTGACACATGATGTGACTGGTATGACTCAAAGTGTGTGATTCCAATTTAAAATAACATTTTGGTAAATAAGATAACTAACATACTCAAAACCTAAAAAACATATTCAAATTTTTATGATACATCAAAAAAATACATAACTCATTTGGGATGTATAAGAATATATATCTATTGAATCTAATGCATGTTGTGACTAGTATGACTCTAAGTGCATATTTTTATTTAAAATTGATAATGATTTTTGTTGAAAATTCGCCTCACATACTCATAACTATTAGAACGCATTCATATTGTTTTGATACTTCGGGAAAATGATAAATAAGTAATTTTATATATGTATTAATCAGCCTATCCAAAATCTGAAACATAGTCTGACTGGTTTGACTCCAAGTGGGTATTTTTATTTAATATTAACATTAATTTAAGTAATCACAAAAACTGAAATACTCAAAATAAGGAACATTCATTCATAGTATTTTTATACTTTAGGAAAATGATCTATAATTAATTTTAGATTTATAAGAATTTGGATCACCTCAATATGATATACTATGTGACCAGTATGACTCCAAGTCATCGTTATCAGTTAAAATTGGAATTTTAGTTCCAAAGGTGTCACTCACTGAAAACAAAAAAAGTTACCCGAATTATCTTCATAATTTTGGAAAATGATTCATAAGTCATTTATGAAATTTGGGAATCATTCTCACATCAAAATGACACACGATTTGAATGGTATGACTCAGAGTTCACGTTTCCTGTTAAGAATGACATTTTTGAGTGAGAAAAATAAGTGACATACAAAAAATTAAGAAATTGCATTTATATTATTTTGATACATTATAAAAATGATCCATATGTCATTTTTTATGTGTAGGAATCATCCAAACCTAGATATGTTGAATATTGTGACTGATATGACTCTATTTGTATTTTTAGAGTATATAAATTTTATTTTATTTTAAAACAGGCATCACATCACCAAAACTGAGGAAAAAAGACTAGATTGTTTTCTCATCATTCTGCATGCCATTAATTAATTAATTCACATACCATTATAATCTGTTACTTACTTATTTATTTATTTATATAGATAATTCTTGATGATTAAAAAGAAATTGTGTGACATTCATGAATCAATTTCAACTCAATCTGATACACAGATTTCAGATATGACTCAAAGTTTAATTTAAAATAAACACTTATTGTTAATTTATATCATTATATTATTGCGGAAATAATTTTTTTTTCTTATCCAGGTGTTTCCTTTTTCTCAATAAGGGGTTTTTTTTAATAGTAGGAGTCTGGTTTAGTATCAAAAGAAAAAGGAACATTTATTTTTTAGAATATATGCAATAATTTTACATATGTAATTTTATAAACTAATTTTTCAAATTCCCAAACAAAGTGTTTTTTTCTTGTAGTTGTGTTGTAAATTTTATTTCATTTGTATTATATAACTTTACATTATTATGTAGATATCATGTGGTGTTTCTGGTGGTGTAGTGGTTTGTTACAATACACTTCCCTGGTGTTGTAGTGTATAGTAACAACACACTAGTTTATTCTCCTTTATCAGCACATTTATAAGCATTGATAAAGGGGTCATTTTCAGTGCTTCTAAGAGTGATGATAAAGGGGTCCCATATCCATGATTCTATAAGTGTTGATAAATTTTTTCCATTATCATTTCTTCTAAAATAACTAATAAATGACCATGCTATCTGGTCCTTTCTAGCGATGCTAAAGGCCTAGGGATTTTAATCTCGCTTTGGTAGTCAGTACTTATCTAGCACTGGTAAAATGTAATTTTAATTCTATTAAATTATTCTTTTTTATTATAGTTTTATTTTCCTAAAAAAGGGTAATTCAAGTGCGAATAAAATATTATAAGATTCTTCCTTTTATAAGTGAGGGAAGTAGAGCTTTTGGAATTACTAAAGTATTAAATTAATATTAAGAAATTTTCCATGTCAAAAAGAACCTGAAATATATGATTATAACATATGTTGATTATGAGTTTAAATTATCCCATATAATATAATTTTTACATGTCTATAATATTATTTTACACTTATCATTTGGTTTTATCCCATGTTAGCACTTTTTTACAATTAAAGTAATAAAATTGATTTTACAATCTAGGGGTCAAGAAAGTTACAATAAAAAGACAATTGGACCATAAATGTATATGAGGGGATATTTTAATCAATATACAAGAAAATTTTCCAATTATAGTATTTTTATAAATTTTTAATCATTTAATTAAATATTATTAATTATGTAATATCATTACTACCATTTTTTGAACAATTCAATCAATTTTTCTTTCAAAACACAATGAAAGAAAATAAATTAATCAGTAATATTTATAAACATCGTTAAAATAATCTATTTTTCTAAAAAAATAAAAAATCATATTAATTATTTTAAATTATATTACTCATAACATTTCTGGAATTAATTATTTCCTTTTTAATTATTTGAATAAATATGTTATCGGGTCTCCATATTCATTTAAGGTAATTATTTAATAAATAAAAAATAAAAAATAAAATACCATGACAAAAAAAATTATATTAAAAAAAATAATTTATAACTTAACATATGTTTATTTTGTCTTTTTAACAAAATATTATAGATATTAAAAGCAAGAAAGGGACATTCTTGACATTATATATTGCTTAAAATGATAAGGATCAAAATCAAAAAACATATGGCACCATGATGCCCTAGTTTTTATAGTTGGATGTAAATGGCCAATCTCAACACATCTAATAGGATAAATTCAAATTATTTTCTCATCTTTAGTCCTTATCATATTATTAGAAAATTGAATTACCTAATTTACCCCTAACATAGAGACAATTATTTACTAAGGTTACTATACATAATGAACAAAAATTAAAGGTATTTGTTTACCAAATTTGGATATACTTATTAAAAAATAAATTTATTTTAATAAAATAAATTTCCTATATGACTGAAATAATAATTATAATAAAATTGTGCAAAAAGGGGATGAAAATGGTTTTTAGAAAAATGCATTTTTAATCCCAAAAATGAACGTGTACCAAAATAAACTATATTCCAAATTAAAATTTAATTAATTAGAGTATATATAATTAAGGATTAAATATGTTAAATTTATAAAAAATTCAACTCATAGTAGGATATTTAATTAAAATAATTGATTTTTTTACAAAACAAACGTACACAAAATGGAATTTGAACTATTTATTGAAAAATTATCTCTTTATAAATACCTCAAACCATCATCCTTATAATATTTTGGTGTGATTATTTTAAAAATTATATTATTTAATTGAAATTAAATTTCTAAAATAAATGAAAATTATTTTATTTTATTTTCTCACAAAAAGAATTAATAATAATTTTTAAAGAAAAACTATTTTGGATGTACAAAATAATGTTACAAATAATTGAGTTCTTATTTCCTAATAATTAATTGATACATTTTATAAATTATTACATTTATATATATTTCATTTGGTGGTTACTCATATTAATACATGAAAATTAAATAGCTATTTTATAACGGCCATATTCAAAAAATAATAATTTTTTTCGTTTAATTTCAGTGTTCTATGGCATGTATGATATCAAAAATAGTTTTCTTATAAAATATTTGGATATTAAAAAATTAAAAAATTACTTCTATAATTTAAAATATAATGGTTCTTTGTGTACATTATAAGAAGATGAACCAGTTTACTATCAAGAATAAATTCTACATTACATTTATTAACCAAATAAAAGAAAGGTTAGAAGGAATAACTCATTATTGTTTTAGATATGTTTTCTATGATACTTTTAGATCCAAACAATATATGGGGATAAGTATAAAACCACCTTTACATTCATCAATATTAACTTCACATACAGAAGGATTACATTGGGATGATGTAAAACCCTCAATAAATGTCAATGGTGCTAGGTAAGAATATTTAGATAATATTAAAGGATTCCTATTGGTATTACTGAAGGATTCACTGTTTCTCATAATTCTTTTGACCATTGTTTGATAAATATGTGTAAATTTATAATAATGGGGATTCAAAAAATCATTCTTAAATTTTTTTAGAAGTTTCATTTTATGGAGAAAAGAGAAAGTTCTTGGGAATGATATTTAACAATAATAAATTGTAGTGTACATGTCAAAAGTTTACATTGTCAATTATTTCCCATATTTGACCTATTTCAATAATGTTAGATCATTTATATGTTATTTAGGTTTATATTATTGGTTGATAAAGTATTTTTGTAATATTTATCTTCCCTTTTCTTGGATTCTTCTTAGAGATTCTGACTTTATATGATATGATGATTGTGGGAAATCTTTTATGAATAAAATTATAGACTGATCACACCACCAGTGATGTAGACACCAAACTAGGATCACCCTTTTGAGACAATTTATGATTCTTCCAAACATTTTGTTAGTTTATTACTATCCTAGTGAATTTTTTGAATCTTTAAATCATTTCTTATGCATCAATAATAGTGGATACTTCTCAAACCCACTAAAAATCACTAAAAATGAGTTCTTAGTGTTCTTTTTTTAAATTTGAATAATTAATATCATTATTATTGGGAACTAATGTTACTATTTGTTTTGATCACATATATAATTTGTATTTTATGAAAAAATAATTAGTTAAAAAGGGATATTTAGATGGTAGTTTTCACTTTAGCAGTTCAACCAAGGGATCAAGTATTATAAGGAAGTTAAAAACCATGTAGTCACCCACTAGAGTAGGATTCCCAAAATGGATAAACTGAATATTCCATCCAAATACCAACTAAATTATCAAATTCTATTAGTATAGTTCTACATTATTTATGGATAGGTACCTTGGTATATGGATATGATTAGTGTTTTTAAAATTAATAATACCCATGTCACCTAAACCCATACAAACTATGTAGGCGCAAATAGAAATAAACATTTTATATTTTTTGAGGACTCAAATATATGGAAAACATGTAATGGACAAATTATAATAATATTCTTATCAAATGGTAATATTTAATATATTCTTTATTTTTTCTTAACTATAGCTCATTGAGAACCCTTTGGAAATAAAATTACAACTAGGATTGTGTTAGAACCAATAATATATGGACATAATTTGTTAAAATATCATCATGAATTTTTAAGAGATGTGAGGTACATCTATTCCCTAGAAAATTATTCAAGGGGAACAAAATTCCACAGAAACCCATAATATTATATGAAAACAATGAATCCTATAGTATTGGCATCATGGAATCGATTCCCATGTCCTTTGGAAACATTTATATATCTTTGTTTATTGAAAATGTTTCATGATTAATGGAACCCGAGGCCACAAAAATTGATTATTATAATTTTTTTATAGTTTTCACCAAGAAAAAATTTGTTGATGGTTTGGAATTCTAGGATCCACTATCAATGATAAAGGTACTTATATGTACCATCCCCAAACAAATTGGCATGTCATATTTTAAAATAGGGAGATCAAATGAATTCTAGAAAAAATTGTTGAACCATGTGAAAAATGTTGTACCCAAATGTTGGAATTCACCTTCTTGGATTAAAGGATAGATTATAAAACATCTATTAAAATGAGTTTATCTAGATTAATTTATGAGAAGACCAATCACTTACCTATGGAGTGGGTGAATAAGTCACGGTATTAGTGAGGTAGGTGAATCTAAAAATGAATATAATTCGAACTGAATGAAAAATACAACATAAAGAATTAAGATAAATCAAAAATATAATAAATTTTAAAGCAATATATTTTAAAAAAAGAACTAGTGTGGGTCATAAAAAGTTTATAATGTGAAACAACTTTTATTTTGGGTAAAACTAATTTCATTAAAATTCAGGACTCGGAATAATGCTAGGAAATCCTTGATCCAAATAAAAAGGGGCTTTTATACTCACTAATTTATATAATTTTTTGAAATTCATTAAATAATAATAAAAAATCCATTTATTATTAATAGTAACATTCTAAAAAAATTATCTTGAAATATGCACCATTTCTCAATGGTGGATCCAAGAACCTGTATACCAATTTGAACCATCATGTTCAACATCTCCATAATATAAGGATGATTAGGATATTAAATTAAAATATTTTTCAATTTATAAATTTATTTGGAAATTTTTAGGAAACATTAATATCAATTTTTTGTGGAGTGGTCCTTTTTTACTTTTGGATATATTGGGATTTTAAATTTTCCATTTTATTTTTCACTAGTTTTGTGGGTTTTTTTGTAAATTTTTTATTTTTTACACTAGTATAGCTTAAATTGATTATTCCAAAAAAAATTAAACCCAATTCAATGATGATAAATATATTTATTCCATAAAAATAACCTAGAAAACCATTTAAATTATTATTATTTTTTCAAATTACAAGTTATGGGAATTCATAAAAAGACAAGTTATTTTTGAATCTTGTGTCCTAAAATACTATAGGTAATTTAAATCACATGCAAGAGAGACCAGAAAACCTACATTTAAATATTCATATTATTGCCACATTTTATGATATAACCAAGTAATATTTGTATAACATAAATTTTAGAATGAATTTATTTAAAACCAATGATCAATAAGGATCTTGATTTATTATATTTGGGGTATTTTTTGAAAAAAATAATATCCTTCTAAATTAAATTTAATTTTCTATCCTACCTCAACATTTAACCATTAAAACCATTAAAATTTATGAATGAAATTTTATGTTTCCCTATTTGAATCCAAAAATATCAATCTACATTGAGGTGGATGAAAATTTATGATATGGGTTATATTCAAGTATAGGGGAATATGGTGAACTAGAACATGTTATATAGAATAATATGCATGAGAAAAAGGGATGAAGTACTTTATCATCTATGTGGATTTCTAGTAAAATAATTCTAATAATAATAGGAGTATAACCTGGATATCATGTAAATATGGGCAATGAATTCTATAATTGATTTTATGTGAAATAAAATCAACATTCTATCAAAAAATAAAATCTTCACTAAATTAAATATATATCAAAACTGGTTTGTTTCAGAAAAAAAAGGTGGGAAAATAAAGATAAAATTATTTCTCACACTATTATATGGTGATTTCATCCCATGAAAATTACAATTTATAAAATAAGGAAGTCTCTTGTTTCAAACTGAAGTTGTATGAAAAAAAACCTTCTACTGTGAGCAATTTTGGGATTACTAAATGTAAGAAATGTTAAATCTATTTCAGGAGTGTCCCTAAAAAGCATCAGGGAAAAAGGTATAGATGGAATATATCCCTATAATATCGGATAATATATATTAAATATGTATTCAATAATAAAAATTATATATATACTTTCAAAATTTGAGACAATATAAAAAGCAGAAATCTATTAAAGGATAGGGAGAGGAGAGATAATGATGATATTGAAATGAAAATGGTTTAGAGTTACCTACTAAAATTAAAATGTGTGAAGATTAATCAATTGGTTGGGATGATATGTAGGATTCTATTTTTGATGTAAACTTAAAATCATGCATCATTTTAAAAAATAAATCTAAACCTCAAAATCATCCATATAAATTTCCCCTATAGAAACCATCAAACCATAATGCATTTAAAACCCTTAAAAATCATTATATTAAGAAAAATAATTACATATTGTGTTGATATGAATAAATTCCTCAATCCAATGTTTAAATTTGTGTGAATTTTGTATATGAAGATTATTGCATTATATTCATACAAGGGAATTGAGTAAAATATTTCCAGAAAGGTAGGTATAAATGAGAATTAGAGGATAAATGAAGTGGAATTAAATTGAATAAAATTCATTAAGATAATTTAATTTTGAATAGTATGTAGATAAGATATGATATATAAGAATGGTGTTAAAAATGGAATTCACATTAGAAACTATTTAAATATTTATTTTGTAACATTTTAGATGTTTCATGGTCTGGGAGTCAATGATTTAAGTGTATAAGAATTGATAGATTCAATAATTTATTTATATTTTTTCAATGTAAAATTTATTATATTTCCACATATTTACATATTCAATCATTTTTTATGAATTTTGGAATTTAGGTGACAATTCAAATGTGTTTTTCAATTTTATCAAAAATAGTCAATTTGGGAAATTAATTTAATTACATGAGTTTTCTAGAAAAATGAATGGATACCAACTAATTTTTATTAATATAAATTTATTTAATTCATGTATCATAGAGTGTGAAACTAGATATCAATTTTTATAAAGTTACTATTGAAGAGGATAGTGATTTCTGATGGATTTCTATGGATTCATCCTCTATGATATAATAAAACAATTTGAATATATATTTTCATAAAAATTAGTTCTTATAAGGATTATTGTAGAGACCCAAAGCTTGATGTACATGGACATTACATTACTTTTTAGGAATACTTAATACATGACAAAAATAGACGCCTAAAGACCGTATTAGTTTAGTGTCTTTGGAAACACGGAATATAATATTCTAATCGTGGTGAAAGATCTTCAACATCTCCCATAAAGATCTTCCCTTTTTGGTTTTCTTACCTAAAACCTTTCTTTATATCCTGGGGAAAAGAAAACATAAAAAGTGTGAGCTCAAATTCTCAGTAAGGGTAAACATAGAGAACATAAAACAGTCCATAAACATTTGAATGAAAAAACATGAACATAAAATCTAAACATCAAAATCTTGAGCAAAGACATAAATCTTGGAAGTATGTAAGGAATATATCATAAGGTAACATCAATCATGATAAATTAGCATAGTAATAAAACATTTAATTGTTGAAAACCATTAATCACATGATATGTTTTCCATAGTAGCCAAGGCATTGCTGCCAAGACCATCTTAGTGGACAAAGTCCCTTTCTGAATCGAGTTCACTCCTCGTTCCATTCCTGTATCACTGAACCGGGTTAACATACCATTCCAAACATGTCTATCTCATGAGATATAAATCTTTACCCAATTCATTGGAGGGATATATATGTCCCACCCATATCATAATGAAATCATTCTTATGTGTGCCACAACATAAACATAAATCATTTATCATAACCCAAAGAATAAAATGGGTTTCATAAACATCATCCCATCATAACATAATCCATATAAAACAAATGGATATCATTTAATCATAAGAAAAGTGAAACCATGTAAATCATAGAGACATTATACTTGAAACATACACATATGAAATAATGTCATCTTATATGGAAAATGGTTTTGATAAAAATCTTGAAATGAATTCTTGAGGAAAATATCCTTTCTTCTTAAAAATCATTTTCTTTTCACAAAATACCATGAAATTTTAAAAGAAAAGTATTTTTTTGAAAATAGTTATAAAATATTGTATAGTAATCTTCATGAAAATGAGGCGTTATGAAACCATAAAAATCCGTTCACGCCGTATAAGTTAAAAATAGCATTCTTCTCATACTATTGTCGGAAAAGTTAAAAAGTTCCCCGTGTGGTAAAAAAAGTAAGATTCCTTTCATAACATGTGGTAAATTTAAAAAAAATGGGTAAAAAGGACTTTAAAAATACATGAAAACATTTTTAGAAAACATGGGCAAGTATTATAACAATAACCCCAGTAAATACTTACGAATAACAATCTCGGATAAGAATGAGATTGGAATAGTTAACCCTTACCTTAGGTCTGATATCCTTCGTACGTATCTGAACCTCCTATATAATGATTTAAATAATATCATTTACTTATTACTGAATCATATTCATTGTTATGATATCATATATGGTTCACTTATGACTTTATATTACCCGTTCTTTTGTAAATTCTATGTTAAAGCAGCTTTTTGGGTAAAATCATTTCATTTATCATGCGTGTTTCGACATGTTGTTCTTGATATTATTACTTATATCCTAATTTACTTAATTACATAATTTAAAACATGATTTATATATAATATATATTCAGTATATAAATATATATATTAGATTGATAAATGGAATGAAATGCACCATTCATGGAGATGGTAGGTCGTGCGTACGCATGAATGCTGTTTTTGTTTCCTTATTGAATTAAATGGAATTAAGTAAATGAAACATATATGTTCATAAATCCAGTATCATTATTATGTAATATATTTCATGATTATTTATTATATATACTTTATAATCATACTTTAATGGTTAATCATGGAAAATTAATCTCATTGCGTTCGTGGAGACGGCAGTCCATACGTACGCACGAGCGATGATATCATTCACATGATCATGGAATTTTATTTAAGTGTTTGTATAATATTTCAGAATCAATATCACTTTAAAATAATCATATATAGTTATTTATTTACACCATTATACCCATCCAAGTAAGGTGGTGGTGGAAAATAGATTACACCACGGCGTGGAAACGGTATTTCGTACGTACGCACGCGCGGTGATTTCGTTTTCCGTAGGATTGATAGAAGATGAAATTGGGTTGTTTCATATTTATAATAACACATAATTATATTATTGATACTGATGTTATTAATTTATGATGAAACAAATAAAGAAGAAGAAGTATAAGAAGAAATAAATTGGAAAGAATCGGTAAAGGACATTACCTCTTCTTTGACGCGTCTCTTCTTAACCTCCTCTTAAGGAACTAGGGTTGGTATTTTGAGGAGACCAGAACCTCTATGATTTAACTATAGAGGTTGGTAAGAGGATTTTTCTGGGGTTGGACGAGCTTCAAGGCTCTAAATGGTGTGAATATAGGATGGAAGGGGTGCCCTTTTTATAAGGGAGGAGAAGGTCACCTTTGGAAAAACTTAAAATATTATTTTATAATAAAGTCATATTTTGTTTATAATAGCTCCAAATTGATATATTTAGATTCTAAAGTGGGTATGGGTAGAAATAATATCAACCAATAGGTTTTAGACAAGTTTAGGTTACTATTTTAACATTATCATTTAGATTTAACTCGAAGTTAAATAATTTAACTTTTACCGTGTCTTCTTGTTTTCTTATACTATATGGTTAATAAACATACTATAACAAGCCAAACTAACCCCAAGTGATTAATTATTAATATATATAACTTTATTTAAGTCATTTGGCCGAACATTAGATTTTTAGGAATATTATAACAATTAATAATATAATATTTTTTAAAAAAACTATTTTATGTCAATTTTGACACTATTTGGTAATTGATTTTTGTGAAAATTATAACAGAATAATTAGTTCAAAAAAGTTAATTAAATAAATAATAACATGTTATATTAAACTAAAAAATAGTTTAATTAATAAAAAGTCTCAAATTACATTTATTTGGGTATTTATAATATCAATTATTTTAATAATTCATTATTTAGGTAATTACTGCATCACCATTGTGTCATACATAAATAAAATTATTTAATGTATAAAAATTAGAAATAAAATACCATTAGGTGGGAAATCTTTTTATATTTCTAATGAATATTTATAGTAGAATTTATCTTATGTATAATCCTATATTAAAAAATTTTTAGTTATTAAACTTTAATTTTAACCATGTTAAGACTTCTTTAAATAAAATAATAATAAATGTCCTAATCTAATCCAAGTGGACTTAAATGATAATATTTTATTTCTAAGGTTGTTTTTGGTTGAATTACACTTATCCAATAGAATTAGGTCATGTGTTAGGGTAATAATAATATCATTTTTACCTTTAATTATCCTATTTACTTTTAACCGTGGTAAATAAAAGTAAAAAGGTACTATTCACCAAAAATTATTTTTAGCTTATTGAACCACTTTTTACTCCTTGATATTAACCGTGTCTCTCGGATTTTCAAAATTCCACTCACAGAAGCGGCAAAATTAATTTTTATGTAAATTTTTAAATTCTCATAGGAGGTGGGTAAAAGACAGTGAAAAGTTCAATAAAATTTGTATATATATAAAATTATTATAAAATGACTCAAATGAATTACATTGAACTTATATAGGTATTTTGTATCAATTTTGACCTAAAATAAATTTAAATAAATAATTATTTAATTAAAAAGTTGGTTTTTAAATAGTAACCCAGTGTTTTCACTATTCATCAAAAATGGAAAGTTTTTAGAAAAATACAAATAATTCCACCTAGGCTAATTTCGATATTCCGAATCCAAAAATGAAGTCCATTTTGAAAGATAAAATTTATAAAAATTTAAAATGTGGGTATTACTATTCATAACGTCTAGTTCATAATAATATTATAATAATATCTCATTTAGTGAAACTCGTTATTGTGTACTACACACGCTATCGAAGAAGGTATTGATTGCGTGTAATGCAAGCCAAGTCAGGGCTGCGTGTAGTGAAAGCTCTGTTTAGTGTTGCGTATAACATAATCAAAACTTATTTCATTTAAAAATTAAACAGAATCTATACTTAATGTTGTGTAGAATAATTTCCACAAAACGAACATGAAATTGTGTGTAACACGAGCCAAGAATAGTGTTGCGTATACTGCAAGCTAATACGGTGTTGCGTATAGAACAAGATAATTTTGGTGTAGTGTATAACACAAGACATAAATAAAATTAAAAAAGAATAATTCTCATAAAATATTAGGTTATTAGAATTATATAATCATTTGAAAACCCTAGAGAATTCTATGATACGGTCTATGAATGTTAGAGGAAGATCTAATAGATTTTGTTGTGTGAGCTAAGCCCATAATTAATTCATCATTCTTTTAAGGATCAATGCTCAAGTAATAACGATTCCGATAAAGATATATTCCCACATAAGCATAAATAAACATCTGTATGAGACCCAAAGAATCACAAACATCTATAAGGATGAATATATATATATATAATAAAACTTCCTTTTCATAATTTCAAAGCCCATAAGAATGATCTTGAGTGGTATATGCATTAATCTTTGAGCCACTGTATGCATGGTCAAGGAACATTGTAAGGGTTAATTAAGCCCCAATAATGGTGAGTTTGATTCTATTAGGATCATATAAACCACATCTATAAATCCTAGAGTAACAAAACATCATTAATCCAGAAACCCACATTCATCCACATGGACACGATAATCAGTCAGAAACATGGAAGTCTGTAATTTAAATGAATTATCGATTTGGTGGAGAACAAAATCACAAATGTAAAAGAAATATATAAGAAAGATGAAAGGATTGAATAATTTCAAAGGCTCAATGGTCCCAAATATTTTAACAAGGTGATGTAAGAGGAAAAAAAGAACATATAGGATGGAAATTTCATTAAAGGATGAGGATATTTTGACTTCCACTGTCACTAGAACTATTTTTTTGGTTTTAATTATTTTAATTTCTTATTTTCTACTTTTTATTGTCTTATTATTCATTTTAAACCATTACTAATGCATTAATTGAGAGGTCATGTTGTAATGATGAATTAAGGTATGGCTTTCCAGATGTAATTCTTGAATCTCTTGATTCCTATGAATAAAATATTTATTTTATTAGTGGGTCTTCATATAAAGTAGAAGTTTTAAATTATTAAATGAGACTATATTAGATTTATTATTGATTTCTTTTTTATTTACTTAGATTATGATTTTACATCTAATTCTACATAGTTTAATATATATATATGATGACATATAAAGGTCTATTTGTTGAATATATTAGTGATTAATGGAAACTATGTGAAAAAATAAGTACACTCACGAGTGTCCTATAAAAAATAAATCTTGTCTGGGTCTTTCTTAAGTGAAATATGGGTGGTTTTTCCAACACATTACACACAAGGAAGTAGGTTATACCAATTAAATATTTTTATTGTTTTTTTACTCCCCAAATTTACTCAATATTGGGTGTATGGTGAAATGTTTTGTACCATTTCACTCTTAGGTTAATTAGATAGGGAAAAAATACCATGAAATATGTAATAACAATCCAAGTGGATAGCCAGCCTTGAAACATAACATTTTAATGAAATTTTCTAGTAATTATTTCTTTTAAAATATTTCTAAAACCAATTAAAATAATGAAATCCATTTTGGAATTTAATGGGAATCAAATTTTAGTGTGCCCCACTCTAGAGACAACGCATGGTTCCTACTCGATTATAAATGAGCTCGAAAAATAATTAGTTTTTCACACCATTTAATGGTTGATTTTTAGTTTTTATACTCTATTTTGGTCAAATAATAGACATTGTACAAATCCATACAAGATAAATGATATATCATGACTCTATCTGTAACATATAAAAAATGTCATTTTTGTGGATAGAATTTCACCAAAATATTATTCTTATATCTTGTCACATGTGTTGTAATTTCTATATCACTTATAAGGATGGAATTTTTAGAAAAGATTTAAATGAGTTAAATTTTTAAAAATTAATCATATTAAAATTCATCTTATGTGTTTTATTTTCTTTATATAATAAAAAATAAAAATTTACAAATAAAATAATTATTTTCAAAATAGGTCATTTTCCACCTTTTTAGGGTGAACCTTTTTAAAATATATTTTTCAACACATTTATATGTTATGATTGAAAAATAAACGTCTTACTAGAAATCATAGCATCATAATTTAATCTATAATAACATTCAGTATTTTTCTGATAAGTTTTATTTTTTCAAAAATAGTGAAAAAATAATGTAATTTATCTAAAAACTACTTTTCCATAAAATTTATTCATAGTGTTACATTATATTTTTTAAATGGTTTTAAATTATATTTAGATTATTATTTTAGCATATAATAAAATTTAGAAAATTTTAATCAATTTCACATTGATATTGGATTTAAAAACTTTGGGAACTTTTGAACTTTTTTACTTTAAAAAGATGTTTGACATTCTGTCAACAAGGTTATTTTTTAATTATTTTCTGAAAGTTTATTTTGGGGATTTTTTAATAATATATTTAATATTTTGAATTAGAAGTTCAAAATTTAGTAATTATGTCCCTTTAATATTGGTAAATTATGAATATTAACTTTAGTAAAAACATTATTATCACACTTAAAGATGAATCGAGTAATTAAGGTTAAAAATAATATTAAAAATATTACAAAATTACACTAATACTTGTTCTAATTTCCTTGGATGAGTTTTTAAAGACCAAAAAAATAATTGGTCCAATCATTTATCATTTTAATCCAATTTAATGAGAGTAATACATTTATAATTTTATATTAAAAAAACTCAATTTTGTCACACTTTTGTTTCTTACAAGTGAAATATTTTTAGTATGAGACTACACAAGGGATATTTTTCACTATAAATACTATTTTGAATGTTAAAACAATTATATTTATCATTACATTTTTTTCATTTTTTATTGAATAAATTATTAACATAAATTATTATAAAATAACGATGTAGTAATTGTTTAATTGAAGTTAATATCAAATAAATGATATTAAGAATATCAAAATAAATATTATTTTAGATAATTAATCTCAAACATGGATTTTTTATATTACATTTACATTTTAGTGATTTTTGATAAGTGTAATTTTCAAATTTATCTTATCGTTATGATCTATTTAAAATATTAATTAAAGAATATTTTATAAATTAACATTATTTATATTTTTTTTAAATATTATTTTATTAAATGATATAAAATTGATAAATAATAAATTCTTCCATAAAATTGGGATTAGTTTTAAAATTTCATCAATTACCCATTTATTGGTTTTTTGGTATTTTATCGTAATTATATTTACCCTCAAACTCTAAATTTCATAATATTAAGGTAAAAATTAAAAAGGTAACAAAATGGTTAAAATAAGAATATAATGAAAAAAATGTAGAAGCGTATATAATTTTCATTTGATGGAGGTAATATGACCTAGAACAATCCTATATTCTATATAAATAATATGGAACAAATTTGGAAAAAAAATTAAATTAATTTCATTTAATTAATTATATAATTCCTATAGTGCCCCTCCCTTCCCCTATAAAAGGAAACCCATTATAATAATTTATATACACATAAAAACCTATTTGGTTCATCCAATATCTTCCAAATTACCTTAATATAATCCCTCCACAAATATTAGAGGCCTTAGTTTTGGTAGATCACCCACCTTATATTTGTTAAGGTTTTAATCAAATGGGGTCTTCTTAAATAAAGGTATCATTTTTAATTAAGAGTTTCAATATTATTTCATCATCCACTTCCTTAAAATATTATCCAACCATGATTAAATAATATATTCAATATACTAAAAATACTGATATTTTATTATGTTAATATCACAACCTAAATCTATCTCCACCTCAATCAAATGGGAAAATAAATATTTGTTCATGTGTTTAGGACATATTTATCATTATTAAATAACAATAAATCATTTATCTTCATAAATTTCCATACAGAAAAAATTATAACTTTGTTCGTGTATACATGTGAACTATCACCTATATGAAGTGATGTGGTTATGTTTTTTCACCACATCAAGATGAATTATTTATATAGGTATATTTAAATTATTAATATAATATTAATTATAATATTATAATTATCTAAATATAAATAACACTTAAATTCATTCCATAGTTATCATTAAAAAAATGAAAAATGATGCTTAATAGTACATACAACTGATGGTCTCCATGATTAAAATGCAGATAATTTTGCATAACCATAATTAATGGTTTGATTTAAAAGTGTAAATTTTATATAAAAATGACTAAAATTGCATGAATTAGATGACTTAATAATGACCACTTTGACAATTTAAATCATACCGAATTCATTTTAAACTCGAGCACCAAATATTGTCAAAACAGGCAACATGAACATAAATAATTATGTAACTGTTATAACATGATAACATGGTAATAAATGATATAATATGAATACTAAACATGAAAATATTCTCATGAACGTTAATTATTAACAGAATTTTATTATTTAGAAATAAAAAGTACATATGTGATGAATAAGACACAAGGTAGGGGACTCTTTAACTAAAGAATCGTTTTAAAATTTTTAATGATGTGTTCCACTAAATAATTAAATATGATTTCCATGTTTTAAAAATAGTTTTTATGAGTGAATTTATATATGAATGAATGTTTTAAAGTCATAATTTTTAATTTTCTTTAATAAAATTCGAAGTAGTATGGAAAACTTTGATTTAAGAATAACATTTAAATGTTTAAAATGAGTTTTTAAAATAGATTTATTATTTCTATAACGTGGAAGGTTTTCTAATAAATGAAAATGAAATTTCGAGAGTTAAATGTTGAAAATTAGAAGCTTTAATTTTTTATAATTATATAATGGTACTTCAACATTGGAAGGTTTCGTACCTGATAAACCAAGAACAGTTGTTTCCATGACAAACCAAGGATGGGGGTTATGTTATAACCTCCAATTAATTAAGTATGGAAGTCGACCGTATTTCGATTCCATTTTTATGAGTGACATGTATAGATGTTGGTCATATGGTTATTCCATTTGTAAGAGTGACTTGTATAGAATTTGACCACATGATTATTCCATTTCAGTATTTTCTTATGTTACTGAATTATCTTTTATATTATTTGTTAAGAATTTTCATAAAAATTTGTTTTATTTTCAAAAGGTAATATAATGATCCTATGGAAATGATGGTCTCCATATCTGAGTAATAAGGATTATTTTAAGGAAATATTTTAAATGTATTCATTTGACTAATGGATTCTATTTTTAATGTATTTTACAAAGATTTAGTTCTCAAACCATGTTTTAAATAGTTTTTTTCAAGGTTAAAGAAATTTTTGGTTCAAGGAATAAATCAAGGGAAATTTTTGCATAAATATCAGCATAATAAATCATATTTTCCTTTAAATATTTGTGTTTTATTGATGAAATCAATGCAATATAAAATTTTCCACCTGTAATATACGGGTTCACTATATACGAGTTTTTCCTAATTATCTAAAACACTAAACCAAAAATATATTTGGGAAAATAATGTTATTTATAGATATAAAATAACTATAATATGTAATATTTATGGTGGGGTCGTCACATTTGGTTTCAGAGCCTGGTTCAAACAAATTATGATATTACGATGTTTTATTATAGAGATGTGGATATAATCACAAGTTTATAATTTTCAGTTTGATCATAAGTGTAATTTTATAGAACCCCATTTTGAGGCTTTATGTCATGAAATTTTTAGGCGGCTAACGGTATTTCTGAAGACATTTATTTTTTGTGGTAATTGTGGTTTGTGAAAATTTTTTATGAAAAATGAATGGTATGAAATAAAAATTGAGATTAAAACATCTTAAGATTATTTTATAGGACTTTATCATATTTTGGGATAACTATAATATTTAATTAAGTTTAGAAAAAGGAAAACCAGTAGGATGGGTGCAACCTGTCATGTCTGGTAAGGCCGTGGGAATCGAACAAAAAATTGATTGACGACAGGGGTTCATCACCGACCACTGGCCAAAGTGAAGTCCTAGTTAGTATAACGTTTTCATTTTAGTTAAATTGTTTTTTGTATGAATAATACATTTAATTTTTTATGATATCATTTATTAAATAGATAACCACAAGATTGGAAAATGATAGCATGATTAAGTTATTAATGTAATTTTAGAAGATGTTCAGCATTTTGGGAACCATATATGGTCAAGAAAAACAAAATACACTAATATTTTATTTGATAATTAAAGGTTGAATTATATTTTTTAATTATATATTTTTTATTTTAGGATTAAGTTTATTCAAATTATTTTTCAAAATAATTAGCATTTTTTGGAGACTACCTAATTTAGGAAATTAAATTTTTGTTATGAGTATTTAAGAGTGGTTGATATTATTTAGAGATAATTAATAAAATTACCTTGGAAACCTATGTGATCAAATCCTTTGGAATTTTGGGTTTCAATCTAAGTTTATAATTTTTTTCAGGAATTTTAAGGACAATTATTTTTTGAATAATCGATGTTGATCTTTGGGTATTACTATTTAATTTTAAAGATTATTGTGTTTTTTCATCGTATAAGGTTTATTATTTACTGAAAATTATTTTATATTACACTAACCATTTTGTTCTTGGTTTTTTTCCAATTATAGGTGAAATAAATAGATAATCTTTTCTAGATTATGTGGTTCTATATAATTTCATTCCACTACTTTAGGCATGAAAAAATCATCTTGAATACTCATTATTTAGAGAAAAATATGTCTTTATAGAACAATTTGTTTGAATAATGAATCACTACTTTTCAAGTATCTTTCCATATTTTTTTAGTCCATGTAATAAAACAATTCCTTAATTCTATGAAATGGATCTTAAATCATTTATTTTATATTTTTTACATTTTTTATTATGAGATTGATAAAATTTTGACCGATCAATGATTTAGGGTTTTTTGATTGCCAAATTTCTCATGTCCATGTTCTCTATCACTAACTATCATACCATGATAGTTAGTTTTATTCCATATCGTTGTTTTCCTAATTGTAACCCACCAATATTTTATATTAGTTGACATTTTTACTTACCTTTATTTATTTTAATGAGGAAGATCCATTCATCCTTTTTCAGATGTGGGTTTTCAATAAAGGTATTTTGAAAAGTCAAAATTCCTAATTTTCAATCCCGATTTCAAATTGTATGGAATAAATTCATTAAAGTGGGTATAATTTAAAATAACAAGTTCTTAAAAGAAAAAACATTATGTTTGATAGCGTACACGATATGCCACAACGAGCTTCAACGGACAACTAAATAATATTTAAATGTTACCATTAAAACAATGAAATTAGAATGGGGAAATAAACATAATTTACACAATTATAAAAATATGGTTTATACATGTATATATAATTAATTCTTTAGTGAACAATTAACTATAAATAAATTTAAAACACTTTTTAAAATAAAATAAATTTTTTTCTAGAAAACTATATAAATGTCCAGAAGTATGTTTTATACAAAAAAATAATAGATCACCCTTATTGGATTATATTGGTGATATATATATATATATATGATATGTATTTTAATTCTTAACATTCATATTATGTACTATATAGACTTGATATAAGAACAAATCCAATTTTATGAAAAAAAGAAGTATTTCTTCAAAAGGACTATTTTGTTACCTTTTTATGGTGCACTTGTTTCAAATCAAGTTTTTGATAATTTTATAAGTTACATCTTACAATTTAATCATATTACATGAAATAGGTGTATTAAAATCGACAACAGCTTAATTTTTGGGGTTTTATGAAAAGTTTCTTGTTTTGAGGAATAGTAAAAAAATAATGCATTTTAATTGAAAATAATTTTTCATAAAATTTATTTATAGTGATAAATTATTTTTTTAATGTTTTTTATGTATAATTTGATCAATTTTTTATCATTTAATCTAATTTAGGTCATTGGAATAAATTTTATATTGAAATTGGATATAAAGTATTTTTCAACTTTTGATTGTTTTTGCTTTAAAAACTCATTCCTCGTTCCTTCAGCGGGATTAATTTTTAATTAATTCATGAAATTTACATTTCTTGAATTTTAACAAATGCAGTAACTAATTGTAATAAAAAATCCACATTTATTAAATTAGTCCCTTTTATTTTGGATATTATGAATTTATTCTTTTCTAGAAAAATTAATTATCACGGTTAAAGATAAATCAGATTATTTAGGATAAAAATATTATTAGAAATATTATGAAATTACCATAAAACATGTAATAATTTTATTACATGATTTTTTTTCAACCAAAATAATACATGGTTTTAATTTATATATTTTTATGCTAGTTGGATGATAGTATGATATTTATAATATTATATTCCAAGAAAATTCATTTTTCAAACTTTTATTTATAACAAGTGAACTATTTTTCATATAGAATTATATAATGGATATGATCATATATAAATAATATAAATAATTATAAAACAATTATATTTATCATTATATTTTATTTTTATTTTTCAGGGAATAAATAATTACCTTAAAGTCTTACACAATGACGATGTAGTAACTGCTTAATTATAGGGAATATAAAATAAATGATACATAAAACAATAAAATAAAAAAATAGAAATTCATATTCCCATCATCAATATCATTATGGAATCCCTCTAACAGAGCATGACTACCAGGTAAGCCATCCCGTACAAAAATTAATGGGCCCATAATCGATAGCTGCGCCATAACCTCCCAATCTTCCAAATCTAAAAAGTCTTCCATGATATAGACAACCAACTATATCCTCATTTAAATCAATTCCTTGTAGACTATCTAGGTTCCCCAATATTCAATCCATTTAACCTATAACAAAAATCAACCAATTATCACCAATTTCATATCCAATCAACCATATCATATTGCTACCCTCAAACCCAAGGTCGTAAGGGACTGTTCCACCAATTCAATGGATAAAAATCTGATACGATCATACTAGAGCAACCAACAGATCTCCAACTTCACTAGCAAACCAACTTAACAAGAAAATCACTAAATCATAATTCCTTAAAAAACCACACATAAATGCCAAAGCTCGGACCTCCCCTCTCCGGGCCATTCCTAATCCGTCTCCGATCCTCCAAAAGCATGATGAAGGCATCACCTGGCCGCATAGGACCGAATCGAGATTCCATCCACATCAGAAAGATAAATATAAGTATATTTAAATTATTAATTTGATATTAATTATAATACAATCATCCTTGAATGATAAATAATATTTACCTTCTTTCCATAATGATCATTGAGAAATCTAAATTTTACTCATGTGTACATACAGGTTATTGTCTCCATGATTATAAGGTAGTTCAATTTTCATAACCATACATAATTTTTTGATTTAAAAGTATAATTTAGGTATAAAAATTATTATAATATCATGAATATTATTCTATAGATGATATACTAATAACCTATTTTACAATTGACATCACACCGAAGTCATTTTTGACTCAAGAACCAAATATCATCAAAACATCGAACATGAACATAAATAATTAATCAATTTTAATAACATGATAATATTATAATAATTGATATAAAAGGAATAATAAACATGAAATTTTTCTTAAGAAATTAAATTATAAAAAATAAATTCAGGAAGATAATACTCATATATGATGAATTAGACACGACGTCAGGGACTCTTTAACTAAAACATCATTTTAAATGTTTTACAGATTAATTCTACTAAAATATTATATATCACCTCCTTTTTTTCAAAATGGTTTTTATGAATGTATTTATAAGGGAATGAATGTTTTAAAATGGTAATTTTTTAGTTTCATTCAAATGCTTCAAAGTGGTATGGGACATATTGATTTTAAAACCACTTTTTAAATGTTTAAAAGGGTTTTTAAAATGGATTGTTTGTTTTTATAACATGAAATTTTTGGTATGAGTGAAAAATAAATTTTTAGACTGACATGTTGAAAATTACAAGAATTTATGTACTATGATTATATAATGGCACTTGGAAATTGGATGGGTGGTTACTTGATAAAAAAAGGACATGTGATTTCATGATAAACAAAGGAAGAGTGGTAACACTATAACCTCTAATGCATTTGGTATGGAAATTCGATGGTATGGTTATTACATTTCTTAGATTGGCATTTTTTGAATTTGGTCATATTGATATTCCATTTTTAAGATTGACATATATGTAAGTCGACCGCATGGTTATTCCATTTTATTTTTATCATAATTTATTTACTCATCATTAATATTATTTCTAATGAGTTTTTATAAAAACTATTATATTTTCAGAAATTAAGAAAACAATATTTTTGAAATAAAGATATCTTTTGTACTGTAAAATATTTATTATTGAAGAAAATGTTTTACATGTTTTCACTAGAATAATGTATTCTTTTCTTTTAAGTATCCTACTGAGCTTTTGTTCCCATCAAAATTTTTTGAAATATTTTTCATAGGATTTTTTTAATATTAGGTTCAAGAATGAGATCGAGGTAAAATTGTGAAAAAATATCATCATAAGAAATCATGTTTATTTTTAAGAATTATTGTTTAATAGAAGAAATGGATACTAATTATATGTTTCCACCATTAATTTATGGGTTCACAATATAATTCTTTTTCCAAATTCTATATAACTATAATCCTAAAATATATTTTGGAAAATAATGATATTTCTAGTTATGAAATAACTTGAGTATGAAAAAATTAAGGATGGTTCCTTACAGTTGGTATTAGATCTAGGTTTAGACAAATTTGGAGATTGTGATGTTTTGTTAAATGGTTGGGGATATCATCTGGAACTTATAATTTTCAAGTTCATTATAATTATAAGGCCATAATAGCCCCTTTTTAAGCTTTACTTTAAGAACTCTTATGGTAAAGAATTGTATTTTTAGAGCTATTAATTTTTGAGGTAATTATGGGTAACAAATTTTGGGCATGAAAAAATGGGATGTATGAGATAACATTTGCGGTTAAAAAAATTATTGTTATTTTTTAGTAATTTATCCTATTTCATGACTTCTAAATTAATTATTTAGTTTTAAAAAAATGAAAACTCACATGATGGGTGACAACCCATCTTGTCCTGTAATGTGGCGGGAATTGAACCCCCAACTGATGGGTAACATTGGTGCATCACCTACCACTGTCCTACATAAAGACCTGGTTAGTATGACTTTTTATTTTAAGTAAATTGATTTGGTCGATAACGAATATTTTTATTTTGGGAAAATATTATTTTTCTAATATATAACTAAGGGATTGGAAAATTATTCAGTGATTAACTGATTAATTATATTTTTCAAGACATTCACTTTTTTGGGAACCATGTATGATATAGATAAATAGAATACAATGGGATTTTATTTGATAATTAAATATTGAAATATATTTCGGAGGAATAAATTATTTTATTGTTTTATTATAGTAATTTTTTCTTTATGGAAATAATTATCCAATCATGGAGATTTTTTTATTAAGAAATTACATTTTTAGTATGAGACATTAAGAGTGATTGATATTATTTATAAATATTTCATAAAACTACCTTGGAAGACTATGGGATCAAATCCCTCTGAATTTGGGAAATCAATATTTTTTTAGAATAATTTTGTGGAATTTTAAGGATACTTATTTATTAAATAGTCTCTGATGATATTGGGGTATTACTATTTTATTTTTGAGATTGAAGCAGATTTCAACATATATAGTTTATTATTTATAGGGTAGTATCTTATTTGGTACTAATAATTTGATTTTGGGTAATTTATAAATAGAGTAGAAATAGATAGTTAAGATTTTTTGAATTATGTGGTTGTATATAAGATGATTATAGTGCTTTATGTGTGAAAAAATACATCCTGAATACTCATCATTTGGAGAAAGATATGACTTTGTGGTGGAAGTTGACAAAAGGATGAAACACTACTTTGTAATTAAATATATTTCCTTGTATTCTAAGTCCTAGTAGTAAAATAATTATTTAATTCTATGAAACGGGTCTTAAAAAATAAATGTTATCTAATTACTTTTCATACTATGAAATCAATGACCTTTTAACCCATCACAAATTTATGGGTTTTTTGACTATGAACTATCTCATGAACATGTTCTCTTCCACTCTCCATTCGAACTTGATGGTTAGTTTTTCTTCTAGATATGTGTTTCCCAACTTATGACCCTTATATATGTTATATCACGTTACTTTTGTACTTCCCTTACATTCCGTTTAAGTAGACGACTCATTAATCCATTTTATGATGTCGGATTTCAATAAAGGAATTTTTAAATGGTAAAACACCTAGCTTTCAATCCCAATTCAAATTATGATATTTCAATAAATGAAATGTGCGGTAATGTATCATGTGAACAATTTAAAATGAAAATTTATGTTTGATAGCATACACAACACACCACATCGATCTTAAAAACAACTAAATAACATTTAAACTTTACCATTAAAACCTAGCTATTATAATGATGAAAATGATTAGTGTTTACTAAATTATGAATATATGGTTTACAAATGTATATATAATTAATTATTTGGTGAATAAAAAAATATAAATAAATGTAAAAAATGTTTTAAAATTTAATTTAATTTTTTTTGAAAAAATATTTAAAAATGCACAAGTGTGTTTTTTAACAATTAATTAAAAAATAACTATTTTGGTATTAAATTATATATATATATATATATATTATTTTTTACCATTTATCTTATGGTTTTTTTTTCATTGATATAATAAGTAATCCATGTTTTCAATTAAAAGAAGTATTTATTTAAAGTAGTTTTTCCACCTTCTGATGGAGAATTTGTCTTAAATCTAGTTTTTGACACATTTATAAGTAATATTTGACAGCATAAACATGTTATTTTAAATTACACTATAATTTTTTTTTGTATTTTTATGATAAGTTTTAGGTTTTGACCAGTAGCAAAAACGTAATGTATTTTAATTAAAAACAACATTATCATCGAATTTATTTTTTTCTTAAATTAGATTTTTTGAAAGGTTTTAATGTATAATTAGATTTATTTTTTATAATTTAATCCAATTTCAGTAATTGGAATCTATTTCACACTAAAATTATATATCAAAACATTGTAAAATTTTGAATGTTTTTACATTAAAAACATATTTCTCGTTCCCTAAACGGGAATAATTTTTAATGAATTCATACAATTTCTATTATTAGAATTTTAAAAATTGGTTTCAACATTTGGAATGAAAAATTCAAAATTTAGAAAATAGGTATCTTACATTTTTCATCATTTTGAATTTTAACTTTAGAAATTTTTTATTCACTAAGTTGAAGTTAAATCAGTTAATTAAGGGTAAAAATAATATTATAAATATTATGAAGTTAACCTATAACTTGTCATATTTTCATTGGAATTTTTTTTAGAAACATAATTTTTAATCTGAATTTATAACCATTGGATTCCACATGGATGAGAGTATGACATTTATAATAATACATTCAATGAAAATTCAATTTTTTCATACTTTTGTTTTTAACAACTAAAATATTTTTAATATGTTCTAATATAAGAGATATGTTTGACTATAAATACTATTTTTAAAATTGAATTTTTTTAATTTTCCTGATATTTTATTTTTAAATATTTTTAAATGATTAATTATCTTAAAAGCATATAAAATGTTGATGAAATAATTCCTTAATTAAAAGAAATATTAAATAATATATATTAAAGTTATTAAAAGTTTATAATTTGATATAATTAATGTCATAAATGATTTTTTATATGAATTTCAAATTTTATTAATGTTTTATAATTATTAGATATAATTTTTATTTTTGTTATGATATTTTTAAAAATCATGCAATGAATAGTGTCAAAATTAATATTATTCATATTTTAAAATTGATATTATTTTATTAAATGATAAAACATTCTATAAAAATATAAATTTCATAAAAAAATTAGGGAAATTATAAATATTTCACTTATTACACATTTATATATATTTTGGTATTTAATAGTAAATGTATTAACTCTCAAATTGTAAACTACAAGATATCATGGTAAGAATTAAAAAGGTTAAACAAGGGTTATAATAAAAAGATAAGGATTGATAAATTGAAAAAATATATAAATAATTTTTATTTGATTAAGTTTATTATATAAAAATAATGATATATTCTATATAAATAACATTTTAACCATTTCGAATACAAAATTAATTTATATTAACTTTACATTTTGAGCGACTCCAAGAGTTCCCCTACCCTCTCCTACAAAAGGGCACCAATTCATATCAATTAAACACAATTAAAAAAACTATTTAATTTAGAAAATATCTATCCAAATTCCTTACTATAATCCCTCCCCACATTAAATACTACTATGTTTAGGCATAATATTTTCTATACAGGTGTTATGGTTTTAATCAAAGGAGATCGTCTGAAGGAGAGGTATCACTTTTATCATAGTGTTCTAATGTTATTTCTTTTTCAAATTCCATAAAATATTTATAAACCATGATTAGATAATAGAATCATTATCCATAATATACTAAGATTTTAATATTTTAATATCATCAACTAAATTAGTATCCACTTCTATCGAATGTGTATATAATTTATCATTCGTGTGTACGGCAGAATATGACCTCACGAACCAATATAATTCATTTTTCATCACAGTATCTCAATATTGTTTATAATGATGGAATTAATTTTTATATATGATATTAATGAAATATTTATCATTTTTAAAGAATAATATATCATTTATGTTCTTACCTTTCCACGAACATAAAAATGATAATGGTGTTCGTGTGTACGTGTGAACTATGACCTCCGTGAACTTATGTGATAAATTTTTCATCACCACATGACATGAATGATGTGTATATGTATTTAAAAATTATAAATATAATATCAGTTTTATTTTGATCATTATGAAAGATGAAGAATACTTACCTTTTTTCTATAACGATCATTGAAAAATGTAAATGTTACTCATGTGTACGTATGGCTTACCATCACCATGATTATAACATAGTTCATTTTTCATAAACATAAATAATAGTTTGATTAAAAAGTATAACTGATGTATAAAAATGATAATAATTTAATTAATATTATTATGGAAATTATAAAATAATGATCACTTTCACTATTGACATCATACCATATGCATTTTAGATTCAGGAACTGGATATCATCATAATGTACCACATGAACTTAAAAAATTAATTAAATATTATAACATGATAAAAAGGTAATAAGTGATTTAAAAGGACTAATACAATTCAAAATGTTCTTGAGAAATTAATGAATTATCATAATTTTATTATTTAATAATAAAAAAGACTTGTGTTGTTACGTCTCGGTTCTAGGTGTCGCCCAAAGGTGTCCCATACACTGTTGGTCACATAGACTCAAGCAAATTTATTCGAACACGAGAGGCTGTTGACTAGTAGATAGGGCATTGGGTGTGATAGTGTGGAAACTATGAACTCATTTGCGGAGTATTCATAGTGGAATAACAAATAATAAAGAGTACCAAAAGCAATAATACCATAAAACAATTAAACAATGGAATACTGAATGAAAATAAACTATTCAAGCACATATATAAATGATACATGTCACATATGTCTAGAAAAACAGCCAAACAAAAACAATACTAGAAATATAGTACTAAAACAAAGTACAAAAGAAACCAAACAAACTCTAGCTGCATCACACGCCTCAGATTGGTCCCATGTACTCCACCTTTATAACAATCAAGCACCTAATAACAAAGGGCGCTTTCCCTTATCTATACCTATAACCATATAGTCTGTTTCGGTCTAAAAGCAACACCCAAACAGGGTGGACACGAATCCCAGTAGGAAACCACTATAGGATCTATGCCTAAATATCATTGAGTATATATGGAAGTTAATAAGGGGAATTCAGTAAATAAACTAAGAGTACAAAAAGGTAAACAAACCTACAGTTTCCATTAACATTCATTATTATTTAATGTTCTCCATTTAATCAAGAAATTACTAAAAACAGGTATCTCAGAATACTACCTAGAAGTGCCAAATCCAATCTAGTTCTTTGTCTTGGAAATATTTCAAAATCATTCAATGTTTACATTTACCCTCTTGGTAGATCACACAGTATAACCCCTCTATCCAAAAAAACCAACAAATTGGCAAAGATACTTTGAGGAATCACTAACTGGGAATTCCCCCTATGGTATTTCCATATCAACTACAGACTCTCGAGGGAAGAACTCAACATCAATTCCCCATGTGGTCTCATAACGTAAAATATAGACACTTTGATGGATCACTCACTGTCAATCCCCCCTATGGTCTCATAGTGTGAAATATAATAGACACTCTGATGAAGCACTCGATGTCACTTCACCTTGTGGTCTAACTACACCAGGTTCTCACATCCCTCTGTAATTCAATTGTCCATATATGATGTCAACCTGCCTAAAGTAATCTCATCTACTACATGGATAGACAATTCTAATGCATATCACAAGCTTTTAACAAGAAGAAAAAGGGAATCGGTTCTATCCTATCAAGCGAGGCAAGGAAACTAGGTTTTCCTCATTGGAAACCTGGACCAAACGGCCCTAAGATTACAAAAAAGTAAATACACCCATGGAGTGTTCCTCAAACATGATATTTCACACAATAAAATAACAAAAAAAACCCTTAATCCTATAATCAATCTAAGGCATATAAAACGAGGTTCAATTTACTCAACCCAAAATACCCGAAGCATGGGTAATTGGCATGTTGGTATATAAAACTCAAATAAAAACTATGAAGGGCAACAAAAAACCTACCTCAACATTGTATAAAGAAAAATCTTGAACATCGTCCCTTGAATCAGCCTAGAATGACAAAAAACTACAAAAACATCAAAAAAGTTCATCCTTCAATAACTCGAGAGAGAGAGAGAGAGAGGGAGGGAGGAAATCAAGAGGAGTGGCTCTAGTAGAAGGAAGGACCCACAAGTGGTATTCCAACACACCCAACAGAGTTAGATTTGATGAATGGATGGCATATTAGTGGCTCAGATAAGAATCTTTCATACACCGCTCCCCTATTCAATACACAGGAAGAAGAAGACGGTTCTAGGGATTAGATGTGACCCCAGACTAATACGTCAAATAAAAGAAAAAGTTCACTGCATATTCATTTAATGTGTACACTGTGAACAGACATCAACCATCCCCTGAATTAGGCATTCTCCAAGTCGCATCACATGGCCATGTCTCAGGCGTTACATGACCAATACAATGCTAGTCGTGGAAACCTAGTACACATCGTGTACTTCTAAAAGTTCCAAAAACTATCCTTTTATCAAAAACACCTGAAACCACGATCCATAACAAAAATGAATGTCCAGGTTATTAAAAAACTCCCCCTTAATGAATTTTTTCCCCGAATTTCCCTAAAAATGTGGCGAAGAATAATCCAAGAATAGATCCAGCCACTACAATCGCACATCAGTCTCCCTCTCCCAAATATCATCTTACAGTCGGCTTTGCTGCCAAAACACCCTTACCATAGGAATAAACCACCCACAGAGAACCTTCGTGCTTTGATCAATAATCTCGATAGGTTGCTCCTCTAATGATGTTTCCACCTCTATCTCAATGTACTCGGTTTATAAAATAAGATATTTATCTAAGAAGTAATGTCGTAGCTGAGAAATGTGGAAGATGATGAGCATAGCCTGATACCTCTGAGTTATCTACAACTAATAAGAAATCGTCTCAACTCTCTCAAAAACCTCAAATGGCCTGATGTATCTCAGTGAAGGCTTCCCCTCTCTCCTAATCCTCCTATTTCCCAACCTCGGTGTGAAACATAGGAAAACCTGATCTCCATCCATGAACTCTAGAGTTCATCTCTATTGATCAACATAATACTTCTATCGAGACTATGTAGAAGCCATCTTCTTCCAAATCAACTCCAGATGTTCAGTGGTCTCCTAGACAAGACAAGGTCCCACCATAGCTTCCTCTCCTACCTCCTACCAACATAGGGGTGATCAGCATGGCCTACCATACAAATCCCCATATGGTGTCATCTGAATAGTTACCTAAAAACTATTATTGTTGGTAAACTCCACCCGAGGTATGTTCATTTCCCCAGAAACTCCAAAATCTAGGACACATGATCGAAGCACATCCTCCATCACCAAAATCATGTGATCTGAATGGCCATCTGTCTAGGGATGGTATGTTGTACTTAGAAGCACTTGTGTACCCAAATCCTTACATAGACCTCTCAAGAAATGTGATGTAATGGGGGTGTCCCTGTCTGAAATGATAGAGAGTGGATCCCCATGCAAACTTACAATCTATCAGATGTAAAAAAATCCAATCTCATTAACACTAAACTCACCTTGATCGTTATGAGGTGTGAAACCTTCGTGATCCTATCAATAAAAATAGAAACTACATCATTCCCTTGATGTGATCTTAGTAACACTATCATGAAATCCATTGCGAAATCATTCCACTTCCACTCGGGAATGGGAAACTGCTATAAAAGCCGTACCGGTAACTAATGCTTCGCCTTCACCTACTAACAGGTGGAACATCTCAAAATAAAACCAGCTACATACCTATTTATACTAAGCCACCAATACTGACGATTTAGATCTTGATACTTCTTGGGGACACCAGGATGAACTTCCCAAACTGAGGAATGAAAATCCCACCTCATCTCCTCGTGTATCTATGCTGATACCCATATGCGCCCGTTAAAATGAAATATATCATCCTTTCCTATGTTCTATCCCGGATTAGGGTCCTCTCCCTAAACACTCTTCTGTATGACTAAGCTGTTAGGATCAGATAGCTGCCTCATTCGAACCAGATCCAGTAGAGCAGAGGTAACAATTACAGAAGAAAGAAACATCTACCCATGTTTCAAGTGCACCTCCAAATTCATCTCAGAGAACATAGAAATAAGCTTCCACTCACTACTGGCCTCCTGAACTGCACGTATTTGAGTCCTCCTGCTCAACGCATTAGTCACTATGTGGACTTTACTATGTGTATAGGCAAGCTAATTGTCAAATGATTGAAGGTACACAACTCACATTCATTGTTTCAAATTCAAATCACGCTAGGTAAAAATATACATGAGTCTTTTGTGCTCATTATACACCACAAAATGCTCAACCAAAAGTTAATATCTCTAATAGTGAAAGTCATGAACAACTACGGCTAACTCAATATTGTGCGTAGGATAACTTCTCTCACGTGGCCTCAACTCTCGAGACTCATATGCAACGACTCCTTCCCCTTGTATAAGTACTACACTCAGACCGATACCTAATTCATCGAAGTAAAAAAATATAACTATTTTCAGGATCTGATAAGATCATTATTGATGCTGATGTCAACCTCCCTTTCAGCTCCAGAAGGGCTGAATCCTAGGAATATTTTCACAAGTAATTCACACCCTTCTTAGTCAGGCCCATCTATGGTGCTGCTAAGCGCGAGAACTCCTATATAAAGTGCATGTAGTAACCATCCAACCCTAGAAAACTTCATACCTCAAATAAATTCTTTAGATACTCCTAGAAAACTACTTCTAACATGTTCTCTAAGTTTACAGATACTCATTTCTCTTAGATAACTTGTCCCATGAAGTGAATAGGGTCAATCCAAAAGTGGCATTTAGAGAGTTTAGCATATAACCGATGCTCTCTCACTATACTCAAAATGATCTCAATATAGATGTCATAGTCGTATCGATTGTGAGAGTAAACCATGATATCTTCCACAAAAACCACCACATAGGAGTCCATGTATGGGTGGAATACTCAGTTCACTAGTTCCATGAAAATTTTCGGTGCGTTCATGAGACCGAACAACATAACCACATAATCGTATAGATCATACCTACTCTGAATGGAAATAAGATGTATATTTGAGGGTCAAACACGCAACTTATGATAACCAGATCTCAATTCAATCTTCAAGAACAAACTGTCTCCTCAAAGATGATCAATGAGATCATCAATCCTCACAAAAGGATATTTGTTCATGACTGTCAACTAGTTTAGCTTCTAATAATACACAAAATCTATGAGGGTATTTTCCACCTTCTTCACAAATAGAAAATGATAACCCTAAAGAGAATTACTAGTTCAGATGAATCCCTTTGATGAAAAATCCTCTAACTACTTATTTAGCTCTTGAAACTCTAGTGTATCCATATTATAAGGAGGAATGGACACCATATCTTTCCCTAGAAGAATCTCAATAGAAAAGTGTACCTCTTGATCTAGAGGCAAACCTAAAATGTCATCTGAAAAAAATTTCAAAAAAAGATCGACCACTGGAGGAAAATCCATCTGGGAAGTCCCTTGGTCATCAAGATAAAGACTTGAAATATGGGTTGTAACACCTCTCATCCCATGATGTTCGGGTCCAACTCTACTCACCTGGACATCTCATTCACCATTATGTAGAAAAAACCACCCTCTGGTGACATTAAACTCACCATATAGTGATAGAAATCGACAAAAGCCTAAAAGGGAACTAACCAGTCCATTCCAAGAATGGCGTAATATCCCATCATCTCCAAGAAAAAAAGGCCCTATATAAAGTGACATCCACCAAACTCAAAAGGGAACTCACTGCACTGATGTACATTAGTCATTCTAATCCACCACAGAGTGTCAAACATCATGATATCATCAGAATGGAAGATATAGAGCCCAATGATCTCCACAATAGAAATAGATATAATTCCATGGGAAGACCCTGTATCAAAAAGAGTATAATCTAAAATTGAGGCACCCAAAATCATACCTCTAACCGTAGAGGGTCTGGGATCATGCTCCTGTTGGATCTACTCCAGCACAAAAGCCTGACCTGCGTCGCAGCCCTGTGAAGCTATCTGAGATCCCTGAGTTGATTCACCCTATGGCTGTCTAATACCCTATGTCTGACCACTAGGGCTACAAACACCACCTTGTCCTGAATAGACTGAAGAACTCCAACCCCCAAAATGATGTAGAACTAGTGGTCATGCTCCAGTATGAGGAGTCAAAATAGATCCTCTCTCACTATCTGCTGAAAGGATGGCATTGCAAAAACACTGAAGATGCCCTATATTGGCTCAAGATCGTCACTCAACTAGGTCTATTGTGCACTCAGGGTTCTTATGTATTCGCTTCTTGCACTGGTAGTACACCACCAGGCTACCTGAAGGAAATCCCACCAACTCAGATCTCCACACATAGACTCCCTACAATGCTTCCTACTATCAGTAGAATGAGTGAAAACTCTAGATGCTGAACCGCCCTGGCCCATAGAACCAGAATCCCTCATGTTGTTCATGGTGATCAGTGCCTAGTTGACTATTGAAGATATGGAAGTCAACCTGAATATTTTAACCTGGGATCAGATTGAATTCCTAATACCATCCTTAAACATTCTCAATAGAAAAAACTCATCACCCCCTGCCACCCAGAATGGGTTTGAATAACTGTTTCTATATGAAGCGAGAAGAATACTCCATGACTAAGAGAGTACCATTCTTTAAACTCATGAACTCTCGGGCTCGGTCTACCCTCAAGGTCTACAGGTAAAAGTCGACATAGAAGGTATACTGGAACTCATCCCAATCCATAACTCACTGGAGTCCTGCCTGTGATATCACATCCAACCATCTATTGGATGAATCTTGAATCATGTAGGTTGCTATATTCCCAAACCTCTCATGAGGTGTCTTGAGATTCTTTAAGATAGACCACATTTCTTGCAACCATGACTTTGTATCCTGAGGTCCTCCATCCCCTTAGAATGTGTGAGGATTCTACTGATGAAAATTTTGCATCAACTCTTCTATAGATGGGGAACGATGCAGTACTCCTTGGAGTGTCTGCATCATTCTCATGAAGCCTTCTTGGAACTGTGCATTTTCACCTATATCTGTAATGATGGATGGTTCCATGAAGGGCACAATAGGAGGATTTTCTTGTAATCCTTGGTCTACAATTTTTGGTTTCTGATCATCACCCTGAACCTGGCGTACAACCAAAGGACATCTCAGTGGCATGACTTTTCACGGTCAACCGCACAACTCAATTCAAGACTATCAAGGATTGAAACTTAGATGTGATAGAAAGGGTCGGGAGAAAAAAAAAGTCATTTTTTTCAAAACTGGGTTATATGGCATGTATACGCTCCACACAATGTATTCCCTATGGTTTAAACATCGGTGTGTACCTCTGCCATCCCTTGTCGTGTAACACCCATACACACAATATGTTCTCATTGAGACACGGTGTGTACTTGAATCATTCCCCCATGCCTGAGTATCTCTGCATGGATAACCACACGGTTCTCCCTAGGGTAAAACTACACGACGTGTTCCCCCTAGACACGGTGTGTACCCATTATGTTCTAACCACCCGGGATGTTAGTCACACGGCTGGAGACATAGTCTCAACAACAAGGTGTGTACTCCCAGTGCATGGTGTGTTCCACCAAACTTTTCCCTACCCCTTGTCTCTTACCATATATGCAGTCAAATGGGTAAAGACAACACAGTATGTACATATAGTACACAACGTGTACATAATAATTTTTTTTTCTTCTATAACTGAAGGATATAGGACGTGAATTTAAAATCACACGTAATGTATTCTTGGTTTTTTGGACAATAATCCTCAAAAACTATTCGGGAACCCCATAAAATACTAAAACAAGCATTAAAGTGCTAAATGAAAATCCTTGGGGGCCCATACTCCCCAGGAATAAAATCTCGGCATCATCTTCAAGTCATATAATAACATAATTCTATTAAAGTTCAATATGATCCACCAAATTCTGATCCAAGAGGTCCTATAACACCTCAAGGATCAACGTTTGGCGCCCATTCAAATGAAACATTAAATTCTACAATACCCTATCAAAAGAGCAAGTATTCTATCATGGAATTTATCACAATAGCTTTCATATCTCACACAACATATATCACAACCATATGCAATCAGAAATACACCCTATATGGCATGAAAAGAATGCATGACATGTGATCTCTATCAAGAAACTAAATGATGAATGAGATGGAAGACCCTCATCTCATCTGGTTACAATAGAAATTAAAACTCAATGATATAAATTATAACAACACAAAACATGTGCATCACTAAAAAGTACAATAAAATCAACTATATCAATTGAAAAACCAGAAAAATTGTAATAATCGATGTAACTTGGATTTTCCCTATACACGGGTTAGTTATTTTCAGGCACAACTTATTACCAACTACCTATTCCTTCATATCGATGTCTATAGTCTCCAAATAGTAATTCAAAGAAGAAAAGAATTATTTTGATATAACTTTGTAACATCCTGGATCTTGGAGCCGCCCAAAGGTGCCTCGTACCTAGTTGGTCACATGGACTCAAGCACATTTCCCCACAGTTTGGAGAATCAAAACCTCCCATTCATACCACATTGTAACATCCTAGTTTTTGGTGATGCCCAATGGTTCCCTATACCCGGTTGGTCACATGGCCTCAAGGGCATTTCTCCAAATGCTAGAGGCTGCCGACTAGCAACGAGGGCCTTGGGTGTGATGGTGGGGAAACTATTCCCTTATTGGAAGAGTATGCACAACATAATAAAAAATAATAAAAAATAGTGGAATAAATAATACTATAAAAAAAGTAAACACCAGAAGACTGAATGTTAATAAATAATAGGATCACATATATAAATGATGCATGTTACATTTTTCTAGGAAAATAGCCAAACAAGTCACAATTCTAGAAATACAGTACTAACCCAAAGTACAAATGAAAACAAATAAACTACATCTGTATCACAAGCCTCATATTGGACCCATTTTCTCTATCTCCATAGTAATCACACACATGATAAAAAAGGGTGCTTGTCTTTATCTATACCTACAACTATATAATCTGTTTGGGTCCAAAATCATAATCCAAATTAGGTGTGAGGTAAATTAAAAAAGGAAACCACCACATGATCTATGCTAAACTGTTAGTGAATATGTATAGATGGTAATAATGGAAATGCAGCAAAGAATCTTGAAGTACACTAATGTAAACTATCCTAAAATTTCAATTTACATTCATTAGAATTTAATGTTTGTCATTTAATCAATTATGTATCAGAAACAAGTATCTCATAAGACTGCCTAGCACGACCAAATACAAGTAGGGGATTTGTCTTCGAAGATTAATCATGAACATTCAATTTTTACATTAACCCTCAGGATAGCTCACACAGTCTTACCCCTCTTTCCAAAATATAAAATAAATAGGCAAAGACACTCTGAGAAAGTAAACGTCGTCAATTCCCCCTATGGCCTTTCCACAAGAACTACAGACTCTCTGGGGAAGCACTCCACATTAATTCCCCATATTGTCTTGTAATATAAAATATAGACAATCTGAGGGAGCACTCACCATCAATGCCCCATGTGGTCTCATAGCATGAAATACAACAGACACTCTGAGGAAGCACTCAACATCAATTCCCCCTATGGACTAATGACACTAGGTTCTTAAAACCCTATGCAATTCAGTCATGCATATATGATATCAAGACACCTAAAGAAATCTCAAATACTACATGGCTAAAAAATTGCAATGCATATCCCAATAATATAACAAGAAGAAAAATGAAATCAGTTCTATCATGTTATTCAAGGCAGAGAAACAAGGTTTACCTCATACGCCTCCTAAACCAAACAACCCTAGACATCCAAACAAGGAAACTCACCCATGGGGTGTTACTTAAACATGAAATTTCACACAATACAAAAACATCAATCCATTAATCCAAAAATAAATCTAATGTAAATATAATAGGGTTCAATTTCCTTAACCCAAAATACCTAAAGAATGGGTAATCACAACGTTGGCATATAAAACTCAAAGACAAACTATGAAAGGAAACAAACCACCAGCCTCGATATTGTACGAACAACACTCTCGAACGACTGCCCTTGAATTGTCCTTGAATGATGTAGATCGACAAAAAACATCCAAAACATTCCACCTTAAATAACTCGAGAGACAGAAGAAATCAGTTGGGGAGGATCTATAAGAATGAAGGACTCAACGGTGGGATAGCAATACCCCCCCCCCTGATGTTCGATTTAGAGAACGGAAGGCAAATCAGTGGCTCAGAGAATAATAGGTTGAACATATCTCTCTTATTCAATACATGGGATAAAGAAGAAATTTCTCGGGATTATATGCAACCCCAGTCTGATTCTTCAAATAAAATAAAAAGTACATTGCATGTACATTTAATGTACACACCATGTACATGCCTCAACTAGCCCCCACTTTAAGCGGTCTCCAGGTCACCTCACTAGGCCATGTCTTTTCAATTACATGGCCAGTACATGGATACCTATGGAAACCCAGTACCCAACGTGTACTCTTAAGTACAGGGTGTGTACTTCTAAAATTTCCAAAAACACTCTTTTTTCTCAAAAACTCCCAAAATCAATATCCATACCTAAATTAAATTTCCCCAAATGCTAGAGGCTTCTAACTAGCAGTGAGGGCCTTGGGTGTGATAGTGGGGAAACTATGACCTCATTGGCAGAGTATGCACAGCATAATAAAAAATTATAAATAGTATTAGAAGAAATAATACAATAAAACAAGTAAATAGTAGAAAACTGAAAGAAAATAAACAATTGGAGAACATATATAACTGATTCATGTCACATATGTCTAGGAATATAGCCAAACAAGTTTTAATGTCGGAAATACATTACTAAACAAAAGTACAAAATAAAACAATTGAACTTTATCAAAATTACAATCCTCATCTTGGTACAATGATCTCTAACTCCACTACAGTCAAGCACCTGATAATTAAGGGCGCTTTTTTATCTATACTTTCAACCATATATTTTTTTGGGTCCAAAAATCATGACCCAAATAGGGTGAAAGATAAATCCCAGTAGGAAAACACCAAAAGATATTTTCCTAACTATCATGTAGTATATATAGTAGTTAATAATGGAAATTAAGAAAAGAATCTTGGAGTATATAGTAGTAATCAATCCTACAGTTCCATTTACATTCGTTAGCATTTAATGTTCGTCATTTAATCAAGTAAGTATCACAAACTGGTATCTCAGAAGACTACCTACAATGAAGAAATATAAGATGGTTCATTGGATTGATAAAATCATTACAAACATTCAATGTTTTCATCAACCCCCAGTGTAGCTCACAGAGTCTAACCCCTCTATCCAAAAAATGAAATAAATAATAAAAGACTCTCTGAGGAAGCACTCACAATCAATTCCCCCTATGGTATTTCCACAACAACTACAGTCTATCTAGGGAATCACTGAACGATAATTCCCCCAATGATCTAGAAATGTAATAAATAGACACTCTGAGAAAGCACTCATTGTAAATCCCCCATGTGGTCTCTTTTCATGAAATTTAAAAGACACTATGAGGAAGAACTCAACGCCAATTCCCCATGTGGTCCAACTAATACCGGTTGTCATAGACCTGTGCAATTCAATTGTGCATATATGATATCAAGAATCCAAAAGTAATCTCAAATACTACATGGATAAATAATTCCAATGTATATCATAGGAATTTAACAAGAAGAAAATTGAAATCAGTTCCATCCAATCATGAAAGGAAAGGAAATAAGGTTTTCCTCACAGGCAACCAAGAACAAATGACCCTAAACATATAAAAAAGGAAACTCACCCATGGGGTGTTCTTTAAACATTAAAATTCACACAATAAAATAACAACAAACCCTTAATCCAAATATCAATCTAACTCATATAAAACAGCATTCAATTTCCTTAACTCGAAATAACCAAATAATGGGTAATCATCATGTTGGCATATAGAACTCAATGATAAAACTACGAAAGGAAACAAACCACCTACATAAACATCGTACGAAGAACACTCTCGAATTTCAGCCCTTTAATTGGCCTAGAATGATGTAGATCTACAAAAACATCAAAAACATTCATCCTTGAATAACTCAAGAGAGAGACAAAATCAGGAGGGGATGCTCTAGAAGAAGGAAGGACTCACTGGTTGGATTCCAATGCACCCACCGGAGTTCAATTCAGATAACTTATAACAAATCAGGGGCTTGGATAATAATCAACCATACGTCAAATAAAAGAAAAAGTACACGGAATGTTCATTTAATGTACACGCCGTGTACATTCCTCATCTATCCCCCTCTTTAGGCAGTCTCCATGTCACCTCACATGATGATATCTCAGACATTCCACATCTAGTACAGGGCTACCCACGGAAACTCGGTACACAGTGTGTGATCTTAGTTACAAGACATGTAATTCTAAACAATCTAAAAACTCTCCTTTTTATAAAAAACACCTGAAAACAAGAACCATACCAGAAATGAAGATTTGGGTTCTTACATGTGTGATAAATCAGACTCAAGGAATGGACTCTTTAACTAAAATTTCCTTTTAAATGTTATAATGATTAATTATATTAACTCATTTAATATCATTTCCATGGTTTAAAATTTTTTCTTATTAATGTATTGTTATATAAATGAATGTTTTCTAATTTTAATTTTTTAATTTTTTGTAGATGTTTTAAATTCGTAATGGTCACTTTGATTTTAAAATATCTTTTTAAATGTATGAAATTGTTTCTGAAAATGGATTGATTGTTTCTATAACATAATTTTTTTTATGAGTGAAAATGAAATTTTAAGATTTACATGTTGAAAACTAAAAGCTTTTATCTGTCATGATTATATAATAGTACATGGACATTGGATGGGTGGTTACATGATAAATTAAGGGAATTTGTTTTCTTAATAAGCCATGGTTACATTATAACCTCCAATTCATTGGGTATGGAAGTCAACTGTATGGATACACCATTTCTATGAGGTACATGTTTGGAATTCAAATGTGTGGTTATTCCATTCATAAGAGTGACTTGTATATAATTCAACTGCATTGTTATTCTATTTGATTATTGTCTAAAGTTACATACATATCTTTTATATCATTTCTTGTGAGTTTCTATGAAAATATCATGATTTTTAAAATGAAATATAATTATCTTTTTGAAATGATGATATTTTTTCTAGGGTAATAAGTTAAGTTTTCATAATATGGTTTACAGGTTTTAAATGGACTAATGGTTTCATTTTTTAAGTATCTTACTTTTATTTTGTTGTCACCCCAAGTTTAAAATGTTTTTCAAATGGTTTCAGGAAGAGTTGGTTCGTGTTTGTGATTACAGGAACATTATGATGAAATATCATCATAGAAATCACGTTTTATTTTAAATAATTTTTTTTATATAAGAAATTGATACTGGGTATAAGTGTCAAGTTGTAATGTATTGGTTTACTATGTAATAGGTTTTCCTAATTCTCTAATCCTAAAATTTATTCCATAAAATAATTTTATTTCTTGTCTTAAAATAACTAGAATATGTAATATTTAAATATGGTTCATTAAATTACAAGTCAGTGTGATTGTAAAACAGTTTAATTAGCTCTATTATTCTCTTGAATATTTTAATAATAATAATTCCAATGTTATGTATTCATAGAGAAAAAAGGGAGATTTAACTTTACTAATTATTATCAAGTATATCATTTGATATATTGAATACATTCATTTATAGAGTATCTTTCTTAAATTAAAATATTTCTAATATTCGTAAGGGTCATCTAACATTAAATTTTTCATGTTTTAATAAATTTATAATGACTATCTTATTTATATTAATTTTTATTGAACACTTTAGTGATCACATTATCTTTAATTTGTCATCATATTATGAATTAAAAGCTCCAATAGTATCATGATCAATATATAAAAAGTGTAAAAGTAAAATTTGGTTTATATACCAATTCATTCCATAATCTATTTTTTTTATTATTTGAAAAAACCACTTTATGGGTAAGTGGGAACCGTACATGATACACCAGTACACAGAAATCCCAACTCCCTTAAAGCCAAACACACTACATTCAAAATAAAAAAAATCAACAAAACTCCAAAACCACCTGGAACCATGAGCAAACCCATATCAATACACAAACCCCCATCCATCACGAGCAGACCAAAAAAACTCAAAAGTAGCGCCAAATTCAATTTTTAAAAATTCAATTTTCAAAAAACCGTCATACTAAGACCAGTATCATCGCACCATCTACATGCCTCCAAAATCACACTGATAACCAAACTCTTAAACATGTAGGCCATGTTCACCCTTCCATTGCAGATTGACCATGAACCTCAAAATCTAATCACATTGAACCACCGCTGTCGACAGGCCCATCAACACTGTCGTGCACCCCACCAGAGAGGAAAACTAGAGAAAGACCATCACTGTCAAAGTCGTCATGTAACCATCAACATCTTTTTCACCACGCCATTGAAGTAGACTATCGAAAGAAACAAGCACAGAGACTCACATGAAGGACACCCCAGCACACCATCTCCATCAGCACCAAGCTAGAAAACCCACCTGTAACTTCTGAAATACCCATAGAACCCTCCATCAACATCAAGAATCTCCCTTACAAGGAACGATCCATGTAGAAACCGTCGAGCCCCCCCCCCCCCCCAAAGACCTCAACACGCATCCACCGACGACCTTTGAGAAGCACGTCCAACAGAAACCCTTGGGTCAACATGCCAAACCACTGAAGTCATCATCCTCTCCCTCCTAGAGCCTATGAAGAAGAATAAACCTTGAGATTCCAGAGAATGATCAAACCCACCTCCAAAAGCAACAGGAATACCACACCAAGAATCCTCCTTGGAAAGAGTGGACGAGACCTGAAGCCATAGTAGGGTGGGCACCCAGAGACCTTGACGGAACTCAAAATCAGATCTCTGAGGCAAACATCCAACCAACAGTCCTAGAAGAGACAAAAAATCCCAAAGAACCCCAAAATGACAGCAAAATCAACCAAAAGAGAAAGAAGAACAATGAGGATGAAACCCTAGAGGGAACCCGAGCTAGAAGTAAACCGGTATTGTACTCAAAAGAAATTGAGTTTGAAACCCCAATCAAGAAAATATTGAATAAAAGAGGGGGGGAACATGGAATAAACCCAACAAAACCACATCCACCGAACCTCAAACCCAAAACCTATGTGAATCCATCACTCGAGATCTAACCTGGAGAGGATAAATAGAAGGAAAATATCTCTCACTCTCTCTCGAATTTCTTTAATTTGTATAAAAAATAAATCATATATTATTATCATAAAGATTGTTTTTCATTATCTATATGAATTTTTTGAATTATTGATAAATTCATTCTCTGGAATATCAAAATTTTGAATTTTTTTTTGGGATCAGAAATTAAAATTTTGAGAAATAATATTACTTTAAATATAAGAATATTGACTAATAACATGATGGATATAAATTATTAATTGTGATAATACTAATATTAGTAATAAGTATAATTATACCATTGTTAAAATATTAAAATAATTATTAATCACTAATCTATTTTTTATATAATAAATTTACACATAAATATAGTTTTTGATAGGTGTGAACCATTAATATAATAATTTTAATATTCTAATAATTCCAAGAATATCATACATGTTTCCTTTTTTTATTTGTGATGAAAATACCATATCACAGTGGTTCTAAAAATTAGTTATATTGTTTAAAACTAAGTACAAGTTTAGTTGCTTAGTTTTTTTGGAGAAAAAACTAGGTTCTTAACATAAACATGTATATATGTATGTTTGGAAATGTTTTATAAATTTAAAATATTATTTATATTATTTATTATTTGTAAAAAGATTAAAATATAAATATATACATTTTCGTATCGAATTTATGATTCATTAAAAACATTATGCTCATAAATTTTTGTGAAATTATTAAATATGTGATATATGGGTAAATAATGACATGTATTATGGATGAATTATTTACTATAGATATTGTTTATTAAAAGTTCGTATTTTTTACAGATCATTGAAAATAGATATTTGGACATCAAATTTTAAAAAAATCAGTTTTTTGCCTCAAACATCAAATAAAATATGATTAACTCTAGTGTGTGTTTATTTTTGTCGTATTATTCCCAAATTATTCAATAATTTTTTTTTGAAGTTATTCAAATTTTAATATTTATTGTTCTTCTAATGATATCTACCCATTGTGAGATTTTGCTACATTATCAACAATTTTTTTCCCTATAATTATTTTAGGGGTTTGTCCATGTAATGTCTTAATATCCATTTTATTTAAACACTTTTTAAATAATTTTTATGTCAGCATTATTATCACATTTGGAGAAATCATTTTAATCACAACATGTGGTATCATAATATATATTTCTCCAAATGTTAGTGAATTTTGTGAATAAAAATTAATTACCAATAATTATTCATTAATGAAGATAAAGAAACAATATAATTTATAAGAGGATAATTTTCTGTTATTTAGAAAAAATGGGGATTGTGATAGAGAGGAAAAATAATGTCATGAATTGGAATGTTATTTTCAATATTCAACTCGATTTAATATATACTTTTTTATGAATAATTGAGGAAAAGGGGATGGTGGAAGAATTTTTGGATACCATGCTGATGATATATCATGGAAACACACTATGAATTAAAAATAAAAACCTAAAAAATATACACTATTTTAATATTAGATCCATTAGGAGTAACCCAAAACATTGATGCATTGAATATGCTATTTTTTGAAATCATTGTATTAGGTTAGAAAATAATGTATATTAAATATTTGTATAGTATTTCCAAAATATTTTTATATTTATATAATCAACTCATAATAAACCTCAAAAAATATATTCTTATATATATGATATTATTTATGATGATATTCTTTTGGTTCTTGAAAAAGAATTTAATTTCAATAATATACATAATTGAATTCCAACTACACAACAAGTGGAGTTTATGTGTTTATAGAGGAGAAGAAAAATGCAATTCAACTATATAAAGAGAAATAATTAGGGTAGTTTCAAGTCATAAAGAAAGAAGAAGATTGTTTAATGATACTATTATATTAATAAGAGAGGGTTCAAAATTGAGTTTTTTATTAATATGAGTTAGGGAAATAAATATGATGGAAATTTATAGAAAAACTTATAGAAATGTATATATAAAAGAGAGTGATGCAGGGAATATAGCTAATGGTATATTTCACCTAAATAAAGAAATAATAATTTACACAAAATTAATATGATACATTATTCCCTAAAGGTAATGGTTGGATTAATATGAACTTTTCATGGGAGGACTTATACACATGAAAAATTATTGATACCATGTAATTGAGGATTCATGGAAGTATAATATAAATTATTTATGAAGTTTCAAAAGTAATGATTTTAAAGAATAATATAAATTACTTTTAGTAATTTGAAAACCACAGGTACAAAACTAAAAATACAAATGGTTTGATGAATATTTTGGGAGGTTCACCTGTGATTAGTAAGACTGAAAATATCTCGACGGACTTATATAATTTACTCGGTGAATCCTATAATAATAAATACATATTAATCACATTAACTACCTCAATATATGTATTCATGATGTTATTGAATCTAAAAAATATATCAATATTTCCTAAAAAGTGTTGGATATTCCTATCAATATTGATATGATTCCAAAACATATAAAAGTATCCTTACTCTTTTGTAAAAATTATGTCATTAGAAATAAATACAGGTTAAATTTATAAATATCAATTAAAGAGATAATGGGGATCCAAGATTTTATCCAATATTATATTTTTAATGAATAATTTATACATCAAGGTGGATTAAAATATATTTTCTCAATTTTTCAAAATTATATAAAAAGGTGTTGGGTGTACCAAAAACATAGTATTGAAGTGATTTTAAAATTCATAAAAATATTTAGATCATTAAAGGGATTGGACTCTGAAAAATAAAAAATATAAATAAATCCACACTGATGGAATATATCAAATTGTGATGTTTAATATTTTCTATCAAATAGAAGGAATCAGTAGATAATTTACTCTTCAAAAAATAATGGAATTGTATGGTGAATAAATATTAACCTATCTGATATAAAAAGGGAGATTTTGAATTAAAGAAGATTAACCATGACATTATAGATAATCATAATAAATATCATATATTATGTGATTAATTTATCTTCTTTAATGAATTTTTTTCTAAAAACACAACCTGATATATAGACCATTAAATTTAATCAAAATTTTAAGTTGAAACCATTTAGAAGACTTGTATTTTAATTATTTAATTACCAAGTAATATTAATATTGTATTTTAGATCAAATAAATGTATCTTATTGGGGTATACTGATATTGTAATGAGGGAAAAAGTTTATAGCCAACTAGCCTAAAAAAATCTCAATTATAGGAATGTCATATCCATATAAAACATAATGTGAATGGTGATTGATTAATACACGGGAAAATAAATATGTAAAATTAATCACTAAAAGTATATGATGAATTAGAAAAATAAATAAATTTCATTAATGAATTACTAAAATATGATTATCAAAATCTAGATGAATCTAAGCCAAAATGGTTAACTTGGGACAAATGAGTACCAATATGGCACTTATATTATGAAACTAAGAGTGATATTGTGTCCTATTTATTGATTGAGTATAAATTTAAATCATATATTTTAGAAAATACTCTTAGTCAAGTCATATTTCAATAAAATATTTTACCTTATTATTGATCTTATAAATATATGGGTATTTTTTGAAATATATACTACGAATAATTAACAGGATGGCTAAATATATGTAAATAAATAATATTCTTTTATAGAAATTTAATTTATGAAATTTCAGGATGTTATTTATATTATAATGTCCATTTGATTATAAAGGGTAAAATAGAAAATTTATTAGTATTTGAATAAAAGTTTTACTATGTTGTGGGGTTCTAGACAAGATGTATAACCCCATATAGAACTATGATATTATTTTGTGGACATTGGAATTGTTGGTTAATATCAGGTTTTAATGGATCGGTTTATCTATATATTTTCTTAATTTATTGTTTATATAGTTCATATAGATAGATAATATGATTTATATGTTCAATTTTAAAAATGAATACTATATGGAATTGGAGGATTTTTTATCTTTAGTCCATGACATGTGATCTATTTTTCATTCTAAAGATCGATTCTAAATGGAAGGTCAATAGATAGTTACTGGGGATAAATAAACAAATTTGAAAAAACTTTTCATTGGTATTGAACTTTCACTCACATTTTGATTTACCTTCCAATAAAAGTTATTTCTATATCCTCATGTTTCTCTTCTCACATTATAGATTCCTATATTTTATGTAACATGTATAATTAAAATGATGTGGAAAAGGAATAAGAACAGATATATGGAGAGTGATGATTGAGGACCAAGGATTGTGGTGGGTATTTTATTTAAGTGAATCATGATTCCCTTTTATTTATGATATATGATATTTTAAATCATTTCATTCTTTTAAAAAGAGTGTAAAATTTATGATAACCATTGATAAATATTTTAATAGGGCTCTAAAAATGAGATTTATTGGGTGATGGTATATTTATTGGAAAATTAGTTTTGTTTAAGTGGATTGATTGATTAATTTTTAATGGGGAAAACTCTTATATGGAATAAAAAATATATTTATAATATATTTTTTATGATTTATTTTCATATTTGAAATAGATTATAATTTATTAATAGATATTTTATTTAACTATTCTGGTGATTTTATGCATGAATTATCATTGATATTATGTATTTTCCATAAGTTTATCTTAACACCATTTTAAAACTATTGACATTGATCATACCAATTTATTACAAGGGTATTTCGAATTTGGCATTGGGGGTATATCACTTTCTTAAATTATTACACTAAATAATTATATATGTATGTAATATGACATTGTAAGTTACATGGGGTAGAAAATGTGGAATGGGGGGCATTTCCTATACCGCTAAATATAAACATTTATGACATGATTGACCTGAAAATTGTATATACATTTATACAGGCCATGCCTATAGGGAATAGTCCACTATAATAAAGCCTATGGTCATTCCATATCTTGAAGGGGGGGTTCCACTCAATTATTTTCTTCCAATTTACATGATATGTATAATGTAACTTGCGGTATGCGATGAAAATTTTGATGACATATGAATATATAATGAAACCTTATATATTCATCTAGTATACTCATTTGGATTTGTGATTGTGAAAGGGAGAGGTGGATGGTGAGTTTTTTTATAATTTTAAATGGTATGTGATGGTGTAAGGAATTTCAAAACATCCTATTATATAATAATCTTATATATATAGAAATTAATATTGCATGATCTATATTATAGTAGACCTCTATGGAAGGTTTATAAGAATAACTTATTTTATATATTTTATTGGAATTATAATTAATTTTATTAACCCAAATTTTTTAATCATGTGAAGGTTCTTAGGAATTTGAATTATATTGAAAATTTTACTCAAGATTGGAATATATAGGATTTATTATTTTTTAGAGTAAGATTAGTTTCGGAAAACCTACAAGATCATTATTATTATTATACATAATAATAGAAGTCATTAAGGGTTATCAGGATGATAAATATATTAAATATAATTTTGAACAAAAATGTAACACCTCAAGCTTCTGCGATACGCTTCTCTTTCAATAATGCAATAGCTTGCATTGTACGCAAGTTCGAGATTTTAACACACCGCACACAATCAAAATAGCCGTTATGAAAAGTAATACCCACCTTTTGAAATTATATAAATTTTATATTTCAAAATGGACTTAATTTTTGTATTCGGAATATCTAAATTATCCAATGTTGAATTTTTGGTATTTTTCTGAGAACTTCCAATTTTCGATGAATAGTGAAAAATACATAAAAACAACTTTTTAAATAAAAATAATTTATAGTGATAAATTATATGATTTAGTGGTTTTAAAGTATAATTAGAATATATTTTAACCATTTTATCCAATGGTGGTCAATATAATTAATTTCACTTTGAAATTGGACATAAACAATTGTCAATCTTTTGATATATATTGTTTCTTAAAAACACGCTATTTGTTGTGACAGTGGGAATTAATTATTAAATTAATTAATTCAAATTATATGTTTTGAATTTTTTAAAATATACATCATTTTTGAATCAGTAATATCAAATATAGCTTAGGGTTAATTTTTGTTACTTTTCTAAAATACATCAATTTTTGATGAATAGTGAAACCACTAAGTGGTAGTTAAAAAAGTAATTTTTCATTTAAATGAAACATTACCACTTCTGTGGATTCAATTTCAAAAATTAGACATACATGGTTATCATTATTAAGTAAAATGTGCTTCAATGGGATGAAAATGATTTTTGTTGAATAGTAACTTTTAAGTTTTATTAATCGCGATTAAAGGTAATTAGTGTAATTTAAGGTAAATATAATGTTATAATAATAAGAAATTACATTTAAACTTGTCCTGTACTTATTTTATAGGTCATGGAAGACCAAAAAAATCCATGGGTCAACTTGGGGACCCCATGGAGCCACTTGGGTAAGAAAATGACATTAATAACTTTTTATTTAAAGAAAAAATAAAATCGTCACAAACATGTGTTGTTTTACTAAAACAATTATTAGATGGGATTATATAAGTTAACTTTTTGACTATAAATATTCATTGGAAAGATAAAAAATATTTCCTACATCATGGTTTTTTTTATAATTTTTAGACATTAAATAAATTAAATTTTTTATGACACCATGATGATGCAGTTATTACCTCATTAATTAACGATTTAAATAAAATGAAAAGATAATGTAAAATCTAAGACAAAAACTTGTCAAAAACCTATTTTATTAGTATATTTCGAACCCTTATCACCTTATCCTAGAAATATATAATTGTGGGACCATATAAATTCGAAATGAACTTCATAATAATGTAACATTTCATGACTTTCCAAAAGTACCCCTCCTCTCCTCTTATAAATAGGCCCCACCTCTACCACCTTATTCACACCTTCAAAGCCATTTGGCTTGGCCAAACTCTGACCAAATACTCTATAAACTTCCTTATATTAATCCTAGAATCCTCACTTTGGGCAGAAGTCATCCCAAGGAAGCCTTTGGCTCAAATCAAAAAGAGTTACCTGATTTTAAGGTAATATCTTCTCTTATGTTCTTTTGTTTTATTTTGCTTCTCCAACCCATTAAACTCTTTTTATTACTTTATTTTATAAAAAAACAGTTTCTTAAATATACTAGGATGTTTTTATGAGAAGTATTTGATTTAAACTTACACACACCTTCGTCTAATGGTTAAAGAACATATTGTTTCTTTGGGTGGTGAATTATTGTCTCACGAAACGATGATTGTTCAATATTCTATTAACACCTCTCATGGTGGCCATTAAGATGTCACTATATTTATATATGATATATATTATGTCTATTTTTTCCTTATGCTTCTGTATTTTTTATTTATGGCATACCTTTAGGATTTCCATTATGGGTAAACGCGATAATTTCATTTTAGGAAGTGCGGACTACCGCCCCCTCAAAGTGATTTGAATCGCTAATGCCATATGTGCGACGTAAAAAGGATGGAGTAAATGATATTATATATAATACTATACAGGAATTATAATATACCTTTATATCATTATAATTTCATTCCATTAAATACGAAATAGAAATGAAAGTAGCGTTCATGCGTACGTGCGTCTTACCGTCTCCATGAACGGTGCATTTCATTTCTTACCTCTAAATGTTATGTAATATTATAAATTAATATATATACTGGATATATATGATATATATGATATCTACATAATGAATATAATTCTGGATATAATGGATATTTTACCACATGAACAACTTGTAATTATAAAAAGTTTATTTTTGACTCAAGTACCAAAGATCGACAAAAGGACCGTTATTAACTTAAATAATTACATAATGTTCATAACATGGTAATATGTGATATAAAAGGAATAATTAACTTGAAAAAGGTTCTTAAGAAGATATAAATTAACTCTAGTTTATTATTTATGAGGTTAAAGAACGATCGAGTCAAGTCGGACACGAGGTAAGGGACTTCGTCTCAATCTCCTTTCATTGAGGCATATTTTGTTTTATACAAAAATTTCTTTTATACGGTGTATAAACCCCTTTGAATTTTATGTTTAATCAAAAGGAATATTTTTTATATATGAAGCATTTTACTAAATGACAAAAGGGAATGTTTTTTTGTCGTACGTATGCGGTGACAATGACTTCTTCGCAATCGTGACCATTATTTGAGTTTAGACTTACCCTACAAGCAATAACTTTTTTAAAAATGAAAAATAAATACCAAGTTATAATTTTATTTTATTTTGGTATTGAAAATGGTTTTGATAATGTTTTTATTATATCAATGTGTTGTATTGATATGTTATGATTGAAATGTGGAAATGTTATGTTTCCTTTATGCATGTTTTATGTGATACGATTATGTTATGATTTATGATATGTTTAAACCTGTTCATATGAGGAATGCATTAGAATAAATAAGTGACGGGTGGAGCACGCTATAGATCCTCGATGCATCGGTAGGTCTCATTAGAAAAACTAGTGTCTTGTCATGAGGCCTTGACAAAATCTTATTTGTAGTCTTGGCACGAGGCCTTGGCTACATGGTTATGATAGTCTGGAATTATGCATTCCATCATTATGAAAGTGGTTATTAATATTGCATGTGATTATTCGACTAGTAGAATATCCATGTGAATAAGTAAATTGCATTATTTCATTTTTTTCAATATTATGCTGAATTTCAAGTTTAAAAGTATTTTGTTTTAGTTATACATTGCCTTAAATGTTTATGTTTATTTATGAAAGTTTCCGCTATATTGTTATCCTTACTGAGTATCTGCGCTCACCCCTTTCTATGTTTTATTTTTCCCAGGATGTGAAGAAATATTTTATGACTGACCTGTATGGATAGTCTGAAGGGGATATGAGTGTGGAATATAGAGACTACATTATTTTAGTTTTTCACTTTATGATGTAATGTAACATTTATGAATGTATCTAGTGTTTCCAAGGCTACTAAACTAATTGGTCTTTTGAGACTTGATCTTTTTTTATCATTCCAATGTTACGTAATAATGCACTGACTCTTGGTAACTGGGGTCGGGGTGTTACAGTTGGTATCAGAGGCAGTTTAGTACTAACCTTGGAAGCTATATTTAGAAAAACTCTAATTATAGTACATAGACCTAAGGTAGATTTTGAGGATTATTATAGAATAACTTCCTAGAATATTGGTATTATAGATATTTTGTGAGTTTCTCGAGAAATACATTCATGTCTGGATATGATCAGGTAGAGATGGCTCTGGAACAGATTAACCTAGGGGTAAAACCTAAAAACACCGCTTTGAGCTAGACTCGAACGGGAACTGGTGCACGACAACGGGTCTTGCTGCACTCTTGGTTACGACACTCCTGGGGGATATGCTTCGGATAATTCCCATTTTCTTTATAAACCATTATAAAGGGTTAATGAGTATATACTTCCTCAAGGAAAACATTTTTATGATTATGGATTATATCGATAAACTGTTCAATTTATGTCAAGTATTTTACAAGTATGGAATTATGTATTTCAATTCATAAACTAATCTAGTTTATGACATTGTTTAGAAATGGTGCCTAGTGGAAGGAATGGAAACCATATCAATTCACACACTCCATGTAGGGATTGCCCTCATCCTAAAGATAATTATAGTGGAGCTGGTGATACAACTGGTGCTGATTAACTTATCATCATACTAGGAAAACTCACTCAGGTTATGAATAATAACCTTAATCGTATAGAGCACCCTGATCTGCAACGTAGAGGATCAATGTTAGACCGCTTCATTACGCAACAACTACCAACATTCAATGTGATTAAAAATCCCTTAGTAGCTGAGCAATGGATAAATTCCTTATAGAAAATATCCCATGCCTTGGGGAGTAGTGAAAGGGAAATGGTTATCATGGCCGTTTACCGCCTCACTAGAGATTTTGATCAATGGTGGTCATTGATTCAAAACACAAAGGAAGATGATGAAGTATCAAATATGGAATGGATGGAGTTCAAAGAGATTTTCTTAGAAAAATACTTTCCTCATGACCATCGAGCAGATATGGAAAGGCAATTTCTGAGTCTGAGATAAAAGGAGGATGAGAATGTCGCAAAGTATGAGGCCAAATTTACAAGGTTAGCGAGGTATACTGTAGATTATATATGTAACCCAAGAAGTAAGATTGATCGTTTATTTAATGGGTTAAAAACATTTCTCCATCGAGCTTTAGTATCACAATCCTTCTCATCGTACGAAGATATTGTCTCGTGTGATATCAAGACATAAAAGGAATTTTCTAAGTCTTATGACAAAAAAGTAAAGCAAGAGAAGAAGAGAACAGTGGAGCAAGATACAGATAAAGGGAAAAAGGGAAAGAAGGATTTTCCATTATGTGATAATTGTGGGAAGAATCACCCCGGTACTTGCCTAAAGCGAATGGGAGTTTGTTACAAATATAGAGAAAAAGGTCACCAGGCTCATTATTGTAAGGGAAATAAAGAGGCTATCAATGTTGAATGCTAAAATTCTAGAGAAATGGGGCATTATGAAAATGAATGTCCTAAGTGTCAGGGAAACTTACCTCAGAAAAGGCCAAGGGATCAAGGCCAATCTTATGATGTTACTACAGATGAAGTTGAATAATTATTGTATTTGTGTTTTTGGACTCAATAACTATATTATGGTTATAAGAATAATGTGAAATATATAAGTATTGTACTGCAGTACTTGTTTTTTTCATTAAGATTTTAATATGATGAAGGTAATCATATTTTTAGTATGTGAAAATCATAGAAAATTTACTTTGTTTGGGGAATCTGATGTTACAATTGATTTTGGAATTTAGAGACCTTTTAGAGAAAGTCTGGACAGATGTATTTTGGATAACTATAAAGGTTGGAATGGATTAAGTTTAACTATGGATAGTATTTTTTATGGTTAAAACATTTCTGAAGATTATTTTTAGAATATTATAATACTATAGTTTTAGGAAAAGGAAAACCTGCAGGTCAGGGGATAACCCATCACGTTGGACAAAGCTCTGGGAATCAAACCCACAACCATAGTGTGACAGGCCTTTATTACCTACCACTAGCCTACAAGAAGTCCCTGGTTATTAAAAAATATTTTTCCTAATCTAAATGGTATGTGTTAATATTTAGAACCTTGTACGATTAGGATAAATATAATATTTTTGAGTTCTATTAACTTTTGGAGTGAAAGATGGGTCTGTGGTAAAAATTTAGTAAGGAATGAATGTATACAGTACAAGTAAGTATATTTCCTTACGTTCTTAGTAAATCTCCTAAATAAATTCCTCAACTTTATGAAAGATATCTTAAAACAAAAATGTTGTCGGTTAACTTTTACTACTGGGGAATCAATGATTTTTTAACCAATCACAAGTTTTTGATTTTCTTATAGTTAACTTTCTCCTAATCCTATTTTCTATAACTCTCCATCAGACCTTGATGGTTTTTTTATCCTCCATATCCATGTTTTCATAGAATCCTAGTATGGGCTATCTCAGGTGACCTTTGTACTTCTCTTTCTTTCTTTTAAATTTATATTTTTATTAACCCTATTTCCGATATGGGTTTTCCACAAAGGTATTTTCTACTTTGATCCTTTTATTTGAAAAGAACAATTTCATATTGCAAGGATGTAATTTATTGAAGTAGGAGAGAATGTAACACCCCAATCTTCCGCGATACACTTCTCTTTCAATAATTCAATAGCTTGCATTGTACGCAAGTTCGAGATTCTAACACACCTCGACCAATCAAAATAGCCATTGTGAAAATTAATACCCACTTTTTGAAATTATATAAATTTTATATTTCAAAATGGACTTCATTTTTGGATTCAGAATATCAAAATTTTCCTATGTTGAATTTTTGGTATTTTTCTGAGAACTTCCAATTTTCGATGAATAGTTAAAAATACTTAAAAACAACTTTTTTAATAAAAATAATTTATAGTGATAAATTATACTATTTAGTGGTTTTAAATTATAATTAGAATATATTTTAACCATTTTATCCAATGGTTTTCATTATAATTAATTTCACTTTGAAATTGGACATAAACAATTGTCAATGTTTTGATATATATTGTTTCTTAAAAACACGCTATTTGTTGTGACAGCGGGAATTAATTATTAAATTAATTAATTCAACTTATATGTTTTGAATTTTTTAAAATATGCATCATTTTTTAATTAGGAATATCAAACATAGCTTAGGGTTAATTTTTGGTATTTTTCTGAAAAACATCAATTTTGATGAATAGTGAAACCACTAAGTGGTAGTTAAAAAAATAATTTTTCGTTTAAATGAAACTTTACCACTTCTGTGAATTGAATTTCATAAATTTGACATACATGGTTGTCATTAGTAAGTAAAATTTGGTTCAATGGGATGAAAATAATTTTTTGTGAATAATAACTTTTAAGTTTTATTAACTGCGATTAAAGGTAATTAGTGTAATTTAAGGTAAATATAATGTCATAATAATATGAAATTACCTTTACACTTGTCCTAAACTTATTAGATGAGTCATATCCAACTAAGAAAATCCATGGGTCAACTTGGGGACCCCATGGATCCACTTGGGTAAGAAAATGACATTAATAACTTTTTATTTAAAGTAAAAATAAAATTGTCACAAACATGTGTTGTTTTACTAAAACAATTATTACATGGAGTTATATAATTTAACTTTTAGACTATAAATATTCATTGAAAATATAAAAATATTTCATACATCATGGTTTTTTTTATAATTTTTAGACAGTAAATGAATTAAATGTTTTATGACACCATGATGATGCATCGATTACCTCATTAATTAACGATTTAAATAAAATGAGAAGATAATGTAAAATATAAGAATTAAACTAGTCAAAAATATATTTTATGAGTATATTTAGAACCCTTATCACCTTATCCTCAAAATATATAATTTTTGGACCTTGGAAATTCGAAAATCACTTCATAATAATGTAACATTTCATGACTTTCCAAGAGTTCCCCACCTCTCCTATTATAAACGGCCCCCACATCTACCACCTTATTCACACCTTCAACGCCATTTGGATCGGCCAATATCAGCCCAAATACTCTATCAACTTCCCTCTATTACTCCTAGAAGCCTCACTTTGGGCATAAGTCTTCCCAAGGAATCCTTTGGCTCAAATCAAAAAGAGTTACCCGATTTTAAGGTAATGTCTTCTCTTAAGTTCTTTTGTTTTATTTTTCTTATCCAACCCCTTAAACTCTTTTTATTCCGTTATTTTTTAACAACACCAGTGTATTAAATATACTATTATGTTTTTATGAGAATTATTTTATTTAAACTTACACACACATTAGTTTAATGGTTAAGGGACATACTATTTCTGTGGGTGGTGAATTACTGCCTCACGAAACGATGATTGTTCAATATTATTTTAACACCTCTCATGGTGGACATTAAGATGTCACTATATTTATATATGATATATATTATGTTTATGTTTTCCTTATGCTTCTGTATTTTTAATTTATGCCATACCATTATGATTTCCATTATGAGTAAACGCGATAATTTCATTTTAGGAAGTGCGGACTACCGCCCCCTCAAAGTGATTTGAATCATTAATGCCATATGTGGGATGTATAAAGGATGGAGTAAATGATATTTTATATGATATTATACTGGAATTATAATATACCTTTATATAATTATGATTTCATTCCATTAAATATGAAATATAAATGAAAGTAGCGTTCATGCGTACGTATGGCTTACCGTCTCCATGAACGGTGCATTTCATTTTTAACCTCTAAATGGTATGCAATATAATAAATGAATGTATATACTGGATATATATGATATATATGATATCTAAATAATGAATATAATTATGGATATAATGGATATTTTACCACAAGAACAACTTGTAATTATAAGAAGTTTATTTTTGACTCAAGTACAAAAGATCGACCAAATGACCGTTATTAACTTAAATAATTACATAATGTTCATAACATGGTAATAAGTGATATAAAATGAATAATGAACTTGAAAAAGGTTATTAAGAAAGTATAAATTAACTCTAGTTTATTATTCAGGAGGTTAAAGAATGATCGAGTCAAGTCGGACATGAGGTAAGGGACTTCGTCTCAATCTCTTTTCATTGAGGAATATTTTGTTTTATACACAACTTTCTTTTATACGGTGTATAAACCCCTTTGAATTTTACGTTTATTCAAAATGAATCTTTTTTTATAAGAAGGCTTATACTAAATGACAAAAGGGAATGTTTTTCTGTCATACGTATGCGGCGACAATGACTTCTTCGCCGTCGTGACCAGTATTTGAGTTTCGGCTTCCCCTACAAGCCATAACTTTTTTAAAAATGAAAAAAAATACCAAGTTTTAATTTTCTTTTATTTTGGTATTGAAAATGGTTTTGATAATGTTTTTATTATATCAGTGTGTTGTATTGATATCTTTTGATTGAAATGTGGAAATGTTATGTTTCCTTTATGCATGTTTTATGTGATACGATTATGTTATGGTTTATAATATGTTTAAACCTGTTCATATGAGGAATGCATTGGACTTAATAAGTGATGGGTGGAGCCCGCTATAGCTCCTCGATGCATCGGTAGGTCTCATGAGACAAACTAGTGTCTTGGCATGAGCCCTTGACAAAATATTATTTGTAGTCTTGGCACGAGGCCTTGGCTACGTGGTTATGATAGTCTGGCCTTATGAATTCCATCGTTATGAAAGTGGTTATTGATATTGCATGTGATTATTCAACTAGTAGAATATCCATGTGAATAAGTAAATGGAATTATTTCATTTTATTTTTGTCATATTATGCTGAAGTTCAAGTTTAAAAGGATTTTTTTTAGTTATACATTTCCTTAAATGTTTATTTTTATTTATGAAAGTTTCCGCTATATTGTTATCCTTACTGAGAATCTGAGCCCACCCCTTTCTATGTTTTATTTTTCCCAGGATGTGAAAAAAATATTTTATGACTGAACTGCAGGGATAGTCTGAAGGGGATATGAGTGTGGACTATGGAGACTACGTTATTGTAGTTTTTCACTTTATGATGTAATGTAACATTTATGAATGTATCTAGTGTTTCTAAGGCTGCTAAACTAATAGGTCTTTCGATACTTGATCTTTTGTGATCATGCCAATGTTACGTAATAATACATCGAATCTAGGTAATTGGGGTTAGAGAGTTACAAAAAAATACTATATATCACCTTTAGTTAAATTAATTAGATTCCTTTGAAATCTTGAGGAATTATAAGTTGGGGAAAGATTTAAATTCTTATTCTTCTGGATAAATGAACTATACCTACAAATACTGAACAAAAATATCCAAATTCCATGAAGTTATTGATTAAAAATCATGTTTGTGAGGACCTAACCTAATAAAAGATATCATAAATAATTTTTTTTTTGGTAATGGTGATATATATATTTTCACAAAAATTGACTAAGGAGGTAGTCTATTGGTAATGATAGAGAATTTACAAAATGTAATTCGATTATTCCCTTAAAGAATCTAAATATTGTACAATTGACATGAATTTTTTTACTACAAATATTATGAATCAAAACAGGTGATTATTGATGTCTCTATATATGATTGAACCTTTGAATACAATATCTTGATATTTTTAGATACATGAGAAAAATTAATAAAAGAAACTATTATATCATTGATGATAAAAATGGATTTTAACATATGTGATATAATTATACCATCTAAGATAAGTAAATAAAAAACAAAATGGAACGCCATTTCTCATAAAATGTAGCCACCCCACTTATGATATGGGAAAATTGTCACTTATAATTGATATTTTTTTATGGGAGACATCTAGTTTAAAAAAATACCACTTTTTTCGTGTTTCCATGTAAGAGGAGTGACAAGCTAATTTTATGGGAACTAATAAAGGACCAAGGGATGGTCATCCTCTATGACATCAGATATGGTTATATGGATTTCATTTCACCACTACGAAAAGAAGAAAACATCACCTCTAAAGATGAGTAATTTTATGGAATTTTTTTGATAAATAAACATCATCATTTAAATCATGGGATAATTTATAATATTTATAAATATGTGTGAATATCTATGTATACAATTGGATAATTATTGAATGTTTCCTTTTATAGTGTTTATATTATAATATTATGGATAAAATCATTAAATTACCTTATAATTTAATCAAATCACACAAAAAATAGAACTAATGAATTTATGACTCTTTAATCATGAGGATTAATATTTAACAATAAAGTGATTTGAAATAAATTAGTGTGATAAAGGGATGGATTTATGGAGACACATAGAAGTCATGAAATATGATAACCCATGAGTTTTAATACACATTATTTCATGATTTACTATATAAATATACACTTAATAAAACCCATAATATTTTTAGGCTTAGTGTATTTTCATAATTAGGTACACACTATAACCCCATGCAATATAAATACAATGACATAAGATAAAACTCTATAGAGATCATGGTCTTTGAGGAGGAATTATTTCAAAATAAAACATGATATAAAATAAAAAGTAATTGTCTTACGAAAAAATCACTGAAAATGAAAAAACTACTTCAAATGAAATAGTGAAGAACCAAAAATCCAAATGAGGTATCCTTTGTAAAATAATCTAGTAGATTGATCAAAACAACTATAGAATAAATAAATACAAAATTTCAACAAATAAATCATGAAATTTTATAAAAGAAAAATTTAGTGGTTTCACATTAGTGGGTGGTCGAATTATTCTCGTTATTCGATCATCAATTATATATATGATATAATATTAAAAATTCTTGTGAAATTCAAACAATTAAAACTCATTATGTATATTCACATTCATTATGTAAAATGACCTATTTCCACAAGCTCGTTAATAAAAAACTCATCAATATTGCTAATAAAAAATTCATTAGAAAGTGATAGTACCATTTTTATGAATAAATATTTATGATTTTATATTAAAATTTATCATCTCGTAGAATATTTAAGTGGATATACTAATATCTAGAACAATTTAATAATACATAATTAATGAACTTGTTTTTAGTGTCATTTGGATGATATAAAGGGTTATATAGATGTTTAATACTTCAAAAATATGGTAAACAATTTATAATTATGTTTATTGGATTTTGAAAATACATAATGGGTCACACTGATGTTTTTCCAAAAATGAAAGTAAATGGTTTATCATTGATTTTTTACTCTCTATAATGGTGAAAGGCAAAGAAAGGTTTTATGACGTTCCATAAAAATCATATATAAATATTTATTTTAACTCAATAATTAAATCTTAATAGGTTTAACCTTATGATTAATATTTTATATGTATAAATTAATTCATAAAAAATTAATATTTAATCTTTATTATTATCATTCACTAAAAAATGATGATTCAATCGAGGTACATGTTTCCAGTTTAAAATGAAATTTTAATAAAAAACACCACTGACATACTCAAAACTTGGAAAACACTTTCATACTGTTTTGATACTTTATAAAAACAATCAAAATGTCATTTGGAACTTGATATAATCATCTGATCCACAATCAGATTCATGGTGTGACTGTTATAACTGTAAGAGCGTCTTTTTATATAAAATTGACATTAATTTTACTAAAAAATACATCTAACTTAATCAAAATTTAGAAAAGGAATTATTATTGTTATGATACTTTAGTAAAATGGTCCATAAGTAATTTTTGATGTGTAGTAATTAGCCTCACCTAAATATGATACAAGATGTTCTCAGAATGACTCCAACTGTCTGTTATGAGTTTAAAATTGACATTTTGATACAAAAAATGTTCCACTCACTTAAAATAAAGAAATGAAACTCATATTATCTTGATAATTTAGTAAAACAATTCATTTTTTCATTTTTCATGTGTATTAAAAAGTATCACATAAATCTCACCCATGATTTAACTTGAATTACTCAAAATGCATTTCACTAATCTAAAATTACATTTTTGTAATAAAAAATAAGTTTTGTACTCCAAAATCATGAAAATCATTCAAATTATTTTGTTAAATTATTAATCCAATCCACATATCATTTTGTATGGATTTGAATTAGTTTCACCACAATTTTGTACATGGTGTGACTGGTATGACTCCAAGTGCATCATTTTATTTTAAAGTGAAATTAATTTTAGTAAAAAAGTCTACTATGTAACACCCCAAGCTTCCACGGTACACTTCTCTTAGAATAATACAGTAGCGTGTGTTGTACGAAACTTCGAGTTCTAACACACACCACAACCAATAAATGTAGCTGTTATGAATAGTAATACCTAATTTTTGAATTTTTATAAATTTTATCTTGCCAAATGGACTTCGTTTTTGGATTCGGAATATCAAAATTACCCTATGTTGAATTTTTGGTATTTTTCTAAGAACTTCCAATTTTTGATGAATAGTGAAAAATACTTAAAAACAAATTTTTTAATAAAAATAGTTTATAGTGATAAATTATACTATTGAGTGGTTTTAAAGTATAATTAGAATATATTTTTACAATTTTATCCAATGGTGTTCAATAGAATTAATTTTACTTTGAAATTGGACATAAACAATTGTCAATCTTTTGATATATATTGTTTCTTAAAAACATGCTATTTGTTGTGACAGCGGGAATTAACTATAAAATTAATTAAAGTAAATTATATGTTTTTAATTTCATAAAATATAAATCATTTTTGAATTCGGAATATCAATTATATCTTAGGGTGAAATTTTGGCATTTTTCTGAAAAACTTCAATTTTTCATGAATAGTGAAACCACTAAGTGGTAGTTAAAAAAACTGATTTTTCATTTAAATGAAACATTACCACTTCTGTGATTTTATTTTTAAAAATTATACATACATGGTTGTCATTAGGAAGTAAAATGTGGTTCAATGGGCTTAAAATAATTTTTTGGTGAATAGTAACTTTTATGTTTAATTAATCGCGATTAAAGGAAATTAGTGAAATTTAAGGTAAAAATGATATTATAAAAATATGAAAATACCTTTAAACTTGTCCTACCTCTATTGGATGAGTCATGGATGACCAAGACAATCCATGGGTCAACTTGGTGACCCCATGGCGCCACATTGGTAGGAAAATGACATTAAAAACTTTTTTATTTAATGTTAAAATAAGAATGTCACAAACATGAGTTGTTTTACTAAAACAATTTTTAAATGGGGTTATACAAGTCATATTTTTTCTATAAATATTAATTATAAATCTAAAAATATTTCCTACATCATGATATTTTTTTATAATTTTTTGACATTAAATAAATTAAATTATTTATGACACCATGATGATGCAGCGATTACCTCATTAATTAACGATTTAAATAAAATGAAAATATAATGTAAAATCTAAGACTTAAACTTGTAAAAAACCTATTGGATGAGTATATTTGGAACCCTTATCACCTTATCCTAGAAATATATAAGTGTGGGACCTTTAGAATCCGAAAAAACATTTCATAATAAAGTAACATTTCAATCTTTCTAAGAGTGCCCCTTCTCTCCTCTTATAAAAGGCCCCCACCACTACCACCTTAATCACACCATCAAAGCCTTTTGGATCGGCCAAACTCTGCCCAAATACTCTCTCAACTTTCCTCCCTTACTCCTAGAAGCCTCACTTTTGGAAGAAGTATTCCCAAGGAAGCCTTTGGCTCAAATCAAAAAATAGTTACCCGATTTTAAGGTAATGTCTTCACTTATGTTATTTTGTATTATTTTTCTTCTCCAACCCCCTAAACTATTTTTATTCATATATTTTGTAACAAAACCAGTATCCTCAATATACTAGTATTTTGTTATAAGAATTATTCTAGCTACACTTACACACACCTACATCTAATGGTTAAAGAACATACTGTTTCTGTGGATGGCGAATTTCTGCCTCACGAAACGATGATTGTTCAACACTCATATAAAACCTTCAAAGGTGGCCATTAAGATGTAACTATATTTATATATGATATATAATATGTTTATATTTTACTTAAGCTTCTGTATTTTTCATTCATTTCATACCTTTATGGTTTCCATTATGGGTAAACGTGATATTTTCATTTAAGGAAGTGCGGACTACCACCCCCTCAAAGTGATTTGAATCATTAATGCCATATGTGGGATGTATAAAGGATTGAGTAAATGGTATTATACATTATATTATACTGGAATTATAATATAATTTAATATAATTATGATTTCATTCCATTAAATATGAAATAGAAATGAAAGTAGCATTCATGTGTACGTATGGCTTACCGTCTCCATGAACGGTGCATTTAATTTATTACCTCTAAATGTTACGTAATATTATGAATGAATGTATATACTGAATATATATGATATATATGATATCTACATCATGAATATAATTCTAGAGATAATGGATATTCTACCACATAAACAACTTGTAATTATAAGAAGTTTATTGTTGACTCAAGTACCAAATATCGACAAAACGACTGTTATTAACTTAAATAATTACTTAGTGTTAATAACATGGTAATAAGTGATATAAAAAGGAATAATGAACTTGAAAAGGGATATTAAGCAAATAGATATTAACTCTAGTTTATTATTCAGGAGGTTAAAGAACAGTCGAGTCAAATCGGACACGAGGTAAGGGAACTTCTTAACACAATTTTCATTCTTTGGGTTAATCTCCTAATTTCAAATTATGTCATGATATTATTATGTCCTATATTGTAATTTTACTGTATTTATGTTTACTTATAGTGAATACACATAATAGATCTATTTTATTTAAAAAAAAGATTTTCGTAAAGGACTTTGTCTCAATCTCCTTTCATTGAGGCATATTTTGTTTTATACACAACTTTATTTTATACGGTGTATAAACCCCTTTGACTTTTACGTTTATTCAAAAGGAATTTTTTTTATATGAAGAGTTTTACTAAATGACAAAAAGGAATGTTTTTCTTTCCATACGTATGTGGCGACAACGACTTCTCCACCGCCGTGACCATTATTTGTGTTTTGGATTCCTCTACAAGCCATAACTTTTTTTTAATGAAAAATAAATACAAAGTTCTAATTTTATTTAATTTTGGTATTGAAAATGGTTTTGAAAGTGTTTTTATTATATCAATGTGTTGTATTGATATCTTGTGATTGAAATGTGGAAATGTTATGTTTCCTTTATGCATGTTTTATGTGATACGATTATGTTATGGTTTATGATATGTTTAAACCTATTCATATGAGGAATGCATTGGACTTAATAAGTGACGGGTGGAGCCCTCTATAGCTCCTCTATGCATTGGTAGGTCTCATGAGACAAACTAGTGTCTTGGAACGAGGCCTTGACAAAATCTTATTTGTAGTCTTGGCACGAGGCCTTGGCTATGTGGTTATGATAGTCTGGCATTATGCATTCCATCATTATGAAAGTGGTTATTGATATTGCATGTGATTATTCGACTAGTATAATATCCATGTGAGTAAGTAAATGGAATTATTTAATTTTATTTTTTCCATATTATGCTGAAGTTCAAGTTTAAAAAGGCTTTTGTTTTAGTTATACATTTCTTTAAATGTTAATGTTTAATTATGAAATCTTCCACAATATTGTTATCCTTACTGAGCATCTGAGCTCACCCCTTTCAATGTTTTAATATTTTCCAAGATGTGAAGAAGTATATTATGAATGACCTACAGGGATAGTCTGAAGGGGATAGAAGTGTGGACTATGGAGACTATGTTGTTGTCATTTTTTACTTTACGATGTAATGTAACATTTATGAATCTATCTAGTCTTTCCAAGGCTACTAAACTAATCGGTCTTTCGAGACTTGATCTTTTGTTATCATGACAATGTTACGAAGTAATGCACCAACTCTGGGTAACTGGGGTCGGGGCGTTACAGTTGGTATCAGAGGCAGTTTAGTACTAAACTTAGAAGCTAGATTTAGATAAACTCTGATTAGAGGACATAGCCCAAAGATAGACTTTGAGGATTAGTATAGAAGAACTTCCTAGAATTTTGTTGTTGTAGAGATTTTGTGAGATTTTCGAGCAATACATGCCTGTCTGGATACGAGCAGGTAGAGGCGGCTCTGGCACAGATGTACCTAGGCGTAAAACCTGAAAACACCACTTTGAGCTAGACTCGAACGGGAACTGGTGCATGACAACGGGACTTGCTGCACTCTTGGTTACAACACTCCCGGGGGATATGCTTAGGATAATTCTCATTTTCTTTACAAACCACTATGAAGGGTTATGAGTATATACTTCCTCAAAGAAAACATTTTTATGGATTATATCCATAAATAGTTCAATTTATGTTAAGTATTTTACAAGTATGGAATTATGTATTTTGATTCATAAACTAATCTAGTTTATGCCATTGTTTAGAAATGGCACCTAGTGGAAGGAATGGAAACTGTATCAATGCACGCACTCCGTGTAGGGATTGCCTCCTGCTCAAGATAATTATTGTGGATCTGGAGATACAACTGGTGCTGATCAACTTATTACCATACTGGGACAACTCACTCAGGTTATGAATAATAACCTTACTCGTATGGAGCACCCTGATCCACAACATGGAGGATCAATGTTAGACCGCTTCATAAGGCAAAAACCACCAACATTTAATGGGGATACAAATCCATTAGTAGCTGAGCAATGGATAAACTCCTTAGAAAAAATATTCCATGCCTTGGGGAGTAGCGAAAGGGAGAAGGTTGTCATGGCAGTCTACCGCCTCACTGGAGATGCCGATCAATGGTGGTTACTGATTAAAAACACAAAGGAAGATGAAGAAGTATCAAATATGGAATGGAGAGAGTTCAAAGATCTTTTCTTAGAAAAATACTTTCCACATGACCATCGAGCAGATATGGAAAGGCAATTTCTGAGTCTGAGGCAGAAGGAGGATGAGAATGTCGCAATGTATGAGGCTAACTTTACAAGGTTAGCAAGGCATGCTGCAGATTATATATGTAACCCAAGAAGTAAGATTGATCGTTTCTTTGATGGGTTAAAACCATTTCTCCGTCGAGCATTAGTCTCACAAACCTTCTCATCATACGAAGATATTGTCTCATGTGCTATCAAGACGGAAAAGGAATTCTCTAAGTCTTATGACTTTAAAGAAAAGCAAGAAAAGAAGAGATCTTCTGACCAATCTGGAAATGGAAATAAGGGGAAGAAGGGAAGAGTTGAATATCAGTCCTGCAGTAAATGAGGAAAGAAACACCCTGGTACTTGCTTGAAGGGAATGGGAGTCTGTTACAAGTGTGGTGAAAAAGGTCACCAAGCTCATGATTGCAAGGGAAAGAAAGTTACTGTCAATGTGGAATGCTATAATTATAGAGAGATGGTACATTATGCAAATGAATTTCCTAAGAGTCAGGGGAACTTACCTCAAAAGAGGCCAAGGGATCAAGGCCAAGCTTATGCTATCACTACTGCTGAGTTTTAAGCTCCGAAAGACGTGGTGCTAGGTAATTTAATGGTTTCCTCAAGTTTAGAAAATTCATTATTTGATTCTGGATCATCACATTGTTTCATATCTTCCCAGTTTGCTACGAAAATTAGATATTTCCAATTTGATTTAACAAGAAAATTGTCAGTCAAAACTCCTAAGGGAATTATTATTGCAACAAAGTTTTGTGAATCAGTCCCCATTAGAGCACATATCTATTCTTTATCCGCTGATCTCATTGTCATACCTATGATTGAGTTTGATATAATCCTCCGTATGGATTGGCTTTCAGACTATGTTGCAAATATTTATTGTAAGAAGAAGGAGGTTACGATTTTTGATGATGATGATAAGGAACACCTTATTTTTAGAGCAGAATCGTCACCACCTAATTCTTATTTAGATCCACCCCCAGTAGCTCAACTAAATTCAATTATTGGGGAGGAAGAGAATAAAATGACTAAGGGCGAGGAAAGGAATGTTCAAATAGAGGATGTACCTATTGTGAAAGAATATGAAGATGTGTTTCTGGAAGATTTACCTGGACATCCTCCAGAACGAGAAGTTGAGTTTTCCATTGATTTAATTCCTGGATCAAGGCCTATATCGAAGACCCCTTATAGGATGTCCACCATGGAATTAGTTTAACTAAAGAAACAACTAGAGGAATTGAGTAATAATGGATTTATTCACCCTAGTGTTTCTCCATGGGGAGACCCTGTCCTTTTTGTTAAGAAGAAAGATGGATCTATGAGGTTGTGCGTTGACTACAAGGAGATCAATTCTATAAAAATAAAGAACAAGTATCCCCTACCTCGCATTGATGATTTATTTGACCAATTGCATGGAGGTCAATACTTTTCAAAGATTGACCTTCGATCTAGAAACCATCAATTATGTGTGAAGAAGGAAGACATTCCGAAGACAGCATTTCGAACAAGGTACGGGCATTACGAGTTTACAGTAATGCCTTTTGGATTGACTAATGCACCCTATGTATTCATGGATCTAATGAATAGAGTTTTCAAGGAATATCTAGAAGATTTTGTGGTGGTATTTATTGATGACATCTTCGTGTACTCCAAAAGCTACGAAGATCATGAAAATCACTTGCGCATTATCTTGAAGACTCTTAGAAGGCATGAATTATATGGGAAGTTTAGCAAGTGTGAATTCTGGCTTCAGGAGATTTCTTTTATTGGCCACATTGTCTCTAAGGCTTGAATTTCAGTTGATCCTTCTAAGACCAAGGCAATCTAAGAATGGCCAGCACCGATGAGTATAACTGAGGTACGCAGCTTTATTGGTTTGGCAGGTTATTATCGACGTTTTGTCCAGAATTTTTCCCGATTGGCTAACCCATTAATGAAGCTCACACGTAAAGGGGTTAAATTTGTCTGGAAAAAAGAGTGTGAAGAATGTTTTGAAGAACTGAAGAGAAGATTAGTCAACACTCCTATATTGACTCTACCATCAGGGAATGATGGGTTCGTTATTTATAGTGATGCATCAATGAAAGGACTTGGTTGTGTCCTTATGCAGAATGATAGGGTTATTTCCTATGAATCAGGATACCTAAAAATTCATGAGCTAAACTATCCTAATCATGATCTCGAGTTAGCTGCTATAATATTTCCCTTGAAGATATGGAGACATTATCTTTATGGTGTAAAATGTGAGATATATACCGATCACAAGAGTTTGAAATATATTTTCTCACAAAAAGAACTCAACATGAGGCAAAGGCGATGGCTTGAACTACTCAAGTATTATGATTTCACAATACACTACCACCCAGGGAAGGCAAATAAGGTTGCAGATTCTTTGAGTAGAAAAGATCATGGAGTTTTGAACATGATGAGAGTAGAAAGGGATCCTATTTTCATGGATCTAGTAAAGATGGATATGGGAATCACCATGGAGGGTGAGACCTAAAAAAAATTTCAAATGGTTTCCAAACCATCATTACTAGAAAGGATAAAGTGTTCTCAGGCCAATGATGAAGAGTTGAAAAACAAGATTAAAGCTGTGAATGATGGGCGATTGAGTGACTTTGTGTATGAAGATGGAATTTTGAAATTTGGGAGGAGACTTTGTGTTCCCGATATACCTGATTTAAAGAGGGAATTGTTGGATGATTCTCATAGCTCTAATTTCTATGTACACCCTGGGAGCACCAAAATGTATAGAGATTTAAAGGGACATTTTGGGTGGGACAACATGAAGAGGGAGATTGCTGATTTTGTGTCAAGATGTATGGTTTGACAGCAAGTGAAAGCTGGAAGGAAACTGCCTGGTGGAGTATTGCAACCTCTTCCCATACCTGAGTGGAAATGGGATAATATTACGATGGATTTTTTAATGGGACTACCAAAGACTCCTAGAAGAAATGACGCAATATGGGTCATTGTTGATCGTATCACGAAGTCAGCACATTTTCTTGCTATAAGGGAAGGTCTACCACTTGAACATCTAGAAATACTGTATATTAATAAAGTTTTGAGACTTCATGGAGTACCCCTATCGATTGTCTCGGATCGTGATCCTCGTTTTACATCAAGATTCTCGAAAATTCTTCAGAAGGCCTTGGATACTGAACTTTGTTTGAGCACTACTTACCACCCTCAAACAGATGGACAATCAGAAAGAACTATTCAAACCTTAGAAGACATGTTGAGATCATGCTCACTTGACTTTCAAGGATTGTGGGATCAATATTTACCTCTGGTATAATTTTCCTATAATAATAGCTTTCATTCAAGTATTCAGATGGCACCATATGAAGCGTTATACGGAAAGAGATGTCGCACACCAACCTGTTGGGATGACGTTGGTGAAATAAAACTTGTAGGCCCAGAACTGGTGGAGGAAACGATGGAAAAGGTGAAAGTAATCCAAAACCACATCAAAGCAGCTCAAAGTAGGGAGAAGAGCTATGCCGACAACCGAAGGACGGATTTGGAATTTCAGGTAGGAGATCATGTTTTATTGAAGGTATCTCTATGGAAGGGAGTTATACATTTCGGTAAGAAGGTTAAATTGAGTCCCATGTACATCGGACACTTCGAAATTCTAGAACGAATTGGGGTTGTAGCTTACCGTTTGGCAATGCCGCAAAGTCTCTCCAAAGTTCATGATGTATTCCACGTATCACTGTTGAGAAAATACATGACTGACCCAACGCATGTACTCACCTATGAGGAATTAGAACTGGAACCCGATTTGTCTTATTGCGAAGAACTTTTCAGGATTCTTGATACAAGAGAACAAGTGCTGAGAAACTGGACGACTCATCTTGTAAAAGTTCTATGGAGAAACCATAAGATGGAGGAGGCAACGTAGGAACCCGAGGAACTTATGATGAAGAATCACCCGAGTCTTTTTATACAGTGATATTATATGAAATTTCAAGGATGAAATTATTTGAAGGAGGGGAGAATGTAACACCCCAAGATTCCACGGTACACTTCTCTTTGAATAATACAGTAGCGTGTGTTGTACGCAACTTCGAGTTCAAACACACACCACAACCAATCAAAGTAGACGTTATGTATAGTAATACCTAATTTTTGAAATTTTATAAATTTTATCTTGCCAAATGGACTTCGTTTTTGGATTCGGAATATCGAAATTATCCTATGTTGAGTTTTTGGTATTTTTCAAAGAACTTCTAATTTTTTATGAATAGTGAAAAATACTTAAAAACAACTTTTTTAATCAAAATAATTTATAGTGATAAATTATACTATTGAGTGGTTTTATATTATAATTAGAATATATTTTTACGATTTTATCCAATGGTGTTCATTAGAATTAATTTCACTTTGAAATTGGACATAAACAATTGTCAATCTTTTGATATATATTGTTTCTTAAAAACACGCTATTTGTTGTGACAATGGGAATTAACTATAAAATTAATTGATGAAACTTATATGTTTGTAATTTCATAAAATAGACATCATTTTTGAATTCGGAATATCAATTATAGCTTAGAGTGAAATTTTGGCATTGTTCTGAAAAACTTCAATATTTGATGAATAGTGAAACCACTAAGTGGTAGTTAAAAAAACTGATTTTTCATTTAAATGAAACATTACCACTTTTGTGATTTGATTTTAAAAAATCAGACATACATGGTTTTCATTAAGAAATAAAATGTTGTTCAATGGGATTAAAATAATTTTTTGGTGAATAGTAACTTTTAAGTTTAATTAATCGCGATTAAAAGTAATTAGTGAAATTTAAGGTAAAAATGATATTATAAAAATATGAAAATACCTTTAAACTTGTCCTAACCCTATTGGATGAGTCATGGCCGACCAATACAATACATGGGTCAACTTGGGGACCCCATGAAGCCACTTTGGTAGGAAAATGACATTAAAAACTTTTTATTTAATGTTAAAATAAGAATGTCACAAACATGAGTTGTTTTACTAAAACAATTTTTAAATGGGGCTATACAAGTAATATTTTTTACTATAAATATTCATTAGAAAGATAAAAATATTTCCTAAATCATGATATTCTTTATAGTTTTTGGACATTAAATAAATTAAATTATTTATGACACCATGATGATGCAACGATTACCTCATTAATTAATGATTTTAATAAAATGAAAAGATAATGTAAAATCTAAGACTTAAACTAGTAAAAAACCTATGGAATGAGTAGATTTATAACCATTATCACCTTATCCTCTAAATATATAAGTTTGGGACCTTTAGAATACGAAAAATCATTTCATAATAAAGTATCATTTCAATCTTTCCAAGAGTGCCCCTTCTCTCCTCTTATAAAAGGCCCCCACCACTACCACCTTACTCACACCTTAAAAGCCTTTTGGCTCGGCCAAACTCTGCCCAAATACTCTCTAAACTTCCCTCCCTTACTCCTATATACCTAAATTTTGGTATAAGTCTTCCCAAGGAAGCCTTTGGCTCAAATCAAAAAAGAGTTACCCGATTTTAAGGTAATGTCTTCACTTATGTTATTTTGTATTATTTTGCTTCTCCAACCCCCTAAACTCTTTTTATTCATATATTTTGTAACAACACCAGTATCCTCAATATACTGGGATTTTTTTATAAGATGTATTCGAGATACACTTACACACACCTACATCTAATGGTTAAAGAACATAGTGTTTCTGTGGATGGCGAATTTCTGCCTCACGAAACGATGATTGTTCAACACTCATATAACACCTTCAAAGGTGGCCATTAAGATGTCACTATATTTATATATGATATATAATATGTTTATGTTTTACTTAAGATTCTGTATTTTTCATTTATTTCATACCTTTATGGTTTCCATTATGGGTAAACGCAATATTTTCATTTAAGGAAGTGCGGACTACCGCCCCCTCAAAGTGATTTGAATCGTTAATTCCATATGTGGGATGTATAAAGGATGGAGTAATGTTATTATACATTATATTATACTGGAATTATAATATAATTTTATATAATTATTATTTCATTCCATTAAATATGAAATAGAAATGAAAGTAGCATTCATGCGTACGTATGGCTTACCATCTCCCTGAACGGTGCATTTCATTTCTTACCTCTAAATGTTACGTAATATTATGAATGAATTTATATACTGAATATATATGATATATATGATATCTACATCATGAATATAATTCTGGATATAATGGATATTCTACCACATAAACAACTTGTAATTATAAGAAGTTTATTGTTGACTCATGTACCAAATATCGACAAAACGACTGTTATTAACTTAAATAATTACATAGTGTTAATAACATGGTAATAAGTGATATAAAAAGTAATAATGAACTTGAAAAGGTCTCTTAAGCAAATAGATATTAACTCTAGTTTATTATTCAGGAGGTTAAAGAACGGTCAAGTCAAGTCGGACACGAGGTAAGGGAAATTCTTAATCCAATTTCCATTCTTTGGGTTAATCTCCTACTTTCAAATTATGTCATGATATTATTATGTCCTATCTTTTAATTGTATTGTATTTATGTGTAATTATAGTGAATACACATAATAGATCTATTTTATTTAAAAAAATGATCTTTGTAAAGGAATTTGTCTCAATCTCCTTCCATTGAGGCATATTTTTTTTATACACAACTTTCTTTTATACGGTGTATAAACCCCTTTGACTTTTATGTTTATTCAAAATGAATTTTTTTTATACGAAGAGTTTCACTAAACGAAAAAAAAGGAATGTTTTTTTTCCATACGTATGCGGCGACAACGAATTCTCTGCCGCCGTGACCATTATTTGAGTTTCAGCTTCCTCTACAAGCCATAAATTTTTTTAATGAAAAATAAATACAAAGTTTTAATTTTCTTTAATTTTGGTATTGAAAATGGTTTTGAAAGTGTTTTTATTATATCAATGTGTTGTATTGATATCTTGTGATTGAAATGTGGAAATGTTATGTTTCCTTTATGCATGTTTTATGTGATACGATTATGTTATGATTTTTTATATGTTTAAACCTGTTCATATGAGAAATGAATTGGACTTAATAAGTGATGGGTGGATCCCGCTATAGCTCCTCGATGCATCGGTAGGTCTCATGAGACAAACTAGTGTCTTGGCACGAGGCCTTGACAAAATCTTATTTGTAGTCTTGGAATGAGGCCTTGGATACATGGTTATGATAGTCTGGCATTATGCATTCCATCATTATGAAAGTGGTTATTGATATTCCATGTGATTATTCACCTAGTAGAATATCCATGTGAGTAAGTAAATGGAATTATTTAATTTTATTTTTTCCATATTATGCTGAAGTTCAAGTTTAAAAAGGATTTTGTTTTAGTTATACATTGCCTTAAATGTTAATGTTTAATTATGAAAGCTTCCGCAATATTGTTATCCTTACTGAGCATCTGAGCTCACCCCTTTCAATGTTTTAATATTTTCTAGGATGTGAATAATTATATTATGAATGACCTACAGGGATAGTCTGAAGGGGATAGAAGTGTGGACTATAGAGACTATGTTGTTGCGATTTTTCACTTTAGGATGTAGTGTAACATTTATGAATGTATCTAGTGTTTCCAAGGCTAATAAACTAATAGGTCTTTCGAGACTTGATCTTTTGTGATCATGAAAATGTTACGAAGTAATGCACCGACTCTGGGTAACTGGGGTCGGGGCATTACATACTAGAGAACTCAAAACCAATAAAATACATTCTAATTTTTTTATACATTTTTAACATAATAAATAATTTATTTTTGATGTGTAGTAATTATCCCCACCTCATTATGATAAATGATGTGTCATATATGACTTAACATGTCCGTTATCAATTTAAAATTGACCTTTTAGTTTAAAATGTATTACTCACTAAAAACTAAGAAGAAATGTGAATATTTTCTTGATAATTTTTTAAAATGATTCATATTACTTTTATGACATTTAGGAATAATTCTAAAATAAATACGACACATGATATGAGGGATATGACTCAAAGTGAACGTTTTTAGTTTAAAATGAACTTTTTATATGAAATAGTAGGGATGCACTCAAAATCTAATAAACGCATTAGGAATATTCTAATAATTTACGAAAATTATTTGTAAGAAATTTGTCATGTGTATGAATCATCTTTACCAAAATACGATGCATAGTATGAGGGTTATGACTGAGGGTGCCTCTTTTTATTTAAAATTGAATTAAATTTTCATAAAAAATATAATTGACATACTAAAAACCAAGAAAAAAGCATTCATATTATTTTGATATTTTATGAAAACTATCTGTAATTCATTTTTCACATGTATGAATTTGTCCCAACTCAATACGATACACAATGTTCCTGTTATGACTTAAATTGTCCGTCATCAATTTAAAATTAACATTTTAGATAAAAATGTGTCACTCGCTGAAAACTATTAAAGTGAACTTGGATTGTCTTTGTAATTTAGAAACATTATTCCAAATTCATTTTCTATATTTAAGAATCAGTCGCACATAAAACCCACACATTTTGTGACGAACTCAAAGTGTGTGTTTCCATATTAAAATGAAATTTTAGTAAAAAAACAATATTGATGTACTCAAAACTTAGGAAATGCATTCAAATTGTTTCGATAATTTAGTAAAAAGATACATAAGAAAATTTGTGTGAATATAAATCATCCACACCATAATCTGATGCATGGTGTTACCAGGGTGACTCTGTGTGTGACTTTTTTTTAAAATAATCATTAATTTTATTAAAAAATATGACTGAGATACCCAAAACCAATAAAACAAATTTGATTTATTTTGATACCATAGGAAAATGGTCCACATGTCATTAATGATGTGTCAGAATCAGTCTCACCTCAGTCTGATACATGATGTGCATGGTTTGACTTAATGTGTACATTATGAATTTAAAACATATATTTTATTTCAAAAAGTGTCACTAACTAAAAACCAAGCAAACACGCTCTGGTTGTTTAAATAATTTTTGATAGAAATAATCAAATATTTTTTTGGATTTTTATGACTCATTATCACGCAAAACCACAAATGATATGACTCGTGTAATTCAACATGTGTTTCTCAAGTTTAAAATGACATTTTAGTGGGAAAAGTGACATACTAAAAATTGAAGAAATGATTTTTTTTTTTATTTTGATACATATGTAAAATTAATCCATAATTCATTTGGGATTGTTAGGAATCAACTGCACCTCAATCTGATCTATGGGGATACCGGTTTGACTATAAGTGCATCTTTTTATTTAAAATTAACATTAATTTTACTAAAATGGAATCTTCCATAGTCAAAATAGATAAAAAAACATTAAGAATATTTTTATACTTTATTTAAATGATAAACAAGTCATTTGGGACATTTATGAACAATACCTACCTTAATATGACACATGATGTTCGTGATATGACATAAAGTGTGTGTTATCAATTTAAAATTGAAATTTTACTTCAGAAGTTGTCACTCACAAAAAAATAAGAAATTGAACCCAAATTTACAATATAATTTTGTTAATATATTCATAATTCATTTTTTATGTTTAGTAAATATTCTCACATCAAACCCATATATCATGTGACCGGTATGACTCAAACTTTGTGTTCTAGTTAAAATGTAAATTTTGAAAAAAAAACATATGTGGGATACTAAAAAATGAGGAAATGCATTCTGATTGTTTTTATAATTTATAAAAAATGATCCATAAGTCATTTGGGATGGGTAAGAATCATCCACACCTCAATCTAACAAATAGTATGACCAGTATGACTCCAACTGCATCATTTTAATTAAAATTGAAGTTAATTTTAATATAAAAGAATAATAACATACTCAAAAACTAACCAAAAGCATTTGGATTATATTTATAATTTATTATAATGATACATAATACATTTTTTACATGTAATAATTGTACCCCATATTAATCATACACATTATCTGCATGGTATGACTTAATGTGTAGTTGTCAATTTAAAATTGATATTTTAGTTCAAAAAGTGTCACTTACTAACAACTAGGAAAACGCACATTGATTTCCTTGATAATTTACGATAGTGATTCACAATTCATTTTTTTTTAGAAATTAGTCTCACATCAGTCCCATACATGATCAGACTGGTATGTCCTGAAGTTCGGGTATCCAGTTTAAAATAACTTTTTATAAAAAAGACATAAGTGACATACTAAAAACTGAAGAAACACATTCAGATTGATTTTATACATTAAGATGAAAATAAACAAGTCATTTTAGATGTTTCAAATTATCCTCAACTCAATCCAATTCATAGTGTGACTGGTATGAATCCAAGTCTGTCTCTTCAATATATAAGTGTCATTTATGTCTACAACGTGTGTTATATCTCTAAAACTAATCCAATGATCCTAGAGTGTTTTCTCATAATTCTATCTTATAATAACTAATTCATTTATTTATACTTTTTATATTTTACATATTTAGTTAATTTTTAAAATGAAAATTCTTGAATATAAACAAAAAATGGGGTGATTTTCAATAATCAACTACAACTCAATCTGATACACAGTGTTCCTAGTTTGAATCAAAGTTTAGATTAAATTTAATACTTTCTATTTAATTTTTATCTTTATATTATTACAAAGAGAAGAATTGTTTTCTTATATATGCATGTTCTTTTCTAGAGTAGAGTTGTTTTTTTCTTTCATATAGTTGATTTCTTTTCCCTATAATAGTGTTTTTCCTTATATTTGTGTTATAAATTATATTTCCTTTCAATTATGTATTTTTGTATGATTTTTCTAGTTTCTGGGGCTGCAATGTGATATTAAAACACACTATAATATTCCTTACATATTTCCATTTATAAGTGAATTAATGAGTGCTGAAATATCATCCATTAATCATTTATTTTCTTGGAATGATAAATCTTAGGGATTTAAACCGTGTTTCGTTAATGAGTACTTTTTAGCACTAATAAAGGTCTATTTTAACGATGTTAATAACTTATTTTGTAGTGATGAAAATATATCTAATTTTCACTAGATTTTGATATATCTAAATTGTCCTATTTCACTTAAAATATATAGCTATTTTAAATAATTCTTCTGGATAATGAATTAATTATATTTAAATATTTCTATAAATTCCAGTTTGTTCATTTCCCTCACTGATAAATGAAAACCCCTTATATATTTTATATACACCGCATTAAACCATCTAACTTGACCAACACATTACCAATTATCTTCTCAACCTCACTATCCATGTATTAGATGTTCTGGTCTTCAAAAAATTTAATTCCATAAGTCCTTAACCAAATATCCAATGAAGGAAAAGTGAATAACAGCAAATTTAGAGTGCCCTCAAAGCAAGTAGAACATGATGTAAGGGATTTATTTCATAATATCATTATTTATCTTGATTGTATTATATTAAGATTATGATTTTGAAATTTCATGATCTATCTCTCAAGAATCTCATTAATTTTCTTCTACGTTGGTTATTTCTTGATAATACTTTTTTTCTTTCATTTTACCATTTTAAGTACTAGAGAGACAGAAATATTTTTTTATTGAAAACTGAAAATATCTCACTCTTCATTAAAATCCTTATTCTTCCATATCCATGTTCTCTAAATATGTTTTCAAAAATATATATTCTTATAGGTTTTTAATATTCTTTGTTACCGTCTTGTAAATTTTTTCAAAATGGTTTCATAGTAATCATCTTTTCATTTTCAAAGTGAGGTTCTTTTTAGTGAAAAAGTGAATGGAAATTTTCTTTTAATATACATTAAAAAGATAGAATTTCTAGATTTTATGAATGACCAATGATTAAAATATTCCATTATAGGTTTATATTTTATTTTCAATGAAAATTGTGTCTATAATATTTTGAAATTTTTAGATTTTAAAGAAGTGATTTCAAAGTGAAAAATTAATTATCATTAAAAAATATTCCAACATATTTTAAAGTAATTTTTCAACTAATCTTACATCCATTGACGTTACCTAGGATTTATATGGGATATTATCCAATAATACCAAATTTATTATTCATATGGATGGTTTATATTTATGAGTATGAAATATAAACTAAACATGTTTTCTTTTCCATGGGTTAATTTATGATGAAGGTTTTTATGATATAGTGGCATACATATGATTGGATTTATGATTACATGATGGGTGTTCATATAATTATATGACATTATAATTAAATGGGTCATGATTTATGTGTTATCATCTAAAATGGAATATGTGAGGCTATACCAATCCTGGCATAGGGTACCCGAGAAGTTATTTCCGCCCCAAAAAAGTGGGTACAAGAGAGCTTATTTCAAGCCCCAAAAAAGGTAAATTATAGGTTGTCCTATTTTTAAAGTAGGTACCCCAGTTTTTATCCCAATCCTAACATTTTAAATTTTCCTTTCTGGGTATCCTTGACATAATATTTCTATGATTATGATTATACCACACATTATACCTCCCTTCTATGACATGATATTATGGAAATTTTATGTTCTCATGGATCATGTTCATTGATCCCATTATAATTTCTGTCTTATGAAATTCCATTATTTTTTCCATGACTCCAATTTATGATCTAAGAATTATCTAGTATGATTTACATTATTTAATCTCATGTTCCCATACCCTTTATGCTTATTTTACATTTAAATTTTTATTAATATCTCCCATGTTTACCCTTACTGACCATCTTAATCTACCTTTATCAGGAATTCAATTCACCATGTTTTGAAAAAATTATGTATCTAATAAGGATTGTATTTGTGAAGAACTAAGTGGTAGATTAAGTAGATCTCTAATGAATATGATTTTTTTTCATCTATGTTTCCAAAAAACAATTATAATATAGTTCTAGAATGGATCATAAATATATATAATGAATATTCATCTAATAAGATGTAATATTTATATATTAAAAGGTTTGGGTCCCTATATGTACAATCATAGAAAGTTTTTGTTAGCTTTGGAAACTATGATGATAAAAAATTAGTGGTAACCCATAGGATAACCCTATGAATATGAGAAATTTATATGTTATCGTAAATAAAGTAGTTTGATTTTTCTGAGAAAAAATAAATGTCTAGATAGTATAACAGGTCATGGTATTGGAATATATTCATCTAGGGGTAATAACCCCAAAAAGTGTTGTTCAGGTATATCTCATCCATTATTATTGGTAACATTGAGTGTTATATTACCACACACATAGTTCAGCACTCTCGATGGATATGTTTGGGATAATTCAAATTTTATTTGTAAAACATTATGAAGGAATTGAATTGAACAAGAACATGAATGACCTATATTAAAAAATGTTTCATTGACTAAAAAGAATTTTTAATAATTTAGATAACCTATAAAATATTTTTCAGGATTTTATAGATTTCCACATTTATTATATTTTCTCGCTCTATGAATATTTTTTTTGTCAATGGTTATAATCTGATGGAACTATGTTAATGATAAATATGATAGACAATAAATGGATTTTCTTCTTGATAAAGAAAAATTCATGGGAGTTTAAATAAAAAATATCACTATTATTCTAAAGAAACGTTCTCAATCCAAGAATCATTTTGAGATTCCATATAATAAAAAGAGGGAACAACATTTTGTTCATTCCTACATGAAGTGAGATCCACCTTATTTTATTTGGTTTTATGATCAATTAATTACTGATAAATAGACCGGTGCAATTGGAAATTAATTTTTAGGTTCTCTTGTGGTTGGACCATAAAATCATTATTTAATTTTTTTCGTTTTGAAGATAAAGTAGATCAATGGTGGACACTTACCAGGAATATAAGGAAACATTTAATAATTGACTTGTTGTTGTGGGATGAGTTTAGAAGGTTGTTTTTTATCATGTATGTTTCTCATATGCATCATATTAAAATAGATAAGTAGTTCCCCGATCCATGTCATAAATATGATGAATCCATTAAAAAATATAAATAAAATTTATAAGGCTTTCAGGGTACGCTTATTGTTTTATCATCTAACCCAAAATTAAGGAAAATTGATTCTTTAGTGGATTAAAACCATGTCATAAAATATATTTTTTCATAATAAATTTCAATAGTTACGAATAATCCATTTAATGTGATGTCAAGGTGGAAATGGATATTGAATTTACCAATCAATCTATTGGGTTTGATAAGAAAATAATGATGGAATTTGAATGATATTTTAATAATAATAACTAAGGAGGGAATAAGAATATATTTACATTTTTCTCGATGATTAGAAGGATACATTGTGGAAATTTTATCAAGGGGACTAGAAAATGATTTTTTTGGGGAGAGGATATTCATCGGGAAATCAAATTCTGAAGTGGTGGGAGTAATTTATCTAATGATGGTGGAAAATCACCAAAGAGTACAATACACACACTCTATTTTTTCAAATTAAAGGGGTATAAGATTTGTGATAACCACTGCTAAAGTAAAATGTTTAATGATGATTATTTTACATTAGTGACCTCTTAATCCAAGAGAAAATGGTAATTCTCATATGATAACTATTTCAAATGAGGGGTAGATAATGATGAGGCGAAATGTAAACTTGCAATAAACTGTAGAACTATTATGTCTTGTTTGATTATATATCTAAAAGATATTTTATATATCAATAATTTCATAAGGGTATCATAATAACACCACATCAATTAGAGGTTGAATTATCTATGCAACTACCTAATGGTATGGTGATCGCATATAAAGTATATGATCATATCTAGTTCGTTTATTTGGGAATCTATTTCCTAAAAATCAAATCATTCTCCCTCTATCTAAATTTGATATTATATTCGTCATAGTTTGGATTACATGATATTAATCCAAAATTAATTACAGATGAAGGTATGTCATGTTTTATAATTAGTATTAACCTATGATCATTTATTAATAAGATGGTAAATATAAACTTCTGATGTAACTTACATACGTTCTAGGGATCTCAATTCCTTTTATAAAGGGATGTTTATCTCAGATGGTTATGGGGAAGTTCAGCCTCTATGATATTAAAAATGTATGGGAGTTTTATGATTTCATTCTATAAGAGTTTCCTTGTCTTAATCTGAATCGTGAGGTTGAGTTTTCAATTGAAATCATACCTGGTGCTACACCTATTTTGAATACTTTATATAGATTTTCCCCAATTCAAATATAGTAATTAAAGAATAAAATAAAAAAGATCGTTGATAAGAGATTCATTCGGCCAAGTTCATTACCATTGGATGGACATATATTTTTTATTAAGAAAAAATATGGATCGATTTGACTCTTTATTTATTATTAGGAATTTAGAATCATCAAAATCCCGAACAGGTATCCTCTATTTGTATTAATGACTTATTTGATAAACTATAGGGAGATATATAATTTTCTAGGATTGACCTTCATACTTGATATTGTCAATTGAGTATTATAAAGAAGGATATACCCAAGATTTTATTCCATACAAGGTATAAACACTATAAATTTATAGTAATGGAATTTTTTCTTACTATTTCCCCCACTATTTTCACAGACATAATCAATATTGTCTTTATGTAACAATACAATATTTTATTAATGAAAATTCATCTTGATCAAATTAAATGTCTTATTATGAAAAATGGTTATATAAAATATGCACTTCCATTATTTTATGTTTTTGTATTTCAAAATACCGTTATGAATTTTTACTGTTGCTAATATAGCCATTGAATAGTGATCACATGATTAATATAAATATAGGACTTTGACCAATCCAATTTACTCAGAAAAATTACCGATGGCCGTATCTAGTAGACTTTCCATGTATGATACCTATTTGTCAGATCTCAAAAAGGAGGTGGCATCATTGGTCTTTTCCCTTGAAAAATCCCAAGTCTAGCAACAACATGTTAAGCTCGATCGGAACAACCTATGGGAGAAGTGGAAGTTGATAGAGATTACCACCCGAGTGATGTTATTTGAGCTACCCCAATTATTTGTCACCATCGTACAACTTACCCTTTGGACATATGCATGTATTATAATGGGTTATGTAACAATACCTTAGAACTATGATTATATGAATTATTTTTGAATAAAATAAAGAATATACATTTTTTTATTCTTGTTACTTTGTAAATAATTTTTAAATCACAAATAGTTTTTTAGTTAATATTCAATTCAGAAATCTATTTTAATGAATTAATGGATTTATGAATAAAATAATATTTTAATAAAATATTATTACTAAATTAATTTTTATTAAATACAAATGATCTTATAATTTTTATGAATACAATTGTAATTTTTATTACGGTTTGAAAGCTGTTTTTGTCAAAACCCAAAAAAATTCGATAAATGTAGGTTTTTATTTTAAAGGTAAAAATTCACATATTTATAAAATTATTTATATAAAATGAATATTATTTGTGGATTCAGGATGTCAAAATTATCCAATGGGGAATTTTTCATAATTTTATGAGACAATCGAATTTTTGGGTAAAAATTAAATACTGTTTAAATATATAATGTGTTTTATGGCATCATAATGACCCAGTAGTGATTTAAAAAAACATAGTGAACAATATTTTCTTAAAATATATGTTTTATTGTAAAAATAATGTGATTTTAGGTTTTTTTATTTATTTTACAAAGCTTTAGTAGACCCTCCAAGACTTATAAAAATTTTACCTTTTTAAATAGATTTCCATGAGAGTGTGACTCACCACCACATAAGAAAGCCTAATATTTTAAGAATTTCCGCCATTGGCCTTATAAAATATTTTTTTCCAATTCCCTTTGTAAAAAACCATAGGCAAAATCCATGGTCTATTTTGTGGTTTGGATAAGATTAATGTGTGGTGACCCAAACCTAAATAATAAAACATTTCCTCTCTGTTCCTATATAAACCAACTCATGATCCCAATTCCTCTTCACTCAAAGCCTTTGTAGCTCTACCAACCCCTTCCCTCATCTCTCTAGAATCCTCCCAAGGTTCCTCAAGCTCTCCAAAAGCCTCTCTCAAGCCCCTCCCAAGCCATTGGGATCACACTTCCAAGTAAGTGATTTATTCCTCTCTCATTTTTTGTCTAAGTTTATTTAGGTTGTTATAACCTTGTCTTGTCAATTTAAAGTGTTGGGGTTTGATTTTTAACCTCCCCCATACTTCCCTATTTATGTTTTAATGTTTATATACCCCTTTCTCTATTATTTATTCCTCCCATGTACACCTGTTACCATGCTAAAATTCCATAAGGAATCTCTCTCTCATTATTTACATTCAACCAAGTCTTTTGTATTATGAATCTAAAATTCCATTAAATATGTTGGGACATGTAACTATATTACCCCCTTACTGTACATTTCATATACATATGATGAGACACACCTTTCTCTCTCGCCAACCATTATTATAAATTCTTGTGTCATGTCGTAATGCTGCTGAAATTGCACCGTGATTTTCCAACCCAAAGTCATTGTGTCGTGAATACCATGCCTATTTCTCTATCAAGGGTATTCACCTTTATTTACATTTACTTATTGATTATAGAGTTTAATGTATGAATTAAAATTTTCTTTATCATGGAATAAATGATGATCTTTAATGATTTGATGTTGTATGATCCATGTGGCACACTTATGCATGAAATGAAATGTTTAAGAAGGGTGCACCCAGATAGCGCTCCAATGCATTGGGTAAACATTAGTATCATGATATGTCAAGTGGAATTAGGGTTTAATCATTCTATTTCATGTTAAATGAGCCTAGTATTATGCTAATACCGTGTAAAGTGTTGTTAACGCATTTCCATGTTATGATAATCAAGATATATCGTGCCATTATGTTCATGTATTCTTATGCTAATTTGATATGCCTATTGCCTAAAATATATTGTATTCTTTATGTTATGCCTTTTTACCCCATTGTTGGGATTTATAGCTCACCCTTTTCTTATGAAAGTCCCCAGGTTATCCAATGAAATGTTATGTATGAGGGAATGTAGTGGTCAGGTAATAGAATTTTTCAATAAAGATGTTGTGTTTCGTGTTTTAAGTCATAATGTAATGTTGCTAATCCCCAAAGACACTAGACCTCTTGATCTTATATGTTTTATTAACTTAATATTTTATGTAATAAATCATGTTTATGATTGTTGTAAAATCAGGGTTGTTATAGTTGGTATCTGAGGATAGGTTTAGTTATTTTTAGGATTATGATTAGAAAACCCTATTGAAGCCTTGAGGATAAGACTGTGTATAATAAAAACATCCCTAAATTTTTGTGAGAATTGAGTAAGTGGATTATCATGAAAATACATCCATGTTTGGATACGATCTAGTAGAGGCGTCTCTGGAACAGATGTACCTAGGAGTGAAAACTCTAACAAGGAGTTTCGGGCTTGATCCTAGGTATCATGGTATACGACAGTGATCCCAACTGCACTCCTGTTTATGAAACTCCTGGGGGATATAGTTTAGTGAATTCAAAAGAAAAGTATGAACCATTTTTAAGGGAATAAAAAAATTCTCCCAAGAATATATGTTGTGATGTAGACCATGGAAAACATATATTACAGCATATAGAATCATATGTTAAGGAAATAAAATTAATTTATAAGTCACCCATTTTATTCCATGGATTACGCTTTATGTGGTACCCCTACCTTTCCTTTTATTCAAGATAATGGCCGGTAATAGGAGGACTTATGCTAAAAACCAATGCAAAGAACAATATGATGATTGTTCAAATGAGATTCCCAAACCGATGGGAGCGGGAATCAAAAACTTTGTCACAATACACTTTCAGTTAACTCTAGTTTTGAATAGAAGTGTGGGTCACGAGGAATTTTAATCCCCCCTAAGAAATAACAATTCATAGTCGAGGACTATATGAGACAATGTCCTTATAAATTTAATGGGCTATATGGTCCCTCAATCACTGAAAAATGGATTAACTATATTGAAAAGATCTTCTCCACCATTCAATAATCTGAACAAGAGAAGGTTCTTCTTGCGGCTTATCATATGGAAGGTGATGCTGATCAATGTTGGACATTGATAAAATGTATGAAGCCTGGGGAAGAGATCTATGAGTTCGAATGGAAGGATTTTTGGAAAATGTTTTTTGATAAATATTTTTTGTGCACCCTCTAACTGATGGAAAGGGATTTCCTTTCCCTCATGCAAAAAAGAAGACAAATATGTCGGAGCGTACGAGGAAAACTTCACAAGGATTGCACGATATGATTTCGGCTTTGTCATTACCCCTGAATTCAAGGATGGACGCTTCTTTTGTGTGATAAAACCTATCCTATGGAAAGCCCAAGCGATCAGTCCCATCTTAGGTTTGAGGAAATTGTATGATTTTCCCTCAAAGTCTAAATTTTGATCGTTGAAACTAAGAGGTATCATGGGGATAATAAGGGTAAGGTTAAATTTAATTTTGTCAGTCTGATGGATAAATCCAACGGGGCTATAAAAATCCACTACCCCACTTGACAATGGTGTGGAAAGAGTCACCCTAGAAATTGCCGGAAGGGGATGACGAAATGCTTTAGGTGTCGAAGGGAAGGGCACCTGGTTATTAACTTTGGGCAAGAAAAACTTGTGGCTGCAATAGAGGAGATGAATTCTCTGCTTGACCTTCAATGCATTATTCAATTCTTCAAATGCAAAGAACCGAGGCACTTTTCAAATTAGTTCCCTAACCTAAGGGTTTTCGGAGGCAACCAACAACCTCCAAGGCATTAAGGGATATCATTTTCCATCACTACCACCAAAGTGAATCCCAAAAAAGAAGTGGTGACAGGTAAGCTAGTTATTCATTCAATAATTGTGAAAGTACTTTTTGATTTTTTTTATAATCATTCTTTTATATCCCTAAGGTTTTGTAGAAAAATCTAAACACCACCACAAATCATGGAAGTAAAGATGTTGGTGAGTACGGAAAATGTGGAATTCATTTCATCCCACGAATATAACTTCACCCCAATCATTATTTGTGGATTTAACTTCTTGGAAAACCTCTTCATACTCCATATAATGGAATTTGATGCAATTATTAGCATTGATTTTCTGTCCTTATATAGAGATAACATAAATTTCCATGAGAGGGGAATAACTCTCCATGTGGAGAATCGACCCCTGTTTCGGTACAAGTGTAAGGAGTAGTATGAATCTTCATTAGCACCATCATCCTAAGGGTGTATATTACTGCCCTATAAGCATATGATTGATTCTAGGATGATTGAGTCTAGAGAAGAAACCATATTTGAAGACATACCTATTGTGTGGGAATTCGATGAAGTGTTTCCCAAGGAATTTCTTGGTCATCCTCCAATAAGATATGTGGAATTCTCAATTGATAATATACATGGGGTGTTTCCAATATCCAAAACTCCATATAGAATGTATTTTGTGAAGCTTGGGGATTACAAGAAACAACTATAAGAGAATCTGGATAAAGGGTTCATACACCCATGTGATTCACCATGGGGTTCACGAGTCCTCTTCATCAAGAAGGATGGGTCAATGCGCCTTTGCAATGATTGTCGTGAGCTCAAAAAACCATGATAAAGAATAGGTACCCTCAGCCCGGAATTGATGACTTTTTGACCAACTACATGGAGCACAATACCTCTCCAAGGTGGATCTGCAATTGTGATATTATCAAGTAAGGGGTGAAAAATGCAAATATCCCCAAGAGTGTTTTTCATACAAGATACGGGCATTATTATAAGGCCCCAGCCTTAAACCTTACTTAATATTGAATTAAATGAATAATTCAAATTGAGGATCTTTTCAGGTTTAGAGTTTTAGAGAATTAGAACATAACTATTACATCTTAAAAGATTACAAAGTAGACACTTCTACTAAGTCTCCATAAAATAAAAACTCTTAAAAAGAAAGATGTCTAGATTCCATGTTTTAGATAGCATTAAATTCCCTTGATCCCATCCTTGACCTTATTCCACTTTAAGTCCTGTGAAAAACATTTCGAAAAACTTGGGGTGAGCATAAAAAGCTCAATAAGGGATACAAAAATAATGAAAACTGTTTGTTTTTCAAACATCAAGTAAACCATGTATACTATATCAAAGTAATACCTTCACCTTCATGAAGTAGTAAAAAAAAATCTTCACTGAATAAAGTATCATTACTTACCTTTTTGTAACCAAAGGATTAATATAAAACCCATATAAAGAACACATAGAATATATAAAGGTAACTTGGGACATAAACATACTTAAGTGGAATAACCATACGGTCGACTTCCACACATATCACTTAATGGAATAGCCATACGGACAATTTCCATACATACTTAATGGAATAGCCATATGGCCAACTTACATACCCAATGCATTGGAGGTTATAACGTAACCACCTGTCCTGGTATTCACGGCACCACCCGTCATATGGTTTATAACGTAACCACCCGTTAAAATGTCCAAGTACCAATATAAAATCATAAAACATAAAACCAATATAAAGGAAAGATAACATTTCCACATTTCAATCACAATATATCATAAATATATTGACATAATAGAATCCTTTATCAAAACCATTTTCAATACCAAAATACATAAAAGAGTATATGGTATTTATTTTATTTTAAAAACATTACGGCTTGTTGAGAAAGCCAAAGACCAAATAATACTCGCGGCGGCGGAAAAAGTCATTGTCACCGCGTACGTTAAAAAAAACATTCCTTTTTGTTGTTTAGTAAAACGCTTCGTAGAAAAAGATTCCTTTTGTATAAAAGTAAAATTCAAAGGATTTTATACACCGTATAAAATAAAGTTGTGTATAAAACGAAATATGCCTCAATGAAAGGAGATTGAGACGAAGTCCCTTACCTCGGGTCCGACTTGACTCGATCGTTCTTTAACGTCCTGAATAATAAACTTGAGTTAATTTATACTTGATTAAGAACCTTTTTAAAGTTCATTATTCTTTTTATATCACTTATTGCCATTTTATAAACATTATGTAACCATTTAAGTTAATAATGTTCGTTTTTTCAATATTTGGTTCTTAAGTCGAAAGTTGACTTCTTACAATTACATGTTGTTTGTGTGGTCAAAAGTTCTTTATATCCAGAATGAAATTCTTGATTTGGATATCATATATATCATATATATCCATCATATACTTGTATTTATAATATTACATAATCATTTAGAGGTAAGAAATGAAATGCACCGTTCATGGAGACGGTAAGCCGTACGTACGCATGAACGCTACTTTCATTTCTTTGTCATATTAGTGGAATTAAAACTAAATGAGAGGTATGTATATTTTAATTCCAGAATTATATTCATCATTTAGATATATCATTAATTATATATATACATTATATACATGTAATTTTAATAGTACATTACATTTGGGGATAAGAAATGAAATGCATCGTTCATGGAGATGGTAAGCCGTACGTACGCATGAACGCTACTTTCATTTCTATCTCATACTTTAATGGAAAGAAATAATAATGATATAGAGGTATATTATAATTCCAATATAACATCATATATAATAACTTTAAATCCATCCTTTACACGTCCCACATATGGCATTAACGAATCACATCACTTTGAGGGGGTGGTAGTCCGCACTTCCTTAAATGAAGATATCGTGTTTACCCATAATGGAAACCATAAAGGTATTCCCAAAATGAAAAATACAGAAGCTTAAAGAAAAAATAAACATATTATATATCATATATAAAAATAGTGACATCATAATGGCCACCCTTGAAGGTGTTAAATGAGTATTGAACAATCATCGTTTCGGGAGGCAGAATTTCACCATCCACGGAAACCGTATGTTCATTAACCATTTGATGTAGTTGTGTGAGAGTGTAGCTCAAATAAATCTTATAACAACATCCTAGTATATTAAAGATACTGGTGTTGTTACAAAATAAGTAAATAAAAAGAGTTTAGAGGGTTGGAGAAGCCAAATAAAACCAATGAACAAGAGAGAATGAATTACCTTTAAAAGTGTAACTCCTTTTGATTTGAGACTAAAGGCTTCCTTTGAAAGGATTCTGCCCAAAGGGGATCCTCTAGGATGAGGATAGAGATGTGGAGAGGGTAAATGGGCAGGTTTTGGCCGAGCCAAAGGCTTGAGGAGTGTGTTAAATGAGGTAGAGGTGGGGGCCTTTTATAAGAGGAGAGGAGGGGCACTTTTGGAAAGTAAAGAGATATTACTTTATTTGAAAATGTGTTTCGGTTTTAAAAGGTCCCACATTGATATAATTCGTGGATAAGGTGATAAGGCTTCGAAATCCACTCATCCAATTGGTCTTGTCCATGTGTGGGTTTTATATTTTTCATTATCTTTCCATTTTATTTAAATCATCAAATAATGATGTCATCGCTGCATCATTATTATGTCATAAATTATTTAATTTTTTTAATGTCTAAAAATTATAAAAAAAATACTATGATGTAGGATATCTTTTTAGCTTTCCAATTACTATTTATAATCAAAATTTTGACTTGTATAACCCCACTCAAAAATTATTTTAGTAAAACAATTTATGTTAGTGTCATTTTCACTTTAACATTAAATAAAAATATATTAATGTCATTTTCCAACTAAAGTGGCTCCATGGGGTCCCCAAGTTGGCCCATGGATTGTCTTGGTCGGCCATGACTCACCCAATAGGTGTAGGACAAGTGTCATGGTGTTTTCACATTCTTATAATACCATTTTTACCTTAAACTACACTAATTACCTCTAATCGCGATTAATGAAAAAAAGTTACTATTCACCAAAAAATTATTTTAATCTCATTGAACCACATTTTACTTCTTAATGACACCATGTATGTCGGATTTTAAAAATTCAATACACATTAGTGGTAAACTTCCATTTAACTGAAAAACCAGTTTGCTTGATTACCACTTAGTGGTTTCACTATTCATCAAAAATTGAAGTTTTTCAGAAAATTACCAAAAAATCACCCTAAGCTATATTTGATATTCCGAATTCAAAAATGAAGTCCATTTTACAAAATTCAAAACTTATAAGTCAAATTAATTAATTTAATAATTCATTCCCGCTGTCATGACAAATAGCGTGTTTTTGTGAAACAATAAGTATCAAAAGATTGACACCAGTTCAAGTCCAATTTCAAAGTGAAATTGATTCCAATGACCACCATTGGATTAAATGGTAAAAATATTTTCTAATTTCACTTTAAAACCAATTAAAATAATAATCTAATCAAATAAATAATTTAGATTAAAAAGAGGTTTTGAATTAAAATACAACATTTTACACTATTCATAAAAAAATGAACTTTATCAGAAAGGTACCAAAAATTTACACAAAGTAAATTTTGATGTCCCGATTCTAAAGAAGAGTTATATTTGGTCCAAAATAAAGTATAAGAGTGATCAAAACTATATTTAATGACGGTTCACCATTAAAAGGTGATAAGTGAACCTTTAGTGAAAATTAGAGTATATATGCCCTAAAATTGAACTCTTTCCGTATTTTAAGCCTTTATCTTTTATTGGGTAAATTTATAAACATTTAAAAACATATCTAATCATATTTTAGTTATTTATATCCATTCTCGCCAGTACAACGGCTACTTGTTAACTAACATTTAAAATAATATTATTTTATTACTAGTGTGCTACGTAAGTTTCAAAGAAACTCATCGTTGCGTATCGGGTACGCTATCGAACATAGCAACCCCTTTAAAATAAAATTAATATTTAATTCGTAAATATTAATAAATATGAAAATTCTTTATTCTTTATTTACCTGGGATGTTACAATTATGAATTCAATTTAATGCCTTTAGGACTCACTAATGATCCATTAATCTTCATGGACTTGATTAATAGAGTCTTTAGAGATATCCTCGACAAATGTGTGGTAGTATTTATAGACAATATTCTAATATACTCCAAAACCAAAGAGGAGCATGAGGAGTATATAAGAATTTTACTAGAGACCTTGTGAAATGAGAAGATCTAAGGAAAGTACAACAAGTGTGAATTATGGTTTAAGGATGTCTCATTCTTGGGTCAAATCATCCCAAGCAATGGGATATCTATGGATCCCATGGAGATAGCTGTGATAGGGGGATGACTGAGGCCAACATCGATTATTGATATCCATAGCTTCTTGGGGTTAGCTGGATATTATCATCATTTAGTGAGAAATTTCTCATGATTTTCTGACCCTCTTACCAAGAAAACTCAGAAGCGATTCAAGTTTTCTTGGAGTGATGAATGTGAATAAAGCTTCAAGGAGTTGAAAATGAGTCTTATCACCACACCCATGCTCACACTACCCACAAGTGGAGAACTTTTTTCAGTATTTATCAATGCTTAGAAGAAGGGATTGGGATGTGTGTTGATGAAAAATTACAAATTCATTGCCTATGCTTCAAGGAAATTGAATGTTCATGATCAGAATTATCCAACACATGATCTGGAGTTGGCTGTGGTGATCTTCTCTTTAAACATATGGAGACATTACCTAGTTGGGGAGAAGTGTGAAATATATATGAACCACAAAATCCTCAAGTATATATTAACAAAGAAAAATATGAATATGCACCAACTAAGATGGTTAGTGCTGATCAAAGACTATGACTTCTCAATCCATTACCACCCTAGGAAAGTGAACAAGGTGGAGGATGCTCTATGTAGAAAGGACCCAGCAATTATATCATTTATGAGAATTGAAAAGGATACAATCTTCCTAGATTTGAGGAATATGGAAATTGGAATCACAAAGAAGGGAACATCATCAATCCTTTCACAAATTATTGCTCAACCATCACTTTTATAAAGGTTAATGGATGATCAATATGATGATGTGGGAATTAAAAGAAAGTGGAAACTATCTGAAAAGGGAAATCCTCAGCATTCAATGTTAATAAAGAAGTAATTGTGAGATTTGGGAAAATAATGTATCTTCCATCATGTCTGGAGCTGAAAAAATATATTTTGGATGATGCACATAGTTCAAATTTCTCCATCCACACAAGAAATACAATGATGTATCGAGATCCCTGAGAGAATTATTGGTGGGATAACGTGAATAAGGAGATCACTGAATATACATCAAAGTTCCTGGTATGTCAGCAAGTGAATTCTAAGTGGTAGAACTCCAATGGGATGATGCAACCATAACCCATACCCACATGGAAATGGGAGAACATCACCATGGACTTTGTCACCAGACTTCCAAAGACATCCAAAGGAAACAATGATATCTCGGTTGTTGGGGATCGTCTTACAAATACTGCGTACTCCATTGCAATTCGAGAGGATTTCTCATTGGGTCAACTGGAATTGATATACAACAGATATGTGGTAATTTTACATGTATTATCACTATTTATGGTATACGATCGAGATCCAAGATTCACCCCTAAGTTATGGAAGAATCTCCATCATGCTCTGAATACTGATTTGAACATCAGTACAGCCTATCATCCTCAAAATTAAGGCCAATATTATTAGACCATTCAATCACTAGAGAACATGTTGAGAGTGTGCTCAATGGACTTCAAAGGGGGATGGGATCAACATCTTCTTCTAGTTGAGTTCTCTTAAAAAACAGTTTCCACTCAAAAATCCAAATGGCTCATTATGAAGCCCTTTATGGGAAAAGTTAAAGAATAATTGCATGTTGGGATGAAGTCGGTGAGCATAAGTTGTTAGGACATGAAATGGTCAAAGAATTGGTGGAGAAGGTGAAAACCATTCAGCAACATATCAAGGTAGCCCGAAGCCAACAGAAGAGTTATGCAGATAACCATTGATGAGTCCTCGAGTTTAAAGTTGGAGACATGGTATTTCTACTCATATCTCCGAGTAAGAAGGTCATCTGGTTTGGAAAGAAATGGAAGTTAATTTCTAGTTACATCGTCCCCTTCGAGATTCGTGATCATGTCTGGGTTGTGACATATCGACTAGCACTTCCACCTACCATGGCCAAAGTACATGATATTTTTCATGTATCCCTCTTAAGAAAGTACATACCTTACCCTTCACATGTACCCTCTTCAGAGGTAGTATAGTTATAGTATGATCTTTCTTACGAGGAGCATCCAGTGATGATTATGGATCAAAGAGATAAAGTCCCACTAACAAGACTACCCACTTGGTCAAGGTACTATGGAGAAACCATAAGTACGAAGAGGAAACATGGGAACTGGAGGAGGAAATGAAGGAAATGTACCTGCACCTATTTTCATATTATAATGTAAAACAAAATTTCGAGGGCGAAATTTCATAAGGGGGGGAGATTGTAATGACCCATACTTTTATTCATGAAAATTCATCTTGATCTAATTAAATGTATTATTATTAAAAATGGTTATATAAAATATGCACTTCTATGGTTTTATGTTTTTGGATTTGAAAATACCATTAATAATTATTACCATTTCTAATATATCCATCGATAAGTGATCACATGATTAGTATAAATATAGTGATTTAACAAATCCAATTTACCCAGAAAAAGGAAGTGATGGACTCATCCAATAAAATTTCCCCATACGATGCCCATTTTTCAGAGCTCAGAAAGGAGGTGGAATCATTAGTATTCACTATTGACCAAGCCCAAGCCGATCTTTAACATGTTAAGCTTGAGTGGAACCACCTACGGGAGAAGTGGGCATTGATAGAGATTACCACCCAAGTGATGTTATATGAGCCACCCCATGAGTCGGTCACCATCGCACACCTTAAAATTATGTCTTATGTAGGTGTTATAAGGGGGTATGTAACAAGACCTTATAACTATGATTATGTGCATTATTTTTGTATATAATAAATAGTATACATTCATTTTATTATTGTTACTTTGTAAATAATTTTTAAAGAACAAATAGTATTTTTAGTTAATATAAAATTAATAAATCTAATTAGATGAGTTAATGGATTTTTGAATTAAATAAATTTTGAATAAATTGTTTTTACTAAATCACTTTTTATTATATATAAATCATCGTACAATTTTTATGAATACAATTGTAATTTTTATTAAGGTTTGAAAGCTTTTTTTCCAAAACACATGAATTTTCGATAAATGTTATTTTTTATTTAAAAGGTAAAAATTGACATATTTATAAAATTATTTATTTGAAATTAATGTTATTTTTATAAATAGGACTTCAAAATTATCCAACGGTGAATTTTTTATAATTTTCTGAGACAATTGAATTTTTGGGTAAAAATTAAATACCGTTGAAATATATAAAGTGTTTTATGACATCATTATGACTTAGCAGTGATGTAATAAAATAATATAAACAATTTTTTCTTCTAATATATGTTTTTTCATAAAAATAATGAGATTTTAGGTTTTTTAAATTATTTTATAAATCTTTAGAGGACCCTCCATGACTTATAAAACATTTTAGCTTTTAAAATTGATTTCCTTGAGAGTGTGCCATACCACCACATAAGAAAGACTAATCTTTTAAGAAGTTATGCCATTGTACTTATAAAATATTATTTTCCACTACCCTTTGGAAAAAAACATGGGCAAAAACCATGGTATGGTTTGTGTTTTGGATTAGTTTAATGTGTGGTGACCCAAACCTAAATAATAAATAATTCTCTCTCCATCCCTATATAAACCAACCCTAGTGTCCAATTATTCTTCACTAAAATCCTTTGGAGCTATAAAAACCCATGAACTACTATCTCTTGAATCCTAAAAAGGTTCCTCAAGCTCTCAAGAAGCCTCTCTCATGTCCCTCCCAAGCATTTAGGATCACACTTCCAAGTAAGGGATTTCTTCCTCTCCCATTTTTGTCTAAGTTTCTTTATGTTGTTATTCCCTTGTATTTTAATTTAAAAGTGTTTGGGTATGATTTATCACCTCACCATACATCCCTATTTATGTTTGAGAGATGATATACCCCTTTATCTCTCATTAATTCCTCCAATGTACACCCGTTAACGTGCTTAAATTCCGTAAGAAATATCTCTCTCCTTATTTACATTCAAGCAAGTCTTTTGTATTATGAATCCAAAATTCCATTAATTATATTGGGAATTTTAAGAATATTACTCCCTTACTTTCCATTCTATTTTTATATTATTATAAAACCATTTTTCTCTCATCAACCATTTTTTGTAATTCTTATGTCATGCAGTTATGTTGCCGAAATTGCACTGCGATTTTCCAAGCCAAAGTCATTATATCGTGAATACCATGCCCATTTACCTATCAAGGGTATTCACCATTATTAATGTTTAATTATTTAATATAGAGTTTCATGTATTAATTCCATATTCATTTATTGTGTAATAGTTATTATCATTAATGATTCCATGTTGTATGATCCATGTGATACACTTATGCATGAAATGAAATATTTTAGAAGGGTGCACCATGACAGTGCTCCAATGCACGGGGTAAGTATTAGTATCATTATATGCAATTTTAAATGATGTTTTACTCATTTAATTCAACTACAATGAGGTTTTACTCATTATTTATGTTCAATTAGGCTTGGATCATGCTAATACCATGTTAAGTGTTATTTCCACATTTCTATGTTATGATAATCATTCTATATCATGACTTTATGTTCATGTTTATCTTATGCTCCTTTGATATGAAAATTTCCTGACATGTACTTTATTTTTCAAATTAATCCTTGTTTACTCCATTACTAGGCTTTATATCTCACCCTTTTCTTATGCATGTCCTCAGGTTATCCTATTCAATGCTAAGTATGATGGAATATAGTGGTCATGTGAAGGATGTTTTCAATAAAGATGGTGTGTTTTGTGTTTTAAGACACTATGTAATATTACTAATCCCCAAAAAAACTAGACCTCTTGATATTCTATGTTGTATAAAGTGAATATTTTATGTAATAAATCATGTTTAAGTGTGTAATAATTGTAGGGTTGTTATTTTTTGGATATTTCCTTGATTAGTTTTTGGTAGCCTTTGAAGATGATATTCATATATATTTGATGATAAGGGCAGGGAATTAATTTCTCTTAATGATTTAATATAAGCACTTTTGGAAGGTGATTTTGTATAAAAAATTACAAAGTGCGAATCATGGTATAAAAAGATTAATTTTCATGTCATATAATCTCAATAAAGGGTATATTGGTGGATTCATCAATTTAATAACTCATTTAACATTGTACAAGAACAACCACTAAAAATTAGTCCCATAGTTTTATAGGTTTTTTAGATATTACCGATGATATATCAAAACTTTCTCATGGCTATCTAATCCACCCACTAAGTAAACTTCGAAGGGGTAAAATTTCCTTTGCATAGATGAATGTCAGAAAATTTTCAAGGACCTAAAGGGAAGGTTAGTCAATTCACTATTACATACACTTCCTTGATGTGGATAAGGGATTGTGATCTATATTGATGATTTAAATAAGGCACTATGATGTATTCTCATATAGAGTGATATTGTGATAGCTTATTCCCCACAATTATTAATGTTTCATGATACAAATTTCCGAACTCCTGATTTGGAGTTATAAATGGTAATCTAATAATTAAATATATATATTAATTATAATTGTGGAGAATTTTATGATATCAATATTATTCACAAAAAAATAAATTATATATTCACTCAGAAATATATAGTTATATGACAGAGAAGTTGGTTTAATTGATTAAATATTATGACTACTAAATACATTACCACACTAGGAAAGTGAACGTGGTTGCAATTTCATTGAGTCAAAGGAATCATGTTATATTATCTATTATAAGGTTAAAATAAGATCTTATATTTATTGATTTGAAAAGGATGGAACTACAAATATTTAAGTAAGGTTAGAAAAATTATATTGATCTAATGAGTGTTCATCCATGTATCCAAGTGATGATTAAAGATGCACAAAAGAAATATAGAGTTACAAAAAAATTAAAGATATGTTTTTTATTTAATCCTTCACTATGATTGAATGGTATGGTTCATAAAGAGTGTATGTTTTTCATCCTTAATATTTTAGAAGAAGCATATGTTGTATGAAGTTGAGAGTTTATCATTATCTATTCATCCTAGATGAATGAATATGTAGAGAGTTCTGAAAGAATATTTATATTTGGACAACCTGAATAGACATATTGCAATGTATGTATACCATTACTTGGTAATGTCAACAATTTAAGGTTTATAGAATGAATTATAATTTTATTTTAACACCATTACATATACTATATTTTAAATGGTAAGACATCATTATAAAATTATCCCTAGACACGCCAATTATTCTAATATCTATAATTATTTTTAAGTTCTTGTCGATCACCATATGAAGTCAAATAACTTAATAATTATAAAAGAATATTTCTATCTTCATAATATTTATAGAATATGAATTAATGAATTGTTAAGGTTTAATGGAGTGAAACATTCATTTGTATCTGATCGAGATCTGATGTTAACCTATAATTTATGGAAAATTATTTAGTAGGTTCTGGATATAGAGTTGAGTTTAAATATTAATCATCATCTTAAGAAATAATTATATCATGATATAACCATTATAAATTTTGAGGATATTATAATATCTTTTCTTATGGAATTAAATGGTGTTTGGTATCAAAATCGTTCTCTAATTTATTTTTCTTATAATAATAGTTTTCACGTGAGCATTAAATTTGCACCATATGAAACTCTATATAGAAAGAAGTGTAGAACATGAATGTGAATGGATGAAGTTGGGGGGAAATTTTTTTGGACCAGATCATGTAGAGGAAATGGTAGAGAAGGTTAGACTAATTGAAGAATACATCCAGGCATCTCAGATTTGATAGAAAAGTTATAAAAATAATCATTGATTAAATTTGGAATTTGATGTTACAGAAAATGTATTCCTTTGAATTATTTCATGGAAGATGGTTACGAGATTTATAAATATGTTAAATCTAATCCCTATTTATTTTGAGACATTTCATATTCTTGATCATGTTGCAAGGTTAACTTACCACCCAATACATCCAATGAATCCCTATCAAGTTCACAAAAGGATTCTTATACCTACCCTAGGGAAAACATACTTGATCCACCATAAGTGATGAACATAGAGGTATTACCTCTGGATCATGATCATTCCTATGATGTAAAAATAGTAAAAATATTGGATCATATTGATAAATATTTATGGAACAAGAATACTCACTTGGTTAATGTTCTCTGGAGAAATCAAAAAATTTGAGGATGCTACTTGGGAAAACAATTATGTGATGAAATAGAGATATCTTATATTTTTTGGTATTAGAGTGAAGGAATTTAAATGGTAAAAATAATTTTAAGGGGGAATAATAAACCACCCCAAGATTTATGGATAAAATTATCTATAAGTAAACTGTTTTCTTTGAAATCAAGGTTTACACACATAATTGAGTTCAAAGGAACCATGATATACTATTGGATTTTTTTAAATTAATATCACAGTTATCACCATGCCTTATGATTAGTGGGTATGAATAGAAATAACAAAATTTTGAAAATTTTATGGTTTAATCATATAAAAAAATTAAATCATTTCCTATCAATTATATATAAATTAAAATTAAAAATCAATTTAATTAAAAGAGTTGTTTTTCTAAAAACTATTTTTATGCCTTTAGTGAATTTTTATCATAATAAATTAAACTAATCACTATTGTTGAATGATTTTAATGAAGTTAATATATTTTATTTTAAACAAAATTTTTAAACATTAATCTAATTTATTTTCTAGACATGGGATAAGAATGAATCAATTTTGATGCTTAAAAACACACTTTTCCAAAAAAAATCCAACCCCTTTTCCAGACATATTTTAAAATGAGTTTCTACAATTGATATAGATTGAAACAAGAATAATGGTTTCTATATTTGGAATTTTCTGGATGTTATTTTGTAAATATGTCAATATTAATTATGTTCATAATGAATAGTTCCATTTTAATTAATTATCAACTCAATTAGTGTAGAATAGGTAAAACATTGTTAAAAACTTTAACAAGTATTTGAAATCTATCTAACACTGTCCTTCATCCAATTATATGAGTGGATTTTGGTCAATCTTAAATTAAATATCAATAAAATTTTGAAATAAGGAAGAAATAGGATATTTTATCTTATAAATTTTCATTTGAAAGATAAATTAATTTTTTAGAGGTAATTTATTTTCAAATTTTACTGATAAAATAACTTCTTTAAACTATAACACAACACAACCACAGTTCATGTGAAAGTAGTATAGAAATCATGGAAATATTTTTAAAACCTATAAAACTAATATTTTTTCTGATTTATAGTGTCTTGAGTATTTTATTGATTAATACAACATATTATAGATATTTTAATTAATTATATTAGAATTTCATTTTTCACATGTCATTTTTAAAAGTACAATTATATGAATAGTTATTAAAAGTAAAATGTAATGCCCTGACCCCAGAAGCAAGGATTCTATGCCTAAAACATGGTGTGTAATATTATTAAATATGCTGATAAAATTACACATCACATCTCATCACTTAAAATCTTCAAAATCTAGGTTTGGGAAATCCCAATACAGCTGAAACATTTCTTCAAAACTGAAAAAGATAAACTCTTTAATGCTACCACTACATAGCATAACTCATAGCTAAAAAATCTACGAGTCCTTAAAAATAAATTAAAAAATTAGGGTGAGAACTTAAAATGCTCAGTAAGGGGTTTTAAAAATAATTAATAAAATCCTTTTTAAAAAACATCCCTTTAAAATGATTTTACATAAAACATTTTCTTAAAAGAAAAAAAATATTTCAAGTATTACATCATCATCATTTTTCAAAGGTTACATGAAATCATTTTTAAGGAAATCTCATAAACAAGAATTTATGTATTTATATAATGGTTACAATTAAAACACATTTCCAAATATTCATACTTGTAAAAAAGCATAGAATGATGCATATAAGTTGGGAGTTGAACCAACTACATTAAAGGTGAAATGCATGGGTGATTATACAAATTAGAATATGAAATAATACTTTCTTAGAATTTCAGTAGAAGAAATATCATAAAACTCTTATCACATAAGTTGCAATTCATGAAATGGATAGTAAATTTCTAAATTCTATATTAATGTTCTAAAAATAGATTTTAAACATTATTCATAAATGATTTTCTAAATACATATAACATTATTCCATGTGAATTTATTACCTTAATAATAATTAAAAGATTCTTAACCAAGTATATTCTACTAGTCGAATAATCACTTGGCTGGTTAAATACTAATCACATAATGATGAAATGCATAATGCAGGATAATCATAACATTCTGTCAAGGCCTCGTGCCAAGACCATACATAACAATTGTGCCAGGGCCTCATTCCATGACATAATTTGTCTCATGAGTCCTATCTATGCTTCAAGGGACTATAGAGGGCCTCACCAATAACATAATAAGTCTTATGAATTCCTTATATGTCTGGTAGGTCTTATATTCAAAGTGACCAATACCACTTTGAATAATTAAATATATCTTATTCAAAGTGTTTCATACCACTTTTAATAATTAAATGTCTCTTATTCAAAGTTTCAAATCCCACTTTTAATAAATAAATTCATCGAATTCAATGTTCGCCATACGACTTTGAATTGTTAAATTTTTAATCCGTATATTATCATAAGAGATAAATCTCATTTTTTTCAATAACATTCTATATTCATAAATAAAGTGAAACATGCAAAAAAACATAAAACTTAATCTAAAAACTACACATTTTGTTAGTTATACATTATTAAATGGCTATAACATATTTATCAATTTTATTCATGGACAAACAGACACACTTTTGTTCAAGTGATGATAACTGGTGCACAAAAAATTATAGATTGTATAGGTTTGTCACATAAAATTATAACTCGTAAATTACAAACCCTTGTTTCAAGAAGGTAATCTTTTTATAAATATTTTTGAATTTAAGATAGTTAGCACTCATGTTTATACCATACACTGATAAATGGGTGTGTCAAACAAAGTATATCATAAACTTTAATAATTAATAGTATTCAATGTGGTTGATTCCTCATGAATTAAAATATAATATTTATAAATTTAAGACATTATTTTCATGAGAGATATTGATTCATAAATAATTAAACACACTTCACTATATGTGTTTATGAATATATATATATATATGTGTGTGTGTGTGTGTGTGTGTATTAAACCAAATATACTTCCAACCTTTTATCCTAAAATTATAAATTGGGATGTATGCATTTAATGATACTAAGGTCATCATCCCTTTAAAAATTTTGGGCACACAAGAACAAAACAATGTTTTGATATTATTTTCCATTATATATTAGTATTCATGATCACCCATACAATTTGGACATGTAATCGAAAACATTATATTCATGTATGTACTTATAAATTTAAAACGTGTAAAAATGTGAGCATAAATATGTTTAGACACACACACACACACAGACATATATATATATATACCCCAAACATAAATTTCATTTTGTTCTATTCAACTATACAACTTCAAAACATAAAATCTTAGCAATGATAATACCATTAATGCCTCATTAAATGAAAACAAAATTGAAATATATTTATGGAATTCTATTTACTTATATATATATATATATATATATATATATATTTTAGTTTTTCATAAATAAATAACAAATCAAAAGAATCCTTATGAAAAATATGTGGGCAGGGACACCCTTTGTAAAATAATTATTCATCCATTAAAATAAACATAAAATAGGTAGGGTGTGCCATTTATAAAAAAACGTATATACAAATAAAAATTTATAAAATTATAAAATTCAAAAAACATCACTTAGAAAACCATTCCAACTATTATACACATCATAATAATCAATTAAATACTGTTAATCAACATTTATAAAACCGAAAATAGTTTAGGATTTAAAGTTGTATAAAACCGTATATACACAAAGTGAAAATATAGGGTTTTCATTACTAAAACGAAGTTTAATAAATCGTTACAGGAATTGTATACTTCAAAAACATTAGTTAATCACCAATACCAATTATATGGAAAACTAAATCAAATTAGGATTAAAAAATATATACATATAAAACCATAATTACATATATATTTATATATATATATATGGGTTTAGTAAACTCAAAAAAACTCTTAGTAAACCATTTCAAGTATTATATGCATCAAAACATCAATTAAACACTGAAAATCACCATTTGAAAAATCTAAAATAGATTAGGATTAGAAGTTTTATAAAACCGTATATACACAAAGTGTATCTATGGGATTTTCATGTCAAAAACGAAGCCAAATAAACCCTTTTGCAGACATGATGGTTGAGGTTGAGCCGACCAGAGGATGATGAAATGTTGGGATGATAAAAAACCTATAGGGTTATGTGTTCAAGATGAGTTTATATAAACTGTTTATATATTTTTTTATATAATATGGTATAAACATAAAATATAAACTAAGAAACTCTAATATAACTATTTCAGACAAGAAAAACCATAATCATTGTAAAACCTAAAGAAATCATTTGTTTTATTATATATATATATATATATTGGGAAACTTGTTTGGGAAGTGGTTTGGGTTTGTATTAAACTAATTAACCCATGTAGACTTGTGGAAAAATGAAACTACACAACGGGTATGTGGAGTTTGATAAGAGGACGTACAAGTTAAAGAGGGGCAGTGGAGGAGGAGGTATCCATGGGTATTGGTGTGCTGTGAGGTCTCAACGAAGAAGAATAGTGTAAATAAGAAGAATTTCTAAGATCATCTCAGTAAGATCAGATGGATGTGGTAACTCTGCTCGATTTAAAAAGAGATAAACAGAAAAGATTAGAACATGACATTGATTGGACTGCTGCGGTGGATTCACGAGTTTAAATAGGTTGAATGGTTGAGATCTAACACATCTGGATCGGACAATTCAATAAATATTATGTAATAAGATGTGGCGGTGGGGATTTGATTGGGAACTAGTGCAGATGGTTGTGGTATCACGTGGCGATATCGGAAGGCCTAGATTGCTTCCCGCGGAAATATATGTGTCCCACATCGAAACAGGGAGGGTTTCAGGACCTCCTTTTAAAGATCGATGTTGGTGCCTTAATTTTGATGAAAAAAACAAGCACAGAGGGGTGTGTATACATGGGACCCCCATTTGTGGGACTTGACCCACCCTCACCCACACTGATGTGTGACCTGGCTCACACACTTCTCACACCTGATCAGGCCCTATAAATGGGTCTTACGTGTGTTTAGTCCACACCACGCATGGCCCGTGCATGACTCATCATGCATCATGAAATCCTTTGGAAGATTCCTGCTAACCTTGAGTGGTTTTCCTTCAAGGTTGTCCTCAGTCAGATGGAGTACTCATCACATTTTTATCAAAATTTTATTTTACACAAATAGTTAAAAAATAGAATATACAAATTAATTTACTGATATATAAAATCATTCTTTATCATTGTTAAAAAACTATAAATGTCCTTATTTTAATAAATTTTCATTCATTTTTAGTTTTAAAACATTATAATTTCAATATCCAAATATAAAATACAAATTCAATTAAAAAAAGGTCATCTATTAACTTTTAAAATATTTAAAACATTTTAAAACATTTCACATTATAAAGGTTTTATAAAAATACCCATGATCACTTGACTTTAGACCCTAATGGAAAGAAGGATATGTAACAGTCTTAGTTATCTTCATTTCTTAAAAAGGAATTATAAATACTTTTTTAGGGTGTTCCAATCAAAAAAATGTGTTTCAACTTATAAGAATGGTTCTCTACAATTTTTTGATGGTTAGTACTTTTTCAATAGTACTTGGCATAATGTTTTTCATTATGATAGACTCGAAGGATGTTCACTACTTACATGGTATAGTTGTTATTCTTGTTGTAATTTTTTGGGATCTTGATAGGCCTTGTAGAACGTATTCTAGGATATTTATGGTCTTTTGGCCTTATCGCAATGTTGTGTTTCAGTGTTTCTATTGAATAAAATGTGTCTTATTTCATTCTATAAGAATTTATTTTAGATTGCACCAATATTAAACAAATCATAACAGTAATAACATTATTAATCAATATATTATTATTACAAATATAAATATGTCTAGGGGGTTTCATAGCACCCCCCCCCCCCAATGGAATTGTTCCCTAACATACATCACCCATGATGTCCCTACAAAACATTTTTAATCATTGTTAACTAAAAAAATTAAATGAAAATCAGTATTTAATATATACCTTCACCAGTTCCACCATTGATGGAGAGTTTCCTGGTACATTTTTCAGTCTGGTTGATCCACAAAACAATATAAATTCTTCAATTTCATTTGACCAAATGCACCTTGAGCAACTAAGGATGAACTCATGAATATAATAGTAGGTCCTTGAGAGAGTGGCATTTGAGGTATAATGTTAAGATATATTTGAATGGACTCGGTTTTGATAGACTAGTTGGAAAACCTTTTTTCCCCAAAAACAAGATATCCTAATGCCTTCCATGCATACTTAAGCTCAGGACCTTAAACAGATAGTTTGTGTGGGGATCACATGCCTCTACATCTTCTCAGAATCTTTACAAGGCCTGATAAGTCTCATAAAGGTTGAAACATTGTAAGAGGCCTTCATAGTACCTTCCCTTATGCGCATAATGAAAAATTTGTGCATGATACATAAAGTTATAGACATGACTCAGTCCTTGGTGATGTTTAAGGAAATTTGTGTTGTTTGACACCTGGTAGAGGTGTTTGCTGGAAAGACGTAGGTTCTCAAAAGGCTGGTATGCTATAGAAAATAACTTGACAATTATGTTCTTAATTAATTCAGTAGGGAGACACAAGAGGTGTTCTGGTGAACCCTCACCTTCAATATTAAAATTCTAAGAACTGTTGTACTCAGCAGAGCATAGCTAAATTTTTAGTTTTGATCTAATTTTCTTGAATTGTCTACATCATTCCTCTGATACCAACTATAATACCCCAACACTAGAAGACTAAATATGGTGCCTAAAACATAGTGTGTAATTTTTTTAATAAAAATATATTAATAAAAATACACATCAAATCTCATCATAATGGATCTTCCCAGTGTAGGTTCTGGAAATATAGATTCAACTGATACTTTTCATCAAAACATAATGAGTTAAACTCCTCTGTGTTGCCACCACATAGAATAACTCAAAAATAACTAAACTATTAGTCCTATAAAAATAAATTAAAAATGTAGTGTGATCACTAAAAAATCTCAATATGAGCATATAAAAACAATTAATAAAATCCTTTTTTAAAAAATATCCCTTTAAAATAATTTTACATAAAACATTTTCTTACAATAAAATAACATTTCTTACAGTACATCATAATTATTTTTCAAAGGTTATAAGATATCATTTTTATGTAAATCCAATAAATAATAATTTATGTATGTATTTAAAGGATAAAATTAAAACACATTTCAAAATATGCATACCTGTAAAAATGCGTGGAATGTTGCATATATGTCAGGAGTTGAACAAACTAGATTATGGGTGACATGAAAGGGTGCTGTAAAAATTAGAAAATGAAATAATACTTTCATAAAACATCATAAGAAACAATATAATAAATAAATTATAAAATAATATGCAATTCATGAAATCTCAGATGAATTTCAAACTTCTATATTAATGTTCTGAAAATAGATACTATACATTCTTTATATATGATTTTTTAAATACTTACAACATTATTCCATGTGATTTTATTACCGTAATCATAAGTAAAATATTCTTAACCAAGAATATTATACTAGTATAATAATCACATGTTTAGTTAAATACAAATCACATAATGAGGGAATGAATAATGCAGGACAATCATAGCACTGGGTCAAGGCCTCATGCTAAGACCATACATAACCATTCTATCAAGGTCTCGGGCCATGACCTAATTTGTCTCATGATACCTATCGATGAATCGAGATTCTATAGAGGGCCTCACCCATCAAATAATAAGTCATATACATTCCTCATATGTATGTCATTTTTGTGTATTCAATGTGTCTCATACCATATTGAAAAATTAAATGTCTCATATTCAAAGTGTCCAATACCAATATGAATAATTAAATGTCTCTTATTCAAAGTGTCACATACCACTTTGAATAATTAAATTCCTCTTATTCAAATTTTCCCATTCTAATTCGAATAATTAAAATATTAATCCATCAGTTATCATAAGAGAAAAATCTTGTTTTTTTAATAAATGTCATTATACATAAATAAAGTGAAAAATGAAATCAATGTAAACATTAATCTTAACACTGCATAGTTTGTTAATTATACTTTAGTCAATCACTATAAGAAATTTTTTAATGAAATACATGGAAAAAGAGACATGATTTTGTTCATGGTATGATAAATTATGCACATAAAATAATAAATTGTTCAGGATTTTCACATAAAATAATAACTCATAAATTAAAAACCCCGGTTTTAAAAAGGTAGTCATTTTATACATATTTTTGAATTTAATATAGTTATCACTCTTTTTTAAACTATACATGGATAAATGGGAGTGTCAAACAAATTAAATCATAAATATTAACAATTGATAGTATTCATTGTGTAAAAATCATCATGAATTAAAATATAATATTTATAAATGTAGAACATTCATTTCATGTAAGAAATTGATGCATAAATAATTGAAAGCACTTCATTATATGTGTTTATGAATATATATATATATATATATATATTAAACAAAATATACTTCCAACCTTTTATCTTAAAATTATAAATTGGGATGTATGTATGTAATGATAACAAGGTTATTATCCCTTTTATAATTTTGGGTACACAATAACAAAAATAAGGTTTTGTTATTATTTTCCATTATAAATTTGTATTCATAATCACCCATAAAATTACACCATGTAATAGAAAACATTAAATTCATGGATATACTTACTAATATAAAACATGTAAAAAGGTGAGAATAACTATGTTTATACATATATATTTATGCCCCAAACATAAATTTAATTTTTGATCTAATAAGTTGTACAACATCAAAACCTAAAATCCAAGAAAATCTAATACCCTTAAATATTCTTAAAATGAAAACAAGATTGAAATATATTTATGAACATGTACATGCATATAAATATACTTATAAATGTTGTTTTTTCATAAATAAATATAGAAAAAAATAATCCTTATGTAAAATATGTGGGTAGTGATACACCCTTTGTAAAATAATTGTACATACTTTAAAATAATCTTAAAATAGGTTCAGTTTTCCATTTATACAAAACTATATATACAAATAAAAATATTGAATTTAGAAAATTCCAAAAATACCACTTAGAAAAACTTTTCATGTGTTATATACATCATAATAATCAATTAAATAATGGTAATCAACATTTACAAAACCTAAAACTCTTTAGGATTTAATATTGAATAAAACCTTATATTCAAAGAGTGTATATATAGGATTTGCATAACTAAAATAAGGTTTCATAAATCCTTACAGGAAATATGTACTTCAAAAACAATAGTTAATCACTAATATCCAGTATATGAAATCCTAAATTAGATTAGGATTAATCTATATATATATATATATATTATTATATAAAAATATAAATATATATTTATGAATGGTTGAAGAAAAATAAAAAACAACTCTTAGTAAACCATTACAAGCATTATATACATAAAAACTTCAGTTAAATACTGATAATCACCATTTAAAAAATAAAAAACATTTTAGGATTGGAAGTCGTATAGAACCGTATATAAACAATGTGTAAATATGGGTTTTACATATAAAAAATGAATCTAAATAAAACATTACCTTACATGAAGGGTGAGAAGAGCTGAGAAGAAGATGATGGAAGGTTGGGATGAAAAAAACATAGGGTTATATCTGTAAGATGGGTTTATATAAGAAGTTTATATATATTTTTATATACTACAATTTAGATATAAAATATAAACTAAGAAACTCCAATCTAACTACTTCAAAAAATAACAAAGTCCATAATCATGGTAAACCCTAAATAAATCAGTTGTTTTGTTGAATATATATATATATATTTATTTATTTATATATATATATATATTATGGGAAACTTCTATGGGAATTAGTTTGGGATTGCATTAAACTAATGCACCCATGTAGACTTGTGGAAATTCGAAACTAGATAATTGGTCTGTGGAAAGTGATGGGGGACTCACAGGTTAAGGAGGAGTAGTGGGGGAGGAGGGATATGAGGGTACTGGTGCAACATAAGGTCTCGACGATGAAGAATAGTGTAAATATAAATAATGGCTCAGAACATATTGGTACGATCAGATGTTTTTGATAACTCTCCTTGATTTAAAAAGAGATGAATGGACTAGATTAGATCGTGACTTTGATTGGACTATCGCATTGGATTTATGAGTTTTAAATAGGTAGAACAGTCAAGATCTAATGCGTGGGAAGGGGGGTTTGGTGAGGGTCGGAGACTGGCATGGGTGGCTTGACGACCTGTTTGGGTTTCCAATCTACCTCGAATGAGCAAAATCATCTAGTCAGTCAAGATCTAATGCGTTCATATTGGACAATTGAAAAACCCAATGGCAATAAGATACGGAGGTGGGGGTTTGATCAAGAACTGGCACAGATGGCTGAGATCTCACATGGTGAGATCGGATGGCCTGGATAGCATCCCACAAGAAAAATTTGCATCACACATCGAAACAGGGAGGGTTTCAGGACATACTTTTAAGACTCGATGTTTCTTCTTTCATTTTGATGACATAATAAAACATAGTGGGGTCCATATACACGGGACCCCCATCCAGGGGCCTTGGCCCACCCTCACCTGCATTAGTGCACGACCTGTTTCACACTCTACTCGTACTTGACCATGACCAGTACACGGGTCTTTTTCATGCCTATCCCTCACCACACATGGATTGTGCATGAATCATCATGCATCATGCATGCATTTGTGAGATTCCCAATAACCTTGAGGACTTCTTCTTTAAGTGTTTCCATGATTATATGGGGTACCCACGAAATTTTTATCAAAAATTTATTAAACATATATAGTTAAAATAAATAATATACATATTAGTTTCATTATATATATAATTATTTTTTCTAACAGTTAAACAAAACTCTAAATGTCATTATATTTATATGTTTTTATTCATTTGGTGTTTTAAAACACTATAATTTCAAAATCCAAAAATAAAAGATGACATCAATAAAAACCATGTCATCATTTAACTTTTAAAATATATAAAACATTTTAAAACAATAGACATTATTACGGTTTTATAAAAATACCAATAGTCGCATTATTTTTAACCCCAATGCCTAGAAGGAGGGGTAATGGTCATAATTACCTTCAATAGATAAAAAGGTCTTATAAATACATTTTTAGGGTGTTCTAATCTTCAAAACCATTTTAATGTAATGTTTCAGTGATTCTATTGACTCAAAGGATTTACACTACTTACATGGTCCAGTTGTTATGCTTGGTGGTCTTCTGGTGATCCCGATAGGCCTTGTAGTAGGTATTATAGGATAGTTATGGTATTTTGTCTATATTTTAATGTAATGTTTCAGTGATTCTATTGAATAAAATGTGTATTATTTCATTCTGCGAGAATTTGTTTTGGATGCAACTAATTTTAAATAAATAAAAACAATAATAACATTTTTAATTAAAATATTATTATTGCAAATTTAAATATGTAGGGGGTGTCAAAGAAATTAATTGTATTTTGTGATTAAAATATTTTATAAAATTATTTTTAAAATCATAAACAATTTTAAAGGTGATAAGTAGGATGATAAATGGTCAAAAATTTCATCCATTCTTCATTTATTATCCAATTTTTAAATTATAAGTAAAATTATAACCCTTTAATATTAAAAAATTCATTAAAATTATTTAGATATGAATTGGAAAAAAATTGGTTAAACTAAAATATATCATTAAAAATGATACCAAAACCATTAAAAAATTCATTTGATGGTTATATTTTGAACTTATCCTATTTCTATTCAAATATCCACCCATTTGAAAGAATTTTTGTTGATAATGACTTAGTTATATTTTAATTATTTTAGTATTTCCAAGTGTATCTTTTCCCTCCCATATAAAATGAAACCCATTATATCTTTTATTTACAACAATTTGATCGATCTATCTTGACCAAACCCGATCTATTTCGTTTAAATATCCATAAAATAGATATGATGGTATTCCTAAAATGTAATTTTTTGGGTACATAAGAAATTATCTAAATGATTCCAACTGAAAGAGAGGAGGTTAGAGAAACTTTTCATAAAGTCAAACATGTGTTAAGGGATTTATTTTCGAATAACATTGTTTATAAGGATTTTTTAGGATTACGATTTTGAAGATAATGTTTCTGGATCAATGTCACGTGAATCACAATAATTTTCTTCTCCTATAGTTATTTCATGAAAATTAATGTTTTCATATCATTTTATTCACTTAAAGAACTCAATAGATAGAAGGAATGTTTTTAAGGAAAACTAACTCTATGTTTCTATTTAGAGAAAATAAAATTTCCTTCCATATCCATGCCGTCAAAAAAATTACATAAAATTTTATATTCTTTTATTGTTTTTCAAATTCATTTTTACATATGTTTTAATTTTTAAAAATAGTTTTAATGGAATCAAATTTTTATTTTCAATACAATGATGTTTTGACTTTTTAATAATAATATGAAAGGAGTATTTTTTTTTGAACATACACTATATCATTGGAATTCCATGTCTTCCTGACTGATAAATAATTTGAATATTCCTTTATATTTTCCCAAGTTTATTTTCAATTAAAATTTTTTACTTAATATTTTATAATTCATTATATTTTAAATAACATATTTCAAATTGAAATGGGTATTTTACTCCAATAAATATTTCAATGATATTTTTAAGAAATATTTCATCTACGGTAACATAATTTGATGTTACATGGTATTTATTGGGGATATAATACAATGATACCATATATATTCTTTATTTATATGGTTTATGGTACTAATGATAAAATATAAATTAATCCCACTTTATTTTATAGGGTTTAAGTTATGATGATTGTTTTTATGATCTTGTTACATCCATATTTATCAATTTAAGATTATGTGATAATTAGGAATTAAAATATATAGCCATAATTGCATTTGTTAATGATTAATGTGTTGGGTCGGAAAAAACAAGGGAATGATGGCAAGAGGGGGGTGAATTGCCTTTTTAAAAAATTGATTAAGAAATTTAAATCAAAGTATAAATGCAGCGGAAAGTAAAGAGGCAAGACACAAGAACTTGATAACGGAGTTCGGCCAAAACCCGGCCTACGTCTCCGCTCCCAACTCAACCGTTGAGAGATTCCTACCGCTTGCTTTTCAATGGTTTTAGCAAGAAACCCACTAGGCTTTAAGGTAGCACTAGGACCTATTACAGCTTGCTTTTATTGGTTTAGCAAGAACCCACTTGCTTTTAATGGTTTAGCAAGAACCCACTAGTCTTTTTACAGGTGAAGACTAGCTCACCGAGACACAAGCCTTTTAAAGGAAAAGCTTGAGAAAACCTCTTCACACCTTAGTGGTGGTGTGAGAACCCAAAGAAGGGGAGATGAGAAAAGAGTTGGGGTTTGTAGGCACAAACCCAATTTTAAAGCTCAAAAAGAGATAAACAATAAAACCCGTAATGGAGAAGCCTTGGGCGCCTTTGATTGATTGATGATGTTTGAGGGCCGCTTCCAAGCTTCTATGGAGGTGCTCTTGGATGTGGAAGTTGTTGGAGCACTTTGGGTTCCCTTGGAACAATCCGTCGGAGCTTCGCCAAAGATGTAAAAATGTGTCCGGTGGCTTGTATGTTATTCCGGGGCTTCCTAGGCCTTTATTTATAGGCTAGGAACCTTCAAGTATCCGTTGGAGGGCTTTGGAGCCGTTGGGAGGCTTTTGGAGTTGACTGGTCAAAGCCAACGGCTAGTTTGACCAGTGCTACCGGCTGGCCGGTACAGCTCCACCGGCTGGCCGGTGCCTTGGCAGTGGAGGAGAAGTCTGGTCCAGGGGCCACCGGTCGACCGGTACATCTCCACCGGCTGGCCGGTGCCTTGGTAGAGAAGAAGAGTCTTGATCCAGGCTCCACCGGTCGACCGGTGAGGAGCCACCGGCTGGCCGGTGGAAAGACAGTAGATTGCACTATTTGGGCTGGATGCCACAGGTCGACCGGTGGCAGAGCCACCGGTCGACCGGTGGGGAGGCAGTGGCTCAGCCTTGAGTCAGGGTTCCACCGGCTGGCCGGTGGTCAAGCCACCGGCTGACCGGTGGACTGAATTTCAGTCCACTTGAAGTCCATTCTTGGGCCAACTTCTTGGCAACCTTGTGCCTATCATCCACAACACTTAAACACAATGTTAAACACATATTAAAGTGATTGTGATCATGAAAATCAAAGAGTGTGGGGTACAACAATCTCCCCCTATTTTGATGATCACAATCACTTATCAAGCAATGTAAAAACTTAAATGAAATGCATGCCTAAATGATAAATTGAAAATAAATACTAAGCGTGATAAAAAAGATTCTCCCTCAATCAATCAAGAAATTTCTCCCCCTTTGTGATTATCAAAATAGCACGGGGCATAAAACTTGATTGAGGGAACACTTTGAAAAACAAAAAGAGATTTGAAAATCAATTGAGATTTTTGAAATTGAAATGAAAATTTGAATATCAGTTTGAATTGAAAGTTTTGAATCAAAAACCAATTGAAAGAGATTTTTGAATTAAAAATTCGAATTGAATATTTTGAAATGAAAAATTTGATACCAAGTGTTGAAATTGAAAGATTGAAAAAAAAAAAATTTGAAATTTAAAAGCTTAATTTTGAAAGAAAATTTTTAATTCACAAAAAGGCTTAAAAGAACCTAACTCCCCCTAAATAAAAACAACTAATCACCGGGGAGCGGTTTTTGAAACCGTGACAAATTTTGGTCCCGTGAGACTCATCAAAAGGGATTTTTCAATCCAAATTTGTTTCATGGCGGGTCTTCTCCTATAAAACTCATCGGAAAAGAAAATACTTTTGGGTTGACCATACCGGGCGTTTTTACAATTACATTCATAAATTAGGTGCCCGGTTTTCTTGCAATAATTACAAAATTTATAATCGGAGCTCCCCCTTACAAAAACAGTTTGAGCATGGGAGGAGGAAGCTCGGTTGGTATATCCTAACCCTTGGGTGGTTCTAGATATACGTTGGGAACCAAGCAAATTGTTCAAATTTTGTTCCCCTTGGGTGAACTTAGCAAGGGTCTCCCTAAGGTCTTTGATGGTTGATTCCATGGAATCAACATTTGGAAAATTTTGGATTTTAAGGGACATCTCCTCCTTCTCTTTGAGAAGTTGTTCTTTTTCGGAGGAGAGTTTTTTGAAATTCTTTTTCAACGCGACAAATTTAGAAGAGAGTTCATGAAAACCTTTTTCCAATTGATCTCTAGCAAATGAGAGTTCTTCATAAGAAAGATGATTTAAAGAATTGGAATTTGAAGAGCAAGAGGAGGAGTCGGAAGATGTTACCTCATGGAATGCCATTAGGCATTTTGTACCGTTGTCGCTTGAGGAGGAGGAGGAGGAGGATGAGGAGGTGTCACTCCATGTCGCCTTGAGGACCTTTTTCTTTCCTTTCTCCTTTGGCGTGGCCCGTTTCTTGTTGAGTGGGCAATCGGGCTTGTAATGGCCCTTTTCGCCGCACCCGTAGCATTTCACCTTGGGCTCGGGTCTTGCGGTGGGTTCTTGCTTTCGATGCTTGCGGGATTTCTTCTTCTTCTTGTGCATCTTCATGAATTTTTGCATTTGGCGGGCGAGATTCTCCATTTCTGAGTCGCCGCTTGATGATGAGGAAGGAGATGAGGAAGAAGATGAGGAGGAGCTTACTTCCTTTTGTACCTTGAGGGCGATGTTCTTTGGGGTCTTGATTGGTGTGCCCTCCTTTTGAGCTTGCCTCCTCATCGTGATCTCATAAGTCATGAGAGATCCGATGAGCTCCTCTACCGGCATATTTTTGATGTCTTTTGCTTCTTGAATCGCCGTGACCTTCGGTGCCCATTTGCATGGTAGGATCCATAGGATCTTCTTCACCATAGTTTCAGCTGAAACATCATCACCAAGGGACTTTCTCCCATTGCACACGTCAGTAAATCGTGTAAACATTTCAGAAATAGACTCATTTGGATGCATTGAAAAAGATTCAAAATCTTGTCTATACATATCTAATCTAGTATCCTTGACTTTATTAGTGCCTTCATGGGTCACTTCTAAAAGCTTCCAAATTTCATGTGCGGAGGTGCAAGTGGATACACGATTAAATTCATTTCTATCTAACCCGCAATGAAGAGCATTCATGGCTTTGCCATCAAGCTCAAAATTTTTAATATCGGCGGGGGTCCATTTGGATTCGTCGGGGGAAGAGAGAGTGTAACCTTGCATGACTATTTTAAAAATGGGATATCCTATACTTCTCAAAAAGGTGGTCATGCGGGTTTTCCAATAATTATAGTCGGTCCCATCAAAAAATGGAGCCCGACCCAATGAGTAGCCCTCGGGGGCGAAAGAAGTTGATGCCATCAAAAAAAGATCTTAACTTTGAAACCGGGTTAAGGAATTACTCAAAGGTCCCTCTGATACCAATTGTTGGAGAGGCTTAAAACAGGGGAATGATGGCAAGAGGGGGGTGAATTGCCTTTTTAAAAAATTGATTAAGAAATTTAAATCAAAGTATAAATGCAGCGGAAAGTAAAGAGGCAAGACACAAGAACTTGATAACGGAGTTCGGCCAAAACCCGGCCTACGTCTCCGCTCCCAACTCAACCGTTGAGAGATTCCTACCGCTTGCTTTTCAATGGTTTTAGCAAGAAACCCACTAGGCTTTAAGGTAGCACTAGGACCTATTACAGCTTGCTTTTATTAGTTTAGCAAGAACCCACTTGCTTTTAATGGTTTAGCAAGAACCCACTAGTCTTTTTACAGGTGAAGACTAGCTCACCGAGACACAAGCCTTTTAAAGGAAAAGCTTGAGAAAACCTCTTCACACCTTAGTGGTGGTGTGAGAACCCAAAGAAGGGGAGATGAGAAAAGAGTTGGGGTTTGTAGGCACAAACCCAATTTTAAAGCTCAAAAAGAGATAAACAATAAAACCCGTAATGGAGAAGCCTTGGGCGCCTTTGATTGATTGATGATGTTTGAGGGCCGCTTCCAAGCTTCTATGGAGGTGCTCTTGGATGTGGAAGTTGTTGGAGCACTTTGGGTTCCCTTGGAACAATCCGTCGGAGCTTCGCCAAAGATGTAAAAATGTGTCCGGTGGCTTGTATGTTATTCCGGGGCTTCCTAGGCCTTTATTTATAGGCTAGGAACCTTCAAGTATCCGTTGGAGGGCTTTGGAGCCGTTGGAAAAGGCCTCGGAGCCGTTGGGAGGCTTTTGGAGTTGACTGGTCAAAGCCAACGGCTAGTTTGACCAGTGCTACCGGCTGGCCGGTACAGCTCCACCGGCTGGCCGGTGCCTTGGCAGTGGAGGAGAAGTCTGGTCCAGGGGCCACCGGTCGACCGGTACATCTCCACCGGCTGGCCGGTGCCTTGGTAGAGAAGAAGAGTCTTGATCCAGGCTCCACCGGTCGACCGGTGAGGAGCCACCGGCTGGCCGGTGGAAAGACAGTAGATTGCACTATTTGGGCTGGATGCCACAGGTCGACCGGTGGCAGAGCCACCGGTCGACCGGTGGGGAGGCAGTGGCTCAGCCTTGAGTCAGGGTTCCACCGGCTGGCCGGTGGTCAAGCCACCGGCTGACCGGTGGACTGAATTTCAGTCCACTTGAAGTCCATTCTTGGGCCAACTTCTTGGCAACCTTGTGCCTATCATCCACAACACTTAAACACAATGTTAAACACATATTAAAGTGATTGTGATCATGAAAATCAAAGAGTGTGGGGTACAACATAATGTGTTTGATATCACATGGTACATAACTATTTATCCAATTACTAAAAAAGATGTTACATTAGAGGATACCCCAAGTAAAAAAATATGTCAAATGGGAGGTTATCCAAATCCCAAAAAAATAGTGTACATAAGATCATATCACATGACCTAAATAGAATACACATAAGGTTATCCCAATCCTGATGTATGCAAATGAGTGATTGGAACAAGCCAAAAAAGTTATTACTGACTTGGTGGGTATCCAAGACATAATATTTCTTTAATTACGATTATGAAAAACATTATGAAAATCATTTTTTATGTGATCATATGCCAATGATATGTTCTAATTGATAATATTATCTATCCTTTTATGATTCATGTCTTATAAACTCTCAATATTTCTTCCAAGGATTGTGTTTGTTATCTAATAATTTTTTGGTTTTATTTTCAAAGGTTAGTCACAAGTTTCTATACTCTATATTGACATGTTATTCTTAAATGATCATTGATATCATAATTGGGTACCCATATATATCAACAGATAAATCCCTTTAAGGGGTTTTGTTTTCTCTAGTATATGAAGTAAATTTTCATGTATTATGTGTTTAAGAAGGGTTTTAGTTGTCAAAAACTAAGTAAGAGATGATTTAGATCACTCATAAACAAGTTTATTACATATTAATGATTCCAAAGACAGTAAACCTATACCGTTATGATGTGGATAATAATTTTATTACATTAATATTAAAATAATAATATGTAATTTTTTGTATGAAAATTAAGGATCACTATGCTTGGTATAAGAGTAATGATTAGATACCTCTAAAAACTAGTATGATAAAACATTACTAAGAAACCTTAGGATAATTCTATTTACAATAGAATTATCAATTTTATGTTAAAGATAAGATGTTGGTTTTTCATTAAAAACTATACTAGTATAGATTCTTCATGTTAAGGTGGTGTTGTCATAGAATCATCTTTGTGTAATAATCCTGAAAAAAGTTGGTCAGGTATATCACATCATACTTTCCAGTGCACAATGAGTGTTCCCTTAATACACATGTGGTTTGAAACTCCTATGGGATAAGTTTGGGATCATTCTCATTTTATTTATAGGCCATTATGTAGGATTTAAATAGATGGTATATATGAATGAGATTTATTAATCATATGGTTTCATAGATTGAAAATAAGTTTTCATTATTTAGTAACCCTATAAATTATTTTTAATGATTATGTGGGTTCCCACTATGATTATTATTTCCCACAATATGATTTTTAGTTTAAGTCAATGTATGGAACCGACAAGAAGTGTTTTAAAACTGAATGTTAAAAATAATGAGATGATTGTCTTTATGAACCACTAAATGTTATGGAAGCTGGAAGGAAAAATATTTTTATTATTATTATGCAACATTCTCAATCCATGAATCATGGTAAGTTTACAAATAATAAAAGGAGGGAAAATTACTTATAATCCCTTCTTGAGGAAACACACACATTTTAATGCCTATGTTGACCCCATAGTTTTTGAGATATGGATCAATATCATTGAAAACATATTTATCATTCTCCATTTTCCAGGATAAGAAAAAATTATTTTAGTTGCTTTCTATTTAGATGTAGAAGAAGATGAATGGTTTAATCTAGTTAAGAACACAAGGAAATAGGAAGAAATTTAATCTATAAAGAGAAATTAGATTGGAAGATTATTCTTTTTAAAGTAAATTCCTCATATTATTCATATTAAAATAGGGTATTTCTATGAGAAAAGGTGGAAGGATAATGATTCTATTAGTGTCTATAGGGAAATGTTATAAACATTTTTAAGTATGTTTCTAGTGTTATCATCCAAACTAAAAGTCATGTTGATCGATTATTAATGGGCTTAAAACATGCCCTTTGTAGGGAGTTAGACATTATGTGCATTAGTAGATATAAATAAATCATTCTATGTTATACCAAGGTAGAAATTGAGATTGTATTTACCCATAAATATCATGGGTTTGATAAGAAAATAAACATGTGATTCAAGGGAAATTATAATAATAAATACAATATACGGAAGAATAAGATCCTTCCATTATTCCTGAAATGAGGAAGGACACAATGAGTAAATCCTTTTAAGGGGACTAGTAAATTTTTTAAGTGTGTAAAATGATGATAATTGGAAAATAAAATTCCAAAGTGTTGGGAATATGTTTTCAAATGATTAATGAAAAGAACCTCATAATGCACCACCCACAAACTAGTGTTTCAAAATTGAGGAATATGGGAATTGCACTAACCATTGATCAAATCTAATGGTCAATGATGATGATAGTTTTATGTAACCTATGAAGCCCATAGAAAAAGGGAAGTATGATAAGACCACTTTTTTTAATGAAGAATATGATAAAGACATAGTAAACTATACTGATACCATCCACTCAAGATCTTATATTGTCTAAATTGATTCTAGACCTACCAACTCTTGTATACCTAAGAAATTTGATAACAGTGTAATGATACAACCTAAACGATTAGATTACAAATTAATAGTAAAAAACTAATGGTATGATGATCATATCTCAAGTATATGATTATTATTTGATTGAATTTTATTGATATTTCCTTCACTAAAATATTGTTATTCTCCCTATAGTTTAATTTTTTTATTATCAAAGGAATGGAATATTTTTTTACATAAATAACACATAAAATTTTAACAAAATGATGTCATGATTGATATTTAGAACTAACCTATGATCATTTAATAGTGTGATGATAAAAATAAAATATGTTAGAAATTAAATCCATTTTATGGGTCTTGATTCCTATTCAAAAGGGGTATTTTATTATAGATTGGTGGGGAGAAACTCAACATCAATGACATTCATACATTATAGTAGTATATTGATGTCTTTCCAAAAGATAATCCTAGTATTCCTTTGAATTTTGGTGTTTAATTTTCAAAATAACTCATACCTTGTTCTGAACCTTTTTCAAGTACTCCATATAAAATTTACTTGATTGAGTTTATTTAAATAAATAAGAAACTACATGATAATATTAATTAGGTATTCATTCATCTAAGTGTGTCAACATAGGGTGCACCTATTCCTTTTTTAGGAAGAAATATAGATTAATTGAACTCATAATTGTTTATCAAGACCTGAACAAGATAACAATCCAGAATAATTATCCTCTTCCCAGTATTGATGACTAGTTTGATCAACAATATAGAGATCAACACTTTTCCATGTTCGAGCATCATTATAGGTATCATCAATTATGGTTCAAGGAGTATATACTAAAGATATAATTATATAGTAGGTATTGACAATATTAATTTATATTGATTCCATTTGGTCATTCTATTCTCCTGTTATTTTAATGAATTTAATGAATAAATTCCATAGATATTATCTAGATCAGTTTTATTTAGTCTATATATAAAATATTCTTATATATTAAAAGATAAAGGAAGAGCATAAAAATCACTTTATAATTATACTGAAATCCTTAAGGACAGATAAATTTTATGATAATTTAAAAAGTGTAATTTTTTCCTATAAAAAATTTCATTTTTGGGTCAGATAATCTCATGCAAGGGTATATCAGTGGATCCATCCAAAACTGAAGTAGTTGAAAATTTTATAGAACAACCACTATGATTGAGATCGGTAGTTTTCATGGTTAGTCCTAATAAAATTTAATCTTTTTGTATAATTTCTCATGGATATCTAATCCAAACACCAATTTATGGTAGAAGGGTAAAATTTACCTTTGGACAGATGAATGTGAAAAAAAATTCAAATAACCGAAGGGAGGGTTAGTCAGTGAAACTATGCTCACACTACCATACAGTAGAGAAAGTTTTATGATCTATAATAATGAATCAATGATGTTATAATGACACAACCTCATGAAAAATTTTATGGTGTGAGATTATTATTCACACCAACATCTTGTTAATCAGAATAAACAAGCCAACTCTTTATTGGGAGTAAGTTGAAGCTACTTTTCCTTTAAAAATAAAGAGGAATTATATTTACAATGAAAGGTGTGCAATATATAATAATCATAAATTTTTAAATCATATATTAACTCAAAATGAGTTAAATATGTTCTAGAGAATATGGTTGTAATTTATTAGAGATTATAACATCTCAATACATTACCACCCTTGGATAGAAAAAAATGTGTCCAATGCTGTGAGTTTAAAGGATCTTGTTATATTATCTATTATAAGGATCGAAAAATATCTAATGTACCTCTATTTTCAAATAATATATCTATTAATATTGAAGTATGGGGAGAAATATTCTTTTACTCAAATAATTTTTCAACCATCTTTCCAAGTGGATATTAAAGAGGAACATAAGAAAGATGTAATGTTGATAAAGAAGGTAATAAATGTTCATATGTTAAAAATTTATTCTTATGGAATGATATGGATTAGTAATAGTGTATGTGTTCTGTCTATGCCAAATTTTATTGAGTTTTTTGATGAAGCTCAAAATTCAGCATTCTCAATTCACCATATAAGTTGAATGATATGTAGATGTCAATATGATTATTTATGGTTGGATAACATGAACATGGATATTGTAGAATATTTATCTTGGTGCTATACTTTTCAGAAAGATAATACTACGGTATATAGTTATAAGGGGATATTACAACCATTACGAATATGAGAATGGAAATAGGAAAATAACAGTATATATATTTTCATCAGACTCCACAAAACTTTTAAAGGAAATAATGTTATTTGGGTTGTAGTCAATATACTTATAAAGTCACAACACATCATTACTATTTGATAATATTTATCTCCTATTTATTTTTATAGAATATAAATTAACTAAGTGGTAATGTTTCAAGGAGTACCAAATTCTCTTTTATCTGATCAGGATCTCTGGTTTTGCACAATTTTCTAGAGAAGTATTCAGAAGGATCAGAATATAGATTTTGGTTTTAGTACATCTTATAATCCCTATAAATATAGTCAATCTCATAGGATCATTCAATAATATAAAATATTATTTTATCTTATTCTATATATTTTAATGGTGGTTTGAATTAACACCATACTCTAGTTTATTTTTCTTTAAATAATAGTTTTCACTCAAGTGTTTAAATATTCCTTACAAAGACTTCTTAGTAAATAAGTGTAGAACTCCAATTTTATAAGATGAATTTGGAAAAAGAAATATATTCAAACTAATGGATGTTAAGGTAATTATAGGGAAATTTAAATCTATTCTATAGAATATCATGGAAGACCTGAGCCGAAAGAAATTTTTTGATAACAATTGGTGATGGAATGAATAATTTCATGTTAGTGAGAAGGTATTCCTATGAATTTAAAAATGGTATAAGGTTATGAGATTAAAATTAAATAAAAATTTTATCTCTAGGTATATTGTCCCATTTGAGATTTTATATTGACTGAGAATGGTAGCTAATCGCTTGGCACATCCACCAAACCTCTCTTAAATTCATGATTTGTTTCATGTATTTATCCAGAGGATGTACATAACCTATCCATCACACATACTAAAATTAGAGTTCATACCTCTATATCTTGATCATTTATATTAATAATGATTGATAAAATCTTGGACCATGGAGGTAAATTTCATTGGATCTTGATTACTCATCTAGTTAATGATCTCTATAGAAATCATAAATTTGAAAAAGATACTACATAACCCAAGGATGTGATGAAAGAGAGATACACAAATTTTATTTGTATCAAATAGATAGAATTTTGGCGGTGAAACTCATTTTAAGTTTCTATAATATATCACCCCATTATTTTATGATAGTATTATCTAAAAATGAATATTATTTATTTTCTTTCTATTTATATATTCATCACAAAGTTTAAATGAACTATAATATACAATTAAAATATTATTATATATTATGATAGATATTCTTTAGCAGTTAGATTTTCAGGTATGAATAGTATTAATATAATTATTAAAAAATTATGGATTATAAATATATAAAAAATGAAATAAATTGTTCAAAATTGATTATAAATGAAAATAAAAAATCATTTGAAAGTAAATGATATATTTTCTCTAAAATATGTGTTTATGCATGTAATGTGTTTTTTTCATAACGAATTTAATTAATCAATATTAGTTATCGATTTTAATGAAATTAATATATTTTATATTCTATTATAAAATATAATATTCGTATAATGTTTTTTAGGGTATGAACTAAAAAATAATCCAGTTTTATGCGTGAAAAAGTTCTTAGAAAATAGTTTATGTCTCCTTATAGAGGATTATTTTAAAATTTTTTCTTACTGTTATGGAAATTAAATACTGAAAAATGAATTGAATATTTGAAATTTAGAGGATAAATTTTGGTAAATAATACTCATTTATTTTTCTGTCATTATGAATAATAACCTTGGAAAATATTTGTCACCACGATAAGGGTAAAAAGGGTAAAACATGGTTAAATCATAGGGATATTGATTTTAAATATATCTACCACTTTTTTTACCCTATTTTATGAGTTTAATTCAGAAATTTCATTACATGTTTCAAATATATGGAATTTTGGTTCAATTTCTATTGGTATTTAAATTTATATTATTTTAAGTAGAAAAAAGAAAATCACCGCTCCATTAAAATAATTATTTATAAAATATTTAAATAAGGATAAAAACAGGATAATAACAGTTATAAATGTTTATTTTAATAATATATTATTATTTTTATCATGCTAATTTATTTTTCAATTTTTGTGAAGAAATAATTACCTTAAATTCTTACACAACACTAACATGGTACTTGTGAAAGTAGAAGAAAAAACATATAAATGTTATTATAAACAATAAAAGTAATATTTTTGGGGTGATTTATAGTGACCCACTAATTTTATAGATAAAAATATTATGTTATAGATAACTTAATGTTTTAGGTTTGATTCCCACTATTTTCATGTTGTTTTCAAAGTCCAACAATGTGAATAGTTCATAGAATGACATTAATATTATTTTATCATAAAAATATTTTACTAAATTATTTATGAAATAATTAAAACATACAATGGAATAATTAGGAAAATAAATTGATGGAATTTTAATCAATAGGTCATTTGTGTTCCAATTTTTTCCTAGAAAGTAAAATTTTAACATTTTCATAATAAAAAATTATTTTTTCTGATTGTGATTGAAATTGGTTAATCAAGTGGTTAAACCAAAAGATAAAGTTTAAAAGGAAAACAACATGTATACTAATTTAATTAACTTATGATATTTCGACTATAGCCTATTTTTGTTTGAATCTTTTTCCTTTTACGTGTTTTACTTATAATTCCTTAATTATACATTAATATTTTTTAATTACAAGTGTGCCTTTTCCATTTATTATAATAGGGAACCCATTAACTTTTTTATTTACACCAGATTGAGGCATCTAGATCTAAAAAACCCTTCTCAATTATCTTCTCATCATTTATAAACATAAAGTAGATATATAGGTATTCTTAAAATACCATTACATGGATCCTTAATAAAGGATGTAAAGGTGGCCAACCAAAGGATTGTTGGTTTTATTTCCATTAAAGAATGTTGAAATTGTGGTAAGGGATTTATCTTATAATATCATGGTTTATAAGGATTGGTTTTGATTAAGTTTATAATGATCAAAATTCATGATCATCATCTCATGAATATCATCATTTTTCTTATCCTCTTTTTATTTCTTTAGAAAACATGTGGTACTCTCTTTTTCCTCACTTTATATACTCAAGATACCAAAATAATGTTTTCAAGGAAAACCAAATTCATTTCTCTCTTCAATCAGGAGATGGTTTAAAGCATTCAGATACACTCTTGACTTTAGATATGTGTACGAGATGATGGTTCAATATCTTATTTATCACAATAAGTAAATTTATTCAACTAAATCAAATATTAACCAGGTATTTATTACTCTAGGTGGTAATCTCATGTATCAGTATTCTAAAAGTGGAGGAAGGATACCTAATTCCATTTCAATAGAGGGATAATTCAAGGGATCCCACAATTGTGGAAAACTCAATATAAATAGTCTAGATGATCACAGAATCACAGGTTTGTCAATCGTCCCTATAGTGGGGTTTTTTCAAGAGTTATTGTAAGGGAGAGGATCATTTGGGCCATTTTTTTAGCAGAGAAAAAATTCATGAAGTGGGTTTTGAAAATCCAAATTAGTAAAACCTAAATTAAAATGTAAAATATACTTGGGTTATATATTTTTAGTGTTTCATCGTGTATTCATTTTTTTATTTTTTATTTTTTTATTATTAATGTGATCTATAGATGTTGTTTTTAGTTATTTAAAAATAAATTGGTTTTTCATCCTAACATGAATGTTAGGGAATATTTCCTTCTATTCATCTCTTCAATCCAAAAATTATTTTCTTCCATATTTTTGTTTTATAAAAATTATCTCAACAGTTTTTATATATTGGTCAATGACTTTTTGAAGTTATTTTTTTCCATCATTTAATTTTTTAGAAATTTATTAAAAAGAATCATCATTTCATTTTCTAGACATGGTACTTTCACTTTACAAAAAAATGTGACAGGAAGATTTGTTTTAACATAAATGACATGAACATAATTTACCTCTATAATGACTGATAAATTATATAAATATTAATTAAAAATTTTCCATGTTTCATTTCATATAAATTTTTTTCTACAATATTTTAGAAGTTTTTATATTTTAAAAAATAGATTTCAAGGTTAAAATAGTATTTTATTCATTAAATATTTTAGTGACCTTTTAAAATAAGTTTTAATCTATCATAGACTATATATATGTTACTTATAATTTACTATGGATGTGATCCGTTGATCCCATTTTTATTCTATCTCTGTATGGTTTACTATTCTGAGTATAAAATTTCAATGAAACCCATTTTCTTCTACATGGGTTAAATTATGATGAATGTTTTATGAAATTTTGGAATATATTTGAATGGATTTATAATTATGTGATTGGTGGCCCATGTGATATATATCCCCACAATGAATTCGATATATATTAATGTGTTATGAGAATAAAGGGTACTTGGGAGGTCAATCCAAGCAATTAAAAAGAGGGTATACTGGATGTTATCACAATCCTGGAGGAGGGATCATGGTAGGTTATCCCAATGCCAAAAAAGTGGGTACATGAGAGGTTATACGATACTCAAAAGAGGGTACACTAGAGGTTATCTCAATTATGACGTATGTACTTGGGTATTTGTCCCAATACTAACTTTTTATGAAAATTTTTATGAGTATCCATGAAATAAGATTTCTATGATAATGATTATGCAACAATTTTTACCACTCTTTTAGGAGATGATGGTATTCTAAGGATATGTTCTAATGTCTCTTTTTTTTATCCGTTTATGATTCATGTCTTATGAACTACCAAGATTCATGACATGACTCAAAATTATGATATAATATTTGATTGGTAAGATTATAAAATGTTAATCTCAATTTATTGTTCCTTTATACTAATTTTATGTTTATATTATCATTGATATATCCCTTGATTACCCATACTGAGAATCTAAACTCACCCTTTATTATGTCTTATTTTATCCAAGATGTGAAGAAATTTTATTATGTATTATATGTCTATGAATGGATCTAGTTATGAAAAACTATATCGGAGATGATGTAAACATCATATGAATAATATTTTTATGTATCTAATATTCAAAATACACTAATCCTATATCATCCAATAATGGATCATAATGTTATGTAGTGAATATTAATCTAATAATATGTAACATTATTTATTGAAAGTATGGGACACTATAGTTTTCTATGTTTCATTATTCAAAAGTAATTTAATAGAATAAAAGTGTGAAAAAGTGCCATGCTGAAAGAAATTTTTCAAAGAAGAATAAAGGAAGTATAGAATTCCCATCATGCAATAATTTTGGAATGAAATAACCCAAGGATTACATGAAGGTAAAGATAGTTTTCTAAAATAGTGGAGATAAAGGCCACAAAACTCATAAGTACAGGGGTAAGAAAGAGGCCACATGATTTTAGGGCTTGAATTTCCTAAAGACATGTCACTATTCATATTAATGCCTCAAGAACTAATGGATTACAAACTAAAATATTTCAATTATTTAAGTCCATTAATGTGATATAAAAAATAATTGTTTGATGTCTCAAATGATAGCATATATATATAATTAACTATAAAAAAAAGTTATCTAATATACTATATAATTCTGGATCTGTGAATTAATTCATATTTTGTCTGTTCACTAATAAGATTGAATCACCCACTGATGCAGTAAGGAAGGAATTATCAGTTAAAGAATCTTTGTGGGAATTTTATAATAATAAATGTCCATTTGATTAACCATATTAAAAAATAGAGGGTCTTTAGTCAAAAAACCGGTTGTTATACCAATGATTAACTTTGATATAATCATTGTGATAAATTTTATTTCAATTATATTTTATTAATTAGTTATAAAGAGAAGGAAACTTCTATCGTAAAGGATGGAATAGAATTCCATGTTTTTAAAGGGGTGAAATAATTTCAAGATTCATGTTTAAAATCACCTCAATTGGATCATCTAGACGAAATAATGGGAGAAGACGAATCAATAAATTATAAGGATATCCTTAGAATATATTATGTATCCATTATGGTGGATTAAATTACTGTTCTTATTGAGTGAATTTATGGATATACACCATACCATAAGGCTAAATTATCAATTGATCTTATCCCTAATGTGAATACCATATCTAGGCCTCCATATAGAATGGATCTAGGGGAATTATTAGATCTAAATAATTAACTATAAATTTCATGTTATAAGGGATTCATTTTCCATATTGTTTCACCTAGGTGACACGGTGTTCATTGTTCATAAATAATTATGTGTATATGAGGTAATGAATTTATCATAGGGAGATAAATTCCATTACAATAAATAATAAGTATTCTATGCCACACATTAATGACTTAATCAATCAAATTTAAAAATCCCATCATTTTTCAAAGATCCATCTTCAATTTGGTTTTCAAAAAAGGATAAATAGAGATGATATATGAAACATGGTATTTTTTATGAGTGTGGACATTATAAGTTTTTAGTATATACATTCAGATTAAATAATACACCCATTGCTTTCAGGGATATGATTAATGTAGTATTCAAGGATTATCTTGATAAAATTACAATAGTATTCATTGGTGAGTTATTTGTATAATATAAAAACTAAGAGGATCATTTGAATAATTTTTTGATCATTCTTGAGACTCTCTCAGAAAATTAATTATATTTGAAATTTAGTCGGATTGAATTTCGATGCAATGTTGATTCTTTTTAGGGATAATTTTTCTAAAATGATGAAATATATATTGATCATTCAAAGAAAATATTATTCAATGAATGGAATATACCAAATAATATAACTATATATATAGTTTTTTTTGTCTTAGCAAGTTACTATCAAGGATTTTTTGAAAATAGTTAATCTTTTTTTCAAACCTTTGTAAATTTTTACACATAGAGGCGTAAAACTAAAAAGGTAAATAGATTTTGGGGAAATTGTTTAGGGGATAATGAGGATAATGGTCAATGAACTAATATTGACCCCACCATCGAGAAGGGGTGGATTTATATTTTATAGTAATTCATCATTTGAAGGACTAAATTTTTTATCTGAATAAAATGATATGATTCTTTTGTATCAAGGAAATTTTTAATCCATGAACAAAACTATCAAACACAAGATCCAGATATAATTACGATAATCTCTTCATTTCAAATATTTTTGTACTATATTTATAGGGATATATGTTACAAATATATCGATCAAAAAAATTTAAGTATATATTCACATAGAAAGATGGTAATGTGAGATATAGGAGATGGTTGGAGCTACAAAAGGACTATAACTATGAAATATACTACCACCCTAGGATGAAAATCATGGTGGAATAATCATTAATTATTATGGATCATGGATTACTAACAATTATGGGGGTGGAAAAGGATCCAATGTTTATGAATTTATGGAATTTGGAAAATAACTTTAAATCCTTGAAAAATGATGGATCATCAAAATTATTCTATAATGATGGTGTATTGGGGTTTTTAAATAGATTATGTATACCATCAGTACTTGAGGCGAAGAAAAAATTATTGCATGATGTCCATAGATTAAATTTCTCAACACATCCTAGTTTCAAAAGTTTGTATAGAGATCTAAGGGATAATTTTAAGGGGTAACATAAAGTTGAAAATTTCATGTTATTTATCGATATTCTAGGTATTATAACAAATATTTGTATAAAGAAAATAGTCAAAGGGTGTAATTAACCCTATACTAATAAAAATGTGGATGTTTAATAATATCATTATGTATTTTATCACTATAATACCTATGAAAAAAATAATAATGATGATATATGGTTCATTATGGATCATCACAACAAATATTTCAACTTCAAAAAATAACGGGGTACAATCACTTGAATTTCATACAAGAATCTATATCAAAGAAGTGGTGAGGATTCACGGTGAACCTATATCAAATACATATGATACTGATCCTTATTTATCTTTAAAAAAATCGGTAGATACCATAAGATGCATTAAACTTTGAGGATCATTTGAGCACTTCATGTCATCCTCAAACAAATCAGTAGTATAAATGGACAAGACATTCCTTAGATGATATGTTGAGGTCATCCTCACTTGACTTAGAAGGAATAAGGGACCAATACCTTCCACAAGTGAAATATTAATATAAAAATAGGTTTTATTCAAGTATAAAAAAATATCAAATGGTTTTTCTTGGGAAAGGATGTATCACACCAACTTGATGAGATAAAATTGGGGAAAGAAGGGTAGTTAGTCCATAATTATTTAAAGAAATAACTTGGAAAGGGAAGCATATCCATAATCATATCAATAAGTATGAGAGTAGATAGAATATATATATTTATAATTGAAGGATGTAATTATAATACTATATGGGGGGTCATGTATTCTTGAACATATCACTATATAAGGGAGTTATAATTTTTTGGAGAGAATCGGAAGATAATTCTAGGGTACATTAGACTGTTTAAAATTTTAGAGAGGATTGGATTCATGGAATTCAGTTTAGGCATCAACCCAAAGTTTTTAAAGTTCATTACTTATTTGTGTTTCATTATTATTAAATTCCATTACATACCAAATTTATATGCTCCTCCTTGAAGTAATAGAGTTTGAACCTAACTTGTTATATAATGAAGAACTATTCCAGATTCTTGACACTAGTGATAAAGTATTACAGAATCAAACAACTAGACAAGTGAAAGTACTCCAGAGAAATCAATATGTAGTAGAAGAAATGATATAACTTGAATAATATATGAAAAACAACTTCCCATATTTTTTTATATGATAACATATGTCACAAATTTAGAGATCAAAATTATTTAAGGGATGAGAATATAAGACCTGAGGATTCTTCTATAGTAGGTAAACACTAAATCCCTAAAAATAATAAACAGTGAAAATTCTATTATCTCATCATTATAGTATAGTTTAAAGTTATCTATTCAATAATATATTTAAAATTTATATTTATAATTTAATAAAATAAACCTCATTTTAATGATTTAAAATATCAAAATTAATTTAAAGTGAATTTTTAGGGTTGTGAATTTTTATCTAAATTAATTATATTTATAAAATTAAATAATAATTATAATGTGTTAAAAAAATTTAAAAAATATTAACACACATTTAGTAAATATTTTATAGTAATTAATAATAAAAAATAATATATAAAAATATGTCTTTATATTGAAATTATTTTTCTATATACTATATATTTTAATTTAAAAGTTAATTTTGACAAATTTAGACATTGAATTATATTAAATTAATTTCAAATTAAAATAATTTTCACCAAGAAAATTTTATAGGACTCATATTATATTTATATTAAAAAATAAATTCCATGATAAACATTTAAAAACGGCTAATGAGGAATAAATGGATAACTTATGGCGAATAAAATTTTGTTAATTTTAGTTTAAAAATCCATTTTAGAAGAAATTTTTTAAGTCATAAAATCATACCTACATTTATCATCATAATTTACTCACATAACTCCCCCAAATCTCATGAAATTTCATTCTTACCCCTCACAAATTATTCAATACCAAAGAAGAGTCTCTCTTCTCCATCATTAAAAGGGTCTCAATTACGCACACTTTAATCCACTCTCATTATATTAAATTACCTTGAACATCTAAATTTTTTACCTCTCATGGAGTACTCTTAAACATTTTCTAGCCCTTTGTTCAAAGAATAATCCTTCAATCTTCACTTTCTAATAAGTCTTTCAAGAGAATATTCAAGACCTCAACATGAGTATTACCAACTCTCTAACATCATTCTATCTATCTTTTTCATCCACCCACCTATAAACCTATTGTAAAAATATTATTAAAGTAACATGATTATAATAAGTATAATTAAATGTTTTTATATTTATGATGAAACCATTATCTATCCTCTTTCCAAGCATTAAAAAATGAAAATGTCACCAATGTTATGAATGGAATACCGACCCCATGAGAAACATGTTCCAATTTTAATAACCTCCATACATATCTATATAAAAGGATTTGTTTAATGAATTAATATTATATATATAACATTAAAAATATTCAAAAATCTAAATCAATTTCTACTATCTTTACACTCTTAGAAAAATGAAAACATTGTCCATGTATACAAGTGGACTACCACGTCTATGAAAAACATGTTCTAATTTTGAACACCATCAAACATGGATGGTCTTAAGAATGTGAGTAATGAATAAATATGATATTATTATGTAAATAATTTTTTATTGTTATGTAAAGGTGATATTAAGATCTAACTTGTTAATTAATAGGTCACATTTAATTTTCTAAAAATTACCGAAATTAACTCATTGTTGACTTCATCCTTATAAATAAGAACAAAATATATCATGGAATGAAACTAGAAACACAAAAATCCATAGGTAAAATATATTATATTTCTTTAAATAATATGGTAATAATTAATTTTTTTTAAAAAAAATAAGTAGTGATATCGACATTATGAAAGTTGTATGAAATGATCATGGATACTAACACTCGATGTCGAAAATAAACAATAACTTGCTATTAAATTTTAAATAAAATATTATAATATAAGATTAAAAAAAGTTAATATATATGAATAAAGTTTTGAAATTAGTTTTTAAGATGGTTTGGTTTATTATAAATGAGTTTAAAGTGCCCTAGAGATGGCTGAAATTAATGTAGGTGTGTCGTGTCTCAATTTCCTTTCTTTGAGACATACGTCATATTCACCAATTTTTTTATTTTTTTTAATGTATATACTACCCATTTGACATATCATAGAATAAATATATCATTATTCATGATAATTAATGTTATATTACAATATTTATCTATCAAACTTAATTGATTCTAAATTTACCGAAGTCGTAAAAATTCTTAACTATTTCTCTTCAAATTTTTTTTAAAATCTTTGACTTTAATTTTTTCATAATGGAAAATGTCATTATATTTGATTTTTAAAAATTCATTATTATTTTTCAAATTAATTAACAGTATTCCCTCCTATTATAATACCATTATAAGCCATTATAAGGATCAAACATTCCCATAGAAATAAACACCCTAAAAGTTTGGTACAGTAAAAAGAGAAAGGTTTTCCATGTATTGAAATCCTTTTCTAGATAAAACAAAAAAAAGATATGGGATAGATGAGACAATGATAAATAACCCATAAAAAATTTTCTTCCTCAACAAATTGATCATCACTTAGCATATCATTATTGGGCCTAATTTCACGCCTAATTAGTCATTCCCTTGGGTTATGATTGGGAATTTCACATAAAATTTCAAAAATATTAATGACTAATTTTTTCCTATTATTATCCCTAAACCATTAATTTCATTCTCCCTACTATATTGATATAATTCCTTTGATAAAGGTACTTTCCTTTCCATCATAAACATTTCCCATGGTCAGGTATTCACTTAGTTTACCACATTATTCTATTAAGCAGGGAAACATTGATAATCTATATATATATATTTTATATGTGGATAAATATTAAATAATTTACAATAATAATTTATCGCATTACTTAGGGGACATTAATATATTTATTATGTCACTATTAATTCATTTGATTAATCCATTGGACATAGTAAAGAAGCATCTTTCCTCGGAGTAATTTTTCCCCTTAATATATCAATAGGTCACATGAGACAAACTATGTTACATATTTGGGGTATGTATTCCATTATATTAACACATAGCAGCTTCAGTCTTGATGGTATGTACAATATCTTGATTGAGGTCTTAATAGTAAGATTAGGATATACCAAATTTTACATGTCACCACTGTTATATCAATTATTACTATCAACGTTTTTATGTTTACTATGATGTTTTCCAATGATTTAATTCAAGATCATGTGATTAGTTATAAAGAATTATTCAACTTATTCTTTCTATATTTATTTATTCCTTATTTATGTTATGATATTTTTCACTGTACGCTTCCCTTTACTAATCATCTAGGCTCACCCATTTTTATTTTTTCCCTATTTCTAAGGAAAATATGAAGATTAATATGTATCAAAAAACTTAATTTATGAGGATAAATAAAAAATAATAATGTATTCGGTTGAATAAAATTATATTTAAAATATAATATTTTGTTAATTTATCTATATTGTTCCAAAGACTATTAAACTATAGGATCATTTAAACTATGATCTATGTATTTTGTATCATTTTCAAAAAATTACCTCTGGATCCATGGTACAAGAGTCAAGACATTACTGGCATATTTTTATTCCAATGTTTTTATGGTTATGCATGTGTTTGTGTACAATGGATAATTTGGAAAAAATATTGGATCATCTCCTCAACCAATGAAGGTTTAAGAGGGGTTTTATTAATCATAAAATATTACTGACATATTGACCAACTATGAATGAAGAGAATCAAGACTATATTAATAAATTATTATGTAATGATGTTTCTAGTGATTTCAAATTCAAATATTGTATAATTATTTTTCTAATAAAAATAAATTCATGACTTGGAATATTCAGTTTGCATATCTGAAATTATGGTAATTTCCTTAATCATAGTATAGGATTAATATTTTTATCATAAATATTTAAGGAAGGTTGTGGATTTTTTTTAGAATGAAAACCATTTCATTTTTTAGAGATAATGTAAACTATGTGGTGTTAAAATAAAATTTAATTTCCTGATGTTTACATTTTTAAATATGGGTAATGTATCATATAGTGATACTGAAAAAGCTAGGTTGATACTTGTAGAATCCTAAATTAAATTTATTATGAGCCAATAATTGGAGAATAATTTGGATGTTCAAAATATGTATGATATATCATGTGATAAATTAGCGAGTTTATAATAAGTGATTATGAATAAGAGAAACTAGGATCGATATTACATATATCTAGAATACCAGATAGTCGACATAGAAAGAGTGTGTGTGTGTGTGTGTAATGAAAAAATATTTGATACTTTCAGTAAGATGAAAAGAAATCTTTTGTTAATATGAATTAATCAGAATAAATATTTATATTCTAATTTCATTGAGAATATAAGGAGGATTTCAAGGACTATTCTAGGAAATATATAATGAAAATAATTGTTGTTTTGTATTAAAATTGATGGAAATCTAGTTCTTTTGTGCTAAAAAAAGTAGATATAGAATTGAAAATTCATAGATGACATTCTAAAAAAGAAGAATAATAAGATAGATTTCAAAAAGACGTATATAATAGAGGTAAATATGAATGAAGAGATGTTTATAAACATCCTATAAAGGAGTAACTCTTGCATATCAAATTGAACCAACAGACGTCTATTACAATAACAATAGTGATGTTATTTTTATCATTAGCCTAAATTCCAAAGAAGATTTCCTATCTAATGTAGTGAATAAAAGATGAGTAATGTAAAATATCTATAGGAGGTGGGGATTTATCCCAAATCATTATAAGGGAAGTGAACTTAGCCATAGAAGATCCTTATCCTAAACCAACCAACAAACATTAGGTTTAGTGGATTCTAATGAATCGAAATTTTGTGGGTTTCATGTTATTTAGATTTTCCCACTCTGGGGGGAACATAGGAAAATAATTTTGAATTTTTTTATAGTTTTTGATGTTTTGTAAGAAATAAAATAGTAAATATTGGATAATTAGTCTCTAATTATAATTGGAAATGTTTTGGATATTTGAAATTTTAATCAAATAATCATTATTTTGAGAGATCCCAAGTGTGGCCCCATTATCTATGAGGAAAATAATATCTTGGGAATGGATATCATAAACAAAAAAGTGACTAAATTATAAAATTTAAATAATATGACTCACTCCATTCTCTATTAGTAAAGTCCCTTTAGGGAATATCACACCAACTAACAGGTCTTACCACCCCTTTATAAAAAATATTGTCTTGTTTAGATCAATACCTCGCCTCTTAGGAAAGGGCCTCAAGTAGGTGGATGTATCCCATATGGGGCATATATGATGTGGGGAACTCCCTCTTTCCCCATTTGTGAAATATAAGGTAGTATCATAGCATGAATTATTAGAGTAACATTATGATAACTGGTACACATCCTAGATGGTAGTAAACCCAAAGTCATGGAAATTATGTAATGTTGGCCTCCTATATCTAATAATCCAGACCAGCATTACTGAAGTGGTTCAAAAATGCCCTATGTGATCTGATACAAGCTAACAGCTTATTCATCCCTCTATGGAGGATATTTTCTACACTAGATCACATCTTAAAGTCTTTGTAAAAGGTCTCACATATGCGGAGAACTACCATATTGTATTTATTTGATTCATGTAACTCCATATTTCTTAATGTGGGACATGGATTATAGAATCCTAGTGTAACCTATTATGGTTATAGTATAAGGACCAATATATAGATTATAGTGTGATTAATCCCATCAAACAAACATCAAGGAGTGATGTCCTCCTATATCCAACAAGATTCATCAAATAAGGAAATGAAAGCCTCAATAATGAACCATATGAGTTATTTGAAGACCTAAACATACAAATTTTAGGGGAATGTTTTCTTGTATTTCGTTTTACAAGTTACCATTATCTTCAATGTTCATCCCCATCTTGTTTAAACTCTTATATAAAGGGATAAAACTATTTTTAAGTAATTTATATAGCATGGAATATCTTTATAAATACTAGAGTCCTTATGATTAATTATTGTTCTCTTTTCAATCATTTATTTTCAATTAATAGTTAGTTTAATTAGTAAGTGATATATATGACGGTTATCATCTTCATTCTTCTATTATATATATACTTCTTGATATTTTTAGTCATAATTACCTCTCTGTGGTTGATCATGTATATGATGTCATGTGTTTGATCAAATAGTTATTGGGTATCTGTCATTGGACCATCTATGGATTAATAGTTCTAATTATGTATTTTATGAAATTATCCCCACACAATTGGGAAATATTTAGGTGGTAAATCTATTTCTAGTTGTTCAAATATCCACAAACTGAACATAATCCCTATAAAAATGTATAAATGATAAATGATCCTTATAATATTATGAAACAAATTCCAACACAATTCCAAATGAGTAGTATGATGTAATAGTCCCACTCACTGATAATGCGTGATATGGATATTTAATGTTCGGATACATTATTACTGTAAATACTTTGGTGATCCTACCAATAATTAATAAATAATTATTCTAGTGATGATTTAATTTTATTTACTTATTTATAAAACACTCATAAACCAAATAAAATTTTCATAATACATAAATAAAAACATTTCATTCCTAAAAAATATAAAAAATAAAAGCTACACTAATAAAAGAAATTGGATTTTCTATCCAATTTAAGATATAGATTATGGTTTCATCAATAAAAAATTTCACATGGGTATATATTAATTTTAGAAATCCAGTAACGTCAACAGTTTCAGAATATTGAACTATTTTTTGGGATCCATTAAAATATTCATTATTTATTTTATATTTTACTCGATTATGGTTTTAGTGTAAAGACCAAAAGCTTGACGTACATGGACATTACATTACTTTTGCGGAATACTTAATATATAACAAAAACCAACACTCAATGATCGTAATAGTTTAGTGTCTTTGGAAACTCCGAACATAATCTTCTAATCATGGTGAAAGATCTTCAACATCTCCCATAAATATATTCCCCTTTTGTTTTCTTACATAAAACTTTTCTTTATATTATGGGGAAAAGAAAACATATAAAGGGTGAGATCAAATGCACAGTAAGGGAAATCATGGAGAAAATAAAACAAACCATATACATTTGAACATAAAAACTTGAACATAATGTTTAAACATCAAAATCTTGAGCAATGACATAAAACATGGCAGTACGTAAGGCATATATCATAATAGAACATCAATCATGATAAAATAGCTCGGAAATAAAACTTCTAACTAGGTAAAAACATTAATCACATGATATGATTTCTATAGTAGTCAAGGCATTGCTTCCAAGACCATCTTAGCAGACAAAGTCCCTTACTGAACCGAGTTCACTCCTCGTTCCAGTCCTGTATCACTGAACCGGATTAACTTATCATTCCAGCCATGTCTATATCATGAGATATAAATATTTACCCAATACATTTGAGGGAGATATAGGTCCCACCCATCTAATAATTAAATTATTCTTATGTGTGCCACAACATAAACATAAATCATTCATCATAACCCAAAGAATAAAATGGGTTTCGTAAACATCATCCCATCATAACATAATCCATATAAAACAAATGGATATCATTTCATATTAAGAAAAGTGAAACCATGTAAATAATAGAGACATTATACTTGAAACATACACATATGAAATAATGTCATCTTAGATGGAAAATGGTTTTGATAAAACACTTGAAATTAATTCTTGAGGAAAATATCCTTTCTTTTTCAAAATCATTTTATTTTCACAAAATGCCATGAAATTTTAAAATAAAATGATTTTGTTGAAAATATTTATGAAATCTTGTAGAGGAAGCTTCATGAAAATTAGGCTTTATGAAACCATAAAAATCCATTCATGCCGTATAAGTTAAAAAAACATTCTCCTCGTACTTTTAACGGAAAAGTCAAAAAGTAACACGTATGGTAAACATAAGAAAGATTCCTTCCATAACACAAAGTAAAAGTCAAAGATGGGTAAGAATGAATTTAAACATACATGGATGAATATTAAACATTTTATGAAAACATTTTGAGAACATATGGACATGGATGATAAACATAACCCCAGAAAATACTTATGAATAAACAATCTCGGATAAGAATGAGATTGGAATAATTATCCCTTACCTTATGTCCAATTTCTTTTTTATGTGTCTGAGACTCCTATATAGTGTGTTTAAACATATTATAAACTTTTAAAATAACCATAACAATATTTATTATATCGTATATGATTCACTTATGACTTTATATTATCCGTTCATTTGTCAATTCCATGTTAAAGCAGCGTTTTGGGTAAAATCGTTTCATTTATCGTCCGTGTTTTGACTTGTAATTATTAAAATGATTACTTAGATAATGATTAATTAATTCCAGAATATAAAACATGATTTTTATATAATATATATTCAGAATATACATATATATAATAGATAGATAAATGGAAAGAAATACACCGTTCATGGAGACGGTAGGCCGTACGTACGCATGAACGTTGTTTTTGTTTCTTTATTGAATTGAATGGAATTAAGTAGATGACATATATATATATATACATAAATCCAGTATTATTATTATGTCATATATTTCATTATTACTTATTATATATACTTTATAATCATTCTTGAATTGTTAACATGGAAAATGAATCTCATCGCGTCGTGGAGACAGTAATTCGTACGTACGCAAGAGCGATGATATCGTTCCCATATTTATTGATTGGAATTATAGTGGATGATATAATATCTTAGAATCAGTATGATTTTATAATAATCATATATAGTTATTCTTTACACCATTATACCCATCCAAGTAAGGTGGTGGTGGAAAAACTGATTACACCACAGCATGGTAATGGTATTCCGTACGTACGCACACGCGGTGATTTCGTTTTCTGTAGGATGGATAGAAGGTGAAATAGGTTTTTTTCATATTTATAATAACATTTCAGTATATAATTAATACTTATGTTATTACTTTGTAATGAAACAACTAAATAATAGTAAGTATAAGAACAAAGAAACTTGAAAGAGTCGGTAGAAGAGATTACCGCTTCCTCGACGCACCTCCTTTAAACTTCTTCTTAGGGCACTATAGTTGGTCTTTTGAGAAGAACAGAACGTATATAATATAACTAGAGAGGTTGAGAAGAGTAATTGGAAGGGTTTGTCCAAGATTAAAGGCTCAAACGTGTGTGAAGAGAATAGGGAAGGGGTGCCCTTTTTATAAGGGAGGAGAGGGGCACCTTTGGAAACATAAGAAATATTAATTTATAATAAATTCAACCCCACATAAAAAACTCCAAAAATGACTTAAATAAAAATATTAGATTATATAGGGTTGTAATATCATCAAAAAAAAATTATACATGTTGGGAATTTATTTTAAACATTATCAACTTCATTTATCCTTATTTAATCTATTTAATTTTATTTGTGGTAATAAGATTCTAAATTTTAAATTGTTACAAATAATTACTTATGTGTTGTGAATTATCCATAATTGGATAATTTATGAAATTTTATACCATATAAATTTTAATTTATATTTTTAAATATTTTTGTGATTTTTAAACAATTTTATATTATGTTATTTTTATAAAATAACAATAGTGTCAATTTTGACACTATTCATTTATTTGAATTTAAATAAAATCATCACAAAATATATGATCGAACTAAAAGATTTAATAGATTCATAACATGTCATATTTATCTATAAAATTAGTGGATCACATTAAATAGTTCATATAATATTTATTTTAATATCTTTAAAATCATTTATTTGATATTTCAATCAATAAAATAATTTCAACATCACTATTGTGTCACCTTTAATGATAATTATTTAATCCCTAAAAATTCTAAATAAATTAACATGATGTATATAAATTTATTATATTTATGGATACTATTAATTTTTGAAGTTTCATTAATTTTATCACTAAATTAAAATTATTATACTTATAAGTTTTAAGAGAGTGACATGTTGTCACATTCTTTGGTTTTAATAATAATTAAAATATTTTCAAAGTCAAAAGCCCATAAAATGAAACTAATACTACCCTTAGGTGATATGGGTTGAGTTTTAGTTATCCAATAGAATTTTGGCATGTGTTAGGGTAATTTTATAATCTATGGTTTACCCTTAATTACCTGATTTATCTTTAACTAAAGTTAATAAAAATTACCGTAGTTACTATTCATAATATCAAAAAAATAAAAGTAACCTATTGACATAATTTGGACCCACTGAATCCAAATATGGAATACATTTTTCAAAATTCAAAACACAGAAGTTTCAGTAATTAAATTAAAATTTATCCCATTGTTAAGAAAGTGGGTTTTAGAAGTTAAAATATTGCCAAAGATTGAAATATTTTTACCTATGAATTCAATGTAAAATTAATGGTAATGACATAAATTATATTAAATGGTAAAATTATATTCTATTTATACGTCAAAACTATTCATTATTATAATTTAACCATATAAATTATTGGGATGAAAAAAGTTGTTTTTAATTAAAATATAGCGTGTTTTTACTATTCATTAAAATATGAAAGTTATCAGAATAATATGAAAAATTTATCCAAAGTAAATTTTTATATCCTGATTCCAAAGAAGAATTTTATTTTGTCAAATTTAACTTATAAACATGTCAAAAACTAGATTTAAAGTGGGTGTGCCATCAAAAGGGGGCAAAACTGTATTTTTTGAAAAATACTTATTTTACCCGAAAAAATTATTTTGTTCTCATACCATGTTCTAGAAAATGTGTAAGATGAATAATAATGTTATAAAATTCAAAATTTAGTTAATAATATTCATAACGGCTAGTCCATAATAATATTATAACAATATATCGTTGTTTAGTGAAACCCGGTATTGCGTACTACACACGCTATCAAGGAAGGTCGCGATTGCGTGTAATGCAAGCCAAGTCAGGGATGTGTGTAGTGCAAACTCCCTTTGGTGTAGTGTACAACACAAGACATCAATGAAATTAAAAAGAATAATTCTCATAAAATCTCGGGCTGTTACATTCTACCCCCCTTAAAATGAATTTCGCCCTTGAAATTCATCGGGGTTATAAATGGTTTACTACTTGAAAGTTTCTTTCATAGAAACCCATATCATAAAAAGGAATAATAAAACTAAATTTTAAAAAGTGAGGTATGAAACATATCAGTTACCCAAATTAACTCATCATTGGGTTTCCACATCGGAGAACCTATGTAAAAATATGGATATGGAAGAGAAACCTAACCATCATGTTCTGATGGAGAGTGGTAGAGAACATGGCTATGAAAAAGCCAACAATCACAAAGCCATAAATTTATGATGATCTAAGGTACCATCTAATTCATCGGATATAAGGGCATTAAGACAACATTTTTGGTTTTCAAGGTCATTTCCCTAAATTTGAAGAATTTGAATTAAAAGAAATACTTACTTTATTTTGGTACAATCTCACCGTTGTTCATGCCTTGAAAAATTTTCCACTTCATCTCTTAAAGAAATGAAGTTGAATTTGTCATTCGTGAAGTGTTAGAAGATCATGTGATAGAATGATGGGTCACTCCATCTGTCTCAAACAAAAGGTTATCAAAAGTTATCAAATATACATAAGTTGATCTATGCTGAGGTTAATCGTATATGATTCCAAAAATGGACTTATACTTCATCTATCATACCGATTAATAAAATAAAACTAGTTTATACTAACTAGGGACTTCATGTAGGCCAGTGGTAGGCGATAAGGCTTGTCGCACTTTGGTTGTGGGTTTGATTCCCGCAACCTTGTCTGACGCGATGGGTTGTCTCCTGTCTTGTAGGTTGTATTTTTTTCTAAAACATCACTATTATAACATTACAGAAATAATATCGAAAAAATTTATATCCTTAAACAATACTATCTAATGTCCGACAAAATCCATTCCAGTCTTTAGACTTATCCAAAATACATATGTCCAATCTCATAGTATAAAGAAAACGATTACTATAAATTTCATCAACCAAGCATGTGAATACCATCATTTATCCCCCATATATCATAATATATATCATTTTGATCGCATTCCAAACATGTGAATACCTTAATATTTTATTCTCTTGCAACATTAAATACCATAGAACCATAGTGAAAACATGAATGCTGTCAAAATGTAACTCTTTCCACATACCAAAATCCCAAAATTTCTATATACTCAAACCATGATATCACTTTGTCCTTATATCGGTCATGAGCTCATTAATACTATCAAACATATTATTTTCTTCTTAGACCTTCATTATGCACATATCATATGATTTCCAAAATATTTGAATTACTTTTCAAGGTTACCGGTACCATATAATTATTTAAAACCATAATAAACCAATACACAGATATTCCAATATTCCACAGTACTATAAATTAGATTCCACAACATTATTTTGGAATCTCGTTACATAAACACATAATCATTCCACTACAACGTTTTCATACTAAATATCACCAATAGTGATCGCATGTGACTTCCCATTGTCCTTTTTCTTAAGTGGTTTCTCACGTCGATCATCGTTAACCCTTGGATTAGGGCATTGATTAGCATAATGCCCCATTTCCTTGCAATTGTAGCATTGAAGTGTTAGTGGTGAGTTCTCTGTAATTGTTTCTCTATTCAAATAATTAGTTACCTTTTTCCCATTACTTTGACACTCAACTGCTTGATGACCTTCTTTTCTATACTTAAAAAATTTTCTAGTACCTTTTATACAATCTCCACCATGATTCTTTCCACACTTTTAGCATAAAGAAACATTCATCTATTTTTTACCATTGTTCTGAGATTTCTCCTTGAACTCCATCTTTCCTTTCTTGTCAAAACTATGAGATGGATATGTAATACCAACTTCCAGTTCTACCTTGATGCACAATGCACAATTTCTTCATAGCTACTGAAGTCTCTTATCGCTAATGCCCTTCGAAGACTTGGTTTTAATCCACTGAAGAATCGATCAACTTTACTTTCAGGTTGGATGATAAAGCCAGATGCATACCTTGAAAGCCTTGTAAAATTCACTTCATATATACCAACAAATTTATCATCCTTTTGATTAAGCTCAAGGAACTCCTTTTCCATATTTGTTCGAAGAATACGAGGGAAGTACTTATCGAAAAAAAATTCTTGAACTTGTCTCATTCCATTGATTCAATTTCATCTTGGGGCCTTGTATTCTTAATTAGAGTCTACCACTGGTCTGCTTCACCTTCTAAACAGTAAACAACCAAAATGACTTTTTCATGCTTTGAACAACGAAGTATGGAAAATATCGTTTCAATGATACTGATCCATTGTTCAGCAACAAGTGGATCAGAAGACCCACTGAAAGAAGGTGGATGTTGCCTCATGAAGGACTCAATAGAATATTGTTCCCTTCTCTGATCATTCAGAAGTCCAGAATGATTCTTTGATTTTGTAAGTATAGCAATAAGATTTTTCACTCCATTTCCCATAACATTTGGTTGTTCTGGAGGACAACCATTTCATTTTCCATTACATTGATCAACACGTTTCCTTCAGGTTCCAGGCGTCGTCTAAAACTTAAAAATAAAAGTGTGAGAGGAAGAAATAATTCTAGGAAAACAACTTAATAAATGGGAAGTAATTTCAATATCTAACATCTTAGGTTTAATAATATGATCGTTACCATAATCCTAGGACTATAACCTATAGTTATACTTAACCTTAGGGACATACCTAAACATACCTTATAAATATCTCTAGGGATATCACTAATGTTTCCGCATCCTAGTTTCCAAAGGTTAACTAAACCTTTCCTCTGATACCAACTGTAGAGACCCAAAGATTCACGTACATGGACATTAGATTACTTTTGCAGAATACTTAATACATAACAAAAAGCAACACTAATGGATCGTAACAGTTTAGTGTCTTTGGAAACTCGGAACATAATCTTCTAATCATGGTGAAAGATCTTCAACATCTCCCATAAAAATCTTCCCCTTTTGTTTTCTTACCTAAAACTTTTCTTTATATCCTGGGGAAAATAAAACATATAAAGGGTGAGCTCAAATGCTCACTAAGGGTAGGCATGGAGAAAATAAAACAACCCATATACATTTGAACATAAAAACATGAACATAATGTTTAAACATCAAAATCTTGAGCAATGACATAAAACATGGTAGTACGTAAGGTATAGATCATAATGGAACATCAATCATGATAGAATAGCTTGGAAATAAAACTTGTAACTATGGAAAAACATTAATCACATGATATGTTTTCTATATTAGCCAAGGAATTGCTTCCAAGACCATCTTAGTGGACAAAGTCCCTTACTGAATCAAGTTCACTCCTCATTCCAGTCCTGTATCACTAAACCAGATTAACTTGTCATTCTAGCCATGTATATCTCATGAGATATAAATCCTTACCCAATTCATTGGAGGGAGATATAGGTCCCACCCATCTCATAATGAAATCATTCTTACTTGTACCACAACATAAACATAAATCATTCATCATAACCCAAAGAATAAAATGGGTTTCATAAACATCATCCAATCATAACATAATCCATATAAACTAAATGGATATCATTTCATCATAAGAAAAGTGAAACCATGTAAATCATAGAGAAATTATACTCAAAACATACACATATGAAATAATGTAATCTTTTATAGAAAATGGTTTTGATAAAACACTTGAAATGAATTCTTGAGGAAAATATCCTTTCTTTTTCAAAATCATTTTTTCCCAAAATTCCATGAAATTTTAAAAGAAAAGGATTTTGTTGAAAATAGTAATGAAATCTTGTAGAGGAAGCTTCATGAAAATTAGGCTTTATGAAACCGTAAAAATCTGTTCATGCCGTATAATTTAAAAAAACATTCTCCTCGTACTTTTAACAGAAAAGACAAAAAGTACCACATATGGTAAACAAAAGAAAGATTCCTTCCATAACACAAAGTAAAAGTCAAAGAGGGGTAAACATGACTTTAAAAATACATGGAAGAATATTAAACATTTTATGAAAACATTTTTAGAACATATGGACATGAATGATAAACATAACCCTAGTAAATACTTACAAATAAACAATCTCGGATAAGAATGAGATTGGAATAATTATCCCTTACCTTATGTCCAATTTCTTTCGTATGTGTCTGAGACTCCTGTATATTGGGTTTAAACATATTATTAACTTGTAATAGAACCATAATAATACTTATTATATCATATATGATTCATTTATGACTTTATATTATCTGTTCATTTGTCAAATCCATGTTAAAGCAGCGTTTTGGGTAAAATCGTTTCATTTATCATCCATGTTTTGACTTGTAATTATTAATATGATTACTTAGATCATGATTACTTAATTACAGAATATAAAAAATGATTTATATATAATATATATTCATAATATACATATATATAATAGATCGATAAATGGAAAGAAATACACCATTCATGGAGACGGTAGGCCGTACGTACGCATGAACGCTATTTTCGCTTCCTTATTGAATTTAATGGAATTAATTAGATGACATACATATATATATAAATAAATCCAGTAGAATTATTATTTCATATATTTCATTATTACTTATTTTATATACTTTATAATCATTCTTGAATTGTTAACATGGAAAATTAATCTCATCGCGTCGTGGAGACGGTAATCCGTACGTACGCACGAGCGATGATATCATTCCCATATTTACTGAATGGAATTGGAGTGGATGATATAATATCTTATAATCATTATTATGTTATAATAATCACATATAGTTATTCTTTACACCATTATACCCATCCAGGTAAGGTGCTGGTGGAAAAACTGATTACACCACGGCGTGGAGACAGTATTTCGTACGTACGCACACACGGTGATTTCATTTTCTGTGGGATGGATAGAATGCGAAATAGGGTTGTTTCATATTTATAATAAAATATCAGTATATAATTAATACTTATGTTATTACTTTATAATGAAACAACAAAATAATAGGAATTAGAAGAAGAAAAAAACTTGAAAGAGTCGGTAGAAGAGATTACCTCTTCCTCGACGATCCTCCTTTAAACTTCTTCTTAGGGCACTAGAGTTGGTATTTTGAGAATACCAGAACCTCTATGATATAACTTGAAAGGTTGATAAGAGGAATTTTCAGGGTTTGTCCAAGATTCAAGGCTCAAATGTGTGTGAAGATAAGAGGGAAGGGGTTCCCTTTTTATAAGGGAGGAGAGGGGCACCTTTGGAAACATAAGAAATATTAATTTATAATAAATTCAACCCCACTTATAAACCACCAAAAATGAATCAAATACGAATATTAGATGAGATAGTGTTGTAATATAATCAACCAATAAAATTTATACATGTTGGGAATTTAGTTTAAACATTATCAACTTGATTTATCCTTATTTAATCTATTTAATTTTATTTGTGGTAATAAGATTCAAAATTTAAAATTGTTATAAATAATTACTTATGTGTTTTTAATTGTCCATAATTTTATAATTTATGACATTTTATACCATATAAATTTATATTTATATTTTTTAAATATTTTTGTGATTTTTAAACAATCTTATATTATGTTATTTTTATAAAATAACAATAATGTCAATTTTTACACTATTCATTTATTTGAATTTAAATAAAATCATCCAAGAAGATATATTCTAAATAAAAGATTTAATAGATTTATAACAAGTAATATTTATCTATAAAATTAGTGGATCACATTAAATAGTTCATATAATATTTATTTTAATATCTTTAAAACCATTTATTTGATATTTCAATCAATAAAATAATTTCAACATCACTATTATGTCACCTTTAATGATAATTATTTAATCCCTAAAAATTATAAATAAATTCACATGATGTATATAATTGTATTATATTTCTGGAGACTATTCATGTTTGAAGTTTCATTAATTTTATCACTAAATTAAAATTATTATACTTATAATATTTAAGAGAGTGACATGTTGTCACTTTCTTTGGTTTTAATAATAGTTAATTTATTTTCAAGGTCAAAAGTCCATAAAATGAATCTAATATGACCATTAGGTGATATGGGTCGACTTTTATTCATCCAATAGAATTTTGGCATGTGTTAGGGTAATTTTATAATCTTATGTTTACCCTTAATTACCCGATTTATCTTTAACTGAAGTAAATAAAAATTACGGTAGTTACTATTCATAATATCAAAAAAATAAAAGTAACCTATTAACATAATTTAGACCCACTGAATCAAAATATTGAATCCATTTTTAAAAATTCAAAACACACAAGTTGCATTAGTTAAATTAAAATTTTTCTCGTTGTTAAGAAAACGGGTTTTAAAAGTTAAAATATTTCCAAAGATCGAAATGTTTTTATCTATGAATTCAATGTAAAATTAATGTTAATTACATACATTATAATAAATGGTAAAAACATATTATATTTATACTTAAAAACTATACATTATTATAATTTAACCATATAAATTATTGCGATGAAAAAAGTTGTTTTTAATTAAAATATAGCGTGTTTTTACTATTCATTAAAATATGAAATTTATCAGAATAATATGAAAATTTTATCCAAAGTAAATTTTTATATCCTGATTCCAAATAATAATTTTATTTTGTCAAATTGAACTTATAAACATGTAAAAAACTATATTTAAAGTGGGTGCTCCATCAAAAGGCGGCAAAACTGTATTTTTTGAAAAATACTTATTTAACCCAAAAAATTCATTTTGTTCTCATAACATGTTCTAGAAAATGTGTAAGATGAATAATAATGTTATAAAATTAAAAATGTAGTTAATAATATTCATAACGGGTAGTCTATAATAATATTATAACAATATATCATTGTTTAGTGAAACCTGGTATTGCGTACTACACACGCTATCGAGGAAGGTTGTGATTGCATGTAATGCAAGCCATGTCAGGGATGCGTGTAGTGCAAGATCCCTTTGGTGTAGCGTACAACACAATACATAAATGAAATTAAAAATAATAATTCTCATAAAATCTCGGGTTGTTACATTTAGAATAAATTTTTTGGATAGAGTATGATTTCTTATGTGATTTTGATCTTAAGATTATGAGAAATTATTTGGATAGAGTATGGAATTAGATAAATATTGAGAGTTTACAAACTGATTTAAAAAAATACTATTTTATATGACTCCAAAATAAATTCCTTTATTCATTCTAGGTCCTATTTTTAAATTTTCATAGACACCATAGAAAAAATTCTTCAATCACCAAGGGCTATTCTAGAACCAAATTTCTATTATTCTAATAAATGTTGATAATATCTATCTTTCCAACCAAATTTTGATCATAAACATAGATTAATCCAATTATTTCTTATATTCCATTGTTTAATGAGTGAAGACCCTAAAATCATTGGATAAGTTTAATATTGTTTATACATTACTAAAATAAAGGGTAGTAGCTGAAGAACTGGTTATGTATATAGCCTTATGACTCTCCATATAAGGAGAGATAGTGAAATTGATCTATAACATTTTACAAGGTAATTATTTAAATTATAAGGGACATAAAATTATCAATATTTTGAATTATTCTATACCCTATGATGCATATATATAGGAATAACATATATGGACTAAGCCATATCAATAGGGTGACATGATATGATTTCTAGAAAATATTCTAAAAGCATTATGAAAATAAGTTCACATCAGCCTATTGAAGGGAATAACATTTTTTTTAAATGATGATTATTAGATACTGACTAAAATATTATGGATGCATCATTAGGTGAAATTTTGATTAAAAAATATATATCTGACACAAAATCATTCACTGAGAATACTTCAAAAAAATATCATCATTTGGGGTCAAGAGATACATAAACCAAATTTATTTACCAATAAATAATATTTTAATAAATCCTTTATGAAAATAAACCTGTAAAACTAAAAATGATTGTGTGGTAGTATCATTACTATCCATAGTCTGATCTATCTACATATCCCATTATATGTGGAGTGCATAAAAAGGAGAATTATAATAATAATTTTCCCTCATTTTATGAAGGAATTAATTGTTCTACAGTTTAAAAAAGTATATATAATTAATAACTAGTGAATAACCTAGGCCAGAGAGAAAGTATTCATGTATAAAATGAATTTAAATATGAGAAATTAAAATGGCCTCCATTATTTTAAAAATATAAACAATCCCGCCAACACCAACTTTTTCCAAAAAAAAATACCAATGACTAACCTTGATCAAGTTTCCCCCCAAAAGAAATAAGAAAAAACCCAACATAGGGATTGAAAAACATATATTCAAGGTTACAAAAAAATTCAAAAGAATATTTTTTTCACACTTGTACAATTTTCTAAAAAATTACATGGAAATTACCACCTCAGCCTTATCAAAATCAAAATGGAATGTTCAGTTTAATAACTATATTGAGTTGAAGTGAAACTGAGCTACAGAAATAACCTTAGGAGTAACAAATATTTAAATAGAAAAATGAAAGTTGGATATAATTTTATATATGAGTTTTAGTGAGCCAAAATTTCATACAAAATTTAATAATGAATTTATGATGATTAAATAATGGAAAAAATATAATCGAAAAGAAATATGTTTATTACCTTTTCCACGGTTTGTTATGTCTTGGAAAATTAATATAAAGGAAGTTAAAAATATATTAATAAACATCTATTTTGAGACAAAAATTATTCTTTTAGTAGTTATCGAATAGATATCTTGGCAAGTTATGTTCCATAGGAAAATTTATACTGAGAAAATAAGATTCTAATAGTTTGAGAGTGGTTGTTGAGGGATAAATTTAAAATCAGTTATTACATGAGACTTCGTACAAAATAATAAAATCTTAAAAATTTCTTAATTCCTTTTATAAAATAGAATTATAAATTAAATATTGGAATTTATGAATTTAGTGATTCTATAACTTTTATGATCTATTTTTTATATTATTTTTTATATTAGAAAAGTAAATCAAAATTGGGTAGTTGAAAAACTAGTATATAGATCCACAATATTCCATATAGGTGTCACATAATTGTTTTGTCCAGGGAAAATAAAAAATCTTCCTTAATTATTTTTATTCTCTAAAGTTGTAGAAATAAAGAATGATTTCCAATCGAGAAATAATCTTAGTAATACCAATGCTAAAACTATCGTAAAATTAGTAATTTACATGATGGTGCGCTAATAATGAAATTTATCGAGGATATGGCTCATTTTAATATTATGAACTCAATGAGGTATATAGGTAAAATATATTTTTTTCGTTTAAATTTCACATTTAGAGGATCACAATTCATTGGAAGATAATTACTTTTTTAGAGAGTCGTTTAATTTTGTAAATACACCCTAAACTATAAATTCCTTTAAAATAAATAAAAATAGTTATGGAAATGGAGGAAAATCAAATATGTCTTTAAATACTTAATAGATGTTAAATTATATTATAATATATGATTTATATTATGGATTTGATAATTTTTTAAAATTATATTAATGGTAAATATTTAATTTCTATATAGGAAATGAAAACTTATTATTTATGTAATCCCATGGTTCATCCATCTATCATTAACCAACTAAAATAGAAACTCTGAATTTAAAACGTATACTAAAATATTTTTGACTAATGGGTGAGAAGAAAAAGTTAGTGATTATTTAAAATAATCTATTTCCTTACCAATAAATTCAACTGTTAATTTTTTATAAAAAATATGAATAAAGTAGGAATGATTCTAGGTGGAATTTTATAATTCCATCATGGAATTTTATTATATAATTTTTTTATTAAAATTGAATAAAAATATCATTAATATTTTTATAGTATATATAAATCACTTTGATAAAATCCTTTAAAATATATATTTTTAATTTATTAAGAAAAACTATTTTCTAAATTTTGAAAATTTTCATTTTATGGATTAAAAGGGAATGTATTGGGACTTGTGATTTATTAAAAGGTGATTTTATTATATAAACCAAAAAAAATTATATTTTTAGTTCCTTACCTTATCCAACTTTTTTTCAACAAGTAATTTCATTCCTTGTACATGTAGGTTTCTATAGGAGATTCATCAAAAACCGTAAAAATATTTTTTTTCAATTAACTATTTATCTTTGGAATAATGTTGATTTTGGTTTTGATGATACATAAAATGAATCATATTATATAATTAATATTATCTTAGACACACCTCCAATAATTTTATCATGAAGGTGGGATATTCTATTTGATATTCTTCATGATCAAGTAAATAATTTAGAGGATGAAATGTTATCAAAAAAGTATGATATAAATTATAACGTTTTCTTTAATTCCCCAATTACATTTTTTACCTCTAATAAGAATTATAATACATGTTAAATGAATATTGGGTTGATTTTTACATTCAAAAAATAGATCACATCTTCTTAGGACTAGGGTTACACCTTACTTTGAACGTACAATCGAAAAATATTTTATACTAAAAGATAAAACCAAATCAAGGATGATAAGTTGAATGGGTTTAATTAAAAAAATTGGATTCAATATAAAATATAAAATGTTAGAAAAATTGTGGGATAACAATTGGATTTATTACTACTTATTTATTAGGTAGAGACACCAAAAAGGATATCATTGAATAAATAAATTCTAGGTAAGACACTTCGCTTTTCTTCTGAAAGAATACTTTTTTATAAAGACTTGGAAGGACCAGGCCTCTGAGTGGAGGCTTCCCCCACTCCCTCGTGTGACTAGGGTTTCCACTTTTCACCATCTCCTTCCCTCCTCAGGCATGGACCGGTCTCGGAAGTGGTTGTCTTTGCTTGGCTCGGCGTCGTTGGTTGTTGGATCCGCGTGGTACGGATTCACTGTGGGCTCAGGGGTGGCTTCGTTTTGGCTTCAGGATCTTTCCTCGGTTGTGGTGTGTTCATATTCAGTGATGTTGCGCTCAGATTTTTCCTTGGTTATCCTAGATTCAGGGTCTCATCTCGGAGTTGGCATGCGTTGATTCTTAGTGGTTCTGATTCGGTATCTTTTCTCGGCGAAGGTCTCGTTTCTTATGATCTTAGGTTCTCTTTGCGGCTCTGGGTGTGTGGTGTTGGCTCTGGTGTGCCCGGTGTTGGATTTGGTTCACCCTGGCTTCAAGATATCAACATGGCTACGGTTCTTCATTGGCTCAGTGGGCTTTCTGTCGGCTTCGTTGGCGTTACTTTCTTGGGATTCCGTCACGGTTGTGGTGTGCTCGCTGTTGACGTGCTCATCATCAGCGGATCTAGTTCCTTTCTTGGATTCATCATGGATCGACATCGGTAATGGAATGCTGTAATTTTCTCAGGGTTGGGTCTATGTCCTGGAGGGGGAGGAATTTCATTTTGGTGATTTTTGGTGCTTATGGAAGTTGTTTTGGGGTTCTGATTTGGAGAAGTTGGGTTTTTAGCTGATCTGCTATGAATAGTTGAGTAGATTGAGGTGTATTGGAGGTGAATTGAATGGCTTGATGGAGAACCTAGACATTATTCAAGGTTTTGCTTCAGAGGAGGATAGATTTGTTTGTCTTCACCGCACATGAATTTTCAGATTTGGAAGATTGAGAGGGTATAGCACAGCCATCTATACCATGCACGTGCATTCGTGCATGGGACTGTTTGTTGAGCAGCCAAGCTTTGGTGGTGGTGTGCCTTAATGATGTTGATGTAGGGTTGAGTCAATCCCCCGTAGTTTTGTTCTGGGTTTCAACCCTTTGATTCTTTCTTTTTTTTTTTGTTAATGTCCTGATGTCCTTGAAGTCTTACTTTCTCCCCCCTTTACCCTTAAAAGGGGGATTATCTAAAATCAATAAAAAATTTGTCCTTCGGGCCATTCAGTCACAAATATAATGTCTTGGAAAAATTACCTATTATTTATAAAGTATCATCATAATTTTTTAAAAAATATATTTTGATACAAAATGTTTTTTTTAATTAAAATGTGTGGGACGATCCATATTTGGATTTGTATATATTATTCTAACTATATATTATGTCTTAAAATATGTTAAAATACAATACATCTTGAATTATTACTCTTATATAGTTATTCAATTTATCAGGTATGATATATTTTAATAATTTATAGAACCAAAAGTAATTATCAATAACCCAGGGAACCAATTTTGGTTCTAATGTAGGTTGGAATTAATATAATAATCTGGTTTAATTCACATTACATAAATTCCATATCACTTCCAAAAGTATACCAAGTCAGGAGTATCTAGTAAATATGCAAAGCATATTTTAGAAATGATTGTCAAAACTATTTAAAAATATTATAGATGAAGATTTTAAGACAGTTTATAGGCTTTAAAACTACTCATATGTATCTCATTGGAATTAATCCATGTAAATTAATGTGTGGGTAGAGTTCTTACATCCATGTGCACTCGGAAAAAATAGAATATTAGGTCATAAATAATATTAAAATGAATTTAGAATATGATTTCAACCACATTAGGATATAAACACAAGATATAGAGGAAATATGAATAGAGGAATTAAAGGAATCAAGTATTTAAAAAGAAAATTTAAATTATCATATGATAAAATCATTCAAAAGTGGGATTTTAATATGGGATATAATGTATTATAATATATTTATATTTTTTAGAAAGTGTCAGATTACTCCAATATTATAAGGGCCTTTTTAGTAAAAAAATATTTTAATCCTAGTATAATTTAAATCATTGGATGGGAATACAAGAATTACATAACTATTAATGGAAAATGGTTGAATCAATACCCTAGAAACCTTCTAGAATATCCAGTTTAAGAGATCACACTCTTTCAGGATAAATATAAATGAACCTCGAGGCTATCTCTCATCATAACTTCTATATATATATCTTAATATTATATATATATATATATATATATATATATATATTCATTGATTAAATTTTATAAACTAAATATTGGAGAGTTTCCTTTTAAATATTAGTTTATATTTTTTTCATTTTTTTGAGTTTTTGGTGTGTATTTGTAAATTTTTTATGTGATTTTAAAAATTCTAAAGGATAATTTTGGAAATTAGTTACTTATAAACTCAAGAAACATATGAGTGACTTTTTTATTTTATATATCCAAACATAAATAACTATTTATGTGATTCATAATTCATAATTTTAATTTTAAATATCATTGAAATTTGAACTAACTATTGAAACCCATGTTAAAATGTACTAACTAATCTCATTTTACATTTCTGATAGTATTCAATAATTTTTCCCAAATGCTTAAATTTTCTTTCATGTTAAAGAGACACAAGTCAGTATTAAGGAACTAAAACTTTCTATGATTCCTATAAAAAACATTTTAACATTAAAACATGTATTAATATGACTGAGGTATCTATTTTTTAAATTAAATTTTTTGAATCCAATATGAAACCACCTAGAAAAATAACTCGAATAATTTAACCCTAAAAATACCAAAATTTTCATATAGGTAATAAAATTATTAACACACATTACATTCCATTATATAAAGTGAATTCCACAATTACATTGGAAAAAATTATGTGGTAGAAGTTGTTTGATGGTAATCATAGGGAATAGTCACAATCTTGAATCATGTCAGGGTGTTACATTTTATTTGAGAAGGATCATTTACAAAAAATATTTTTCAATTCAAATATTTTTTTATTTCAACATTAGAAAAATTAACAAATAAATAAAATTTTTCATATAAAAATGAAGAATAAAACGAGAAAATATATGAATAAATTGGGGAAAATCAATAATTATTATCATTATGGTGACCCCAAACCCACATTGCAATGTACTATTCTAAAAATACATCCTTTACACAAAATAATTGATACCAAGTGAGATTATCCAAGCTAATCATGCATCATTTTCACATAATTTTATTATCATAAAAATTATAACACGTAAATAATCTCATAATCTAATATATAGAAACTTTATTATCTTTGATGATCAGAAACATAACGATATGTTTTTGCAAACCTTGTGAACTTTTCTCCATTATAAATCCACAAAATACCCCATTACAGACTCCAAATAATTTATACTCATTTACATAACTAAGGGAATGGAAAAAATAGAAATAGGGTGAGCTTAGACACTTGACAGAGGAAAAGGTTATCAACGTGACATCAAGGGATATATCATAATCCCAAAAGAATACTTAAGCATGGGAGAAATATCTTATTCAAAAAACATGGAACAATTTGAATTTTCCATATTACATAATATAAATACTTATTATTCTGAAATGATTAATCATTTAATATGGAATAAGAGTGTAGAAGCATGTAATAATAACATAATTCGAGGAACAAAATATAGGCATATAACAAATAATTTGGTACAAAATAAACATATGAATCATAACATAGTGGATCTAAAATTACATCTTATTTCCCATAGTATATTAGGAATCATGACTTATTTCCCATAGTGGATATGGCCTAAAAATATGTTTTTCATAATTGATCACGTGTCACAAATTGTTTCCTATGGTCGATGGAGCATCAATACTCATTCCCCATTACTATATCACAAGATTTAAATCATTATTGTTTGCATTGGAGTGCTATATAATCCCATAAAACACATAATAATCATCCAAACATTTTTTTATATAATAAATAAATCATTCATCGTATATTAAACCCCAAGGGAATAAATCTTCTTGTATAAAATTTTAAAATGATATCTCATAAAATGACTACATGAAAAAGGTCATTCGATACCAAAAGCTAAATCACCCAAAATAATTAGTTCATAAATTAATTCCAGAAATGATTCATAAATTATAACTCTATAAGGGTTAAATATTTTGGATTTAAGTAGGAAAATATATTTAAAACATAAAATATTCTTTCAAAAATATTTTTTAATATTTTCATAAAGAGATCATGAGATGACCTTGAAAATATCATTTTTTAGAACATTTCATGAATAATTTTCTATCATTGCTTTTGAATAAATCTCAATTAATAAACCTTCAAAAATAAATAATTTTTTTCCAAATAAAGTGTGGTGTGAAAGATAAAAAGTATGATCAATCAAGGAAAATCCTTTTTAATAATTAAATAATTAATTCATTGAAATAAACATTGTAAAAATTTAAATAAATATTTCATTCTAAAATAATTAAATAAATAATATCAAGATCACTGTAAATAATAAATATTTTTATTTCAAAATAAAAATTTACAATATTGACGTGGAAAGTGAGTATTAACATGGAAGAAAAAAAGCTCATTTGGAGAAGGTGGGAATATTATTATCATTAGTAAATTTGTTGAAGAAATAAATGCATTAATTAAATTCCCTATAAAACAGGTAGGATGGGAAATATAACATAATAATTTGAAATAGTAAATAAATCTTGGAGAATAATATTAAAAGAGTCATTATTACAGATCATGAAAAGAGGTTGAGTTAAGAAAACACCTAACAATTTTTTAACAATTTAATCAAATTAATTCTATGCAGGGATTGGTGAAATTAAATAAAAATTATTTGAATTAAAATAAATCATATAAAATGGGGAATTACATACACTATATAAAATTATTATAGGTGCATAACTTGAAAACATGCCTCAATGAATGGAAATTGAGGTGGTAACCCAAACAGTATTAGTTACCTTTGAAACAAAAGTCCATAAAGGATAATACATGAGATGGAACTCTAATAACATTGATTTAAATTGAAATTATGATAAAAATACATCCATGTGATTTTTTTACACTACACAATAGAAAACTATTTTTGGATATGTAAAATGTAAAAAACAAAAAAAAATGGGACCCGAAACCCATTACCTTAATCTTCTGCTTCCAGGATTGTTATTTAACTTCTTTAATAATAAACATAAAAATATTTATAAAAATTATGAGAACCAAATTAATATCTATAGCATGTTTTACTCTTTTATAATTCACAATTATTATACCTTCAGTAGTTAACTATTTTTAATTTTCATTATTCAGTATTATAATTCTGATTGTTTTACACATGTTCTGTAATGGCAGGGTCAAACAATGTTCATTGATATTATACTAATAAATAATATATTTATTTATTTATTATAAATTATGTTAATTAGTTATTGATAATTTTCTAATTTCATTCCATTATATTTCTATTAAAATTATTGATGTTGAATTCTGTGATGAGCTTGTTTTAATAATTTTTAACAATTAAAGGTTTTTTATTAATAATTATTTTAAATAATAATATTTCACATCATGAACCAGAAACAAACAAATATTTACTCATTAGTGTATAATTTTAAAATAAATTATGTTTCAATATCCATCTATGATTTAAATTTATAGAATTTTTCTTTTCAGAAGTTAAGCCGACCCAAATACGAATAAGTTAAAATTAATTGATGGTTATGAATTGATTTAGTTATAATATCATTATTATAAAAGTATAATGATATTATTCATATTTTATTAACTATATAAATAAAAAATTTGAAGAAATATTATAATGTGATAAATAAAAATATAGTAATTTCTTTTAAATAATAAATCATTTTTCTTCTTAGAATACTCGTTTTAAGTGATTAAATTTGCAACATTATTTTATAGATAGGATAAATTTTTATAATTGATAATTTATATTTATAGAATATATATCAAGTACTAAATATCATATATATTCACTTAAAATATGTTTATAACAATCCATGAATAGTGGTGGAAATAATAGAACATTTGGATCATAGAGGCGGTAGTCTGCATGTACGCATGAACAACATTTTCATCATTCGTAAATGAGTGAAATGATGGAAATTGCTTATATTTTTACAATCATAAAATATATATAAATACAATTTTTATTCATTAAATACCACCTTAGAACAATTCATGTATGTGGATCATAAAAAATGAGATAATTCTCTTCATAGATGCGGTGGTATGCACTTACACAAGAATGATTTTTTAATTTTTCTAAGGGACAAGGGGAAATGTGGGTGATCATTCTTGTATAAAAAATCAGAATATAAATAATAATTAATTGATAATTTTTAATTGATAATATTTTTCTAGGAGATAATTATATATAGGAAAATATGACAGTATGATTAGTAATTATAAAGAGAATTAGAAATTTCTATTGAAGTAATTCTGGGAAATTAAGGAATTTTGAAAAATTATTTTGTACATATCCATAGAGAAGTGGAATATGACTATAGGTTATTTAAAATATTATATTTACAACGGAACATTTATTTTTTATATATTCTTTGGTAGAGAAATTGAAGGCTCCTTTTATAAGTGAAGGGAATGGAATTTTTGTAAATATGACATCTTAATTTAAAGGAACACATGTTTTACAAGGAATGTGAATTCCAAATTAGATATAAATGGAGGGGAGATAATTCTTGGTCAATTCATACATAACCCACTCAATTGGTGATTTTGTTTTAATATTTTTTTTCTCTTTAACTAGTTTAAAATATTTTAACTTGAATTTACTTTTATTATAGTAACTATAATTCTAACCTTGGTAATCAATTAGTATAAATAAAAATTTCACGACCCTTATTAATTAATTTAGACATTAAAATTTAAAATATGGAAATATTTTTATCAAATAAAATTTCTATGGGTGATAAAAATTAATTTTATTATTAGTACACATTATGTGAAAAACCCATGCTTATAAATAGTATTTTTATGCATAAAAATTATGCTTAGGATAAAACTATAAATTTTGTTTGATTAAATTAAAATATGTGGTTTATTATTAAAAAAATGATATTTTTTTATATTTCAAAGTGAACCAAAACATAATTCAATTTTGTGAAAAAAATTTTAAAATAACTAGATGAAAACTATTATTTTATTAGAATAAAATTTTACCTAAGTTTCAAAATGTTAAACATAAGTTATCTAAATTTAGAATATAATTCTTTTAAATAAGTTATTTTACCCTTAAAAAACATCAATGATCATGAAATATTTTAGATAAATAATTTTATTCATTATTAGATCATGATAATGTTAAAAAATCTATGGCATTAATAAACACAATATTTTTCACTATTCACCTGAAAATAAATAATTCTAGAAAAATCATAATAATTAATCCAATGAAAAAAAATATATTATAAATACAAAAATAATTTTATTTTTTAGAATTTATTTTTATAAGAAATTATATAAATTTTAGATTAATAAATAAATATAATGGAAACTATTTTCCTAGGAAAATTACTTTTTAAATTATTAGCTTTTCTTATTCTTATTTTCTATAAATTACTAATTAAATTAGTGTCACTATATTATTCATATAAAAATTATATTTTATCAAAATTATAATTTTTTTTAAAGAAATATCAAGAAACAAAATTTTTTGAAGAAAAAACCTTTTAGTATAAAATGACATTGTTAGTTATTTAGATATATTGATTTAATTTTAACAATACATTAGTAGATAGAATGTCATTTATTTTATTTAATTATATATTTCAAAAAAAAATTACTTCTTTATTTACCCGCAAATTAAACAGCTACATTTTAACAATTATACAATGGCCCATGGTTTTTTGGGCGGGAAGTATATTATTGAACACATTTGGTTTCGAAGGAAAATATAATTTAAAATCTCATGGTCTAAAATTATTCCTTATAAATAAATTTATTCCTCTAAATTTTAATTGTCACCCACTGATGGAATTATTTATAGATATCCACAAGATTTACATCACTCAAGATACAATTTTCAATGTGATTCTAACCATAATATCATTGATAAAACTACGAAACTCATCTTTTACCTCTTAACAAATGTAGGTCTATATTTTGATTTCACATTACCATTTATTCCAAACATTAACCCATTGATATAAATACGTCTTATGAGTTTCTAGAAATATTCCATTCACAATATTATTTCCATGATCCTATTCCTAGATAAATAATAAATCCCAAATTTCTATGATATTATCAAATAACATTGGAGTAAAGGATTATATTAATTTGAAAACTCAATCCTAGGAATTATTCCCCAGTGACACCTTCACCTCAACCTTTGATAATTTTGGTTTAAATATGATATAAATGGATCAACCTGTAAATCATTTAGTCTTTAAAGCATCTTTCCAAAGCCATATTCCTCTTCGATTCTCAAACTATATCAAAAAAAATGTATTCATATCCTGCAAAATCTTTTCTAAAAATTAAAGTAATGTCCATAAAATATCTTCAAGATTATTAAAACAAGTGTGTAGATGGGCCCCATTATTTTTAATCTAATGAATATCTATTAAATTCTCAACCAACCTTTTCAAGGTTATAATCCCCTCTGGAATCTTTGTGAGAGCCTTCATCCACTTGTTTGAATACAGATATGAAATTCATTTCTAGGAAACCAAAAAATCTATACATCCCTGAAACTGTAAGATGGTATCTTATAAATAGAACAAACCCTATGGTATTCACTAAATTCCTCTCATCATAATCCATGGAAATGACTAAATGGGTCCTCAAAAAACTAAATCTTACTCTGACTCTAACTGAGGTTCCCTAGACCCGCACTCCTAGTCTAGTTCTAATAAAACATTTTAAATACAAAGGCCTTGATACCTAGTGAGATGAAATTATTAGAAGAAAAATATATTTAAAATTATTTTCAAAACATTTACATTGCATCTCACAAATAATATCACAATCCCATTAATGGAAGGCTTATTGTCCTTAAGAATCATCTATGTATGAAACTGATTTTACCATAGTTTTCAACATTCCTCCATAATCAAACCACAATGGACCCCTTTTAGTCTTCACATAAGTTATACACATCTTCATAACAGAGGTAATGGATACATAAGGGGTGAACGCAAGTTTTCAGTAAGGTAAAAACATACCAACATTTCACAAAGTATTAAATCCTAATCTCTTGTGAATACATGAGAATGAGAAAAATATCTTATTAAATAGAACATAGAACAATAAGAGTTTTCCATAAATAGTAATAATTGGAATTTTAATTCTAAAATTGTTAAAAATATTCCATGAAATAAGTGTGAAACATCATGAGATAATAAACATGATCCACAATGAATAACATTGGAAAATAAAATAGAAACAATACTAAAAATACTCCCTTTAATAGTGCGAAAAAGGGTTTTATAAGTGTTAAAAAAGAATTGATGTTGTAAGAGCATTTGAAATCCAATATCACTTTCCATAATAGAAAAATCACTAATAAAGGGGGCCTTTATTAGCACTTTCGTCAAGACTGATTATGGGTGAATTTTTCATCACTACTTTTTCAAGTGTTTTTTTAACATAAATAAACACTCACTTTATTACTGCATGGGAAATAGTTCATAAAAGTATGTTTTTTTAATGTGGTTACATTTTTTTAAGTTCTAATTACCCAATGCACCACCTTTATGAATGTTTACCATCACCCTAAAATTAGCACACCCCCACCCACCAATTCCTTTATCATATCTCCCTATACCCCTTTATTATTGTTAACCAACTACCCCACCCACCCCTACTGCTATTACTGCTCTCCATCCCTACCACCTACATACGTCTCACCAGATTTAAACCAGAAACATCTACCTTAATTCCCCTATTTCTTTACCACTTCTCCATTTTTTCCCTATATTTTATGACATATATATATTTATATATATACATATTTTTTACATGTAAATTTTATATCATATTCACATTAAATTATTTTAAATACATTTTATCAAATATTTTTTTGTGTGTGTTCATTTGTGTGTATTCACTTTTTTTTACATGTATATGTTCATATTAATGATTATATATAGTAATATATTTTCAAATAGTTATTTTTAAATACATTTATAAAATGTTTGTGTGTGTGTGTTTATGTGCATGTGTGTCTGTGTGTATTTATATTTATATCTATATTTGTGTGTGTTTATATATATAAATATAAACATTAATATAAATATTAATACAATAATAAATTTTAATTAACATATATTTTATGATAATATTTATTTACATGTAATTAATTGAGTACTTGAAGATATATATTTTTGTTAATACATACACGCATACTAATATATATTTATATATAATATTGAATGTAAATTTCTATATGTGTATTCATATTAAATGATTTTTATATAAAAAAAGAAAAAAATTATTTTAAATAAAATGAATAGTGTTTTTATTGACATGTGGTCTAAAAATTTATGAATACAATTTATATGTAAATATATTTGAATATTTATTTGTTCAATTAAATATTTTATAGGTATATATATGAAATTTTGTTATATTTAATTTATAAATAACTCTAAAATATGGAAAAAATTATCATTTCACCACCATAATATCCATATGAGTTTAAACCCATTTAGTAAAATCAATCTCACACAAAAAAATAGATAAGAAACCCCCCCTTAAATATAGGTGAAATCCTAGCAAATATAAAAAATATGATCTCCCAACAGAAACATAGTTCTGGAGGCCTTCTAGACCATCTTTTACCTTGAATAAAAAAGTGACCCACTAGCTTGACATTGGGTAGACCTCTTCAAATTCTTGGATTTGATATGTGGTAGTGCCCAAATGAATAGTCAAATCAATGGTTTGGCCACTTGAAGTTCATGTACAATTTTAATCTTATTTTAATATGTTAATTAATTTTTAATTTCTTATAATTTGAAAATTGTTATTAAATGTATCGTACTCAATAATAACTATAAAATTATTAATTAATGTTAATATTTAATTTTTTAATCCATTTTCACTAAATTTAATATATATTAATTATAAATACATATTTAATATTATATTAATCATATTTACGAAAATATTCTATATATATATCAACATAAATTTATTTAAATATTTAAATATTATTTTTCATTATATATATATATATATATGAAGGGATCCTTTTATCAACACTAATAAAGCTACTAATAAATCCACAATCTATTAGTGAAAAAAACGTTGATAAAGGAATCTGTTATAAGTGATAAGAAAAATAGATGATAAAGGGAGTTCTTTTATTAGCACTTTCTTATAGCTAATAAATGAGGCCATTATTAGTTATTTAAGCTATATCTGATAAAATCACCCACTTTATTATTATTTTTTATCACTGAATAAGGCTAGATTTAAATACACATGATTCAGTATTACTGAAATGGTGAATAAAAATAACCATATGAATTATAAAATTATGGATCAAGAGTAAATTCAAAATTCCATTAGTGGATTAGGCATCAAAACCTTATTGACAGTGGATCCATCATTGAAATATGTGTCCCATAGTGGATCAGGCATCACAGCATGTTTCTAAAAGTGTTCCAAGTATCACCACTAGTTTCCTATTATTATCTAAAGATATGTAAATCATCAAAAAATGAATTAAATGGTTATATATGATCAATATTTCATATAATAATCATCCATTAATGTTTGTTCCAAAAAAATTAAATTATTCATAAACTCGTAAAGAACCCATGAAAATAAAATGGGTTTCATGACATATCAAAATGGTATCACATAAAATAACTTCATGAAGAGATCTATTAGTGGAAAAAATTTAATCACCCAAATGTAGTATTTAATAATGGAATTTAGAGAGTGATTCATAAAACATACCTCAATATGAGTAATATCATTCCTATTTAAAGTTTAAAATGTAATTAAAATGTAGATGACTATTTAGAAAATATTTCGTAATATTTTCCTAAAGTGTTTATGAGCCACTTTTGAAGAATTCAATTTTGCAATGTAGTTTAATAAAATTTTCAAATAGTATGTATCAACAAATATTAATAATACATCCTTGAAAAAAAATGTTTTCTAAATGGAATTTTGAGTAGAAGATAAAATGGGAGAACTCAAAAGAAAAACCTTTTTATTAATTTTAAAATAAATAAATAAAAACTTATATATTAATGAAAATAATACATATTCGAATTTCAAACTATGAATGATAACATTGACAGGAATAGAAAACATATTCCTAGAAAAAAGAGCTCATTTATATGTGGTGGGAATTATTTTTAACATCCTTAAATTTTATATAGAAATAAATAAATTTACATAATTTCATAGAAAAAAATCATTAAAGAAAATATTAGACCATAATTACATAAAAAATAGTCTTATAGAACCATATTCAAAGAGTTGTCATTATGACTTGGGAAAAGATGTTGGCTCAAGAAAACCCCCAACAAATTTGGTAAAAATTTAATCAAAACTATTAAAAGGTGGTATTAATTAAAGGAAATTTTCATCCCATGAAATATATATTAATAAAATTAATATAAACCAGTGTGGGGTGAATTTAATTATATAAAACAATAAAAGGTGCATAACTAGAAAACATGCCTAAATGAGAGGAAATTTACAGGAAAGCCTATAAGGATTCGGTAAACCTTAAACTAAAAGTACATAAAGGGAATTCATGATATGGATCTAAAATAACATTGATAATCATGAAAATTATGATAAAAATACATCAATATATATTATATACATCATAGAAAATAAATAAAGTGGTGGATATAGAACAGGTCTCAATAGATAAATATTGACACATAAAACCCCTTACCTTAATTCATGGTTTCCATCAATATGATTCAGTCCTAAATATAATAAAAATAAATATCTTAATAAATAATTTAATAATCATATTTATATCTATACCCCTTTTAAATTTCTTGTTATATACATTTATTATGTTTTTAGTAGTTCTTTTTTGGTTATTTAAATTATTCGGTGTTGTAATTTTGATTTTATTGCACATGTCCAATAATGGAGACATAGAACACAATTATTTGATACCAATATCACCCTCAAAATATTAATTTAGTTAATAAAATACTTTTTCCTTAATTATTTATAATGTTTTAATTTCATTCCATTAGATTGTTTGTTCTATTTCATGAAGTAAAAATCAGCGGTAAGGATATTTTGATAGTTTTTAAAAAATAAAGGTGGTTTAACAAATTCCATTTTAAAAAACATATTAAACTCAAATAAAAATAAATAAAACATTTTTCACTAATAAAAGTAAAAACATTTTTGAAACTATGTTTCCATATTAATCCAAGATGGAAAGCTATAGCATTTTTCATATTTTTGGTTAAACTGACCAAAAGAATAACTTGTTATAATTAATGGATGGTTATGAAGTGATTTAGTTAAAATATCATTATCCCCAAAGTATAATTTCATTATTTATATTTTATTAAGGGTAGAAATTAATATTTGTAATATTTATAAATAAAATAATAATGAAAATTAATCTATTACTAATATAGAAAAAAATAATGTTTGTTTCTAGTATGTTTATTTTATACAGTTGAATTTAAAATGATCACATATAGTTAATATTATTTATAGAATCTAATATTTATATTATTAAAAGAAATTTAATTTCATTAAAATCATATATATTCACTAAACTCATATTTTAGAACCTTCCATGAAAGGTGGTTATGAAAAACAGAACATGTTGCTCATGGATGTGGTAGTATAAACAAACTCATGGATGAAGTTTTCATTTTCCATAGAACGAGAGATGGGTATGTGATTTTTCATATTTTATAAATTTATAACAGGTTGTAAAAAAATATATATTCCTTAACTATCTATTTAAAACTATATTTTTAAGGTGGTGAAGGAAAAAATGTATCACTTTGTGGAGATGATAGTCCACACATATGCATGAATGATGTTCCCATTTTTTATATGGTAAAATGTAAAAGGTGGATAATGTTAATTCTATAAACATAAAAACATATCAGTATATAAATAATAATAATTTAATAATTTTTTATCTGGAAATGTATGTTTTGAGTAGAATGATAGAAAATGTAATATATTAGTGTGTGATTAGTACTTCTGTTGGGAATTTGAAATTTCTTTTGAATTACTTCTTTGAAATGGGGACTTAGGCCAACTTATTGTGACCAATTGTAACATATCTCCAATTTATAATCTAATCTTGTTTGTATTTACTTTTTCTTTGGTAGTTTCCATATTTTCACAATGTGTTCCTAGTGGTTTATACATATGCTTCTACATTTCTATAAAATCTACCAATCCATCAGTGTCCTCCACCGGCACACCGTTGGTGGGGGTTTAGTCCGATGAAGTAAGAGGTTGTATAATATTTTCACCACAACAAACACTCATTTTAAAACTAAATCAAAAAACTAAGAACATAATTTATTTCATTCTTCTTAAATACTCTATTAATATGTTCCTAGATCTATCAACTCAATTCCTTGGTAGATCGAAGTATTGATAAATTCTATATGCCTCTCCTAGTATGTTAATATTTATTTAATCATTTATATTCTTCTACTTTTAACGACTATTTTATATCCCTAAGGATTATGTTTTTCAGTTATGGGAATTTTTTGGTATACGATCATAATATTTTAATTTATAGATCCATTGAGTAATTTATTAGTTTTGATATGATCTCTAATCCCCTTGGTGTTTTGTTCTAGAATTATGGGTGTATGTGATTCTTTTGCTTTTTCTTCATTCTGTAACATGTCAATTTGGATATGTTTTATTAGTAATTCGGGATCTAAGACCACTTATCGATTCCATAGACCCTCCTATCATCTTGGATCATTGTGTATTATGGGAATTATTAATTCTAATTTATTTATGATAGGTTGTTTTGTAACGGGCCTTTGTCTTGTGAAACATTATTTCATTACCGTTGAAATTTTTTTCTAAAATGGGATAAAGGGATGAACAAGGATTTTAAAAAAAACTATTGTTTTCAATAGGGTTTTAAATTTGTATTTCCCATTTGGTGTGGTCAACAAAAATGGTTCTAAATAATTTAACTTATGGTTCCAAATATTAAATTCCCTTCAATTGTATTGTTGAGACTATCCTAGTAGTGAAAAATGATAAGGAATGGATCCATCCTAAAGGACGAAATATTTCACACTAAACCACTTCTGCTAGAGTAATGCATGTACCAGTTTTTCCATATTGGAAATAGAGGCACTCTTAAGATCATAGTCATACACCTAGACCTGTTCTTCTAGGTTATTGTGCTCATGAAGAAGCCTACTCATCACGATAATGGAAAAAGGGTCATTATTCGACTAAGAGATTTTTTTATTTTTGGGATAGTTTTCTCTATTTGTTATCTTGAAAATATTTATTGGTTTGTGTAATTAAATGATTTAGAATACATTTTAATGGATTTTTTTAAATTATGAAAGAGTTATTTGATCCATGATTTTGGTTAAATTGTATCTCATTACATGTTTTACATCCTCCAATCCATTTTTATTATTTTATAAGAAACCACTTTTTGGGTATGTAGGAACCATACAAAAACCTCCATATATCACCGGCCCATAACCCAAAATTAAAAATTCAAAAACACTGCAGGAAAACCCTACCACCACTATCGACTTCCAAAGATCTGCAAAAATCAAATCTCAAAAAACAAGACATCATCACCTATCAATAAACGAGTCATCTCGATCCCATCACCATGAGACTCGCACCCTGCCTCGAGTCACACACCTAACTTGATCGCCTGTTTGCATCCACGCCGGTGAGCTCCACTAGAAGTTGATGTCACCGTCGAAGGAATCGACATTGTCGTATTCACATCAACACAACACCAGGGTCTTAAACCTCCATTCCTCATCACCATCAGCTGCTCTAAACCAAATACCTTCGACACCGAAAGAATCACCATCAGCATCTTCACTATCTTGTAGTTTTCATCATCACCCATGACACCATTTAACACCACCTGCGTCAATAATAACACCAAATCCAATCCACCATTGTTGCTTACAAACAACCCACCAAAACGACGAACCCCATCAAGAGAATCCACAGTCGCGACTTCTTGTCATAAAAACTAGCACCAGAAAATGACCACCAATGAAAGAAAAAACCATCACCAACAAAGAAGACCAAAAATGAAAACACAGAACTGGGGGAAAACCCTAAAGAAGGATGGTGAAGAAACGAGTCTAGGGATGAAACCAAAAAATAAATATCGACGACCACAAACCATATGCCCAAACCCCTATGTACCCATCTCTCTAACTCTGACCTAGAGAGGAGAGATGAAAACCTAGGTCAGAGAAGATTTGGATAGCTAAGGATGAAATAATGACTCTAGTAGAATCTAGAAAACCAACTTCTAATGAACCACAATCCCAAAGTCTCTATATTCAATCCACACAATCCCTGACCCAGAGATGGAATAATAAAGTAGAGGTCAGAGCAGGTTAAGGAAATGGAGGGAGTCCAACTCACATACCTTTGGTATAAGAAACAATAAAACCGCAGAAGAAAGATCATCATGGAGAGAACAGGAGAAGAGGAGAGAAGTTGGGTATGAACACTAAAACTCTAGAGTAAATATGGTCCACAGAGAGCACTCTTTGTGGAGAGCGCAGAGAGCACCCTCCCTTATTTTACATTATCTTATCATAATTGGTATATTTTATTATGTATTCTTGTAAAATTATTGGTGGGATCCTACTATTAAATTTTTTATACACACTTCATATACCCACTACTAAAAATAATGCCTCTAACAATGCTAAAATTTTCCATAATTATCATAAGACATGATTACATTTCAAGTGTGATTAAAATCATTAGGCCTTTATCAGTGCTAGAAAAATACAGATAAAGTATCTGATTGTCAGGGATACAAATATCACAGATAAAGTTGGTCCTTTATCAATGCTAGTTTAGCACTGGTAAAGGATCCCTTTATCTATTCTTTTTCTAGAACAGATATAGGTTCCATTTATTGGTGTCATAACTAGCACTGATAATGAGGAATACAGATGTAGTGTTCTATTAAAATTATAGCACACTAGAGTATAAAAATAGAAATATTGGATCCAATAAATAATTTAATTAAAATAAAATTTATAAAAAAATATAACAATAAAAAAATATAAGAAAAACATTTAAAATATTTGTTTGTATAATTACAGGAGTAAGTAAAAATTATCACAGACACTCAGAAATATCAATGTTCCATTATCATTATCCCCTAGCCCCATTCAAAGAATTAGCTTCCCAAAAAACCACCCCATCTCTGGAAAAATAATGAACCAACACTTGATAATAAATCTTATATCATTAATAGTCTAAATTAGTAAATTAAACACAAAATATAAATTTTAATCTAAAAACATATACTTTGAGTCATACAAGGAACACCAAATATCGAATTGAGTTATTATTCATTATCACACATCATACCACTTATTTGTTTTCTCAAATACAAGTCCGAAATAATTGGATCTCATTAGAGGTGATAAAAACTCACTACAAATGTGAGAAAATTACAGAGGAGTTTCTTTTTATAAACAATACTTCAATGATCACACCATTTCTTGTTTTCATCAAGAATTATATATACAACATTAACAAAAAATATATATAATAAAAATGATAGGAAAATTATTTTGGTAATAGAATATAAAATTACGAGAAAATAATATGGGCTCACATTATTGGTTTTGGAGATGTGACGGGCCTTTTAAACTAAAATGGCTCTTATATATTGATAACAAGCACTTTGAGTCATATAGACCACATCATGCATCAGATATATGTGAGGTTAATTGAAATATTTCATAGATAAATTATGGTTAATTTTCCTAATGTCTGAAATTGATTCGATCCCATTTTCATGGTTTTGGAAACAGAAATGTGTTTTAAATTAAAATAAGACATTTATATTGAAAACGCCAACTTTTTGACTTATTGGTCGCATTGTGTGTTTCATTGATATGAGGTTGATTATTACACATTAAAAATGACTTAAGCACGATTTTCCTAAATTTTTAAAACAATATGAGTTAAATTTCAAAGCCTTGTCTATTTAATGTACATTTTAAAATAAAATGATAGTTTTTTTCTAAAAAAACATAATTAGATTCATATCAACCACATATTGTTTTGGATTGTCATGTGGATAATTCCTACACATGAAAACTAAGCATTGGACAATTTTCCTATTGATCAAAAACAATATGATCTCATTTGCTCAGTTTTGGTGGTGTGAAAATCATTTTAAACTAAAATGGAACCTTTCTATAGAAAACATGCACTTTGATTCATATCAGGCACATCATGTTTCAGATTGATGTGTGGAAAAATATTATTGGTAAAAAATAAATAACGGACCGTTTACCAAATTTTTGAAACAAATCCAATCCTATGTTCTTAGTTTTTGTGATTTGAGGAATGTTTTAATCTAAAATATCATTTTTTTGTTGCTAACATGCACTTTAAGTCATAACAACCACATCCAGTGTCAGATTGACATTTGGTCAGTTCTTATAAGTCTAAAATTAATTAGGGACTATTTTCATAATGTTTGAAAATAACATGATCTTCTTTTCTTGGTTTTGTTTTTTAGATGTGTTATAAACTTAAATGACTATTTTTTATTGAAAACATGAACTTCATGTCATATCAACCACACAATGAAACATATTAGAATTTGATCAATTACTAAACATGAAAAATAAAATAAGGATCATTTTACCAGCTTTTGAAATCAATATAAGATCATTTTCTTGGATTCAATGATTGGACATGCATTTTAAACACAATTGAAACCTTTATATTAAAAAGATGAAATTTGGGTAATATTGATCACATCATGTATTGAATTGATGTGATGGGAATTTTACATGTTATTAATTAATTATGGACCATTTTCTAAAATTTTGAAAACAATCTAATGTTGTTTTCTCATTTTTGTTCTATTTGATGCATGTTTTAAACTAAATTGACACTTTTCTATTGAAAATATGCACTTCAAGTCATAATCCCCACATATTGGGTCATATTGATGTGTGATTGATTCTTATAGGTAAACAATGATTTATGAATGATTTTCATAACGCAATAAAACAATCAGAACTGGTTTACTCAGTTTTGGGTATGTTTTGTGTTTTAAAAAAATGACTCTGTAAAATTGAAAACACATACTTTAGGCTATAATGAAAATATAATTTTTTATATTGGCATTCAGTGAATTCTTACACCTGAAAAATGAATTATTAACTTTTTAAAAAAAAAATTAATATAATTCATGAATTTTTTATTAGTTTTTCTAGGGACATGCAATAAATTACTAAATATCACAAATTATTTATAGATTGTTTTCCTAATCTTTTCAAACAATATGATATTTTTTGCTCTGTATTGGTGACATGACACATGTTTTAAACTAAAATAATACTTTTTTATAGAAAACACAGACTTTGAATGAATTCGATAGTATCAGTTGTTGGATTAATGTGTGTTCGATTATAACATGATAGAAATGAATTATAAATCATTTTTCCAAGTTTTTAAAAATAATATTTGATAATATAATCATTTTTTGTGATGTGATATGTGTTTTAAACTAAAATTGTACTTATTTTAAAGACACTTACATCGAGTCATACCGACCAAATCATGTGTCATATTGTTTTTCATTCAATTACTACATGTGAAAATAAATAATTTATTGTTGTCTTAATGTTTTAAAACAATAAAAGAAGGTTTTCTTGGTTTTTATCATGCTACCCATGTTTTAAGCTAAAATGAAACTTTTATATTGAAAACAGGTACATCGAGTTAGACTAACTATATTGGATGTCTGATTTCTATGCAGTAGATTCTCACAAGACATAGATGAATTATGGATTTTTTTAATATAGTTTGAAAAATATTTATTCTTGTTCTATTAGTTTTGTTTTCATGAAACTTTTTTTAAACTAAAATTTCACTTAAATTTAAAGGAAGTACATTGAGTCATAGTGACTACATTGTTTCCTAGATTGGTGTGTGGTAAATTCCTACCAATGGAAAATAAATTCTACATTGTTTTCATAATGTTTGAAAAAATATGAGCTTTTTTATTATTTTTAAGCATGTGATGTGAATTTTAAACTAAAATTACACATATATATTAAAAATAGACACATTGAGTCAAACCAACCACATCGGGTGTCAAATTGATGTGATTTTTATTCCAAAATGTCACAAATGAATTTTGGTTCATTTTTTCAGAAGTTTGAAAACCCTCAAATATTATGTTTCTTAGTTTTAGAGATGTGACGTGAATTGTAAACTAAATGGATACATTTGTATTGAAAACAACCAATTTTTTTCATACCAACTACATTAGATTTTTGATTTTGTTGTGGTCAATTCTTACACACACAAAAATTCATTATGGACTGTTTTAATGTAGAATCAAAATAATCTGAATTTTTTTTCGTTTCTTTTGATATTTTGACGTTTGTTTTTAAATAATGTGTAAATTTAAAAAAATAAGTATCAAATAAAATTGTTAATTAAATTAACTAAAAAAGTATATAAAATTATGAGAAAATTAACTAAATAGGTTTTAGAAATTCACATGTTCATTATGTTAGTATACATTTTGACAGCATGTATTATACCCATCAATTTCTAAAAAAAATTGATTTCCTCCATTTTACTTATCCTTGAGAAACAGATGAAAATTAATATATAATCATTATGATACTAATAATTCTGATCCCATGTGAATTTATATATTTATATACCATAAACGATCACAAGAATAATAGTTAATTACACAAATTTGATTTCAGAAAATATTGTGACACAATGTACAATACCCACTCATCTCTAAAAAATATTTCTTCTCCTTTTGAGAATGTAGATTTTTTGAAATATTAGTATTATTGTGAAAATATAGACAAACATAAAATTAAGATCTATTTTAATGAAATTGTAATTATATTCAAAATTTTCTTATTTGGGAGGCCATAATGTAATTTGTTGGAATATTATTTTCAATTATCGAGATCATACCATGATTTAGCCAACAATTATATATTTCCCTATCTTAAAAAGTCATGTTAAAACACAAACTATACCATATAATTTGGATTTAATCTATAAAATGATGACTGTGATGTGTTAAAAATTCACAATATACATTATTTATGGTAATTTTGATGGAAATCCATGTATTTGATCCAAACAAAATTAATATTTAGGGCATAAAAATGGATTTATATGAACATCCAGTGCTTCCTAAAAAAATAATTAATGAATAAAACAAAAATATATTATATATTATTAGATCACATAATTTTACCCTCACATTATAGGTATTAAAAAACATATGGAATATCTTGTTTTCTTCTCAAATTCCTCATTTATTACATATTTTATCTTATCAATTCCTTTCAATTCCAATAAAAATTCATTTGTATAAATGATATAGTGATTAAATAATCTAAATTATTACTTGAAGTGTTTTCCCTTAATAAATTTTTAATATAAAAACCTATGTGAAATATGAATAGTTATTAACTGTAATGAACATATTAGATCCTTTTTTAGTTGGACATATTTTAAAAATGTACTTTATGTATGTATTGACAACTAAGACTCTAAACTATTCCATCATGAGATTATAATTAATACTCTTAATAATGACTAAATTTGTAATGATAGTTCCAAATATTTCCTCTTCATATTAAATGTAGGAATCATATCCATCTTCAAATGCATTGTCTTCAGGAATTTGTAATGATAATAAATGTTACTGTGGAATTGTCATGGAGAAGGTATATTGGAAAGGAATTGTTGTTTTCTTGGTCGATTCACTAGATTTTATTGATGTAACCTTTTTTTTTCAATTACTTTATCCATCTATAATACCATAACTAACTTTAGAACTTTTTTAATCTATCATTACAATATTTCAAAAAGAAAAGAAATTCGGATATTCCTCATGTATCTTAGAAGATTAAATGATCATGATGTGAATATTCTAATAGAAACATTAGCCATTGAAATATCCTTCTCATCAAGTGGAATAGGATAATCTGTTCTCAAAGCTTGAGATATATCAATCTGCACCCACATGTGATCTTTTGGGAGTTCATTATTGTGAATAATGTCTCCTGGGATATTATACACCATACCCCTTGCAATAAAGATCTGTGTGGATATTGGTAGATTGAAATCAAATAAGACTTCAACTGGAAAAATTTAAGTAATATGAAGTTATCCAATGTATCTTTATTTACATTTAGGATAAAGAGTAATAAAATAATTTATTGCCTTTAGTAAGAGATGTAGTTGAGGGGAGTGACTAACATCCAAGCTGGTGGGTTATTTTGGTGGCTCATGTTGTTATTTTTCTTCCACTTGTGGTTTTCTTTGATCATTTAGCATATATTGTTCTTCCAAACTAGACCAGACAATATTAACTTATAACGAATCTATTTTCACATATAGTACTTTCAAAATTTGATATATTTATTCTTATGGATCTATATTCTAAAAATATGTTTGATGTGACACTCTAAAACCAACATCTCTAATACAACCATATTGTTCAGTCTGCGTAAAACCTATAGAAATTTGTTTTTTATCAGGTATGGTCACTGCTGATTCTCACATCTAAACGGTATAAAAACATATAAACATTAATTTATATTATATGTAATATAATTATAAAGCATAACTAATTACTATTATGTCATACATATTCATGTTGCTCATACTACTTTTGTTTTTTCATCTAATAGTTTACCTGATTTATTTACCCGGGACTCCATCCACACCACATTATATGGGATGGAAGTGGCTTCAGATTTTCATTCATAATTCCTAATATAAATAAAGGAGCATATATTGTTTCATATCACATAAAATATTTTTTTATATTTAAAATGTATGTTATTTTCGTCTCTAGTGAAGCATACTACATCCTTCTTTTTATGGGGTATATTGGTTTTTATGCACGTTATTTATTTTCATCACTCCATCAATATTTCATAAATTAAAAAATTTGAATTAATTCAGAAAAAATAATTATTTTCAGATAATTTATTGTCAACTATAGTGTACCTTTATTGATTTATCATCACGAAGACTGATGAAAGAAATACATGTTTCCAACTTTATAATGTATCCATAAGTAACTAGTGGGTGGGCATTACTTTAACCTCATCATCCCTAAGATAAAACTTTGCAAGAAGTATTTGAAAGCCTCTATAATATTTTCTAGTGGCCATTACAAAATATTTCTAACATAAATAATCTATATTATATGAATTCTTAAAAGGATAATGAAATTTAAATCAACATTTCATTGTATAATTTTTTCTTAAAAGAGAAAATCCTTTCATAACATTACCTTAATATCCTCTAAAATGGGTTCCTTTGTTATAGGATATACATGGTTCCATGAATCTATATCAATTAGAACATTCATTCTCATTTTTTCCCAAACATAACTATCAAAAAAAGTTGTTGGGGTCAATAGGTTGTCCATATTGATAGCATCCAGCCCCAAATTTTATACACTTGCTTCTTTCATTGATAATTTTAGTTCACACAATGATGTTATGTAATTGTTTTTTTCTCATCAACATGTTTTTTATCCCCTAATAATTCTGTAGTTTTTGCATCAGGCATCTATTCTTCAATGATATAGATAAAAACATCATGTCTAGAAGTCAATGTTATCATGGGTAGTCAAAAATTTAATTTAGTTTATGTTAATATAGTAGAGAACACAAAATTTATTCAGGAAAGGAAAAGTATATTAAAAAACACTTTAATATTGTAATTTAACTCTCAATATATTTATTAAAGGTTGATCGGATTTGGATCACCTATCAAGAATCCAAATCCCATATTTATAGACAAAATTAATGTACAATAAATTGTCTACATTTGGGAAACCATGAAATGATTTTCATCTCTCAATGGAAGGGTTATCCTCGATTAAATTTTCATATAACCCTAGAATTTTTTTTTCTCTAATAGGATAATTGACTAGTTCTTATTTATTTGATATGAGATATAAATTCATACATTGCTTCTCATGTCATTATGAATAGCTTATCTATTTCCCCTTCTACACTAAAATTCACCTTAATGAGGCCCATTTCATCACCTTTCCCTACACTCAAGTGGTCAACCCATTTTCAATAGAAAATAAGCACATGAATGGTTTTATAATCCAACTCATATATTTGTCCAATGAGGCTGAAATATGAAATATTCGCATAAATTGGATATCAATAATTGAAACTAGATATTTTTATCACTCCAACCACATGCTTAACTCCATTGGTTTTCATATTATTTTGGTCTTCATGTTCATTTTTATAGATTGTATAATAATTAATTACAAAACTAGTGTTTGATATAGCACTTACGTAAGGTCCCCAAGAAATCCAATGAACTCATTGGGAAATTGAATTCATATTTTTAGATAACTTCCGATTAATATGATCTCAGAAACATTATGTAAAATATTTATTATTTGTGTCTAATATCCAACCTTCATCCCTTAATTGATTAAAATGTCCTGTTATTTTTTTGTGGGTTTTATCCTAAAGATAAACATATTCCCTAATATGTAAAATTTATAGGTGATATTTCTCCTTCTCTATAATTTAATTATTACAACATCCCTTTAAAAATTCATTCACCCATAAAATTTCTTCTATGAAGATATTTTGAGATTCTAATTCTACCAATATTTGATAGAAAATTGGTAAAGAATTTAATGTATTCTTCAACAATATATCATTATGATATAAAATCTTCTATCCAACTTCAATTATTAACATACACTTTCAAAAACATCATGTAACTTTCACTTTTTTTACATCCATATATTATAGATAGGACAATATAGTTGAGCCTATCTAACTATGTGAACCATCTTATGGAACATTATATAAAACAATGATGGTGGGAAGAACTTCTCTAATTTATATAATATGAATGCAACCTCCATATTCATTATTGGAAACCTGACTGAGTCTACAACTTTACTGCATATGGTTTTGAAAAAGATGGTTATCGATATTCTATGTTGTAAATTGTTAGTAATAAGAACAAACAAAGTGAGGGGAATCAAATATTGCTTTAAAACATGAAAATCATGTGATTCTAGTCCTTGTAACATCAAAATAGCCTTTAACATAATATTCACGATATTTTATGGATTCCCTCTAGAACATTTACAAAATTAATGAACATGAAAATTATAAATTTTTCATTTGTACAGTGTGTAAGCTGCTGGAGGAAGAATAGTATTCCTTTTACCCTTCACAGGTTGAAACTCTTCTGTTATCCCTATGTTAATCAAGTTCAACCTAGCCTTGATGCAATATTTTTTAGGAACATTTTTTAATGTTATAATAACACTATAAAAAATGTTATCTCCACATTCATGACAATAATAAAATAAATGACATATAAAAAATTCCAGTATGGTAATTCAAAGAAAATTGATCTCTTTTTCCAACCTAATTTCATATGGGTTTCTGAAAATGGTTAACCAAAAACAGTGTCAATATTTTTTATTTATCAAATATTTTATCACCTGTTAGTGGAGATAGTTTTCTAACATGTTAGATATTCCCATCAAATAATGTCACCCAGGATCTGTATTTATGTTTTCAATGTAAAAATTAATGATGTCTCAAATACAATGCCATTGAGGAATGTTTCAACCAAACCGAGTAGGTGAATTCTTCAAAAATTCAACAACTCAAAATTCCATTAGAACTACACTCTAAAAAATTTCCAAAAGGAAGAAAGTCATGTATCGTCCTTTAAAACATGGCCCAAAATGTGAATTATTCACTTCTACGAGCATCATACATTGTAAAAATTGAATCCCCCATAAATTTTAGATCATCAGTCGATGGATCCAAAGATCCATCAATATCATTACTGGCGTCTTTTGGTCTAGATATATGCAGAGAAAATATAATTTATTTCTATTTCTTGTATAATGATGGTAGAGAGTTATAATTTTCCAAAATAACATGTTACAAACTGTGAGTAAAAACCCTATAAACCAAAAGGATTTATTCCATCTTCAAATAATGTTGAACTGAAGTTTCATGGATCAATTCCAAATTTATGATATGTATAATCAATTTAATTCCGCTGAGGAGATTCTACTAGATGATGTATCTTTCTATATACAATTCTTGTATTTGTGTACCTTTTCATTTGTCTCTCAGTTTCTTCACATCAATATAGTCTTCTAGACCATGGAATGATAGGAAAGAAACATACTTCTTTTGAATGACATGATTCGTATTTCTTGTATCGATTCTCACCACACCTAGGGATTTTTATGAATGATTTGTCGGCCTTGCGAAATAATTTAAAATCAATTGTACAAGAATGTATTTTTTTGATGTCATTACCATTTAACATACCTTCCATTTAGTTTCATATGTTTAACATGGATATTCATTTTCTTATGGTATAATATCATTCATGATACCATGTAATTATCTAAAAATTGTATCACTCCCCCATCTTCCAGCTTTCAAATTATATAACTTCAAAATAGCTAACAATGTTGTGTAATTAGTACAACCAGTAGAAAAAGTTCTTTTAGCAAAGATATTTAACTTCTCAAAAATATTTAGAAAATAAAAAAGTTCATTTTCAATTTTTATTGTCATATCTTCTATAAAATCACCAACATCATTTACATTGGTATTCATATTGAATGATCTATAAACCACGATATCATATCAATCGATGTGAACATTCAGTTTTATCCCTTGTTTAGTCCAAAATTTAAAGTTGTAATCTATTTTGTGAAAAATAATACTATCTTCCAACTCTTCGAGACTACATTTTCTTGATTAATGACATTGTATGTATGGAAAGGGGATTCTAGAATGTTCAAATTCATTTACTATTCCAAATATGATAAACTCTTCAACTCTGTATTTTTACTATTTTTACATATGATTAATGTGAAACCATTTTTTATTAATATTCATCTTATTAGTTTCATAAAATATTAATTTTTAAAAAAAAATAAATAAATACACATAATTTATTCATAATCAATGGATAAAATTATAGATAATTCTAATAAGTGGAACCCAACATTTATAATTCTTAACAAGGTATCATTTTTTACAAGGGTGACATGAAAAGAAATAACCTAGGGTAAAAAATTGGTTGTTGGTCCAAGTTCTTAATTTGATGTTCTTAAGGACCAAAAGGTGGCTTAAATATGTGGGTAAAAAATTATTTATTATTGAATGGGATAATTCCCATGGAAATTCTCGTTCTTTCTTTCCATTTTATTGTGTCCTTGAACTCTAAATTTGTGTAAGAATATTTTTCCTCATAATATAAAATTTCATGTAATCATATCATTTTGACATGGGGTCAAAGTGCATGGAATTTGATGAAATGAAAGGATGAATCTATTATTTTAGATAGATGTGATGTTGGATTCCATGCTAGACTCTTTTTCTATATATTACTCTAGACCATGTATTATAGAAATACAAATAAATGTATTTAAACAATATCCCACTAATGAACACCTATTTTAAAAAATTTACTGTTATCAATCATAAGTATATTTCACATAACCTATAATTTCTAAAAAAATATAAGTAATATCCTTAAAAACACCACAAATAATTTTAATTAATAAACATTCCATGAAATTCAGTTAGAATGCACTTCAAATCATTGAGATCCAAAAAATTATAATTCCATATCTAATAATGACAATGATCACTGTAATCTATCTCTCACTTCTATTAGTCAAAACCTTCACAAGTATATCCAAACGTGTATACTAATTATTAATAAAATTAATACCCCATGTATGGTTAGAAGATATGATAATGAACTTTATAAAATTCATCCACTATATTCTAATATGGTATGTTTCTGATATAATTTTTTTTAAATTAGAATGTCTTATGGGTGATACTAAAAAAATTCCAAATTATACACAATATATGAAGATAATAGTTATAATATGTTCATGGCTTAATCAAAATAATTAATGTTATAAATAATAGGATGAAACTTATACATAACTACACACCTCAAACCATGATTAATTTTTTCCTTTTCCACCCCTCATATTTAAGGTAACATGATTAGGGAATGAATCTCAAAAATAATATTCTCAATATATATATTAACCAAGGAAAACTCACAACACCTTCTCTTTGAAATGACTAGCTAGTGCTCAATTTTCTTAATTATAACATTAAACTCTACTAAGACATTTTATACACTAATACATACCTTTTATATAATTTTTCTTCCTAAAAAAGTGAATTTATAGAATTTGAAGTCTCTCAATCCTTTATAAGAACAAAAATACATGCACAAATAACTTTGTATTTAACTAAAATAAGAAAATTTTAAAAAAAATCCACTTTAGAACTCCTATTGAGTCAATAATGAATTAAATAGTGAGCCCTGAATCTTGTTTCTAATAGGACACAACATTCAGACTTCATAAATTGATAAAATAATTATCAAATGAAATAAGAAAAAATAAAATAAAGGAAAATGTCTCATATCACTATATCTAACCCACTCCCCCATATTTAAGACTTTATTTCCCTGAGCAAATTTATGCTCAAAAGAAGAACTTACGTACCTAATAATTATATTATGATTAAATATAAATAATTTAGTATGAGGATGGATTTTTATTCTAGGATAAATGATGTAATTAATCAACTAATAAAGTTTTATAATTGAAAATGGGGGATAAATAATGTTATCAATGTTAGTAAATTGTGTTATTTAATCCGAAAAACAAACAATTCAATTAAAAAATAGGGATACAATCATTTAATTGGAATAATTTAATGCAATATCAATAAATATTCTATAAAATACTTTGATAAAAAACATCCAAATGTAGAAAATTCACTCACGGTTGAATTATGTTCAAATGAGACTATTTAAGGAATTTTGGGTCAGATCTCATAGGTGGGATAATAAAATATAAATATACCAATGAGAATAAAAATTAACTTTTATCATTAAAATTCAGCACTCTAATGATTGATGAATAAATAAATTAAAATTTTAATGATTCGGGGTTCAAATTTTTATCAAAATATTTTTTCCCATATGTAACCACATTAAAATTTTAATTATAAATAAATGGTACATAACCCAAAATGTTAAAAATAATAAATATAATATTTAAAATTATTAATATATAATAATATAATATATATAATTAAATATTTAATATAAAAAACACAATTTATAAAGAAAATAATTGTATATTGAGAAAATATTCTCTCATAATATAGAGCACAAATATTTTATATAATTTAAACAATAGTTCGTTATCTCAAAAAAATAATTTTCTGTATCAAAAACTAAACTATAAATAAATATATTTTATAAATGTAAAAAATATATATAAGAAATTTAATAAAAAACATGTAAATAAATAAATTTATGACTTAATTAATCATAGAACATTTTCCTAAAGTGCTTCTTTTATAGAAACTTTTCCTGTAGAACATATGTATTTTCTCATAAAACATATGTTTTTATTTGATAAGACAAATATAACAAAAAAATGACACATGTATATTCAATAATGAATAAAAAAAATAGATAACATGTGTTATATGATAGAAAAATTATATATATAAAAATATCTTAGTCGTGGATTTGGGAAAAATCTAGAAACAAAAATTAATTTGCAATTGAAAAGAGTAGAAGAAAAAATGAAAATTAAAAGGCTAAAACAACCATAATGTCCCCACATCATAAATAATGAACCCAAAATGTAATTAATTCCTTCAAGTCCCTAAAGATATAAGTTTATGGGATTTTGTCCTCTTCTATTTGGATATCAGCCTCTCCACCATGTCATGACCTTTTGTAGGGCCTCAGTATCTTCAACCGATGAAGATTATAGAATTTCCATCAAGGTGGTGTCAATCCAAAACTTCTAAGATAAATCTCAGAAGTATATATATGGGTTGGAAAAAATTCATTCTTCCATGTTTATTGCTAATAATTTCTAAATTTCAATGTAGTCATTTAATCCAAATAAACTTATCTCCATTAAATGGTAAGTTACTTCAAGATGCTAGAAAAACCAAACTACAACTTCTTAGCCAATGCCTTCCCTGGGCATTTCACCTACCCGGTCCTCAGGAGGTATGATCTTGGAATTTATTTCTTATACAAGAACTGAATCCACATATGATGCCTTTTCCAATGTATATATAATCATAATTCATCACTATAGAAAATTCGGGCAAAAAAGACCACTTTACAGTCCATCCATTGCTTGGGTGCTCAACCTTCAAAGGGAAAATCTTCCAAGACCTTTTACCCAAGAGGCCAACAACTATTTGGATTATAGAATGTGGGACCTATATATCATGAGTTTGGGACTCATGTGTTTTTAATTTCTATGCGGTGACCATTTGTAATCCTTATTTATCCACAATTTGTTTTACCTTTCTGTCTCCTTACCACAATTAGCTTCTCTTACCTTATATATTGATCAGCTGCCTCTTGAGAAGAACCTCATCCATTGATTGGGAATAAATTAAATTCTAACCATCTATAAGATAATGGTTACCCATTAATATAACAACATCATCACAAGGTAGTGGAGCAGTGTCACGGCCTCCACAAGACACTTCTTTTTTACCTCCAAAATAGCAGTAGGTTAATCATTGCTGTAGTGATCTAGAAAAACCAAACTCTAAGTACCATTAGGGGAATCACTCAGGTATTATTTAACCTCCTAAAAAATATATGCCTATGATTTTACAATATTTTATTTATATCCTAACTACAAGACACAAGTGAAACAGTGATGTTTCCAGCACTCTTACCACCTCCAGCACAAGTGTTACTAGAGAAATACTCATCAGAACACATCCTACCAGACGCACATGAAGTTCCATTAACCTACATGATCTTTCCATCTCGAGGAAGAACCTTTAAAGCATTAACCATACCTACTAAGGCATTATGCTTCCAATTTCGATCCCCTTTAAAACATGAAGAACCATCATTCTCACGCGCCAAGCCGAAATCACAAACAACTAAAATTTTACAGTTTGAAGCATAATGACATTGGACATTGAAAATGAAATAAAAATAGAGAACACATTCATTATCAATATTTAGACCAAATTCTCATCATCTATTGAGAGGAAAACCCTATCAAGTGTGATATAGAACAATTCATCTTTGACCAAGAATAGAACATAAACAAAAAAATGATCCAATTCAGTTTCATTGTCTAGTTTGATCAAGACCCCACTGTAAATCGCAATTTCGTGAAGAATCATGGGGTTCCAAAGAACCCATTCATTCCCATAAACATTAACCCTTACCTACATTGATAAGAATCCATTTTATAAAGTGGGTAATATGAGATCTCATTACCAGATGTGATGGAATCCCGGCTTGAGTCAAATCGATCCAAATCGCTCAGCCCACATCTTTAGATTAGTAAAAGGGGAAAGAAAATGAAATAATCCCCATTCAATAAAGTCACAATTCCAATTAATAAATCCCTAAATACTTGAAGTAATCCCAAAGAGATCATCAACCTTTCTTGGAGCTAAACCTCATGGAAAAACAAGATGCCTAATTACTGAGTGCTCTCCAATTTGAAGTCGTTTTGAGACTGCTACAACGTTGGTTCTTGCATCTGATATATTACCCTTCTAAAAAATACCAGTGGACACAAAATCATTTAAGAGAGAGAAGTAATTATTGAGAGATCTATCCTTAGTCATATCATCCCACTTTCAACTCCCAACATATGTCCAATCCATTTCTTCACCCACAAACATGTGGGAGTTGAAGCATTCGCAAGTAAGAAAAATACCAGGAGACACCACCATCAAAGCCATCAAATAGAAGCCATTATCATAATAGTTATCTAGAGAGAGACCCACAATCCCATCCATTTATTAATAAAAATTATATTTTCTAAGAAAAACATGTTTATTTTATTTTAGTTAAAATTAAAGGAATGGGAATTCAAAAAATATAACTCCACAAAACAAAATAATGAATAACATATTAATGTAAAATTAATTCATAGTATATTGAAAGTGATATAAATGTATTAATAATTTTTTTTAAAAAAAAATAGAACACCCACTTTATTAATGAATCTTGAAATTAACATTCCATCAATATCACAAGGAAATTGAGTCCAAAATGATATCATATTTCATTATATTTTGGTTTCATGAATCAAAATAATTTGAAAGATGATACACGGATGGAAAATGAAAATAAAATACATGAGGTAATGAAATGTTTTAAAAAGACTTTGTGGTTTGTTCCAATTACGATTTATTTTGAGGATTGTATAATTTTCGCCTCCTAAACTGATAACACATTACCATCTACAGCCCTCTAAAAATTCTCAATTTAAATTGAGAATCAAAAAATATATAGTGGTTGATAGAATTCCATTTAACAATAATATTTCTTGATGTATATCATATTGATGTATTGTACTAAAAATATCTCTTGGTTTGGTATGGAAATATGACCACGAACTACACAATAAATTTCTTGTAACATAATTCATAACCACATCACAAAGTCCATTCAATCATATAAAGAGACTTTGTATGATGACAAACATTGATGTATTGGAGGGAAATGAGATAATGAAAGTTATATAAGAATGTACAAAGAGGAATGGAAACAAATAACTTCCCATTGGTCATTCAATCCATTTGAAAAAAATAAAAACAAACATGGATATTCTAGGGGATGACATATCACAACGGACCACAAACCATGAATTTTGAAGGTGTTGATTCATCTGAAATTATCGAGAGAGAGTGACACTAGGGACTTGGTTCCTTAAGAGCTTGAATGCCATGAATGGTGAAGAATCTGTTAAGGATCCATTTAAAAGTTCAAGAAGTATTTTACTAGTACTTTCAAAAAAGAAACGATAAAGAGTAGCTTTATCAATGCTAAAATAGTAACCACTAACAAATATATAATTTTTATAATATAATATATATATAATTATTATTTAAAAATATAATTATAGTTTTTTAATTATTTAAATATATATTTATTTATTGATAATTATAATTATAAAATAATATATTTATAAATATTTTTATAAATTTATTTATATAATTAAATGTATATAATTATATATAAGTATATATTTATATATATATTAATTTCTAAATATATTTAATTATAAAAATAATATGTATGTTTATTCTTTAATTATTGAGACGCTTCAAAACCACGTTGTGGGAATCCTCACAGTTTTGAAACGGCTTTAGCTGCATTCCATTTGGAATTGACCTCTTCAGTTCTCAAACATGGTCGTAATTTAGCCTTTGAAGCTTCATAGGGTGGATCTCCGGCGATTTATGGTGCAGAATGTGGAAACCGCAGTAGATCCACGGATCTCAACCCTGGAGGGACAAATCGGGGTGGACTGGCGGATCCCAGGCTTGACGATGAAGGGTGGGTGAAGCGGGGTGGTCATTCGGCGGACTTTATTGCTGGTACTTCAGAATCAGCGGCTCACAGTAGATTTCTGGTTCATTGTGGAGAATCAAAATGTTCAATTCGGGGTGGACTTGTTTTGGCGGATTGGGGTGGATCTCTGGTGGATCTTAACTCTAGTGGTCCGCAGACGGAGGATCTGGATTGAATTCTGGTCCGTGGTGGTGTAGAATAGGGGCTTCATGGTAGATCTGTTGCAGCGGATGTCCCCCCTGCTGGTGTCGATGAAAATGCCTTTTTGTGCTTCAAGGATTCAACTCAAGGGGTGATTCGACGCAAGGGAAGTGTAGCCCCTATCAAAGCAGATTTAGGTGCGATTGAAGAATGACCACTACTTGGCACGCATTCCATAATCGCACATATTATTCTACCAGTAGGTTCCAAACCCTGGAAATTGGAATATCTATTTGTGAGACTCTCTGAAAGTTGGGGTTTTAAAAAATGGAAATGTGTTTCCATGGAATGTGGTTTTTACCACCTTTTCTTTTAAACTAAAGATCTAAAGATGAAAGGGTGCGGGTATGGTTGGATTTCCCTCGGACCAGGTTTGATACATACAAGGGAGTGGAACATGGACTTCAATCTAGAGGATTTCACCAAATCCTCTATGCAATTATGCGTTAAGGTTCTTTGTTTAAACTAGATCTTGTGGCATCCAAGGATTTTATATGATATTGCATTTTCAATTGGTATAACAATTAAACTGGATATGGAAACGTAATTAGCATGGTAAGGACAAATTTTCTGGCTTTCTGGTGGAGGTGCATCTTAGCTCTACTCCTGTATACATGGTATTTCTTACCACAAATTTAGATGAAATTGCCTTGAAATTTTAATATGTGTGAGTGCCTAAATTTTGTATGGAATACAGACTAATTGGCCATGAAACCTCAACCTGTAAAAAAGCTCTGGTCCATGCGTGTTGTTCAGTGCATGGCCATGAGGAATCTGCATGTTACAAGAAGGCACAACTTCAAAAATTGAGGCAGGTTAAACAGTGTGGGAATGTGCGGATGCAAGGTGAAGCCTCACTGTCTTTATGTGAAGATGATCTAGGACATAGCCTTTTTGGGGGAACTCTACATGCGGAACAACCTATGAGTGCTACTGGGGTGGCTTCACAACCTGCCATTGATCTGAATAGCTCTGTGCGATCTCCTGTTACCGATTCCCTGGACTCCCTTGATTTTCGGTTACCTTCTTTTAATGCTGAGAATGGGAAATTGAATGTTTCACCCGATGGTAAACGGTCTGGGGTGGAAATAGCAGCAAAAGGGAGGGTTGGATGTTCTTCTGATAATAATGAATTACATGATTCTGAGATTTGAATGAAAGGGAGGTAGATGATCAGTTATCTATGGAAAGATCGTTACTCACTTCCAATAGAAATGGAAAAGACACGCTAGTGGTTGCCTCTCCACAATAGAAGAATCAAGTCAGTTCTCCAGGTATGTGTGTCCCTACACACATGGTTTGTAACCAATCCGAGAATGTTACAGTGTATGAAGAGGGCTTCCAAATGGTTCTCCCTCCAAAATCTAAAACATTTAAATTGGTAGAGGCTCAAGATGTTACGGTTGTGGATGATCTCAAGCCTCTGGATTGGAATTACCCCCCAATTTTTCTGATCTCACTAAGAATGCATACGAACAATTCGGTAAGGCTTCATATGAGGAATGTCTTCATGCAAGAAACAAGAATATTTATGTCACCCTTTCAGAAGATCAGGAATAGGAGAGGAAGATTGAAGTCTTTAATAAGGAATCATCCAATTGGTTTTTTCTACAGCTGGAGGTAACCTTTTCTATGATGGAACCAGATGTGATTGGTTGTTGTGACTATTTTGTTGTTCAGAAACTGCTTGTTATTAACTTTGAGGATGGAGTCTGCATGGACTTAGAGATGAATTTTCAAGACCTGTCTTGGATATTCAAATTTTTTTAGGAAAATCATGAGTCATCATCTGATGAGGACATTGATCCTCACCAAAATACATGGATAAGAGGGAGGCATCCAATGGGTAGGGGTAGATATCCTTGGAACATGGGTTCTAGGGGATCCGATGGGAATTGATTTGTGTTTCACTATTGGTTTGTGATGTTTTGTTTGTTCTGCTACCTTTGTTGGCTTGTACTTTATTTTTTGTTAATAAATTCTATGACTGAGCATGCTTGGATCCTGAACGTTCTTGGTATATATTTATATATAATTATAGTTATAAATAAATATATTTAAAAATAATTGTATAAAATTATAAATATAATTATATAATTATATATTTTTTAATATAAATATATACAGTTATAAATATAATATATATATATTTTGCTTAAAAATATTTACATTAGTTTTACAATTATTTAATATATAATTATTTACTTAAAATTAAAATTATAAATAAAAAATTTATAAATATTTTTATATAATTATAAATAAATTTATATATTTATATATATTTATACATTTAAGGATATATATATATATAATTTTATATATTTATATAATAATAAATATGTATTAATTTATAAATATATATAATTATAAATATAATAAATATATTTGTATGAAATAATTTAAGATGATTGAGGTGTGGGTCTGGGTGTTCCTCTATGAAGAAGACAATGGGGACTAGGATCCCCACCTGATAAGGTGATTCTGTGCTTCCTCAGTTCCAGGCTTCTCGCTAGAGGCCAATCTCTTATGTCGGTCCTAATTCCTAAATTGATTCTATAGAAATCTAAAGGACTTTTGTCTCTGAGTGGCATCCTAGATAAGATTTCTTATCTGGAGCATGAAAATCATCAATTACCCTTGGCCACATTTAAAGGTACCTTCTCTGGTAGGATTCATATGAAATGGTTGGTTAATTAGGCACATGCAAATTTTGATGATTTTTCAAAAAGACTGGCCATGGGGTAGAACTTATTAATCATGTGGTGTGTTCTACCTAAAGTCATGAAGCAATGGAAGTTGGATGATCTGGTTAAAAAGATATCAATTCTTTGAGGGTTTTCTAATTAGAGATTCATTTTTAGGTTGGGGATTCTTCCACTACATTTTTTCATTTGGAGGATTTTAGGTCTCATGCATGGGATACCAGTTCCCTTTTCTAAAGCCTGTAATAGTTCATCTCCATGAATGGTCCATGGATTGAAATTTTTTGTTGGTCAATAACTATTTTGCATAGGTATGGGTGAGGAAGCTTGGTCTTAATTTTTTTAAAAGGTTGGGTTCGAAGCCTCAATTTATTATTAAAACAAATACCTCTTTAGTGTGGCTAGAGGGAGACTCATTACATAGCTTGAAGGCCCAAGGCCATGTGGCCTGAATACAAGGTTTTAAAGACCATTTTTTTAGCACAAAGGAACCCTCGGAGAATAGTACTGCTACAGTACCCACACTGCTACAGTTCCTAATACAGTACCTCCACCACTACAGTCCTGACTACAGTGCATCCGCCGATACAGTGTCATCATTGCTACAGTTCCACCGCTGCTACAGTGCTCTGCTGCAATACTGCTACAATACCCATAAATTCATCTCTGCACAGATTTGATCCTGGGTCTTTTGCATGCCAAGAAGGATCCTGTACCGCTTGGGTACAAGATCGTTTGTGCTTCTTGGTCTTAATTGGATTTTATAACATCCAAAAATTCTACGCGACATTACATTATCACTTGGGGTCTAAATCTATTTGGAAAAGTAGTCTAAACAATTCATGTATAGACATGTTATGAGTATGTTGATTGAGATTGAACCTTGAACCGCCCTTGATGATATTTTCATTCTCACTACACCTATAGATTAAATTCATATCAATGTTGAATATGATAAATATACTTATTTTTTCCTTTTCTATAAATATGTTGGGCACTTATCTCAGAATTGCAGGAAGAAGATCTGTGAATTTTGTGGCATAAGAGTACACTCTTCAATACATTGTGTTATTAAAGACAAAGGGAAATATGAAGTGAAGCATTATTTGAATGGGAAGTCCTATTCATTGCTCAGGTATCCCAAGTTCAAGCAATTGGTTGGTAGGACTAATCATTCTAGCTCAAGTTTGAAGGAAACAAGGTCAATTTTACAAGGACAAGCCTTTGTGGCTTAGGTAGGTGTTGATTTTTAGCCAAGGGCAGGGGAATATTCTGATCCCCAAGCTCTACATAATGATCCATACTCTATTTTGAGGTTATAGATTGATCACAGGTATGAGAATTCATAGGGCATGGATAGTCCTATATGTTCCACGAAGCCAATACTAATCAGGTTTATAAGCAGGCTGGTAGACTCTCCTAGGAAGAAAGTGTTGAGGATGATGTGTATTAAAGTTATTTCCTATTTTATTGATTTCCTAGTTAAATGAATTGGTAATATCGATAGTAATAGTAACACTACTATTAGTATGGATGTTGTTAACACCACCAGGTTGGTTGATAGGATGATAGATGATAGAAATGAAGGGGTTCATGTTGCTATTAATGTTGACGTCACTTTCCTGGATATTGGTTTAGAAATAGATGAGTAACATCATACAAACTAAATAGATGGTGGAACTTGTGGAAAACCTAACAAGATGGATGAGGATGGTCAATCTACTGGCGATTCTCCCCTTTAGATATATTCTCTAGTGGATACCATTCATGTCATGGAACTATTGTTACCATCATAATTTTTTGATCTCATGAAATCTACTTAAGATAATTTTGGAAAGGAATCCGTCATGGAATGTGGACCTGTAAGAGTAAAAAATTACAAAATTGCTCTAGAGGACTATGAGGATGAATGATTCCCCTAGGTCTTAAATAAGAAAGGGGAAAATATTTTGATTAACAACTTGAATATACCTTCACCAAAATAGAGTCTGATGTTCTAGGCTATATTGATTATCACCTTTTTCATAAATTTCTATCAAAAAATATTGAAGAGTTGTGTCGATCGAACTTGGAGTGGGATGTTTTGGACCTTTCATTGAAATACAATAGTTTCATCATTCTCGATGATGACTTGTCATTGGATGATGAGCTCTCTCCACCTTAGAGGTCCAAAACATGATAGTAAGGTCGACATCCAATGGGAAGAGGGTGACACCATAGAAACATGGGTTCCAGAGGGTGTAATAGGAATTTATTTCTTACTTTTTTTGATCATATCATGATTTGTTGTCCCTGCTATCATTCTCATTCTCCTATTTGTTCTTTAAGTTTTTTCTAATAAATTTTGAGGGTGTGGGTTGACTATCCAACCCACACTCAAACCTATTCGGGTATATATATATAATTATATATCTATATGGATATAAATATATATAATTATTAATATCATAAATATATATTTATTATAATTTTAAAAATATATAAACATATATTTATTTATTTATAATTTCATAAATACTTTTTAAAAAAATTTATATATTTATAATTTTATAATTAAGTAATAAAATTACAAAAATATTAGAAAATCCATTTAAATTGATTAAATATATAAATTTGAAATATACTTTAAAAGTTTAAACTTCATACCAAAATGAATAGATATTATTCTTATAAATTACCAACAAATTGAAAATGTACATGTAGAGTAAACAAATATATTTTTAAATAAATATTTCAAACTGATAAGATATATTTTTTACATTAGTAGTGAATATATAATAATAAATGAATTATTATAATTATGTAAATTAAAAAAATAAAAAAGTCAATTCATAACATTTACATGAATCAAAGACACATATAGAATGAAGAAAAATGAATAAATAGATTATATTAATTATGTAAATAAAAAATTATTAAAAATAAATTATATCAAATATAAAAATATTAATAATTAAATTATATCAAATTAAATTAATCAAATAAATGTATATTGATTACAGTAAATTTTATTAAAAATAAATAAATATTAAAAATTAGTCAATATAGAAAATGAAAAAAAAGGAGATATTGAAAAAATAATAATATTTAGATAATAATTAGACTTGCACACAAATACATGTATACATGAAAGACACACACACACACACACATGTACATACAAACATTTATACATGTACATAAATTTTAATTTATTTAATATCAATATATGTATGTATATATAAATATATATCCTCATTAATATATTCAATATTTTTTTTAAAATAATAATATATTATATTCAGATATGAAATAAGAATTTAATTATAAAAAATTAATAAATATAAATAAATATAAAAACTAAATAAATTTAAAAAATATTAACCAAATAGTAAAACAAATATTAATATATATATATATATTAATATATAAATATATATTAATTTATTAAATATTAGTATATATCAATATTTAATATATATCAAAATATTTTTACATATATAAATATATATTTTTATATAAGAATTAAAATTTTAAATGTAAAAAATGAATAAATATAAATAAATATTAAAAATGAATATATATATATATATATATATATATATAATATTCATACATTTCAATATATCTTTTTATGTGAAATAATAATTTGATTATAAAAAAAATTATCAAGTTAGCTGGCCCTCAACCTGAAGGGGCCACCAATTAGATAGCCCAATAGGGAAGATCTATTGAATGAAGGGTGGGCCAAATGACGCAGAATGCATAGCATGGTCCATGTACCACACAAGACCATACTTCTAGGAATGAGCCCATATATGTTTTTGTAGAGTGTGTATGTGGGAGTTCATACCCACAGTAGGCATCTAACATTGGGATTCCATGGAATCATATATTAAAAAGTAGTCGAACAACTGAGATTTTTATCATGGGCTCCCACGTATAGTCATGACCTTTATCAATGATAGGAAAACATCTGATAAAGGTTTCCCTTTTCCAATGCTACAGAAAAAAGCATTCATAATGGAACCCTTTATCACTGTTAAAAAATCAACTGATTGGGGGAACCCTTTATGAGTGCTAAAAATCCATAATAAAGGGTACCTTTTGTCAAGGCTTTTTTAGTGCTGATAAATGTTATCCTTTATCATCCCTTTTTAGCTCTAATAAATGAAACCTTTATCATCACTTTTCACTAGTGCGGAAGAAACCCCAAAGTATAGTAGTGACCTTTAGTTATTTATAGATTTTATTATATTTGATGTAGGTAAGGGAATAACATTATATGGAGGTAGAATGTTTTTTCATTTTTAGGGTGTTAATGTTTATAGGTGTCATCATCTCACGTGGATTTCGGTTTTGTATTTTCTGAGTGTATTGATTGATTTTATTTATTATCACTTGTATTTCTTGATTATTGGGTCAATCTTATGTTGTCGTGTTTTTTACATACTAACATATTTAATATTCATTACTTATTTTTTGGTTCATTATGGGAAATCATTCCAAATTTTTTTTCTTCATGGCTAGGAATGTTTCACCCATCCACGGTGATCAAGAACACCCTTCAGGCCATGTTAGGATCAATTTGGGTTACATGATTTGTTAAATTTTGGAATGGGTGTAATATCCATTATTTATGTTCAATTGAATTTCAATCATTATTTTAAATTCTCTGAGAATAATTTGATTATTTTATAAAGTTTTCTTATGAAACACTTTTGGGATCCTACTAGGTTCTTTTTCTCACACAATACCAACATCATTGGTTATATATAGATCTTATTATATATGATTTAGAAAATGGAATAGAGCTACAACAAGGTGGTGGGTTTGTTCATTAGTAGGGTGTGAGAGTCCATAGGTGACATTGTTTCACACATAGTTTCGTTTTATAGATTTTGACTATTTTGGTTGATTTGATGTATTGGTATTGTTCCTTCCTAATTATTTTATCTATCTTATATTTTCATGTTTTTGGAACACCTAAATGTTCTATATCGATCACTTATTTACAGTTTATTTATGAATTAAATTGTTTCCAATGGTGGTTTCTTGATTCCCAAGCACTGGTTTGAGTTATGGTTAATTGGGTAAAATGGGGTTCTTCATCAAAAATTGATATCAAATGGTGGTTAACCCTTTTCTATTTTCATTATTAATTTTTAGGATTCATTGTTAAATATGAGATAGGAATATGTGAAATTAAGGGTTTGGTTTTGACTGAGTTTCTAACTATCTCACATCGTGATGAGCCCTAATTTACCATCAGTTTTGGGGAAACGTTTCTTCTGTGATTTATAATTTTTTTGTCCCAGAATTGATTTTTTTCTCTTGTTAATTACACATGATTTATTTTGTTATAAGTGGGAATTGATGTGTGTATCCTATGATTTAATGTTTCTTTATTTGTTGATGTGTAGTACCATGCTCTCAAGAAGAAATCCTGGGATTCCTTATGAGGCTTCTATAGATGAACCACAGTAGGTAAAACCCCTCCAGTTAGTCAAAATTTGGTCAATGTCTTGGTGTTCACGGTCTTATATGTATATCAATAGGTGTACTAGGCCTCTATTCAAGAAAGAGAGGGGGAACCTCAGAGGGATGATGATAGGATTTGTGCCCAATAATTTACTGCTCAAAGTACTCTATCATTCCAGGGGTTGATTATTTATAAAGAAGTGGAGGATTTATTGGGAAATATCATGATTCACATCAAATTACTAGATTCTCTTGACTTAGTCAAAGTGAAGCAGGTTTTCTTCACATTGTATGATTTGAATATAATTTTTTGGGATTCAATTTTCATTATTGAGGAGAAATAAAACATGGAGTGGAAGTAATTTCAAGTAATTTTTAAAAATTATTACTACCTAGAATCTATGACAATGGAACAATCCAAGGATTTTCTCAAGATTGATCAAGGAGATCAATCTATGATTGAGTATTATAACTAATTCACTGAGAACTCTGTGTTTTCTTCTAAGTTTGTATCAAATGAGAATATAAAGTCATATAGGTTTCAAATAGGTCTTTGAGATGATATAAAATCATAGAACTTTATGTTAAATCTAATCACCAATGTTAAAATGCTGGTTAGGTCCTTTATAGAAGATCTTGACATGGAAGGATATATAGGATTTACCAAAGTTTCTCTTCCCTTTGTTAGTAGCTTCAGTGGTTCTTTCAAGGGTAATTAGAAACAAAATTAACTTCATGGGGAAACATTGGTTGTGATTTTCAGAGGTCTCTTCCTACACCATCATGAGTAACAAGTGTCCTAAATTGTCAGGAGTGTGGTAAGTTGAGATATTGGAAATAATTTTTCTGCATGCCTCAATTTTTTTTTAACTCATGTTGTTGTTGGGTTATCTTATAATTTTTTTTGAACTCTATATTCTTCACACTCTATTAAAACATCATTAGTAACCGATGGATCTATGTTGTATCCAAATGCTTCTTGAACTAATTGGTTTCTTCCATGGTCCTCTTTAATGATTTAGTTATTTAATGACAAAACCCTTATAGCCTAGAATCATTGGTTACTTTATTAAATTGTTTCTAGATACAAGTGAACACATCCAAAGGGACTTAATATTTTATCACACTTTCTAAACTATATAAATACTTTAATATCACATTAAATTTGAAAAAAATGCAGTATTTTCTTTGATAACATCATTATTCTATCTATTATTTCATTTCATATCATTCATATTAAACATTTTGTGATCTATAGGTAAAATGAAACATAATAATGGGTTGAGCTCATATGTCTATTAAGGGAATACATACCATGAAATATATCACAGAATAAATAATTAATAAATAATATGGAATGAATAAATGAAGAAGAAATAATGACTCATAAATAAACACACGATATTTAAAATTATCAATGGACTAAATAATTGTTCAAATAATCACATAAACATCAATAACTAATTTCATAATAATGGAATTCATAATACCCAACATTTAAAACTTTCCATCAAGGCCTCATGCTAAGAAATATTTAAAAAAAATGGTAAGACCATTCCAAATACACAATCTATCGTGTATCCTCAAAACGATTGAAGAATTGAGGGGATACGTAATAACCCCACCCTCTCATACACACACACACACACATAGTCACTTAATTAGTCTAATGCATTCATCATATGAATAAACAATACCACATAATCAACAATTCTTAGTAGTCAATTACTTGAATAAATATCATACGAAATATAAATAAATTCCCAAGTCAAGTTTATAAAGAACCATACAACGAAATATATTGTATGGTATCATTAAATTATATCTCTATTAAATCATATTTCTTATCAAATGATATAAACATACAGGAAAAAAATAAATGATCATTTGAATATTTTATGAGGAAAACCCTTTTCATTATAAAAAAAACATATCTAAAATCTAATGAATTATAAAATATCAGGGGGGTTTCAAGTGAAAGAAAAATTGAATATTTTAAATGAATTTTCAATGAAAATATTGGTCATTATGGAAGAAAAAATTGTTCATGTGATTAAGGGTAAAACCAATATTTCATTTACACCTTTAATAAAAAGTGCCTTGTTTTGAAAATGATAAGAATATTATTTTTAATATTATTTATAATATTTCAAGCATGCGTTAAAATGAATAATTAAATAATTTTAGAATAGGATAAACATTATTCAAAACATCTTAATTAAAATATAGGTATGGAATAAATGACTGTCGATTGGAATAAAAACAAAGTTAGTGTTCTTTAAAAAAAATTGTAATTTTGAGTATTCAGAGGGATAAAAAAGAAACGAAAACGTGTAATTAAAAAAAAATAGAATATGAATATAAACCAATTTTTTTTTAAGATATAAAAACATATAATTCCCCCAATGTAATTGTAAAATTAAATAATCCCAAATAATGATGAGATTATGAAATAAACATTTACCTAGGGCCAGAATTGCTTCATAAGTTCATTTACCCTCTAGTAAAATAAATGTAAATGAATTATGATTCTATAAAAGAATAATATATAAACTTATTATATCATTCATGATACACTTATAAAATTTCAAATCCCATTTATTAAAAATTACATAATTAAATCAGCATTTCATAATGTTATTTCTCTCGTTTTTCAGGTAAGTTTCATTTCATTAGTTTCGATACCTGTTTATTTCTCTTGGATACATTATATCCGGGATTTTTTACATGATATAAATATAATTATATTAAATATATACATATTTATAACCATCCATAAAAGGTATATATAGAATACAAATACACCATTCATGAAGATTGTAGGTCGTACGTACCTATGAACAATGTTTTCATTTTCTAGGGAAAATAAGAAAAACAAATAAAAATATTATTTTATACTTAAAGACCCAAAATTATATCATAAATAAATTATATATACCTTTAATATATCCTAATTACAATCTAGTTGAAATAAAAAATAAAAAATGAATCCCATCGCTTCGTGGAAGAGGTAGTGCACACGTACGCACGATCGACATTATCATCTTCCAACAGATGATAAGTTAAGAAGGAAGATATGAAATTATAATTATTGAAGAATTATTATTTCAAAAATATCATAAATAAAATTTAAACACATCATAATAACCATTCATGAAAAATGGTGATGGAAAATTAATTTTATCCCTATTTGGAGGCGGAAGTCCACACATACCAATAAGTGATATTGTCACATCCCATTTATTGGAAAAGATGGGGAATAATGTTGGACAAATAATTATAATAAAACAGTATTATATTTTAGATTCATACTTTTTTTATTATGAATACCTTAGATTTAATAGAGTTATAGAATCAATAATTTTAAAGAGGTCAGGGATGATGATTACCTCTTCTTCGGTATGCCTTCTTTAGATCCCTTATTAACGACTTGTTGAATATCCTTTTAATAAGACCAAGACCAATAATTCATGTATTTGGTAATTGGTAAGATAATTTTAATGGATTTTTTCTATATATATGGCACAAAGTGGTGTAAAATATATAGTAGGGTGGAGTCTTTTTATCGGTGGGGAAGAGGATGCACCTAGAATTTCGTAAAAATCTAAATATTATAATATCATAATCAAGAAAACTGATTCCAAATATAATAGTATTATAATTTAGGATTGCATATGGTCAAAATATTTCTCAAAAACATTATTTATGCATGTTTTACTAGAAAACATTCCCTTATATCTTGGTTTACCCCCTAGGTAAACCCATTTTAATGCTAACTACTTTGAATATTTTTAACTATTTTTACTATTCATTAGAACTATCACACTCAGAATTTCAATTAAATTATTTGTTTTGAATCCTCTTTTGGTTCATAGCTTTCTCTGGGTTTCTGGGTGTTTTAGGTTTGGAATTTCGGTGTCTCTTTTGTTTTTGACATATGACCTTGGTCTTGGGGGTATTGTATACTACTTGGACTCCTATTTTGTCAAAAGGATGTTGTGAGGTTGTGGTGTTTTGAAGTTGGATTAGTGACACTCCTAGTGGCACCACTTGTGGGGTATGTTGTTGAGGTGTTTTTACCCATGAGTTGGATGAGTTTTGGGATGGAAAGAGTGCATTGTTTTGGGAATTTTTATCCCCTTAACTTTGTCTAAATTTCCCCCTTTGTTTCCCACTCTGACCCCCTAAATTTAGAGGATTATAAAAGGTTTCTGGGTGCCTAGAACAGGCTGCATGGTTTGGTCTCACAGTTCCAAACCATGCAAGGGTATCCAAAAAATTAATATTTGATGTGTTTTGACCATTTTTTCATTCTGTAAATAATCCAAATCCCCCATCTCTTATCCATTTTGTTCCCTATACCTCTATGGAAATACTCCAAGTTCACTCCCCCTCCCTTGGACTTCAACATTGAAGGGAGATTTGATGGGGGAGACAACAAAATCATGCAGGTAACTGTTTCATTCCTTGATTTATTCCCTTTTCATAGAGTTTCTTTCACCCTTTCATGAGTTATAAAGTCTCCATAATCTAGGGTTCGTACCTAGGGTTTAACCTCTTGTATTTTGGGTGAAATATTGTGATTTTAGGTTACTTTATCTTTAATGAGGTGCGGTAGTGGTGTGGTTGATGTTTCGCTCCATGTTTTGAGGGTCTTAACACAAAAGGTAGGTGATTCCATGTGTAACCATTTTATAATGAGATATCATTCATGAATTAATTATTTTTTATGTTACTCAAATTCTGAGTGTGGTACCAAAACTATTTTTTATTGATTTGTTTAAGCATTTAATTTTATATTTGCATTTTAGCTTGAAATTGGGTGTTTTTCATGTGGGATTCTTGGGGTAATAATTGGGTGTCTTTTATAACTTATAAAATTGATATATTTGTGTTGAAAGGGGCTTCCAATTATTGTTTGATAATGATTTGGTGTCATTTGGGCCTCAAAGTGGGGTTTTGAATGGGCTTTATGTATAATACCTTGTTATACTTCTTGAGATTATTTTATGAAAATGTGTGTTTTCATGTGTATCATTTGTGGTATTATTTGAAGTGATTTTATAACACTTGGGATTGGTTTAATAAACATTTCTTGGGATGAAAATTCTATTTTGGGTTGGTATTGGTATGGTTTTGGCCTTTAATGGGGGATTTGAAATGAGTTTTGTGTGTGAAGCATAGTTACACCCCTTTGGATAATTTAATGAAAATTGTAAATGTTTTATTTGGTTGTAAAAAGTGGGAAAAGGGTGTATATGTGTTGCTTGGGTGAGTGTGTCCACCCAATATGGGGGTTTTAGAGATAAATTGGTGATTTTAGATGTCAAACATTTTTAGAATGTTTTATAAATTGCTGAAATGTTTTACTAAATTATGATGTGGGTGCGAAGCATGTTTGTGGACTGTTTCTTATGAGTTTTATGATAAAATGAATTTTGAAGGTTTGAAGGATATTATGTGATATGTGTGTGAGATTTAATCGGGGTTTGAATATCTTGGGATGGATTTATAATTTTTTTAAAGGATTTGTAGAAGTTTTAAAGAATTGTTAAAAGTATTGTGGAATATTTTTGGTGTGAGTATGTTTTAAAAAAGTATTTGAATGAAAAAGTGGATTATGTGACTTGTGTGAAATTAATGGGGTCTGTTTGGTTAATGTGTGATTTGGAAGTGCTATATGCATGTGATAATTATATTTTATGGCTTTTTGAACATTTTTGAGAATAAGAGGGAAACCCGGGTATATAGGTGGATGGATGTGTACTAGTATGCTTGCAATCCCTTGGGGTTTGGCCTAAGTTTCACATAGAAAGATTGATTCTTAAAACACTAACTAAAATATAATGATGATGATGATGGGGGACCAATACATTATGGGTATGTTCCCTACTAGTGGATCATTCACGTGAGCAGATATTTGTGACAGTTACTTTCACCGAGATATGAGGCTCCTGGGACCCACAACGAGCTAGCACCAAGGTGTTATTTCCCATTGCTCGTGATCACTATATATATTTTTCATACCATCATAATACAATATGATTGGCTGAGAAAATTCAGTAGCATTTCAGTTTCATTGAAAAGATTCCTTTATTTTAAACAGCCCACCTCAAAACTATTTAGTTCTAATGTTTCATCTTTTAGAAACTATCACAAGAATTTTCTTATTTTCCAATCATTAAATGATTTTTATCATAAAATTTTTATCACATGGAATCTAATAGTGGTGATATCCCACTGGTCTTTGGATCACACCCTACTAACAAATATTTGTGTAAGTAGACTTTGTTATTTTTGTCGAAGGTTTAGTTACAGCTTATCTACCAATGGTTCAGGTGTTTAGCGGTCCTTCGTGATGCGGTGTAGTGTAAATGGCTTGAGGGTGGTGCCTCTTTCCATGAGGATGGTTCTTAGGCTGTCATTTTTGGTTTTCATCATTTTTTATGGTCATTGAGATTTGTTTTAAACTACGTAATTCAGTTCTAATATTTTGTAAAGGATGATTTTTTTGGAATTCCATATTCTTATTATTGGTTTCGTTTGTTGTTTTAAGTTTATAAAATCGGGTAAATCATTCCTAAGTTTCATTTTATGATACCCATGTACTTGTGCTAGTTCATGGGGACTAGGAACGCCCCTTGAGCCTTATCAAGGGATGGGTATTGTGCTGGTTTTGATGGTAAATAGATATGGTTCATGACAAAATGGCATTAGAGGAGGTTCAGGTTCACTATTTAGGTATTTTATTTGGGGAAGAGTTGGAATATTCTGGAGTTAGGATTGTCGAGATTTATCATTCCAGTTATGGGTGGTGTTCCTGATCACCACACCTCATGAAGGTATTTGAGTTTCCAGAGGAAGTCGGGATTTATCTGAGTCCTATGGTTTAATTGGTTTGATGTTGATTAGGTGCAATGAAAAGAGAGTTGGTTTAATTGTCTCTATGAGCTCACAGGGACTGGAAATCCATGTGGAGTTGGGGATATTTCCCTAGAACACTCTCTGTGATGGTGAAGTGATTTGCGCATGGCCTCCAACCATATGTCCAAGTCACCAACCGAAGCTAGTTCCCCCCCCGCATTATCTTATGTCCTTTAGTTTTGAAATATTAGATGTTCAGTTATAAAGTGAAATGGAATTTTTTTAAAAAGGGTAATTTTTTTGTGAAATGATTTTATAATAAATAGGCCATGGTTAGATTTCTAAAATGGTATAACTGAATTTTCAGAATGGTTTTGAAATGTAAAATGGTGTATTTTCACCTCTTTTGATGGCAGGAAATTATGTTAATGTTGGTTTTGAAAAAGTGTTCCCAATAAAGTTTTTTAAACTATTGAAATGAGTTTTAATGGGATGAGTTGTTTTGAAATTAATGTCAATAACTTGAAAGTGAATTATTATCTGAATGGTTATTCCTTTAGGAAATGTTTTGTAAGCTGTAAATTGGGATTTTGATCTCGTGGTTAGTTTTCTTGAGAAATAAGAAGTATTGGATGGTTGTTTTGGTTTTGAAAAGTGGAAATAATTTTTTTAACCTTTGTTATTTCTATGAGAGACCACATGCATGGGGCTATATGGGATGATGGATGGTTGATGTCATGTATGGATGTGTTTCGGGGTGGATATGAGGAGGGTGCCTAGTGTGGAATAGAAAAATGCATGTGTGGGGCCCTTGAGGTACCATTGGTGGATACAATAACCACTGAACCATTTGTTTTCGAAGAGAAGATTTTAAAGGAAAAATGATGTCTTGATGACAGATTTGGTGTGGTGTGTATTATCCATATTTGAAAATTTTTATGTTGTTGCATGTTTTGATTCCAATAACCCCTCTTGTTTAAACCATTTTGGGTTCTTGATTTGTCAGTAAGCTGGGTTGAAGGGATGTTTAGTGGTATTTTCTATGAAAAGTATAGGAAGCCCTTATGGTGGTTCTTTTCTCATTTTCAGTTTGGGTTTGTGGCACAATTTGACCAATGGGATAGCTTGGTTGGGTTCTTGGGTTCTCTCATTAGATAAGGTATGCCCCCATTATGGGTTTAACGCATGACTGAAGTGCAACTCGATTGTTTCTCTATTGAAAAATCCTTCAGTTGATCAAAATAAGGAATCTTTTTCTAAAACATTGGAGATTTAGTTTACACCATTTTCCTTCATTGATTTTTGGATCCTCTTGTAGTAGGAGAGTGTTCATGGAAGGTTGAAATATAACTTAGTATCTTATGTTACTTGATTCGTCGAAGGTGGAAGTTGTCTGTGGTTGTTAGTGTGGATGAGTGTCTAGATGTTAATTAAGAGAGCCTATGGGTCCTTCATTGTCTCTTCAAAGCAGGAGTTTACGTTAAACCACCAGTGTGGGAAATTTGGTCACAAGAGACTACAAGGGCCACTTCCTACAATTGTGTGTTGTTTGGGGACTTGGCATAAGTTCCTTTCCATGTATTGTTTCTATCAGTATAAATGGTCTTATTTAGTTACACCTTGTGATGTCGTGAGCTCATTTGACTGTAAAGGAGAAAGTCGTGCAATCCTCTGAGAGTCTTTATTATGTTGGGAGTATGTATCCCTTAGAAAAACATTTAAAATTGTCTATTTTAGAGGAAGGTGATTATATGTGTCCTTTCCTTATGTTGTTTCTCACCCAAAGATACAAGGTGTGATGTGTGTGCATCTCCTAAGCCAATGTTTCAGTGAAATTTCAGGTTAGGGTAAGATGAGTTTGGAGTGTGTTATGTCTTGGTAAACTTATCAGGGATTAAGGTGGAGTTTTTTGTATCACCAGAAGAAGAATTTCTATTCAGGGGATTTCTAAAGCCAAACTACAAGGCCTAAGATGCTCCTATCATATGAGCTCCAACCATAGGTTCTGGAGTGAAGCTGGTGTGTAGTCTGGGGAAATCACAGGGTCGTTCAATCCCATTTACAAAGTCCTATCCTCGGTATGAAATATGGGAATAGTGTAAACCTCTAATTTCATTATTGTTGAGAACACGATTCGTGCACGATTAGTAGTGATTGTGTTCTAGGAAGCCATATAGATAGAATAATCCCAACAGTTAGCGCACAGTTTCCAAAACTATGTGGACTAACCGTGCGGTCATCCCAACTTTTTAAATTTTGGGGTCTTTCTATGTCGGCCCATGATGTTCAGTTGAGATGGTTGGTTTTTATGGTGGGGAGACCCAATATGATTATCATGTATGTTACTTTGGAAATTTTGAATGGAAGTCTACCCCTTGTATTGAGGAGTCCATTCGGGCCTCCCCTGTTAGTGTTAGGATCCTTTCTTGGGAAAATTTGAGTTTTCTCTTATGGAGGGGATCCCATTTATGTCTCTCCACACTAGTGACTCAGATTGGTCCTTGGTCATGTCAAGACCATAGGTAGTCTTGTTCAGAGTTATCTAACTACCTATATATTCCTTGGGTGCACGCTGGGACTTGAGAACACCCAACTATTTGGTTAAAGCAAGGTAAGTGTAACCTTGTTTGTTGTCGTTGTTCATTTGGGTAAAATTTTTCGATCCTTGTTTGGATGGTGTTTTAGGAGTTTTCTTTAGGGATAAATTATGAATGTCATTGATCGTTTCTATAATGTGGTGTAAGTTTTGGTTGTGAGAGTATTCCTTCTTTAATTGATAACTGGAGGTGTTTTGGCCTTTGGGGGGGAACTTGGAAAAGGAGTACCTATTGGTTAATCAATTGGGTTTGGATTTGGTTTTTTCATTGATGTGGCTTTTTGAGGGTGGAAAGCATAATGATGGGGAGAATTTTCACACTTGTAATTTCAATTCAATGTGTTGTTTCAAATCCTCTTTTGGTTCTTAGCTTTCTCTAGGTTTCTGGGTGTTCAGGGTTTGGAATTTTGGTGTCTCTTGTGTTCTTGACCTATGACCTTGGTCATCGGGGTATTGTATGGTACTTGGACTTGTCTTTTTTCAAAGGGATGATGTGAGGTTGTGGTGTTTTGAAGTTGGATTAGTGACACTCCTAGTGGAACCACTTGTGGGGTAAGTTGTTCAGGTGGTTTGTACCCAAGAGTTGGATGAATTTGGGGTTGGAAATAAACAAAATCTGACCCTCTCTTCCCCAATTCGTTCCATACAACCATGGACATCCTCCAAGGTTTCTCCCCCTCCATTTTACCACCAAATTGAGTGGATATTTGATGGGGGAAACATCAAAATCATGAAAGTGAGTGTTTCATTCCTTTTATTAGGGTTTCCGTCACCCTTTCATGAGTTATAAAGTTTCCATAATCTTGGATTCGTACCTAGGGTTTAACTTCTTGTCTTTTGGGTGAAATATTAAGGTTTTAGGTTTCTTCTATCTTCCATGATGTGTGATGGTGGTGCGGTTGATGTTTCCCACCATATTTTGAGGGTTTCAACATAAAAGGATGGTGATTCCATGTGTAACCATTTTATGATGAGTTAGATGGATTGAATAACTTATTTTTCTTGTTCCATATATGTTGTGTGTGGTGAAAAAACTATTTTTGATGGATTTGGTTAAGCGTTTAATTTTATAGTTGCATTTTAGATTTAAAATGGGTGTTTCCCATGTTTTATTCTTGGGGTAATATTTGGGTGTCTTTTATAACATATGACTGTGATTTATTACTGTTTAAAGGGGCTACCAATTCTATTTTGTTAATCCTTTGGTGTCATGTGGGCCTCAAACAGGGGGTTTTGAATGGGTTTTATGCATAAAACCTTGTTATACTTCTTGAGAGTTTTTTTATAAAAATGTGTGTTTTCTTTCCTATCTTTTGTGGTATTATTCAAGGTGATTTTATAACACTTGGGAGTAGTTTAATAAACATTTCTATGGATTCCAATTCTATTTTGGGTTGGTATTGGTATGGTTTTGGCCTTGAATGGGGTATTTGAAATGGGTTTTTTGTGCGAAGCACAGTTACACCCCTTGGGTTTTTTATGAAAATTGTAAATGTTTTATTTGGTTGAAAATGTGAGAAAACGGTGTATATGTATAGTTTGGGTTAGTGTATCCACCTAATATTGGTTTTTGAAAGGTAAAATGGTGTTTTGAGATATCAAATATCTTTAGAATGTTTTATAAATTGCTGAAATGTTTTACTAAATTTGATGTGGGTGCGAAACATGTTTGTGGACTATTTCGTGTGAGTTTAATGATAAAATGAATTTTGAAAGTGAGAAGGGTACTATGCGATATGTGTGTGAGATATTATGGGAGTTGGAATATCATGGAATGGTTTTTTAAAATTGTATAAAGGATTTTTTCATGTGTTAAAGAAATGTGAAAAGTGGTGTGTGCTATTTTGGTGTGAGTATGTTTTCAAAAATCATTTTAATGAAAAAGTGGATTATGTGACTTGTGTGACATGAATGGGGGTGTTTGGTTAATGTGTGATGGTTAAGTGTCATTTTATTGTGAAAATTATATTTTATAGCTTGTTGAACTTGTTTAAGTACAACAGGGAAACCCAGTTATCTAGGTGGGTGGATGTGTACTAGTATGCTAGTGATCCTGTGGGGTTTGACCTCCATTTCACATAGAAAGTTTGACTCTTACCACACTAACTAAACTATAATTATGATTATGGGGGACCACTAGGTTATGGGTATGTTCCCTATTAGTGCCTCGTGCATGACAACAAATATTTTTTATGGTTACTTTCACCGAGATATGAGGTACTTGGGACCCACAATGAGTGTGTGCGTAGAGTTTATTTCCCATTGCTAATGCTCACTAGATATTTTGTGCTTACCTTTGGTATATGGTATGATTATCTGGAAAAATTCAGTATCATGTTGGTTTTTTTGAAAATCTTCTTTTAATTTAAATAGACCACCTAAAAAATGTTTAGTTTTAATGTATCATCTTTTAAAAACTATCACAAGCATTTTCTAATTTACTAAAATTACAATGACTTTTGTTTTAATATTTTTATCACATGGAATCTCTTAGTGGTGGTATCTCAGAGGGATTTGTCTCACACCCTAGTTACAACTTTGGGTGTTAGTATACTTGGTTATTTTTTTCATAGTTTTGGTTAGATCTTATGTGCCAATAGTTCGGGTTTTTAGTGGTCCAGTGTGATCCGGTGTTGTAGAGATGGCTTGAGGGAAGTGCCTTGCCAGGAGGATGGTTCTTGGGATGTATTTTTTGTTTTTGTCTTGTGTTATCATCTTTGAGAGTTGATTTAAACTATGTAATTCAGTTCTAAAATTTAGTAAAGGATGATTTTGTTTGAAAAATTGAGATTTATTTTCTTGGTTTTTTTATTGTTTTAAGTTTATAAACTCAGGTAAATCATTACCAATTTTCAATTTATGATACTCAGGAAATTGTGCCAGCCCATGGGGATCGGGAACGTCCCTAGGGCATTTTCATGGGTCGAGTATGGTGACGATTTTGATGGAGACCAGATATGGTTTGTCACAAGAACCAAAAATGAAATTTAACTCATTAAAAAGTTTCCAAATTTTGATTTTAAATACGGAATATATTTTATAAAATTAAATCAACATATAAGAAATATTTTAATTTTAAATTAAACCCATGAAACATGATTAAAAGTGTTTTTCTATAAAAAAAAATTCAAGTAATAAAAGTTTTATTGAAAAATCAAACATAAAATTTAGTAATATTACCATAATATGATTTTTTTAGAATATAATATAATTAATTTTAATCTAAAATATTTTTTAAAAATAGATGTTTGTAAATTATTGAAATGAAAATACAGTTTTTAATAAATATCTTGATTTTTCACTATTCATCAAAAAATAATTTTTTTGAAAATTATCAAAATTGTATAATAAGATAATATTGAAATTATTATTTAAAAAATTACATCCATTTTTCAATTACATGTCTTAAATGTGGTATAAATTAAATATATTATATATTTATATGAATAAATAAAATCCCATTTGAGGGAAAAATAATTTTTTAAGCATATAATGACTCTACAAAAAATATGTAAATTTGAATTTAAATACTTTATATTTTTCATAGTGTGGTAAATACTATTTATATATCTAATTTCAGGACTATGTTATAATGGTCACATTTAAATAATAATATTTTTAATTTATAAGGTAGTTCACATAATTCGATGTGTTTTATATTAAGAAAGCTATTGAAAAATTTAAATTTGTTTAAAAATAAATATATCAAAAAATATTAGGGTGTTACATTATAGCCCCTATAATAATTTCACCATGAATATTCCATACCTTAAAAGGAAGCAACTAAGGATTCTTTTTACTCATCACAATCTCGGGAACCCATGTAGCACCTTCAAATTTCGTATTCCTCTATAGAACTCTAACTAGGTGAATGGTCTTGTCCGATATCAGTTTATCTCTATGATCCACTATTTATACTAGTTATTCATCATATGAATGTTCTTGATCCAGTGGTATAACCATTGGGTTTAGTATACATAACATATCATGTATATACTTCTTCATGAGTGATATAGGGAATACATAAGGAACATGAGAGAGGTCTGGTTGAAGCACCAAGTGATAATATACCTTCCCAACTTGATAAAGAATCCCAAATGTAGAAATATATCAAAGGAATAATAGTCCATTATTTATGAATATTATTACATTTATCCATGTAGAAATTAATGGGAATATGTTCTCACAATCTTAAAATCGTAGATTTCATCGACAATTATCATCAAAGAATTTCTGTCGACTCTAGTATACCTTGATTTTCAATTGTATTTCTAAATATTCTATATAATATTCATAGATAACTTAGGTATCAATTTTATTCACTATTCAACTTCATTTCCTCACATTTATATCCATGTTTTTTTTCTGTATAGGGCTTTATAAAGATTTAACTTAACACTTGGATGAAAGTTAATATTGTAAAGAAATTCCCCAAAATAATGGTCTTGATCCCAACAAACCTTGAAATTCATAGTGAAAGAAATAAACAAGTCTTATAGAGTTTGAATGTAATACATGGACTTACTATCTTAATAAAGATGATCATTACTCCTAAAAATCAACTCTCAAACCATATCTTGTGGAATACTACTCAAAAACATTGAGGTAAACCTCAGATCACGATCCAATATAATTTAGAGTGGTTATCAATAATGAATTACCACTTCATTAATGTACATTCATGTATGTTTTTTGAGATATAAATATTCACTAATTGTAATAAAATTAATTAATTTTATATTTATATCGACTACAAACAATATAGCATTGTTTCCTTTGGATGTTTTGGGGATTCTATCAACAAAATCTATCGTAATGTTTTCTCATTTCTATCTGGGTGTGGATAATTATAATAATATCCCAAAAGACATCTGACTATTGGAAATAACTTTATAATATACTATGAATAGGGATACATACACTGTAATATCCATTTTCATGTTATCCCACCCAAAATAAACCTTTATATATCTATACAACTTTATACTTCTCAGATGAATGGATAATGATTAACTAAGAGCTTCATCTAATATGTCCTTATTTAAGTCACATATTAATAAGGAATAAACTCATTACTTAAACCTTATCATTTATTCATGGTCGTCATTAGACACAATAACATTCACCAGCTATAATCCCATATCCTCCTTTTGTTCCTACTTAATCTTCTAATGGATGGATAATTGAACATTCATTTTTTGAAGATAACATTTTCCCCCTTTTCTAAAGAAGTCAAGATCTGTATTTTACAAATCTATAAATATTGGATCACTTCCAATCATAATCATGGACAAACTTTCATGTAATTTCCATTTCAATGCACCAATCACATTTTTCGTCTTCTCATGGTGGTAATGTATTGAGAAGTCAAATTCATTGATCAACTCTAACCAGCATGGATGGAACATATTGAACACCTTTTGTGTGAATATACACATTAAACTATAATGATCAGTTTATATATATATATATATATATATAACACCTTTCACCTTATAGATAATTACTCTATTTCTTCAATGAAAAAATTATCACTTCCAACTCTAAATTAGAATTTGGGAAATTTTTCTAAATAATTTTTAATTTGAGTGGCTTATGCTATCACCATGCCATCCTGCTTGAGGGCACATCTTATTTCCTTATTTGATAAATCATTATAGAAAAAAATACTTCTCTACTAAAAGGTTGTGTATGAAAAGGAAATTTATCCTTCATTCTCTTTATTTCTTTAAAATTCTATTCACATTCATTTTTTAATAAGAACCTAATCCCATTCTGATTCAACATGAAGAGTGGGTATGTTCATCTTCATAAATCTATCAAAAAGGGTCAGTAGTATCCAACCAACTCAAAGAATTTATAGATCTTGGTTACCATGGTTATTCTAGTCCATTTCTCAATAAATTTGGAATTTTAATGATCCATCGATATACCATCAACTAAGATTATATGGCCCAAGAATGAATATTTTTGAAGAGAAAAAATCACACATGGTTAATTAAGCATAAAACTTCTCCATCCCTAGGGTCTTCAACTATATTCTCAAATATACTTCATTCGCTTCCTTAATCATAAATTATATAAGAATATTATCTCTAAAGACTACCGTAATCTGATTAGGGTAATCTTTAAAGACTCCATTCATTATATTCACGAATATAGTGGGACTATTAGAAATTCCAATAGGAATTTATATTAATTCAACCATTCCACGTACCAAAGTGTTTCATGGGAATATAGTCATTCTTGAACCTTTTATTATGATATCCAAATCATTTTTAATTATTTTGAAAATATATAGGTACTCATAATTTATCAAATATATCATTAATAAAGGGTATATGATATTTTTTATTAATAGTTAACTTATTATTTTTTTGATAATCAATGACAATACACATTGACCCTTATTTATTCTTAAAAAAAGAAGTGGTTCACCCTATGGTGAAGCACATGGATGAATGAATCCTTTATCTAGATTCTCATAGAGTGTCTTCTTTTAATCTAACAATTCAATTGTGTTTAATATATATGGTTTCTTTAAAATTGTCATAGCACTAAGTATGTGTTCTATTAAAAACTCAAATTCTTGAATTTAGGGAAGACTAAGAAAGTCATCAAGAAATATATCAACGTATTCCAGAATAATAAGAAAATTTTCTATGTTTCTTCTCTCCCCAACCATTTGAGATCAATATCCCTTTTGAATATATAGAATAACTATTATAATATATGTAATTTCTATTGGGTTCTTAGGTTAATCCTCAAATTGATAAATGATCATAGTTTGATTTGGAAATAATATGTAACATACCGTCATAAAAATATGATTTGGTATCTATACTGATATAGTCGATCCATGCCCAAAATAACCTAAAATTCCATTGGAGAGAAAATTATAATATTTGCAGGATGTGTATTCCCACAGACATAAATCAGAAAAGAATCATCTACTTGAGATGCGATCATCTTACCATAAATAGTTTTCCATAATAAATCAATATCTAATCATTGAGGACAAGAATCATAATCCTATAAAATTTTCATTATATAGATGAATACATTTAACTATTATCAAATAATATACTTAAATATTTGGGTGCAATTGTCCCGACCTCAACCCCATCATTATATATTCATTTCATTTCTAAAATCAAAATGAATAGATTGATTGTTAGGCATCATTAATCATAGTGATAAATCCTGAAAGATCATTAATATTATGTCTAAATCTTTCCACCTTATATTAAATTTATGTAACATTTTTTTTAACCTAGGTTATTCAATTTCATCATATATTCTATTCCTTTATAATGGTACATAATGAATACTTGACCTAAACCAATCATATCCCATTATAGTGTCAAACTAGGTGCATAGTAAGAGCACAGTCATAGTGCACCAGAATGATGATCAAGACATAATTAGCCAGAATTTTTCAGGGTTATTTCCATTAGATAAATTTTTTCCAAAATCATATCCACTAATAATATCCACATAGGGATATAAAACACATAATATATAGCTTACCAAAAACTTTAGGATATTACTCTACAATTAGATATAACCAAAAATTCAGTCATAGGGTAATGTCAGCCAATCTATGTCTTCTAAAATCTAGATTCCACGGTTTCTACTAAATTTCCCTAGATTCCAACATTAAATACCCTGAACTTAGTAGGTAATATTTAGTGGTTATATTATTACATTGGATCTATATACAAGTGATCACATCCTAAAGAACCAAATATTTTACTATTCTGGGTAAAAACTAGCTACATGAATATCAAATTACATTTGAAAACATAAGATACTACATAATATTTTCTTAGATAAAATAATTATTCTCTCAAGCACATATTTGTATACCATTCATAGCAAAAATCCTTGGATCCTAGGGAAATTAAAACATAAGATATGGTAGAGCTCAAATGCTCAGTAAGACAACATATATAGTGGAATCTATCATAAAATAAATAAGGCATGAATATTGTGGAAAGAAAAAATGATGAGAAAATAAGTTCCTATAAATAATAATAAGTTATTTAAAAATATACATGGATGAAATATCTATTTGAATAATTTCATGGACATAAATAACTGATTTAAAAAAAATGAATGCATAATTCTATATATCTAAAAAATTTCATCGAGGCCTTGTTCCAAGACATTAAACATAAATGCGAAAGTCTAAGGATAGAAACCCAAATTGTATTTTCTTATGAGACCTATTGATGCATCTTTGGGGTTTTTAATTTGAATCCCCAAATATTACTTAATAAGTTTAACACATTTATAAAATGATTAAATAATACAACTTAATCAACATTCTTTTAAAATCAATAACTATATGTATTGGAAGAACTAGAATATAGAATGACAATACATTCCACAATAAAAGTGTTCATTAACCATCCCAAAAAAAATTAGGTGTGGTATTATTTCATTATATCTTAATTAAATAATATGATTAATCAAATTATGTAGACATGAAATAAAATAATGTTAAAATATCATGGGAAGAATATTTAAGGAAAATATCATTTTCATTATAAAAACACTTATTTAGAATCTCAAAAGAACAAAAAATATTAGTAAATAAAATTCTCCAAAAAATAACCATTAAAAATTTTAAATTGATTATAAATGAAAATATAATCCATGATAATGGAAAGAAAATTTCACACGGAATAGGTTAGATCAAATATTTCATGCACACCTTGGCTAAAAAGTGTCTATTTTAGAGAATGACAATACTATTCCTTTTAATAATTTTAATAAAAAGTCAAATGGGTGAAATTTAATTTATTAAATCATTATATAATAGAAAAAATACTTAAAAAATTTTAAAAAATATATGGACAAAGAAGAAAGAATTCCCGACCCAAATAAAAAATGTTGGTTTTCCTCAAAAACATAATTTATGAATTTTGAGTACATAGATTGTATAAAATAAAATGAAAACATTTAATTTCATGAAATTAAAATAAGAGAATAATATATATTGGTTTTTTTATAAAAATATCATAATTTACAGAAATAGAAATAGAATTTTAAATATAAACAATCCCTAATAATGATGAGATTGTGAAATAAACCCATATTTTAGGAAAGAATCGATTCATAAGTTATTTTAACCTCATTTTTAATAAATTTAAATTTTATATAAATATATAAAAAGACTATATACATACTTATAATATCATATATGATCCACTTATAACATTTTAAACATTTTTTATTAATAATTATTTATTTAAATCCTCATTTTTATGTGTTTACCATTTTGTTTTTCATATATTGTTCGGTTTATTAGTTTGAGTCCTTTTGAATTTATCATGGTTACATAATATATATGATTATATTAATGATATAAATACCATATATGTTTAATATATATATATATATATATATATATATATAATCATCAATAATAGTAAGATATATAAAATTATTTACAATATTCTTGGTGATGTTAGGTTGTACATACACATGAACATTGTTTATTTTCTAACGAATATAAGGAATGAAAGATAAATATTATTCTATCATTATGAAAATTTAATAATATTCAACTAAAAATGTATACCATAAAACTATCCTTACATCCATACGAGTACAATATAAATTAAAAATATATCACATAGCTTAATAGTGGTGGTAGTCCACAAGTACGAATGAGAAAAATAATCATCTTACAACAGATGAGAAATTAAGAAGGTAAATATGATATTAAAATTATAGAATTCCCATTAAAAAATAATTATTAAATATAAAATTTAAAACTGTAGGACCCCGGGACACCCTGAGAGGGGAGGGGTGAATCAGGGTGTCAACTTTTTCTTTTAAAAAACAAGGATCTTGTTCCCATGTTGGTAGGAACTAGTTAAACCTGTATGATGAATATTATTAGCAATGAAACATTCACATGTAAAGAGATGACACAACAATTTTTACTTGGTTCACCGCTAAGGGCTACGTCCAAGGATCATACGCTGACAAGTTGTCGGTCGTACCAAATTCCACTAATCTTCACTAGTTGTGGATTACAATGGTTCAGGAATAGTCACTCTATTCCAGGCTCACTGCCTTTACAATGGTTTAGGGATAGCTCATTGCTTCCCTTGGGTCACTCCTGTTGACTCCCCCTGGCTCACTTCCCTTGGTGAATTCACACTCAGTTTATAGACATGAAGGTCTCTTCATCATTACAAAATAATGCATCCTTTGTTGAATATAGATGCTCTGATGAATTCCAACTTTCACTCGTATACAAATCCCACTTTGCACTGAAGGTATCAGGAAATCTTCCAGTTTTCGTGTATCTCCAAAACGACTGGAATACAACAATCTCACCTGGCGTGCTTCTCCAAGACCGGCGCGCAAGTTTCAAGAATGGAATGTAAGTCACTTGCGTGATACGAAATCGGCACGCAGGTGACACCAACACATTTTCTCTACACTACCTCCTTCAACTCTAAACTTACGCGGCTCTGCACCTTTAACTCCCAAACTACCTTGGTCACCCAGCCAACAACCAGTGCACAACCTCTACTTGCGCGACCCAACTACCACTTGCACAACTCAACCACTTGCGTGACGAGAGATTAGAAAATCTCTATGTCTTGAAATTTATTCAAAATGAGGAGGGGTAGTCCTCTATTTATAGGCAAACTGGACCCCCTACACGGTGGAGCACACGTGTCCTCACGACGCGCAAGTCATGGCACGCAGCTCCAATCACCCTAGCCTCTGTCGTGCTACTCACTTGCGTGAACACACCAATACTTGCACGACCTAATTTCCTTTGCCATATTTTAATGTTCTGAGCATGAAGAATAACTGGCACGCAAGTTTCCAAACCTCCTAGGCATCGGCACGCAAGTCCTATCTTGCTGCGTAGGTCACTTGAGCGACCAACCCAAAACTTGCACGACCTTTATCCCTTTGCCTTTTTTTCCATGTTCTGATCTTGAAAAATATATGGCACGCAAGTTTTCTCTCCTTCAAGTACATGGCGTGCAAGTCTCTTTTCCAAAAAAACATTTCTCTATTTGTCGATTTTCAGGCCCAAAAATTTGGCAAACACTATGAAACGATGCCACCTTCAATACTGTTGTCTTCTTGAACTGTATGATCACTTTGCTGGTACACATTCTGAACTTCCACTGAGGATTGACAAAAAAACACAAACCATGCTCCAATCCATGCATAGAAGACCGTGGTTCCAACAATCTCCCCATTTGGGTTTGTTGGAAATCAGAAAACAAATTCAATAGATCCCCATCGATGTGCAAAAAAAATGAAAGAATCAACTCAGCCAACACTATAAGTCTATGTGAGAAATTATCGGTGTAGAAAACAAGAGAGGAAGCTTAAAATTGGGTTCTAGTGTTTTGTAATTCTCAATGATGCCCAAGAAGCATTACATGACTGATGTATTCCTTCTTATCCTTATCGTCCTATCACTGACACTAAATTCACATCGTATCATAGGAGCATTACATGCCTGAACATGCCTGAATTTATTCCTTTCTCCCCCATTGAAAATAAACCCAAAGACCTGTAATTTGTTCAATATTCAGCTCAAACCATACTCCACTGGATAATATCTCCCCCACAAACCTGCATCACATCCATAAATACATAAAAAACTGTTATTATAATCGGGGAGAGGGGATTTTCGTAACCTACTTATGCACTGGGAGGTGGCTGAACACCGAGTTTCAACCGATTCTTCTCAAACACCATCACTGACAGTGGCTTGGTCAGTATATCAGTCACTTTCTCATCAGTTCCCACATGATCCATTCGAATCAAGCCTTTCTCAACTTTTTCATTGATAAAGTGATACCTAATTTCAATATGTTTTGTACAAGAATGCTGAACATTATTCTTTGTAAGATCAATTGTGCTCTTGTTATCATAGTAACTTACCATTGGTTGCTCCACCTCATCACCAATATATGTTAGTTGTTGCATCATCCATAGAAATTGAGTGCATGCCTTTATGGCGGAGATATACTCAGCTTCAACAGTACTAAGAGAAGTACTTTCTTGTTTCTTGCTCAACCGCCAACACATATTTTTCCAATATAGAATGCTCCACCACTAGTGGACTTTCTGTCTACTACATCACCAGCCCAGTCAGCATCAGAAAATGCTGATAATTCACTGTCCCCACTTGTAGCAAAATATAACCCAAAGTTATGTGAACCTTGATTGTACCTCATGATTCTTTTTACTGCCGCCATATGTTCCTCCTTTGGATCACTCTGAAAGCAGGCCGCAAGACTTGTGGAAAAGAAAATATCTGGCCGTGTCATAGTCAGGTATAGTAGGGTCCCAATGATCCTCCTGTACATGGTGGGATCTACAGAGGTCCAATCTTCATGTTTTCCAAGTTTAGTTCCAACAGCAATCAGAGTTGACATTAGTTTGGAGTCTTGCATATTAAACTTCTTCCGCATCTCTCTTGCATATTTTTCCTGAGAAATGAAAGTGTAATCCTTCTTTTGAATCACCTGTAGTCCCAAGAAATATGTGAGCTCTCCAATCATAGACATTTCAAATTCTGATTTCATGTGATTGGAAAATTCATCCACATATTTCTGCCTGCTGCCACCAAATATGATGTCATCAACGTAGACAAGAACCATGAATTGATCTTCTGAAGAATTATTTACATATTGATTATGATCTACTCCTCCTCTTTTGAATTCCAGCTTCTTGAGATAAGAGTCTAGCCGAGAGTACCATGCCCGTGGTGCCTGCTTCAAACCATATAGAGCTTTCTTCAGCTTGCATACCTTTGTCTCATCAGTACTAAGAACAAAACCCACTGGTTGTTCAATATAGACTTCTTCTTCGAGTACACCATTCATGAAAGCAGTTTTGACATCCATTTGATACAATTTATATCCACTTTGGAGTGCCATAGCAAGGAAAATCCTGATTTACTCCAGTCTAGCCACTGGAGCAAAGGTTTCTTCAACATCTACACCTTCAATCTGGGAATATCCCTTACATACCAGTCAAGCCTTATTTCTAATAACACTTCCATGCTCATCAAACTTGTTCTTGAAGATCCAGTTTGTACCAATCACATTGTGACCTCTGGGTCTCTGGAAAAGATCCCATGTCTGATTATTATCAATCTAATCTAACTCTTCATTCATGGCTTTCACCCAAGATTCATCCTTGGCAGCTTCTTCAAATGAGGATGGCTCCACAACTGACAGAAATACAGACTGCATGTTATTACTCATCCTCCTTGTTTGTGTGGGTGAACCCCTATCCCCAATGATGTTAGATGAATCAATCTCAGCTCTACGATTTCTGGTGTGTGGTTCAGTTTCACTTTATTCATCCATAGTCTCTTCTTCAGATTCTTCTTCTGAGTCAACATCATGATGTGACTACTGAGTGTTTTGTACAGCTTCCTCTATTTCTGTAGTTGTATTTTCTCCATGTTCACTTTCTTCTTCACTTTCTATCACATCAGCATATGACATCCTTGAAGAACATGTGGTTTTCTCTTCAATTATCTTAACATCACTTCTTACTACAATCTTTCCTAATGACTTGTTGAAACACTTATAGGCTTTACTGTTCATTGGATACCCAAGAAAAATTCCTTCATCAGCATTGTCACCAAACTTACCTTGATTTCCTTATTTGTTCTAGATGAAACATTTGCTTCTGAAAACACGAAAGTATTTCAATGAAGGCTTCCTTCCATGCCACAATTCATATGGTGTCTTTGTTTCTCCCATATAAAGCCCTGTTCGATTCTAAGTGTGCACTGCAGCTTCAATAGCTTCCTTCCAGTAATGGCGAGAGATACCACTCTCGATCAATATAGTCCTGACCATATTGTTGACCTTTCAATACCGACGCTCAAAAACTCCATTTTGTTGTAGAGTTCTCACAGTAGCTACCTCATGCTGTGTTCCATGTTTTTATAGGTAATTTTCAAACTCAATGGACGTGTATTCCCCTCCATTGTCAGATCGTAGGACTTTTATTGTCTGTCCTATATCATTCTCGGCAATCCGGTGATACGTTTTCATGCAATCAAGTACTTGTAGCTTCCTGTGAATCACCATTACACAAGCCATTCTACTATAATCATCAATGAAAAGGATTAAGTACCTTTCTCCATGGGTTCCAGAAACATTTATTGGGCCACATAAGTCTGTATGAATGAGATCAAGAAGATGTGATGCCCTTTTCTTCTTTGGCCGATATGAACTACAGACCAACTTTCCACGAATACAAGCATCACAAGACTTTTCCCATTCACATTTTAGAATGGGAAAATCCATGACTATCTTCATCTTAGATATCTTTTCCATGTCTTTTTGGTTAATGTGCTGTAGCATTCGATGCCACAAATTGTTTTCTTCTTCAACAGACAAATAGAATGAGTTCACTTTACTGTCAACCTGATATAAGTTTCCATCTATTCTACATCCTTTCATAAGAGAATTCCCTATTTTTTCTTTTATAGTGCAGCCTTTTTGGTTAAAGGTTACTATGAGCCCTGAGTCACAGAGTTGACTTACACTGAGGAGATTGTGGCGTAGACCATCCACATAAAGAACTTCAGTCTTCTTCAGCTCCCCATTGGCGAGTGCAGTATTCCCACTGCCTTTAATTTTCAAAGCACCATCATTAAAAAACCGTACTGTTCCATAAAACATATTTTCAATGTTCTTCAAAAGGTCAGCATTTCCCATCATATGGGAAGAGAATCCACTATCAAGGATCCAGGTGCCGCTGCTCTTTGTAGCTTTGAGGGCTACTTCTGCAAGATTGGATTTCTCGATCTTCTTCTTTTCTTTCCATGATATATTGGATTGAGAATAGGATACCGATGGACTTTTAAAACTTTCTTCCACATAATCTGATTATTCATACCCATAATCTTCTTCCAGAGGGGTAAAACTATTTGTGAGAACAACACCATCTGGAGGATGAAAACTGGCCCGTTCTTGAGTGTTGTATGAATTTCTCCTATCGTACCTCTACCTGCAATACATAGCTTTATGTCCAAAGTTAGAACAATTAAAATAGTAACCATAGAAGCTATTTCTTCTATAATATTGAGGATATGAAATCGATATCATTTTTTGACTTCCCAGATCTTTTCCATTCAAGTAGCTCCTTGCCTCTTCGCAGTATGACATGGTATGGCCCAGATAACCACAAAACTGACACTTCATGAGAGGAAATGTATTTTCACTTGAATTTCTCCTCATGCCTTCTTCCTTGGGAGAATAGTTGAACTTCCTGTCATTTATGAAAGTTTGAGGATAATTTTTAGTTCTTCTTTTCGTTTGGATTGAGGGTTTCTTTTTCAGCATTTCAGGTAAGGTTTCAGTATGTCCAACTTTCATATTGTCTTTCTTTTGGCTCTATTTACTTCCAGTAGTTGATTTCTCAGCTTCACAGCCAATTCCACTCTCTCCCATACAAGCGAGTCTTTGATCACTTAAGATTTTTCCAACCCCATCTGAACCACACTTGGCTCTTTCTAGTAATTATGCATATGAGAATCTTCCGAAATGAATTTTCTTCTTTCCCTCATTTTTCGCTGATTGAAATTCAATTTTACTTCTAAGAGTAACAACTTATTTCTCAAGTCCTTCAACAGTATTTTACTTCTCTTTCAGTCTGGATGAAAGGTCATTTATGAACTTTGCTTGTTCTTCAATTTTAAGCTTTATTTCCACAACATCATCTGTGCTTTCAAGGATTGAAGACTGAACTCTCACTAGTTCTTCTAGTCTTTAAATATCTGCTTCAATCTCATCAACATATTCTGATAATTCTTCCACCATTTCCTTCCACTTATTGCATCTCTTAAATTTATTCTAAATCTTGGAAAAAGCATCCTTAATTTGAGTCTTTGAATCACCATTAGAAGTAATTTTATTATCTCTGTATTTATTAATAAAGGGTTATGACTTTTCAACCATATCCATCATGGAAGCATGCTTTCCCGTTTTAAATTTGGGTTCTTCTTCTTCACAAAATTCAGTATCCTCATCTTCCTCTTCACAGACAAAACTCTTCCTTTGTATTTTCTTTCCAGATTTGAAGTCTCTCTTTTTGAAAAATCTTTTTTGAGGCTTATTGATGTTCTTATCTTCAATATCTTCATCATTGATCTTTCTCAAACACTGAGAGGCAATGTTCCCAACTTTTCCACAACTAAAACATGCAAGAGGTAACTTCCCATTAAATTTCCCTTTTCCATTCTGGAACATATTTGTAACGAGAGAAATAATTTCTTTTTCTTCGTCATCTTCACCGATACTATCTTTTGAAATTTTTAGTTTATCCATGGCCTTGAATGCCATTTCCTTGCTCACACGAGTCACATCATCTTCTAGTTTGACTCTCATTTCATATGCTACCAAGCTGCTCAGTAGATCATCTAGAGAAAGTTTGGAAAGATCTCTTTCCTCAGGGGCTGACACCTTTGCATTGTACATGGGTGGAATTCTTCTTAATATTTTCTTTACTATATCAATGTCTTTGATTTCTTCGTTGAGACCAAGAATTGCTCCAACCACTTCAGTAATTCGATTGAAGAATGAGTCTGCATTCTCATCTGGATGCATCTTCAGATCATCAAGCTGATTGTGCAAGACTTTTAATTTTTCCCCCTTCACTTTGGTATCTACTTTATAAATATTTTCAAGTTTATCCCACATGGATTTAGCTGAGGTTCAACTCATTACCTTTAGATAGATCTGATTAGAATGTGTTGTAGTGAGTGCATTTTGTGCTTTAGCATCTGCATCAAGAATATTCTTGTCTGCTTCAGTCATAGCCAGCCCCGTTGGATCAGTGAAATTTATACCTTGCACAATGGAAAACAGAACTTCCATTCCAATGGATCTTAGATGAGATCTCATTCTGTTCTTCCAAATTTGAAAATTACTTCCATCTATGAGAGGGACCCCCTGACATTGAGTGCATTCTCCATAATGACAAAGGACAGATTCAACACCAGTAACCTCCCTCCGATACCACTTGTAGGACCTCGGGACACCCTGAGAGGGGAGGGGTGAATCAGGGTGTCAAATTTTTCTTTTAAAAAACAAGTATCTTGTTTCCACGTTGGTAGGAACTAGTTAAACCTGTATGATGAATATTATCAGCAATAAAACATTCACAAGCAAATATATGACACAACAATTTTTACTTAGTTCACCGCTAAGGGCTACATCCAAGGAGCATACGCCAACAAGTTGTCGGTCGTACCAAATTCCACTAATCTCCACTAGTTTTGGATTATAATGGTTTAGGAACAGTCACTCTGTCCCAGGCTCACTACCTTTAAAGAGGTTTAAGGATAGCTCACTGCTTCCCTCAGGTCACTCCCATTGACTCCCCCTGGCTCACTGCCATTGGTGAAGTTACACTTAGTTTATAGATGTGAAGGTCTCTTCATCATTACAAAATAATTCATCCTCTTTTGAATGTATATTCTCTGTTGAAATCCAACTTTCACTCGTATACAAATCCCACTTTGCACCAAAGGTGTCATGCAATCTTCCAGTTTTCGTGAAACTCCAAAACGACTGGTGTACAACAACCTCACCTAGAGCACTTCTACAAGACCGGCATGCAAGTTTCAAGAACAGCGCACAAGTCACTTGAATGGTACAAAATAAGCGCATAGGTGAAACCGACACACTTGCACGACACTGCCTCCTTCAACACTAAACTTGCGCGGCTCTGCACCGTTAACTCCCAAACCGCCTTGGTCACCCAGCCAACAACTGGCACGTAGCCTCTACTTGCGTGACCCAACTACCACTTGCACGACTCAACCAATTGTGTGATGAGAGCTCAAAAAATCTCTAAGTCTTGAACTTCATTCGAAATGAGTAGGGTTGGTCCTCTATTTATAGGCAAACTGAACCCCCTACGCAGTGGCACGCAAGTGTCCTCATGACGCGCAAGTCCCGGCGCGCAGCTCCAATCGCCCTAGCCTCTGTCGCGCTACTCACTTGCACAAATACACCAATACTTGCGCGACCTACTTTCCTTTACCATATTTTGAAGTTCTGAGCATAAAGAATAACCAGCGCGCAGGTTTCCAAACCTCCTAGGCATCAGCGTGCAATTCTTATCTTGGCGCGCATGTTACTTGCGTGACCAACCCAAAACTTGCGTGAACCTAATCCCTATACCATGTTTCCATGTTCTGATCTTGAAAAACATATGGCATGCAAGTTTCATCTCTTTCAAGTACACATCACGCAAGTATCTTTTCCAAAAACACATTTCTCCATTTGTCAATTTTCAGGGCCAAAAATTTGGCAAACACTGTGAAACGGCACCACATTCAATACTGTCGTCTGCTTGAACTGTATGATCACTTTGCTGGTACACATTCTGAACTTCCACTGAGGATACAAAAAAAACACAAACCATACTCCAATTAATTCATAGAAGACCGTGGTTCCAACAAAAACTATTATAATAATAGTCCAATAAAATTAGTAATGGAAAATGAATTGTATCTATATTTGGAGGTGGTAGTCCACATGTATGTATGAGTGATACTGTCACTTTCCATTTGATGGAAAAGTGGGGTAATAATGGTTGTTCCATAATAATAATAACATTAAATTATATTTGGGATAAATAATTTATTAATTTATAATTAATATCATACATTTATAGGATGAATAAGGAAAATAAAATTGAAACAGGTCGGGTAAGATTATTACCTCCTCTTTGGTATGCCAACTTTATATCCCTTATTAAGGACATTGGGAATCAACATCTAAGAATAAAAATACATCTACATCATTCCTAGGTTATTTTATAATATAATTTTATTTGGGTTGTTAAATCTATATGGATGAAGGTGGTGAGAAGAAGAATGAATAGGGGTGTCCTTTTATAAGTGGGGAAGATAACACCCTATAAATTTCTAAAAATATTGATGTATAATAATGTCATGCCCAAGAAAAATAATATTTTCACTATTCATTAAAAAGTCAAACTTTTCAAAAAAATTTATCACAAATTATCCCCAAGAGAATTTCTTTATTAGTATGTAAAAATAAATATAATTTTTTCAGATACACATCTTAAAATTTTCAGAATTTAATAATATTTTATTGTTTAAAAAATAAATAAAATTATTTTTTCAAAAAAAATTAAGCATTTACTGAAACTGTTGAAAATTAATAAATTGGAAAGATATATATATATCCTATATATTTTTTATAATGGGGTTAATAATATTCATACCACTAGTTAAACAGTTATGTTATAATGATCACATTTAAAAAAAATATAAATAGTATAATGTAGTTTTCTTAAAGATTGGTGTTGCTTTTTAAGAAAGATACCAAACACTTAAAATTTATATAATTTGAAACATATAATAAAATAACGGGGTTTCATAGGTTTCACAGGTTAGATAGAGTCTAGGTGTTTCCAGTAGAGATTTATATGGAACTTAAGACTATGAGAGAAGTTATTTTTTGTTTCGACCATAGTGACTACATTTTTTGATATGGGTGCCTCTGACTCCTTCATATCAACTCGTATGGTTGATCTTATAAAACATATAATATTAATCATGTCATTAATTATGTAATTGGTGGTGCCACATAGAATGAATATAGAGTCGAGTTTTTATGTCCCCTGTTTCCCAGTTTATTTGTAACGAAGAGATTCTGTGGGATTTATTGATATAAGAAAAATATTTTATAGATGTGATAATGAGGATGGATTGGTTAATCCTTCCCAAGGCTTTGATTAACTATTACGATAAGAAATTTTCTTTCACTACTTCTGATTTGATCTTACATGTGTTTCAAGTATAATATAATTCATGTTCTAGTTGGTCAGGGTCTTTTCTTCTAGATCTTCTCACTTTTTTTGTTGTGTAAAATTATATTTGATCTGAAATATGTTATTTTTTATCCTTCATCTATTAGTCAATGATTTTCCAAATTATTTTTTTGATTAATTCTCAACTTTTCAACTATGGTGGGTGGTTGAGTTTGGGATTAACATTGGTCCCAAAACAAAACCAATATTGATGTCATCTTATTGTGTGGCTCCATATGACATAAAGTATATGAATATTCAATTGAATGATTTGAGAGACATGGTAATTTTAGGAAAAAGTGTATCACCATGGGTTGAAATCTTTCCTTTACCCAATAATATTATGAAACTCTTCTCTTATGTATTTATTTTTAGAAACTCAATCGAGTAAAGGTCAAGAACAAATATCCCTTAACTCACATCATTGATTTATTTGGACAATTGAAAGTGGAAATTGGTTTTCTAAAACAGATTGTCTATATAGTATTAATCAACATTGAATTAAGTAGTTATATATTCAAAATACCACCTTCATTACTAGGTAAGTCCATTTATAGTACTTTATGATGCCTTCTGGCCTAACCAATACTCTTACCGTCACTATCATGTTGATGAACCAAATATTCCATGATATTCTTGAGACCTTTCTGTAGTCTCTTTATACTACATCTTGATATATTGAAATACCAAGTAAGATCGTGAAAATCACCTAAAGTATATTTTATAGATTCTGAGGAGTCATTTTCATTATTCTAAATTATAAACTTTTCATTTCAAGATTTTTGAAGTCATGTTCTTTGGTCTTGTGATCTTGGAGCATGGTATCTGTGCTGATCCTGAGAAGGTTATGACTATCATTTCAATGGAAGAACAAAAAAAATTTATTTGAGACATATAAATTCTATGTTTTTTAGGGATACTATAAGTGATTCATAAATAGGTTATTTAATATTTTTCTCCATCGAACACACTCAAAATAGAAGGGGGTGAAGTTATTGAGGGATTCCATGTTTCAAGAATCCTATGAAGAATTTGATAGGTATTTGGCCTCATCATTGATGAGGGAATTACCATAGATTGGTCATGGTAATGTGGTTCACATTTATGATTCATGTTCATTATTCGTTTATATCCATATGTAGGGATGTCATGAAATGTCTTATGGAACATGTGAGCTTCAAAATCTCGTCACTCATTATTTGGAACATTCATTGGTTTTCTGCGCACTAAAATTTTGGCTTCACTATATTTTTGGATAATAATTTACTTTTTTCTACTTAGACTACAAATTTTTGTGTTTCATTATTTATAAAAAATTTTTAAATATCTAATATATATATTGGATCAAATATCTATAGTCATCCAAATTTGAAATTTCTTAAACACTGGGAAAAGTTAATGGAATGACCGATTCTCTTAGCTGTAATTTACCTTATTAGGCAATTAATGAACAAACTACATAATGGAACCTGATAGGAATTTTACCTTAAATGAACTTGGGAGTCAGTGAAGATGATTCTAGTAATGTTTTGGAAAGTGTTCACATGACATCCTCTCTCCATGAATTGATTTATTAGGATATACATAAATAAGATGGGTTCCCAATCATTAGGTATTATTTTTAATTTTGGGATAAAATATATGAGTGATCTCTTTCCTCAAAGAATATTCTTTATTTTAGGACTTGATATATTGACCCTACGTCTATAAGAAGGGTTATTTTGGGTGATTTTCAATATTCATTTTATTTTTCCCACCCTCGCACCAATAATATGTTTTATGACATGAAATTTAATTTTTGGGGGCCTGGTTTGAAATATGAAATAAGTAAATTTTTATCTAGTTTCTTTACTTTCCAATTTATAATGGATGAGCACCAGACAGATTTTGATTTTCTTTAGCTTCTTTTAAGGACAATTAAGAAGTAGAATGGAATCTCAATGGAATTAATTATTTTTTTACCACAAAAGATCAAGATAATAATTCCATTTTGATGTTTACTGATTCTTTGACAAATTAAACTCATTTCATACCAATCTATGACACTACTATAGTCTAGGAACTAGATATATTTTACATATAATAGATTTTTGTGATACATGGGATTCCTTAGGAAATTATATAGGAGAGGGATCCCTGTTTTACCTATGGTTTGGGTAATTTTCACCAAGAGTCATTGGGAATTGAGGTAATGTTGATTAAATGATTCCATCTATAAATGAATTTGGAGACATAAATGGATAATGAGATTCTAGGGGATTATCTTCAGGTTTTTTATAGGTATTCAGATGTGTTTTGATAGCCACTTGGGTGTGCATTAATTTTCTTATATGAATAGTTCTTAGTCATCCATAAAAATAGTAGCTATTGATCCCTTATATTGCAATCACTTAGGTTCTCCTTTGTGTTTAACTGATGTTGGAGAAGCATCCCGAGTTACAATGAGAATTGTTTAGGAGGCATCATGGATAATATAGTTTGTTTTTAATCTTTTGGGGATGGATCATTATCAGTACAAGTATTATGTGGATCGATGGTAGCCTCCTTTAAAATTTTCAGTTTTTAACAAGTGTTCTTGAAATTCTCTCATTGATTTGGTCACTGATGGATCAAAAAGAAAGGAAAGCTCACTTCTGAGTTTGTGGGACTTTCTATGATCGTATAGTAGATTTTAAATGGGACCTATATCTTGGGTTTATCCTCATATTTTTCCAATATAATTATTCTTTTCCATGTGTCTCTTCTCAATAATTATTAATAGGACTAATTTAGTATTCTAAATTGGGAAGACCTTGATGTAGAACCCAATTTTTCAATAAACAAAAAACCACTTCAAGTTTTAAGTTATTATGTGAAGGTACTAAATTGGATGTTTATGCTATTGGTTCAAGTTTTATGGAAACATGGTTTTTATTATCTTGAGACATGGGAATGTGAATATTTAATGAGGGATAATTGGCCAAAAAACTTTGAATACCAACCTTCAATGACATAGTTTTTTGGGGGAACACAATATGATGGGGATAACCATAACATTTCTTTAATTTTTTAGGTACTATTCTACTAATGTTTGTATTTACTAAATATTTGGTTTTTTCATGAATGTCTACTTGTGTTCATAGTGGGTAATAGTTCAATAGGAGTTGGGGGTATGTATTCCTAATTTAGTATAATTATAGATATTAACTTATAGCTAGAAGAGCTAGAGGTTGTCCAATGACTGGATAGAAAAGCCACTGCCCATCCAATGGAAGGATGGAATAAGGGGTTCCCTTCATAAAACCAACTGACCATCCAACAAAAGCCCACAAGCCTAATGGTCGGGTGTCCATAGGTGCTTTTATTTTTCCAGCACTACCCACCAGTCAGTTGGAAATCCAATAGATTCTTTATTTATACAAATTCCAATGTCCCCTAGATATTGTTTTTTAATTTAAATCAACCCCATTGATCCTAATTTAGTTCATTCAACTTTTAAAATCTCTTATTGTGTTATTTTATCCTCAACTAAAATAAATTTTGGATCAAAATACAGATTGGATCTATAAACCTATCTTAGTAAGTTGATCTCTATTTATATCATGGATCTTCTACTTCTTTAAATTCTTATTATTAACCTATATTTATTGGATTCATCAATGATAGGAATTTTTGGTTTTAGGATTCAAATATTGTTATTTATAGATTCGTTATGGAAATGAGGAGTCTTGATAAGATCCCCCATTTTTTTGGTGTGTTGATTAAGAATTATGATTTCTTGTGAAAATTCTATTTTTCTTCATTATATAACATGAAAATATAGATATTTATTATTGTAAATTAATGTTATATGATCCCATCTTGATTCTTAATTCCAAATAATAATATTAGATTTTTGTTTCCTATGGTTGTAGTTAATTACAAGCATTTCAATGTTGGTGGTCTTTAACATGACATTATCTTTTGAACCATAATTTATTTCCTATTGAAATTGTTTTATAAATTTTTCTAATGGTATGAAAAATGATTTCATAAATATTTATGTAATTGGTTATTGACTTGAAAGTGTATCTACCTATTTGTGTGGTTGGCCAAAATGTTTTAAAGCATGAAATCTATGGTTTCAAGGAAAAAATTCACTTGAATGGTATTATTGTGATTATCCTGTTAGAGATCAATAATGAGCCAAGGATCCATCCTCCTGGATAAAAAAATTTCCCTAGTACATGTTCTTCTAGGATAATGTGTTCACCAAGTTTCCTATGTTGTGGCCACGAGCCACTCTTATGAGAAAAGTCTTACCCCATAGACCCATTATTATTTTGTAATATTGACACCAAGAGGCCCACTGGTCATGATTATAGAATAACTATCCCAATTTTACCTATAATTATTAATATTCAATGGATAGTTTTCTCTATTTACTACTATAAATTCATGCTATATAAATGGTTTATAACTATGGTATAGGTAATTGGAATGGTTTTGGGAACCATGGATCCAATTGGCATGGTAGTAGGATCACAACTACAACCACAATTTCCAACATGGAATTACACCTATAGCCTTGGTTGGAAAACATGGATATAGGTAATTTCCATAAAATATATAAAAATGGTTAAAAACCATGGATAATGGCCTATATTCATGGTTTCTACTATGGAAATAGAGCTATAACCATGGTTTGAAATAGTGGCAGTATATAACTCCATTGAAATCTGTTACAATGGTTTTAAATCGTGACACTGGGATAATTTACACTACTCAAACTATAGAAATAGTCCCAATTACATGGTTCTAAATCATGTCTATAGCCTCCACTTTTGATAAAAAAAGAAACAACTCTTCTCCCATGGATTACAAATGGCTGGCGCATGGCTGGCGCATGGTTAAGTAAACCGTGTGAGGTGGGATCAATTTTGGATTGTGGAATCTTGCATAGTTGGTGCATGGTTTGTAAATTGTCTAGAGTTTCCCAGGTAACCTTGTAGCCTTATAAATAAGCTTAATGCACAATCATTATATCTTCTATAAAAATATGCGGACTTACTAGGTAACTATGTTACAGAGTTTACATTGGACAATGGCTTTCACATTGTTTATAAAAACATGTGTGTAAATCATACAACCCAGTAAAGTGGCGAAAATTTAAAAAATTTCCATTAAGGATTTTTTTATGTTCCAACCAATTTCTACCTCATTTATCCTCCTATCAACCCTAAGGATGAACCAAATCGACCCAAGATCCCCAGGGGTAGTTCTCTTTCAATTCATGGATTTTTGGAGCACCATTGGATACAGATCGAAGATCTGAATGAGTCAAATACATCTCTTATATCTCTTTTCCTGATTATGTCTTGTATCTTGGGTTATCTTATTCTGAAGCTCAAAACCCCTCCTTTTTTTGTGTAACCTATGTTGGGGCTTTAATGATTTATTGAATCTAGATCTATGGCTATGATCAATAGTGTATTTATTATTGGATTCTAGGTAGGGGGTCTAAAAGTTATATCCTTGAGTTTTAAGTGGATTTTTGCATATGATTTTGTGATCTTTCTTCCCTTTTGTTGTCATTTGAATGTATTTTGTGGGATTTATTGATATGAACATCTAAATAATTATTTGAAACCCTCACTATGCCCATTGGATGTGTTAAGGATGATTTGAAAAATTTGGGGCCACCCATTGGGTGTGCCGACATTCCCGACCCTAGGAATTGACAAAGTTAATGGTGGAATTGATGTGTAATAACATAGAGACCTTATTGAACATGATAAAATTGTTAGTTCATTTGAATACGGATTATTTATAGTTGATCCTAGGTTTGATGATGGATTAAGGGGTTTTTTGTAATGGTTTAGTAATGGGTTAATTGAGTAAAATGAGATTGGGTCAAAGGGGTTATGAATTATGTTGAGAAGCCTAAAATAATTATTATATATTAAATGATCTGCACTTTAAATTGTAAATGGATTGTGAATTTAAAATAATGTAAAATATGTTGTATAAGGGAATTTATGAATATATTTAATGGGTAAGTATATAGTAATTATAGGTTATACCTAACGTGTTGAATGTAATAAAGTGGTTGTTTTATGTTATATAAGAATTGTAATTGAAATGTATAAGTGGGATAATTCTTTTGAAATTATAAATTAGGCTAAATGGATATGAATTTTAATTGGAAAATTTGTTATTGGGATATGAAATAGCATTAATTCCCATGTTGATGGTTATTTGATTTGATTTCTATTTTACGTGGTTTTGTTTTATTGTGATATGGTATGGGTGTGGTGAATGGATAAATAGGAATATTCACATGTCTTAGTAGAGTGGGGTATTGGCATGAGGTTCTATGACCATTGGTTTAGTTTTAATGAGCCTCTAAACCCCACCTCAAAATTCTTGGGTTAGGGAAGGGGAAAAAGGATCTATTCCTCAAATGGTTACATTTCACCCGAGTTGAGGCTTTGAGATGAGGATAATTTGTTGATGTAATGTGTTTATCCCTACTAAGATAGATACCTGATTTATTCCCTTATTCATAGTGATTGATTTACATACAACCATGTATAGATGATGTATATTCCAAACCAATGGAACACATAAAGATGGTGAATTAAGTAAATAATATGGATAAGTGGGGAACATGGTAATGATGATAGAAATGGTTAGGATACAAATAGTTAACTAATGGATACCGAGTTGTTCTTTTTGGTTACCTTTTATTTTATTTCATAATTTCATGCACTATATATTAGAATGGATATTTTTTAGACCCTTTTGGTGGTGGAGTACTGATTTTTTGTACTCACACCCTGCTCGAGCTGTCGTTGGGTACCCGAGAAAATTTCATGGTTGCAGGTCAGGGAAAAGACAAAGCCCATTTGACCTGATGCTTATTTGGGCTTGGGAAATGTAAGGATGAGAATCTTAACATGTATTTAAGACCCATTTTTTGGGTTTATCCATTTTTATTTATTTTTTATTTTATTCACTTTGGCACTATTAGCATTTAAGGACATGGTTAACGTTGAATTGTAGTTTGTGACAGGTTTTGGGACATGCTTGGAAATGATTATTTATTAGTTATTTATATTTTCCCACTATTTATATTATTTTATACCATATAATTCTCTAGTAAAAAGGTTATAGTCTATCCACATGACTTATTAGTCCCTCTCTACTAGTTGGCAACCTCTAGAATATGGGGAGGCACACTTGAGGTAATTTAACAACCTGACTTGGGGAACTGATTTAGTGGTTTTCTGGTTGAGGATGTTACAAAGTGGTATCAAAGGATTTTAATTTCTATTTATTTTTTTATCCTATTTATGGATGGTATATTGGAGGTTATGAAGTGTCACACATTGGTAATAAGCTCGCGCTTGGGATTAGCTAACCCTTGTATGAAAGAAACCCCAAGTTACGCAGGGTGGGAGTTATTGTTTTTTTATTTGTTTTGTTACTATGGAATGATATTTCACCATTGAGATATGAACATGTTGTGGGATGTGAATGATTTAAGATATTTTTATCATGTCCAAAAATTCATGAGGTTGTGAATTCATGCATAACTTTAGGCACCTAAGGATATAGGTGGCTTGCATCACTATAGACACACATGTGATTGGTGTGTGGGGAACAGAGAGTGGAATGAATTTTATTTCCTTGAAAAAATATATGAAAATGAAGTATAATAATGTTATTTCAAGTGGTTAAATGAAAAAAAATTAAATGAATAGTTGAGTAAAAGTATGTGTAATGAGATGTTATGGTCGGGTTAAAACATTGGATTGTGATAAATTCTAAAGGCTGAATTGTGTTTAAAATAGGAAGATTTCATTGTGACTGTAAGATGGTTAATGAATTTTTTCTATTGAAAGGTTTAAATGTGTTAAGATGATAATTTTAACAAGTTTTTAAATATATAATCAATCTAAGAGAAAATATTTTTGTTGTGGAAGAAGAAATAACATAAAATGGAGCTTGGTGAAAGACTTTTGATTATGTAATTTAGTTATGCATATTATCTTTGACCCTCAGTATGTATAGTGTATGTTAGTGTTATACATGTGATGATAAATATTGGTATTGTGTATAAAAATTTATTATTTAAGGTTAACAGTATAAGATCATTTCCATATGTGTTTTAACCCTGTTGATCATTCATGAATGTGTTTGTTAAGGAGAATGTTTTGGATTATGGTACTGAATAAGGTAAGGACCTTCAAAATGTTGTGTGAATGGGAGATTAAAATATGGATTCCTGAGTTCAAAATGGTGAATTTATTTATAAAAAAGATGTGTAATGATGAACCTTTAGGCAAACCGGATAGTGGGTAAACCTTGTGTTGTTGATTCGACCCTTGTATGGGTGGTCTAGGGAAGTGAAAGTGCCCTATTTGTGGGTCGTGGATTGGGTGGTGAAACCATTATAGTAACAATATGGAATATGTGTTGTAATTAGGGTATCCTAGATAAGGTAGTGGCCTTTTGTTCATGTGAAATTTTTCAGTGAGGTGGGTGTGGAAATAAATCAGGGTCGTGATTGTATGGAGTTCATGATGGAACTTAAGGATGGTGCCTAGTTTTTGGAGACTTTGTGAGTAGGGAACTTTTAATTTTTATTATGGAAACTAGAGGGGATGTTTGTATTATATTGTCAATGTATGTGTACGGTTATCTTTGGTGTTGATTTTGGATTTAATGTTCACTTGGTGTGTTATGCAGAGTGTGTATCGGAATAGAGGTTATAGTGTCATTAAATAATATTGCTTTGTTTGTAACATGATATGTGTGCTTTGGGAATAGGACCAATGGATTTTCCTTATTATGACCCTAGTTTAGGAAGTTTCTATTATTAAAACATTAAGGTGACCTATAAGAGAGGTCGGACGGGGTTTCTAGTGCTTTTGGGTGTGTATTGCTCATATGATGTCTCGAACCTTGTTAGTGGGACATGGAGAGTGTTACCCAGTGTAGGTTTTTCCTAGAGGGCTAAGTGCAAGATTGATTGTTGGTTATGTGACTCGAGTTTTGGTCACACATTGAAAAATATGGAAAAATAAAGGGTGACATCATGGGAGGCTAGACTAGAGATACGGGTGCCTTAGAATATTAAGAATGAGATATGCTTCCTAGGTGGAATTGAGACATAATGAGCACCATCAGGTTTTAGTAAATGGTGTAGTTGTGATTTCGTTATTTTATAATGGAACCCTATTACTTATAATGGGTTGTAAGGTTTTTTTTGAAGAGTTTTATCATATGGATACCTAACCCATCTATTTGGATGTTGATTAATGAAGGTGTCAGCGTTGTTTTCTAGCAGAATAGACAAGGGTGACTGAAGCGTGGTTATATGATTTTCTTTTAATGGTGACACCTATGGTGAGGGTGGTCACCTGGATGATATTATTTATTTTAATGGTTTGGTTATTGTATTATATGTAGAGGATGCCTCCGAGTGGATGAGGCTAACTAACCAAGATTCATGGTTCGGTGAGTAAGAGGGGATTGGGGTATACTTAGGTAAAGGTTGTATTGTGAGAAAATATTTTGTTTCAGTTGAATAACTATTAGGGATGAACCAAAATAATTTTATTGGTGTGGTGAAAGTAGTTCCATATAAAATATTGGTTCACGGCTATTTTGATGATGGTCATGGAGTAGTGGTGGTTTAGTGATGATGATATGTCTGTAGTGGTGAATCCAAAAATCCTTGGTTTTCCATGGTGTTCCATAGGATGATGTGAAATTAGTAATTTATACATTATTGGTGGAGTTCTTTGAAAAATTCATAGCATACCCCAGCTAGTGATGATCATGTCCAATATCTTGACATCATCCCAGATGTGATGAGAAGTTGTGGCTTTACACCACGCGACTTGCAGCTATTTTGGTTGGATGAGGGAAATCATGGGATTTCTGCTCATGTGGTCATATATGTGGATCTGGATAATGTGTTTTAAAATACTGAAATTTTTGGGTGAGGTCCTCATGACGGACTAGGTGTTGACTAACATCATAGCTTCCATTCACAGAATCATCGAAGGGGCACTGGCTGACATTCATTTTCTTATTCTTGGAAAAATCTAGATAGTCATGTTTATATTATTGGGTTTGCAATATGATCGAGTGTAAGCCTTGTTGTGGGAATCTATCATAGATAACAATGTTATCAATACTCCTAAGGTGGGGAGTGACAAATTTTTCCTGTATATGGAGAGTAGAGACTTGAGTTGATGTAGTGACACTGGGATTTGAAGGTAGAACCTATGAGGTGCACTTTGTGTCTCTTGGTGAGGCCAAGTGGTCCATGATTATGGTGGTTTATTGAGACATGTGATGGCCTTAGACTAAGGGTAATTCCAAAATAATTTTAAATTTATTTATTAATCCATCTAAGTGGGTGGAAAGACAAGATAATGGTTTTTGGAGAAAGTGCATTTGGTTTCTATAACTCCAAAAAAGATCAGAATTAGACATTATTATGTGTATTTGGGTGGTATTGTAATTTCTTGAAGTTTTAGGGAACCATGGACATGTGATAGAATGTCATCTTAGTGGGGAAGCTTTGAATTCTAGGATTAGTCTGTTGGGGATATCTCGACTTGACTAAGAGTGGGGCAGCATATACGGAAAGTCAAAAATTACCATCGGAGGAAGTTTTTGGGGTGAAAGGTGAATTTGAAATTTTAAAATGGGTTTGAGTGAGAACCCATTGTTCTTAGTTATTCAATGAATAGTAATATATGTGTTGTGGGGAACATTAATGGGGGTGAAAACTGATGATGGTTTGGAGGGCAACAATGTTGCAGTGGTGAAATTCTACCGAAAGTTAGGGAATGACCTCAGTAGGTACATTGGGTGATAGTGATGGGATTCGAGTAAGTAAGCGCCATTAAAAGGTGAAAATGATTTGAATTAAATTAGTGAAAGATGGGTATTCTTGCAAAATCCAATTGGGGTGTTCTAACATGATATAGTAAATAGAAATGGATGTGATGAATTGTGACCCACCTCTATTTTAGTATTCATGGAGGTAAGAACCATTGGAGAATTAATCCATACTTGAGTGAGGCCATGTTTATCTTAGTCCTAAAATGGATAGTCTAGGAATTTACATCAAATTATTTCCCACAGAAATTCTTGGGGCCAGTGAAATGAGATAACCATAGGATACTTGTGGTTAGTTGATGACATGATTGGAGTTTCAGGTTGGAGGGACTTGAGTAATCATCATTTGGATTAGTAGGCCTTGATATCATGTGTTGGAACAAGACATAATGGATGAGTTCCGGAGATTTTGGTTGAATTTGGATGTATGGTTTTGGAATGGGATCATCAATAAACTAGTGGTGGATCAATGTATGTCAAGAAATGTTGTTGGAAAGACCGTGTGTTCTCCTTGGGTGATATCGCACTACACAAAAATTTGTAATTAAAGCAGTTTTTAGAGGCAATTTAAGAAACCGCCACAAAACAAATTGTTAAAAACATAATTAGTTTTTAAAAACCTCCAAAAAACTTTTTTTAATGAACAACACTTATTCTCCACCCCCCAACCTAACTCCCCTCCCCCTCTTCCCCTGAACTTGTGAAACCCTACCCCCTCCTGCTAGATCCCTTCTCCCCATTATCATCATCTCGATTCTCCATCTCCAACCCCCCTGGAACCTGACACCCCTCCCCTAACTCCATCAAACCATATCCCCCTCTTGTCATCCCCCTTCTCCCTCTTGTTTTAGGCTACCTTAACCATCATAACACCCTTATCCCCCTCACTACAGGATGCCTTCAGGTTTTGATCAAGGATTTTATTCATAATTATATTCTCTAGAACCCATTAATTCTTTTTCAGTACAAAAACCAGTCAAATTAAGTCATGTTTAGACCTTTTGATTTGATAATTTTTTTATGTTGATTTAAATTCCACGATTTTTAACCAAGGTAGGTGTTTAGTTTTTGTTTATTTCAATTGTGTGCCACTAAATTTTTTATGGATGGAAAATATGATTTCATTCAAATTATACCCATATGAATTATCCAAGATAGGAGAATGTGAATAATGAAATGGTTTTAATCCTTTTCAAGGAATGTGATTTAATTTTATGTGTTTGTAAAAATTATAAGGGTTATTTTCAAAGAATTAGAATGATTTGAAAAGAAGGTCTTATTGTTAACATGAATTGAATTGATAAATTTGTATTTAAATTTTCTTGAACCATGAGTTTGAGTGTTTTAATGGGATTCAAATATTTTTTATGATATTTTTATTTTAGAAAGGGGTTTTTAACCCTATTGTGTAATATTTTAATCTTTTTTACAACTTTGGTAGACTTTATATTCAATGGTTTATGGTGTTTAATTACTTTATAATAATAATAGTGGGTTATTTATTTTTTAGTAAAGTGTTTTAACACTTATGAAATTTTTTGAATCCTCTTTAAACCAAGGTTGATTTAAAAGGTTGTTTCAAATTTATGTGTCAGTTACCAATTTATTTCCAATGGTGTTTTAAGAGAATTGATCTCAAAAGTAGACCGGGATGGTTTTTTGAAATTTTGATTGAACTTGATGTTCCATGATTGGTTTATAAGAGTCTCACATTGCATTTTATGATAAATGTGTTTTTTAAATGGTGTGAAACCCTATTTGAGCCGCATATTATTCTTGTATGAATGTGGTTTCTTGTTATCCTATAAGGTAATATTTATTATTTATTCATTAGTACATGTTTCTCAAGTTATGCCTTTTATGGGGATATTTTATTTGAGGATAACAGGATTTTTGGCATGGAGAATTTAAAATGCTTTATATTTGAGTTATTTAGTAATTTATATCTCACCTCTCCACTTAAACTATCATGGGAATCCTAGGTATATAGTAGATGAGTTGTGTGAGGGTAAACCCTAGTAAAAAAAGTATATTGACTAGGGATTGTTTACTCGCTACAATAATATGGTTAGACTGAAATGGTTCATCGGACCTTTTGCAAGAAATCATCTTTGATCAAATGGATACTTTCATTGGTTGATTTTTAAAAGTTTTCTAGGACTTTTGGGGATATTAAAGGTTTCTTAGTGCTACCCTAGGTTCCACAGATCCATTTTATGTCATTCATAAGTGGATTATAGGGATGATTCCTATGGAACTACAACACTTTTTAGGATCATTTTATGGGTTTATCTTTTTTTCTATTTCATCCCCTACTTTATATGTTACTAAATTTCACTTATGTTATTTTTGTTTATTTATCCATGATATATGAATTTACATGGTGGTGCTTTAATATATGATTCCTTTATTCTCTATATCTGGTTTACATTTAAAATATTTTAAAAATTGATTCTAGAATGGACTTTATGGAAGGAATGAGTATGTTTGATTTAAATAATCTTTCAAAATGTTTTTAATTTCCGTTGAAAGATGTCGTATTAAAAATTAAGAATATTTTTTCCAATAATTTTTTGGGATATTTTAATGTAAAATTGTATATGACTTATTTTGTAAACTCCATGTGTGTGAGGGTTCATAAAATGGAGATTTAGGTCATCATTACTAAATAATTTAAAATATGATTCCAAATATGTTTTCAAAAAATATGTTGAAATTAGAAAAATATTTTATGCTTAGTAATGTTTATTTTTAAAAGGGGTGTCTCTCAAAATAGTTTTAATGTGTGCTTTTATAATCGTGTTTTTTCAAGTGGATTTAGTTGTGTATCATTGTTTTCCATTTGAATATACTCATTTAGTTAAATCCATGAAAATTTATTTTTAACATGCTTTTGATGTGTTCATGTTTCTATTTGTAAATCCATATTAAAAATATTTAATTTTTAATTTATTTAGAACTATCATTTTTAGGATGAAATATTAAATAAACTACATAAATATTGTGAGTGGAGACCTACTGGGAAAATTTATCATGTGCCTATATTTTACAAGTCCATTTTCATATAGCTTGTTTCACAACTATTGATCTTATTAGGAAGATGTGTGGTTAGATGGTGTTTACTGGTCATAGGGTGACATATGACCATTCAAAATATTTTAATGATCATTTAGATATATTACTTCTATGAATGAACCAAATATGTGTCATTACTATATCTCGTGATTGGTTACCAAATTTTACAATTGGATCTATTTAGATCCTTCATCTCAAACATTCTAGAAACTGTTTGTAACGCCCTGACCCTAGTTACCCAGAGTCAGTGCATTATTACATAACATTGGCATGATCACAAAAGATCAAGTCTTAAAAGACGGATTAGTTCATTAGCCTTGGAAACATTAGATTCATTCATAAGTCTTGCATTACATGATAAAGTGAAAAATTACAATAACATAGTTTCCATAGTCCACACTCATATCCCATCAGACTATCTCTGCAGGTCACTCATAAAATACTTCTTCACATTCTAGAAAAAAAAACATAGAAAGGGGTGAGCTCAGATGCTCAGTAAGGATAACAATACAGCAGAAACTTTCATAAATAAGTATAAACATTTAAGGCAATGTATAACTAAAACAAAAGCCTTTTAAACTTGAACTTCAACATAATATGGAAAAAATAAAATGAAATAATTCCATTTACTTATTCACAAGGATATTTTACTTGTTGAATAATCACATGCAATATCAATAACCACATTCATAATGATGGAATGCATAATGATAGACTATCATAACCACATAGTCAAGGCCTTGTGCCAAGACTACAAATAAGATTTTTTCAAGGCCTTGTTCCAAAAAACTAGTTTGTCTCATGAGACGTACCGATGCATCGATGAGCTATAGCAGGCTCCACCCCTTACTAAGTCCAATGCATTCCCTATATGAATAGGTTTAAACATAACATAAATATTCATATTAAAACTAGCATAAAAAATGTCAATAATTTATCCATAAACCATGAATGGTATTAAAAATAACACATCCATATTTAAACATATCACAAAACCTTCAATACTATATGGAATTTTTGTATCATAATAAATCAACTTCAAATAAGCTTAAAATCCATCAAAGGATGTTGGCATAGATGAAATCAAAACTATTTGAGAGAAATATCTATTTTTTGAAATCATTTAAAAGTCACATAATTATAAAATAAAACATTTACTTTGAAAATATTCTTATAAGCTTGTAAGGTAAGCTTTGACAATTTTATAAAGGCGGAAAATTGTCGCACCCTCCGTATAAGTTAAAAAAGGACATACTTACCTAAATTTTGTCGAAAAGGTTAAAAAGGACCCTATTTGGAAAACAACAAAAAGATTGATTTATAAACATCCTACAAAAAGTAAATCAAGGGTATAAATGACTTTACCCCATAGTCTATAAAATAGTTAGAATTTTTTGAAATACCTATTTAAGAAACATGGATGTGGATGATAAAGAGGTCACAGTAGATAATATAAACAACCTCGGATAATGAATAGATTGTGAAATTAACCCTTACCTTGTTGTAATCAATCAAGTCTTATGAAAAATAGTAAATAAACACCAAATGAATCACATAATATCATGAATATAAAGATAATCATGATAATATATATATCAAATGGAAATACAAAATACACCACATGCAATAAATATGTGGTGAACAATGGAAATCTCACGGAATTAAAAGTGAGATAAGAAACACCTTACCTTGTTATTTTCCTTGGTTAAGGGTAGGTTAACCTCCTATATAATGGTGAAATAATTGTCATTAAATTAAACAAGAATCATATACATTAATATGATATCATATATGATCTTTTAACATATATTTGTTAATAATATCTTAGTATTATCATTGTTTCGGGTGTTAACAGATTCGTTTTTCTTTATATTATTTTTTATGTGAGTCATGTTTGTTATGGATAGGATGTATCTTATTCATATTCTGAATGATATCCAGTCTTTAACCATTAGTTTTAATCATCTAATGAAAATTAGTTTTGAATGGATACGATGGGAAATGAATCTCATCACGTTCGTGGAGACGGTAATCCGTACGTACGCACGAGCAAAAATATCATTCTTTTGATATTAAAATAATATATAATTGGATGGTATATCATATATACAGAATAATTATCATGTTATATTTATTATTTACATCAATTACACATCATTATTATACCCATACAAATAATAATATACTGAATAACAATTACACCACGACGTGGAGACGGTAAGCCGTACGTACGCACGTATGGTGACATGTCATTCAAAAGATGGATAGAATAATGAATTTGGTCGTACCATATTTATAATAACATTACATTATATAGAAGAAACTGAAGTTATTATTTTAGAATGTAAAGATCAAAGAAAAAGGAAGTGGAAGAAGAAAGAAACTTGAAAGAGGTGGTGAGATATTTACCTCTTCTTCAGGTTCTTCCTTTTGATTTGATCAAATGGGCTCCTTAGGTTGTCTTATTGACCAAAGTAATGCCTCTAAAATTAATGGAGGACAGTTTAAGGGTATTTGGGAATAGTTTGGCCGATACCAATGGCTTTGAAGGTGTGAATTAGAGAGAAGGGGGAGAGCCCTTTTATAAGAGAGGTGTGGGGCACCTTAGGAAAAACTAGAAATAATTTTTTATAATAAAATAATTTTCAGTTTATAATGGTTAAAAAATGGATTATTTAAAGGATAAGGTGGGGATAGGTCGAAAACCACTCATCCAATAGGTTTTATACAGGTTTGGGTCACTATAATAACTTTATCTTTTAGATTTAACTCTTATTTAAATAGTTTGACATTTACCATGTCTATTTGTATTTTTATATTATATGGTTAATAAAAATACTATATACATCCAAGAGAACCCCAAATGGTTCATTAATTATACAAATATAATTATATAAGTCTTTTTTATGAACCTTAGATTTTTAGAAATATAATATCAATCAATAATATAATATTTATTTTAAAAACTCTATTATGTCAATTTTGACACTATTTGGTATTTTGTTTTTGCTAAATTTATAACTACATTATTGATTCAAAAAAAATTCATCTAACCAACCCTAATATATAATATTAACATATAAAATTAGTTTAATTCATAAAAAGTTTCAAATTACATTTATTTGGATATTTATAATATCAATTATTTTAATATTTCATTAATTAAGTAATTACTCCATCATTATTGTGTCATAATTAAATTAAATTATTTAATGTCTAAAAAATATAAATAAAATACCATTATGTAGGAAATATTTTAAGATTTATAATGAATGTTTATAGTAGAATTTACCTTATATTTAACCTTATATTAATTTTTTTTATTAAACTTTGATTTCAACTCTTTTAACACTTCTTTAAATAAAATAATAATAACTGTCCTAATCTAATCCAAGTGGACTAAAGAGGTTCATATTTTATTCCTAAGGTTTTTTTAGGTCTAACTATAATTATCCAATAGAATTAGGACATGTGTTAGTGTAATAATAATATCATCTTTACCCTTAATTACCCTATTTACTTTTAACCTTGGTAAATAAAAGTAAAAAGTTACTATTCAAAAAAAATTATTTTCATCTTATTAAACCAAATTTTAATTATTGATATCAACCATGCCTCTAGGATTTTTGAAATTCCACTCACAGAAGCGGTAAAATTAAGTTTTATGTGAATTTGCGAATTCTCCTTGGAGGTGGGTAACAGACGGTGAAAAGTTCAATAAACTTATATATATATATATAATTATTATAAACTGACTCCAATGAATTAAATTGAACTTATATAGATATTATGTATCTATTTTGACCTGAAATAAATTTAAATAAAATAAATAATTATTTAAATAAAAATTCGGTTTTAAACTATAACTCAGTGTTTTTCACTATTCATCAAAAATTGAATGTTTACAGAAAAATACAAAAAATTAATCCTAAGTTAATTTAGAAATTCCAAATTCAAAAATGAAGTCCATTTTGAAAGATAAAATTTATTAAATTTCAAAAAGTGGGTTTTAATATTCATAATGGCTAGTTTTATTGGTTGTGGTGTGTTAGAACTCGAAGTTGCGTACAACACGCACTACTGTATTATTCAAAAATAAGCGTACTGTGGAAGCTTAGGGTGATACATTCTACCCTCCTTCAAATAATCCTGTCCTTGAAATTTATAGAATACTACCGCATGAAAAGACTCGGGTGGTTCTTCATCATAAGATTCTCAGGTTCCCACGTTGCCTCTTCCATCTTATGGTTTCTCCATAGAACTTTTACTAGACGAGTCATCCAGTTTCTCAACACTTGTTCTCTTGTATAATGTACCTTGACAGTCTCTTAACAATAAGAAAAATCAGGTTCCAGTTCTAATCCATAATAGGTGAGTACATGTGTTGGGTTAGACATGTATTTTCTCAACAGTGATACATGGAACACATCGTGGGCTTTGGAGAGACTTGGAGGAATTTCCAAACGGTAAGCTACAACCCCAATTTGTTCTAGAATTTTGAAAGGTCCGATGTACCTAGGACATAATTTACCCTTCTTACCGAAATGTATAACACCCTTCCTTGAAGATACCTTCAAGAAAACATGGTCTCCTACATGAAATTCCAAATCATTTCTTCGGTTATTGGCATCGATCTTCTGCCTACCTTGAGTTGCTTTAATGTGGGTTTGGATTACCTTCACCTTTTCCATCGTTTCCTCCACAAGTTCTGGGCTTAAGAGTTTTCTTTCACCTACATCATCCCAATAGTTTGGTGCGCGACAACTCTTTCTGTATAACGCTGCATATGGTGCCATCTGAATACTTGAATGGAAGCTATTATTATAGGAAAATTCTACCAGAGGTAAATATTGATCCCACATACCTTGAAAGTCAAGTGATCATGATCTGAAAATGTATTCTAAGGTTTGAATAGTCCGTTATGATTGTCCAGTAGTTTGGGGGTGGTAAGAAGTGCTCAAATGAAGCTTAGTATCTAGGGATTTCTGAAGAATTTTCCAGAATCTTGATGTAAAATATGGATCACGATCAGAAACAATCAATAGGGGTAATCCATGAAGTCTCACAACTTCATTAATATAGATCCTTTAAAGACGTTCAAGTGGTAAATCTTCCCTTATAGTAATAAAATGTGCTAACTTGGTAAGATGATCAACAATGACCCATATTGAATCATTCCTTCTAGGAGTCTTTGGTAGTTCCGTGACAAAGGCCATCATAATATTATCCCATTTCCACTCTGGTATAGAAATAGTTTGCATGACTCCTCCAGGCTATTTCCTTCTAGCTTTCACTTGTTGACAAACCATACATATTGACACAAAATCAGCAATCTCCCTCTTCATGTTGTCCCACAAAAAATGTTCCTTAAAATCTCTATACATTTTTGTGCTCCCAGGGTGTATAGAGAAATTGAAACTATGAGCATCATCCAATAATTCTCTTTTCAGATCAGGTATATTGGGAACACAAAGTCTCTTCCCAAATTTAAAATTCCATATTCATACACAAAGTCACTCAATCTCCCATCATTCACAGCTTTAATCTTCTTTTTAAACTCTTCATCAATGGTTTTTGAACTCTTTATCCTTTCTAGTATAGATTGTTTGTCAACCATTTGAAAATGTATTGATGTTTTGCCTTCCATGGTGATTCCCATATCCATCTTTACTAGATCCATGAAAATAGGATCCCTTTCAACTCTCATCTTGTTCAACACTCCATGATCCTTTATACTCAAAGCATATTCCACCTTATTTGACTTCCTCGGGTGGTAGTGTATCGTGAAATCCTAATCCTTGAGTAGTTCAAGCCATCTCTTTTGCCTCATATTGAGTTCTTTCTATGAGAAAATATACTTCAAAATATTGTGATCAGAATAAACCTCACATTTTTCACCACAGAGATACTATCTCCAGATATTCAAAGCAAATATTATAGCTTTTAACTAAAGATCATGAGTAGGATAGTTTTGATCATGAATTTTCAGCTGTCGTGATGCATAGTCAATAACCCTATCATTCTGTATAAGGACACAACCAAGTCCTTTTTTCGATGCATCACTATAAAAAAAGAACCCATCATTCCCTGATGATAGAGTCAATATAGGAGCATTGACTAATCTTCACTTTATTTCTTCAAAACATTCTTCACACTCTTTTGTCCAAACAATTTTAACCCATTTACGTGTGAACTTTGTTAATGGGTTACACAACCGGGAAAAATTCTATATGAAACATCAATAATAACCTGCTAAACCAATAAAACTGCATAACTAGGTTATACTTATCGATGCTGGTCATTCTTGGATTGCCTTGGTCTTTGAAGGATCAATGGAAATTCCATCCTTAGAGACAATATGGACATGAAAAGAAATCTCCTAAAGCAAAAATTCACACTTGCTAAACTTCCCATATAATTCATGTCTTCTAAGAGTCTTTAAGATAATGCACAAGTAATTTTCATGATATTTTTAGATTTTGGAGTATACCAAGATATCATAAATAAATACCACTACAAAATCACCGAGATATTCCTTGAAAACTCTGTTCATTAGATCCATGAAGATAGAGGGTGCATTAGTCAATCCAAAAGGCATTATTGTAAACTCGTAATGTCCGTACCTGGTTCGAAATGATATCTTCAGAATGTCTTCCTTATTCACACACAACTGATGGTATCCAGATCGAAGGTCAATATATGAAAAGTATTGAGCTCCATGCAGTTTTTCAAATAAACCATCAATGCGAGGTAGGGGATACTTGTTCTTTATTGTTATAGCATTAATTTCCGTGTTGTCGATACATAACCTCATAGATCCATCTTTCTTCTAAACAAAAAGGATAGGGGCTCCCCATAGAGAAACAATAGGGTGAATAAATCCCTTATTACTCAATTCCTCTAGTTGTTTCTTTAGTTCCACTAATTCCACATAGGCCATTCTATAAGGGGTCTTCAATATGGGCCTTGAACCAGGAATTAAGTCAATGGAAAACTCAATTTATCGTTATGGAGGATGTTTAGGTAAATCTTCTGGAAACACATCAACATATTCTTTCACAATAGGTACATCCTCTATTTAAACATTCCTTTCCTCACCCATAGTTATTTCATTCTCTTCCTCCCTAATAATTGAATTTAGTTGAGCTATTGGGGGTGGATCTTGATAAGAATTAGGTGGTGACGATTTTGCTCTAAAGATAAGGTGTTCTTTATCATCATCATCAAAAATCGTAACCTCATTCTTCTTATAATAAATATTCTCATCATGGTCTGAAACCCAATACATACTGAGGATTATATCAAATTCAATCATGGGGATGATGATGAGATCATAAGATAAAGAACATTTATTTGCTGTAATGGGAACAGATTCACAAAACTTTGTTGCAATGATAATTCCCTTAGGAGTTTTAACAGAAAACTCCCTTGTTAAATAAAATTGGAAATATCTAATTTTCTTAGCACACTAGGAAGATATAAAACAATACGATGATCCAGAATCAAATAAATCATTTTCTAAAATTGAGGAAACCATTAAATTACCTACCACCACGTCTTTCAAAGCATCTACCTCAAAAGTAGTGATAGCATAAGCTTGGCCTTGATCCCTTGGCCTTTTCTGAGGTATGTTCCCCTAATGCTTAGGAAATTCATTTGCATAATGTCCCATATCCTTGAAATTGTAGCATTGAACATCCATAGCTTCTTTCTTCCCCTTGAAATCACAAGCTTGGTGGCCTTTTTCACCACACTTGTAACAGACTCCCATTCCCTTCAAGAAAGTACCAGGGTGTTTCTTCCCACATTTATTGCAGGATGGATATTAAACATTCCCCTTCTTCCCCTTATTTACATTTCTATAGTGATCAGAAGAACTCTTCTTCTCTTGCTTTCCCTTGAAGTTGTAAGACTTAGAGAATTCTTTTTCTGTCTTGATAGAACATGAGACAATATCTTCATACGATGAGAAGGATTGTGAGACTAATGCTCGATAGAGAAATGGTTTTAACCCATCAAATAAATGATCAATATTACTTCTTAGGTTACTTATATAATCTGTATCATGCCTCACTAAACTTGTAATGTTAGCTTCATACTTTGCGACATTCTCATCCTCCTTTTTCCTAAGACCAAGAAATTTCCTTTCCATATCTGCTCGATAGTCACAAAGAAAGTATTTTTCTAAGAAAAGATCTTCAAAATACCTCCGTTATATATTTGATACTTCATCATATTCCTTTTTGTTTTGAATCAACGACCACCATTGATCAACATCTCTAGTGAGGCTGTAAACTACCATGATAACTTTTTCCCTTTCACTACTCCCCAAGGAATGGAATATTTTCTCTAAGGAATTTATCCATTTCTCAACTAATAATGGATTTTTACTCCCATTGAATGTTTATGGTTGTTGCCTCATGACATGATCTAACATTGATCCTCCATTCTATGGACCAGGGTTCTCCATAAGGGTAAGGTTATTATTCATAACCCGAGTGAGTTGTCCCAGTATGGTGATAAGCTGATTAGCACCAGTTGTATCACCAGCTCCACTATAATTATCTTGAGCAGGATGGAAATCCCTACATGGAGTGCATGCATTGATATGGTTTCCATTACTTTCACTAAGTGCCATTTCTAAACAATTTCATAAACTAGATTAGTTTATGAATCGAAATACATAATTCCAAACTTGTAAAACACATAACATGAATTGAACAGTTTATGGATATAATACATACACTACTGGAAAAATAACCTTTACCAACGGTTTGGAACTGTTCGTATAGGCCTCCAAACCGTTGGTATAGCCTATACCAACGGTTTGGAGAACCGTAGCCAAGTAAGCCGTTGGGATAGGTCTATACCAACAGTTTTCCAAAAACCGTTGGTATAGACCTATACCAACGGTTTTGGAAACCATTGGTATAGGTAATATGAAATCTATATCAATGGTAATGGAACCGTTGGTATATAAATTCCAAAAATAAAACACCCAGTGGGATTTGATCCCAGGACCTCTAGTTTATAACTCAAAGACTTAACCACTAACATAACATGACTTTTGTTTACATAATTCCATAAAATTATATATGTATTGTTCTAATTATTTTAAATTTTGATATATATAATGTTCTCCGTAGGATGATTCCAAAAAAAAACACTAGACCTTTCCCAACGGTTCTGAAAACCGTTGGGAAAAGTCTAGTGGTTTTTTTCAAAGTTTGGCCGAAGGTTGAATTGTGGAGGCCCTTTGCCAACGGTTTTGGCAAACCGTTGGGATAGGGTACCCTTTCCCAACGGTTTTCCAAAACCGTTGGAAAAGGGCCTCCACAATTCAACCTTTCCCAACGGTTTGGCCAAACCATTTGGAAAGGGTACCTATACCAACGGTTTGACAAACCGTTGGTATAGAAGCGTTGGGAAAAATCATTTTTCCAGTAGTGATAATCATAAAAAAATGTTTTATTCGAGGAAGTATATACTCATAAACCCTTCATAATGGTTTGTAAAGAAAATGAAAATTATCCTAAGCATATCCCCTGGGAGTGTTGTAACCAAGAGTGCAACAAGGCTCATTATCGTTCACCTGTTCCCGTTCGAGTCTAGCTCAAAGTGGTGTTTTTGGGTTTTAACCCTAGGTACATCTGTGCTAGAGCCGCCTCTACCTTCTCATATCCAAACATGGATGTATTGCTTGGAAAACTCACAAAATCTCTATAATACCAAAATTCTAGGAAGTTTTTCTATACTAATCCTCAAAGTCTATCTTAGGGTAATGTGCTCTAATCAGAGTTTATCTAAATCTTGATTCCAAGGTTTGTACTAAACTTCCTCTGATACCAACTATAATGCCCTGACCCATTTACCCAGAGTCGGTGCATTATTACATAACATTGGCATGATCACAAAAGATCAAGTCTCAAAAGACCGATTAGTTTAGTAGCCTTGGAAACACTAGATACATTCATAAGTCTTACATTACATGATAAAGTGAAAAACTAAATCAACATAGTCTCCATAGTCCACACTCATATCCCCTCAGACTATCCCTGTAGGTCAGTAATAAAATACTTCTTCACATCCTGGGAAAAATAAAACATAGAAAGGGGTGAGCTCAGATGCTCAGTAAGGATAACAATATAGTGGAAATATTCATAAATAAGCATAAACATTTAAGGCAACGTATAACTAAAATAAAATCCTTTTAAACTTGAACTTTAGCATAATATTGAAAAAATAAAATGAAATAATTCCATTTACTTATTCACATGGATATTCTACTAATCGAATAATCATATACAATATCAATAACCACTTTCATAATGATGGAATACATAATGCTAGAATATCATAACCACATAGTCATGTTCTTATGCCAAGACCACGAATAAGATTTTGTCAAGGCCTTGTTCCAAGAAACTAGTTTGTCTCATGACACCTGCCGATGCATCAAGGAGCTATAGAGGGCTCCACCCGCCACTTACTAAGTCCAATGCATTCCTCATATGAACAAGTTTAAACATAACATAAACATTCATATTAAAAATATCATACGAAATGTCAATAATTTATCCATAAACCATGAATGGTATAGACATAACACATCCACAGTCAAACATATCAAAAAACCTTCAATACTATATGGAAGTTTTGTATCATAATAAATCAACTTCAAATAAGCTTAAAATCCATCAAAGGATGTTTACATAGATGAAATCATAACTATTTGAGAGAAATATATCTTTTTGAAATCATTTAAAAGTCACATAATTATAAAATAAAACATTTAATTTGAAAATACTCTTATAAGCTTATTAGGGAAGCTTCGATAATTTTATTACGGCGGAAAATAGCCACACCCACCGTATAAGTTATAAAAAGACATTATTACATTAATTTTGTCAAAAAGGTTAAAAAGGACCCTGTTTGAAAAATGACCGAAATATTCCTTTATAAAAATCTTATAAAAATTCAAACAAGGGTATAAATGACTTTAAACCATAGTCTATAAAATAGTAAGAATGTTTTGAAATACCTTTTTAAGAAACATGGATGTGGATGATAAAGAGGCCCCAGTAGATAATATAAACAACCTCAGATAATGAAGAGATTGTGAAATTAACCCTTACCTCGTTGTAATCAATCAAGTCATATGAAAAATAGTAAATAAACACCAAATGATTCACAAAATATCATTAAAATAATGAGAATCATGATAATATATATATCAATTGGCAGTACAAAATACACCACAAGCAATAAATATGTCGTGACCAAAGGAAATCTCACGGAATTAAAAGTGAGATAAGAAACCCCTTACCTTGTACTTTTACTTGGTCGAGGGTATGTTAAATTTTTTTATAATGGTGAAATAATTGTTATTAAATATACAATAATCATATACATTAATATGATATCATATATGATCTTTTCACATTTCTTTGTTAATAATATCTTAGTATTATCGTTGTTTCAGGTGTTAACAGATTCGTTTTTGTTTATATTATTTTTTATTTGAGTCATGTTTGTTATGGATGGGATGTATATTATTCATATCTGGAATTATATCAAGTCTTTAAACATTATTTTTAATCATATAATGAAAATTATTCTTGAATGGATACGATGAGGAATGAATCTCATCACGTTCATGAAGACAATAATCCGTATGTACGCACGAGCGAAAATATCATTCTTTTGATATTAAAATAATATATAATTGGAAGTTATATCATATATAAAGAATAATTATCATGTTATATTTATTATTTACATCAATTACACATCATTATTATACCCATCCAAATAATAATGTATTGAATAACAATTACATCACGATATGGAGAAGGTAAGCCGTACGTATGCACCTATGGTGACATGTCATTCAAAGGATGGGTAGAATAATGAATTTGGTTGTACCATAAATATAATAACATCATAGTATATATAATATACTAGAGTTATTATTTTAGTATGGAAACAACAAAGAAAAAGTAAGTGGAAGAAGAAAGGAACTTGAAAGAGGTGGTGAGATATTTACCTCTTATTCGGGTTCTTCCTTTTGATTTGATCAAAAGGACTCCATAGGTTGGATTTCTGAAAAAAGAAAGGCCTCTAGGACGAAGGTAGGACAGTTGAGAGGGTATTTTGGTAGAGGTTGGCTGATCCAAATGGCTTTGAAGGTGTGAATTAGAGAGAAGGGCGAGTGCCCTTCTATAAGAGGGGTGAGGGTCACCTTAGGAAGAGCTAGAAATATTATTTTATAATAAAATCATTTTCGGTTTCTAATGGATAAAAAATGGATTATTTAAAGTCTAAGGTGGGTATGGGTCTAAAACCACACATCCAATATGTTTTAGACAGGTTTGGGTCACTATATTATCTTTATCTTTTAGATTTAACTCTTAGTTAAATAGGTTTACATTTACCATGTCTCTTTGTATTTTTATATTATATGGTTAATAAAATTACTATATACTTCCAAGAGAACCCCAAATGGTTCATTAATGATACACCTATCATTATATAAGTCTTTTGGCCGAACCTTAGATTTTTAGGAATAATACATCAATAAATAATATAATATTTGTTCTAAAAACTATTTTATGTCAATTTTGACACTATTTGGTATTTTGTTTTTGCTAAATTTATATCAACATTATTGCTTCGAAAAAATTCATCTAACCAACCCTAATATGTCATATTAACCTATAAAATTAGTGTAATTTATAAAAAGTCTCAAATTACATTTATTTGGATATTTATAATATCAATTATTTTAATATTTCCTTAATTAGGTAATTACTGCATCATCATTGTGTCATAAGTAAATTAAATTATCTAATGTCTAAAAAATATAAATAAATTACCATTATTTAATAAATTTTTTTATATTTCTAATGAACATTTATAGTCGAATTTAACTTATGTGTAACCCTATATTAAAAATGTTTTAGTTATTAAACATTGATTTTAACTCTGTTAACTCTTTTTTTAAATAAAATAATAATAAGTGTCCTAATCTAATCCAAGTGGACCAAAGAGGTTCATAATTTATTCCTAAGTTTGTTTTTGGTCGAACTATAGTTATCCAATAGAATTAGGACATGTGTTAGGGTAATAATAATATCATCTTTACCCTTAATTACCCTATTTACTTTTAACCGTGGTAAATAAAAGTAAAAAGTTACTATTCACCAAACATTATTTTCATCTTATTGAACCAAATTTACTTACTGATATCAACCGTCTCTCTCAGATTTTTGAAATTCCACACATAGAAGTGGAAAAAGTAAGTTTTATGTGAATTTGCAATTTTTTTCAGGAGGTGGGTAAAAGACGGTGAAAAGTTCAATAAAATTTTATATATCTAAAATTATTATAAACTGACTCCAATGAATTACATTGAACTCATATAGGTATTATGTATCTATTTTGACCTAAAATAAATTTAAATAAAATAAATAATTATTCAAATAAAAATTCGGTTTTAAACTATAACTCAGTGTTTTTCACTATTCATCAAAAATTGAAAGTTTCCAAAAAATACAAAATATTCACCCTAAGCTTATTTCGATATTATAAATCTAAAAATAAAGTCCATTTTGAATGATAAAATTTATAAAATTTCAAAAAGTGGGTATTATTATTCATAACGACTAGTTTGATTGGTTGTGATGTGTTAGAACTCAAAGTTGCGTACAACACGCACTACTGTATTATTCAAAGAGAAGCATACCGTGGAAGCTTGGGGAGTTACACTATTTACTTTAACTCTTTTATTGAATCCATATTCAAATATACTGGTTTTATATCATCTTTTTTCTAGATATATATGACACGACATACTGAAATATTCTCTTTTGGAATGTAGTGGATATGTTAGGTAATTTTAAAACCAATCTACATTGTTTGATATATACTATCATTAAATAATGAAAAATAGAATGTGACATACATAAATAGATTCTCACTTATCTATGCTAATAATACCATCCATGATTTATTTCATTTTTTACTTTGATATTTTTAGTACATATATGACTCTTCTTATAACTACTTTGGCTGTTATTTTTTTCACTTCTATTTATCTCTTTTCCTAAATAGTAATACTTATGTGTTTTAATTTTTTTAATAATGTGTAGGCTCATTGTGATATGGATAAAATATGGATCACATTACTAAGGAACACACCTCAATATGCTAAGGTTTTGGTTGAGTTTTTATATTTTAAAATTTCCAACCAATCCATTGATGGGAGAATAAGATGTCCATGTAATAAATAAAAATTTAGAAGATAGTTGAAGATAGATGATGTTTATGAACACTTGATATTGAATAAATTCCCTAGTCAATATTTGTGTTGGATTTGGAATGGAGAATTGAACATTACAGAATGTTTGAGCACTCGTGTTAATCGATAGAATGAGCTTCTAACTTTATCAACAATGGAAAATAAAATTAAAAAACTTATAAACGATGAATTCGGTATTACAAGACACCAACATCAACATAAAAAATAAATCAGAACAAACAGTTGAGGGAAATACAAATAAAAACTTTAAAAGTGATGTTTTTGAGACTATAGGACAACCGGATCAAGATTTAACATATCATTGTATCATTCTCTTGATTATGTGGAGACTAATGTTAGAGAAAACTTCACTGAGCAGAAAAATTCGTTTCATGGTTTAGTTAAATATGGAAATCAAGAGTTCTATAGTGGATGTTTGAAATATTTAAAACATTATTTTCTGATGAAGTTGTATCATATCAAATGCATTTGTGGAATTAAAAATTAGGAATTCTCTTTGATATTGGAATTGTTGTGTGATGCATTTCCAGATGCAAAGATCCCTCATTCTTTTTATGATATGGAAAAAGTTGTTAACAAGCTTGGTTTGAATTATACAAAAATACATGCATGTCCCAGTGACTGTATGATTTAATGAGGAGAGGATTCAAGCATACAAGATTACCATGATGGAAATAAATGGGTGATTTGGTAAGTCTGAATCAATAAAATAACATGAAGAAGAAGAAAAGGAGTAAACCTACAATGGGTTTTTGTTACATTCCTTTAAAGTCTCGATTGCAAATTTTATTCATGTCATTGAAAAATATTGAACAGATGATGTGTCATTATATAGATAATAATAATGATGGGTTAAAATGATATCCAAGAGATTCAAAATTATGGAAGATATTTGATTCATTACATCCAGATTTCTGATCTATTCCTAGGAATGTTTTATTGGGATTGGCATTCAATGGATTCAACCCATTTGGAACTTTGAGCACCAGAAATAACATTTCTTGGATGGTTTTGATCCCTTATAATATACATCCATTGATGTGTATGGAACAAATGAATTTTATCAATTTATGATTATTCCTATAAATAAATAACTAGAAATGATATTGATGTATACTTATAGCCTTTAATATACATATGATGTAACTTCTAGAACAATGTTCAAAATGAAATATTTTTTAATGTGGACCATTAGTGACTTCCCTGGACATGAGAATTTAGCTGGTTGGAACACTTACATAAGTTTGGATCGTTATGTATGTAACATTTATTTTAAGACAAAATGACTACCTTACAGTAGAAAATGGTTCTTCTAATGTAATCAATGATTTATTAATGCATCTCATAGATTTTGGTTTAACATGTCAAAATTAAATGGCTCTATTTATTATATACAACCTCCAATGTTTTCAATCAGTTCTAAAATATTGACACAACTTCGAAATGTTGAAACAATTTTTGGGAAGGTGAATCATTTTAATGATAGAGGGAAATGAGTTTGATGTGCATCGTCAAGTGAAAGTGGGACACAACAATGGAAGAAAAAAAGTAAAATCTTCAAAAAATCATATTGGGAATTTAATTTTTCTACTCATAATCATGATGTTAATCATATTGGACAGAATTTTTGTGACAATATGATCTTCACATTTCTCAATGGGCAAGGAAAATCTAAGGATCAACTCGATACTTGGAAAGACTTATAAGAGATGAAGCTAAAGTGTGATCTCTGGCCAGATGAGAATAGAAAGTATGCTCTAGAAATTTTTTAAATGAAAAATAGGGATAAATACATATTCCATTTAATTTTTAAACATGTAAAGGTATCTTATGGGTATTCATGTAAAATTTTAAGGTGTTATAACTTTAAGTATGATAGATTATATGGATTGAAAAGACATGGTTCACAAATTTTCTTACAATAGTTACTACCACTAGAATTTCATATATTATTACCTGCAAAGGTTACTACTGTTGTACTCGATTTTTTCACATTTTTTAGAAAAAAACATGTGATAAAACTCTAAAACCATTTCACATTAACAACCATAAGGAGGGATTTGTGTTGAAACTTTTTTCAATGGATATGATCTTTTCTTCTTCCATTTTTACTATAATGATGCAATTAACTATGCATTTGGTTGGGGAAGCTAAATTAGGAGGCCCCGTACATTATTGATGGAAGTATCCAATTGAGAGGTACTTTATTTATATGTTTTTTATTTTAGTAAACAATTCATTGATCTTCATTAAATACCAATTATGCACTTGTAATTTTATTTCACAGATATCTAGGGCATTTAAAATCATATGTGAAAAATAAGGATCAACTTGATGGATCTACTTATGAAGACTATTTGGAAGAGGAGTGTATTACCTTTTTTTCTAGATACATGGATGATATTAAGACAATATTCAATCGAGTTAGACATGTTGATGACACATCGACGCATTCTCAACTACATGGGAAATCAAAAATCATTCATGTTATTAGCCGATCAGTTGGTAGGTGCTCAAATGTTAAACTAATAGATATGGAATTATCAGAGGCACATAGATATGTTCTTCTCAATAGTGAGATTTTAGATACATTTATTGAAGATTTGAGGATACAAACAAAGAGAATAATGAGTGGATGAACATGAATTCAGTAATATGGTACAAAATATATAAATAAAGAGCTTGTGGAATGGTTTTCATGACGTGTAAGTTCATAAATATATCAATAAAAACTGATATTTGGTTGAAATTTATATTTTTTAAATATAATAACATCTATTAATTATTTTATATCATGAATATGGATACACGATCTTAGTTTTTATAATATTTGAATTTTCTTGCTTTGAGATCCTCTAAAATAGGATAGAAAGTTTGACGATTACAGTGTGAACGGATTTAAATTTCATACATTTGATCCGAAAGAGGGTCTGAAAACATATAATATTGGTATATTTAAGTTTTCTAATGGGTAATAAAATGTAATGTTTAAAGATATTATCGAATTAAACTACCATGGGAATTTTTTAGTTCTTCTGTTCAAATGAAGTTGGGTCGATATTATACGGGATGTTAAAAGAGATTCCTTACAATTAACTTCTGTAAAATTATCTCCCTCGATGGATGTTCATAACTCTGAATTACATGATCTGTATATCTTATAATCGTAAAACAAATGGTATGTTATATGGAATATGTTTTGGATGAATGGAAGAGTGTAGTTGCTACCATAAAACAAAGAGGCTTGTATGATATTAGTGATGAAGTGGAATATTTGACCTCTGACACTTAATACCATAAATATCATGAAGTGAACTTATTTTTCCATCATAATATTGAAAATATTAGTCTTTCAAGAGTTGATTATGTATATGATATAATGATGGAGAAGGAAAATGACAAGATTGAAGAAGAAAATGATTCAATGTGCAGTCATCCATTCACTTATCAACCAATTATTTCATTTTTGTTGTCATTCATTATAATAGTTTTGTATTTTTTTTATTACTGTACATCATTTATCATTTTTGTTTTTTTCTACTTTAATTTTTTGAAATATATGTTTTTATGTTAATTTTATTTTATTAAATGATAGGAATTCCAAGGAGGAAGCATTATAATGATGTCAGTTGACTCTCAGTAGATGCTACCTCGACCATACTGATAGATTATGATCCATCAGTCTCCCTCCCAATGACATCTGAGGCACCATCTCTTTTCCTCTACATCATCGCTTACACCTTCTGTTATGGTCCCACCAGCAACCAAGCTGATGCCTCCCCATTCAGGAACCTCAGCAGTGACAGAGCAAGCTTCCACTCCTGGTTCTTCATGGGGATATTAGAGGGTGAATTTTATAGGTAAATTTTTTAATATGAATAAATTTATTACACCTTTTTATACTACTAAATTTCTTTTTTATAGAGGAGGATGGGGAGAAATGTCAAGCCGACTCTCGCGCTATCATGGCGATTAGGGTTTTAGCGGAAGCGACGTGATATGGCGGCCGAATTTATACTACCTGGGAGATTCAACTCCCACGCACACGCATCAGGAATGGATGGAGTTGACCCTAGAAAGCCAGGCATACCTGAGGCCAGTGAAGCTAGTAGGTCTTTTTCCCAGTTCAAAAGTTCGTTCGCAGGCATTCGCAAAAGGGGATCTGTGGCTCATGTCAAGGAAGACTCCACTGCGGTTGCGGAGCATATGCATTTGGGAGAGCACTCTATAATTGGTAGATTGATTCTTCCGAAGGGAAGTATTCCCTGGAAAATGGACAATCTTCAGAAATGACTTGCCGATGCCCGGGGTTTTGACTCTTGGCAGTGCGTTTCTCTTGGAAAAGGATATTACCACCTGATTTCCCTTCTGTAGATCTCAAACTCAAAGCCTAGAGCTACGACTCAATCTCATTTAGGCCAGGCGCTTTCCACATCCGGGAATGGGACAATAGTTTCAACCCTTATGAATTAGGTAACACCTCATCTCAGGTATGGATCAAAAATTTTGGTCTTAATTGGATTTTATAGCATCCGAAAATTCTTTACGATATTTAACTTTCCATTGGAGTTCCTATTAGAATGGATAGAGAAACAGAAATGGCTAGATTCAGTCACTATGCTAGATGCCTCATTGAGATTGATCATTGTTCAACACTTGTTGATAGGGTTTATTTATCCATGGATGATGAATAATTAGAGCTGAGAATTGAGTTTGAAAGGGTACCTAAATTCTGCCAAAGCTGTAAGGTTTTAGGTCATGATGCTACAACATGTAGGAAGGCTATAGTGTGCAGCATATGCTCCCTTAGAGGACATGACTCCAAGTAATGTGGAAAGGTTGAGAGGGTGAAACCTAGCTCTGTTAATTTGGATCAACAGAGAAAAGATTTTTTGACTACTGTTTCTAACAGTAAGGATGTCCAAAGACCTGAAGTTACAAACTCTTTGAATTTTAATAGGACCTGTAATCAAACTAAGAAATCCTGGGTTGAGATTGTGGAGGAGGGAGATCCCTCTTCATCCTTTCAAGCTAGAGAGGAGGATGTGATAGCAAATAAGATAGCTATGGCTTTGAAATCTCCTTCTCGCACTTATGTTTGTTCTGAAAATTTGGTTACAGTGCAGACTACCTTTGATATGGTTGACACTCCTATGGGATCACAAGGGAACTTGCATCAGGATTTCCAACTTGGGTCTGATTCTGGACAAAAACAGAATGTAGCACTGGCTACATCTCAGATTATGATGCCTTCATCTGATCCATCTAAAGTAACTAGCAAAGATACTTATAACAAAAAGAAATCAAAGATGGACTGTGTTCTTGATGTTGAAAGGCTTCAGAATGCAGGATGCTCAGAGCCCCAAGCTGAGGAAGGTCCAGCCAAACATAACTCTAATTTGGTTACTTCGGTGAAAAAAATTCATAGTGTGCAGTGCAGTGATGTTGATCACACTCTAACTCCTTCAAAATATGTTAATTTTTCTTCTAATGTTAATCTTGTTTCTCCTGTTCTAGGGGATTTGGATCCATAAGCAGGGGCTGGAACCATGCCTCCTTTGGGGGGAGTTTATTATGAATCTCATATTTCCAATATGCAGGTGCCTGATACAGTAGGGACTGAAGATGACAAAAAAGAAATAGCGGATTTCAATTGGTAACAAGCAAGAACAAGAAGCCAGAGGAAAAAGGAAAGAAAGGAAGAAATGAAGAAGAAGGAAGACGATCAAACTGCCAGCTCTGATGAAGATATTGAAACATTATTGCAGCAAGCTCAGGAGATTTCAGACTGCTGCTCCAGAGGAAGAGGTCGGGGGGGGGGGGGGGGTATCAACGCCAAACTGTGGAATGAACTGAGAGAATAAGAACACAAAATTGCAGATAAGGTGAGGAAAAAGATTGGTTCCCAAGGAAGGGGACATTAATGTATTTTTTTGAACTATTTTCATGTGTTTCTCTCCTTGAATCTCTTTTATAAATAAATTTGCGGGGCTTGGACCCCTCAACTTTAAAAAAAACTGTCTTTTTTATAAAATATGGAAATAATGATTCTATGAAGAAAAATATGAAATGTTCAAATTTCTAGAATCTGAATGGACTAAAGGTATTTGTATCATTTTAATGTTATGGGATCCCAAGAGATGATTATTTGGGATTATTTGGATATATTCTAGGCCATCTAGTACTGTAGCTTGTTACCCTTCTGATTATGTATGATGATTGGAGGAATATTCCTTCATCATCAAAAAATGATGTTTTTGATTCACAGATAAAGGTAATTATAATAAATTATGGTGTAATTGAACACTATTATGTTATTGAATTCTAATATTTTCGAAATTAATCTCTTTGTACAAATGCTTTTACACATTCATGTTTCTGATCTTATAGCATGAAAGTGACATTGAAAAATTTAGGCAATAAATGGAATGATTTTAAATGGATATTATGGAACAAATTCAATGATACATTGTTGAGAATAGATAAAATCTATGACAAGATACCCAATGGTGTACCTAGAGAAAAATGTAATGTTTTTGTTGACATCCATCATTATGACAATCACATGTTATTTAAATATATAATATAATATTAATCTCATTTTACATTTATAAATTCATATGAAAAAGGATATGAAATTGTAGAAACTACTATTAAATTTTATTTTATTTATATCAAGATGTTTAAAGGAAGAATTCAGCGAGTCAGTCTTGGAAAAAATCCCTCACATAGTGGAGTTAAAGAGTTTTTCTAGAAGTCGATCGACTCTAGTAAAAATTTCATTAGTTTAAATATTTATAAGCCAATATTATTTTTTCTGTATATTAAAATTTTTATATATCATTGTTTAATGCATTCGCAGAATTTACAGAACAAAGCCACCCAAAAAATGTGGTTGGATGTTCATGAAAAATCTGATATGAGTAATTTTAATGAACCTGCCAAAGAATTTGGGGCATGAATTAATTTTTCCTTATAATAACTTATTATCAGTTTTCACTATGTTAATGTACATTTCTTAAAATATTAATGATATTTTATTTATAGGTAAAAATTAATGATATATGGGATTTAAATCCCTCACAGTTCTACTCAATCTCCCTGGATAACCTAGTTAGTAATGTTCATAGGAAGGAGCATACTCATCAAGTGTGCGGGACAAGTTAGGCACTATTACCATCCAAGGTCTTTGGATAGAAATTAGGGATTTAAGCTTCTTCTACTCCTGGTTTTAGTCACTCCCTAACCTGAGATTCTCAAAGACTATTTTTTTTCTATTAAAAGCACACATTAGAAATAGGGGGCTCAAAAATCTTCTTTGTAGAATGTGTTGGTCGATTTATATCAGAAGATGACTAGATCTTTCCCCGATGATATTTCATCGATGACAGGTGGTTAGAAGGAAAATCAAACAGCCTCAAAATAATTTAGTTCACAAAATATTATGGGTTTTATGTTTAAATATAAATATTAAAAATGTTTTAATTTTCAATATATTTTTCTTACAGTTTTCAGTATCAGGAAGTAGATATGGAGATAGAGAGGGTGATGAGAAGAGTTCATCATCGGGTAGTGATCAATTATAGTTTTTATGACTTGGACTAATATGGAAAGAGAGGGTTTTTTTTGTGTATCTTTTATAGAACACAGTATTCACATGACATTGTAATTACGTCCATGATGGAAGAGACTAAAACCATTTACAGTTCATTTAAATTAATATACTTGATTATATATGATTACATTCCTTCATTCATGTTTCAAGGGACTTTGTAGATGAATATTGTTTCTAAAAAATATAGTGAAATATATAGGATTGTTTATTGTTCTTATGATAAAAGACACACATGGTCTCCATGTATGTGCATTTTTATTATTTCAGGGTAGTTCTGGGGCTGCCGAATCTACAGTTGGATTTTTTTTGTTCATCATCATATATGGGTGGTTTTAGCTAATGCTATATATAGAAAAAAAATTAAAGGCAGTTTAAACTACTGATATATGATGGTGGTATTTTATCAGTGTTTGTTAAAACCACCACTAAATATGATAAACTATTATTTAGAGGTAGTTTTTTTTTCATTTTAGCTGTAGTTTTTCAGAAAAAACCCCATTGGGATTAAGTAGCGCTCTTAACAGCCACTAAATCCACATCCATTTTTAATAGAAAACTAACATTAAAATGAAAATAACCACAACTAAATATTATTTCTATTACACTAACCAAAAACCTCCACTAACCGAAAGGAGCCACTGCAGATTGGATGTCAAATCCAACATTAGTAGTGATTTTATGAAACCATTAAAGAACCATTTTTCGGTGGTTCCATATCAAAAAAAAAACATCCACAACTTAGATATTCTCTTGTAGTGTTGTGTTTTTTCCACCATTATAGTTTTGAAAAAAAATTAAAATGACACCAAGTGACTCAGTCATGAGTTGAGGATCAGACTAATGAGTTGCTGATTGGTTCCTCCATGTTGGTATGATGTTGTTTACAGAGTTTCCTAATGTTTCATTTTCTACAGTGTTTCCTAAGTTTCCCTATGATTCTATAGTGGTTTATGTATAGTTAAATATGGTGTATCCCTTGAGGAGTATCTAGTTTGTGATTTGAGACTGTGGAGAGAATTCATTTTGGGAAAATATCATACCATTGATTTTAATTCTTTGATAGCATTTTAGGATTCAATAAGAAACAAGGAAAAGGGGAATGGATAAGCGGGCCTAGTGTTTTTATCTCCTAGTTTTAGATTCCCAGAGATGCTTGGGAATACAGTTTGAGGATGAACAATTATAAGATAGGTAGGTTGTATGATTTTGTAATTCATGAAGGTATGTCCTTGTTTAAATTTTGGATTAAATATCTTATATGGATTAATTAATTCTTTATTTGGAGTTTGAGAGTACTTGAGGGTTTTATGAGGGTTTGGAACAAGAAATGAATGAAAAATAATCCAAACTATGCTAGGATCATGGTTGGGTCATGACAGGTGCATGGTTAAGTAAACCTTGTGAGGCCAGAACAACTTTGGATAGTGGTATCTCGCATGGTTGAAGCAAGATTTGTAAATCGTGTAGTGTTTCTAAGGTGACATTGTAGCATTATAAAAATTCTTAATTCATGGTTTTCACATGGTATGTCAAACTCTGTGGCCTACCCTGGTAACCATTTCACCCTTCTTCCCTTGGAAAATGTCTTGCACATGGTTTGTAAATGGTTTGTAAAATCGTTTGAGTAAACTGTATGGACAAGTAAAGTTGGGAAAATTTACAAAAATTACCATTATGGGGTTTCTATGTTCCACATGATTTGTTCCTCATTTATCTTCCTCTCAACCCTAAGGAAGAACCAAATTTACTAAGGCTCCCCAATGTTGGTTTAATTTTTATTATTGACCTTTTGGAGTACTATTGGATGCAGATCAAAGATCCAAGTTAGTCTAATCCCTCTCATATCTCTATTTTCTATATTTGGGATTGTATCTTGGGATATCTTCTTCCTATTCTCAAGAACCCTACTTTTTTCTATGAAATGACGGTTGGCGATTCAATGGTTTTTTGAATCTGGTTCTAAGGAAATGATCAAAAGTGCATTCATCATCAGATTCGAGGTTGGTTGTCTACAAGTTATATCCCACAGTTTAATTGGATTAGAATATATGAGTAAGTGATATTCCTTGCCTTTTTTTTGTTTTTTGAATTCACTTATGGAATTTGGTGATATGATCATCTAAATAATGATTTAAAACAATCATGATCCCCATGGGATACATCAAGGATGATTTGACCAATTTGGGGCAACCCATGGGGGAGAATCCACAATCCCGAACCTATGAATTGATAATGTTAATGGTGTAATTGACACGTAATAACATAGAGACCTTGTCTAACATTATAAAATGGTTAGTTGAGTTGAATATGGAATATTTATAGTTGTTCCTAGGTTTTATGGTGGTTTAAGGGGTTGTTTGTAATGTCATAGTAATGGTTAATTGAGTTAAATGAGATTGTGTAAAAGGGGACATGAATTATGTAATGTTTCCAAAAAGAATTAATATAAATGAAATTATGAGTGTTTTAAATTGGAAAAGGATTTCCAATTGAAGATCGTGTAAATAGGTTGCCTTAGGTAATTGATGAATATGTTTAATGGGTTAGTACATAGGAATAATGGGGTATACATAATGGGCTGAATATAATAATGTGGTTTTGTTATGCTATGTAATAATTGTACCTGAAATGAATAAGTGGGATAATTCTTGTAAAATGATAAATTGGGAAAAATGGATTTCAATTCTAATTAGAAAATGTGTTGATGGGTTGTGACTTAGTATTAATTCCCATGTTGATGGTTATGGGATGTGATTTTTATTTTACGTGGTTGTGTTTGATTGTGATATGGTATGTGTATAGTTAATGGATAAATTAGCATGTACACATGGATCAGTAGAGTGGGGTATTGACATGATGTTCTACACCCATGGGTTTAGTTAAACTAAGTCCATAAACTCGACCTCAAAATGCATGAGTTAGGGAAGCTGAGAGAGGTTCTATTCCCATAAGGGTTTTATTCCACCTGGACCGAGTCTACAATGTGATGATTATGTGTTGATGTAATGTGTTTATACTTAATGGGATAAACACTTTACTTATTCCCTTATTCATAGTGATTTATTTACTTAGACCCATGTGTAGATTTGGAATATACCAAACCCATAGAATACATGAAGATAGTGGATTAAGTAAAGAATATGGATAAGTGGTGAACATAATAATGATGAAAGATATGGTTAGGATACAAATCATCAGCTAATGGCTACCGAGTTAATATTTTTGGTTACCTTGTCATTTATTTCATACTTGAATACACTGTTTATTAGACTGGATATTTTGTAGTAACCAATATTTGGGGACTACTAAGTTTTGTACTCACACCTTGCTCAGTCTACCATTGGGTACCTTAGCAGATTTGAGGGTAGAAGGTCAGGACATGGGAAAAGGTCATATACTCTGATGTTGAGTTAGGCTTGGGACATGTATGGATGACGACCTGAGCATGGATTCAGGACCCATTTTTTTGATTTATCCATTTTTCTTTATTATGTGTTTTATTCATTTTTCATTATTATCAATTCATGAAATGGTTAATATTGATTTGTGTTCTGATGTGGATTTTCACGAATCGAATCTGGTCTCCATCAAAAACTGGCACCAAACCTAGCCCGTGGGAAGGCCCGAAGGGCATTCTTGATCCCCATGGGCATGAAAAAGTGCCCGGGTATCACAAAATAGAATTTGGGAATGATTTACCTCAGTTTATAAACATAAAACAACAAACAAATCCAACATAAGAAATCTCGTTTTTCTAAAAAACATATTTTAGAAAAAATCATAATTGAATTACAAAATTTAAAACAATTAACAAAGACTATAATAGATTAAGAAACCCAAAATGGACATCCCAATAACCTCCTCATGTAATGATTCACTACCCTCAAGACATCTCCAAAACACTACACCAACAAGTACCAATAGAAACCCAAACCATTGGCACTAAAAGCGTAACCCAAACCTGTGAAAAAATAACCAAGTATACTTACACCCAACGGTGTAAGTAGGGTGTTAGCCAAAGCCTAGTAGGATTCCACCACTAAAATGTTCCATATGATAAACATTAAAAGATGAAAATATTTCAAGTTTTCATAAACATGAAATGATAATATTAACTTTAAAGAGATGCACCTTTAAATAAAAATATTTCACAAGTGGGATACTTTAAAGAATCGACCTTTTAAAATGAATGCCAAATGTAACGCCCCGACCCCAGTTACCCAGAGTCGGTGCATTATTACATAACATTGGCATGATCACAAGAAAGATCAAATCTCGAAAGACTGATTGGTTTAGTAGCCTTGGAAACACTAGATATATTCATAAGTCTTACATTACATCATAAAATAAAAAAACTACTACAAAAACATATTTTCTCCATAATCCACACTATAATCCCCTCATAATATCCCTGAAGGTCATTCATAACTTACATCTTCACATCCTGGGAAAAATAAAACATAGAAAAGGGGTGAGCTCAAATGCCCAGTAAGGATAACAATATAACAGAACTTTCAAAAATAAGAATAAACATTTAAGGCAATGTATAACTAAAACAAAAACCTTTTAAACTTGAACATTTAACATAGTGTGGCATAAATAAAATGAAATAATTCCATTTACTTATTCACATGGTTATTCTACTAAACGAATAATCTCATGCAAAATCAATAACCACTTTCATAATGATGGAATGCATAATGCCAGACTATCATAACCACATAGCCAAGGCCTCGTGCCAAGACTACAAATAAGATTTTGTCAAGGCCTTGTTCCAAGACACTAGTTTGTCTCATGAGACCTACCGATGCATCGAGGAGCTATAGCGGGCTCCACCCGTCACATATTAAGTCCAATGCATTCCCATATGAAAAGGTTTAAACATAACATAAACATTCGTATTAAAAATAGCATACGAAATGTCAATAATTTCACCATTAACTATGAATGGTATAAAAATAGCACATCCACAGTCAAACATATAACAAAACCTTCAATACAATATAGAAGTTTTGTATCATAATAAATCAACTTTTAATAAGCGTAAAATCCAACAAAGGATATTGAAATAGATGAAATCAAAACTATTGTTAGAGAAATATCTCTTTCTATTTTTGAAATCATTTAAGAGCCATATAAAATAAAACATTTTCTTGAAAATATTCTTATAAGCTTGTAAGGAAAGCTTTGAATATTTTATAACGGCGGAAAATAACCGCACCCGCCGTATAAAAAAACATTCTTATCTTAATTCTGTCAAAAAGGTTAAAAAGCGCCTTGTTTGGAAAACTACGGAAAGATTCCCTTATAAACCTCTTATAAAAAGTCAAAAAAGGGTATAAATGACTTTAACCCATATTCTTTTAAATATTAAAAATGTTTTGAAATACATTTTGAAGAAACATGGATGTGGATGATAACGAGATCCCAGTAGATTATTACGTATAAACAACCTCGGATAATGAAGAGATTGTGAAATAACCCTTACCAATTTGGTAACTTATGAAACATACAACCCATGAAATAGGTATCATACAATGAATTTGTAAATACACATAAATTAGAGTGTATTACAAAAAGAATATAATTATGGGCAGTACATACACCACACAAAAGGTAATGGTGGCAATATGGCATGAATCTCACGGGAATAAGGAGTGAGATGAAAACCCCTTACCTTGTACTTTTCCTTTGTTGGGGTAGGTTAACCTCCTGTATAATGGTGAAATAATTGTTATTAAATTATACAAGAATCATATACATTAATATGATATCATATATGATCTTTTAACATTGCTTTATTAATAATATCTTAGTATTATCGTCGTTTCGGGTGATAATCGATTCGTTCTTCTTAAATGTTTGGTTATGTAAGACATGTTTGTTGTATCTTATTCATATCCAGAATGATATCAAGTCCTTAAACATCATTTTTAAATCATCAAATGATAATTATACTTGAATGGATACGATGGAGAATGAATCTCATCACGTTCGTGGAGACGGTAGTCCGTACGTACGCACGAGCGACAATATCATTCTTTTGATATTAAAATAATATATAAATGGATGGTATATCATATATACAGAATAATTAACATGTTATATTTATTATTTACATGAGTTACATATCATTATTATACCCATCCAAAATAATAATATATTGAATAACAATTACACCACGACGTGGAGACGGTAAGCCGTACGTACGCACGTATGGTGACATGTTATTCAAAGGGTGGATAGAATACTGAATATTGTTGTAACATATTTATAATAACATCACAGTATATGTGAGATACTGGAGTTATTATTTTAGAATGGTAACAACAAAGGAAGAAGAAGTGGAAGAAGAAATGAACTTGGAAAAAGGGTGGTGAAATCATTACCTCTTCTTCGGGTTCTTCCTTTTGATTTGATCAAAAGGGATCCTTAGGTTGGCTTTCTGATCAAAATAAGGCCTCTAGGTTGTAGTGAGGGAAGTTGGGAGTGTATTTGGGCAGAGTTTGGCCGAACCAAAAGGCTTTGAAGGTGTGAAGAAATGAGAAGGAGGAGTGCCCTTTTATAAGAGGGGTGAGGGGCACCTTTGGAAAAGCTAGAGATATTAGTTTATAATAAATTCATATTCGGTTTCCAATGGCTCCAAAGTTGAATATTCAAAGGTTAAGGGGGGGATGGGTCGAAAACAACTCAACCAATAGAATTTAGACAGGGTTGGGTACTTATATTAACCTTATCTTTAAGTATTAAATCTAAGTTAATTAGTTTCACTTTTACAATGTCTCTTTGTATTTTTATATTATATGGTTAATAAACTTACCATATACATACAAGCGACCCAAAAGTGGTCCATTAATGATACACCTATCATGATATAAGTCTCTTGGCCGAACCTTAGATTTTTAGGAATTTAATATCAATTAATAATATAATATTTGTTTTAAAAACTCTTTTAAGTCAATTTTGACACTATTCATTAGTTGATTTTTTTGAAACTCATAACAGATTGATTACTTCGCAAAAAGTCAATTAAATCAATCCTAATATATCATATTATCCTAGAAAATTAGTTTAATTCATTAAAAGTTTAATATTATATTTATTTGGGTATTTATAATATCAATTATTTTAATTTTTCACTATTATAGTAATTACTGCATCATCATTGTGTCATAAATAAAGTAACTTATTTAATGTTTAAAAATTATAAATAAAATATCATTATGTATTAAATCTTTTTATCTTTCTAATGAATATTTATAATCTAAAATCCAACATATATAACCCTATGTAACAATTGTTTTTCTAAAAGATATATACTTGTGTCATTTTTGTATTCATTTTAACTTAATTAAAATAAAGTGTCATTATCACTTACAAGTGGATCCATGGGGTCCCAAAATAGACCCAAAGATTCCCATGGTCGACCATTTATCAACCAATAGGGTTAAGACACGTTTTAGGGTAATTTAGTATTATTATAATATTATTTTTTAACCCTTATTTACCGGATTTACCCTTAACCATGGTAAATAAAATATTTACCACAGTAATTATTCAAAATGTCTAAAATTAAAAGTTACCTATTTACACAATTTGAAAATCCTGATTCCAAATATGGAATCCATTTTCCTAAATTCAAAACACATAAGTGGCATAAATTAATTTAAAATTAATTCCCGCTGTCAAAACAAAAAGCGTGTTTTTAAGAGATAATAACTATCAAAAGATTGACACTTGTTTATGTTCGGTTTAATTGTAAAATTATGTCCAATGACCAAAATTATATTAAATGGTAAAAATATATTCTAAATATACTTTAAAACCACTCAAATTCATAATTTATCACTATTAATTATTTTGATTAAAAAAGTTGTTTTTAATTAAAATTTAGTAATTTTCACTATTCATCAAAATATGAAAGTTATCCGAAAAGTACCAAAATTTCACCTTAGGCTAAATTTGATATTTCGAATCCAAAAATGAAGTCTATTTTAAAATATAAAATATATATAATTTCAAAAAGTAGGTATTACTATTCATAACGGCTAGTTTAATTGGTTATGGTGTGTGTTAAAACTCAAGGTTGCGTACAACACATGCTACTGTATTATTCAAAGAAAGTGTACCGTGGAAGCTTGGGATATTTCATTTTAAATTTTTGATGTCCCCATTTAGTCAAAAAGTTTAAAATATTGTATTTAAAAAGGGTTCACTATTAAAAGTTGATAAAAGTGCAATACTGAAAATGAATTTGTTCTTGCATTATATCTAAGAAACTCATAATATGGATTCTAAAATTATAAGGATTATATAAAGTTTAAAATTTAGATAATACTATTCATAACCTCTTTTGAATGGCTTTTTTTTTTAAGTCATGGTGTGATTGAACTCGGTGTTGCGTGTAGTGCAAGTTATTGAATTATTTTGAAGAAATAACACACTATGAAATCTTGGGGTGTTACATTCTCCCCTCCTTCAATAAATTGCGTCCTCACAATTTGAAATTGTTCTTCAAAAATAAAATGTTGAAAATAGAAAATATATTTGTGGGAAAACCCACATCGGAAATTGGGATACTAAAATTTAGTCTTAATATGAGGAAAAGAGAAATGAAAGGGTCACCACCAAATTATGATCTCGATTAGGAGAACATTGGTGGAATTTAGAGACATATAATTGGAGGAAAAACGTAAATATTTATAGGTAGTGATTGAGGTCATCAATCACAAACAAGTATAAAATTGAGGTCCTTAAATTCATCAATCTATGATGATTTGAAATACTATCGGTTCAACAAAACATAGGGTATTAGGATAACACATTTTTGACGTTTAAAAATATCTTAGTTGAAATCCCACATCGAAAAATGAATTAATGAGGCCTCTATTTCAAATAAAGAGTCGAAAGTATGAAGATTACCGAAAATAACACATACTAGGGTTCCATGTAGGAAAATATGGATATGGAAGAAAAATCTAACCATCAATTATCTGATGGAGAGTGGTAGAGAACATGGCTATGAAAAGGCCAACAATCCCAAAGCCATAAATTAGTGATGATTTAAGGTACCATCTAGGAAAACATTTTTGTTCTAAGTTGCTTTTCTTAATATTGAGGAATTTATTTATGAGATTGGCTAAGATCATAAGGAGATATAATTACTTTATAATTAGAGTTTTATCCATTAATAAATTTCTACCACAAACTCATCTTTCACTCTAAAAGATAATAGAATGTAAAAAAAAAATTCTATTTACACTATTCGTATAGGGTTCCAAAATAAACGAATTTATAATTCATCTACAAGATCTTTTAATAAAAACTACATTATTTAATCTAGGACATCTCGTGGGCCAGTGGTAGGTGATACACCCTTGTCGCCCTTCGGTTGCGGGTTCAAGTCTCGCAGCCTTTCCGGACGCGACGGGTTGCCGCCAGACCTCCGGGTTGTCCTTTTATGGAAATTCAAAATAATCCAAACTAGAACTATCCAAAATACTTCTGTCCAATCTCACAGTCCAACATTTATAAGGAAGGTAAACATAATATAGATCCTTTTTACCCCGTAATAGCATATGAATACCTTCATCATGTATTACCATATTCCTTATTGATTACATTCATGCTCCCTTATTCCATATAGAATGATGGATATACTTCATTAATCCAAAAATGTTTTAAACCCCAACAATGATGGAATATACAAATCATTAATCAGTTCCAAGGTAGTCAAGAATATCCAATTTAATTTATCCAAAACAATCACATATTATTCCAAAATCACTACCTTAGTATCAGAACTATATTATGATTTATCATTCTCTCAACCATATATTTTCCAAAAATTTATCCTGCTATTGAGTCACTTTTCTTTGTTCCACACAATCTCAAGTCCTTAATGAAATAGTACTGCAGTACAATCCTTATATACTCCATAATTATTATAACAAGTACATTGTTGATACAAAACTCAATTGACATAATCAACATAAGAACTCTAATCATTCCTCTTCATCTGTGGTAGTATCATAACTTGATTATTATCCAATAACATCATTTGCGGCATAGTCTGATGACTGGGACATAGGTTCGCGTAGTGTCCAAACTCCTTGCAAATGAAGCATTGTACATTTGAAACCATTTTCTTACCCTTGCATTCACGTACTTTGTGCCCTTTTCCTCCACACTTATAACAAACTCTCATTCCTTTCAGGCAAGTTCCAGGGTGTTTCTTTCCACAGTTACCACATACGGTAAAATTCTTCTTTTCCCTCTTACCTTTATCCATCTTTCTCTCTTCCACCCTTTTCTTCTATTGCTTCCCTTAAAATCCATAGGACTCAGTAAACTCTTTACTTATCTTATCAACACATGATATTATTTCTTCATATGATGATAATACATGCGAGACTATTTCTCTTGTAAATTCTGGCTTAAGACCATAAAATATATGATCCTTCTTTCTCTTTGTATCATGTGAATTGCTGGAGTTCTCATTCCTTCTACTAGGCTCCATTTCTAAACATTGGCATACACTAGATTAGTTTATGAATAACAATACCTAATCCCAAACTTTTAAAACACATAACATAAATTAAATAGTTTATGGATATAATCCATAATCATAAAAATGTCTCCTTTGAGGAAGTATATACTCATAAACCCTTCATAATGATTTGTAATGAAAATGAGAGTTATCCTAAGCATATCCCCCGGGAGTGTCGTAACCAAGAGTGTAGCAAGGCCCGTTGTCGTGCACCAGTTCCCGTTCCAGTCTAGCTCAAAGCGGTGTTTTCGGGTTTTACCCCTAGGTACATCTGTGCCAGAGCCGCCTCTACCTGCTCGTATCCAGACAGAGATGTATTGCTCGGAAAACTCACAAAATCTCTACAATACCAAAATTCTAGGAAGTTCTTCTACACTAATCCTCAAAGTTCATCTTAGGTCTACGTGCTCTAATCAGAGTTTATATAAATCTAGCTTCCAAGGTTTGTACTAAAATTCCACTGATACCAACTATAACGCCCCGACCCCAGTTACCCAGAGTTGGTGCATTATTACATAACATTGGCATGATCACAAGAAAGATCAAATCTCGAAAGACTGATTGGTTTAGTAGCCTTGGAAACACAAGATATATTCATAAGTCTTACATTACATCATAAAATAAAAAAAACTACTACAAAAACATATTGTATCCATAATCCACACTATAATCCCCTCATAATATCCCTGAAGGTCATTCATAACTTACATCTTCACATCCTGGGAAAAATAAAACATAGAAAAGGGGTGAGCTCAAATGCCCAGTAAGGATAACAATATAACAGAACTTTCATAAATAAGAATAAACATTTAAGGCAATGTATAACTAAAACAAAAGCCTTTTAAACTTGAACATTTAACATAGTGTGGCATAAATAAAATGAAATAATTTCATTTACTTATTCACATGGTTATTCTACTAAACTAATAATCACATGCAAAATCAATAACCACTTTCATAATGATGGAATGCATAATGCCAGACTATCATAACCACATAGCCAAGGCCTCGTGCCAAGACTACAAATAAGATTTTTTCAAGGCCTTGTTCCAAGACACTAGTTTGTCTCATGAGACCTACCGATGCATCGAGGAGCTATAGCGGGCTCCACTCGTCACATATTAAGTCCAATGCATTCCCATATGAAAAGGTTTAAACATAACATAAACATTCGTATTAAAACTAGCATACGAAATGTCAATAATTTCACCATTAACTATGAATGGTATAAAAATAGCACATCCACAGTCAAACATATAACAAAACCTTCAATACAATATAGAAGTTTTGTATCATAATAAATCAACTTTTAATAAGCGTAAAATCCAACAAAGGATATTGACATAGATGAAATCAAAACTATTTTTAGAGAAATGTCTCTTTCTATTTTTGAAATCATTTAAGAGACATATAAAATAAAATATTTTCTTGAAAATATTCTTATAATCTTGTAAGGAAAGCTTTGAATATTTTATAACAGCGGAAAATAACCGCACCCGCCGTATAAAAAAAACATTCTTATCTTAATTCTGTCGAAAAGGTTAAAAAGCACCTTGTTTGGAAAACGACGGAAAGATTCCCTTATAAACCTCTTATAAAAAGTCAAACAAGGGTATAAATGACTTTAACCCATATTCTTTTAAATATTAAAAATGTTTTGAAATACATTTTGAAGAAACATGGATGTGGATGATAACGAGATCCCAGTAGATTATTACGTATAAACAACCTCGGATAATGAAGAGATTGTGAAATAACCCTTACCAATTTGGTAACTTATGAAACATACAACCCATGAAATAGGTATCATACAATGAATTTGTAAATACACATAAATTAGAGTGTATTACACAAAGAATATAATTATGGGCAGTACATACACCACACAAAAGGTAATGGTGGCAATATGGCATGAATCTCACGGGAATAAGGAGTGAGATGAAAACCCCTTAACTTGTACTTTTACTTTGTTGGGGTAGGTTAACCTCCTGTATAATGGTGAAATAATTGTTATTAAATTATACAAGAATCATATACATTAATATGATATCATATATGATCTTTTAACATTGCTTTATTAATAACATCTTAGTATTATCGTCGTTTCGGGTGATAATCGATTCGTTCTTCTTAAATGTTTGGTTACGTAAGACATGTTTGTTGTATCTTATTCATATCCAGAATGATATCAAGTCCTTAAACATCATTTTTAAATCATCAAATGATAATTATACTTGAATGGATACGATGGAGAATGAATCTCATCACGTTCGTGGAGACGGTAGTCCGTACGTACGCACGAGTGACAATATCATTCTTTTGATATTAAAATAATATATAAATGGATGGTATATCATATATACAAAATCATTAACATGTTATATTTATTATTTACATGAGTTACATATCATTATTATACCCATACAAAATAATAATATATTGAATAACAATTACACCACGACGTGGAGACGGTAAGCCGTACGTACGCACGTATGATGACATGTTATTCAAAGGGTGGATAGAATACTGAATATGGTTGTAACATATTTATAATAAAATCACAGTATATGTGAGATACTGGAGTTATTATTTTATAATGGTAACAACAAAGGAAGAAGAAGTGAACTTGGAAAAAGGGTGGTGAAATCATTACCTCTTCTTCGGGTTCTTCCTTTTGATTTGATCAAAAGGGCTCCTTAGGTTGGCTTTCTGATCAAACTAAGGCCTCTAGGTTGTAGTGAGGGAAGTTGGGAGTGTATTTGGGCAGAGTTTGGCCGAACCAAAAGGCTTTGAAGGTGTGAAGAAATGATAATGAGGAGTGACCTTTTATAAGAGGGGTGAGGGGCACCTTTGGAAAAGCTAGAGATATTAGTTTATAATAAATTCATATTCGGTTTCCAATGGATCCAAAGTTGACTATTCAAAGGTTAAGGGGGGTATGGGTCGAAAACAACTAAACCAATAGAATTTAGACAGGTTTGGGTACTTATATTAACCTTATCTTTAAGTATTAACTCTAAGTTAATTAGTTTCACTTTTACAATGTCTCTTTGTATTTTTATATTATATGGTTAATAAACTTACCATATACATACAAGAGACCCACAAGTGGTCCATTAATGATACAAATATCATGATATAAGTCTCTTGGCCGAACCTTAGATTTTTAGGAATTTAATATCAATTAATAATATAATATTTGTTTTAAAAACTCTTTTATGTCAATTTTGACACTATTCATTAGTTGATTTTTTTGAAACTCATAACAGATTGATTACTTAGAAAAAAGTAAATTAAATCAATACTAATATATCATATTATCCTAGAAAATTAGTTTAATTCATTAAAAGTTTAATATTATATTTATTTGGGTATTTATAATATCAATTATATTAATTTTTCACTATTATAGTAATTACTGCATCATCATTGTGTCATAAATAAAATAACTTATTTAATGTCTAAAAATTATAAATAAAATATAATTATGTAGGAAATATTTTTATCTTTCTAATGAATATTTATAATCTAAAATCCAACATATATAACCCTATGTAACAATTGTTTTTCTAAAAGATATATACTTGTGTCATTTTTGTATTCATTTTAACTTAATTAAAATAAAGTGTCATTATCACTTACAAGTGGATCCATGGGGTCCCAAAATAGACCCAAAGATGCCCATGGTCGACCATTTATCAAACAATACTGTTAAGACACGTTTTAGGGTAATTTAGTATTATTATAATATTATTTTTTAACCCTTATTTACCGAATTTACCCTTAACCATGGTAAATAAAATATTTACCGCAGTAATTATTCAAAATGTCTAAAAATAAAAGTTACCTATTTACACAATTTGAACATCCTGATTCCAAATATGGAATCCATTTTCCTAAATTCAAAACACAGAAGTGGCAGAAATTAATTTAAAATTAATTCCCGCTGTCAAAACAAAAAGCGTGTTTTTAAGAGATAATAACTATCAAAAGATTGACACTTGTTTATGTTCGGTTTAATTGTAAAATTATGTACAATGACCAAAATTATATTAAATGGTAAAAATATATTCTAAATATACTTTAAAACCACTCAAATTCATAATTTATCACTATTAATTATTTTGATTAAAAAAGTTGTTTTTAATTAAAATTTAGTAATTTTCACTATTCATCAAAATATGAAAGTTATCCGAAAAGTACCAAAATTTCACCTTAGGCTAAATTTGATATTTCGAATCCAAAAATGAAGTCTATTTTAAAATATAAAATATATATAATTTCAAAAAGTAGGTATTACTATTCATAACGGCTAGTTTAATTGGTTATGGTGTGTGTTAAAACTCAAGGTTGCGTACAACACACGCTACTGTATTATTCAAAGAAAGTGTACCGTGGAAGCTTGGGATATTTCATTTTAAATGTTCGATGTCCCCATTTAGTCAAAAAGTATAAAATATTGTATTTAAAAAGGGTTCACTATTAAAATTTGATAAAAGTGCAATACTGAAAATGAATTTGTTCTTGCATTATATCTAAGAAACTCATAATATGGATTCTAAAATTATAAGGATTATATAAAGTTTAAAATTTAGATAATACTATTCATAACCTCTTTTGAATGGCTTTTTTTTTGTAAGTCATGGTGTGATTGAACTTGGTGTTGCGTGTAGTGCAAGTTATTGAATTATTTTGAAGAAATAACACACTATGAAATCTTGGGGTGTTACACCAAAGCTATTGAATTTTCCAGAAAAACATATTGTATGCTGACGATAAGTATAATGTATCTAATGACCATAAGAAATAGGAAAATAACCCCTAGGCCCTAGCTCACTGTGGGTCCCAGGTACCTCGTATATTGGTGAAAGTACCCATAAAAATATTTTTTTCTTATGCACAGGATCCACTAGTAGGGATCATACACATAACCAAAAAGTTCCCCATCATTATCATCATTATCAAAGTTTAGTTCGTGTTTTCATCATCAAACTTGCTATGTGATTTAGTGGCCAAACCCCACGAGATCACCAGCATACTAGTACACATCCATCCACCTAGATACTCGGGTTTTCCATCTTGTGCTCAAACATGTTCTACAAGCCATAAAATATAATAGACACATGAAAATACAACTCCTAAGTCACACACATTCCAACGACCCACACACGTGTCAAATAATACTCTATTCAAAATCAAAATAAATTTTTCACATCATACTCACACAAAACATCCCACAAACATGTTTGGCGCCTTTCTTACTATTTGATAAAACATTTCACATTTTATAAAACATTCTTAAATATGTTTTAAATAATAAATCACTTATTTACCTTTCAAAAACCCCTCTAAAGTGAACACACTCACTAAAACAGTACATGTACATCCTTTTCCCACTTTTTTTAACTCAATAAATCATTTACAATTTTCATAAAACAATCCCAAGGGTTATAACCATGTTTTTCACAAAATAACCATTTTAAAACCCTCTTTCAACTCCAAAATCACACCAATACCAATCCAAAACAGAGTTGAAATCCCAAGAATCATTTATTAAACAACTCTCAAATGATATAAAATTACCTCAATTAATACCACAAAAGATACACATGAAAAACAAACATTTTCAAGCAAATATTCATCTTTGAAACTAAACACTTAATCAATATTACCAAAAATGGTTCCCGCACCAAATATAACGTACGAGTAAAATGATAAAAATATCAATGAAGTAAATCAAACTCATCTTTGGATTCTTACACATGTAACCACTGACCATTTGTGCCAAAAACTCCAAACTGTTGTGAAAAACCTCAATCACACCACCATCGCCCCACAAGGAAGTGAAATAAAGACCTAATCCACAAGATTTTAGAAAAATGACACAAAATAAAAACATAGTATGAACCCTAGATTATGTAAATTTTAGAACCTCAAGAAAAGTGGAAGAAACCCTAAGCAAATGGGAGGAACATGAGAGGAAACTAAATTAATTGTTAGATATTGAATAAAACGCCCCAAATACACCAGTATATGAATTTCCAAACAGAAAAAATGAATTTGAGGTTCTAAAATGGATTATTTGGTCATGTGATAACTGAATTGGAGGGAAATGAGAAAAAATATAAGGATTTATGAAATAAAAACAATTTAGCTCTTCAAATCTAGATGATTTGAGAAATCCAGAGATGTTTTTCTCTAATTCACGATGAATATGAGCTCCAAAGAGGGGGAGGAGAGAATGGGAGCGTGCCATGGGTAAGTGGGCTCATGTGAGAGTTGGAATAATAAATAAACATAAAAATTTAATGAGATATTAATGAATTAAAAAAAATAAAAGCAGGAAATGGGATTTATGGTTGGCCTAACACCTTAATAAAAACCCAAATCCATCATTATGTTGGATTCCTGTGGGGTCCAAATTGATATGGTGGTTTTAATATAAAAGGGGATTCCAATTGGGAGGTGGAATGTGTAACAACCCTAGATTTTATAAGATGCATTCTTTTTAATCTTCTATTGTACGACACACCAAGATTATGTTGCGCTATACGCAACACTGTATTAGCTTGCAGTATACGCAACACTTTTCTTGGCTCTTGTTACACACAATTTCAAGTTCGTTTGACAGAAGTTATTCTATGCAACATTGAGTGTATATATATATATGTATATTCAATATATAAATAAAATATTGTTGGATTCTGTTATACGCAACAACAAAGGAGTTGTGCACTACACGCAACCCTGACTTGGCTTGTATTACACGCAATCGCGACCTTCCTCGATAGCTTGTGTTGTACGCAATACCGGGTTTTACTAAACAATGATATATTATTATAATATTGTTATGAACTAGCTGTTATGAATAGTGTTAACTAAATTTTGAATTTTATAACATTATTATTCATCATACACATTTCTAGAACATGGTATAAGAACAAAATAAATTTTTCGGGTAAAATAAGTATTTTTCAAAAAATGCAGTTTTGCCGCCTTTTGATGGCGCACCCACTTTAAATCTAGTTTTTGACATGTTTATAAGTTCAATTTGACAAAATAAAATTTTTCTTTTGAATCATGATATAAAAATTTACATTAGATAAAGTTTTGATATTTTTCCGATAACTTTCATATTTTAATGAATAGTAAAAACACGCTATATTTTAATTAAAAACAACTTTTTTTCATCATAATATCTTATGTGGTTAAATTATAATATTTAATTGTTTTAAAGTATAAATAGAATATATTTTTACCATTTAATATAATGTATGTCATTAGCATTGATTTTACCTTGAATTCGTAGGTTAAATCAATTCAATCTTTTGCAATGTTTTAAAGAAAAACCCATTTTCTTTCGCCAACGGGATTAATTTTAATTTAATTTCTGCATCTTTTGTGTATTGAATTTGGAAAAATGGATTCCATATTTGGAATCAGTGGGTCCAAATTATGTTAATAAGCTACTTTTTATTTTTGGGCATTGTGAATAGTAACTACGGTAAATTTTATTTACTATAGTTAAAGGTAAATCGGGTAATTAAGGGTAAATATAAGATTATAAAATTACCCTAACAATTGGAAAAATACTATTGGATGGCTAAAAGTAGACCCATATAACCTAAGGGTCGGATTAGATTCATTTTATGGACTTTTGTTCATGAAAATAATTTAATTATTATTAAAACCAAAGAATGTGACAACATATCACTTTCTTAAATCTTATAAGTATAATAATTTTAATTTAGTGATAAACTTCATGAAACATCGAACGTGAATAGTCTCCAGAAATATAATACAATTATCTAAATCATAGTAATTTATTTAGAATTTTTAGGGATTAAATAATTATCATTTATTATGACACAAAGATGATGCAGTAATTGTCTTATTAATGAAATATTGACATAATTGATGTTATAAATGACCAAATAAATTTAATTTGAGCCTTTTTATGAATTACAATACTTTTATAGGTTAATATGACATGTTATTGTTTATTTAAGTAACTTGGTTCGAACTTATCATTCTGTTATGAATTTCATAAAAATCATGTACCAAATAGTGTCAAAATTGACATAAAATAGTTTTTAAAACAAATATTATATTATTAATTGTTATTTAATTCCTAAAAATCTTTGTTTCGGCCAAATGACTTAGATAAGGATATATATATTAATAATAAACAACTTGGGGTTCTTTTGGCTTTTTATGGTAAGTTTATTAACCATATAGTGTAAGAAAACAAAAAGACACGGTAAAAGTTAAATTATTTAACTTATAGTTAAATCTAATTGATAAGGTTAAAATAATAACCTAAACTTGTATAAATCCTATTGGATGAGAGGATTTCGACCCATACCCACTTTATCTTCAAAATAAGACCCTTTGGAACCATTATAAACCGAATTTGACCTTAATATAAAATAATATTTTGAGATTTTCCTAAGGTTCCCCTCTCCTCCCTTATAAAAGGGCACCTCCTCCCTCTCCTACTCACACCAATTTGAGCATTAAAGCTCGGCCAAACCCTGCCAAAATATCTTCTCCACTTCTCTAGTATCATCATAGAGGTCCTGGTCTTCTTCAAAGACCTTCTTTAGTTCTTTAAGTAGAGGTTAAGAAAAGGCACGTCAAAAAGATATAATATCCATTACCGATCTTTTTCAATTTCTTTCTTCTTCCACTTCTTCTTCTTTAGTTGTTTCATTATGAAGTAATAACATAGGTATAAATAATATATTGATATGTTATTATAAGTATTAAACAGCCCTATTTCACCATCTATCCATCCTACGGAAAAAGAAATCACCGCACGTGCGTACGCACGGAATACCGTCTCCACGCCATGGTGTAATCTATTTTCTGCCACCAACTTAATTGGATGGGTATAATGGTGTAATGAGTAACTATATATGATTATTATAAAGTTATATTGATACTTAAATAGTATACATACACTTCAACACAAGTTCACGATCATGAGAACGATATCATCGCTCGTGCGTACGTACGGACTACCGTCTCCACGACGCGATGAGATTCATTCTCCACATTAACCATTCATGAATGATTATAAAGTATATATAATGAATAATAATGAAATATATGACATGTTAAATCTACTGGATTTATGTATATATATATATGTATGTCATCTACTTACTTCCATTCAAGACAATAAGGAAAGGAAAACAACGTTCATGCGTACGTACGGACTACCGTCTCCATGAACGGTGTGTTTCATTTCATTTATCTATCTATTATATATATATATACTGAATGTATATGATATATATAAATCATGTTTTATATTCTGTAAGTAAGTAAATCATGATATATGTAATAATAATGTCAATAACAACAAGTCCAAAAACCTACGATAAATGAAACGATTTTACCCAAAACGCTTCTTTAACATGGAATTTACAAAAGAACGGGTAATATAAAGTCATAAGTGAACCATATATGATATCATAACAATGAATATGATTATATAATAAGTTAATGACATTATTTAAATCATTATACAGGAGGTTCGGATTTGTACAAATCATATCAGACATAAGGTAAGGGAAATATCACAATCTCATTTTTATCCGAGATTGTTTATACTTTGGTATTTACTGGGGTGTATTTTATCATCCACATCCATGTTTCCTAAATATGTAATATTATTTCCATCCACCTACAATATTTTAAATACAATTTTACCCTTAGGTGAGTTTTTAGTAAAGTATTCGAAAGGAATCTTTTGTCGTTTTTTGTATGAGGTACTTTTTGACTTTTCCGACAAAAGTATGAGAAGAATGTTTTTTAAACATATAAGGCATGAATGGATTTTTAAAACATTATTTTAAAGAAGCTTACTTTAAAAGTTTTCAAGTTTATTTTTAATCAACTTCCTTTAGTTTATAATTGTATGACATGTTTAGAAAGGAAAAGTGTTTTTGAAGCAGAAAGGATATTTTCCTCAAGAATGGAGTTCAAGTGTTTTATAAAAATTATTTTCCATCTAAGATAATATAGGAATATATGTCTATCACTATTATTAAATTGATTTGATTATGTTGTGATTGAAATATTTTTATGAAATCCTTTATCTTATATGAATTGTTTTATGATGTCATGATGTTTAAGATTTCCATTTTTATTACATGGGTTATGCTATGATGTATGGTTTCTGATTTTGTGGCACACATAAGAATGGTATCATTATGAGATGGGTGGGACCTATATCTCCCTCCAATGCATTGGGTAAAGATTTTATATCTCATGAGATATACATGGCTGGAACGATAGGTTATACCGGTTTAGTGAAACAGGACTGAAACGAGGGTGACTCATTTCAGAAATGGACTTTGTCCACTAAGATATTCTTGGCAATGAGTCTTGACTAATAAGATATGATTCTCTATGATTATGTATGTATGCCACAAAGTTTCATGTTTTAAGTTATGATTATTGGGATTTCATTTCACTACTATGATTTATCCCATGTTATGATATTATGATCTCTTTTGCAGGTTAAGATTTCCAAAATGTTATGTTCTTATGAATATGATGTGATTGATTTCTCTTTTGTTTACCCTTACTGAGCATTTTAGCTCACCCTTTTTATGTTTTCTTTTCCCCAGGATATAAAGAAAGGTTTTAGGTAAGAAAAAAAGGGAAGATCTTTAGGGGATATGTTGAAGATCTTTCACCATGATTAGAAGATTACGTTCCGAGTTTCCAAAGACACTAAACTATTACGGTCCTTGTGTGTGTGTTTTTGTTATGTACTAAGTATTCCACAAAAGTAATGTAATGTCCATGTACGTTAAGCTTCGGGTCTCTACAATTGGTATCAGAGGAAATGTTTAGTCAACCTTTGGAAACTGGGATGCTAAAACGTTAGTGAGATCCCTAGAGATATTTCTAAGGTATGTCTATGGATGTCCCTAAGGATAGGTATACGTAAAGGATATAGTCCTAGAACTATGGTAACGATATTAGATTAAACCAAAGATTTTAGATATTGAAGTTACTCCCCCTTTATTATGATTTTTTCCTCTCACACTATTCTTTTTGGGTTTTAGACGATGGCTGGAACCCGAAGGAACCGTGTTGATCACTGTAATGGACAATGCAATGATTTTACTCCTGAACAAACAAGTGTTATGGGAGATTGAGTGCAAAATCTTATTGCTATACTTACACAAGCTATGAATCATTCTAGACTTCCAAATGAGCAGAGAAGGGAACAATATTCTATTGAGTCCTTCATGAGGCAACGTCCACCTTCTTTCAGTGGGTCTTCCGATCCACTTGTTGCTGAACAATGGATCAGTACCACTGAAAAGATATTTTCAGTTCTTCAATGTTCTGAACATGATAAAGTCATCTTAGCAGTATATCATTTGGAAGGTGAAGCTGATCAATGGTGGAATCTTATCAAGAATATGAGGCCAAGAGATGAAATTGAGTCCATGGAATGGGACGAGTTCAAGAACTTGTTTTTCAGTAAGTAATTCCCTCGTATTCTTTGAACAAAGATGGAAAAGGAGTTTCTTGAGCTGAAGCAGAAGGATGGTGAATCTGTTGGTATATACGAAGTGAATTTTACAAGACTTGCAAGGTATGCATCTGGCATTATCATCCAACCTGAAAGTAAAGTTGATCGATTTTTCAGTGGCTTAAAACCAAGTCTTCGAAGGGCATTAGCTATAAGAGACTTCAGTAGCTATGAAGAAATTGTGCATTGTGCTATCAAGGTAGAAATGGAAGTTGGTGTTACATATCCATCTCATGGTTTTGACAAGAAACTAAAGATGGAGTTCAAGGAGAAATATCAGAATAATGGTGAAAAGAAGTTGAATGTTTCCTTATGCACAATGTGTGGAAAGAATCATGGTGGAGATTATCTTAAAGGGACTAGAAAATGTTTTAAGTGTGGAAAAGAAGGTCATCGAGTAGCTGAGTGTCGAAGTAATGAAAAAAGGGTTTCTAATGATGTCAATAAAGCAAACACTGCAGAGAACTCACCACCAACACTTCAATGCTTCAAGTGCAAGGAAATGGGGCATTATTCTAATAAATGCCCTAATCCAAGGGTTAGTGATGATCGACATGATAAACCGCTTAAGGCAAAGGACAAAGGGAAGTCACATGCGATCACTATTGGCGATGTTGAATATGACAACGATGTGGTGGAATGATTAAGTGTTTATGTAATGGGATTCCAAAATAATGTTGTATCATGGAGTATTGGAATATTTATGTATTGGTCTAATGTGGTATTCAAAGTGATTGAGATATTTTTGGAAATAAGATGATATGCGCATAATGAAGGGAAAACGAGAAAATGAAATGTTTAATAGTATTCATGAGCTCATGATTAATATAAGGATTAAGTGATATCATGGTTTGAGTATATAGAATTTTGAGGATTTTGGTATGTGGAAATTTTTAACTTTTAACTGCATTCAAGTTTTCACTATGGTTCAATGGGTATTCCTTTTTTCAAGAGAATACATGATTAAGGTATTCACATGATTGGAATGTGACCAACAAGATATATGGGGGATAAATGATGGTATTCACATGCTTGGTTGATGACATTTCAAGTAATTGTTTTCTTTATACTATGAGCTTGGACCGATGTATTTTAGATAAGCCTAAAGATTGGAATAGATTATGTTGGACATAAGTTAGTATTGTTTAAGGTTAGAACTTTTTTTTGATATTATTTATGGGATGTTATAGTAATATATCTTTAGAAAAAGGAAAACATGTAGGGCGGGCGACAGCCCATCGCGTCGGACAAGGCTATGGGAATCGAACCCACAACTGAAGTGCGACTGGCCTTTATCGCCTACCACTAGCCTCCAGGAAGTCCCTGGTTAGTAGAAACTAGTTTTATTTTATTAAGCGGTATGATATATGAAGTATAAGTTCATTTTTGGAACTATATACGATTAATCTAACCATAAGATGGACTTATAACTTTTGCCAACCTTTTGTTTGAAAGAGATGGAATGACCCATCATTCTATCACATGATCTGCTAACACATCACGAATAACAAATTCAACTTTATTCCTTTAAGGGATGAAGTGGAAATTGTTCAATTCACGAACAACAGTGAGATTGTACAAAAATCATGCAAGTATTTCTTTTAATTCATCAACTTTAGGGAAATGATCTTGAAAACCAAAAATATTGTCCTAGCACCCTTATATCTGATGAATCAGATGGTACCTTAGATCATCACAAATCAATAGCTTTGTGATTGTTGGCTTTTTCATAGCCATGTTCTCTACCACTCTCCATCAGAACATGATGGTTAGATTTTTCTTCCATATCCATATTTTCACCTATGTTATCCTACGTGGAAACCCAGTGATGAGTTAATTTAGTTAACTGTTACATTTCATACTTTACTTTTTAAAGCCATGTTTGGGTATTTCTTTTTACGATGTGGGTTTTTATGAATAATAAATGATTTATAACCCCGACGAATTTCGAGGGAGAAATTCATTTTAAGGGGGGTAGAATGTAACAACCCGAGATTTTATAAGATACATTCTTTTTAATCTTCTATTGTATGACACACCAAGATTATCTTGCGCTATACGCAACACTGTATTAGCTTGCAGTATACACAACACTTTTCTTGGCTCTTGTTACACACAATTTCAAGTTCGTTTGATAGAAGTTATTCTATGGAACATTGAGTGTATATATATATATGTATATTCAATGTATAAATAAAATATCGTTGGATTCTGTTATATGCAACAACAAAGGATTTGTGCACTACACGCAACCCTGACTTGGCTTGCATTACACGCAATCCCGACCTTCCTCGATAGCGTGTGTTGTACGCAATACCGGGTTTTACTAAACAACGATATATTATTATAATATTGTTATGAACTAGCCGTTATGAATAGTGTTAACTAAATTTTGAATTTTATAACATTATTATTCATCATACACATTTCTAGAACATGGTATAAGAACAAAATAAATTTTTCGGGTAAAATAAGTATTTTTTCAAAAAATGCAGTTTTGCCGCCTTTTGATGGCACAGCCACTTTAAATCTAGTTTTTGACATGTTTATAAGTTCAATTTGACAAAATAAAATTTTTCTTGTGAATCAGGATATAAAAATTTACATTAGATAAAGTTTTGATATTTTTCCGATAACTTTCATATTTTAATGAATAGTAAAAACACGCTATATTTTAATTAAAAACAACTTTTTTTCATCATAAAATCTTATGTGGTTAAATTATAATATTGAATGGTTTTAAAGTATAAATAGAATATATTTTTACCATTTAATATAATGTATATCCTTAGCATTGATTTTACCTTGAATTCGTAGGTTAAATCAATTCAATCTTTTACAATGTTTTAAAGAAAAACCCGTTTTCTTTCACCAACGGGATTAATTTTAATTTAATTTCTGCATCTTTTTTGTATTGAATTTGGAAAAATGGATTCCATATTTGGAATCAGTGGGTCCAAATTATGTTAATAGGCTACTTTTTATTTTTGGGCATTGTGAATAGTAACTACGGTAAATTTTATTTACTATAGTTAAAGGTAAATCGGGTAATTAAGGGTAAATATAAGATTATTAAATTATCCTAAAACTTGGAAAAATCCTATTGTATGGCTAAAAGGAGACCCATATAACCTAAGGGTCGGATTAGATTCATTTTATGGACTTTTGTTCATGAAAATAATTTAATTATTATTAAAACCAAAGAATGGGACAACATGTCACTTTCTTAAATCTTATAAGTATAATAATTTTAATTTAGTGATAAACTTCATGAAACTTCTAACATGAATAGTCTCTAGAAAGATAATACGATTATATATATCATAGGAATTTATTTAGAATTTTTAGGGATTAAATAATTATCATTTAGTATGACACAAAGATGATGCAGTAAATGTCTTATTAATGAAATATTGACATAATTGATGTTATAAATGCCCAAATAAATGTAATTTGAGACTTTATATGACTTAAACTAATTTTATAGGTTAATATGACATGTTATTGTTGATTTAAGTAACTTGGTTCTAACTTATCATTCTGTTATGAATTTCATAAAAACCATGTACCAAATAGTGTCAAAATTGACATAAAATAGTTTTTAAAACAAATATTATATTATTAATTGTTATTTAATTCCTAAAAATCTAATGTTTGGCCAAATGAATTAGATAAGGATATATATATTAAAAATAAACAACTTGGGGTTCGTTTGGATTTTTATGGTAAGTTTATTAACCATATAGTGTAAGAAAACAAAAAGACACGGTAAAAGTTAAATTATTTAACTTATAATTAAATCTAATTGATAAGGTTAAAATAATTACCTAAACTTGTCTAAATCCTATTGGATGAGAGGATTTAGACCCATCCCCACTTTATCTTCGAAATAAGACCCTTTGTAACCATTATAAACCGAATTTTACCTTAATATAAAATAATATTTTGAGATTTTCCTAAGGTGCCCCTCTCCTCCCTTATAAAAGGGAACCTCCTCCCTCTCCTCCTCACACCAATTTGAGCATTCAAGCTTGGAAACCTCCTGCCAAAATCAATTCTCCACTTCTCTAGTATCATCCTAGTGGTCCTGGTCTTCTACAAATACCATCCATAGTTCATTAAGTGGAGGTTAAGAAAAGGCGCGTCAAAAAGAGGTAATATCCATTAATGATCATTTTCAATTTCTGTCTTCTTCCACTTCTTCTTCTTTAGTTGTTTCATTATGAAGTAATAAAATCAGTATCACTCATATACTGATATGTTATTATAAGTATTAAACAACCATATTTCACCATCTATCCATCCTACGGTAAAAAAAATCACTGCGCGTGGGTACGCACAGAATACCGTCTCCACGCCGTGGTGTAATCTATTTTCCGCCACCACCTTAATTGGATGGGTATAATGGTGTAATGAGTAACTATATATGATTATTATAAAGTTATATTGATACTGAAATAGTATACATACACTTCAACACAAGTTCACGATCATGAGAACGATATCATCGCTCGTGCGTACGTACGGACTACCGTCTCCACGACGCGATGAGATTCATTCTCCACAATAACCATTCATGAATGATTATAAAGTATATATAATGAATAATAATGAAATATTTGACATGTTAAATCTACTGTATTTATGTATATATATATGTATGTCATCTACTTACTTCCATTCAAGACAATAAGGAAAGGAAAACAGCGTTCATGCGTACGTACGGACTACCGTCTCCATGAACGGTGTGTTTCATTTCATTTATCTATCTATTATATATATATATATACTGAATTTATATGATATATAAATAATGTTTTATATTCTGTAAGTAAGTAAATCATGATATAAGTAATAATAATTTCAAGAACAACAAGTCCAAACACCTACGATAAATGAAACGATTTTACCCAAAACGCTTCTTTAACATGGAATTTACAAAAGAACGGGTAATATAAAGTCATAAGTGAACCATATATGATATCATAACAATGAATATGATTCTGTAATAAGTTAATGACATTATTTAAATCATTATACAGGAGGTTCGGATACGTACAAATCATATCGGACATAATGTAAGGGAAATATCACAATCTCATTTTTATCCGAGATTGTTTATAATTTGGTATTTACTGGGGTGTATTTTATCGTCCACATCCATGTTTCCTAAATATGTAATGTTATTTCCATCCACCTACAATTTTTTAAATCCAATTTTACCCTTCGGTGAGTTTTTAGTAAAGTATTTGAAAGGAATCTTTTGTCGTTTTTCGTACGAGGTACTTTTTGACTTTTCCGACAAAAGTATGAGAAGAATGTTTTTTTAACTTATATGGCATGAATGGATTTTTAAAACATTATTTCCAAGAAGCTTCCTTTACAAGTTTTCAAGTTTATTTTTAATCAACTTACTTTAGTTTAGAATTGTATGACATGTTAAGAAAGGAAAAGTGTTTTTGAAGCAGAAAGGATATTTTCTTCAAGAATGGAGTTCAAGTGTTTTATAAAAATTATTTTCAATCTAAGATAATATACGAATCTCTGTCTATCCCTATTATTAAATTGATTTGATTATGTTGTGATTGAAATATTTTTATGAAATCCTTTATCTTATATGAATTGTTTTATTATGTCATGATGTTTAAGAATTCCATTTTTATTACATGGGTTATGTTATGATGTATGGTTTCTGATTTTGTGGCACACATAAGAATGGTATCATTATGAGATCGGTGGGACCTATATCTCCCTCCAATGCATTGGGTAAAGATTTTATATCTCATGAGATAGACATGGCTGGAACGGTAGGTTATACCGGTTCAGTGAAACAGGACTGAAATGAGGGTGACTCGGTTCAGAAATGGACTTTGTCCACTAAGATAGTCTTGGCTATGAGTCTTGACTAATAAGATATGATTCTCTATGATTATGTGTATATGACAAAAAGTTTCATGTTTTAAGTTATGATTATTGGGATTTCATTTCACTACTATGATTTATCCCATGTTATGATATTATGATCTTTTTTGCAGGTTAAGATTTCCAAAATGTTATGTTCTTATGAATATGATGTGATTGATTTTTCTTTTTCTTACCCTTACTGAGCATTTGAGCTCACCCTTTTTATGTTTTCTTTTCCCCAAGATATAAATAAAGGTTTTAGGTAAGAAAAAAAGGGAATATCTTTACGGGAGATGTTGAAGATCTTTCACCATGATTAGAAGATTACTTTCCGAGTTTCCAAAGACACTAAACTATTACGGTCCTTGTGTGTGTGTTTTTGTTATGTACTAAGTATTCTGAAAAAGTAATGTAATGTCCATGTACGTTAAGCTTCGGGTCTCTACAGAATGGGTATAAAATTTTGAAAATTTAATTAGTTGTAAAAGAAAAAAAATTATTTTCAAATTTGGAAATGGGCTCACGGTTTGGCCCAAATTTTGAAAACCCACCATTTCCACCAAAATGCATGGTAAACCCCCAAAGCAATGAAAGGATGGAAATTAAATGAAAACTATCTTTAAAAGAAGTCATGGATATGAAAATTATCCTCACCATATGACTTTCCTCCCTTAGAAATCAACAACAAGGCAAAAATAAAAAACCAAACCCCACCAAAAGGCCAAAATAGACTTCTTTTTATAACAACCCTTCTCTTTATTAAATACTGAAACATGATTTATTACATGAAACCTTCACCTGATACAACATTTATGATCAAGAGGTCTAGTGTATTTGGGGATTATGAGCATTACATAACAACTTAAATTGAATAATGCAACATATTATTGAAAACGTCCTTTTCATGACCACTATATTCCCTCATACTTAGCATTGCATAGGATAACCTGAGGACATGTATAAAAAAGGGTGTGATATGAAGCTCAGTAAGGGAATAAACATGGAATAACATGAGGAATACAATACATGTTAGACAATAGTAATATCAATGGAGCACAAGAGAAACATGAACATAAAGGCATTATAAAGCATGATAATCATAACATGGAAATGTGGCAACAACACTTAACATGGAATTAGAATGATCCAAGGCTCATTGCACATGGAGCATTAGTAAACCACAATTTCACATGAAGGATGAGTAAAATCCCATTTCACTTGAATTATAATGAGCCAACACCCATTTCACATGACATATCATGATACTATACTTTACCCAATACATTTGTGCGCTATCAGGGTGCACCCTTCTTAATCATTTCATTTCATGCATAAGTGTGCCACATGGATCATAAAACATAGATTCATTAAAAATAATCATTTATTACATGATAAAGGAGTGTGTAATTCATACATGAAACTCTTTAAGAAATAAGTAAATGGTCACAATGGTGAATACCCACGATAGAGAAATCAACATAGTATTTACTACACAATTACTTTGGCTTTGAAAATCGCAGTGCAATTTCAGCAGCATAACAGCGTTACATAAGAACTCATAAAAATGGTTGATGAGAGAAAAAAAGTGTCTAATCATATTTACCTGAAATTTACAGTATGGGGGTCATATTGATACATGTCCCAACAATTTTAATGGAATTTTTATTCATTATAAAAAATAATTACTTGAATGTAAATGAGGTGAGGAAAATTCCATATGGAATTTTGAAATGGTAACAGGTGTATATGGGAGGAATTTAATGAGAGAGAAAGGGTTATATAATAATTAAAACATAAATAGGAAAGTATTTTGGAGGTGATAAATCATACCCCAACATTTATAATTGAAAATAAAAGGGCATAATAATATTAAGAAACTTGGATAAAAAGAGAAAGGTAGGATTCCCTTACTTGAAAGTGTGATCCCAAAAGCCTGGGAGAGGCTTGAGAGAGGATTATTGGGAGATTGAAGAAACTTGTGAGGATTCTAGATAGAGGATGGTAGAGGTTGGTTGAACTCCAAAGGCTTTGAGTGAAGAGGAAGTGGGATCTTGGGTGGGTTTATATAGGAAAAGAGAGGGAATTCTTTATTATTTTGGTTTGGGACACCACAAATTAAATTAATCAAAATCACAAACCAACCCATGGTTTTTGCCCATTTCTGTTTCGAAAGTGGTGTGGAAAACAATATTTTATAATTCAAATGGCCTAACTTCTTAAAATAAGAGGGTTGTTTTTGTAGAGGTGAGTCACACTCTCAAGGAAAACATTTTAAAACACAAAATGTTTTATAAGCCTTGAAGGGTCCACTAAATCTTTGTAAAATAAATTAAAAGAACCCAAAATCACATTATTTTAATGGTAAAATATCTATTTTGTGAAAATAATTTTTATAGTATTTTATTACATCACTATTGGGTCCTTATGATGTCATAAAATACACTATATATTTAAACGGTATTTAACTTTTACCGAAAAATTCGACTATCTCAGAAAATAATGAAAAATTCACGGTTGGATAATTTTGACATCATGATTCCAAAAATAATATTAATTTTATCTAAATAATTTTCTATATAGGTGAATTTTGAATTTTAAAATAAAGACTGACATTTATCAAAAAATCATGGGTTTTGGCCAAAAAAACTATCAAACGTTAAGAAATTTTAAAATTGCATTCATAAAATTATATGATCATTTATATATAATAAAAAGTAATTTACTAATATAATTATTTTTTTATTAAAATATTCTTTAATTAAAAAATCCATTAATTCATCAAAATAGATTTCTTAGTTGAATATTAACTAAAAATACTATTTGTGCTTAAAAAACTATTTACAAAGTAACAATAATAAAAATAATGTATATTCTCTATACAAGAATAATATACATAATTATAGTACTATTTTATTGTTACATAACCCCTTAAAACACCTGTATAAGACCTTAGGGTAAGGTGTGCGATGGTGACAGACTCTTGTGGTGGCACGAATAACATTGGTTAAATGGTAATCTCTATCAAATTGCACTTCTCTCATAGGCAGTTCTGCTCGAGCTTAATATATTCATGATCGGATTGGTCTTGGTAAAGTGAGTAGCCCAATGGCGCCACCTCCTTTATAAACTATTCAAAATGGTCTTCATATGGGGAAAGTCTACTAGAGGTGGCCATCACTTCCTTTGTCTGAGTAAATTGGATTTATTTAAGCCCTATATTTATACTAATCATGTGATCACTGTTCAATGACTATATTAGCAACCATCACAATTCATAACAGTATTTTAAAATCCAAAACACAGAGCCAAATAAGTTCATATGTTTTACATAAACATAAGAAGACATTTAAATAGTACAAGGGAAATTTTCATTAATGATTTTTTGGGTCATTACACCATTACCATGTTTCATCCACCCCCAAAAGACCAAAACTCCTCCAATTGATCAATCAAGTAAGGAATACACTCACCAACCAAAACATACACCACTTCTTAAAATGATCAAGAATATTCAAACTAAATACCAATACAAAACACCTTAAACAGTATCCAAACAAGACTCAAGAAACATACCTAGAATGAATAATGAAACGAACGAGGTCACCGTAGTCTTACTTCAACAAACTTTTTTGGTGCACTCTAATCTCGACGTTTACTCAAGGAGGAAGTTTGAGGTTAAATAACTCCGAATGAGACTACCTATTTCTAGACCAACACTAAAGAAAAAACCAAATTATTGATATGGGGGAGAAAAAACAGACTCCCCACCATAAAGAGGAAACTCAATATTTTTTCTGAGATAGAATCGGGACACTAACAGGGGGAGGCCCAAAAAGACTCCCGACATAAGGGGTAGAATTTCATTAGAATTTTCCCAAATAACTTTCATGAGACTCATAGTCAGTCTCCCAAACATAAGAAGCAACCATATTAGCTGACCAGAATGGGATAGCATGAAAAGACCCCAATATTTAAAGAGTTGGCACGACAGCATGGTTATTCGGCTCGATTTGGGAAACTGTGCGGTAACCATGTGGAGAATTCTGTCCAAAAGGAAAGCTCCACACAGTTACATGGGATGAGATATATGGTCGTACGGAGACCATGGAGTAGCTATTATCCCTTATGGAACAATTTCCTAGGTTGGCACATGGTTACTACTAACCGTGCGCAATCCATGCTCTTCAATATTCCTACACCAAATTTCACCATTTTCTATAAAAATTGAAAGGAAACCCAAGGGAATAGCATGAAATTAGGCTATAAAATGGAAATGAGGTCCACCCAACTCTTCCACAGAATGGGAAAGACTAGAAAAAAATGAAGACATTGTAGGTTTAAACAATTCTCATCTTTCATATTGAAGATAAAACATTGACCAAATGTTTGAATAAGCCTGAGATTTCCCCTGACTATGCACTAGCATCACTTCGGGGCCTATGACTAGATATCAAATGATTAAAGAATCTTCATCCTTGTAGTTAGGCTTTTAAACCCCTTGAATGGAACTTCTCCTTTTGGGGCCATGAAAAATATACCCTAATCCCAGATGGGTTTTCCAAGACATAACACATTCCAAACAAACATTACCCAAACCTAACATTTCACTTAAACAAGTGCATAGAAGATGCGCACACTTCACCCCCTGTTTCATTATATGAGAAATGGTAAGAGTGAATTATATATGGAAACACATTCCCATAAACACTAGATTTCATAATTCCCTGAAGGTAGACACACATCCGAAAAAATAGAGGCTCTCATAAGATTTCACAACCTTCACCTATATAGTCAAATGAACACATGACATAGAAGGGCATCCCCAAAAATGACCATTATGACTAATAAAAAACACAAGTATAGGGACCTTATGCTGATTCCCAGAAAACACACGATTCCATAGTGGCCATAACATCCTCTCATCGCCAGATTTCCCTCACTAGTGGTTTAACATGAACCCCTGCTTCAAATAGACTATAAAGGATCCAGAGGCCTTCTTAGACACCATCCACACTAACAAACCCAAACTACTATCACCTATGATGACTCAGGTAACATAAGAAACTATGTTCTATTTCAATATCCAGCGACACTCTCCCTCTATAAGAGGATCCAAAAAACCAAGAGAGGAAATGGTGTAGAGTTAATATCTCGGGCACCCACATCATATACATCCCGAAACTCATCCAGTAATGCCATTATCCATCCAACATCCCATATAACCCCATGCATGTGGTCACTCATGGAAATACCAATGTTTAACACAAAAATTCCTTCCAATTTTGAAAAATAATACATTTAACAGATACTTCCTTTTTCTCAAGACTGCTATCCCAGAAATCAAAAGGCAATTTACGTCTAAAAAACTTTTCAAAAGATCACCAATCATTCAACAAAAACTCACTTTCAATTCATTTAAATTAATTTCAAAACATTTCATCCTAGTTAAAAACACTTCTAATTTAATGAAAAATTCTATTTTAGAAATCTTTATTAAATTTGGAACATAACACTTCTCATGTTGAAATAGGATTCCAAAATTTCATAAAAAATTTCAAATGATCTCTAGTTACCAATGGCAATCCATTTCCAAACTCCAAATATGACCTTCAAAAAAATCCTTCCAATTAAAAAACATTTCAATAGTTTAGAAAACACTATTGGAAACACTTTTTCAAAACCAAATTTAACATAGTTCCTTCATTCCAAAGGGGTTTAAACTCACCATTTTGCATTTCAAAACAATTCTGAAAATTCAGTTCTACAATTTCAAAAATCAATCCACTTTTACTTTACTGAGAAATAGTTTAATAAAAGTTTACATTTCTTAAATCAAGTCATTTTTTCTTTAAAACAAAGTCCCAAGATTCCAACATGAATAAATATAAGACAATGTGAGAGGAAACTAGTTTCAGTGGGTGACTTCGACATATGGTTGGTGTCCATAGGCCAATCACTTCACCATAATGAGGAGTGTTCTATGAAAATATTCCCATCTCCACATGGCTTGACATGCCTTGAAATCTCACTGATACCGTTAGCCCAACTCTCTTCTTGTTTCCCCAAATCATCATCAAACCAAGAAAACCAAAGGACTCTGATAAATCCCAACTTCCCCTGGCGACATGAATCACATCACGAGGTGTACTGGACAGTAACACTACACATAATTAGAATTTCAAGCACCGACAATACTAACTCTAGACTATCTTGAATATTCCATAAATAACATGACCCAAGATAGAGAACCTCCATTCATACCATTTTGTCGCGAACCGAATCCGATCTCCATTAAAACTAGCACCTGACCCAGACCGTGGCAATTCTTGAAGGGAGTTCTCGAACCCCAAGGGCTGGAACAAGTTCTCAAGTATCACAAAATGGAATTTGGGAATGATTTACCCAAGTTTATAAACACAAAACAACAAACAAATCTAACATAACAAATATGGATTAAAAAAACCATCTTTTACAAAAATTCATAATTGTATCACATAATTTAAAAAAAATATCAATGACTATAACAAATGATGAAACCCAAAATGGACAGCCCAAGAACCTTCTCATGGAAAGAGGCACCGCCCTCAAGGCATCTACATGAAACTTCCCCAAGAAGGACCGATAGAAACCCAAATAATTGGCACTAAAATATTTACCCAAACCAACGACAAAATAACCCAGTCTACTTACACCCAAAGGTATAATTTGGGTGTGATCCAAAGCCCAGAAGGATTCCAACACTAAAATATTACATGTGATAAACATTCAATGACGAAAATCTTTCAAGTTTTCATAAACAAGAAATGAAAATAAGAATTTAAAAGTGATTCAACTTTAAGTAAAAATAGTTTTCAAGTGGGCTACTTTAAACAATCAACACTTTTAAAAATATTTCACAAAATAAAAAATTTTACTTTCAAAAATACCATATATTGATGGTTAGAATAAAGTATACAATGAGCACAAGCAACTGGAAAATAACCCCAAGGCACTAGCTCGCTATGGGCCCCATGTACCTTGTATCTCAGTGAATGTAAACATAAAAATATCAGTTATCGTGCACAAGAGACACTAGTAGGGAGTATAACCATAACCTATTGGTTCCCTATCATCATAATCATAGTTTAGTTAGTGTTTTCATCGTAAAACTTGCTATGTGAAACTGGGGACAAACCCCATGGGATCACTAGCATACTAGTACATGTCCACCCACCTAGATACCTGGGATTTCCCTCTTGTGCTCAAACTTGTTCTACAAGACATAAAATAGAATTTACACATGAAAATACTACTGCCAAGTCACACACACATTCTTAAATACCACAAACATGTCACATAACACTCCTTTCAAAAAAAATTCATTTTTCACATCATACTCACACAAAATAGTGCACAAACATGTTTTGCGCCTTTCTTGCAGTTTGATAAAACAATTTAGCAATTTATAAAACACTATAAATATGTTTTAAATTCTAAATCACATATTTACCTTTAAAAAACCCATATTAATTGAACACAATCACCAAAAAATACATGTAAATCCATTTCACACTTTGTTTAACTCAATAAATCATTTACAATTTTTATAAATCAATCCAAAGGCGTATAACCATGTTTTTCACACAAATCCCATTTTAAAACCCTCTTTCAAGTACAAAATCATACAGATTCCAATCCAAAAATAGAGTTTGAAGCCCAATCAACATTTATTAAACAACTCTCAAATGGTATAAAATTACGTCAAATAATACCACAAAAGATACACATGAAAAAAACACATTTTCAAACAAATATGAAATTTTGAAACTAAATGCTAAATCAATATTAACAAAAATGGTTCCCTCACCAAACATAATGTAAGAGGAATATGAAAAAAATATAAATGAAGTAAATCAAACTCATATTAGGATGCTTACACAAGGAACCACCTACCATTTGTTCCAAAAACTCCAAACCATTGTGCGAAACATCAATCGCACCACCACCACACCAGAAGGAAGTGAAATAAAGACCTAATCCAAAATATAGAAGAAAAATGACACAAAATAAAACCCTAGTTATGAAACCTAGAATCTTGACATTTTAGAACATTAAGAAATGTTGTATAAACCCTATTCAAATGGGAGTAACTTGAGAGGAAACTCACTTAATTGAGAGATCTTGAATAAAACTCCCCAAATAACATAGTAGATGAAAAAAAATCTAAATCCATCATTATTATGGATTCCTATGGGGTCCAAATTGATATGGTGGTTTTAATATACCAGGGGATTCCAATTGGAAATTGGAATAGGGGTAAAATGTTGAAAAATGAAGGAGTTGTAAAAGAAAAAATAAATTATTTTTGAATTTGGAAATGGGCTCACGGTTTGGCCCAAATTTTGAAACACCACATTTCCACCAAAATGCATCAGAAACCCCCAAAAAAAAGAAAAAAAATGGAAATTAAATGAAAAAATATCTTTAAAATAAGTCATGTATGTGATATGGATTACTCTGGTAAAGAGGTTATAATCTCCCCATGTGACTTATTTGACCCACGCTACTAGTCGGTAGCCTTTGGTAAATAGGGAGGCGCCCTTGTGGTCTTTTGACTACCCTACTTGGGGCCCCAGTTTATTGGATTCTATCTTAGGCACATAACACCCACAAAATGTACTGAACCAAGGTATTTTATCTGATGGAAGTGAATGTTTAACATTTTTAAGGGAATTAATACTGTTTATATTGAGTTATAGCTCCAGCCCACTATTTTAAAGAAAAATCTCCCCCACACACTGAATATGAGGTAACAAATCATATGAAACTGGGACACAACAATTTGACTTACATAAACCAAATATTTATAATCCAAGATGCATACACTGACAATTTATCAGTGTATAAAAACACCAAGTACAATATTTTTAAAAATTAAAAGTGACCACACTAAGCCACCAAGTTTAAAAAATTCACTTGATAGAGTGATCGTTTCTCTAAAAAAATTAGGGAACTCACTTATCCAACTATAAAATAGAACCCACTACTTGTCTTGCACTATGATTCCTCTACCAAGAATAATGAACTGAAGTTACACCAGGCTTTTTGTATCTTTAAATTTTACTTTCAAACAATTTATATAATTCCCAAATATTCCATCATTACGGTCTCCAAGAAATAAGTTTTTATATAATTTCAAGAAATTTTCCTAAAATGTCTCTTGTGTTCGGTTTTCTAACACTTTCATGGAATTCCACTTGTTTTTCTATTTTTGAATTTTATTTCTTCTATGTTCAATGATCCTTACTCATTATTTTGAAAGAGATATATCCTGAAATACCATGTCTTACTTATTATTTTATTTTTTTTAATTTTCATATAGGAATTTTGGTGTATGGTCTCCAAATTGGACAATGTAAACTAAAAAAATGTCGTGTCATTCCCTTTTCTTTATTGAATCTAGAGAAACTAGTTTGTGAAATTAATTTATTTTTTACGGAATTAACCTCTTATTTAATTTTTATCTTAAAAAAATTCATGAATTGAGGTTATTCTTTATGTCACAAACCTAAAAAAATAGCTTGAACCAAAACCTTTTTGAGGTCTCATTCACTGTGTGGTCTACTAATTTGACTGACCATATGCCAAATCATATATTATGATCATTTAATAATGGTTTTTTATTTTTATAATTCTAGACCAATTCATATCATGGAAACACAAACAGATCCAAATACCCTAGAAATTTATGTTTTTGTATCACCTATATGGCATGCTTTACTCACTACGATGTCTATCATCATCTTGTGTAAGTCTACTCAAGGCATGGTATAGTTTTTGATGGAAAAAAATATTTTCCTATTCCCCAAAAAAATGTTTGAAAATAATACATTAATTAATAAAATTAATTAATATATAGAAGAATCTAATTCATATATGGTACTCCATGTATTATATATTTCCTCAAAACTAACATTCACAGTGAAACAAAGGTAATCATGATCTGACTCCTTTTTAATGGACATAACTGCCACATCGGCTATTAAAGTTTTTACAACCCCAAGGTATATTCCCAAACACTCTCATTTACATATGAATTCTAGTGATCCATCCAATAAACCAAACCCTCAACCCACCTGTTCATGAAGATTGATTTTATAGGGTTAAAAGTGTTTGATTGTGAGGAAAAACCTTCTATAAATGTTGAGAATTGGGATCCTATAGTTTTTGTGATGATGATTAGAGGATAGATGACGCGGAAGAATGGATATCCATTATCATCGGGAGATGATGAATGAGTATATTTAAGATGTTATAAATAAATAAGTTTAGGTACAAGTTGAAGTAGATTCTTATGTGTATAGTACAATTATTGATCTCATATAAATTTTTTGAGAATATATAGAGGATTTTGATGTTTCGGTTGATGTGTTTACATTAATAAAAAGTAATGATGTTTTTTGAGATGAAAATATACCCCCTATTTTTGTGGAGTAAAGTAATGAATTTATGAAATCAATTAATAGAAATGAAATTATTTTAGATACTAATGATTAGGTTTGGATACCAAGCAGGAAACTAGCCCTTTTTTAAGGCTTTGGTAAATCTTATTAAACAATTGAAAATACCATTTTAAATAGAAAAAAACAATTTTAATTGCATATAAACATTATATAATAATTAAAAAAAGTTTTTAAAATAGTCAACCTATTATGGAATTCAAATAAAATGGTTAGGAATGGGGAAACTACCTTAACCTAAAGGAGTACATATTTTTATAATGAAAACCTGTATATTCCTTTTTTCTTATTGAATTAATATTCACATAAACATATATATAAGGAAACCGAGCCCCTGTGTACATATTTTAATGTCCAAATATTCACAAGGTGGTTCATAGATATAATTTTATTATTGCATATACACCTTTTCACTTACACACATATGAATTTTTCATTTCTATATATAAGAACATGTAGCCCCAATATATATATTCATACTTCCATGGTTGAATATATATAAAGGGTAACTTTATTTATATATATATATGCATACCAATTCATACATATGTAAGTTTCCTTTGACATCAATGGCATAAATCCACCGCAACGAGATCCAAAACACACTTTAAAAAATAGGGAAACCAAAAATCACAAAATACATAATTAAAATTAGGAAAAATTATAAAAAAAATAAGAAATATTACATGAATTTGATGTCAAACACACAACCTTTGATGGTGGTTGATATAACCAGCTTCGTCATAGGAGACCACCTCTAAGGAAGTAGTGGGAAAAAAAGTGAGATATAATGACTTCTTATATATATGTGATTATTGTGTCAATTGTACATGATAAATGATACATGAATCCATAACCCAAAATGAATAAAGAATATTCAGATTAATATGTATATCATAATACTAAATAAAATGATCATTAATTTAGACTTTTTTGTTCAAATGATATCCAATGTCATTCAATGCATACATCACAGAGTGGTATCATGAATCATCTGATAACACAAACCACAAAATGATGGATTTTACTACATAATGCATTATACTTGGTTCATATTTAAAATAATATACAATATTCATGTATGAATCATAGATTTTATTCAAATTATTGAAAATCATTGGGAAGTTATTATAACTATTTTGGATAATATTTTCATATACACACCCTCAAACATTGGGAGAAAAAATGTATGGAAATTTATATCATTTATATGACCAATAATAAATGTAGGTGGAATTTATTTAAAATCCCAAAAAAGTATAACTATTTAACCATAAAAATTTAAATAATTTACATTAAAAAATTTAGATTTCCTTATATCTCTCATGGTCTGATCAGGTATTTCAAAATAATGGTTTTGGACCTTTAATTATTTATCAAATATATTAATGTATAATACTATGAGGATTTGCAATAGACCACTTGTTTAATGTTATAAGTTTTATTTTCATTAACATTAATAGGAAGGAAAAATATATAGTGTGGGGTTCCCCCTTCTATAATGAGTATGAATGTTACTCTTCTAGAAACTAATACACGTGCTATTTTCCCTTTATATTATAATTAATTACATTAATACCTCTATATATACGTTTAATATTTATCCATACATCAATTATTTCAACATTCAAATGTACCATTTTTTCCACTATTTTTCATTACCCTTTAAAGATTCTACCATCGTTTACACTATCTATATAAGTCAATTATAACATAATCACTTGGAAAGTTTTACATTTATAACATCCAAAATTATTTTCATAATTGAATATTTTCACTTTTGAAATCACCCTCTAGGATATTAGGGTTCTTATAGGATGATTCCTTTTTCATCACCCATTATTCTACATGAATTACTTTAAATTTTCTTTTTATCAAGTTTATTAATTTAGCTTGTAGAATAAACTTCTCATTAAATTTTATTCATCTACTCATCTTTTGGTATCCTTCCAAACAAACTTCATCTAATCAACTCATAAAGCCTATTACCTTCCAGAATAAAATTTTCTCAAACTATTTTTTTGGTAATCATGTTATTATAAAATATATCACATCTTGGATCATATTTGATTCATAATTCATAATGATTATTTTTACATAAAATATCTAAATAAAATTCTAGGATTGTTTCTTCAAAATTCTACATTGGAACATCTCTAAAAATCCATCAAATAGACCACTATCACATTAGTTTTTGTCTATTGTAACTTATATATTTAAATCTTCTAAATGTGTTCCATGAAATAACTTTTATAATCTGTGATAGCTTTCACTAACTTCACAACAAAAAATTTTATTCTTATTTTATATCTCATTCATAGTCATTGATAACTTAAACTAGCTTATATATAATGTACCATATCATCAACATAAAATAAAAAATATGGATAAAATTATACTATAATTATATTAAATATAATCCTCTATACTTTTTTAGATAAAAATCATCCTATAAACTATATATTACATACTTTTAGTTTCCAATATATAATACTACAACACTTTGAAACTATATATGTTTATAAATTTATTTCCAACGTCCTTTTGAGTAAATCTTACATTGTTCTTTAGTATCCTTATCCATTATTCATCATCAAAACATTAATTAATTTCCCTTATTCTATTGAAAAAAATTCCATATAGCCATCTCATGTCTTTCAGAATTCATATTCATTTGTTTTTAAATATATGTTCTAAAACAATAGTGGATAGTGATTTTGGAAGAAAATTTATTGACCTTAAACACTTTTAATTCCTCAAATAAGCACCAGAAAAATTTTAGTCGATATAAAAGATGCTAATTGATTCAAATTAGTTTGTTTCACCAAGAATCAATATTTCACCTAGAGATACTTTATATTGTCTGAAACCAGAACTTTTCATAGTTCCAAAATGAAAGTGTGTAGAATAGAGCCTTTTAAACCACAGAAAAATCCTTATTTATATTCTATCTACCCCTTTAATTATATATTGAGTTTATTAACTATTGTAAACAAATAAAAAACTTTTTGAATCAATACATTCAGTTCTTAAAATCCAAAAAATGACACAAAATAGGTATTTTTATTAAGAATGTATAGAGTTTCCATAGATTAATATATAAAAATAATATTATTGAATGACATTGAATATATTGATGAAAATATGTTATGAAAACTTTTCCAAATAAATGAATGAACTATAAAGACCAAGTTCATACCACTGGGGTTCCGTCCAGTCTAGATAATTGAACTCATGAATACCTACAACTCTGCTATTGTAACATGATGTTCCAATACTGACATACACCTAATAGTAATTAAAAGATACCATAAAAATAATTAGTATGGATTGATTTATAAAAAATATATAAGAAAAATATCATGAATAAATTGAGTGCATCATACATTAATGAGGATGCATTATTATAAGTATTATTTTTTAGGATAAACTATTATAAATATCCTTTAATCTATCACCCACCACTACTAGAGAAAATAATTCTCCAATTATAAAATTCATGAACCATACAATCAGTAAAACCACACCAATGCCCCAACACCTTGAATAAATCTCACTCTAGGACATGATTAGAATCAAGTGAAAAAAATATTATATATGAATTCCAAAAGTTGTCTCAACCACCATAAGGGCTCTTTCCTTAATGTCGTAGTAGGTGTAGGCCCTCATAATTGTGTTAATTTAGGAAGATATAGCCACAACAATGATCTATCTATATAGGAATATTACTATGTGTAGAACTTTTCAAACTCAAATCATATCTTTAAAGTGGGTTATCATACAATAAACTATCACATTTTAAGGATATTTCTAATTGATGACTGTTTTTTAATAAACATAATGGATAATTTTAGAAAATTTTATTATAATTTCCCATATCTCTATACCCGAATATCCCACAATGAAAGAAAGTAAATATATATAGATAATTAATTTGTCACTATATGATGTACATACAAACCAAACAGTACTATATTAAAATTAAACTCTCTATTCCTAAGAGTTAAAAACTTATGGAAGCCCCAACATAGTAATACATCAACAATATCCTTCTTTGGGTGGGTTCTTTTTCCAAATTGAGTGAACTAAAAACCCAATATCACTATTGATTGAGTTTCACAACAAATCTATTTATCACCTATTAAACTATTTACCAATCAAAGAAACACATAGAAGGAATTTAACATATGAACACTTACCAAGGCCATGAGAAAGTAATAGGTCATAAAACTCAAAGAGGATAATAAAACCTCTTAGGCAATTAGGTAGGGATTTGAATGAATATGTAGTGTCCAAAAATAGGTGTAGAAACAGAAGTTAGATTAAGCTCCATTATAGGTAGACGGTGGTTCAAAGGAATCCTCTTAGGGGATTAGACATGGATTTTATTGAGGACACAGTGGCCACAAACTATCCTTGAAACAGATGGATGGTGAAGATCTATTAAGGGTAAATGATGGTTCAAAGGGATAAATGATAAACACTGAGGGAAAATCTTGAATAGAAGGAGGAAGCATGAGTTACAACACATAATATGAATAAAGAAGCTAACCAGTTCTAGAAACCCCAACTACACGACTTATGATCCTCCAAATCAGATGTCATATATCTAATAACCCTAGGACACTATTATTTGTTTATCATTACAAATATCAAATAACATGTTATCATGGTTATTGTTTGTATATCTCAATGTTGCATACCTCAATGTGTACACTAGTGCATACAATGTCAATGCTATGTCCCAACATATTGTGTAATCCAACTAACACACTGTTTATTTCAATAAACCAACCAAGGAAGATCATGTAGTACATTATCATATCATCTATAGGTCATAAATATAGGGATAATAAATTAAATATCATTTATTTTTGTTATATGACATGAAGTGCCATGGTAATACATTCCTTATTAGTCTTCTGGACCAACACATCACTAACCATACCAGACCTTCCTTATTTATAGGCCCCACATGGACTAGAAAATATAAGTACATACCCATAAACTACCTATATTGGACACACTATGTCTTAATAAGTACATCTAATATACATTTTCATCATTGGTGTGATCATGATTCCTTGCTCGGGCATTATTTTTTGAGGCATGAGAAGACCTTTATGGTAAATTTTCATGTTTAACATGATGCTTCATATCGCTTCATTATCTAGGGATTTTTTCTATGTAATTTAGGGAGTGTTTGTTCCATCAACCAATTGTGTTCATATATCATTATTTAAAAAAACTAGCACTTCACCCATGGAAATACATAGCCTATTCACCATTCTGTGTAAAAATAAAGTAAAAACTACTTAATTTAGAGTACAGTGTAATGAAATGTTATGTGAAACAAAATACAAGATAAGTATATAAGAAAAGGTTATAAATAAATAAAAAGTAATGTGTATAATTAAATAATTTTAATAATTACACATTAAAATTTTAGATTTCCTAAATTAAATAAATGGGGAAGATATTGGAAAAAAGGAAATAGAAAATAAATTAAGGAAAACCTTTATAATTTTGATTTTTATAATTGAAACAATTACCTTGTTATATAAGAAAATTTTTTACTTAGAGTTAAAACTATGAATTAAATAACAGATAACATATCATAAATATCATTCTTTATCATCCAATTTTTTCCACCTACCAAATATGACATGAAAACATTATCATTAAAACCATGAGAAAGAAAATGAGAAAGAAATCATTTTTTCCAAAATTACATCAGACAAATTTCATTGACGAGAGTACCCATACAAGTCATGTTTAAAATTGATCTCTAATCTTCATCACATTGGATAAACCTCCACATTAATATTTTAGTCTTGACACTTAGTATATATATATAACTAGATTTCATTGAAAAAATTGTTAAAAATGTTATAAATAAATTCAATTCCAAATACAAAGGTAGTACTATTGTAGGAATATTAAAAGAATGTTGAAAAAAGCGTGGTGTGTGGTATTCCCATAATTAATATATCCCACTAATAAAGTTAATAAATATTTTTAGTGTAAATAAACACAAAGACCCATGGTTTGGAAAGCCAAACTCATGCTTCAAAAAATTTATTAAAAAACACATACATACGAAATGAATTAAATAATTAAAAAATCTATGAAATGCCCCCAAAAAATAACAAACAAAAATAACATAATGTAATGACCAATAGTTTAAGAAATTATTCCATAAAAATAATAAATCAATATAAAAAATAATTGGATCCATTCAAGAGCTTCACCAATCTCACACAACAACAAATACTAGTCCAAACCTAAAATTGAAAAGCAGGAAGGAAGATTAGAAGTCAGAATGATTTTAATGCAAATAGTTTACTAGTATAATATGTTTAATGAATGTTTTCAATTCATTTATATAGAAGAATGAAAATTTCAAATTATTCTTATAGGAAGGGAGGACACAAATGATTCCAAACCCAACTTACATTAACATGTAAGATACAAATATGAAATGGATTTATAAAGATGAATGCCACATATAATAGTAGGCAGTTGACAGATGTAAATTGTTTCCTATAGGTAGTAGCTGTCAGGGAGTTAGTTTAGCAGGGAGGTTAAATTTAAGGCAAGTATCATTGAGAAAATACTATTTGATTCATGTTGAAAATTAATATATACCAACGAAAGAAGATTGCATATAGTACTCAAATTATGAGGAATGACAGTTATAACTATTTTGAACCTTAGTTACCATAATTATAAGGTTTAAAAATACATCCTAGAGTAATAGAAAAAAATTCCAATTGTGAAGTAATGTAGTTATAGATGATACTGAATCTCATTCATAATTACATATTTTAGATTATACATTATAGATGAATACAAATTTAATGTATCTTAAAACCGTTTTTCTAGAGAAGAATGTTGTTTAGAAATGCTACTTACATTATCACATAGGTAGGTTACAAAAACTACTAAATCCCTTTTATATAAACTAAAATATTATATTAGCAGATAAGTTATAAATGTTACCTAATGAAATATACTTTAAAATTGAAAATTCAATAGATCAAATTAAATAAAAGCATTCCACAATGTAATACTATATAAATTAATTTATAAGAGTCTAATACATTATGTAAAACATCATCCATGTTCATTTATAATTTTATCGCTCTAAAATCTATATTTTTCATATAATAAAATATAAATTAAAATTTACTACAAAAATTAGATGACCATAATTTTTTATATACTAAAATATCAAAAAATGATATCAAATTTGAAATCTAACATAATTCATAACTTCTTTTGAAATAATCAAAATTGAAATCACTCCAAATAATATATGAAAATAATAGTATAGATTCAGATTAGAATTTTAGTTAGTTAAAATTATTATATTCAGATATAAAATAGATTCAAAATATAAATAACAAATTCATGTTTTAAAATATTGGAGATTGAAAATATCAAAGGTTTTTATTCCATGGATAATAGATTAAATTTCCAAAAAAAACATCCAAAAAAACTGCTAAACCACTAATATGGAGAACATAAAATAATTTTTTCCTATAAAACTTCTGAAGACGAAAATCAAATATGAAAAGAAAAAAAGGTAAATGGGAAAATAGAAATTGAACCTTGGAGCCTGAGGAAGAAGAAAATCAAAACTGAAAAAAATGGAGAAAGATAAATCAAACAAAAATAATCATAAAAGGAATTAGTCTAAAAAATAGAAGATTATAATAATCTATATTCCTAATATATTTTTAGTTTCTTTTATTTAATGTAATAGATTTAGGATATAAAACTCAATAGGGATATGAATAAAAATTCATGTTTGAATAGATTCTAGAGTAAAAACTCTCAGATGTTTTAAATTAATTGAAAAAAAATTAAAAATGAATATACCATTGCTAAGGTACAACAATTTTTTATTTTTTTGAAGATGAATAACTTGATCTCTTACATGAACCTACAATTTAAAATTGAAATTCAATGAATATAAATATACATATAACATAATGTATTTTAAAGGTAAAAATATTACTTAGGGGTGGTTGGAGGTAATCAAATCTTAATATTAATGCTACTCATCCTTGTTAGAATACATTATTATAATATCATTATTTCAATTTAAATTTCAAAATCAGAAGTAAAACCTGATGGAATACATGTAAAGAACCCTTTTTCAATTTAAATCCATGGGATGATAATGGCCATATAGGTTGGTATTTTCCACCCCATTTGTTTTTTATTTGGGGGGTTCTTGGTGTTTTAAAACTTATTCTTAAATTAAATCCTAGGAATAATGCCTGGGTTGTGAAATACAAATGAAAATATTCACTACAACTGATAATATATAGCACCAACTAGGTGTTAAAAATCTACATAAATTGGTTGAGAAACAATTGAAAACCTGATTGTCAACCAGATGTATCTCAAAGATGTTGTAGGGGTTGTAAGTAGGTTGGTTCTTTCGTATCCCTTCAATTTATAAAATTGGGATGACTCCTCATCATATTTGTTTCCTATTGCAGTCTAGTACCATCACATAAGAATCAAATAAAGAATAGTGGAAACATTGAAAAGTAAATGGGAATCATATGGCTTTAGAATCATATAATATGAATTAGGAGGAAAAAAAATGGATGGCATGGAATGAGAATGAGGATTAAGGTTTTATAGAATAAATATAGGGGAGAATTATTGATTTCATGCATATTAATGGGATTTTTATTTGAGATGAACCAAACTAATGGTAAGTGGAGTGAGAATAAAAAATTATGGGAGGTAGCATATTTGGGATAATAGAACTATAAATCATGCATAGAAAAGGGACTGATCTCGAGATGGATAAACATGTCTATAATAGGGTGTGGATGAATAATCATCTGATTATTGAGATATGGATTCATCCTGGAGGAGGATGGGGCCTTTTGTGGAAGAATTATGATGAGGTATTGATAGTGCCTTGTCGAATTCATGTTAGAGTTGTTTTGGAGATAGAGAATCATAGGGATGTGGGGTGGTTGTGTCAAAGGAATGTTGGAGGAGGAGGTTGGGAGGCCACATTAGACTAGTATTGGAGAAGTAATAGAGTAGTGTCATGGCATCATCTAGTAGTGTCAGAGCAATGTTGAAGCAGTATCATTAGGGAAGTTGGTGGAAACGTCAGAGGAGGAGGAGGATCGTGGGAGAGTTGGGTGGCCTCGTTAGAGGAGGGCGGAGGGAGGTGGGTGGAAACATTAGGGTAAGAGGTTCATAGTGATGAGGAATATTTCAAGGGTATGGGTGGGGAGGTAGCTAAAGAGGATAGGTGAAATGGGGAGTGGTATGGGGGTACATCCTTGGACCGTTAAATGGTTGTCTGTATAAGGGAGTTATATCCATAGTTATTATTGATCGTGGATATAGCTTCATGGGAATAGACACAAATTCAATTAGTTATTGGTTAACTTGAACACATTTAATAGTGTGTGTACTAAAATGGTTTATAAACATATTTAGTGGAGTGATATGTTAAATGGTGAAACGGGTGTTTATCCATGACTTATGTTAAATTGTATCTCTTTCTTTATTTTAAATTATTTGATAAAAATTGTATTTTTTTTAAAATTCAGATTATGAAACACCTAGAGGGATCCAACTAGGCTCTCTTCCTTACACCCCGCATACAACTTTAGTTTTATATAGATCCTTCTATATTTGATGAAGATATGAATAATTCATAGTGAGGAGGAAGGATGTTTTTCCATTACCCATGTTTGAGATTCTAAAGGTGATGTCAGGTCACATAGTGTTTGGATTTTCAATTTCTAAGTACTTTAGATGCTTTGATGATTTGGAATTTATCTTGTCAATGATTACATTTGTCTTATGTTATATTATTTTTCCATAATGACATATTCTATATTAATCACATCATTTCAGGTTCCCTACGAAATAATTAATCCCAATGTTTGTTTTCTGATTCCCTATCTCATGTCACTAGACTGGCGGATTAGGAAGACCCTTTGTGCCATTTTGAACTAGTTCAGGTTATTGTTAATTTGGTAACCCGAATTGGTTTGTGATCCCAGAGTCTTACGAATATGATAGGGGGTTCTAGGGGATGTAAAGTGGGTAGAGTTTCAAAGTAATTTTTATTGTTTATAGTGTCATTTAAGGGGTGGGGAAAGGTTCATTTATAATTTATGGGAATAGAATTTTTTAAATATGAACTTTTAATATAAAATGATCATTTTTTTCACCAAGAAATTGGACTCTAAAGTGTAATTTAATAGAGATGAGATAATTTTAGTATGAACCACACCAAAACTAATCATCTGGTGGTATATTTTAAAAATTTATTAGCTCATTTACTTTGTTAAACTCTTTTTATCTTAATTTACCTTTACCATGATAACTAATATTTAAACATTCTTAAATAATTTTTTGGAAACAAATTAAAAATTCCATTTTGGCATAATTACAAAATTCATATTTAAAATATGGAAATAGTTTTATAAAATAAATCTTATAAGTATAAAATTTCTTTAATTTAATATTATTAGACGTTAATAATAAACATTATGTTTTGGATAAAATCAATTTTTTTTTAAATTCCATGAAATTATTTTCTTTATTATTATCCAAATAATATTTGTGTGGCTTTAAAATCAAGAAAAATATAATTCTAACTTGTAAAAACCATATTAAAAGAAAAAGATGAAAAATATTTTTTTTATTATTAAAAAATATTAAATAAATTTTACAATGTTAAACATGGGTTTTCTAAATTAAATACTATATTTTTAAATGAATAATTTTACTCTATAAAAATACTAATAGTTATTATATGTTCATTATAAGTGTTTTAAGTCATTCTTATATCATGATAAAGTAATAAAACTTATGGTATTAAGAGAAACTATATTTTCCACTATTTACCTAAATAACATCCATTCTCGAGAGATCCAAAAAAACATCACCATATAATATTTATATTCTAAATAAAAAATCAAGTTAATTTTTTTATATTCAATTTCTAAAGTTTGATCATTTTACTTTAGAAATACAATGAAATTTAAAGGGAACAATTTTCAATGTAAAATAACATTTTATATTATTTACTACTCTTATTTTTAATTCCATATCAATTAAAAATTAAATTAGTCTTAATATATTATTCATATAAAAAATATAATTCATCCATAATATATATATTTTTAAAATCAAGGGCTTAAAAATCCAATTTTAAAAAAATATTTTTTTCATAAAATGATATTTTTAGTTATGTAGCTATATTAATTTAATTTTATAAACTCATTAGTATTTAAATTTTCCTCAATTTTATTTAAATATATATTTCATAATTTGGTTACCTATATTTATACCCTTTAATTCAATGGATAAATTTTCTAATTATATAATTTTTTTGGGTTATTTGGCCTATAGAGAAAGCTATTCAACGTATTCAGTATTAAAAGAAAATAATTTTAAAATCTTGGGATGTTATACTCACCAATGGATAAACCACTGGGAAATAAAGGGTATGATTTAATAAGTTTGTTCTTTAATAAGGGATAATTAGTAAGGGTTGTTTCATTATTTAATAAATTGTTAATGATGTATATATTTTAAAATAGATGAGCACCCTCATTCAATATTTGTTCACAATGTGATCACCATACCATAGAAAAAGAACAAACATATAATATATAATGACTAACATATAATTTTAAATATATGAGTATTTAATTAAGGGAACCAACAAGCTTGTGGATACACTTTTTTTAGTTTGATAAGAGAATAAATTTTTCTAAATCAATATAGTATGATGGGGGAAAAATTTATAGAAGATAAAAATATATATGCATGGGTGGATATAAAAAGTGAGATGAATTAAATTTAATAGAAAACTAAGAATATATGTTTATATATATAATTACTAATAATTATTGGGTAACTTTTATTAGAAAAATATTCTCATCACGACTTGTTCCTTAAATTTTACATGGTTACCATTTTATATGTTCTATATTTATCTTAGATAAGAGTGTAAAGAGAAAAGTGTGGGGGGATAAATAAATTTAAATTATAGTAATTTATTTTAATAACAATTATGTATATTACCCCATATTTTTTTAAAATTTTAGTTTTATTAATATTTATAATCAATGATATGCATTACAATTTTTGAAATTATTGTGTAAATCAACATTAAACTTGAAATAAACTAGATTTACTTTCTATAATAAAATAAATTGTTAAACATTTATAGTCTCTTAATTTGGATTATTGGATACGATAAGAATAATTAAATTCTATTGGTATAAAGGATCCATTTAATATCATTAATACTAAAATAAACATCCATATATCACCTTTATCCACATTTGGATGTCTCCTTTTATAACATGAAGGACATGAAGTTGGGATGAGTGAAATTTGAAAATTCCCCTACTCATATATGAATATAATCATCCATGTAACATTTATTTATATTATCTAAAATCTATATAATTATTAATTTGGAGTCACAAAAGTGAGAGCCTAATCTATGAAAAGAAATTTTTTAATCATTTTGGATGACACTAATGAAGATATGAGGATTTCAACAGACCTAATTATTTTAAGTGGGAAGTCATTGGTGATAGTTAATAATATAATTGGGATACATGAATTAAGGAGTTAGATATCATGATATCCACATTCAGTTTTCATTTTCTGGGATATCAATCAATCCCTTTTGATGGTTTATATTTTCATGTATGATTGAACAACTAAAAAAATGTGTTGATATAATTTGTTAGGGAAGAGTATGTTTAGAAAGGAAAAAGATATCAGTAAAACTGATAATGGACCCTTCATGATATAGAATAATCTCATGTTACTAAACAGGTAATCAAAAAATACCCATGATTCTCTATTTTTTTTATTTTATTATGTCTATGTATGTGTCTTTCCAAATTTCATTACACCTCAACAAAATACAATTTATATTTTCCCACTACCTTGGTATAAGGTGTGTAGGGTAAAACTCAAGATAAGTGGGTGAGTTGTTCAAAGGACATTATTGAATATTATTCTACTAAAAATTTGGATGGAAATAAATGAATAATTATTTAACAATATTTAAAATGAAAGGTTGATTATGAATGACATATTAAATTAATTGGTTCGAAACTATAATAAGGATAAGGAGCATGCTTAATAGATATTAATGGGGGAAAAATTCAAATATCATGATAGAAAGATCATATTCTTATATAATTAATTAAAATCAACTTGAAAACTATCTCTCTTAAAAAAAATTCCCCTGTAAGAGTTAAAAAACTACACCACTAATAATAATATCAGTTGAGAAAATTTCAAGTACAATAATGAAACCATATAATAATCGATGTTTTCCCCCAAAATAAACCCTCTCCTATTAATGAATTTCCACTAATCAAACACTTACTACTCATTATAAATATATTATATCAATTAAATAATTAAATCAATAAAAATGTTGAATATCATTCATTGATACATCACCAAAAATCAAGAATTGAATAAGAAAAAAACTGATTTGAAGAACAAGTTCTAGTTGATATGTAAATGATCAAGAACATGAAAGTGATTTAAAAACAAACATAATCATTTACCCTAAAAAATAAAGATAAATTTTATTTAATTATGATAAATCACGTGATACTAATTAATTAAGATACAAAAGAATAAAATGTGAAGGATGAATACAAAAATGAGGATCCTCAAACATACTCTCGTGAATATGGTTAGAAAAAAACACTCTTTAAACATAGAGTTTGATACAAAGCAATATGAACCAATCATTAAATTACAATATTACGAAAAGGTAAACATTATATCATAGAATATTCATATAATACCATGAATAGAAGGATTAGTGTCATTAAAGATCAGCACTATAAGGAACTTATTTTATGATAATTTTGAACATTTCTCCAAAATCAAACCAAACTATAATCCCCTCTATTCTTCTCATAATAGGAACCATATTCATAAATTGTGGAAGGGAAACATTATGGGTGTGTTCAAACATCCATTAAGGGAAATCTAATCAACATGTCATTAAGGGTTAGATCATGAGAAAATGCGAGCAAGGGAGAAATATTTTTTTAAAAGAACATAGAACAATAAGAGCTATATATAAGGCATGATAAAAGGACATGTAAAACCAAATGGAAAAAATATATACCATTGAATGAGATTTTGGAACCAGTAAAAAATAATCACGAGACATGAAGTATAATACAAGAAGAAAAAATAAGCATGTGAAGAAATCACATTATGAGAAAACCCAAACATGATCACCCACTATAATAAAAAATAGTGTTTTTGCCGCGGTTTGTAAATCTGCGGTGAAAAAACCGCCTCTAAAATTTTCATTAAAATATTTTTTATAATTTTTTTAAAACAAACTTTAAAAAATCCAATTTTTTACCAGTGGGTTTTTAAAAAACCCATCATGAAATAACGATGGTTTTTTTCAAAACCGTCACAAAATTTAAGAAAATTTGAAAAAATTATTTATATATTATATATTATATATTATTTACAATAAATTATAGTTTATTATTTATAATTTAAAATATTTATAATGTGTCAATTAATTAATATTTATAATTATTAGTTAATAATATTTTTAAACTGAAAACAAATCTTCAATAAGTAGAAGAACATACTTCAGCATCAAATGACTGTAACTCTTGATCTAAGAGTCCATTTCAGCTTCAAACCCAATCAAATCAAACTTTATCAATTAAGAAAAATCCATGTGAGATATAAATCATGTGATAATCAAATGGAAAATATATTCGAAATTCAAAAGTTGAAAATCAAACTTGAACTTCAAACGACCATAACCTTTAATCCGGGTGTTCGTTTGGGCTCTACCATATATCAAATCAAAAAATGAAACGAGCTCTATGACGCTTAGGTCTGCTACCAAATCTTGGAGTAATGTACTCCTTTTTATTTTTCTTGAATGTCTTAGAAATCCTCTAAAACAGAGGTTTTAGTTAGAGAAACCGGTTTCTTAAAATTCAAATAGTTATAACATTCGATTTGTGTGTATGTTTGGCCCATACCACATATCATATCTTTTATTTGAATGGTTGTTGCACTGAAAAAGGAGTCTAGGATCATATTTTATGGTCATTTCAGTGTTTTTAGGGTTTTTAGAGTTTCTTAACGTTTTATGATTTATTTATGATTTATTTATTATTTATTTATTATTTATTATTAATTAATTGATTATTAATTATTAATTAATTAATCGTTATATGTTTATATATTATATATTATATATTTATTTAATATAAAATATTTATTTATTTATTTATCAATTAGTTATTATATACACATTAATTAGTAATTAATTAGTAATTTATTAATTAAATATTTATTAAATATTTATTAGTTTATTATTCATATAATATTTATTTATTTATTTATTATTTATTTATTCATTATTCATTATTTATTTATTAATTATTAATTAGTAATTAATTAATTAATATTTATTTATTAAATATATATTAAATATTGAATATTGAAGGTTAAATATTAGATATTAATAATTTAATTTTAATTAAAAGTTATTCTTTATTAATTATTAAAAATTAATTATCAATTATTATTTATAATTTATTAGTTATTGTTAATTACTTCTTATTTAATATTTATTTATGTATTTATTTATTTAATATTCATTATTTATTCTTTATTCTATATTCAAAATTCATTATTCATTATTTTTTATTTTTTATTTTTTATTATTTATTGTTTATTAATTTATTTTTATTTACTAAATATTAATTTATTATTAGTTTATTATTTATTTAATTTTTATTTAATATTTATTTATTGATTATTTATTTATTATATGTTAATTAAATTTTAATTATTAATTAATTATTTATTAAATATTTAATATCGAATATTAAATATTAATTCTTAAATATTAAATATTAAATATTAATCAAGAATTATTAATTTTGTAATTATCAATTATTAGTTATTAGTTATTAATTAGTTATTAATTATTTATCTATTTATTTATTTATTTAACAATTTATTTATTATTTTATATTTATTCTTTATTCTTTATTCTTTATTATTAATTATAAATTATTTATTATTTATTAATTTATATTTAATTTACTAAAAATAAATTTATTATTAGTTTATTATTCATTTATTATTTTGTTATTTATTATTTATTTATTTTAACAATATTCATTATTTATTATTTATTATATTTTAATTAATTATTATTTAATGATTTATTGATAATTCATTTATTATTTATAATTTTTTTAATATTAAGTATTAAATATTCATTATTAATTATTAATTATCAATTATTAATTATTAGTAACTATTAATTATTAATTATTTTTTATTTACTATTTACAAATTATTATTCATAATTCATAATTTATTATTTGTAATTTATAATTTATTAATTATTATTTAAAATTTATTTATTTATTTATCTATTATTTTTTAATTTATTATTAATTTTTATTTATTTATCATATATTAAACTATTTTTTAATTTAATTATTATTTATAAATCACTTATAAATATTATATGTTATATATTATATATTATCTATTGTTTATTGTCTACTATATATTATATATTATATATTATATATTGTGAATTATATATTATATATTATATATAATGAAATATATATTATATATTATATATTATATCGTATATATTATATATTATATATAATATATTATTACATAGTAATTATTAATTATTAATTATTAATTATAGATTAATCATTATTGATTAAAAATTATCTAGTGTGTATCTATTTGTTATGTATTACTTGTTTTTCCAATTAATATATATATTTATATTAAATTCGATTTATTGACCACATGAAAGGCCTATTGGAGTTGTAAAGTCTTTGGGGAATAAGCAAAAGGGAAGGGGTTCAAATCTCACCCAACACAGAATTTCTATAAGTGGCATGAGCATGTGACTGGACATAGAATTTGTTCATGGATCTGGACTTATGCATGGAGATGGGCATGAGTATGGTAATAATAAATAAATAAATTGATAAATAAATTAGGAAAATATATAAAATAATAAATAAATTACTAATATAAAAAAATAAAAAAATAAAAAATAAACAAATTTTAAAAACGATTTAGCGACGGTTTAAGCCGTCGCTAAATCGTTCTAAAACTGTTTTAAAAAACCACTGCTAATTATTTACCGACAAAAAATTTCATGGCTATTTTCGAAATATACCACAGAATGATTTAGCGGCGGTTTAAACCACCGCTAAATACAATTTTTGTATAGTTACCATTCATGTTCTGAACAAATCGAGGTATGTCTTCCTTATAAATTGTGAAAAAATCCAATCATCTACACCCTTTATGTTTTTTAGTAAATCCTCCATCTTTCACCCTACTAGTTTTGAACGAATCTAAAAATGTCTAGCTGGTAAGTTGAGATCAATTCCATGAATGTTCAACCATTATGTTTGTGAAGAAATCCTAGCACATCTGATCTTTATTATCTCATGTCGTATCAAACTTTTCTCAATGAATTAGAGGGAATTTATGGACCCCAACCATCTCATGACTCTATCTAACCTTATTCTTCTCATTGCTTTATCAAACCAATACTATCTTTGGGATTTATCTAACCTAAAATATCTCAATGAATTATTAGGATGAAACCATCTCACAATGATGATCCATATAAATGTGTCTAACAAAAAATAAATATATCTAATGTCACAAATTAAAGAACCCATGGAAATAAAATGGGTGTCATATCATTTCCAATTAGTATAAAAAAACATGATACTCAAAGTAGATCATTTGATAGTAAAAATTATGTCACTGATTTTTTTTCATAATTGAATTTAGAATGTAATAAGTAATACATAACTTTATTTTAGTTGTATCTTTTATAAATTAAGAGATAAAATGAGTTGAATTTTTTTCATATATATTACATTTAAAAACAATAACTATCCATTTTTTAATGTGATAAAAGAAATTAAAATTATTTTCTATAAAATGAAGTGATTTATGAAAGATAAAACTTTTTAAACATTTACTCGTCCAAACCATAATGGCCCCCATAACAAATATTATTAGAATAACTTTCTTTGATAAGTATTAGAGGAACTTTAAAATTTATATCTTAAAAACTCAAACATTTTAAATAAATAATTTCTTACTTAAATAAAAATTTTAATTTTAAAAATTATACGAGTATTTATATTTCATTTAAAAAACATTAAAATTTATAATAATTTGGAATTTTTTTTAAAAGTTATGAAGGATTTGTAAATAAAATTATTATATGGTTTGATAAACCATAAAGGAGGTTTAGAAAAACATTTTTACTATACTCAAAAAAGTTGAAGTTATGGTTCACATTAAAAAGTTACTTTAAAAAATGTGAAGTGAAAAAATTTGAAAAATTTATTTTCTATAAAACTATATTTAATTATTACTAGTAAAAAATTTTAAAATTGTTTTTAGATGAAATATAGAGTGTAAAATTAAGCATATGAACACAAAAGGTGAAATTTTTTTAATATGTTAATTTTTTTTGAACCCATAAGAAAGGAAAATAAAACAGCCATTTGAAAATAGAATAATGTAAATGTAAATATCACATGCGATAAAAAATAATTGGGTTTCTAAATATAAAGGGGTGCATTGGCGGGAATGTAAAATATAGACAATAAGAGAAAATCAGAATCAAAGAGTATGGGAATTATTCTTAACCAAGCTATATCTTTTGGTGAATGCAATGAATATTAGAAAAAAGAAGATTATGAACATGTTGTGTAACTCTATAACATGAGTTCTTTTAACAAAAACACTTTCAAATTTGGAATTTTTTAAATAAAAATATATTTAATTAAAGGAACTAAGATCACTTTGAAAATCCCATTAATTTCATAAATAAAAAAAAATTCATTAATTAGGCAGTAATCACACCTTATCAATGATATCAGGGGCATAATAAAAAAATATTTCTTAATTTATTAGATTTGAGAAAAACTCTCCTTACCTTTTATTCCCACACACTTAAATGCACTCTAAATAAGGGTATGATAAACATAATTATCTTAAAAACTATTCAAAAACCTTATTCCTAAATATTTCTATTTATAAAATTATATTTTACATTTTATTAAAATAATATTAGTCGACAATGGTTTATTTTTACAATCAGATAATAGAAAGTATAATTTCTTGTTTCATATTTGTTTTGGAATGGAGGTGTTAATTAATTTTTAGGAAAAAGATGTTAAAATTTCCAATATTATCCAAGATAAAAAATTATGGTTTTTAATGATTCCTCATACTCCATTTTCATTTTATGAATGATAAAGGTGTGGTTTGTGAAAATGGAAATTGTAAAAAACTAGTTTCTATGTGTTTAACAATTTCTAGGTTTCAAGTTAATAAATATATTATACATTAAAAACATACTAAAAAGTCATTAAAATATATTAAATACAATATTATTACTTTATATTATCATTATATAATATTCCTTAATCGATCATAACATAAATATTATAACATCATTCATGTAGGAGGTAAAACAAACCTAGATGAGAGCATGTTAAAATGATTTTAAGAGTAAGGAAATATTTTAATATAATGTTAATGAAAATTTTAAAGAAGATTAAAAAATAAATAAATATAAATTAACTTCATTAATATTTTTCTTAGTACCATTTTTAAAGGGTGTTGATGAAAAATGAAATTCGTCATAAGTATAGGTGGTAACCCACACCTACGCATGATTAACAATTTCATTTCTCAACAAACCGGATTTCATGGAGGTATATGATACAATTATCATTTAAGAATTAGAATTTAAAATTATTAAATTTATTTATCCCTCAAATATATCCTTTTTACCAACTACGAGACACTATGATGGAAATCAAACTACATCACTTTGGGGTGGTGGTATTCTGTACAGATGCATGATTGATATTGTTTTGATTTTATTAGAGGATGGAATGGATTGAATAATGGTGGTTAAATAAATATGATAACATTATATTAAATTAATAATACTAGTTTCATTAAATTAGGATTACTATAATCATTTTTGAAGTGTATTACCAATAAGAAAAGACAAGGTATTAAGAAATACTCACATTACAAACTTGATATTTCCCTTAGAAATCACCATTGAAATGGAGGTCGGAAGCTATACAATTGAGACCCAAGGCTTTTGAACATGATATATAAATTAATTAGGACAAAAATTTAATATTTTAATGATGAAATTATAATTTAATGGTGTATAATGAGGTGGTATATGTGATCACATTTTTAGATGTGATGAAAAGGGGACTTTTGTGAATACCCATTGTATTTCAACAATGGAATTACACTATTCAAGGGTATATGGATCTAAAACTGAGAAATAATATATTTTATGGTGATATATAGTTGATAAATCCAGCACCAATCATTTAAAAAAAGAGTTTTCAAGCTATTTACTTCTTGGTATGTAAATTTTATAAATTCTATTTTTACCTTTGTAACTAGTTTGTAACAAGTAATTTATATTTTATTAAAATTATTTTGTAACCCTTATTATGGAACTTTTATATTTCAAAACAATATTTAGATCCACATATTCTAATAACAATTCTAAATAATAGTAAATTAGCATTTAAATGAAATCATTTGATATAATGAAAAACTATTTTGTAGAAAAATATGATCTTCACCATAAATTATTCTTAATCTAATATAAAATTATTTAAAAATTACATGATTAAAAATATATTTTTAAATATATTTAAAAATAATATAAAACTATTTATTTAAAATATATCAACTTAATTTATTTGTTAAAAATTACACAACATTAATTAAATAATTATTTGATAATAAAACTCTCATTATTATCATGCTCATTAACTTTAATCATTGAAATCATACGTGTATGCCTAAAAATTAAATTGACCTTATTATATAATATAACAATGTTGATATAAATTATGAAATATATTTTATTATATATAATTTCTATAATTTATGAAAACAAAATTTTAATATAAGAAAATAAAAATAATTTCGAGAGTAAATTTACTAAAGTTTCCAAAAAATTAAATATGGGTTTTGTAAATTCAACATTCTCTTAAAATACCTTATTTTACATTATAAATAAATTTTTTTATAATTATTTTAATAAAGTATTTATTTTATACAAAATTCTTGATATAGTCATAAATTCTTCGGTTATAATAAAAACTATATTTTTACACTATCAGCCTAAAAATAGATTGTTTCTAAAAAACACTAAACAGTCTCCAAAAAATATATTTCTTCATTATGCATCAAAAATATAATTCCTTATAAAAGCTAAATTGAATTTATAAATTTAACTTTTAAATAAAAATATAAAACCTAAATGAAAACTGATTTTACTAAAAAATAACTTTTTAAATCATAAGTGTTCTAAAACCTATATTGTGTGCATTTCTATATGTTTAAAATATTTTTATAGGAGGTTATATTATTCATGAACTTTCTTTTTCATATTCATAAAAATTTATAATGGATGATATTAGTTTTGTGGTTATTATAGGACAAGATATCAAACATATTAGTAATTTAAATAAAAACCTATATATTCCAAAATCTCATGTTTATATATTCTCCCTCACTAAAAATTTTCATTATTCAAATTTTAATTTTTTTTCAATAAATAAATATCCTAAGGGATACATGATAAACTCAATATATAAATTATTTTGATATATACACCTCACTATCCTTGGAAACACTAGGAAACTATTTATCCTAAATATGATTCTTTAGGAATTATTAGGGACATGCCACTTAGAGCTTCATTTTCATGATCTTGTTTCCAAGTAAATTCTATAAATGAAAATGTTATAATAATGTATTATAAAATTAGATTAAATTATCATATGATTATAATAATCAATCCTAATATGTCATTTCGAATAACACTAATATTTCAACCTATGATACGTTTGGTTTAACTATGATATAATTATACAAACCTATAACTCATTTAATTTGACCTTGGATATCAATGGTTATTTTAGTATTAGGTTCTTTAACCAAACTCACCATCAACTTATGATATACTAAAAACCTCCATATTGGTTATTAAATATAATGTGATTAAACAAACCATATCCCATAAGAGTATATATCTATGTGTGATGTATTAGGTGCCTAGGGTGAAGATTGAGTTGATATTGACCAATCCTTTTTTAGGGTGATTACCCATAAGTGTATCTATTATACTGCTACAACCACATTCCAATATAAATACATGGATTTAATTTCCAGGAGACCCATAAAAATGTACTTTCCCAAAACATCATGATGTTATCATATATATAGACTGATCCCTTAATCTTATCCATATATTTTTTCCTAATTTTCATACATACTAATCCCAAAATTAATAAACAAATATCCAAAACTAACTAAAGTAATACTTAAAATAACTAAAAAAATACTTTAATGATAACTATGGTTCCCCTGAATATCACTCTCTTGATCTAGTGATAAAAAAACATTCTTTAATAATTATGTTTGATAAAAAGTGAGATGACTATATATTTACTTTAAAATATTACCATAAGTCAAACATTATATCTCACACTCATCACAAAACCCCAAAAATGGAAGTTTTAGTGTTTTTTAGGATCTGTTTCATTGGAAACTTATTTAATGATACTTGTTAATATTTCACTATAATGAAAACACACTATACTTTATTTAAGTCTTACGATAAATTTGACTAATCTTCATAACATGGGAAAAGTAAACATAATAAATGGGTAAGCTAAAATTCTCAGTATGGGAAATTTTATCAACATGTCATTGGGAGTTATATCCTGATAAAACATGATTAAGGTGTAAATATATTTTTAAAATACCATGTAACAAAAATATTTGTCTATAATGAATGATAGAATAAAATTCAATCCCAAATGAGCAAACATATACCATGGAATATGAGCGACAAATTAAGAGACAATAATAATGATCCTAGATGTATAAGAAGGGCCTATAATAGAAGTACATAGAAACATCATATTACAATAAAACCCAATCATTATCACCCTTTATGTTTTGAATAAATCTTATAATATCCACCCAATAATTTGCGAAACAATCCATGTATGTCCATTATTTAATTTTGTATACAAAAATCTATGCATTTCGAACTTTTATGTTTTGAACACATCCAAGTATATCAACATTATAATTTTCTAAAAATCCATGTGTGTATACCATTTATGTTTAAAAAATGATACAAGCATGTTCATTATATATTATATAACTAAATAAAAATATTTACCCTATTGAACTCTAGGATTTATCAGAATGAAACCATATTATGGATTTATCACACCAAAAGAGTACCATGGATTTATCATATACAAACCATCTAATGTATTTATCTAAACCAAACCATCTCATTTGTATGATCCATACACATGTGTTCCATAAAAAATTAAGAAAATACCATAACTAAAAGAACATATTAAAATAAAATGGGTTTCATATCATTACTAATTTTTATAATATAAAATGATTTTAAATGTAAAGTAGTTATTTCTGAAAATTCAATCAACCAAAATGTTACCATCGTAAACAAATTAAGAAGATGAGGTATTTTATATGGATTTAAAGATTAAAATGGGAAAAATTATTGTTGAAAAAATTACATTTAAAATGGTCAAAAATATCACAGTTTAGAAATGATTTATATCTCCTTTAAAATGTTATCTTTAAAACAAATTACATTGAGATGGATAATTTTTTTTAAATTATTACCACTAAAACCCAAAAATTTCATCAAAAATATAAATTATATGTGAATTATTCCTTTAATAAATTTATTTTATAAGACATCAAAAACACTTGAAAATTAATTCTTAAAAACACAATGCTTTAAAACCCATTTAAAATTAAGAATTATTTTCTCAAAAATAAATTACATCCTAAAAATAAAATATTATTATTTTTATTTACAATTCATAATTTTTTAAATTCAATTTTAAAACCATTTTGAAACATTTAAAGGAAGATTAAAGTGTAATAATTCTCATATTTTAAGGGAACCCATAAAAGTGTTTTTAGAAAATGTTTCTTCCACACTTTTAAAACATGAGTTAATGACCCATATTCAAAATTAATTTTTAAAAAGGTGAAGTGAAAACATTTTAAAACCCTTAAAATTAAAATAATATTCAATTATTGATAATTATAAATTATATAAAAGTCTTTAGAGGAAATGTGTACCAGAATATAAAACATATGATCATAATAATAGAAGAATTTTTAATACTTTAAAATACCTTTTTTTGAAAACCCACATTAAAAAATGGATAATAAAACATAATTTTAAAAATTTTAAAAGTAAAAAAGTAATTTTCATGCTAGATAAAACTTAGGGATGTTTCAAGATATAATTTAGAACAATTGTGGGAAAGGAAAGTGTGTAAAAGTAAGAGAAACCTTCATTAAAGTATATGAGAATTATTCTTAACAATGATATAGTTTTTGAGGAAGAAATTCATCAATGTAATATATTTGAAATAAACAATAATTATCCTGAGAGGAAAAGAAACTAAAATAAACTAAAATATAATGGTATAAGAAACCAACATAGTAAGAAATATTTTCAAGGATAATAAATATAACACAATAAATGGTGTTGAGTTAAAAAAACTCCTATAAATTTAGTAATTTTAATATTGAAACCCATTTAAAGAAAGAAAAATACATGTCTCTTCAGAACCCATTTCATGAACAGAGAAAAAGACATTAATTTGGAATTAATCACACTATATCACGTATATTAAGGGGAATAATAATAAACATTTCTCAAAGAATTAAATTTCAAACAAGGAATCAATTAAATTGTATTTTCAACTTACTCAAATGCACCCTAACCTATAATATAATAAAAATAACTATATTAATATCTAATTCCAAAATAGTATTCATATATAATTTAATTTTTAAAATTATTTTAGAGAAAATTTTTATTAATATATTAGTCTCTTATGGTTTATTATCATTATCATATGTTAAAAAGTCTGATTGGTTGTGTCAAACTAGATTTTTAATGGCATTGTGGATTATTGTTTATTAAAAAAAATTCATCAATCTAGGATTGTGAAAGATTGTAGAATTATTGTGTTATAATGATCCAACATGATCCATTTTAATTTGGTTAATTATAATTTTTATAGTTTGTGAAAATATAAATTATGAAGAACTCATTTTAGTGTGATTACCGATAGAAAGGTGAAATATTAATAAATATCATAAATATCAATCAGTTAATTCCAAAATAATAAAACATATTCAACACAACATTATTAAATAATAATATCATTACAAAATATTCAACAATCCTTAATGACATAAATATTATAACATTCTTCACAAAAGTGGTAAAACCAATGAAAACGAGAGAGTATAATGATTATTTCACGAGTAAGTATATATCTCTATATAATGATAAAATAATTATTTATATAGGAATAAAAATTTCATAAATATCATTTATCTTAATAAAAGTGTGATCTTATAATAATCCTTAATGGGTAGTGATGAAAAATGAAATACATCATTTGTGTAGGTGGTAGTCTTTGCATAAGCAAGATTAACAATTACATTTCCCAACTAATGGGATAAATGAATGTATATGATAATTTTTCCTTCTGGGAGTATAATTAACACATATTCAACACATTTATTCACTAAATCTATCAATATTTCTAATCATGAGATGTGTTGATGAAAAATGGACTACATTTATTTATCGTGGAGGTGGTCTGCATGTATGCTCAATTAATGTTGTTTTGTTTTTATTAGAGGATGGAAAGGATTGAAAAATGCTTGATAAATTAATATAATAAAAAACTAGTATAATAAAAGTAATTCTTCAATTCTTTTAGGGTTTTAGAATAATTTTTAAATAGTAATATTAAGAATAAAATTATTATAAAGAAATACTCATATTTAGAACATGAGATTTTTCAATAAAATGTACATGAAAA